>CM064861.1:8539020-9794020 GCA_032719365.1 Prinsepia uniflora
AGCTCTTAATACCTACCAAAATGCATTTTCCTCAGGCATCAGAAGCAGCAACAACCCTGCAAAGAAATTCATTGCCTGCATATATTTTAATACCAAAGCAATAATAATATCGAAAAATTTAGCAATAACGATGACACTTATGATGTATTTGATAACAAAAATCAGTGTAGGTCAGCTTGGAATTCATTAATTTCTAGCGCCGTAGTTGACACAAGCCCAACATCGAGAAAAAATTAACTAGGAAAATATGGAAGCCCTTGGAAAAAAAAAATTGTTTTATTAAACTCATGAATTTCCAAATAGTTTTTGAAGAGTTGAAGTCAAACTAGTAAAAGGAGCATAGTACGTATTGAGAGAGAGAATTTCCTTGTCCTTCAAAGTTCAAAGTGTGAAAACGCTATTTTGCAAACATCCATTGAAGTTTAATTACTGAAATGGAAATTGGGTATAGGGGATCATTTTTGCTTTTCTTCGGTGGCCAGTGTTGGCAGGTGGTCATTAGGACAAACAAAAGAAAATGAATTTTCATGAATTAATACAAAACGCATGTCAGATGAATCACCCAATTACCTGGCAATACCCAACAGAGGGGTTATGACGAGCATAAGCTAAAAGCAAACGCCTTAGTGAATCCCGACCACCCTCATCCAATGCAGGATGCCCTGGGAATGTACGTGGTATATCCTGCAATTGAATGCAAAAAATTTAGCTCAGGGAGAAGCCCAGATTGCAATACAAAGCAAAAGAAGTAGCACCTACGAATTGAAACAAGTCCAAGGCACATGCATCTAATGACCTTCTCAATCTGCCTTCTCCATTTTCTGGGAACACCAGATGAGTTTTCACCATCCATGCTTTCACTATCAGTTGTTTCTTGATCCAGCAAGTCATGGTAATATCTCTCCACCCGACGAGCCTTCACACCTACAAAAGCTTGCCATACCTGCAATGGAACAATTTAGGAAACATTGCACTTGCTCTCAAACAAGTTATTTTGGTAAAATTAATCAAGTCGAAAGTATCGGTTTTACCTCTCCCCTGAGATCCCTTGGCAGTCCCCCATGAACTAGAGACTCCAGTTCTAGCCTCCAAGGAAAAGAAGGCTCTGGAGGGGCCCCACTAGCCTTGGCTTCTTTTGTCCCAACAGCATACTCACTGTTACAGTCACCAGCACCAACAGAGTCTGCTTCCCCAGCAACTTCCACATTGTCAGAGAGCCCATCACTAACAGAATTTTCTGCACTGGAGTCATACATACTGTCATAGAAAACATCGTTAAGTTTGTCCTCAAAAGCATCCTCAGAAGCCCCTGCTGAAGAGGCTGGTTCTTCTATGGATGGAAGATGGTCTTTAGCCATGTTTATCTGCTTATCTTTCATAGTTTTTCCCTTACTAACACGAACACTCATCATATTCTCAATGGAACTAAGAGATGTTCTAATGAGAGTCCATGGTTTGACATTACATTTCTCTGTTTCTTCTGAAAGTTGAAGCTCCTTTTCAGTATCTCTTTTGAATGAAAGATCTGAAACAGGTTTCCTAGTACTTGTATCATTCCCTTTCTCACCACTCTCAGAAACTGCTGCTTTCTGCTTAGTAGCTTCAGCTTGCAATTCCCCTTTATATGCCTCCTCTGGAGAATCTGATTGAGAAGATTTCTCTATATGTTCAAGGAAATCCGTCCATTTATTTGATCTTTCCTCCTCCTCCTCCTGATACCATAATTATATCACTAAACTGAACAGTCAATACTTTCTTACTATAGTCCTTTGGCTCTGTTCATTTAGACGGAAAAACGTTCTCAACGGAAAAGAACTCTAGTAAAAAAAAATGCCTCCATTTATTTAAAACTATTTCAAAACAGGAGCTAAGGAGATGATATGCTTAAAGTCGATTTAAACTCATAATTTCCTCTCCTTCAAAAGTTCAGTAATTAATAATTTACCATCTCCCATAACAATCACATAGATGATATCAGTTCAAAATCAAATTATGGCTTTTCCACATCTCTACATATTGAATACAGACTCGTTTTTTTTTTTTTTTTGAGGCAAAGAATACAGGCCTAATTGATCATACGAGACTTGAAGGAATATCAAAAACAGTTAAAAAAGTCATTTTAATATCACAATATGTGCCTCTTCTACTAGGGACTGAAAAAAGTAAAACCATATTTAAAATAATAAAAAAAATACCTTGTAGATATTACAGTATTCTCTATATCTTTGTACATACTGAGGTCTTAAAGCAAATCCATAGGCGTCCCTGTTGACATCAGATTTGATACGAAACTCTTAAATGCAAAATATAACAATAACGAAAAACAATCTAAAGCCAGCATTTTGAACGTCAAATCGGTACCAGCAACAAAAAAATGCCGCAAACGTAACATTTATGAGCACTAAACTGTAGGGAGGAAAAGAAGGATCAAATATGGACTATACACTTTCCCAGTATTGTGAATTAAGAAACTTAAACTGGACAAGAACCGAATACAAAATAAGTTGCAGAATTTTACAGACCTGGAATCAGCCTCCAACGAGCGCTTACTCAACAAGGACAACAACATGCTTCATAGAGAGTTGCAATTCTACAGCCCATAGCTCTCATTTTGCTCTAGAACCCACCCCAGAAATTCTAATCCCTCCGCTACATTAAGCAAAAATGAAGATCAAACATGCACATAACGCATTTGCACGAACTCTAACCCTAATACCCCCTTAACACCACCAATTACCACAAAACATCGTCCAAAATTCAAGACTAGCCAATCCTGAAACTCATCAAATTCAGACCAGCCAACCCTCAAGAAAATATTACAATTCTAAATGAATCTAAAAGAAACAAAAGGAACTAAATCATATAAATCTTAAATTCACGAAACAAAAGCAAGAGACAATCGAACTACGAGTAGATTCGAACAGGAAAATTTGAGTGTGGCGTGACTCGGTCGCTTTGTGTTCCGAAGTATCAGAAAGAAGAAGGATCAGAGCGAGTCTAACACATATAACTTGTTAGCGAAAATGCGAAGATTTAGGGTCAGAGGGCACGTTGAGGAGCAATGAAATTTTAGAATGTGTGAAGGTCTAGAAATTACCTCCTGGTTTTGCAAGCGCGGAGGCCATTGGAGCCTTGGTCCGCCATAGTAGCTGAGAAACAGAGAAAGACTCAGAGAGATTAGGCTTTTGAGGCGCGTCATTCGGAGGAATATAACAGGCGGTTCATTTCCGAAACCGAAACTTAGGCGAACCGTTTTTCTCCCTTCTCCCTCTGGCACAGTAAGCTCAGCGCTCCTCCATTTGAAAGTTACAATTCAAAGCTTCCACTACTCGTAGGCATTGAAACCGCCAGATATTGTGTCCCCACGTGAGCTTTTAGCGGGTTTTGGAGGGAATATATTATGTAGATACGACCTACGCTAAGTAGGATGCACTTCAAAGGGATCGTCGTCCACGTTGTTTGTATCTATTTTATTTGGATTCCCCTTTTTTCAATTTTTCTTTTTGGAGAGTTTTGAATGAGATAGTTGGACCAAGCATACTACGAATATCTCACAACAAAAATAACTTATAAATTCATATCTAGATTTTGACTTATTTAAATTATAGTTTAGTGGTAATCTTTTTACAAATTATGTATAAAATCTCAAAATAAATTCTTGAAAAAAACGATTTCTCAATATTATCTACAATTGTATTAAAAATTTATTTTAAATTTAAAACAAAGTATATCAAAATTAGGCATGATAAAAAAAGAGTTAAATTTATTTGAACATGTTAATTGATCAAGAAAGATATAACGCTTACAAAAATAAACATTTCTTTTTTATTATCGGTCTAATCGAGCTACATGGATGGATGAAAATGGTACTTTGGGAAGAAAAAAAACTATAGGAATTAGAAACCGATCAAATTAAATCTAAAAAGAAAAAATAATGATACTTACAACAAACTACAGTATTATGCTGGAAAAAAGTTCCATGGAAGTAGGAAGTATCTTTCCTTGGTTTCCAAGAAACAAACACAATAATTGACACTAATGTATTAACATAATACCACTGAACTGAGTTTTATTGAAGTAACATAGACACATTTATACACATCCAAATACAGTGTCCAGTCTCCAGACAAGTCCATCTCCCAGCACAAGACTACACAATATGCATTACTATTTAGTTCGCAAGCATTCTCTACAGGGACTGAGCCGCTTTATTTATACCATGTCCAAAGCGTTCACAAATTTACTTTTGCTCCTGCGATGAAAATGCATTATATGGAGGTTAGCAGAGAGCAAGACCAATATGGAAAGAGAGAAAAATCATGAATTTAATGTTTTGGAAAGCTGAAGAGAATGTACCAAGAAGCGCTGCTTGTACAACTCAACAAGTGTTGGGAAAAATTGCCCTGTTATGCAAATCAATAACAACAATTGCGGAATAATCTTTTCCCTCTTTGAGTAATAAAAATAGGCTAAATAAATTCAACCAATTCCAACACCACAAACATACCCAGAATAATAAATCAAAATGCAAAATAACCCAAACTGAAAAATAAACACAACCACAAGAACACCGAGATTTTTAACGTGGAAACCCCTCAATGTGAAGGGAAAAAACCACGAGGTGACAGTAAACCACCTACACTCAAAATCTCCATTATCATCAATAATGGGCTACAACAGTTTCTCTCTAGATCAAAACTAGAGTCTCACAAAATTACAGTAAATCATCAAAAACAATTATCTTGGCTCAACAACACAATATTCATCATCTATAACAAAGATGGATTCCAAAATCAACAAAGAGAAAGTTTAGAATTCACCAATTTAGATATCCCAAAAATAGATGATGGAGAGACTAATCTGATAATCGACTCCGGTAGAGTTGTAGAGCTTTAAGTAAGGATTCGGCACATGAAATTTGAGTCAAATCGGAGAAGAATTGGCCTCTAGATCTTCTTGAATAAGCTCTCTCTCTCTAACTCTTTCTTTCCCCTCTCTCTCTTCTTTTCTCTCTGCCGTTTCCCCTCTAACTCTCATTTTCTTTTTCTGAACAAACTTCTTCTTAATTAAAGAAGAAGGCAATTATTATTTTTTTTGCTTTTGACTAAAGGGTTGGGCAACCCACATGGGGTGGACCCACCCAACAAATCTCCCCCTCCATCTCATGTGGGGGCTCAACTAAGCTCGTTCTTCCTTTGCACGCTTCCAACTAGTTCTTAGGCAAAGCTTTTGTAAACATAACTGAACCATTCTCACTAGTGTGCACTTTCTCCAGGTGTAACTCCTTATTTTCAAGCATATCACGAATCCAATGATAACGTATATCAATATGCTTGGATCTAGAATGAAACGTTGAATTCTTGGAGAGATGAATAGCACTCTGGCTATCACAGTAGACAATATATTTTTCTTGTTGTAGGCCTAGTTCTTGTAGAAACCTCTTCATCCATAAAGCTTCTTTGCATGCTTCAGTCACTGCAAGGTATTCAACTTCTGTGGTGGATAGAGCAACACACTTATGTAACTTAGATTGCCAAGAAACAGCTCTCCCTGCAAAAGTCATCAAGAATCCTGAAGTGGACTTCCTGGTATCAACATTTCCAGCCATGTCTGCATCTGTATAACCATCCAATACAGGTTCACCATTGCCAAAACACAAGCATATCCTGGAAGTACCTCTGAGATACCTAAGTATCCATTTCACTGCTTCCCAATGCTCTTTACCAGGATTAGAGAGGAATCGACTGACGACCCCAACTGCATGAGCAATATCTGGCCTCGTACAGACCATAGCATATATCAAACGCCAACTGCTGATGAATAAGGTACCTTGCTCATTTCTTCTTTTTATTTCTCACTTGTAGGACATAGTTGGGTTGTGAGCTTGAAGTGACCTGCAAGTGGAGTTGGCACTGGTTTGGCTTTATTCATATTGAATCTTTCAAGAACCTTTTCGATGTAGTTTTCTTGAGATAACCAAAGCTTTCCATTCTTCCTATCACGGGAGATCTTCATACCAAGAATCTGCTTTGCTGATCCCAAATCCTTCATGGCAAAAGACTTACTAAGCTCTTTCTTCAATTTTTCAACTTTACTTGCATCATGGCCAACAATCAGCATGCCATCAACATAAAGCAGGAGAATAATAAAGTCATCACAAGAGTAATGCTTTGTAAACACACAATAATCTGACATTGTCTTCTTGTACCCATGACTTGCCATAAAAGAATCAAACTTCTTATAACACTGTCTTGGTGCTTGCTTTAACCCATATAAGCTCTTGTTCAGTTTACATACAAGATGCTCTTTTCCCTTGACTTTAAAACCTTCAGGATGCTCCATGAAAATTTTTTCTTCTAACTCACCGCGAAGGAATGCAGTTTTCACATCAAGTTGTTCGATCTCCAGGTTCAAGCGAGCAGCTAGACCAAGAACAACTCGAATAAAGGACATCTTCACAATTGGAGAGAAAATTTCTTCAAAGTCAATTCCTTTCTTTTGACCGAACCCTTTCACAACTAACCGTGCCTTGTACCTTAGCTGTAAGTTACTTTCAATCTTTAGCCTGTAAACCCATCTATTCTTGAGAGCTTTCTTGCCTTGAGGTAACTTTACCAAGTCATAAGTATGGTTCTCATGTAAAGATTTCAATTCTTCTTGCATGGCTTTCAACCACTCTGTCTTCTTCTCATGTGAGGTAGCTTCTTGGTAGGTCTCTGGCTCTCCCCCATCAGTAAGCATCACATATTCATGTGGAGAATATCTGGTAGAAGGTTGATGCTCTCTTGTAGATCTTTTCAACTGAGACTCAACAACTGGTGCTTGTTGTTCTTCCTTAACCCGTTCAGCTGGCTCAACTTCTTCATCAGCTTGATTGTTTTCATTTCCATTGTCACCATGGTCTTCCTGAACATCTTCCCCATAATCAGGATGCATTGGAGGTGGAGGAACTGGAGTTAGATCAATAGAATTACTAGTGGAAGGATTATGCTTCTCAGCCTTTTCAACATCTTCCCCAACCTGGTCTTCAAGAAAGACAACATCTCTACTTCTGATGATCTTCTTGTTCACTGGATCCCATAACCTGTACCCAAATTCTTCATGACCATAACCCACAAAGATACATGGCTTTGCCTTGCCATCAAGCTTGGATCTCTCATCTTTTGGAATATGAACAAATGCCCTGCAGCCAAAAACTCTCAAGTGATCATAAGAGACATCTTTTCCTTTCCAGACTCTTTCAGGTACATCACCCTTCAAAGGAACTGAGGGAGAAAGATTGATCAAGTCAACTGCAGTTCTCATAGCTTCTCCCCAAAAGGACTTAGGTAGCTTAGCATGAAAGAGCATACATCTCACTCTTTCTTCAATAGTTCTATTCATTCTTTCTGCTACACCGTTCTGCTGAGGGGTTTTTGGAACAGTCTTCTCAAGCTTGATACCCTGATTCTTACAGTAAATTTCAAAAGGACCTCTGTACTCACCACCATTATCTGCTCGAACACACTTCAACTGTCTTCTAGTTTCTCTTTCAACCTGAGCATGAAAATACTTGAAATTTTCGAGTACCTGGTCTTTAGATTTCAAAGCAAAAGCCCAAACCTTTCTTGAATGGTCATCAATAAAGGTTACAAAATATAAAGCACCACCAAGAGTTCTAGTTTGCATGGTACAGACATCAGTGTGAATCAAATCAAGAAAATTTGACCTTCTAGTTAGAGGATGTGTATGAAATGAAACTCTATGCGTCTTTCCCACTAGGCAATGATCACAAGTCTTAAGAGGAGTCATACCTTGTAACTGAGGCACAAATTTCTTCCTAGCAAGAGTTTGGAGTCCCTTCTCGCTGATGTGGCCAAGCCTCTTGTGTCAAATATCAACATTTACATCTTTTTGAATAACATTGACCTCTGCTTTACGAAGTATAGCTTGCATAACATAAAGAGAGTCCAATTTCTTTCCCTTGGCAATCACTAGAGAGCCCCCGGTGAGCTTCCATTTACCTTCACCAAATTGATTACAATAGCCCTCATCATCAAGTTTGCCGGTAGAAATCAAATTTAGACGAATATTTGGAATATGCCTGACATCCTTGAGAACTAACTTGCTGCCAGTGTTGGTTTCTAAGCAGATATCACCAATACCCACAATCTTGGATGCTCCGCTATTACCTATTCTTGCATTCCCAAAGTCACCACCAGTATAAGCTGTAAAGAACTCACCATGGGAGGTCACATGGTATGAGGCACCCGAATCAATTACCCAATCACTATCGTGGCAAACAAGGTTAACACAACCGTCATCGTAGACAATAATAGTATCACCATCAGTAGTGACTACATTTGTCTCCTTTTCTTTCTTATTGGCTTCACCCTGTTCTCTTTTCCATATTCTGCATTCTCTTTTCATATGCCCTGGTTTGTTGCAATAAAAGCATGTGATGTTTCTTCTTGGCCTAGACTTGGATCTCCCTTTAGAACCATCTCTTTTAAAGTTTCCACGAGGATTCTTACTTTGGCTTCTTCCTCGTTTTTCTTCTTTTTCTGTCATGAGCACTCTAGAAGAAGATCCACCAATTTCCTTTCTTCTAGCATCTTCATTTAACAAACTGTCTTTAACCAAGATCATAGTTAATTTCCCATCTGGCGCCGAATTGCTAACTGTAACTGACAGGACCCATCCCAATCCCCCCGGGATTAGTGCGGGATGACCCTGCTCCCGTCTGACACGAAGTGTCAGACAAGGGATATTTCCGACCTTTGCCCTCCCGGGCTATCAGAGTACGCCAGGATCCGGAGGAGGCATGTGATATCTCGATCTCTGCTACAGTCCACATCCGCTGTCAACCTGAAGGGTATTAAAAACAGAAAGGTTGTGAGTGGACAAAAATAAAGATTTTATAAAACATTTCCATAAGAAGACCTTTATACCCTCCACTAAAAAGCATGCATGCATAGTAAAACCATTTATCCAATAATATATGTTAAAACATCCATAAATAGGGTCACAACCCCAAGTTCCGTAAATACAAGTCTCACGGGCTCCTGCCCAAAACCAATTTACAGAAAATCAGAACATAGTAAGCATATGTGGGATCTCAGCCCAAATCCATTTATCATCATAAAACACAGTTTTCCCAAACCAATTGAAATCATGTTTATCCAATATATTCATATCCAGAACCTGTCACGGTAAAATAAAGCTACACGTGTGCTAACCGGGGTCTCAAACCCAAGTCTCTCCAGGGTCCACCCAGGTCAATGTCCGTAGATCAATGACCCTCCCTGGAGGTAACGAACCATGCCCATCCTGAGAGTAAGGAACCCAACTGGGGGGCGACTCCACTCAGTCAGTGCTCCGTGACTACTCCGGGGTCCACCCAGGCCAACGACCCTCCCCGGAGGAGACAATCATATATATAGGATGGAATATGAAAAACCTTTTGAAATCATTCTTTAAACTTTTCCGAATCGTAAACCAATTGGGCCTCCGGCCCGATTCCGTAAATCAAATGGACCCCAAGTCCGAGAATTACCTTTTCAAATTCAAAATTATTTCATTAAATTATTTCCAAAATCATAAGTACGGAAAATCAGTGTAAAACTGGAAAACTTCGATTTACGTGCAAGCACGTAAATCGCCTCGAAATACGTGAAACCATATAATTCACAGATATCCAAATCAACATTATCAAATCATATTCATAATCCATTTGGAAATCCAAAACCATTTCATTTAGACCAATAAGACATACAGCCCCGTATAGGCACCGTATAGGGCCGAAACCTCGAAATACGTGCCTATACGAACCACACATCCAAATGCACTCATGGCATCACAAATAAGTATTTAAAACATATAATAAACATTTATGCATGCACCAATTTAGAAAACAAGGTCCACTCACAGACCGTCCGAAGCCGCATCTCGATACGTGTGCCATACGGCTCCCCGAGCCGATCACCGTCACCGGGACTTCCAAACCTGTCCAAATTAATTTAGAGGGTTACTAACTACTTATATAACCCCTCACTAAAGCCCCGTAATTTTCCCGTATTTTTAACTATTTTTAATCCCGAACCTAAACCTTCCGATGCCCCGAAACATATCGAGACGGTGTCCGATTGACACGAAACCAGTCCCAAAATGTTCGTTACATCGAATAGATGATTTCGTATGTTGAACACATCCCCAAAAACCCTAGCACGCGCCCACACACGCCACTGGAAGTTGCCTGCGCGTGGGCCTCACGCGCCGCTACAGTACCGTCTTCTTCCTTCGATCGAACCGGTCCGACCGGGCCGGTCCGGTTTTCTCTGCAATTCCGGTCCGCCTGGACCGGCGTAACCGGTCCAAGGCCCTACACTTCGTTTTTCGTCCGTTTTCTTCCATTTTAATTCCTACATTCCTATTTTAATGTTTCCTATCAATCCTAATGAACAAAACAACCTAAAACCGATTAAAACCCGTGAACCCAAAAATCCCCTCACGGTTCAATTTTTCGAAATCCTCCCCAGAGGTCCCTCAACGTTCAAACCTTCCCAAAACCTTCCTAATGGCTTCTTAACATCCTAACCAATTCATTAAAACAATCAAAAACGACCCATAACCACTAATATTGAAAATGGACAAAATCGGGTAAAACCGATTACCTCGATCTCCTCCTCCTCCGCCGTCCACGGCGGTGCGTCCTGGGCTGGCCACCAGCGTCCACCGGTCCATCCTCACACTCTGGTCTCCCCTATACGATCAATGGGAAGGGTTGAATGGGTTTGGGTGAGAAATGGGATCGGGTAACGAATGGAGGAAAAATGGAAAATGGATGCACGGTTGAGTGTTTTGGTGCATGAGTGGGTGAGGTTGGCCAGTGGATGGGTGACAAGTGTCACTCATCCATTGGGCCTCCATTAAATATCTGGGCCCACTAGAGACAAAACTGCACTTTTTGTCTCGTAAAACGTGCCGTCGTGAATAGTAATCGGGAACTTCCGTGAACCGTAACTTCGCCGTCGAACGTCCGAATTCGACGTGCCGCCTGTCTACGGATTCGTATCGTCCTTATCTACGTAACGGTCTTCGGCCCTCGGCCATCGGACCTCCCGATCAAAAAGTCAACTTTTGACCTCCTATTCACCCAAATTACCAAAATGCCCCTAAACTTCCGAACGTCATAACTTCCTCCTCGAACGTCGGAATTGAACGTGCCACCTGTCTATGAACTCGTGACATCACGAACTACGTCACGGTCATCGGTCAAAGTCCATTTGACCGCCCGATTGAAAAGTCAACGTTTTGCCACCACTAGGGGCAAAACGGTCATTTCGCATCGTTCGTCCGATTTCGCTCTACTAATCACGGATTAGCCTCACTAATCGTGATTAGTCACTAATCTAACCATGGAATTTGGGACGGGTCGTTACAACCTTCCCTCCTTAATTAATTTCGTCCTCGAAATTCCAACCGACCTAATTCTACCGTTCTTCCCTCCTTAATTAGTTTCGCTCTCGAAACTCCAACTATTCTGATTCCACAACCACCTAGTGGAGATAATTCGATCTAACTCGCAACACGTGTACGCTAGTACGCCAACTAACTAGAATAATAGTTACTCGTCTGCACCCAGACGTACCCCTAACACTCACGTCGTATCGACTACACTTGACCACTACGAATGACAGTAGCCATATGCTCCGAATCGACACCACTTGTCAACTCGATGATTCCTTTCTCAAACGCTAATCTATCCTAGCGCCTGCTCCCACCGGGAGTCACTAGACCTCACTGACCAATCCACGCTGACACCTTCGACAACTGTCACCACTTGACAGTCGTCAGTCGCAAACTGATATGACACGCACTCGTGGTTACACTAACCACAAGCATTGCACTCGACCTGTGTGTAACTAGACCCATTAGAAATACCATGACCCAATGCACAGTATCCAATGCCTAGTTCACGACCTCGACTATTCCAGTGGTATCGGATCCAATCCGACTACCAACACGCTCACCAACGTACTACCGGTATAACCTATATACCGTCACTAGGCACCACAAGTATGCCCAGTATTGTACCTCGAACAACGTACAAGGTACATACAACTACCCATCAATCCGCCTACAACCACCTAGGTTGTAGCCAATCACGTTTCTACTATGGAGTCCATTTGTCCAATCCAGTATTAGACAAATCGAAACTCCGACCCAACATCTATTCCCCAAATCCGAATCCGAAATTTCGTGAGAAATCCCGAATCCAAACCCAGAAATCATATCCATAAACATGTTCAAATTCGAATCCGAAATCATCATTCCGTAAACCGGCATTTGGAATAACCATTTCGAACCCAAAGCCGTAAAAAGAAAATCCACAGTCAGGCTCTAGAATCAAATCCTGAATCGTCACCCAGAATCCGATTCCAAAACCCAAATACAGAAATCCTCTTTCAAGTTCTAAAATCAAATCCTGAATCGTCATCCAGAAATCTGATTCCAAAACCTGAAATCTCGTTCTCGTCTACCGAGACGCACCATATCCGAACCTATCGGATACCTGTTCGACCGATTACCACAACACAATCGATTGACTTCATAGGGAAGCCAATCACAACATCACACACAACACCAAGTCTGACAAAACCCGACTTCGTCAGACACCTACTCCTCGGACAACTACTCAGGCGAGTAGTAAGCCATATGGGATTTACCTCGAAAAGCCATATGGGATTTACCTCGAAAAGAAGTTCAGTCCCATCATGCTCCACTCAACCAAGTAAGAGTGATAAACTCTCCACCTATCTGGATCATCCAAATCACGATCCAGATCCAACACTACGTCAACCGACCATAGACGTCACGATCCCCGATCGTCACGACGTCCAAAGTCCTCAACCGTTTCCCACATCTTAAATAGATCAGTCGACGACGAGACACGCCGAGACTGTGGGTTCTCACTGATTACCTCGTATCGATCCTTGTCATTCCACCAAGGCAAAACAAGAATGATCGAATAATCCATCCTACGTGAATGCAACCAAAACCCCGTTGCACTCATCACGCCACGTAATCCAACATCGTCTGCCACCAAGCAGGAAATGAGAAATCTCAGTCACCTAACTTCGATATACTCACTCCACCTGATGACCCAAGACAATCACGAGTCCACCAACCAATACACGATCAGTGTACTAGTGGCAACCAACAACATCAATAACATCTACATCCTCTACCACCATCAATTATGGTAGAACCTGAGAAGTCACCCAAACGACTTCGACATACCCAATACCAATGCGGAAAACCCGCATTCCTCTCGTCACCTCAATGGCAACCTCTCACGATTTCGAAGTTCCAACCAGATTGGAAACAACATACCCGGACATCAACCACGTGTCCCCGTTAGACTGGTTATGGACACATGCCCATTTACGACCGTATATGTACATCCAAAAGGATATCAATTCATCCTAATCTGATGTACCACTCGACTGAAAAGTCACAACAGCCCCCTGCTGTGATCTGCAGTCAAATCTCTGCAAACCACCATCTCTAACCAATCCTGACTAATTCTGACCAATTGGTCGCTAAACCCCGCGACAGAACGAGTCTGACCAACCGGTCACTAATCCGTCATGATAATACTCGATCCTCACTCCTCAACTACCGCTGGATCCTATCCAGTCCGTCACTACCCGTGATTCACTCCCGAACCACAGATACCAATCATAAGCCCATCACGTCGGAGTCACATTCTGACTCGTAACTCACCGTCATCACAATCACCGGCACCAGCACCAGCACTAGTACCAGTACACCACCTGTCAGCATCAGCACAAAGTGTGCCAATCAGACAACTCTGGATCTCCGCTCATACCGAACGATGATCCCGTACCTTTGCTCGAATAGGAGAAACTCTGCCTCCTTCGTACCCAACACCTCTGGGTATAGTTACCCTGACAACTCATACGAGAAGAGGAAACGTCCCCCGTACGTCCCCGTCTCATTCTGCGATCGCACTCAACCGTAACCAAGTCGAATCCAGAATCACTACCCACACATATGCGTTATTCACGCACCTCGTACCATCGTCACGACTGACAATCCCATCGTCACAATCGTCACGACAACCTGAGTCTACTCAACCAGATAAAATTCGACTACGTCTATCGATAGTAGCGTCTGCCAAAACCTCGGGCAGACCTAACGACTAGACATCCAGACTCCGCATCCAACGGAATCAACTGCCTGTACCAACTACTCTGTATCCCACTCAGGGATTTCATCGACAAGTACCAACCCTGGTAACCTGCCCAACCAAACTCTAACCAGTCGCAACTCGACTATCCCAATGTCGTCTACCAGGTCACCCGCGACCTTAGTTGCACCAACCCACAACTGAAGTAGCACGACAACCAACTCGGTCTAACCGATACGTACAACCCTGACTGAAAAGTGCAGTCCCAACACAAGCTGACATGACTAGACCGACTAACGAACCCCAAATCCGAATAGTCGTCCCAGTCATACCACTCGTCAACTCGCCTTCCCGAACCATACCTACCAAGGTAGGGTTCCACAATCACACCTAGAGTTCCCCAGAACCCAACTGCATAAGACAGTAAAACCCACGATCTGACCGACCCCGCGGTCTGGACATCATAAAGACGTCAATCCAATCCTACCGTCAATCCAACTCGGATTCCTCGAATCCGGTTGCTAACTGCCAACTGCAGTAAATCTATCTAACTCAACCAAATCCGATCATCCGATGATCACAATTCCCAGCTAGTCGTCGGAACCGATCCTACGACATCGTGAAAGACGATCCCAACTAACCGTCTCACGATCACACTCCGGAATACGAACACGTTAATCCCTTTGTAGGGACCCACACTGTCAACCTTGACAGAACTATGGCAACCCCGGCATCGAGTGCCGAACCAAGGCTTGCCAATCCTACTAACTATCGTACCGGCACCCCAACAATCAGGTTGACCACGAACTGCAGCCCCTTGAGATATCACATCCTCGACCAGCATACATACTCCAAGAGCTCCGCGGTTGCTCGAACAGAGACAACCCCGCTCTGATACCACGTTGACAGGACCCATCCCAATCCCCCCGGGATTAGTGCGGGATGACCCTGCTCCCGTCTGACACGAAGTGTCAGACAAGGGATATTTCCGACCTTTGCCCTCCCGGGCTATCAGAGTACGCCAGGATCCGGAGGAGGCATGTGATATCTCGATCTCTGCTACAGTCCACATCCGCTGTCAACCTGAAGGGTATTAAAAACAGAAAGGTTGTGAGTGGACAAAAATAAAGATTTTATAAAACATTTCCATAAGAAGACCTTTATACCCTCCACTAAAAAGCATGCATGCATAGTAAAACCATTTATCCAATAATATATGTTAAAACATCCATAAATAGGGTCACAACCCCAAGTTCCGTAAATACAAGTCTCACGGGCTCCTGCCCAAAACCAATTTACAGAAAATCAGAACATAGTAAGCATATGTGGGATCTCAGCCCAAATCCATTTATCATCATAAAACACAGTTTTCCCAAACCAATTGAAATCATGTTTATCCAATATATTCATATCCAGAACCTGTCACGGTAAAATAAAGCTACACGTGTGCTAACCGGGGTCTCAAACCCAAGTCTCTCCAGGGTCCACCCAGGTCAATGTCCGTAGATCAATGACCCTCCCTGGAGGTAACGAACCATGCCCATCCTGAGAGTAAGGAACCCAACTGGGGGGCGACTCCACTCAGTCAGTGCTCCGTGACTACTCCGGGGTCCACCCAGGCCAACGACCCTCCCCGGAGGAGACAATCATATATATAGGATGGAATATGAAAAACCTTTTGAAATCATTCTTTAAACTTTTCCGAATCGTAAACCAATTGGGCCTCCGGCCCGATTCCGTAAATCAAATGGATCCCAAGTCCGAGAATTACCTTTTCAAATCCAAAATTATTTCATTAAATTATTTCCAAAATCATAAGTACGGAAAATCAGTGTAAAACTGGAAAACTTCGATTTACGTGCAAGTACGTAAATCGCCTCGAAATACATGAAACCATATAATTCACAGATATCCAAATCAACATTATCAAATCATATTCATAATCCATTTGGAAATCCAAAACCATTTCATTTAGACCAATAAGACATACAGCCCCGTATAGGCACCGTATAGGGCCGAAACCTCGAAATACGTGCCTATACGAACCACACATCCAAATGCACTCATGGCATCACAAATAAGTATTTAAAACATATAATAAACATTTATGCATGCACCAATTTAGAAAACAAGGTCCACTCACAGACCGTCCGAAGCCGCATCTCGATACGTGTGCCATACGGCTCCCCGAGCCGATCACCGTCACCGGGACTTCCAAACCTGTCCAAATTAATTTAGAGGGTTACTAACTACTTATATAACCCCTCACTAAAGCCCCGTAATTTTCCCGTATTTTTAACTATTTTTAATCCCGAACCTAAACCTTCCGATGCCCCGAAACATATCGAGACGGTGTCCGATTGACACGAAACCAGTCCCAAAATGTTCGTTACATCGAATAGATGATTTCGTATGTTGAACACATCCCCAAAAACCCTAGCACGCGCCCACACACGCCACTGGAAGTTGCCTGCGCGTGGGCCTCACGCGCCGCTACAGTACCGTCTTCTTCCTTCGATCGAACCGGTCCGACCGGGCCGGTCCGGTTTTCTCTGCAATTCCGGTCCGCCTGGACTGGCGTAACCGGTCCAAGGCCCTACACTCTTCGTTTTTCGTCCGTTTTCTTCCATTTTAATTCCTACATTCCTATTTTAATGTTTCCTATCAATCCTAATGAACAAAACAACCTAAAACCGATTAAAACCCGTGAACCCAAAAATCCCCTCACGGTTCAATTTTTCGAAATCCTCCCCAGAGGTCCCTCAACGTTCAAACCTTCCCAAAACCTTCCTAATGGCTTCTTAACATCCTAACCAATTCATTAAAACAATCAAAAACGACCCATAACCACTAATATTGAAAATGGACAAAATCGGGTAAAACCGATTACCTCGATCTCCTCCTCCTCCGCCGTCCACGGCGGTGCGTCCTAGGCTGGCCACCAGCGTCCACCGGTCCATCCTCACACTCTGGTCTCCCCTATACGATCAATGGGAAGGGTTGAATGGGTTTGGGTGAGAAATGGGATCGGGTAACGAATGGAGGAAAAATGGAAAATGGATGCACGGTTGAGTGTTTTGGTGCATGAGTGGGTGAGGTTGGCCAGTGGATGGGTGACAAGTGTCACTCATCCATTGGGCCTCCATTAAATATCTGGGCCCACTAGAGACAAAACTGCATTTTTTGTCTCGTAAAACGTGCCGTCGTGAATAGTAATCGGGAACTTCCGTGAACCGTAACTTCGCCGTCGAACGTCCGAATTCGACGTGCCGCCTGTCTACGGATTCGTATCGTCCTTATCTACGTAACGGTCTTCGGCCCTCGGCCATCGGACCTCCCGATCAAAAAGTCAACTTTTGACCTCCTATTCACCCAAATTACCAAAATGCCCCTAAACTTCCGAACGTCATAACTTCCTCCTCGAACGTCGGAATTGAACGTGCCACCTGTCTATGAACTCGTGACATCACGAACTACGTCACGGTCATCGGTCAAAGTCCATTTGACCGCCCGATTGAAAAGTCAACGTTTTGCCACCCCTAGGGGCAAAACGGTCATTTCGCATCGTTCGTCCGATTTCGCTCTACTAATCACGGATTAGCCTCACTAATCGTGATTAGTCACTAATCTAACCATGGAATTTGGGACGGGTCGTTACAGTAACAACTAGCGTTTCCCAACTCTGAGGTAAAGAGCTAAGAAGTAAAGACGCTTGGATCTCATCATCAAGATTCATCTTCATGGCAACCAGCTTGTTCACAATGCTCTGAAACTGACTTGTGTGCTCAACCATACTGCACCCATCTTTGTATTTCAAATTTACAAGTCTTCTAATCAAAGCAGTCTTGTTTCTTGCAGTCTTCTTCTCAAAGAGGTTTTCTAACTTTTTCCAAACAACATCAGCTTTAGTTTCATCACAAATATCTTCAAAGACATTTTGATCAACCCACCGTCTGATGTGACCAACAGTCTTCCTATGCATGACTTCCCAATCACCTTTAGATATTTCAGTTGGTTTCCCACTGCCCAATTTAATCGGCTTATACAAATCTTTGCAATAAAGTAAATCTTCCATCATGCACTTCCAGGTGGAATAATTGGTTGAATTCAATTTAACCATACCATCGACCCCTTCCATTTTTAACACCCAAGAAATAAATTCCAGACAACCACACTGCTCTGATACCACTTGTTGGGAAAAATTGCCCTGTTATGCAAATCAATAACAACAATTGCGGAATAATCTTTTCCCTCTTTGAGTGATAAAAATAGGCTAAATAAATCAAACCAATTCCAACACCACAAACATACCCAGAATAATAAATCCAAGTGCAAAATAACCCAAACTGAAAAATAAACACAATCACAAGAACATCGAGATTTTTAACTTAGAACCCCTCAATGTGAAGGGAAAAAACCACGAGGTGACAGTAAACCACCTACACTCAAAATCTCCACTATCAACAATAATGGGCTACAACAGTTTCTCTCTAGATCAAAACTAGAGTCTCACAAAATTACAGTAAATCATCAAGAACAATTATCTTGGCTCAACAACACAATATTCATCATCTATAGCAAAGATGGATTCCAAAATCAACAAAGAGAAAGTTTAGAATTCACCAATTTAGATATCCCAAAAATAGATGATGGAGAGACTAATCTGAGAATCGACTCCGGTAGAGTTGTAGAGCTTTAAGCAAGGATTCGTCACATGAAATTTGAGCCAAATCGGAGAGGAATTGGCCTCTAAATCTTCTTGAATAAGCTCTCTCTCTCACTCTTTCTTCCCTCTCTCTCTCTTCTTTTCTCTCTGCCGTTTCCCTCTAACTCTCTTTTTCTTTTTCTGAACAAACTTCTTCTTAAGTAAAGGAAAAAACAATTTTTTTTTTCTTTTGACTAAAAGGTTGGGCAACCCACATGGGGTGGACCCACCCAACAACAAGCTCCTTTGGGTCAGTTTTGGTTTACCTTGTAAGCTTCGATCTTGTTGATTTCCTGAAAGTGGATATAATAGAAAGAATAATCACCATCCAGTTACCAAGAATTCTGTGATCTATAGGAAATCGCTCTCTAATCAAATTAGAGACAGCTGAGATACGACTTGATCAGCCAGTTTAGTATGAGAGGTTTAAGCAAGCTACTTCAAAAACTACCATCGAAATTTGCAATTTTTAATAGGCGGGTGATTATTCTTTTATACCTCAAACCATGATGCTAGTTTAGGCCTGCCTGCTGTATGTCATACTTGTACACCTCTGATAAGAAGATTTGGAATCTCTCAATAAAAGGGATATAGGCTATGTCCACCTGAAGATCATATATATGTGTCCGTTACTTAACCTTTCTGTATAATCATTTTGATTTTAACTGTCCACTAGCTCTATGTAACTGAACATTCAACTTACCAAACTGAACTGCCCCAGAAAGAACGGCCCGTCCTCAAACTTTTTAAGAGCATTCTCCAAGTAATCGAACTGTGCACCTGATACAAATAGGAAATTTGGTCACTGTAAACTGATCAACAAAACCAGTCACAATCACAATTTGAAGAAACCCCATCAAGCGTTACCAGCCTCTTTTGCTGGGTCTCCTTTGAATGAACCAAACACGGACTTAGTGAAGGTATCAAGATAGGCTATTAATTCTTCACCAAACTTTCTCTTCTCAGGGTCCTAAACAATGTCACAACAGCACGTTGGTGAAAATTCTGAGAGACAAAGACAGTTTATCAAAACAATCAGAATCATCTGACATATTACACTGGGGTAAAGTGAAGGGCCTTGGAAGTTGCTATCCACGTATTTGATGAGATCAAGACTTTCTCCAATGACTTTTCCATTGTGTTCCAGTGCTGGCACCTATGGAACCAAGATAGCTCTTTCGAAACATATCTTAAACAAGAAAGCAAAAGAGAGAATCAAAGACTTCACCTTGTTCTCAGGATAGACCTTTTCCTTATACCAATCAGGCCTGTTCCGAAGATTTATGGGGACTAATTTAATCTCATCTTGCAAACATCATCTTGCAAACCCTGCAATTCAAAAATTCAACAAAAGCAATAATAAGAAAAAAAATTGGACATGGGTTCTGATTAACTCCAAATTATCAAATAATGCATATATATATATTGTATATAAGAAAGATAAAAAGAGAAATTGATGTTTTTTACTAGGCCTTTTCCGAAAATTGCAAAAGCAGAGGAAACGGTGAAAAAGAGATGAACTTTTATATACAACCTTATAATTCCTAGTGATCCACACCCGCTGCGCGTAGTAATACGTATACAACCTTGAAAACACAAAACGGATAAATTAGGAATACAGAAACAAAAAAGAACAACCAAAAGGGATTCACACCACAAAAGCATTTAAACAAACACATAGCAAGCACACTGAACTGGAATGAAAAAAAATAAAAAACAACGAACTCGAAAGATCTAAGACCTGGTAGTGCCATCAAAGAGAGAAGGCGGGCTGGAAATGGAATCCAAGGGCGGAGGAAGAACCTCATGTCTGCAAGACCCAAAAATTTAAGCAATAATTTTAGCAACAGCAACAAAAATGCACAAATTCAGACGAACCCAGATGCTGAGATGAACAAAAAAAAAAGGAAACCATACGTATAAGCCATCTGCGGTTATCTTTCTTTTCTTTGCTGGGGAATGAGATTTGGTGCGCAATGGTGTCCGTGTACAGTGTGGGTGATCATTTTATAGCGACTGTGTGACGAGAGTGACGGGGCCACGGTCGATTTGGATTGCTTGTAAGACGGGGCACGTTGGTGAAAATTCTGAGAGACAAAGACTGTGCGCAATGTTTGCGTTTTTGCTAAAATGCGAGATAGGTGATGCATGTTAAGGCTTCGTAGTCCTGACTCATCAGCCGTTCGATTTGGATTGCTTGTAAGATTTGAATTTTAGTACTGATCGTAGGGTCGTCAAAGAAAGTGAGAAAATGGCTCCTCCTTATTCTAATCTTGGCTTGATCGGCAATAAACCACTATTCAGTGGTGAAGAATCTGGACATTTGGGTGGAAAAGGCTCTTTTGTTAAAAGCTTTCAGAAAAAATTATTTATTCCAAGATTAATGGTGATCTGAATGCTAAAATTGTGCCACATCATTCGTGAGCACCTATTACTTAGTTTGGGCTTATTACTTCAAACTCAAAATGCAACTTACTGTTTGGGTTTTTTTTTGTAACTTTTTTTTATTTGCTTGTTTATTTTTTATTGGACTCGAAAGACCAAAATTAGAAGAGATGGTCGGTGAGGTTTGACCTAAGTTGGAAAGTTTGGACATAAATGAAGACCTATACAACATTCGTTAAATAGTATAATATTTTTTAGATTGTTATTATTTGAAGTGTAAATTAAGAATTTTTTTTATTTGGAGTGCATTTTAAAATATATATAATTGCCACAAAGCCACACACCCACAACCACCAAAGAAGAAAAGGCCACACCTCAAACTAAAAAACCCAAAATAGGGGTACCCAAACCACCCACATATGAAGGCTCCCATAATTTATTCATATAGTGCAACATGTACTTTTTAATCCACCAAAAATCACCACGGACTAACGAGAGACACCTGCTAAGTTGAGAGATGAAGCAGTGGTGAAGAGAATATGACGGGTCATAACTCACATCTAAGTGTAAGAGCTTAAGGGGAGTATAAGAAACGAAATTTGTAAGATGATGAAAGAATTTTGAAATGAATGTAAAAGTGAAAGGTGAGATCTATAAAGCAACACAAAAACATCAACATTAAAAGTGAGGTAAATCACTACAAAAGATGGAGCAAACAAATAATCATCACAAAGAATGGAAAGGAAAACCCACCACAAAAGCAGCCGCCGCAAGGGAATGGAGTTTGCTGCCCCAAAGGGCGGCAAGGAAGGTAAAAAGATGGACAAAATAAAGCAAAGGGGGAAGAAAATTGAACTTTTATTTCCATCACTGTACTTCTCATTACAACCAAATGAAAGCTATCGCTAACAGAACGGATTGAGTTGATTCACAGAAACAAAACTACACAGTTACACACTATTCATTACATGCATAATTCAAACTAATTAGGCAGCAAGCATTCTGCATAGGAATCAGCCACTTATTTATACCATGTCCCAAAGCAGGCTTTACAACTTTACTGCTGCTCCTGCAACGAAAACGAATTTCATAGAGGTTAGCAAGAAACAGCATCACGAATCCAGAAAGAAAGACTAAGAATTTTGTAATTAGGTCAGCGAAGGAGATGTACGGCAAAGCGCTTCTTGAAGTATTGCACAAGCTCCTTTCGGTCAGTTTGTTTCGTCGCCTTATACGCTCACGAGGATATAATAACCAGAATAATCACCATTCATTTCCAAAAACTCCATAGAAAGTTTAAGCGAAGATTTTTAAGAGGCTGATAACTGAATGCTTAGTCTCATGAGATGTTCCAAGTAAGCTACTTTAAAAGCACAATTCAAGTTTCAAGTTCGTATTTTTAACAGAGGGGGGAATTCATAACTTTCCATCTACAAGTGACAAGTCAATGGATTTTTGGGTACCTCAAACCATGCTGCTAGTTTAGGCCTGCCGGCTGTGATGTCATAGTTGTGCACCTCTGATAAGTAGATTTCGATCCGCTCACAAAGGGGATATAGGCTATGTCTACCTGAAGATCACACATTTTATCCGTTACTTCACCACTTTAAACTTTCACTAGGTCCTTGAGCATGGACATAATTTAGATTCAACTTACCAAACTGAACTGACCAAGAAAATATGGCCCATCGTCAAACTTTTTAAGAGCATTCTCCAAGTAATCAAACTGAGCATCTGGCAGATAATGGGATTTGGTCAGTGTCAATTTATCAAAAAGGCAGTCACTAATGGAAGAAGTGAAGAACCTTCCATGACTACTTACCAGCTTTTTTAACCGTGTCTGCTTTGAATGCGCCAAACAAGGCATTTGTGAAAGTATCGACGTAGGTTAATAACTCCTCACCGAACTTCTTTTTCTCAAGGTCCTAAAATTCACAGGATCACTTCGTTCAAATTTCAATACAGAAGTTGGGTTATTTAAGTTACAATCAAATTCTGGATATTTTACATGCATTGGGGAAAAGTGAATGGCCTTCGAAGTTTGTATCGATGTATTTGATCAGATCAAGACTTTCTCCAATGACTTTCCCATTGCGCTACAGAGCTGGCACGTATAAATAATCAACCAAGAGATTTATGCCGCTTCATTATATGTGCATTAGATATTGAATGGCAACAAAGAACAGAGATTTTGAACAAACATATCACCTTATTCACAGGGTACACCTTTTCCTTGTACCAAGCAGGCCTGTTTGGAAGATCTATAGGGACTAATGCAAACCCTACAACTCAAAAATTCAACAAAAATGATAAGAAAAAATATTGGATATGGGTTCTGGTTATTTCTAAATTATAATATAAGAAAAAAAAACAAAAAAGACGTTGAATTTTTTGACAAGGTCGTTATAAAAAATACCAAACACAAAGGAAATGGTAAATATAGTAACCTTATAATTCCTAGTGATCCACACCCGCTGTGCAAATGGACACGTATAAGAACCTAACGTCTGCAAAACCCAAAAGAAGAAAAAAACAGCGATAATGTTAGCAACAACAAAGAAAAAAACAAACATTCAGAACAAACCCAGACGCTAAAGTGATCGTAATTGATGAGAAATCGTACGTTTAAGCCATTTTAGTTGCTTTGCTTTGCATGGAGTTGAGCATGCACAGATTTTTGAGCGCAATGGGTCTATGTTCAAAGTGGGTGAGTATTTTATAGGGAGTGCGGAACGACACTGACGGGGGACGAAGTCGCCAGCAGTAACGAAATGCGAGTTTCCGTGGTGCATAGTAAGGTTTCGTGGTCCTGATTCTTCAGCCGTTCAATTTGAGTTGGTGAGTTAGATCTAAATTTTTAATACTGATCGTAGGGTCGTCAAAGAAAGCGATTGACGACTATCAACTTTCGTATATTGATCAGCAATTATCCACCTGGGTGGGTCGGTCGTGAAAATTCTAGTCTTGAGTGAAGTAGGTTACGGGATTTTAGAGAAAAGTATTTCACATCCCATCCTTGTTTTATTCAATTTCATTTGTACAAAGTTGAAATTCTTCAGGCTCAAAAACACCCATCCAGAATACAAATGTGAAAATCAAAAAATAAAAATTGTTATATTAAAAAAAAATGTGTTTGCCTCAATATTGTACGAAATAAACAACCAAAAAAGTATAGCGCAGTTAAAAATGTCTTGACAAATTTTCTAATACCTAATTCGAAACTCATTGGAAATATTTTGTTACCTAATTAGCAGAAGTTTGAAACTTACAATAAGCACTTTGTAATTAAAATAAGATAGAATATCGCCCAAGTGGAAAAAGAAATTCGAAAGGAAAAATTAAAAATATGTTCGTCAAGCAAAATATTGAATACCTACATAAAAATTATTGAATACAATATTGAAGAATAAAAAAGTTTACTTAGGCTCCGCTTGCTTTGGAACCTTTATTTCGTATAGGTGTATAATGAATTGACATATAAATTTGCCAAATTTTTCTTTCCATTCCTCTCTGTTACAACAAAATGAAAGCTATTTCTGAAAGAAACTGATTGAGTTGATTCAGTGAACCCAGTTCATCCATCTTGGAGGGTAATCATCGATGAAGTAGCCCTTCTGGTTTAATGTAGTTTGGATTAAGAAAAACTTTTAGTCTTCAAATAATCCAGGGTCAATCGCATTGCAAGACATCGCTGTGGAAGAAACAGTTTCTTCTTCCAACCTAGAAATTTTTCCATCAGTGCTTTCCCCACTATTACAATAACAATAGCATTTACATGTCATGCATGAGTTCATGAATGGCAAGCATGGTCAAACCAAAGGCAAAACAACTTGTCCACTAATTCTTCTTGATATGGTTTCTTGTTTTTGTTTTATGTAATCTTAAGCCATTTTCGGGTTAGATTCACCTAAGTTGCTCTTGATAGGAGGTAAAGATTTTTCCTGTGACAAATAAAGGTGAAAAAATACAGAGAATAATTCGCCAAAAAAAATCGGGACAAAAGTTCACAAATTTCACCTGTCCTCAGCTTGAATGGCTTCTTAAGCTAGTCAGGCTTCTTCATTAGACTTAACAGCACCCCAGCACTAAGGCTTGTAGCTACAAACCCAAGAGATACCTCAGTAGATATATGGAACCCTGTGGAATAGTTGAAGAACATGTGAATTTATGATATATTGAAGTGTTTGTTGAAAAACAATGGTACTTGGAATACCCACCAAAAAAATCCAGGATCATCTTACACCCAATAAAGCCCAGAACAACACCAATTGATGGCTGAAATGAGAGAATAAAAAAATAAAAATAAAAAGCCATTGTATTTTAGTTTTCAGCGGAAAGCAACCAACCTTAAATTTGGATGCAATTCAATATAAATAGTTTCACCATGTGAAAAGACCATGGTCATATTGTATTATTTCAAGCGTGCATACACAGATATGAAGTCTGTCAGGATGGTCTTCTATCGGTAAGATGATCATTAGTTGGCACAACTTGTGCAGAAAGCAGTAAAAGTTTAAGTTGAGTTCAAGTAAAGCAAATCAACTTACCTGTAAATACTCCAAATCTGCCATACCCTCGGAAATGAGTGTGTACAGCGATCTTAAACCTACATTCAATGAAAAATGAAAATAGGGTAAATACCGTCTACTGCTGAAATGCACAAAGGAATAAGAATGTAACTCTATAACCCCTATAACCCAAACTTAGACCTAAATTACAGAAATATGATCAATCAAACCTACTTTTAACAAGAATTACCTACGATGGCAAAAAGATTAGAACTGAAAACTATGAAAGGATCCCGAGTAATGCCAAAAACTGCTGGTATGGAGTCAACCTAAAGAAAAATGAAGCTTCACATCAACATTTAGTGGAAAATTAAGATAATAATAATATATATTTTATGTAAGTGCATTTTATATCTAAATATCTGGATATTGGTGGTTAGGGAAACCTACAGCGAATGCTATGTCACTGAGCTCAATAACTGCTACCGTGAGAAGTAAAGGTGTGGCCTGCCCAAAATGTTTGACACCTGTTAGAGATCAAATAGACATTAATTTAACACAAACTGATATTCATGTTTGAGGTCAGAAACTGTGACATGTTGATCCAGGAAATTTGTACATAACATCTATGCAGCAGCTTACAACTTTCATTTCACTGTAACCTATGCATTAAAATTTTGTGCCCTAAGATTATTCCATAAACAACTTACCTTCCGCAGACCATCTTGGACTGTGAAAAACCGATTTCCATCATAACTGGCTGCAAGAAATCCCAACAGAAATAGCATGTATGCATTAAGAACATAAACTAGAAAGATATTTAGTGAAGCAGGAAGGCAATAAATAAACAGGGAAAACATTACACGTGACAGGGATAAATCTCTGGCATATCTTCACAATAAAGTTGTCGGATAGATCAGTGTCATCTTCATCACTGGAAAATAACTAGAACAACAAAAAAAAAAATATTGAGTCACAAAAGATATGATTTAATAAAAAAATAGAGGGATAAGTAAAAGAAAAATTACTGTCATATAGTTACACATTCAAGTACCTAAAGTATCAGAAATTACGAATAAGTTCCCTATCTTACTGTCCTTATTTTTATTGGCAATAAGGTGAAAATGACATTCAAGTTCAAGCAAAAATTCAAACAAGCTTTACAGGACCACTCTGATAGAACCACCTAAGCAACCTAGCATAATCCTAATCATTTCTTCAAGGAATAAACTTAGTCAACAGTCCAATGAGAAAGCTGATAAGAAAAAGAGTGTTGGCCACTACAGTATTTTTAGAAAATAAGATTCACCTTGAAGGATGAGTAAAGAAGTACTGCGGCCAGAAAAAGATTTACCGCCTCAAACCTCTAGAACAGAAACACGGCAAAAAAATTTCAGAAGGAGCACATAAAATCAAAGAAAGCAGTAATGAATCTATAGATTCACAAATTCACACACGAACAAATAACTATAAATTTACCTGAAGTGTAGCTGTTCCGAGGAGTATTAAAGTCAAACGAAAGATGACTGCACCAGCAATACCATATGAAAGGACCCGGCTCTATAGTTCAGATACAGCAAACTTCTCATCATTAATTACCATACAGATTTGGTTCTTCAAACACAACTGTTAAAGTAAAAATTTGAGAACTTACGGACCATAAATTTGAATGCTAAAAAGTTTATACAAAATACCTGATACATTATTGGCACTTTGAAGTACTTGAAAATCAGAACAAATACAAACAGGTTGTCCACAGACAAGCTTTGTTCCAGTAAATACCTGAAGAATCGTAACGGTCAGTACACAGTACAAAACAAACATAATACACAGACCATGCAGTCAGACGAAAAAATATCACCAAGTTAAACTAGTTGTTCCCTATCACTTTGATTTAGAAACCAGAAAGTTCTTGACCTAATCAGGTTATGGACCAATTACTAATGCTTTGGAAATTACATAGTTAAACTTTGTAGTTTCTATTAGTTGTTCAAGTTTCAAAATGCAAATTTCTCCATACCCCGCAAAAAACTCTGTCGCCTTGGGAACTCCTTCTTTGAAACCCAAACCAACGCCAAAGGCTACCGCAGCACACACCTAAAGGAATTAAACTCTATATTCATCAACATTGTTTAAGTAGACAATTCACATTACTCTGACAGGTGCTCACCCACAAGGCCACAGTTCTTACAGAAGAAACATAAGCTTCGCGTCCATGATTTTTTTCTGGAGATGAAGTGTGAGAAGTTCCCATATTTCCAATTTCTTCATATGACTGAGAATCCACCCTCTTGTCTTCTGCAGATTGAAGAGTATCATACAAACGCCAGAAAAATATCCAAAATTGACATAAATAGGAAGATATTGCCACAATTTTCAGCCCATTGGATCACAAATCGTTAAGCTCAGGCTACAATAACTCATCTAAGCAACATTTGGTTGGTAATTCTAACTTGAACCCATATAAGTTTTTGGTAAATATTATACATAATTCATCTGGGCAACTGCATTTACTTATGACTCCGCTTATTACAACTAATCAGTAGAAGAAACTCATACTCACCTGAAGTTGATAAATCATCGTCCTGCTCAGTTGCTCTAGAACGAGCAATTGGCACCGATTGGCCACGAGGACTATGACCACCTGCAATCCAAATCCAATGAAAGCACTGTGTAAAACTGGCTATGGCTAATTAGACTATTAGTCCATTACACAGAAAATAGAGGGAGAAATAAAGAGGGAAAGACCTGTACGGATGGGAAAGAAATGATGGCGAGCAAAGTGAGGCCTAGTCCACTTTGGGGATGGATATGGTGACGAAACCCTGGGCAAGCGCGAATTGAGCTTCAGAGGGATGTGAACGCCATTGTGGATGACAGAAGCCACGCCCATGGCTATGGGGGAGAGAATAGCTGCCAAATTCAAATGAGGGAAAAAGGAAGAAGAGAAAGGAGCTGTGGAGCGGTTATGTATGGCGATCTTATCCGAATTTTTGACACGAGATACACGACTCGAAATCCACACGATTAAAATTTTGGGTCATTTTCGGATCAACCTGTTATGACCCGTTTATTAAAGGGATGGGTTTCGGGTCAACTTGTTAACCCGTATAATGACTTGTTAACTCGTTTAATAAATAGGTAGATTTTGGGTTAACAGGTTAACCCGTATATTGACTTATATATTGACCCATTTAATAAACGTGTCATTACTAACTCATATATCTACCAATTTATCTACATAAATATCTATTAAATTTTATAATTTAAATAAGTTAAACATGTTAAACGGGTCAAACGGGTCAAACGGGTCATAGGTTAATTGGGTTTTGAGTATGACCTGTTTATTAATGGGTTAAACGGGTTACACGGGTCATTAACAGGTCGGGTTCGGACTGAATATTCTTGACACGATTATTAAACGGGTCGGATTCGGGTTGGGCATAAATAGGTAAAACAAAATTCATGACACGATACGAACCCAACACGACACGACTCATTGACACTCCTATCTTATCTTTTATGGATAAACTGGCCAGTGCCACACAAACAAGTACGCACTACACACCCAAATCCCAAATTATAGCAACGAGAACAATTGAAGACTTACTCATTTTCACGCTATTTGACAATGGCTGTCTAGTGGGAAGTGCCAATTTGCCAATAATCCTAAGCTTTACGAGGAGTGAGGTGACAAGTTTTAATTCGAGTTCCATGGATAATGGGGATATTTATATATGTATAATTTGATCACTATCACATACTATTATAATTTAGTGATTTTCCTTTTTATATACCATCATGTAAAAGGTTTTGCTTTCTATTCTCTTAACGATTTTAGGGCGAAATTAATAGCCAATATGTATAATGTAATTTTTATCTCTTCATATTATTGTATAATTTTTTTTAATAATAATGGCAAATCACTAGCAGTTGGTATCCTAGGCCCAACCTCAATTCTTTCTAGTTAAAGGTTTTTTTTTTTGGATGAGAATCTAATTATAGTTTTCCAAGAATAATTAGAAAATTATATTTTACGTGCAATTTATTCCCAACTTAACCAAAATTTCTCAATTGGCTATCATTATATGTTAATAACAATAAAAATATTTAATTACATCTTAAAATATTAAAAGAGAATACATAGGAGTATAAATGAACTGACTCGGATCCTGTCGAATACAATGATTAAATTCGACTCGAATAAAGAGAAAGAATTCAAGTCAAATATATTTATTAGTCAAACACGTGAACGTCATCAAATCGACACAAATTATTTTTGTAAACTTCATCGATAATCTTTTTATTTGAAATGCACCCAAATTTGTATTTTTATTCTTATTTTGTATATGTTAATTGGTCTCCAATGTGTATTAACTTATTCTAAAAAAAAGTTTGTTTTGAGCTCTATAAACAGGACAATATGTAGACATGTGTCACTTACTTTAAAATAAATATAAAAATTAAAATGCACGTTGGATTAAAATATTACTTGTAAAAAGCCAAGTATTTTCCATATAAAAATAATAATTTTGATGTAAATTGGAATTTGATACCCTTAATCAAATTGGAACCGATATTGCAATAAAAATTAAAAAACAAACCCGGTAATTCATCGCAGTAATTTCATTGATTAATCAAATTACACCGCACTAGAATAAAAGGGCAAAATATCCCCCACGCCCAAAGCATCACTGTTTGACTCTCCACATTCATAGCAACCTAACGCTAATACCAAATTGCTCTCCTCTCATCTTTTTTTTTTTTGGTGGCTCTCTCCTCTCTCCTCTCTCATCTTTGCCGCACTTCTTACGCTCTCTCCACATTCACGACCCAACCTCCAATTCTCCAATGGCCACTGACACACAGAAACCCAGCGACATCAATCACGCCCTGGGCAACCCTAAGAAGGCCCTAGATTCCTCCTCTGTTCCGCCATCCGCCACCAATCCGGATCGACCCGAAGACCCGCGCACCGACACTCCTAATCCAGCTCCGTCCTCCGATGTACCCGAACAAAACTTGTCCAAAGCGGATTCTGGCGACTCAAAGACCGCTGCGGGCTCTGGTTCCGGCGATGACGCTACTCCGGCTAACGCTATCGAGAAGAAGATGCGCCGAGCTGAGCGGTTTGGGATATCTGTGCAGCTCACTGAAGAAGAGAAGCGCAACTCTCGGGCTGAGAGGTAATTCGAATTACTTTTTTTTTACTCGGTGAACTTTGGGTTAGAGTGCTTTGTGCTTTCTGCCTTGCTTTCGACTCTCTTTTTTATCTGAGAAGTTGGTGTGCGAGAGTATAAAATAAAAATTGTAGGGAACCAAATGGACCAAAGTTTGTGAAGATTGACGTGCACAAATAGGCACTTACAAATAATTTAGAATTAAAATGGATTTTAATTTGATTAACTGGGGTGCAAATAACCTAGTGGGTCTCATAAATTGAATGAAAGACATGAATTATCACCCAATAGTAGATTATATTGGTAATACATTCTTGCATTGGATGATACGGGTTCATGTTTATTTATGTCATGTTAGCATTCATGCTTCTGAGCTCCTTGTCTATCAAGTACTAAGATATGTCTGGTCCAATTTGAACTTTGCTCTCTGGTAACATCACTTGTTACCATGAGATCAAATTTTAGTAAAATTTGGTGTGGGCTGAAATTTGTTGTAATCAATATTTTCAGTGCGGTGGCAACTTCAAGGTTCAGTTGTTTTCCCAAATTTCATGGTCGAAATATTGTTTACAGCATTAAGATAATTTATTTATTTGGATTTGTGTTTCTGAAAGTGCTGTCTGATCTTATGTTAGGTTTGGTACTGTTTCCCCATCCAGTGGATCAGACTGTTCTAAAAAATCAGAGGATCTGAAGAGAAAGGCTAGAGCAGAGAGGTTTTGTCTCATACTTTTTTCAATGGAGTGCTTATTCAGAATTCCGGAATTTGATTTATGTAATCTCTGGTCATTCATTTTGTTATATGTTAAAAATCATTCTTGATTGTTTTCGTGTTTATCAGGTTTGGGCTTCCTGGCCCAGCTGTGGCGAGTGATGAAGATGCAAAGAAGAAGGCCCGTCTTGCCCGGTTTACGACTGATTCCAAAACCAGTCCAAAAACTGATCCTCTGGAAGGAGAAAAAAGGAAGGCAAGAGCACTCAGGTATGCATCATTGCAAACTAGTGACTGACTCTGTTTATAATTATCTAAATGTTTCTAGTAAACTAATCATGGGCCGATACCTATATATATTTACAGGCCCTTTGTTTATATTCTCCCTTGAGTTTTAAGTCTATGTTTAGTTTTTTTCTTTTCTTTTTTAAGTCATATATATCCCCTATGTTTCCTTTCTAGGTTTTCAAACGCCGCATCAGGTTCTCTTACCAAAGTTAATGACGAGGACAATGTTGAGCCAGTAAGACCCTTTTTGTTTTATTGCTTACGAGAACATTCTTAATAATTGATTTTTCTTTGTCATTCTGCTTCTTGGTTTGCTGATCATTCTTTTTATTTTCTTCTCAATTAGAAGGCAGCCATAGCAGGCAGTGCTGGCAGGGGGGTTTGAAAACAACTTTCGTTCTTCAGTAGGTAAGTTAGTTTTTATGTACTTTGGGGGTTATGCAACTATTTTTAATGCAATTCCTATTCTGCTCCCTCTCTCTATTGCTACTGAAGTAATTATTATTTGTCTCTGTGTGCTGCTTCAATTTATCTTATCTCTTTTTTTGTTTCTTTGGCAGATTTAGGACTCTAACATTTTTCGGTTCCCTCCAAGGCTTCCATACCCATACCTAGCTCGGAATGCATGGATTATGGAATGCAGCATTTTTCCAATGATGGATAGATATCTTCTACAAGTCACTGAACACAGTTTGGCGGCATAATGAAACTTATTTGGTATTCTTCCAACTTACCTGGTGAGGCTTTGAGTAATCAACAACTACCTATTTAGTGTCAACTACCCAGTATTCTACCAAGAATGTCATTATTTACGACCTAGGGAAAATTGCCTTCACGAGATCAACTGCTGGGTGGTTACTCTTACAATTTGCTAATTAACAAAAGGACAGTCATAATTGGTTAGGGTTGCATAAGCATGATGCAGTGTTGGCAGTAATACATTGGTTTGGCACTCCCCATCATCTTGTTTGGTAGTAGTTGTGTTGAAGTATGTTGTTATCTGGTATTAACATTACTGAGAGGTTGAGACTATAGTTTTTAATCAATTGATCCTTGTAATATTTGGTTATTAGTGGTTTTTTGATACAATGAACAGCACAATTCAGGACAGCTGCATGGTAGTGAGGCAAGTTTCTTGTTCGTGATGGGGTCATTTTACAAGTTATCTGTGTGCTAGCTTAAGTGCTTTTTTATCAGTTTATGTTTTTAGGTTTCTTATTTGATGACAGCACATGGGCAGCACAATCTTACCATTATGGTTCCGGTCCTGTCAGTTCATATTACTGTTAGTTCCTCATTCAATTGGATTGGGTGAGATGAGATGAGGTTTATAGTCATATCTGACTCAGTAGTGCTGTCCAACGCTGCCATAAGAAACATGTCTAAAACGGGTTTAATTGACTAATTGAGTTAAAGATGAATTTGCTATATGGATCTTTATGTACTATTTGTTCTTATATTTGCTCAGCAAAGGATTTCCCTGGTTGGTACTGTTAGTATTGATGATATTCTTGGTTGTTCATTTTGGGGTAAGTGAACACTTTGGAGTTGGTTGATTTTCTTAAGCCTGGCCGGGTGATTTGTGCAATCTACATGTAGGAACTGAGGATGGATCGTACTCATTGATATTGTGCCAGTTTTTGCTTTGAACCTTATATATTTTGGATATGAAGCTTCCGTTGGAAAAATGTAGAAAAATCCATCTCATGTGGAAATTCATGTTTTGTATTAGCATATTGTGAATGGAAGAACCTGTTTTAACTTAATTTTGGAGGGAATGAGAAAATGTTAGTTTACTTTCTTCAGTTTTTTACAAAATTCTAATGTATTACTATGCTAGAATGTGTTGCAGCATAAAATGTTCCAACTTAGAAGTAGGAAGATCGCACTCACCCAAGAACACAAGCATGTATGTGCTTCATTCAAATCAGGTTATATCCATGGTGTTATTCATTTCTCATTAGTATAATAGTGTTTGTTATACATGATACAATAGGCTTAAAGCTTTTTAGAGAGAGAAAGTAGATGTAGAGAAATGTGAGAGCTCTAAATTTTAGAGAGGTTTTTTAGTGAGAGAGGGGATTCCTCAAATGAGGGTGATAATGCTCTTTATATAGGCAATATTAGGTTATGATGGTGGGACTCGAATATGGGGTTTAGTGATGGGCCTTCGAGATGAGCCATGGTAGTGGGCCTCGATAGTGAGTCTTATATGATCTCAAAAGCTTCTGGACGGGCTTATTACTTGGTCTGATGTAGTGTTTGATAAGTCTGTTGCTCAGTCCAATATGGTGTCAATAGAAGTCCCCTCAAGTTCTTGATTGAAGTGGTTTACCTCAGTTGAAGATTTCAAAAGTGCACTGACCGAGCAACTCCTTTGTTTTCGTCCGCTGTTTTGCTCGGTGTACTATCATGAGTCCCCCAAGTCCTTGGTCGAGGTAGGATTCTGAGATGAAGACCGTTGTAGTTTGTTGTACGTTTGAGTCGGTGGTTTTATAGTGATTGTGCTTTGGTAGTCCCCCGATGAGTATGATCCTGTGTACGAGCTTGAAGCCTTGGAGTGATTTTGTGTAGTTTGTGTGTTAGTTGGCATGATAGCTAAGTTTAGCTTTGATTGTGGGCTCAGTGATGTGTTTGAGCGGCTCGGTAATGTATTGAGTGAATATATGCTCAGTATGTGTTAAGCAGATGTATACTCGGTAATGTGTTGAATAGCTCACTAATGTGTTGAGCATAGGTCGAGTGTTAAGTGTAGGCTGTGTGCCCATGTACTCTGACTCAAATGTTTGAGTCGTATGCGCAAGGTTTGAGTGTAGGCCGAGTTGCCTGTACTCCGACTCTTATGTTCGAGTCGAGGCCAAATGTTTAGTAGCCTAGTAATGTGTTGAGCGGATGTAAACTCGGTAATGTTTCGAGCGAAGGTCGAGTGTTAGTATAGACATAGTGTGCATGTACGATTTTATGTATGCTTATGGTGTGTAGGATGCTCATAAGTTTATGTTTTGAAGTGTTACCTAATTTTGCGAAAACATATTACGAGGTCTTCCATGGTGAGTCGAGTGGGTGCTTCCAAACTGTAGTGGAAAAGCAGAGCAATGCCTATCCGGATAGTCGTCATACCGAGATGGAAGTTGAGGTGGATGTCTGCCTGGTTGACCCAGTGTGGTTGGCCGCTCATCCGATTTGTCATGATAGAGTGGTAGTGCCTCCAAATTATAATGGAAGAGCAGAACAAAATCTATTCAGATGATGGTCTTATCGAGATAGAAGTTGTGGTGGATGAGTCCGCTTGGTTGGCTGAGTGTGGTTAGCCGCCCATCAAATTTGTCATGATAGAGTGGTGTTGAGCTCACGGTGCAACTTTCCAGTGGGTCACTCATCATGCGATTGCACCAGCCCCTACTCACTTAACTTTAGAGTTCCCCAGGAATCCCAAGTTAGTGAGCTCCTAGTAGGCCTCGCGCTAGATAGGTGTGTGCCTACACCTTTAAGGCACACCACCATTCCCCCTCCCAGACCATTCCCCTCGTAGGAATGTGGGATTGTTCACCGTTCCTTCCAGGACACGGGTCTTATAATCCACCCCTCTTAGGGCCCATCGTCCTCGCTAGCACACTTCCCGGTCAGGGTCTGGCTCTGATACTATTCTGTCAGGACCCGACCCTCCTCGGCCAGGACCCGACTCATTTAGCACGATATTGTTCGCTTTGGGCCTACTTGACCTTGCCCTCACGATTTTGTTTTTGGGAGCTCACGGTGCAACTTCCCAGGGGGTCACCAATTATGGAATTGCACCAGTCTCAACTCGCTTAACTTTGGAGTTCCAATTCCCCCCAAAGCCACTTGAGCTCCCAAAAGGCCCCGTTTAGATCAGAGTTGCGCAGCGGCCCACTCTATTTAACACGATATTGTCCCCTCTAGACTCACTAGCCGAACCAGCCCAGCCCCGAAGGGTTTTGTTCCCGGGAGCTAACGGTGCAAATTCATAGTGGGCCACCCATCATGGTATTGCACCAGTCTCTACTCACTTAACTTTGGAGTTCCCCAAGAATCCAAAACTAGTGAGCTCCCAGAAGGCTTCGCGCTAGATAGGTGTGTGTCCACACCTTTAAGGCACACCACCATTCCCCTCCCAGACCATTCCCCTCGCAGGAGTGTAGGATTGTTCACCGTTCCCTCCAAGACACGGGTCTTACAGACAGGATTCGAGCAATCCTGGATTATATTTCGGGCATGAACCCAGTTGTGAATTTGGCAGGATTCGAGGAATCCTGGATTATATTTTGGGCATGAGACCTAGTTGTGGATTTGATATGATTCGAGAAATCCTCTGTGTGATACTACGGGTTAGAGTCACGGACGATCGGGTTAGAATTCTGGTCGATTTTGACATTCGGGTTAGAGTCCCAAGTGATATGACGCTCGCCTTTAGACTGCAGATATGTTCCTTCCAGAGAGGTCACGATGCACTACCTATTGTCGAGCAGCCGCTTGGGGTTATAGCCGAGGGAGGCTCGACTTAGGAGTGCCGATGTTATTCTTTGAGATCGATCGGTGATGTGTTCATGATGATCTAGAGATGGTTGCGGCGGGTGATGTGTTCACGGCGACATGCTAGGATTGTGAGCGATCATGAGCTTATATTTGCACATGTGCTAAGATTGGAATCGTGACTGGCACTAAGATGAGGATGGGATGAGTTCCCATGTGTTCTATGATTTGGGCTGAGGCACCGTACTTGTTTTCTATGACTTTGTTTTGGTCTGAGACCCTATATGATTTGGTTTTGAATTGAGACCCTATTGAGATACTGGCTTCGATTGAGAAGCATTTTTCACTGAGTTTTGATTTGGGAAGCAATACGTCATGCATCCGAAAAAGTACTTGAAATAACTGTTTTATGATGCGTGCATGCTTTTACGTGAAGGGTATAAATGTTTTTCCGATAAACTATTTTTATAAACTGTTGTTTTGTCCACTCATAGCTTTTATGGTTTTCAATACCCTTCAGGTTGATCGCAGATGTGGGCTATAGTAGAGACCGAGACATCACATGCCACCATCGATCCTGGCGTACTCTGCTAACCCTGAGCTGGTGGCGAGTTTATCCCTAGTCTGACACGCAATGTCAGACGGGAGTAGGTACATTTCACGATAATCCAGGGGAATTGGGATGGGTCCTATCAACGTGGTATCAGAGCATGAGATTGCTCGTAGAGTGACGCGCATGTGCTGGGTGTGATGTCTCTGTAGTGGTAACAGCCCTTTATCAACCTGATAGTTAGGGTGAAAGTTTGAGAATTCAGTGGAATTGAACCCCGGTTAGGTTACGTTTTGCACGTGTTGCGTTGGTTTAGGGTTCGATTGGCATAGGATGCGGTGTTTTGGTGACGTTTGATCCCGTGTAGGATCGATGTTCGTGTGAATCCAATGGCTTAGAGCCGTAGTGTTACTGGTGGATGGGACCTAGTCGACCAGTTGTCCCAGTATGACGATTTTGAGAGTCAGGACCGTTGAGCGGTCATGTTAGATAAGGGATTGTATCAAAGTGGTATCACTGGAGGTCGTGGACGACCCTAGTTATGACTGTTAGGAATATGAATGTTTGATCCTATGTGGCATGAGATGCCATGTTTCAGTGTGTTGAATCCTGGAGGGATTTTGATTGGCGGTGGATGCCACGGAATAGATGTTGTATAGCATGGTGTGCCGTGATTGTGGCATATAGTTGTTGTGCAGTGCTAGAAACCGAGTAGGGCCAAGTCTCTTGTGGACCTAACAGCTGGAAGCCATAGAGTTACGAGTGGACGAGATCCTTGGATAGTGGTTACTAGTTGGCTGTGTACCAGTTAGCCTCGTATGACGACTTTTCGGAGTCGAGAGCATTGGATCTGTCAGGATGGATGTGTTGAAGTGAGCAGTTGGGTTCATGATAACCCTAGTTCGAGATTGATTGGACAAATTACCAAGAGTGTGGCTAACATGACCCATCCCAATCCCCCCCATGGATTTCTCGGGATGAGCCATGCTCCTATCTAACCCACATGCAACACGAAGGTCAGACACCCATCTAACCTCCATGTAACACGTAGGCCAGACAATGGATAACCAGGTTAACAACCTAAACGGCTTCTAGAGCGCGCAGGAACAGTAGTGGAATGTGTGATGTCTCAGCCTCATAAGCAGCCCACATCCGCTATCAACCTAAAGGGCAATGAAAACCAGAAAAAACTGTGAGTGGACAAAAATAAACAATTTAATAAAACTAATTCCGCAAGAAAAAACAGTTATGTCCTTCACTTTAAAAACTATGCATGCATTCAAAAACCAGTTCATTCACGCAAATCAACGATAATAAAACAGTGCAACAACTAAAATCACTTCTTTCGAAATCATTGGGCCTTAGCCCAAAATCATAAACCAAACCAAGTGTGAGATTTAAACGTATTTAAAATAAACCCTAACCCTTTGGATACCCAAAACTACCTCGAAACGATTTCGGATCGACTCGAAACATGTCCTAAAATGTCTGTTACATCAAAAGGATGAAAACATGTGTTGATAGCGTCTCGAGATTCGACCCCACGCGCCGCCGCAATCGTGCGCGTGAAGCCCACACACTGGGAATAGTACCTTCGTCAACCTCCAACCGAACCCAGTTCGCTGGTTTTCCCGGGTCAACTGAATCGGCGACTCGACCCGGACGGTTCTCCTCCAATATCCAACCTTTTTCGATCTCGTTAATTCCTAAAGCTTCGTCTCAGTCCCTAGACTCGATCTATGGACTCAACACTAGGAAACCAACCTTATATTTACCTATTCGAACTCTGTACAGTGACCCTTTTTTTTTGAAATGTGGTTCCAACCAACTCCAGTCACCACCAGACTTGGTTCCAAGTCCCACGAGCTTGTCTCACCTCTAGGGACCTCAACCAAATAGCTAAATCGATAAATAACCTCCAAAACGTAATTTTCCTTTTTCAAACCAAAACAGAGGTTCGTTGGATAATCCTTACCTTCTCCGTCGTTGCACTGTCGTGGCCACCACCACGATCATCAGGTGAATTTTGAGGGTATTTGTAGGGGTTTGGGTTTCATGGGTTTACGAGAGGCTTCCACGGGTTTCACGGCCATCGTCCACGACGGTCCATCGCGGTAGCACCACCACGATCATCTCCTTCCACACTCATTTTTTCGTTCACGGTCACAAGCAAAGGATGAAGATCAAAGGGGTTTTTAGGGGTTGGGTTTCACGCACACACACATGGTTCTCTAGTTTTCTTCTCAACCAAACCGTTCAACCCTTTAAACAATTATCACCCTTAAGTGAGGCGGTGTACATACTTCTAGAAAAAGGACAGATGTCCCTGTCCAATTGGTCCCAAAACCAAAGTCAAGGTAAGAAGACCAAAATGCCCTTGCACCAAAAATTACCAAACTTCCCCTACAACGTTTAGACCCATAACTTTCCCGTCGAACGTCGGAATCGGACGTGTCGCTTGTCTCCAGACTCGTGACGTCCCGACCTACATCACGGTTATCGGTCAAAGTCTGTTTGACCATTTGGATCAAAAGTCAACATTTCCCCCACTCCTAGGGGTAACACGGTCATTTCGCACCGTTCGTCCGTAATTCTTCGACTAATCATCGATTAAGATAATGGAGACTCGCCAACTGTGACAATGGTACAGGGGTGTGAGAGTGTCGCTCAGTGCGAGCAGAGACTTCTGGATTCGACTCGGTTACACCCGAGTGCGATCATAGAATGAGATGTTGAGTCTTGTGTGTTGGCAATCGTGCTGCACTACCTCAGTGGAGATGACTGAGATGAGTGGGAGATGCCAGAGACGTGTTGGATGGAATCCAATGGTGATCAGATAGTTCCAAATGGCACTGTGTGTGTCTAAGTGATGTAATGCCAATGAGGGCTTGAATTGCGGCTAGTATAGTAGACGTGCCCTAGAGTTGCAAACATGTGAGTTCGGTGGGCACTGAGCGGGACGGAGAGGATCCTGAGTGGCTCAGTGCGAGGCACGGGGTATGCCGAGTTTAGTAACCAGTTCCCTAGTGGATGCGAGATTAGAGGCACGAGATATACCTGGAGGAGTGACAGGTACCCTAGTGATTCTTGGACGGATTGCGAGTGTTAAGTGCAAGATTTTAACCTATAAAGGTAGAAAATGGAAAATCAGGCATTAATAGATGACATCTTTTTGGATGTGCATAAATGGTATAAAACAGACAGGGGAGTTGGGTAATGAGTTAGATTGTTTATGGACATCCATCCGTGTGAGGAAGTCCATTGGTAGAACGATGTCCGAATGAGTTAAGGACTTGAAATCTAGTAGGAATTGGTTTTGGTCGACTGTGGGTGACCATACCTCCTGAGTTTGACAAAAGCTTGTTTGAGGATAAATCTGATTGATGAGACAGCATCATCAGTGTGTGTCAGGACCCGTCCCAATCCCCCTGGGATTAACGAGGGACGTTCCTAATCCCGTATGACACGGAGTGTCAGACCAGGGAAAATTTGAACTTTTAGCCCGCAGGCTTCCAGAGTACGCTAGGATCCGGAGGAGGTATGTGATGTTTCAGTCTCTGCTACAGTCCGTACCGTATTCAACCTGAAGGACATTGAAAACAGAAAGATTGTGAGTGGACAAAAATAAAAGAGTTGATAAAACATATTTCATAAAAGACCTTTATGCTCTTCACTAAAAAGCATGCATGCATAGTAAAACCATTTATCAAACCACATATGTTTAAACAACCATAATCATACTGGCTCCTGCCCAAAACCATTTACAAAAATCTAGAACATAATAAACATATGTAGGATCTCAGCCCAAATCCATTTATCAACCATAAAACACAATTTCTCAAAACCAAGAAATCATGTTTATCATATATTTCATATAACCAATCCTATCACGGTATCTAGAGCTACGCGCGTGCTACCCGGACTCTCAAAGTCCAAGTCTCCCCAGGGTCCACCCAGGTCAATGTCCGTAGATCAATGACCCTCCCTGAGGATTATAATCCATAGCCTTTCTGAGAGTAAGGAACCCAACGGGGGCGACTCCACTCAGTCATGTTCCGTGACTACTCCGGGGTCCACCCAGGCCAACAACCCTCCCTGGAGGAGACAATTCATATATAAAGGATGGTATACGAAAAACCTTTTGAAATCATTCTTAAAACCTTTTAAGGGTTCATGCCCGACCCCCATAAGCCGTTATGAACCATAAAAACCTTTCAAGGGTTCATGCCGGTACCCATAAGCCATCATGAACCAAAAATCCATTTATGGGTCCCTGACCCGAAATCACAATCTTAAAACATAACTGGGCCCTAAGCCCAAATCCACATACAAACTGGGCCTCCGGCCCAAATCATAAATCAAATGGGCCTCGTGCCCGATTTCGTAAACCAAATGGGCCTCGTGCCCGATATCGTAAACCAAATGGGCCTCGTGCCCGATATGTAAGTCAACTGGGTCTCGAGCCCGATACGCAAACCAATTGCGTCTCGAGCCCAATACGTAAACCAACTGGGCCTCCAGCCCGATGCCTTGTTGAATCAAATGGACATCAAGTCCGAGAGTTCGTAAATCAAATGGGTCTCAAGCTCGAATCCAAATTTCCAAATCCGAATTCGATTCAAGAACTAATTAGGCCTCTGGCCCGAGAACGTAGCTAAAAGGGACTTCGAGTCCGAGGGTTTCCAAAAAAAATGGGTCTCGAACCCGAGTTTACCTTTTCAAATCCAAAATCATTTCATTAAATCATTTCCAAAACTATAAGCACAGAAAATCCGTGCAAAATCGTAAACCTCGATTTACGTGCAAGCAAGTAAATCGCCTCAAAATGCGTGAAATCATATAATTCATCAATTTCCAAATCAACATCATAGAATCTTATCGATAAAACATATAAAACATTTATGCATGCATCACAGTTTAGAAATCAAGGTTCACTCATAGACCGTCCTAAGTTGCCGCCTCGGTTTATGTGTCGTAAGCCTCACCGGACTAATCGCCGTCACCGGGACTCCCAAACCTGTCCAAATCAATCTAGAGGGTTACTAACTACCTTATTAACCTCTCATTGAAGCATCGTAATTTTTCCAAATTTTTAGGTATTTTCAAATTCCATCCTAAACCTTCGGATGTCCCGAACATTGTCGAGACGGTGTCCGATTGACACGAAAGTAGTCCCAAAATATTCGTCACATCGAATAGGTTAATTCACATGTTGAACACTTCCCCAAAAGGTGACCCACGTGCCCCCATGCACGGTCTGAAGTCCCTGCGCGTGAAGCCCACGTGTCGGGCACTATTCATCATTCCTAACCTCTAGCCAGCCAGTTCAGACCGGTTTGAACTGGTTCGGTCCAACCGAACCGGCGGTCATGGTTCAGCCTTAATCCTCACTTAGTTTCACTCCATTTCTTCCCATATTTATCCCTATACGTTCCTAACACTTAACCCAATTAATCCAGCCATTAAAAATAGGGAAGAAGGGTCGAAAACTCACCTTGAAGATCCAAGCTTGAACCGGCCACCTGCAACCGTCGTGTTCTTGCTTTTTCGGTCACCCCAGTCCACCAACCCGGTCCTATTCAACTCCCCTAGGTCCCTAGATTGTGTTAGGATCAATAAGAACTCGAAACCGTCCTCTAGAACTCATTTTCTAAATTTGAAAATTAAAGGTTTCACGAGTAACTCACCTCCACCGTGTCCACCACCGTGGCTTGGCCGTCACCATCCAGCCCTCATCATCTCAGTCTCTCCCTATCTCTCACACAACCGTAAGGATGCAGACATGGTGATAGTGTGATGTGGTGTGGTGTTTGTTCTAGAGAGAAAAATGGAGAAGGGTGATAGGGTTAGGATGAAACAGAGAGGGAGGATGATATCTGATGAGAGGGAAGTGAGTTTGACGGTGAGGATGAGAGATTAGATAGGATGAAGGGCCAGGATTAAAAGATGTGACGGGTGGGAAATATAAAATAATACAATTAATATTATTTTAATCCAAATCTCACCAATCAATGTGAGATCCACAATTTAGGGTTAATGACCAATGGGATGAGTGACACTTGTCACTCATCCATAGGTCCCACTTAAAAATTCAATCAATCAGATTTTGCCACCTAATCATCGCCTCGTAATAAGTGCATAGTGAAATCAAACTTTCGTGCCCCATAACTTTCCCGTTCGAATTTCGATTTCAGCGTGCCACCTGTCTATGGATTCGTAACAACCCTATCTACGTAACGATCCTCGACCTTCGGCCATCGGACCTCCAGGATCAAAAGTCAACTATTTGTCCCTTTTACCCAAATTACCCAAATACCCATGAACTTCCAAACGTCATAACTTCTTCCTCGAATGTCGGAATCGGACGTGCCACCTGTCTATGAACTCGTGAGGTCCCGAACTACGTCACAGTCATCGGCCAAAGTCCATTTGACCGCCAGAACGAAAAGTTAACTTTTCACCCATTCCAAGGGTTGAATCGTCATTTTGCACCGTCCGTCCGAAAGTACCCTACTAATCACCGATTAATCTCACTAATCCTTGATTAGTCACTAATCTAATCCTGGAATTCGAGATAGGTCGTTACAGTGTGAGTATGCTTCCAACATGGTTGCAACCTCTCTTGATTCCGAAGTCGATAAGGGAGACTTCTCATCTTCTGCTCTTTGGCAGATGATGCTGATGCCACAAGATGACGTAGGATGAACTTTGATGTCTTCATCTTTGACTTTCCTTATGTGGGTCAATGAGGGATGATATGATAGTTAAAGGGGTTCAAAGAGGGTGTAAGAACTGAACACCTAGGCTGTGAGTCAAATTTGAATGATTCGAAGAGCAGAGAGTACTTAGCGTCACCGGATGTGACGAGTGAGTATCTGAGGTAGTGGACCCATGTTGGTATTATAGGTCATATTACATTGGCTGAGAGAGCTAGTAGAGACCCAACAAGAATCTAGTCGTGTGGTGACGATCAAGATAATCGAGATGATTGTGGTGACCATGAGTCGAGTAAACTGAAGCGAATTTGGATCACAAGGATGTTTTGGCTAAGATAATACAAGAAAGAGGTTGGATATGAGGATAGAGATTGTGGTGGATTGATGTTAGCCTTGTGACGGACGATAGAATTCCAAGTCGTGTTCAGAGTGAGGATTGGTACGTGATTGGATGTAGCCTGAGTGCAGTCCTTGAGCAGGTCGGGCAATGCCTTGATGATTGATATGATGTGGGTGAACCTGTGAGCAGTGCACGTTGGACGATGGGGTTGACCCAGTCTGACTGATATGGTAAGATCCTCAAATGGAGTCCTAAGTGGACATGAGATGGTCATTGGACGGGGTCCGATGTTCATTGTACATTGAGTATAGGGATTAGACATTGAATACTATGCCCTGGAGTAGAGTGGAACAAGAGGGTTCAGTGATTATGTGAGCCGAGAGCTCAGAGCCATGTGGGCCATATGGGGCCTAGAGATTATGCATGTGACTATCCCTTCTAAGGCAAGTATACGATGAGGTCTAGATACACCTAGGATGGGTGGGATGTCGATTGGTGTATCGACAGGATGAGTCATGTGACAGTTCAAGACTCGAGACGAGTCGGGATTTAAGCATAGGTCACTGAGTGACATGAGATACGATGTGGGTACTTGAGAGCGAGTGGAAATCAGAGTAGTGCAAGGAAAGAGTAGTGGAGCCGGAAGTTGCCAGCTAGTCACGTTGGTTGTCGTCGACTTAGAAACTTTTAGAAGATAGTTATATCTCTATGGACAGTGAGAGTCAGCATGAGTTTGGGAAAACAAAGGAGTTGACTTATATGAGTACTGAGGCCCATAAATACCTTAGATTTGAGTATGGCCTGCGAGGTGAGATTCGTGTCATTGTGACGGAAGGATCTAGAAGATGATTGTCTAATCGGACATTGAGCATGATATCAGCTTCAAATGTCATATGAGAAGAGTCGGTAGGCTGAAAATCTGACTACGATGTCAGCTTCATATAGTAGACCTGTCAGAGTGAGTGATAAGTGAGATTGACGAGTGTCGGTGTCTCGAGTGAGACTTACGAGCCGACGTGTGGTTTCTCGAGATTCAAAAATTGTGACTGTCATTGGTGAGAGTTGAGTTGGAGCTTTGGAAGTTCCGTTGACATAGGGTATCGACGAATACTGTGGTTTGCATCGGGTGTGCCCTGATTGGGAGACAAGATTGGATTTCCACCGTCTGGTTGTGGACTTTTGGTCAGTTTGAATTTTGAGGATGAAATTTTTTAAGGAGGGAAAATTGTAACGACCCGTACCAAATTTTTGGTATTAATTAAAATTAAATTGAGGAATAACGAGGCTAATTGGGAATTAGTCGAGGATCATCGGACGTTCAGGGTGAAATTACAATTTTGCCCCTAGATGACGATAAAAGGTTAACTTTTGGCCTAGGAGGTCCAATGTACGTGGATCGAGGACCATTACGTAGATCGAGTCGATATGAGTCTGTAGACAGGTGGCATGTCGAAATTGGACATTCGACGGGAAAATTACGAGTCACGATCTTGGAACTATTTACGGTGGCATGTTCTACGATGCAAAGTTGTCATTTGTCCTGTTGTGTGCCCGGATATTTTGTGTAGGCCCAATGGATTTGCCCACAAACACACATACATGCATACCTTCATCTAATTTTTTTTCCTAACCTGAAGCCCCCCAAACCCGTGCAACCCAAACATCCACCCCACCATGTCCTCTTGTGCTTTGGTTATTGAGAGACTGAGAGTGAAGGACTGAGATTGACAGAGAGGTTGAACGGTTGAGCACGGCAGAGCCAAGAATGAGGTAAGAAACCCGAAAACCCATTTTGTGTAACGACCCGTCCCAGAAACTAGGGTTAAGATAGTGATTAAGATGGAATTAGTTTCGGGTTGTTCGGACGTCGTTTGAAGTTAGTGCCGCGAGGGTGAAGGCTTAGGGTTCCGATTCGTTACGTGTAGGACTCGGGGATTTTTGGAGAAAATTAGGTGGACCTTCGTAGACGTTTTAGTGACGTACTTTGGTGGTTGTTGACAGGATCGGGAGGTCCCGAGAAAGCGGAGGAACGTGCGAGACGTTCAGGACGCGATTGAGGGCTCAGTACTGTGAGTGGACCCCTTCTCTAAACTCGAGCATGCATAACTGCTTTTAATTACTTGTTTTATGGTTTTAATCATGATTCTATGTTATCACATATGCTTTGTTGGTTTTACATTGTTGCACGTTTTTCGAAGAAGTACGGTATTTGGCACGTTTTACGAGAAATGTCGATTTCTGAGAATAATGCCATGGATTTGGGATTTCAATGGATAATTGGTTTAAATGTTCATTAAGGGATTTTGAAACCTGATTTGGTGATTAAAGGATTTTCGGTTTTGAAATCGGATTTCGAGAAGCGGAATTTGGTTTTAAAGTTGGGAAGTGGTATTCCGGATTTGGGTTCGGAATGACGGTTCGGGATGCTGGAAGGGCATCAGACCGGTGATTTCGAATTCGGGTTTGAATGTGGATTTAGAAATGATTTTCAACTGGTTTTGATTAGATTTGCTGGATCTGGATATTGGGTTTAAAGGCCCGGATATTGATTTGACGGGGGACGGGCCCGGATTGGGTTTAAAGACCCGGATTGAGTTTAAAGACTCGGGAGTTTAAAGACTCGGATATATTGATATTTCCCCCGTAGGCCTATTGAGTTTAAAGACTCGGGAGTTTAAAGACTCGGATATTATTGAGGCCTGGATTGAGTTTAAAGACTCGGGAGTTTAAAGACTCAGATAGGTCTAGCAGGTTTGATCGGAAAATGATGGTTTGATATTCATGTTTTATAATTCGGTTTATGGTGCTTATAACTGTTTTATAGTGTTTCTGTTTCTTATGATGTTTTATGGTGATTGATTTATGACTGTTTACATAACTGATGTTATGCATGTGGTTTCAAAACGGAGGGCTAAACTCGTCTTTCTTATAAAATGGTTTGGAAACTTTTATTTTATTTTGGTCCACTCACACCTTCTGTTTTTAATTGCCCTCCAGGTTGTGGAGCTAGCGCGGGGTTCCGGCGTCGAGGCAGCGTCCGAGGCATAGAAGTCACGGAAGGGATCCCGGAGTATTTTGTTTAAACTTTTCCGTGTGCATGTACTGTTTATCGGTTTTTCTTTTTTGTGTATGTGGGACTATGCTCTGTAAACGTTTAACTTCGAGATGTTTATAGTTTCTCCTACGTCTGACTGTGCTTGTTGGGTGTTTTACTTTAGTCACGTGTCGGGGTGTCAGACGGGAGCAGGATTTACCTCGGTTTTCGGGGTGAAACCGGGGTGGGTCCTGACATTTTGGTTCAAAATTGGATTTTTGAGTTTTGTACGTTTTTGGTGGTTTCTAATGATTGCATGGTGTTCTTGGGGTCTGTGCGAGGCTAAGGGGATAAAAAACAAGGGCTGAGGATGGCTGGGCAACTCAAGCAGGGAGGTTGAAGCTTGGTCGTGGACTTTGAGCTTACCTAGGTAATTTCTAGCACGTAGTTCATTAGTTTGAGGTAAGGAATCACTTCCTGGGATCCAGGCGATCATGTAGGATCAAACGACATTGAAAACGGACCAGAAATGAGAGAATTAGAATCTAGTCAGGGTCGCTGGTCTGCACGACTCGGTTCAATCATCCAGGTCGACTCGGCTCAGCGAGGACGATGATGACATGGCAAGGTGACGTCATCATCTGTCAGATGTTAGGCCACGTGGCTAATGGGAGGCTGCCACGTGGCAGTTATCAGTGTCTAGTCAGCCTGACATGTCAAACCACATGGACCAATCAGGTGGTGCCACATGGCTGACTGTTAGATGTGTCAGAGGACACGTGGCAGACACATGGTCCAGTCATCGTGTGACACATGGCACTATCAAACTATCAGAGATTACATCATGCTGACGTCAGCAGTGATGTCAGCGATGACTTTGATCGTTGACCGTTGACATCAGCATTGCTTTGTTGACGTCAGTGTTGACTTTTTAGTCAACGTTGACCGTACTTTTTGACCTACGCATGGGCATGTATTTCTAGGTGGGACAAGGTTCATTTTAAAAGTTTTGACGATACGAATCCAATGGTGGTGATTTCGAGTCGATCAGAAATCGTTAGGTTAGTCAAATTGAGGTTTAAAGCCTAGGGATGTGTGTCCAAGACACGTTGACTTTTCTAGGAATGTTAAGGGTTCTTGATATGGACTTGTATAGTTAGTAGTAACCTTTCGGTATGATTTGGACAGGTCTGAATGACCCGGAGAGGCTAGATTAGCCCGAAGAGGCTTATGACACGTGTATCGAGGTGCAGCTTGGACAGTCTGTGAGTGGACTTTGTTTTATGAATATGATACATGCATAAATGTTTTATATGTGTTTATGAACATGTTTTATATTGTACGTAGTTCGAGATTTGTTGATGTATCCTAGCTTATACACTACTATTGTAGTAATGGTAATGCACAAGTAAGGGTGTCGAACCAGAGAGACTGATTAGGCTTCCCAATTACCTCTAAATAACCCTATAATGACTCAATTAGCTAGTGGAATAAAAAGAACTGAAAATAAAACAGAATTGAGTTTTGATTTGTGATATGTAAGGACGTAAAACTGAAATTAAAACTTTAAGTAAATGAAGATAGATAGCAAAGATTGAGAAAAGTATGGAGATGGAAGCTAGAGTCTTGACTTCACCTATGTAACCTTATTCTATGAATACAGTGACTAAAGTACTCTGATCTTCCAAACCTGCTCTAAGGATCGTTTTCACTTAAGTAAGATAGGTCATGGCATGTGGAACACTATCTAGTCCTTCTAATTGCAACCTAAGTATGGCATGAACTTTAGATTACTCTTAGAAAGCCTTTAAGTATGAGAAAAGAAATAAATATGACCGACCAGATTCAGTGGTATGGCATGTACTCACTAAACCTATTCTTTCATTCATAAATCAATTAAACTTAGACATGACATGTGCTCTAAATCTAACTAGGCATATGGAACCCTAATGGTGATCAAGCACTAGAATCACATATGAATCAATAATTAAAATGAATGAAACAAAGAAGAGTTCGTAAAAATCAGAATACTTCAATCATAACATAGAATTTAGTTTACATGGTTACATCAAGAATACTAGATGAGAAATTAGCTAAACATGTATCTAATCAACATAAAAGCATTAATTAAAGACATGGATGCAGCAAACTCCAAGCAGAAGGCAGTCTTCTTCTCCTGAACTGAAAAAGGCTTCTTCTACACAAAACAAAGATAATGGATGACGAATTTGATGAAGGAATTTTGGTGCTTTTATGATGAGAGATTGAGGTAAATGGGAAAAAGATGGAAAATGATGGAAGAGAGGAGATGGTTATGGAAGGGAAATAGAAAGATGAGTTTTATTTTTAAGGTTTTCTCAATGGAAGAGAAGGAGAATGAAAAAAGAAGAGCAGATCTGGTTTCTTTGTTATGTGTAGGCTAGGGTTTATTTTGAGAGTGAAGAGGGCTTAATCAGATAAGATAAAAAGTCGTGTTGACAACGTCCCTAGGAACAGTGCCACGCGCCCTAATGCGCCTCAGCACTGTTCATCTCCTACCTCAGGTCGACCCGGTTCAGACCGGTCTCTGCAACTTGAACCGACGTGGCCGGTTTTCAGCCATTTTCAACCCATTTTCACTCTAATTTCCTCCATTAGTTTTGTCCAACCCTTTCCTATGAATCTACGTGATCAAAACACTAAATTGGGGTTCGTATGTTACCTTCCAAATCAAGGATCAAAATACAGTTTTTCCTCCTCTTTGATCTTCGTATCCCGGCCACCTCCAGCCTCAGTTCTGGTTTCAACCAACCTATGGAACCATTAGAAACAGATTCCAATCATCAAAACCTCACAACCACTACCAATTCTCAACTTACCATTTTTTAGTTTAAACGGAATTTCACGGGAACTCAACGTTACTTCCACTGTCGTGCACCATCGTGGCCACCACTGAACGTGTCTCGACTTCCTTGTCGAATTTTATGCACAAGCCATTAGCAAAGGATGAGGTTTACGGGACATCGTGAAGCTTGGATTCCACTAGTGCACGATCCCATGTTTTCCATAGTGTTAGGGCTACCGTCCACGACGGTTCTCGTGGCAGCACCACCTCGTCATGCTCTTCACATTCATCCACACCTCACAGGTCAGTGTTTGAGGGAAAGGGATTCACGATCACACACACTCTTAACCCCTCAGTTCTTCTCTGTTTTGTCTCAAACCTGTGCAACCAATTTTTAAAACAAAAGTGAGGCGGCTAGAATAGGTTCCACAATCCTCTAGAGATGGGACAAGTGTCCCAATCTCATTAAGCAACCATCCCAAGGCAGCCAAGTGTCATATGATCACTGGGCACAAATCCCAATGCAACCAAATGACCAAATTGCCCCTACATGGCAAATTACCAAAGTGCCCCTCGACTTCTGAAGGTCATAATGTTTACCTCGAACATCAGAATTGGACGTGCCGCCTGTCTACGGACTCATGACGTCCCGAATTACATCAAAGTCATCGATCAAAGTTCATTTGACTACCCGAACAAAAAGTCAACGTTTTACCCATTTCGAGGGTAAAATCGTCATTTTTCACCATCCATTCGAAATCATCCAACTAATCACCGATTAACTTCACTAATACGTCATTAATCACTAATCTAATCCCGAACTCTGGGATGGGTCGTTACTGACAGGACTCGTCCCAAATCCCCTGGGATTAACGTGGGACGTGCTTGCTCCCATCTAACACAAAGTGTCAGAACATAGATAATTCCGTCCTTAGCCCAACCGGGACTACCAGAGAGAGCCAGGAGCCGAATGAGAAGCGTGATGTCTTGGTCTCTGCTACAGCCCGCATCCGCGATCAACCTAAAGGGCATTCAAAACATCAAAATTCATGAGTGGACAAAATAGCCATTTTTAATAAAAACATTTCACAAAAGATCATTTATGCCCTTTACTAAAAATAACATGCATGCATTCGAAAACCGTTTATTGAAACATTCACAAAACCGTTAGGGTCTTGGCCCAAAACCGTAAATCAAACCATATGGGAACTCAGCCCAAATCAAACACAAGTGGGACTCTGCCCAAATCCATTCCACGTGGGTCTCATCCCATAACCATTTTCCAAAACATAGAACACGAGGTCTCCGCCCCAAACCACTTTTCAAAACATAGAACACGGGGTCTCCGCCCCCAAATCACTTTCCGTGAAACCTAGTATACACATACACATAAACAACTCATCCTCGGCATCTCAGATGAGATGCCAACTCAGGGCACACAGCCCCTAGGGAACATATCCTCGATATATGTCACGATTCATCTCTATATAAGTGTGCACACTACTCGGGGTCTCACTCCAAATCTACCCCCCGGTAATTCTCCGTCTGGGAGGCTCTATCTCCGGATCTAGTCCTAGCATCTCTCCAGAATCTGGTCCGGGACCACATCATAACTCCCACTCCTAGAATGGGCTCCCTATGGGGATACTCATTCCGGGTAGTGGATCGCGACTCTTCAGGTTAACGTCTGGATGAGACCAATCAACTCATAAGGAGGGTATAAACATTTTCGAAAATACTTTCTTTCTCAACTAGGTCTCATTCCCGAATCTCAACGGGATTCCTCGAATCCGATGCAAATCCACATTCACAAGCCTCGACCTAAATCCACAGTTTAATAGGGTCTCAAACCCGAATTCTCATTTCATAAACAAAACTGGGACTTAAGCCCGATATCACGATAACAGGGACTCGAGCCCGATTTCACAATCAACTGGGCCTCTAGCCCGAAATCACAATGAACGGGGCTTTGAGCCCGATTTCACAATCAACGGGGCCTTAAGCCTGATACCACAGTCAAAGGGGCCTCAAGCCCGATATTACAACCAACTGAGCCTCAAGCCCGAATTCGTAAACCAATAGGGCCCTCGACCCAATCGTATAACTCAAATGGGCCTCCAGCCTGATTTCTCATCAAATCAAATGGACTCTAAGTCCAAGGGTTTCCAATCAAATGGGTCTCATGCTCGATTTCATATTTCTAAATTCAAAACTCATTCATTAAACCCTCACAGAAAACATAGCACGTATAAGCATCCTATAAAACCGAAATCTTGAAATACGTGCAAATACGTAAATACTAGCTACCACAAACAAACGCACTCATGGAGTCACAAAAAATGTATTCAAACGCTTATAAAACATTTATGCATGCATCAGTTTAGAAAGAAAGGTCCACTGACAGACCGTCCGAAGCCGCGCCTCGATACGCATGCCATACGCCCTTCTCGGGCCAATCTTCGTCTTCGGGGTTCCCGAACCTGTCCAAATCGTAATAGAAGGTTACTAACTTAAATAACCCCTCATTAAAGCCCCGTAAATTTTCGTAATTTTTAACTATTTTTAAAGTCGATCCTAAACTTTCAGATGTCCCGAACTATATCGAAACGATGTCCAATCGACACAAAAACAGTCTCAAAATGTTCGTTACATCAAATAGATGATTTCACATGTTGGAACCCTCCCCAGAAAATGCTTCACGCACCCCCACGCGCCGCCCAAAGGGGTTGCGCGTGTGGCTCACGTGCCCTGCGATTTGGCCGATTTAGACTGGTCTGTTGGTCAGCCAGTCCAAGCCATTTTCTCCCTCATTTTTGGTCCAATTCAATCCAATCCAATCCTAATCTCTTTGGTCCACCCCCCTCTTGGTCCAAGTTTCCCGATTGTCCCCAACGTTGCTCAGCCCTTCACAACCATCCAAAAACTCCTCTAATCCTTCCTAACAACCTAATCCTCCAACCACCCAAAAGCACCCATAACGTCCTAATAGAAAGACAATGGAAATTGGACACAACCGGGTAATTGGGTTTACCTTTGTTTCCTGGGCCCTTGCTGCTGTGCCTGGTGGTCCTGCCTTCATCAGTCATCACCAACTCATCCTCTCACTTATCCTTACCCTCTCACTCGATCAATATAGGGTTAGGGTGGCATGGGGTCTGGGTTTTCATGGGTTTCGGGTTTGGATGAGAATGAAACAGAGGAGATGGTCGATGCATGTATGTGGGAAGGTGGGCAATGGATGAGTGACACTTGGCACTCATCCATTGGGCCTGAGAAAATATATGGGGCCCACTTGAGACAAAAATCAAGTTGTCTCGTAAAACGCGCAATAGTTCCTCTGAACTTCCATGAAGCGTAACTTTTCCGTCGAACGTCCGATTTCAACGTGCTGCCTATCTACGGATTCGTATCGACTCAATCTACGTAACGATCTTCGGTCCTCGGCCATCGGACCTTATGGGTCAAAAGTTAAATTTTTACCCCGTTTAGGGGCAAAATTGTAATTTCACCCTAAACATCCATTAATCCTCAGCTATATCCCGATTAGCCTCGCTAATCCGTTATTAAGTCTTAATTAATCCCGATAATTCGGGACGGGTCGTTACAATCTTCCCCCTTTAATAATTTCATCCTCGAAATTCAAACTGACCCGATTCCACAACCAAACTGTGGAATCCAACCATGTTTCCTCTACTCGGGTACTCTCGTGTAACGTGCACATCCGACATAAACGTCGTACTTGGCGATACACACTGTCATTGGAGCTTCCAAAGCTCTAACTCAACTCTCACGACCCCACACTCCGGCTCGTAAGTCTCACTCGAGACATCGACACTCGTTGATCTCGCCTGTCACTCACTCCTGACAGGTCAATCCTCAATCCTATGCCGCAGGTTTAATCGACCTCGATACTCGCACAAATCAACTCTCTCATTTTCCAATATTCAAAGCTGACTCTCCTTAGTGTCCCATTGATCCATACCAATCCGAAAGCATCGGATATCGATTAAACCCATTACGACGATACGTCACAACCATCGTGACCAGCCGGCAACGTTTGGTTCTACTGAGCTTTCACTGCGCTGCTCTGATCTCGACTCACAATCTGAGTCGTCACATCATACCTCGTGTCACTCAGAAACCGATGCTGAAATCTTGACTCACTCGAGTCCCAAACTGTCCTTATCGGATCTAATCCGCTCGCCAGCTCGTGTCCAACTAGAACCCTAACCCTTCGATAAAATGTTCACCCTTTCGGGTCACTCTCGTCCCAACGTAACCATTGATTGTACTCAATCTCCTCGTCCAATGTGCATTACTCACAAGTGCACCCACATCATAACAATCCTCACGGTACTTCTCGGCCTGCTCAAGGACTGCACCCAGGCAACGTCCAACACACTACTGTCTGCTCTCCAACCACGGCTCGGACCTCAAAATTCCGTCACCAGGCGCACCTCAATCCAGTACACTCTCTGCTCTCATACCCGAGACAGGTCATGCACTCTTATAACCAACTTTTGTCTTGTCTTCTCACTAATTATGCTAAGGGATTCCATAATTGTCTTACACTACAATTCTCCTCTGCTCCTAACTTAGCATAATCAGCAAGGTAATTCAATTTAATGATGACCGGATCTCGGTCTACTCGACTCACAATCGCAACAATTATCTCATTCATCTCAATCGACTATATCGTCACCACACTTCTCGATCCACCTAGGATCCACTATTAGCTTCGTCGGTCGATGTAAGATGACCCATAAGACCAACATGGTTTCGCTACCTCAGACACTCACTCGTCACATCCAGTGACGCTAAATACCATCTATTCCTCAAGTCATCCAAATTTGGCCCATGATCTAGCTGTTCCGTTCTTACATCAGAATACTCATCTCTAACTAACTTCAAAATCAAGTATCCTTCTCTCGTCTCAATCACAACCTCTCTTGATTATGAAGTTCTAATCATGTTGGAAACATGCTCCTTTTTCGATTACTGTGCTTACTCTCTACACGAGTATTCATATCCCATAGGCGAACTAGTGCCAAGTCCTCAACTCAGGGGGTATGATCAACCGCAGTCCACCAAACCAAGTATACCCCGTACCTCGCACTGAGCTAGTCGGGGTCCTCTCTGTCCCACTCAATGTCCATCGAACTCACTTTTTTACCCCTATAAGGCACGTCTACCAACTCGATCGTACGTCGACCAACTCGGCCGCAAGCCACGCCCTTAACTCACTCGGACATCGTCCACATGTCCATAAGCGATCCAACTCATCCATCCGTTTATGACCATTTATGTACATCCAAAAGGATGTCAATTCATCCTAACTCGATGTACCGCTCAACCGAAGAGTCACAACAGGCTCCTTCTGTGATCAGCAGTCAACCTCTGCACATTACGATATCTAACCAACCAATCACTAGTCTCCAGGATAGTACTCGCGTCGTCCAATGACACCATGATGTCTAATCACTATTGGGACAAAGTCCTCGCCCCGTTCAACCATTGTTGGGTTCCACCCAATTCATCTCTATCATATTTGTCATCTCGACACAACTCCTAAGAATCTACACTAGCCGACGAATCCTTCTCGTCGCGTAGTGGTAGAAACCACCCTTGAGCACAACACGACTGAGATACCCTCAGCTTGTGTCTCGTCGTCTTTCCTTGTTCTCATCATCGCATTGCCACCACGTGGAGTGCGAATCAACCAATCCTAAAACCTTGTTCATACCGAGCAGTCGCCACTTATCTCTACTCGGGTCGAAAAGGTTCTACCTCCCTCGTATCCCACGACTCCGGGTATGGTCATCCCGATAATCCATACGATAACATGAACGTTACTCCCAACAACCATCAACAATTCCAACCTCGATGGTGGTACCTATCACGAACTCGTACCTACACGACCCACATACATTACTGTCGAGGCTTTGAACCTAAGCAGTCAACTCACCGCCAGCACCAACCGCTCAACACATAGTATCCACCGATCAGTTCGCCTCAGGATCTGATCCACAAGTACCACTCTCCTGGTAGCTTGTCTCATCACTCGCCAACTAGGGTTATCGTAACTCGGCTGCTCCCTACAGCACGTCCACCTCTAGTGATCCCTCGCGCTCGACTCCGAAGAGTCGTCGTACTCCACTACTGGTGTCCAAACAACCAGTAACTACACTCTGAGCATCTCGTCCCCTCGTAACAGTACGGCGCCCAGCCGCTAGCCTCCACAAGAACTTGACCATACTCTGTGCCAACACTGTACAAGCGTTACATGCGCAATCGTATCTACCATGCCACACCACAATGACTCCGAGCATCTCCTGGTAGTCGACATCCCTCTGGGATTCGACACACTGAAACATGGCATCGCATACTACATAGGGTCAACGTCCCTATTCTAACTAGTCTCAACTAAGGTCATCGTTCTCCTGACTGTTCCCCGCCTACAATCTCCCATCCTAGAGCTTTTTTCATGGACGACCCTGACGTCCAACCTCCACTGACCCCACTTTGGTCTGATCCAGCTCTGACATGACCGCTCGACGGTTTCAACTCTCAGGTCGTCATACCGTGTCTGCTGGTCCACTGGGTCCTATCTCCAGTAACTATGCGGCTCTAAGCCGTTCGTTTCACCCAACCCTTTCCTATGAATCTACGTGATCAAAACACTAAATTGGGGTCCGTATGTTACCTTCCAAATCAAGGATCAAAATCCAGTTTTTCCTCCTTTCTGTTCTTCGTATCCTTGCCACCTCCATCCTCGGTTCTGGTCCCAACCAACCTCTGGAACCATTAGAAACAGATTCCAATCATCAAAACCTCACAACCACCACCAATTCTCAACTTACCATTTTTGAGTTTAAACGGAATTTCACGGGAACTCGACGTTACTTCCACTGTCGTGCACCACCGTGGCCACCACTGAACGTGTCTCCACTTCCTTGTCGACTTTTATGCACAAGCCATCAGCAAAGGATGAGGTTTACGGGACATCGTGAAGCTTGGATTCCACAGGTACATGATCCCCTATTTTCCACAGTGTCAGGGCCACGGTCCATGACGGTTCTCGTGGCAGCACCACCTCATCATGCTCTTCACATTCATCCACACCTCAAAGGTCAGTGTTTGAGGGAATGGGATTCACAATCACACACACTCTCAACCCCTCAGTTCTTCTTTGTTTTGTCTCAAACCCGTGCAACCAATTTTTAAAACAAAAGTGAGGCGGCTGAAACAAGTTCCACAATCCTCTAGAGATGGGACAAGTGTCCCAATCTTATTAAGCAACCATCCCAAGGCAGCCAAGTGTCATATGATCACTGGGTACAAATCCCAATGCAACCAAATGACCAAATTGCCTTTACATGGAAAATTACCAAAATGTCCTTCGACTTCCGAAGGTCATAACGTTTACCTCGAACATCGAAATCGGATGTGCCACTTGTCTACGAACTCATGACGTCCCGAGCTACGTCACAGTCATCGGCCAAAGTCCATTTGGCTACCCGAACGAAAAGTCAACATTTCGCCCATTCCAAGGGCAAAACCGTCATTTTGCACCGTCCGTCCGAAATCACCCCAACTAATCACTGATTAACTTCACTAATCCGTCATTAATCACTAATCTAATCCCGAACTCCGGGACGGATCGTTACTAACAGGACCCGTCACAAATCCCTCGGGATTAACGTGGGACATGCATGCTCCCTTCTCACACAAAATGTCAAACCAGGGATAATTCCGTCCTTAGCCCAACCGGGACTACCAGAGAACGCCAGGATCCGGAGGAGGAGTATGATGTCTTGATCTCTGCTACAGCCTGCATCCGCGTTCAACCTGAAGGGCATTCAAAACATTAAACGTGGTGAGTAGACAAAACAAACATTTTTAATAAAAACATTTTCACAAAAGAACATTTATGCCTTTCACTAAAAAGAACATGCATGCATTCGAAAACCGTTTATCAAAACATTCACAAAACCGTTAGGGCCATGGCCCATGGGCACCCGCCGAAAACAGTTAACTCTAAGGCACCCTGCCTAAATCCCGATTTCCCAAGCCCATGATAAAATCAAGAACTAAAACCCATAAATAGTTTGTATTGAAACCAACCATAAATCGAATCCCAACAAATAAAAATAAAACCTTAAGTCCAACATCTATCCAACAACCGAAATCATAATCGTAATCATGCTAAATCATATCGCAAAAGACTTATGAAAGAAAACTGTCAACTCACAGTACTGTCGCGTGTTCGAACCATGATCCGTAAGCTAATCCAAAGCCTCTGGGATGTCCGGGTCTGTCCAAAACACACCCACAGGTCACTATCAAGCTATATAAGTCCATATATAAACCCCTAAAAATCCCGAAACCGAGAACGTATCCCGAACACACTTCCCGAGGAGAAAACCCCACATTTGCCCTATCAAACGATTGATGATTGTCCCGAAACTACCACCATCAGATTCAGATCGTCGAAAACTTTCAAATGACCCTAGTCCCACCTCGAAATTCGTGTCCACGCCATCCACGTACGAGTCAAAGTCCACGCTAGTCAAAGTCAACTCGCCAGTCAATGGGTTAACTCGGTCGGTCAACGAGTCAACTCACCGATCAACTGGGCCTAGGATCGCCGGAGAAGATGAGCAGCGCCGCCGCCGTCTAGTTTCGGTTGCCGAAACCTCCATTTTTGTCCAAAACTTCGATAACTCACTCATTTCTCAACCAAATTCAACGTTCTACCTATGTAAATTCATCTACTCAACGCCAAAAATCCAAATCTAAACCCAGAAATTGAAGAAAGTACCTGGATTTAAAGTTATGGTCATTCAATGTTTCAGCCAAACTTCTTATCGTCATTCTGGCCACCTCCGACCTCCAAAACCTCCCAAACTTGGCTCTATGAACTCCCCTCACCTCAAGGAACATGAATATGAGCTTAGAGCCATCCCAAAACACCAAAAACCAAAACCCAAAATGTAACGACCCTTCCCAAATTCCTATATTAGATTAGTGACTAATCACGATTAGTGAGGTTAATCCGTGATTAGTTAGGCGAAATCGGACGAACAATGTGAAATGACTGTTTTGCCCCTAGTAGTGGCAAAATGTTGACTTTTCATTCTGGCGGTCAAATGGACTTTGACCGATGACCGTGACGTAGTTCGTGACGTCACGAGTTCATAGACATGTGGCACGTTCAATTCCGACGTTCGAGGAAGAAGTTATGGCGTTCGAAAGTTTAGGGGCATTTTAGTAATTTTAGTTAAAAGGGCCAAATAGTTGACTTTTTGACCGGGATGTCCGATGGCCGATGGTCGAGGACTATTACGTAGATAAGGACGATATGAATCAATAGACAGGCGGCACGTCGAATTCGGAAGTTCGACGGCGAAGTTACGGTTCACGGAAGTTCAAGTGCACTATTGCTCGAATTACGAAATAACTTAACTTTTGGACTTTAGTGGGCCCCAGATATTTAATGGAGGCCCAATGGATGAGTGAAAAGTGTCACCCATCCAATGGACACCATTTTCCCTTCATGCATCGACCATTCCATTTTTCTCCATTCAAAAACACAAAACCATTTCCCCGATCTCACATTTTCTCTCATCTCTGTGCAACCCAAACCCATCCAACCTTCAACCCATGACCAGCTGGGAGGACCAGAGAGTGAGAGGAAGACCGTGGATGCGGTGGCCGGCCCAGCACGGCGCCACCGTGGGCGGAGGAGCCTTGAACCCGAGAGGTTTGGGAGTCCCGGTGATGGTGATCGGCTCGGGAGAGCCTATGGCACGTAAATCGAGGCGGCAGCTCGGACGGTCGGTGAGTGGACCTTGTTTTCTAAATTGGTGCATGCATAAATGTTTATTATATTTTTTAAATACTTGTTTGTGATTCCATGAGTGCATTTGGATGTGTGGTTACGTATAGGCACGTATTTCGAGATTTTGGCCCTATACGGTGCCTATACGGGTCTATGTTCCTTTATTGGTCTAAATGAAATGGTTTTGGATTTCCAAAAGGATAATGAATGTGATTTGATGATTTTGATTTGGATATATGTAAATTATATGGTTTCACGTATTTCGAGGCGAGTTTTCGGTTTTACTCTGATTTTTCATTCTTATGGTTTTGGAAATAGTTTAATGAAATGGTTTTGGATTTGAAAAGGTAAATTCGGGTTCGAAACCCATTTGATTTACGGAATCGGGCCGGAGGCCCAGTTGGTTTACGAATTGGACTTGAGGTCCAGTTTCTATGTGGATTCGGGCCTAGGGCCCAGCTATGTGTTACAAATGGTTTTTATGGGTCATGACGGTTTATGGGAACCGGAATGAACCCTTGAAATGGATTTATGGGTCATGACGGTTTATGGGAACCGGCATGAACCCATGAAAGGTTTTATGGTTCATGACCGCTTATGAGGGGCCGGGCATGAATCCTGGAAAGGTTTAAAGAATGATTTCAAAAGGTTTTTCATATTCCATCCTTTATATGTGATTGTCTCCTCCGGGGAGGGTCGTTGGCCTGGGTGGACGCTGGAGTAGTCACGGAGCACTGACTGAGTGGAGTCGCCCCCTAGTTGGGTTCCTTACTCTCAAGATGGGCATGGTTCATTACCTCCAGGGAGGGTCATTGATCTACGGACATTGACCTGGGTGGACCCTGGAGAGACTTGGGTTTGAGACTCCGGTTAGCACGCGCGTAGCTTTATTTTACCGTGACAGGTTCTTGGATATGAAATATAATGGATAAACATGATTTCAATTGGTTTGGGAAATTGTGTTTATAATGATAAATGGATTTGGGCTGAGATCCCACGTATGTTTACTATACTATGGTTTTCTGTAAATGGTTTTGGGCAGGAGCCCGTGTGACTTGTATTTACGGAATTTGGGGTTGTGACCCTACATATGGTTGTTAAACATATGTGATTGAATAAATGGTTTTAATATGCATGCATGCTTTTTAGTGAAGGGTATAAAAGTCTTTTATAAATGTGTTTTACGAAACTTATTATTTTTTGTCCACTCACAATCTTTCTGTTTTTAATACCCTTCAGGTTGGATACGATGTGGACTGTAGTAGAGACCGAGATATCACATGCCTCCTCTGGATCCTGGCGTACTCTGATAGCCCGGGAGGGCAAAGGTCGGAAATATCCCTTATCTGATACTTCGTGTCAGATGGGAGCAGGGTCATCCCGCGTTAATCCCGGGGGGATTGGGATGGGTCCTGTCACAAAACTTAGCGCTCGGGCTTACCTCAGTTTTTCACGATTCCGGCCACCCTCCACGGCGTCTCTGCCGTCCAATGTTGTCCCCTCAGTCTCTCCCTCATCCTCACGGCCTCACAATGGTCTCTAGCATGAAGATGGAGTGATGATGGTGATGGTTGGGGTGGGCACGGGTTTGGAAGGAAAGAAGAATGAAGAAGATGATGGTACATGATCCATTTAAAATGGGACATAGGGTGAGTGACAAGTGTCACTCATCCTATGGTCCCCAAATATGATATTTTGGCCCATTAAAAGATAAACTAATTGAAACTCGTGCAACCATAAAACGGAACTGAACCTTTCGTGACCCATAACTTTCCAGTACGATGTCTGATTCCGACGTGCCGCTTGTCTACAAACTCGTATAGTCTCGATCTATGTAACGGTCTTCGATCCACTTGCCTTGGATTTCCCAGGTCAAAAGTCAACTTTTTCACCCTTCCTAAGGGCAAAATCATCATTTTACCCGATTGTTTGATATCCCTCGACTAATCCCGATTAAACCTCACTAAATCCTTAGCTAATCCCGTAGATTTGGGACGGGTCGCTACAGTAGGTATGGCCACGTGGGGACTTTTGAGTGGAGTTTGTTTTTGGCGCGAGTGACACGTGTATGGTTGGTTGTGGGCTGACGAGTACACAAGATGAATAAGACTTTGTTTTGTTTTCTGCCTATATATTATCTATAAGTATAAAAAAAACACAAATATCTCACATGCTGAGTCAGTAGGTGGCTGAATTTTTGTCGTATGTGATTTTGCAGATGATTATAGCATATCCACATGGACATGGTCGGTGAAGGGAAGTCAACAAGAGGTCCCCCGATGGTGGGCATGCACGGCTTCATAAATTGACTCTGCCCCCCATTTTTTAGATCTTTCCTTGGACCTTAGCTAGCAAGTGGGCTCCAATGTGACAAAAATTTGGGCCTTGAGTTGGAGTGTGAATGTGCAGATTGGCCTCTTAGTTATGTGGTATAAATGGGGTCAGGGGCCTCCCAATGAGAAATGGATAGGCTCAAGTTGTCTTGGTGAGTGGTGGGGAGAGGTAAAAATGCCTTACATGAGGTACCCATTATGTCACTTGATTATGTACAAGTAATGTATACCCGATCTTGAGTCGGTCTGCTAAGTAAGTTTCTGGTGACATGACAAATTCGGGAGAGAAAATTCTCGGAAGAGAAAGAATCTCGGAAGAGAGAAAGTTTCTATGAAGATCAAAACTAATTTTTAGTAGGTGCTCAAAGTTCTTAGGTTTGTGGGTTTTGCAGGTGTGAAGAAGAGAGGGAACCGACATAGATTTATGTTACGATTCCCACAGATGGCGCCAAACTGTTGAAGCATAAAATATTTCAACTTAGAAGTATGAAAACCGCACTCACCCAAGAACACAAGTATGTACGTGGTTCACCCAAATCGGGCTACGTCCACAGTGTTATCTCATTCTCATTAGTATAATAGTATTTGTTGTACATGATACAATATACTTAAAGTCTTTTAGAGAGAGAAAGTAAATGTAAAGAGATGTGAGAGCTCTCTAAAGTCTAAAGAGAAGTTTTTATAGTGAGAGAGTGGGGATCTCTCAAATTAGGGTGATAGTGCTCATTATATAAACAATATTAGGTTATGATGGTGGGACCCGAATATGGTTTTAATGATGGGCCTTCGAGATGAGCCTTGGTAGTGGGTCTCGATAGTGAGCCTTATGTGATCTTCAAAGCCTTCTAGTCGGGCTTATTATTTTGTCCGATATAGTGTTTGACAAGTCTGTCGATCGATCTAATATGGTGTCAACAGTATGATCTATGGAATTTTTTTTTCGTTTGTGTGCTTTAATTTCCGTTTTGGTTCTTGCTTTAATCTGTTTGCTCCTTGGTCCATTCTGTCTAATTTTGGAGTTGTGCATCGGAGTATATTCATGTCGAGTTTAGTCGAATTCAAAACTGAGAGCCAAAATGATGTTTTGCTGTTGGCCATAGAGATGAGACTTTCCAAAACAGAATTGGTTTTGAATTTCTGTTGTCTACTTTTGCAAATGAATTTGTTAACTTTAACGCCTAATGGTCTTGGAGCTCAGGTGATTAAGAGGCACACGAAGTATGTTTTCAACTCCCCTCATTTCCAATCTCTCTTTGAGAGAAATGAAGGTGATCATAATAGATAATCCCAAACGATTTTAGTTGGGATTTTGAAATCCAAGACGGGACGCAGAAATCCTGCAACTAGGATAGAAAAATTAAAATTATACATTACAATTTACCAGAATGAAGCCAGTTACAGAAACATTTTGGTAAAAGCCGCTTTGCCATGTCATAACCGTCTACCTTCAACTCCGGCCAGCCGCTACTTTAGCAGGGCTGGCCAGAAGTATGAGGCGATTAAAGGCCTGAAAGTAGCAACGGGCCGGGAGATAGGAGGAGATTAAGGGCCTGTTTAGGAGTGTTTCTGTAATGGTAATTTTTAAAAATCCGATAATCATTCTTAAACTGGCCCTAATTGATCTAGAAGGTAGGTCTTATTGACAAGTTCGTTTTCCGAGGGGTGCTTCCAGGTTTCATCTGGTTTGGATTTAGAAACACCACGACAACACTGATGTCGTCGTGAAAATGCCGCCTCACTCCCCGCTCGATTTTTCTCAAATCCGCATATCGGACCTCTCTTTTCTTTGCTGCTGCTTGAAGGGCAGCTTCAACAAGCTTCCTTGCTATTCCCTGCATAGCCAAGAAAGAGTTGAATAAAAAGTTGACGAGCAAATATTAAGGCAAAGTATGAATGAGGAGAGAGTGTGGAGGATCACCTTGCGGGGGTAATTGCTGACAATGTCGACAGCCTCCTGGTTGCTAAGATGCTCCCACAGACCATCAGAAGCAAATATCAAAAACTGATCTTCAGGTCGGAGTTTGATTACCGATATTGAAGGCTCCGGGATAAGAATCGGCTTGAAGAAAGGCTCAGGCAGTCTAAATTTCATGGGTAGAGGCTCTCTGTTAAACTCTGCATTCTTTAAATATGCATCACCAATTGATCTCGAAACCTGCCAAAAGAAAATGAAACTTATTGGGAGTTCAAATCTCATGTACGTTACATAACCAAAAAAAAAAAAAAACCTACAATCTCATGATTCTCACGTACCTGTATGAGGCCTTTCACGCGCCAAACATGATGTCTTAAAACAACAATCTTTGGGTCACGAGGATGCATTGATTTGAGTTCGTCTCTCACTGATTCTATGCTGGCATTGTGCTCGGTAGATAATTGAATCGCTATAACTTCTTTCGTAGCCGGTTCGATTTTGCCTAAAACCACCCGAGAGTCGCCTACATTTGCAGTGTAAAGAAGTCCATTGCATATAATCCCCACCAAGCAACACGTCCCTGCAGATGCAATATGTGGCATGCTCTGCCACAGATTCTTCACAATGTTGAGAAAATTCTCCTCTGTCGCCAAATAAGCCTTCTTGATCACTTGCTCTGAAATTGTTTTGTGCTCTGATGCAATTCCTGCTTCACCAATTATGGTCTCGACAAGCTTGAATCAAACAGAAAAAAAATTGAACAAACAGATAAAAATAAAGATAGAAACTTTGAACCGACATACTTTTGAGATTTCCAAAAAGATTTTCATTGACGTATCTTGAAGCTTCGGGGCCTCCATGTCCGTCATGAACACCAATAAAGGTCCCCACAGGGCCGGATTTTATTGAGCTCAAAGTACCCGTTTCAAGCTGGCTTTGATCCTCCAGAACCGAATTGGCCTGAATGACCGCCATTGAAAATTCCCCATAAGCATGTTGCCCCAAGTCTTTATACCACAACAACCCGTCAACACGTCCACTGGCTTCAGCCCCACGGTGAGGTCCATCATCAACGGCAGGCTTCCAACATGACTTACTCATTTCTCAAGAAAGTTAACCACTTTAGAACGTATAACAAAGAGAGTATTTTTATGATGTTGGTATCAATATCATCATCATCATCCAAAAGAGCCGGCAATGAGGAAATTTATCAAAACGAGACCCAGCTCTAGTTTTTGCTTGTGTTTCAAACCCACAACCCCATTCTCAAGTTTATAATACCCTTGAAAATCAGACACCATTAATATGAACAAAAATGAGGTAAAGATCAAGAGGGTATGGGGGGCTAAAGTCAAGTCACAAATGCGCGATGGGACCAAAAGGCAAATCGTTTAAATGTGATGTGAGCTCAGAGAATATGGAGGCCTGCTGGTTCTGTGCATCTTGCATTAGGGTTATTTGCGGCTGGTTCTTCTCTCTCTGCCATATTTGAGAAGCAAACTTAGCTGTAAAAGTACATAGAGACCTGAAAATGGCAGGGTTTGGTCTGAGATCAGAGCGATCAAAGGGAGCAACTGGATAAGAAAAGGGTTTGGAGTTTTTTGGCAGAAGATGTTGAAATTGATGTCAGATGAGATCTATAAGATGGAAAATAATTAAAAGAGAGGTTTTGAGCTACAAAGCTCTGACATTATTGTGTTTTTATTTTATTTTTGTTTTCTTATGTGTTCTTGTGGTTGAGATTTTAAAGCCCCATGGCATTTATGAGAAGCAACCCCTCATTTTAGGCAACTTTTTTGCTCCTCCTTGCTAAAGGGTGTAACACTTTATGGTAAACTTTGAATACACGGAAAGAACAAAAAAATTAGTAGTAAGAAAACGCGTAAGAGCAAATGAATACGGGTATTTTGTTATTTTTACTTGTGTTATTTTTGGCCTTTGTTAAAAGTTGATATTATTATGGGGTTGTGTTGACTTGAAGTGGTGTGTAAATGTTCCTTGATGATGGGGGTAGGGTAGTCTTTGGTTGGTAGTATTATAGTGAGAAGAAATGTAAACCATGTGGCCCATGGTGCCATCCTCTAGCTAGATTGGCATGGCACATCAAATTTGATACAATATATGCACCATGCAAGACATGGAGAAAGTCCCCGTATAAATGCATATCAAATTATGTTAGTTATAGTCGTTTATAAATACGTGTATAATTAATTATCAATTATTTATAAAGAGTTCAAAATTTAAATTATATGTGTACATTTTGATAATTGTGACTTTTTAATATTTCTGGTATATGATTTAAAATTAAAAAGATAAATATATTACTTGGTTAAGGCTCTTAGGCCTCGTTTTGTAACGACCTGTCCCAAATTCCTAGATTAGATTAGTGACTAATCACAATTAGTGAGGTTAATCCGTGATTAGTTAGGCGAAATCGGACGAACGATGCGAAATGACCGTTTTGCCCTTGGGCGTGGCAAAACGTTGACTTTTCATTTGGGTGGTCAAATGGACTTTGACCGATGACCATGACATAGTTCGTGACATCACGAGTTCATAGACAGGTGGCACGTTCAATTCCGACATTCGAGGAAGAAGTTATGACGTGCGGAAGTTTAGGGGCATTTTGGTAATTTTGGTTTAAAGGGGCAAATGTTGACTTTTTGACCGGGAGGTCCGATGGCCGAGGGCCGAAGACCGTTACGTAGAAAAGGACGATACGAATCTGTAGACAGGCGGCACGTCGAATTCGGACGTTCGACGGCGAAGTTACGGTTCACGGAAGTTCCAAATTACTATTCACGGCGACACGTTTTACGAGACAAAAATGCAGTTTTGTCTCTAGTGGGCCCAGCTTTTTAGATAGAAAATGTATGAGTGACAAGTGTCACCCATCCACTAGCCAACCTCACACATACATGCATATCATCCCTTGCATTTTGCATCGATCATTCCCATTTTCAACCCAAAAACCCACCTAATCTCATTTCTCTCATTCTCGTGCAACCCAGACCCATCCAAATTTGACCCAAGACCAGGACAGAGGACCAGGAGGCTGAGGGAGTTGAGGTGGCCGGCCTGGATGGCCAGGGCCGCCGTGCACGGCGGCTGGAAGAGAGGAAACCCGCAAGGTACCCGGTTATACCATTTTAATCCATTTTTCCATTTTTATTGTTATGGTTCATTTTTAATGGTTCTAATGAGTCCATTAGGTTTCCGGGGGGTTGTTATGACGGTTTTGGTGGTGGTTGACGGCTGAGAAGCCGTGGGGAAGGAAATGGGAAAATAGGACCGTGAGATCCATTTCGAACCAAGGGGTTTCGGGTGGTTTTTCTTAGTTTTAGGGATTGGGTTAGATAGTAAATGAGAAAAGAGGAATTTAGGGATTGAAATGGAGGAAAACGGACAGAAAATGAGGGAGTAGGAGGGCCGGACCGGTCACGCCGGTCCAGCTGGACCGGACTGCACAGTCAAACCGGTCGGACCGGTTAGCTGAAGGTTAGGGGTGACACTGTAGCTAGGCGCGTGAATCCCACGCGCAGCCACTTCAGGCGGCGCGTACGGGCACGTGGAGGATATTTTGGGCAAGGTTCCAACATGTAATATTCATCTACTCGATGTAACGAACATTTTGGGACTGGTTTCGAGTCGATCGGACATCGTTTCGATAGTTTTCGGGGTGTCGGAAGGTTTAGGGTCGGCTTAAAAATAGTTAAAAGTTCGGAAAAATTACGGGGATTTGATGGGAGGTTAATTAAGTAGTTAGTAACCTTCTATTAAAATTTTGGACAGGTTTGGGAGTCCCAGTGACGGTGATCGGTTCGGGGAGCCATATGGCACGCAAATCGAGGCGGCAGCTCGGACGGTCTGTGAGTGGACCTTGTTTTCTAAATTGGTGCATGCATAAATGTTTATTATATGTTTTAAATACTTGTTTGTGATGACATGAGTGCATGTGGATGTGTGGTTATGTATAGGCACGTATTTCGAGGTTTCGGCCCTATACGGTGCCTATACGGGTCTGTATGTCTTTATTAGTCTAAATGAAAAGGTTTTGTATTTCTAAAAGGATAAACTCGGGTATGAGACCCATTTGGTTTTGTCTCGGGCATATGACGCTATTTACGACCTTCGGGTCTAAATCGTGGTCGCGAAGGGTGCTATGTGCACGGCGATCGACGATACGACGCTCGCCTCCGGATTGAGATGTGTTCCTTCCGGAGAGGTCACGATGCACGATTCGTGGTCGGGCAGCCTGGGGAGGCTCGACTTCGGAGTGCTGACGGTTCAGGATATCGATCGGTGATGAGTGCACCATGATCTTGTGGTGGTCGCGTCAGTTGATACGTTCACGGCGACATACCACGATTGAGGGCGGTCCTGGATGGATGGTTGCACACATCACTATGATCAGAGTCATGACTGACCCTTAGATATCGGGCACGGTGCCCAGTTGATGTCATATGTTCGGGCACGAGACCCAATTGTTTTACACTGATGATTTCGGGTCAGGGACCCTAGATGGATTTCCGAGTTCATGACGGTTTATGGGAACAGGCATGAACTCTAGAAAGGTCATTGTGGTTCATGACGGTTTACAGGAACCGGCATGAACCTTTGTTAGGTCATTCTGGTTCATGACGGTTTATGGGAACCAGCATGAACCCTAGTTAATAGATGTTATGGATCATGACGGTTCAGGGGAACCGGGCATGAATGTTTATGTTATGTATATATATATATATATATATATGTTCATATACCTTCCTTTACTTGTTCTATCTCCTCCGGGGAGGGTCGTTGGCCTGGGTGGACCCCGGAGTAGTCACGGAGCACCGACTAAGTGGAGTCACCCCCCAGTTGGGTTCCTTACTCTCAGGAAGGCTATGATTACTATTACCTCGGGTAGGGTCAGTGGTCTACGGACATTGATCTTGACTTTGAGAAGACTCGGATTGAGACCTAGGTAGCACGCGCGTAGCTTTGGAAACCGTGACGGGATTGGTTGTGTGAATTATATGTATATATGATGTATGCTATATGATATGATATATGATGTGTGTTTACACAGGTTTTGGGCAGTGGCCCTTATGGTTGGTTTCTTGTGATTTGGGCTGAGTCCCTTATGGATTTGGGCAGTAGCCCGTGTACTTGATTTCATTATGGTTTTTCTGGATAAATGGTTTTCGAATGCATGCATGCTTTTTAGTGAAGGATACAAATGTCTTCTTATGAAATGTTTTATAAACTCTTGTTTTGTCCACTCACAACTTTTAATGTTTTGACTACCCTTCAGGTTGACAGCGGATGTGGACTGTAGTAGAGACCGAGATATCACATGCCTCCTCCGGATCCTGGCGTACTCTGATAGCCCGGGAGGGCAAAGGTCAGAAATATCTCTTGTCTGACACTTCGTGTCAGACGGGAGCAGGGTCATCCCGCACTAATCCCGGGGGGATTGGGATGGGTCCTGTCACGTTTGGTATGCCGTACTGTACTTACTATTTCAATCGGATAGACTAATCTGTCCACCGGATAGACCGATTATTTAATCGGGCGTTTGGTACTTTTCCAGATTAGAATGCCGACTATATTATACTGACCGGATTATATTATAATAATTGACGAAATACTTATATCTTAAATATTAATTATATATGTCATTATTTTTATTATTGTTTATTTTAATAATTATTATTATTACCATTTATTACGTTTTTATTAATTAATTATTTTTAATTTTATCATTATTATTTATTAAAATATCATTAATTATTAATTTATTATTATTATAAATTATTACTTTATTACTTTTTATTATTAATATTTACTAAATTAATATTTTATTTTTATTATATTACTATTTATTATTATTATTATTATTATTATTATTATTATATTTTACAAGATTACTAGTTATCCGACTATTTAATACGGACAATTTCGAGCGTATTATTTTAGCGTGTCTGGACCGTATAAAAATATTCAACCGTATTAACTTATACGGTGACTAATTAATACGACTGGTACCAAACACAGGTTTCAGATTATTTAGTCTATCCGGAGTGTAATACGGCGTACCAAACATATCCTTAGTGTTTTTTTTTTTTTTGGTGAGGAAGAAAGCTCTTAATTTCAAACTTTCAATAGAACTTTTAACGTGCACAAAATGGAGAAAAAAAGAAAGAAGTCAATATAAAACAATATATTTTATTGACTAAATAAGTATAAATGAAATTTTTTTTCTCTTCTAATCATGTTTTTCTCTATTTCAATGTTTTTTTTTTAATTTCAATAGAACTTTTAACGTGCACAAAATGGAAAAAAAAAAGTCAAGATACAATAGTATATTTTATTGACTAAGTAAATATAAATGACAAATTTTCCTCTCCTATTTCAATGGCGTCCTCACTAAAATTAACATATATCAAATAAAAATAATAATAATTAAGTTTAGAAAGCGAAAAATAAAAAAGTTGACATTTAATGACTAGTATATGAGTTTTTTTTTCAACGTGAGTTTTTTTGGATGGGAATGTTTATAGAATAATGTGATTAAACATCAAATAAAATTAATAAAAAAAAAATTGATTAAGACTGCGTACAAATTCAGAACAAAAAAAAAATAATAGGAAGAAATAATGTAACCAATATATACAAATTTCACAATAATTTTTGTAATAAAAAATTATTATTAATATTTCAAAGGTCGAGATCAGTAAAAGTTGATTAAGGCTGTTTTAGGTTGGTTGCGTGGATAAGCAAAAGCAATTAAGAAAAGCAAAAGAATGGGCCCATTTTCTTTGTCATCACGGGAAGACGATGATAGGCCCAACAAAAAAATTTGGTACACGCACTACTACCAATAATGGTGCTACATTTGCATTTTTTTCCCCCACCGACTCTGGTTTTGATTTATTAATTCAATTTTAACTTTTTTTTTATTTACACGATCCTAATATTAATTGGGATAAAGTTGTATTTTCCATTATTAATATAAGATTAAATAGAAACTTCAGCTCTAAATTTGAGTTAGGCTAAGTATTTGCAATCATACTTGAATTTTACTATAATTTTAGCAACCGTTATTGTATTTCAATAATATATATTTTTTTTCGTTACAATAAAATTTCGATTGTACGATAATTTTAGTTTTTTTTATGTTTTTTTTATTTTATGGGCACCACTAAGAGAAAACAAAACCACGTTGCCGTCCATTAATTGTTGGGTCTAGCCAATTTAGAGCCTTGTTATGATAATTTCATGATGGTGGGTGGTTGAACCATAAGTGGCAAAAACCTCAAAGTTTAGGGCTGTATACATCATCACTCACGTTTTAATTGATTTTAATCAAAATAGGTGCCAATCACTCACTGGTTGCTTTTGTTTGGACTAATAAGCTTTTCAACTTTTATCTTTGGTGGTTGTCTGACATGTGTGCCTCCCTTTAGGGCCAAACCCTTGGCGTGCCATCCATTTGTAAAACAAACACTATCACATTCACACGAAATAATCCCATCAATTTTCTATGCTATTACTAACTTGCATCGAATAGAATCGACGAATAGATCATATCATGTGGCGATTGTAAGAAAGTGTTTCGGACATGGACTTCTCTAGTTCTCTACCTAACACTCTGGTTTCAGACATGATTGTTTGAATAAAAAAAATAATTGGATTTGATAATTTTTTCTTATTCTTAATTTTTTTTCGATGAATTTTCTTAATTCACCTGTAAAATATATGAAAAAAGAAAAGAAAAAAAAACAATAAAAAGTTACAAACTCATATATTGATTGGTCATGTGAAGGATGATGTGCGGTCTATCTAGGAAGTGTTACTCAATAGGATACCGTATTAAATTTATAGGTTACATTATAAACTCGATAGACACCAATAAAAAGATCCACAATTTTATATATTGGGGTATGAAACTCAAGAGCCCCAGTGTTATATTTTAATGCCGAGGTTTTAGCTTTATGCACGTTTGTAGGTTTCAATATCTTCATTGATTATTACAATAATATTGACTAAGAAATTTAGATTATAGATCACGTAGCGTCTTATAGCATTAAAATAAACTAATAGGATTTGTTTTCGTTATTTTTTTATTTAATGATATTGGAAAAAATGGATTACAAATTTATAAATATTTGGGTGTTTGTAAAAGACCAATTTGATATTGTTCACATATAAAATAAAGTGAAAAATCATGTGTTGTTTTATATAAGGAAATATTTTAATTGCATATATTGAATATTGATCTTGTCTGCCAATTTACAGAAGTCTTATTTACGAATTCCATTACACAGTGAAATGGGTAGAAACGATTCGAAAGTTGAGAAAATATTACTAGAGTCTAGAGGGTAATAAAATTTGAAATTATGAAAATTAAATATTGACCTCATATGTTCAAAAAAAGGGAAAAATCCATTTTCTATTTGGATGGTCTAAATTTTTTTGATACGAAAAGAAATCACAAGAAAAAATCCTTCGAGCAAGGGATATGACCAAGATTTAGTTTTAGATGGAATGTAATTTATCGAAACCTTTAATCAATTGACCGATAATGACTAAAACATCCGCCACGAAATTTGCCTCCTTCAAATAAATATTCATAAAGTTATAACTAGCGGAAATTGTTGGATTGAACATTGGGTTTTAGAGATCAATGACCTTATAATAAGTGAGTTCAAATTAATTATTAAACCTAATGCCGTCTCGAGAGAATACTTGTAATCAAAATTCTCTTCAACACGTGAGGGTCTACATGTAAATCCAAAGGCACTGACTCCACTGCACAAACCCAAAAGTATTTTGAAGACAGGATCCATGTCTAGGGTTTACCATGACTCCAGCTTAATTATCATTTTAATCTTATAGCATCGATTAGAAATTGCGTTAACACTCTCAATTCAGATCAGACTATGTGAGTGACTAACTCAAAATAAAAATTAATCTGTCATTATTATATATGCGAATTGAATCTTATTTTTTCTACATTTAAAAATTTAAATTTGACAATTTTTATAGACTTAATTTATAGATTTTTAGGATATATTATCATCCTCTCTTTGTTACTCTTTAGAGGCTCCTACACATGTCTCAATAGTTAATTTGATTTGCCAGCCATTATTCAAAACGGCAGTCGCTTAGTCCGCCTAAGCGGCGTTTAGGCGCTCGAAGGTGGGAAATCGCCCCGCCTAATGACTAAGCGCCTAAGTGAATTTACGGGTACATTCTTATACATATTTAGTGGATTTACGTGTACATTTTTATACATATTTAGTTATATAACTTCATATATATATTTAGTTATATAAATTATTTTATTTATTAAATATTTAATTAATAATATAAATATTAATTTGATTTGCCAGCAGACCAGAGACAAATTTAACAAGATCATTGAGCTTTTGGCCAAATCTCAACAATATAATCTTTAGATGTTTACAAGTCACAAGGATCAAGTTGCCATATCCAACCACCTTCTAAAATTCAATTTCACTACAAAATTAGTAGAAAAAAAATAAAAATAAAAACCCAAGAGAAGAACATTGCCATAATTTGGGAATTGGGACCCAGATTTAAAGTACCCCACAAATTCACATGTTCTCTGTGAAAACAACTTCATTACTCACATCCACAAATATTAAATCTTCATCCAATTCTTTCTCTTTTAATTCTAAACCCTACACACATTTATTTAAAAATTTCTAACTTAAGATTCTTCTATATTACTGGAATTACAAGTCTGGCAAAGATGAAACATAATCATCATTAGTAATAATTAGTATTTGCATGTTTTTCTTTCCATGGAACTTTGAAGATTTTATCTGATAATCCTTAAGAGAATTAAGCACCTCTCTTAACACTTTCACTCACTGGCTTCAACTCAGTGCTGGTGTGACAGGTGGCAACCACACAGTCACAGGAACTAATGCAAGCCTGCTATCAACATTATCCAAGTGACCATTTTCATAATTCTCAATCTCTTCCATTGAAGATTTTAATGTTGAATAATAATAACTGAAAAGAAATTGCTAAAATTTTATTTGAAGTAGCTTAATTAAGCAAAACCCAACAAGAAATCAGACATTATTTTATAAATAATTAAGTGCACACACTGAACCTGATAGAGCTATTCAGGTTATTAATTGGATTTACATACCTATTATCATCAATCTTTGAATTTTCTGGGGAAGAAGAACATTTTACACTTTCATGGCTTTTCTCAGATACATTTTGGCTTGATTCTTCCGAGATTTCTGAGCCTGTGACTTTGGATATGGATTGATGGGGTTTTGGGTCATTTGAACCCGATGAGGTTGCATTCGATTGAGTGCAAGAAGTTTCACTGGTTTTGGAGGAACTTAATTTTTCTGGTTTATCTGAAATTGATGAAACTTTCAAAGATTCAAGCTTTCTCTTCAAAACTTTGAGCTTTTTTTCAGCTCTGTCCTTCAATTTCATCTCTTCATTGAGCTGGTTTTTTAGCTCTAACAACTGTTCAAATTCAAACCCAACTCAACATCATTATAATGTGAAATTAAGAATAGTAACTCGAAGCCTTCCATTTGATTGAAATTTGAAATTGTGAAGAAAAAGTTACCTTTTTGGCCATGAGTTCTGCATCCTCCTTTGCCGTCCTAGAAGCTTGCCTCTCTGCAAGAAGCCTTCCTCTTAGGCACTCTAAAGTCTTCAAACCACCTTCTCCTTCCACTTTCCTGTCACTGAGACTAATCCCATATCCACATTGTCAACAATGGGGGGGGGGGGGGGGGGGGGGAGAGAGAGAGAGAGAGAGAGAGAGAGAAACCACCTCCATTTTTCATCTTCCTTGGCAGCAGTAGCTGTCATTGTCTTTCTAGAGTCAGCAAATTCTTCAGATCTTCAACTACACTCAGGAGCCACCTCTTCAGCATTCAACTCAGCCCTTTTTGCATAAATTTCTGAAAAGTTCAAAGCTAAAAAAAAATAGGGATTTCTTTGTCTCTTTAGGTGGAGAATCTATACAGATTTACCATAAGTGTATAGTTATATACACAAACTTGGGCACAAGCTCAGATGCTATTCTAGTGCTGTCAATGTTTAAAACCCCAAGGCCTGAGCTCATAATAGGAGGCCAATATTTTGCTTTCACAGGAGAGACACTGGCTCTCTACTTAAAGCTAAGTTGGTAAGTGTGATCATCTGCCAAAGTGCTACCTCTCTTCATTTATGTCATCACCAAATTTCATTTTTTGTTACTTATACTTATTAATAAACGTAATCATTAAGTTTGTTCCCTTGGTTTTAAGCTCACTCTCGATTACTTTTAATGAAAGTTGCACCTAAACTATACCCCATCCTTGGCCCTTACTCCTTACATTTGTAGAATTGTAGGCCAATTTCTTTTTTGAAGCCTTTTGCCTTTTAAAAGAGTACTATGAAAAATACAACATAAAAAAATTATGTATACTTGTCAAACTGTGATTTGTTTGAAAATAAGAAAATTTCTTTATTATTACGAAAGAACAAGGATTCATTTTTTTAAAGAATCTTTCATAACTTTTAAGATACTCAATAGTAAGGATCGATATTTAATATCATTCAATTAGAGAAGTGAAAAATATGAAGGGAAAATACATATATGAAATGAAAACTATAAACGAAAAAACTATTTTATCATTCATTATGTTTTATATCTTCTCCTTACTATCACAAAGTCCTTCATCTCTCGTATATACCTAGTTTCCATATATATCTCATATACAAAAAGTGAAAAAACAAATCTGAAAATCAAATAATGTTATCAAATATTAATCTCGAAGATTTTAATTTTCAGTAATGTAACAAATAAAACATAAATTTAGCCATACATACGGTGCATTTATTAATTTTCATTCTTCTGATCAAGGAGGGAAATTAATAGATCTAAAATTTGAAATTTGAAATACTATCATAGTCAAAGAAGTACTTTTTATTTTTTTATATGCTTCTGGATTTTACTGTCACGTGAGCTTATTGATTTGTCTTCCTCCTCCCTCCATCAAGCAATTTTGTTTTGCAGATGAATTTTGGTTTCTCTGTCTTCTTACCGCTCTCCCCGGCTCCTTGAGCTTCATGACAGATCCTCCTGTAAGGCTGTATGACACGTGTCGTACAGTAATATGCAGACGTATATATTTGATCCATAATCACATGCATCTTAGATGCATGCATGGCAAAAGACAGCCACCTCTGGTTTTGAATTTTGATAATGGGAATGTCATGACCGACCCACTTTCATTTGTTGGTCCAACTTTTTATTTTCCAGGCCATCTTGATACTTCTAGAGTAGTAACTATGAAAATGATCGATCATACCCTAATATAACTGTTTCATTTTGGTGTACATTCTCATATCGATCACCTTTTTTTTATTTTTTCAAAAATATTTGGTACATTATCATAACAAAACTGTATATGTAAATATCATATTCACAAAAAACTCAACAAGATTTTAGATCATGTTGCCATTTATATATATCAATAAGATGAACGCTGTTCAAAACAATTAAAATTCCCGGGTGAACCGCATAGCCACTTAGTTAATATATATGAGTGACTAAATAATAATCTCTAATTTGGTTGATATTTTGTCTAATCAAATATTTTGAAATGATAATCTACGAGTTGTACTGTTTTAATTATGATATATATATAGTGTCAATTAAATAAAACAAAAGGGTAGTACGATAAGATATTATTTTTCATGGTGAGATGTAAGTATATATATATATTTGGTGTGCTGGTTAATTGAGAATACCATGATTTTGTTATGTGGTTGCAGCTTCTATACATTAGTTAGTAATTTGGATATACGTTCTTTTTCTGTGCTTTGGTGTTAACTTGAAATCATTGTATCTCATAAAGACTTCATACAAAAATAGTAATGGAATTATGAAACATTATTATTATTGTTTTAAGGGTTCCAACTGGCTTGCCTTGCACTCAAAGAAAATGACTTTATTATCGATTATATACCAAGCTTAATCCATTCCCCTATTCAATTTATATATATTATTCTATATACTAAAGTTTGTGGAGATATGCATTGTTCATATAACAGTGTATAAACAACGATTGTTGTCCTTCCTATTATGAATTTCCAATTTTGCCTTTTGCTTTTTTCTTTCTTCATCTATTGTTTGTATAGTTATTTATCTAAAATACCTGTACTTTATTTCTATTTGAAATCAGTTTATCGATTAGTTAATTTGGAAGTTTCTCATCTGTCTCTTTTCACGAAACCACTTGATGCTTTAAAAATTTTTTGTTTGAATTTTTGACATTGGAGACCTTCAGTTTTAGTCATGAAACATTGCATAAACAGTGAATTTTCTTTATTATCCTTTGTTTTTTATTCTTCATCTCTTGTGTGAATAGTTGTTTGTCTAAAATGCCCGTAATTTATTTCCACTTGACACTAGTTTCTTAATTAGTTAATTTGGAAATTTTGCGTTCATTCCGTCTTTGTTCTTCAAACCGCTTTTTTCTTTGAAATTTTTTATTTAAATATTTGACATATAGAGATCTTCCGTTTTAGTCATTGATGATTGAAATACTTCCTTTATTTGTTTTTATTTTTTATTCCTACCATTCTCTTAATAAAAAAAATTAAATATTAAACGATATCACGGTATCGATTCGAACGAATTTCTTGTCAATCTTTGAATGAAAATGTACAAAATGATTGAATTGTTTAATTTATCTTATTTGTTAATTTATATAACAAGCTCACACGAATGATTATCATCATATTAAAATATAAACTGCTTGACGTTTAAACATAATAATATATACATGTAAATATATAAGAAAAATAATCTATGCAAGAGCTTTAAGCACACATGAATCATGATCATGAACTGGACCACTCCAATTATTTGTAGGTAGGACCTAAAATTTTGGCACTGGATATATAATCCCACCAATCTGGCTTTCATAACCTAAATCATATAATTGGAAGAGCAAGAGGACACATGTGTTTAAATCTGAGGAACATTCTCATACCTAAACTTATTTTATGTCTAGGTTTTGTTAATTTTTAAACAGGGAAAATGGGCCTTTCAAGCTTCTCTTTAGTCCTGCTTGTGTGCGGCATTAATGTTGGATTATTTGTAGTTTCAATAATTAAGAGCACTTCATATTTGCATTCTAATTTTCCTGCTCGTTGAAATGTATGTTCGTGATATCTAGAAACTTTTAAGCTAAGCTTTTGTTTGTTAAAGTTTAGGGAGAAGGGAGGCTACTGGCCCCATGATCCATCTCAGGGCCCCATGGCCTCATCAAGGAAGGTCATAGTCTTTTTTTTTTTTTTTTTTTATAAAGAAATTTACAGATAAATCGAACCCATATCTTAGATTTAGCAAATGAAACATTCTAATTATCAACTCAACCAACCCTCTATCAGATAGCTCAAAGGTCCAGAAAATTCTTGAAACTTTTGCTACGGCTTTGGGCTTCTTGAGTGAGTTTGGACTCTTGTTTAATTGTGATTGAACATAGTGGACCAATGCAATCAAGCCCATAAAAATAGTTTCGATTGGTCTAAGTTGTTTCAACCGCTAGAGCTTTCTTGCCAACTTAGATTCTAGGTAGATCAGATTTTGATTTAAATTTGCTGTAATTAAACGAAGATGAATTAAGGTTTCTGATTTGATAACTCTGCCATTTCTATTAGGAGTAGCCATCTTAGTGCTAGCTGGATAAAAAGTATAGTTTTCTTGTAAGGTTGAATAGAGTGCTTATGTAATGGGAAGGTTTGGATTGTTACAACCTTAGCAGATGGCATGAAATTGATTTTAAAAGAACCTATTTTACCGAGGGGTGTTCAGAATGTTTCTAGTTTATGTTAACTGTTAAGTCTTGCGGGTATCAACAAGCATAGGAGTTTAATATAGGAGTATCCATGATTTTTCAAGATAATACGAAGTAATGAAAACGTTTTGAAGCAATATACGAGTTTCAAGCGCTGCATTGATGATATAACTCATGACATATTCTTTATTAGAAAGAAAAAAAAAACTTAAGTATAGTTTCAAAATGCCACTGAATTTGATTTTGACTTAGAATGTTCCATAAAATCCCATTTTGGTTTCAAGAGGTACCTTGGGAGTAAAATGAGATTTTATTTGGCATACTGAGTCAAAATTCAATTCATATGATATTTTGAGACTAAACTTAATGTTCTTGGAACATTTTGAGTAAAAAACCTTGAAACGAAACTCGAACAATTTTCAATAGAATAAATACAGGTAGACAAAGCCAAATAATAAGCGGGTAAGGAGGTGATACTTAAGGGCGAGAGACAACCTTCTCTAAGGATCTTGAAAAATAACTCCATAATTAAATTCGGAATCAGGGATGCCCCCTAACAAAAAGTTTCCACTAACTGGGCTCTAATGCATGTTTCGCTCAAAAACAGAGTTGATTTAATCATGTCTGTTTCAGGGTTTCCGTTTGCATCCAAACCTGAGTAGCTGTGTGGCTAAGCTGAGTCGACTTTTGCCCACCATTGAATTAGGTCAATTATTATGAGTTTTTGGATTGCCGCCGGCTTCTGCTTCTTCGGCATTTCTAAAAAGCTATTCACGTCCATACAGAAAATGACTTGATCATGATCAAACCTATAACATTGCATCTCGATCGGTCTTATTCATAGTCTTATTTTAATGCATAGCTACTAAATACTAATCCAGATATACCTACCTATAACCTAAACCACATGTGTAATTATCAAGTATTAGGAATTTATGTGTGATCATCTCATCCATGCAATCCCCAATCCAACACAAGCTCTTCACATCCAGAATTTATGTGTGACCGGCCATCCGCGAAATTATACTATACTGCCGTATTACAATCACGTATTGTATCAAATTTATATATTATATTAGAATGAAAATATTAATTCATTCATTTTAGAGTAAACTTACACCCCAAAAAAAGTAAAATCATTTTAGAGTAAACACTTGTCACCGACCTTAACCAAGATGTCCCATAGCCGTTGGATCTCCCCGAACACGTCATCAGTGGGAAGACTGAACCTGCAGCATGGGCAAGTGTTCCTCTTTCTCAGCCACCGCAGGATACACGTCCAATGAAACAAATGCTGACATGGCAGCTCACACACGTCTCTGTTTTCTCTCATCTCCTCTTTACATATCACACACTCGTTCCCGCCACATTTCACCTGCACCGACGGCAGCGCCACGACCGCCAAGGGAGATGCCGCCACTTCTCTCCCCACTTTCTCGCCGTAGCGAAAGCCGCCCATCACGCTAACAAATCTCAAACACCTTGTCAGCACCTCAATATAGGAAACCAAAGCCGACCCGTTGTAGACTCCGATACCCGACACGGTTAACATGTTGTCGGAGTAAAGGTTGCCGAGAATTCCGCGCCATTTGGAAGTTGGTGGTTGGAGGGCTTCAGGGTTGTGTTGGTGTACTTCGCAGAGCAAGAGCAGCAGCAGGACAGAGTCGAGGTCTCTTTGTTTGACATGTGGCGGCGAAGGCCTTGCGGTGTAGGGTTGGAAGTGGAGAGTGAGGTGGTGGAGGGAGGAGAGGAGGTGGTCCGCGATGAGGAGAGTCTTGTGGTGGACAGGGAGGTAGTTGAGGCGGTGGAGGGTGAGGGAGAAGAGGAGGGGAGAGGATAGGAGGGAGGAGAGGCGGTGGTGGTGGTGGGTGGTGTGTGAGAGGAGGGTGTGGGTGAGATCTGAGAGTTGAGAGGGGGTGAGGGTGGCGAGAGCCGCCATGATGGTTGTGGTTGCTGCTTTTGTTTCTTCCATTACGGGATCGTGCGCTTGGACTTTCACTTTATCACTTTTTATAGAGAGTGGAAAAAAGTATAGGAAATTTTGTGGCTTTCTAAGGGAATTTTGGCTGGACTAATTTGGTCATGGTGGCATTTTGTGATCCCAATTATACTCCTTTTGATTTCTAAGTATTAACGATTTGAGAATAAAAGCTTATTTTTGAAAATAAATAATAGATATTAGAATCCAACTTTTAATTTATTCTTGAAATAAATAATGGATGTCATTTGAGCTTCATAGAGTGAGAGTCAAATTCTCAACTTCTTGAAGTAATGTCATTTACCATTGAGTTATAATATCTCACCATGGAAGTTTAAGTTACAAAAAGGAGAATCAAACACATGATTCATATTAAGAGTAAATAATGTCTACCATTTGAGCTAGTCTCTTGCAAGTGAGGCCAAAAAGTCTGGGAAAAAAATAGTTGGAATCGAACTCTAAACTTTAAACTAAAATAATATTCTCTAATATTTAAATTATAATTTCTCGGATTTTCTTGTGCCAATATTGCTCTTTTTACTTCTATTCTTCTACCAAAATGTAGTAGAAACAAGTGCATAAACTAGCAATGTTGGTGCGCATTAGCCATTTGGTTATGCAGGGTAGATGCATAGAATGAAATCGCTGGGCATGTAGGTTTTTTTTGGCCACAAGTTTGTGTCCATTTGTTCTTCCTCTTTAATTATGTCTAATGATAATAATTTGTATCAAAGAAAAACAAGTAGAAGAGTAAAATAAGCAATAGGCCCATCCATGGCTCATTCCCCTTGTCCCCTGCTCTCCTAATAATGCAAAGCAAATCTGATGGAATTTGGCAACCATAACTTAATTTTCTTCGTTTATCAAGAACTCGTGTCACCTTTCACATTTACATTCACCGCCTACATCTCCGATTAATCTTCATTGGATCTCGAGCAAAATGTTTGAGTCTAAATGACCATTCTATCCCAATTTCACAGTAATATTTCCAATCTAATTTGATTATAACTGCTTCTGAAATGGTTAAAAGCGTTCTTGCGTGTTTGGCAAAAAACCAAATGTGTTAATGACACCATTTGGTAAAGACGTTAGAAACGTTTTCAACAAACGCTTGTAAACATATGTGTTTATTATGTAAGAATCGAGTTCATATTTTCGAACCAGTGTTGAGGGGTAAGGTGGTAATTCCCATACTGGGTATTTCTAGTTACCACTCCACAATTAACTTGGTAAGCATAATGATAATCTTGTAGAAACCAAGCCATGATTCAGAAAGCAGGATCAGACATGTACCATTGGATTCTTTAACAGCAAGCAAGAATATTTACAGCTAGCTTTATTAAAGTATATGGGCAGGTGCATTCCAATAGCTAGTTTACAATTATTGGGATCTCAGAGGTGGGTGTGATAAACCATGAATCGGGTGCAAATAGAAAAACCCCATCAGTATATCAAATTGCGAGGCAGAATAAATCCATTTTACATGTCTAAAGAATGAAGCCTGTTCCTACTCTTGAGGACTTTAGAGAGCTGAGTTTAATAAACTTACAAAACAGGACATTTTCATGGAGTCTCAGTCCACTAATGATCTTGCTCAGCCATTGACACTCTCCTCATCTAATTCATCCAGCAAAATATACCCTTTTTCTTTCATCAACCCCAGCAATCCTTCCAGTGTATCATAAATCTCTCTGGTTCTTCCATTTGACTCATCTTTTGCTAAAAGGCTTTGTAATCCATCACTTGTTTCGATCCAGCTACTGCCGGGTATCTTCCTCAACCCGACATTTTTCATTCTTTCCCTGACCTGATCAGCGTCTTCCCATCTCCCAGCCTGTGAGTATAAATTTGCCATAATTATGTAATTCCCCGTATTATCAGGCTCAATCTGAAACAAACGATCACAGACAAACTTCCCCACTTCAACATCACGAGAAATTGAAGCCCCATAAAGTAATGCGCCCCAAACTTTAGCAGTTGGTTCAAGTGGCATTTTGTGAATGAAGTCTGCAGCTTCGGCGAGCCTCCCAGCTAAGCTAAGAACACTTACCATACAGGCATAATGCTCAACCGAGGGCTGAATGCCATATTCTGGAAACATGGCATTGAAGATCTTCCAAGATTCATCAACCAGACAACCACTCCAGAATGAGCACAAGCTGTTAATACTGCTGTAAATGTCACTTGGTCTGGCTGAATCCCTTTTTCCAGCATCTTATGAAGATGATCAAGAGACATATCAGCTTCTCCATGGGCTGCGTAGGCTGAAATTATTGCTGTCCAAATGATCAAGCTCATAACTTTTGACTGATCAAAAACCCGTTGTGCCCCATCAAGAAACCCTGACTTTGCATAAGTATCTATAAGTTGCAACATAAATATTCCAATCAAATTGTTTCCAACGGTGTAAGCGTGTACTTCCTTCCCGACTTTCAGATTGGAGGAATACGAAATTGAAGGAAGAATACTTGACACTGTCACACCACATGCTTGCATTTCACGGATTAAATCCACAGGAACTTCATGCCGGTTGTTCTGAACAAGACCTGAAATCATACCATTCCAAGTACTTAATCTTGATGTCTTACTTTCTCGAAAAAGATCCATGGCTTTGTCAACAAAGCCATAAGACATGTACCCTGAAATTAATGAGCCATAAGTGATTTCATCCTTTTCACTCATCCCTTGAAACAGTTCTTCAGCATAATCAAAGCTACCACATCTTGCATATAGCCCTATGAGAGCATTACAAATCACAACATCCATCTCAATTTGACTCTTATTGAGAAACCAATGAACCTCCATACCCAACAGAAGATCATTGGACTGTAGACATGCCTGCAAGACACTAACCACTGTCAACCCATCAGGCCTCAATCTTTCTAACTATAACATCTCCTTATACAACGCTTTACACTCATCATAGTACCCAGTCTGAGAATACCCAGCAATAATTGAATTCCAGGACACAGTATCTCTGCCTTGCATACTATCAAATAAAGTTCTAGCCAGTCCAACCTCATCACATCTCGAATAGTAAGTAATCAAAGAATTAAAAACGAAAATATCTGAATCAAACCCATTACGCAGAACAAAACAATGAACCTCCTTGGCCAGCCTTGAACCAGAAAGCAAAGCCCCCAGCGCCTTCAAGACACACGTAACAGTGAAATTATCGGGCTTTACTTGATCCGAACACGAAGACACCATTTCTGAAAACAGCTTCAGAGTGTCGGCGGGCATATTGTTAAGGGAATACCCAATGATCATAGCGTTCCAAGAAAAGGCGTAACACCTTGTGGGCACGGTTGACCTTGTTGGTTTTTGAGTAAAAATTAATGAGCTTTGAGGCAAGGAAGTTGCTGGGTGTGACTGAGAAGAGGACGAGGCGCGCATGGAGCTGCTTGGCCTGACGGACCAGGCGGCGGTCTGTGCAGTGCTGGATAAGGTGGCCGTGGCCATAAGCCCCCAAGTCGAGCCCTTCAACTCTACGGAGGCCTTGTCGGGTTCGTTGAACATAGCTGCTGGTTGTGGCCGCGATTTGAATATTCAATGGCTTTGCAAACCACATTCATTTGTTGTTATTCGTATGGCAGAACTGATCGTCTCGTCGGTTTATAGCTTACGTTTTGTGTGTTACGTTTTCTTACCATTTTTTTAAATTTTATTTCTTCTTATTTATAGCCGGTTCTTTCTTAATTTAAATTGAAAGAGGGAGAATTTCTTTCTCTTTTAGCAAAAATTATTAAAAACAAGTTCGAAACTAGTTAAAAATACTTTAAATTATAGGAATTTGAATTTATTATAAATATTTTATGGTCAGGTCGCACATCTCAGATAAAAGAACACTACGCAGTATTAACAAAAAAAAAAAAAAGGTAAAAAAGAAAAAGTTCGTTTCAGATCGCGCCACTTTCGTAAGAAGGGCGCTAATTTTATTTTCGTCAAAAACTCCCGACTTGGTAAATTACCTTCCTATCCCCTCACTATAAAAAGTGGAAAATAAAGATAATTCAATCCGGTTATCTGGGCACTGGCTGTTCGAGGGTTTTGGTGTTGACTTTTGCACATGAAGACTTGAAGAGTGGAAAGAAAATTTAACAGTAGCAATAGGAATTCGATCGCTACGCCATTATTCTTGTTCTTTTGGTTCATCTTCAAACCTTTAGAGGTAAGCTCATTCAAGAAAAACCCACATCTCTAAAATGGTAATTGAAATTTAGGCAATTTATTGGTTTAAATTTTAGTTTCTTGCTGAGCTGAGAGTTGAACGGAAAATGTGTTTCCTTTTGAAACAATGGGGTAGCGAGGGGGTTAATGCCTAATGGCCTTTTGGGCTTTGATGCATTTTTCATCTTGATACATTTGGATTGGATTCAGTGGCTTCTTCTTCATATTTGCCATGTTGTGCTCATCTTTTCACCAATATCTTTGCATCAATGGTAAATTGCTCTTTTTTGTTTTCTTTTCTGTTCTTTAAGTTGCGCGTGTTCTGCCTAGAGGTCACCAACTGTTTGAAGAAATGCCGCAATGAGAAATCTGTTACTGCTTTGTCCTGTGGAGTTATGAATCTGTATGGTTACTTTTGAGGCTTATATATATCTAAACTGAAATGGTACTGGTTTAGATTTTTCTAATCCTATTCCAAAGCCTTTAATTTATAGATTGAGGTAATATCAAGCCCATGTTCACCATTCATATTTTTCTTGGGTCACCTTACTTTCAAGTTTCAAATGCTTGCCTGTTCAGTCCTTCGTATAGTGTTTCTAGTAGATTACTTCAATTGTTAACATTACTTGCGCTGCAACCTTTTGTTTGTAGAATTATAGTCATATTGAGGTCAGATAATGATTCTTGGTTTTATATGTCATTACAGATATTCTGCATTTATGAAAAAGAGTTCTAGAAATGGAAATGGAGGACGCCAGTAACGAGCAGGAAGTAGAGCCTACATCTGTGGTTTATGAGTTACCAGGGGAGCCTGCAATTGTCATCAATGGAATGCCTGAGATTCCCTCAGCTGGTGGCGCTCTTGCTCTGTCTAATCTAGTGAATGATGCAGAATCCCAAGGAAATACTAATTTTGGTGAATGGTTGGAAGGAAGGGAAGTAAAAAAATTGTTTGGAGAGAAATTGTATTCTGGAACAGTGACTGAATATGATAAAGAAACAACCTGGTACAGGGTTGTGTACGAAGATGGCGACTTTGAAGATCTCAACTGGACTGAGTTGGAACCACTGCTTCAGCCCTTGGATGTTATGATTCCTCTGAAGGCATTAGCCTTAAAAACTCTCCGGAAAAGCAAACCAATCAAGAAATCTGGGGATGTGATAGCAAGATCTCAAACGCCTAAGGCCAAAGCCATGGGAAATAAGGGAAAGAAGAGTTCACCACCTGAAAAAGCCCGAAAACAGAAGAAGACCTCAGTACTTGGAGAGGCTTCAGCGTTGAATGCTATGGCACTTGCGGACACTTCAGTAGCAAAGTCCGAAGTACCTGAAGGCGCTTCAATGATGGCCACCCACCAGGGTTCATAGAAGGTTGAGGATAAATGATTCGAAGAATTGTTCTTGCTAGGAGCTTGTTGTGACAAAACTTTCAGACTGAGAAAGGATACTGATTGTGAGATTTAGGTGACCGACGTATTCGTTTATGACAATGTTGTATTGCTTGTAACTAGTTAGGTACATTAGAAATATGATGTATGTCTAACATTATTAGCCTATTAGGGTTTACTAATAGTCTACTGCAAAGATTATAGTGGGTGCTGGTCAGCTTGTGGAGTTTACTTGACTTTCATTGCATTTGTTTTAGTTGGAAGTATGAGCAATGCGCTGCTCTTATATCTTGTTATGTTACTAAATCATCATATATATGAAATGTTTTACTTAGTTTTATAATATTGTGGTATTTTTCTTCGCATATAATATGGGAAGTCTCGAGTTTGATTCTCGTAAATTGATAAATCGATACTTAATCTAAAGTTAGAATTCTTGATATTGTGTGATTAGATTTTACAAATCAGTAAACACTTAATCATCCGTAGTTAAAACTAATTTGGTTAGCACTTAGCAGCAAGTGAATATGCTCAAGATAATAAAACTTCCTTCGTTGTCTTTGCTAATATTTCATGGTGTCCTTTTACGTCTTTTCCACATCGTCTTCCACAGTCCACACCAATCCCCTTCCTTCTACACAAACCACTATCAAGTCCCATATATAAACCCGGCCCTTCTTCGGAAAGAAGAAACAAAACGAAATAGAAACCCCAAGAGTCGTTTTTGGTTTCCCCACGCTTCATCTTCCGTACGACCCTCTACTTCTCTAGGGCTCTTCATCAACTACATGCTCTTCCTTTGCATTGTCGCATTATGCTCTGATTATCTGTTTGTTTCCCGAGAAAATAAGTGGAGTGGCTAACTAGGTAACTCTCAAGTCTCAAGTATCAAGTCTCAAATCCATTCTCATTATTTAGCTTTGTGTATATTATTTTGGCAAAAATGTGAAGTTTCTCGCAAATTACTTAAATTTTGTGCCTTTTTCTTGCTTGCTTGCTTTACCCTGCAGCTAAAACCATCATCTTATTCCTTCACCCATATTTCCTCTGCAAACAAACACTTATATGCAGTTATTTTGGTAAAGATGACAAGATTACTAGTGTGAAATGCTCTAAATTGTTTCCTCTTAATGGCCTGCATTTTCAGTGCGTTTGCTAGAATATAATTTGAACTCTTTATTGCTCCCAAGTCCCAACAGAGGAAGATTAAGGAGAAAGAGAATTGAAATTTGAGTTTTACTGTTAATGTTAGATGCTATTGGTTTGTGGGTTTTGTTGCTCAATGGAGCCAAATGGTTGTATAATTGTTTCCTTTTTTTTTTTTTTTTTTTTTTTTTGTGGTTTATAAGAAAGGATGTATCATTTTTTCAGTTCTGTTTTCCCCAAAATGAAGAGGTTACTTGGAGAACTTAATTGTTTGAGTAAAAATTGAATTTTATGGACCTTTTAGGTGGTGATGGTGAGTTTAGTTTTGGGGTGCATTAGAATTTCCTATTAAAGGGGATATCTCATGTGTGCTATACTTTACCTTCATGAATTGTGGCATTTTCTTTTCTGTTTTAACTTTTACAAATAAAACGCAGACACATGCAAACTAGAAAGCGATGTTCACTGCGGAAACTGAGAGACAAAGGGCTCAAAGTTGGGTGGGCGAAGGAATTGAGAAGAATGAAGAATGAGTTCAAAAGAGACCTTCATCATCCATCTTGGCAAATGGCTGTTCAGAGACATATAGATGCTGCTTATGCTTTGTTACAGTTGGCGAATGAAAATCCTAGTTTGCTTCATAATGAAGCAATGCCATATCCTGCACCGAGAAAGCACAAAAAGATGAAAGTGTCCAAGTCTCTATCCTCACTAAGACAAGGCTCTATGGAAATTGATCTCAATATGAACTTTGATAGTTCGTATGAAGCGTGTGATTTGATGGATGGTTGTGAGCTGAGTAATAAATCAGGGAACAATGGCCTGGAGCCTACTGAAGTTTCCCATGAATATTACCATGATAGAGAAACTGTGGAAGTTGCATCAGTAAAATTACCGAAAGAAATGCAAGGATTCAAATTGGCCTATGCTATTGTTGATGCTAGATTTTCATTCTCCATTATACATCTCCTTACTGCTGTTCGAAGAGCAATGGTTGCTCCACATGCCGAAGATGATGCCATTGTCCATGGATATCATCAAGAGGAAAGCAATTCTGAAGAGTCACTGGAAAGTTCAAAAACTTTACCTTGTCTCACTCTCAACAACATTGTTGGGCGTGTTATATCAGCTCCTATGGATCCCGCATTCTTCAAACCCAAGAGGCTCTCCATGATTTAGTCAGAGGAGTTTTGAATCATCTTAGTCATTTCCCCACATTTTCTCAGCAACCAAACACCTTTTTCCATTATATGTTAGAAGGATCCAAAAAAAAAAGCTATTAGCTTGTTTTTCTCTCCTGCTTCGGGAGTTTGTTGCTCAATGAAGCCAAATGGCTGCATGGTTTTCTTTTCCCGGGGAAAGTTCTTTAGGGGTAAATTTCAAATTCTGCGTCTTTCCCTTAAATGGAGACCTTGCTTGGAGAGCTTAATGGTTTTGATATGTGGAATTTCGTTAACTTTTTAGGTGGTATTGGTTAAGAACCAGTAGTGATTTTGAGGGCCTTAAATTTTTTAGCAAAGGTGGTATTTTCATGAATGTCTTGTTGGCTAGTTGATATAGCAAAGCTTGTCGTTTTCTTGGTTGCTGGCTAGCAATAAACTAGTTATCCAAATTTTTACTTGTTATTGCATTTTTGCTGTTTTAAATTGACTCAGGGAGACAATTGGAAGTTTTTGCCTTGCTCTATTGGAATGCAGTGAAAAATAATGCTGGAGTTTCAAACTTACAATGCCTCTGTAGAGAAAAGGCAATGGGACAAGTCTGATACTTCCCTATGAAGGTCATTGGCTTTGAGATTGAAGAAAAATAGGAACTTGATCACGAGATGAAACTGAAAAGTGCAGGACTCAAAGTGAACATAGAAGTATGAAAAATGAGTTCAAAACAGGCCATCATCATCCATCTTGGCAAATGGATTATTCAGAGACATATAGATGCTGCACATGCTTTGGTACAGTTGGCCAATGGAGATTCTAGTATTCATTGCAATGAGTTATGCTGACCTGATATGAAGAATACTGTGAAAGAGATTTCGGGCATAAATGACTTGAGTGAGAAGTTGGGAGGTGATGATAGATTCTTCGGAGATGGTCATTCCAAAGTGGCTGGGAGAAAGCTCAATTCTTTTGTAAAGCATCAGCAGGACGGTGAAATCTTAGATTGTCCTTTGTCAGTAATTCCAAAGCAAAAAAAAAAGGTTTAAGAAGCTATCTTCACTCGAACCACAATGTAAGAAATATAATGTCATGGAAATGGAAATGTATGATAGTGTGTACGAAGACAATCAGATTATGGAAGGTCCAAAGCCTACCGAAGATTGCCTTCAGGTTTTTCCTGATACACTAGATATGTGTCACATGTTAAGTAGAAAGAGCCAGGAAAATGTCGTTGGATCCTATCAAGAAAGAGAGACTGTGGATGTTGCGGCACCAGCAACATTATCATTGAATATGCAGGGGTTCGAATTGGTGGTTCGTTCTGTTGATGCTGGATTTCCATTCTCAGTTATACATCTCCTTAGTGCCATTCGAAGGGCAATGGTTTCTCCATATGTAGAAGCTGATGCTGTGACGTGTGGCAATGATCAAGGGCAAAGCAAATCTGAAGCAATTCTAACAAATTCCAGACTTCTACCTTGGCTCACACTTAACAACATTGTTGAGCGCGTTAGATCAAATCCTACGGATCCCCGTATTCTTTGCACCCAAGAGCCTCTTCGTGATTTAGTCGCTGAAGTCCTGGAACTGTTTTCTTCTGAAAGAACACCACTAGGAATGCAAGGATGGGTGCCACTCGCATTCTTTCAAAAATACAGCAACTCTTGGTCATGGATTGGTCCCATCTGCTTTGACTCACGCAATGCTTGGATTCTCCCGAGAGTATGCTTGTGAAGTTGGTTGAATCATTTTCCATGTAGAAAACTTTTCAAGAGAGACTTTGCCACGTTGAAAGCCTTCCTCCACCACCTCAGGCTCCAGTGCATGTGACTTGTCGAAAGGTTATTATCAATCCAAGCTCTGAAAAGGTCCGAGCTTTGTTTTGAAAGGAGGAAGCTTTAAGGTACGTAGTTGCAGAAAGAGTGTTTTTTTACACCGCATTGGATGGTAGAAAGTCTGCAGTTGCTCCTATAATGAAGAAGGGAAAGAGTGGTCACCGAAATCACTTTGTTCACAAAAGTGAATCGGCCACATGTTATCACTGTTCTTTCTCTTGTGAGAGATGCAGCTGCTAGATTGCCAGGAAGGGTTGGTACAAGGGGAGATGTTGCTATTCTCCTTCGGGATTCACAGTACATAGTGGAACAAGCCTCTGATGAACAAATGAACCAAGCTGTTAAGAGTTCTCTTTTCACTTTGAAATGTCAAGGTGATCCATGTGTAAAGTTTGATAAAGACAGACAGTTGTGGGTTTATTTGCATGGAAATAGAGGCGAGGAAGACTTTGAAGATGGTGGAAAGGATGAAGCTTGAATGTTGTCTAGTAAGCAGGCAGGTGGATGGTGGAACTATTTTCTGGATTTCCTTGATAGAAGGGTTAAATCGGAGTTGAAGACGATGAGGATGCAAATCTCACCATGGGTGTGGGAAGAATGCTCTACTCTCAGATGTTATGAGCTCTTAGAAATGTAACTGGTTTTAGCTTTACAATGATCTGTGATAGATATGCAGTCATTTAAAATAGGTCTTTTCATTGCCTAGTGAACATGTTCTTTGCTTAATTAGGGCTTGAAGCAATAGTAGTGATCTTTGGTTCTTAATGCTCTTTTGTAAAGTTTGGAAAGAGTTCATATGTATCATGAATCGATGATTGCATTCAACATCTTCCTATTTCTTTTCTGAGGTTTTAAATATATTTATTTACTTTTAAATGTCATTTAATTAATTATAATTAAATTAAATAGAACGAATATACTTCTCTTCTTATTTATCCAAATTTCAGCTCTATACTTAGATTTTTTAATAAAAAATTAATTTTCATTAAAGTGGAATATGACTGGTAATAATTTGTTTGTTTATTTCTATTTCCAATTATCATCATATACTTTTTTTTCTTCTTCCATTTTTCCTTCTTTTCTATTGTTTATGAAACAGAGTAGCTTCATGGGCTTTAACTCTCAGGAATGAATGGAATTCTTCAAAGCTCTTTCACTCTCATGAAGAAGCTTTCTCTATCTAATCAAACGCTTTCATCACATTCTAAGCCCTTCTTCTCTTCTCACAAACTCGCACGAAAACCCAACAAGCTAGATAATGCTCCGAGAGTTCTCGAAATCATCACCCCAAAACCAATCCTCTCTGCACGCCGTCGCCAAGGCCATCTCCGGCTCATTGAGGACTTTGTACAGTCAGATTCCGAGCACTTCACCAATGGCTGCTCTATTTTCTCTGATTCCAATTCACCCATAAATTTCGATGAGCTGCTTCAAGCTAGCTCTGCTGATTCTCCACCATGCGCAGAAAGGTTTAATATTGATGCCGGCGTTTTGTCACGCGCCATACGCTCATGTGGGTCTTCTCGTAATCTTCACGGTGGGGTTCAGTATCATTGTGCAGCAATAAGAAGTGGGTTCGTTACCAATGTATATATTGGAAGCTCTTTGGTGAGCTTGTACAGTAGGTGCAGTGACTTACAGAACGCCTATCGGGTGTTCGAAGAAATGCCTGTGAGAAATGTGGTGTCATGGACAGCCATTATTTCAGGGTTTGCGCAAGAGTGGCAAGTAGATGTCTGCTTGCAGCTTTTCAGTGAAATGAGACATTCTTCAAAACCCAACGATTTCACTTATGCAAGTATTCTGAGTGCTTGCACAGGAAGTGGAGCTCTTGGTCATGGAAGAACTGCTCATTGCCAAGCCATCCAAACCGGCTTTGATTCCCACATTCTCATTGCTAATGCTCTAATCTCAATGTATTGCAAATGCGGGGATGTTAAAGACGCGCTCTACATATTCAAAAATTTGGATAGCAAAGATAAAGTATCTTGGAACTCCATGATCACAGGGTATGCGCAGCACGGCCTTGCGCTGCAAGCAATTGATCTTTTTGAAGAAATGAAGAAGCAATGTGTAAAACCCGATGCCATTACCCTACTAGGCGTGCTCTCTTCATGTCGTCATGCAGGTCTTGTCGAAGAAGGGCGGCTTTACCTGAATTCAATGATGGAAGAACACGGTGTTCAGCCAGAACTGGATCATTATTCATGTGTTGTTGATCTTCTTGCCCGGGCGGGTTTATTAGAAGAGGCACAAGATTTCATTGAAAAGATGCCTATTCGTCCCAATGCCATTATCTGGGGCTCACTGCTTTCTTCCTGTAGGGTTCATGGGAGTGTCTGGATTGGCATTGAGGCGGCAGAGAATAGGCTGCTGCTGGAGCCAGAGTGTGCTTCTACCCATGTCCAACTGGCAAACCTTTATGCTAGCGTTGGATGTTGGGACGGTGTTTCAAGGGTTCGGAGGTTGATGAAAGATAGAGGGATTAAGACAAGTCCAGGGATCAGTTGGATTGAGATTAGCAATGAAGTTTATAGATTTAGAGCAGAAGATTGTTCAAACCCTAAAATGATTGAAATTGTTGATGTCTTGGACAGTTTGGTAGACCACATTAAAGCTTTAGGCTATGAGCCTGAAATTCAGGAATTAGAGGCTCAAGATGTAACAGTTTAACTTATAAAATGGTTAACATTTCATTCTTTTTTCATTCATATAAAAACAAAAAAAATCTCAGTCTTCATAAAGAAAGTAAACACATCTTATAACAAGCAAATTCCGATGATACTACAAAAACCTATCCATCATGTTTGAAAGGAGTTCTAATGACAATGGTAACCAGGAAGAAGCCAGAAGCTATTACTGGAGAACACGCATCAACACTTGATTATTCTGGCAGAAGCCTTTGTTCTTCACAAGGAATGCATTCATTGCCTCAGTTTGCGAATGAAAGCGGACTGTCGCCGATCTCATGCTGCAAAATGATTTCAAAGAAACGAATCACGAAATGAAAATAAGTTTAAGAGTGATATGTATGAGTTTATAACCTTTGAAATTTATTAGGCATATACCTAAACATAATCCGGAGGGAAGATGAATCATATTCACAACCAGACAGAAAACGCTCTACATCTTCTGGAAACACATTTGCAGGGATACCTTGCAATAAAACCTGATAAAAGCAAACAACAGAATTTCCAGTGTTTTTAGAAATATCTTCATGATGTAATAACAAATTGATTGTGAGCTAAAGCTGTATTGGATTATGAAATGATTTGATTACCAAACCAAAGTTTCACATGTTAAAGACACATACTTGACATAAACTGTCTTGCGAAGTTGCATGCAAACCTGATTGTAACACAACATCAAAGGTACAAGAATCTTGTCCTACTATTTCGTCTTCTTCAGAATATGTGATCTCAATATATGAAGAAATACTCTGAAGTCTGAACAGACCAACTAACTCCAAAAAAAAAAAAAAAAAAAGAACAAGCAAACAAGCACTTACCTACCTATAAAGAATAAACATATAATAGTACATGGAAGATCTTGACTTACAGTTTTTCCATCATACGGAATTAGTCTGTCCCACTGCATTGGATTAGCCTGTTATTCATAAACCAAGCATAAGCAAACTATACCACAAAATAGGTAGGCAACAATTATCAAAGTCCATGGCAGTATTACCTTCTCCAATTTATAGAGACGACCCTTTTTGTTAATCGCCCTATGTGCAATTTCATAGGCTTGGCTCGACCCAAATTTCACTATCCTAATGACAAAAAAATTCACACAAGGCAATAGGAACTTACAATTTTTGGAGAATTTAAATGAATATATTGCGTTGCATGCATGAAATTTAAAAGTTGTAACTACTAGAAAATAAAAAAAGAAGAAAAAAAATTGCAATTTACATTCCCATCGGCGTAAAAGCCCCATTATAATCAACTTTTACATCCTCCAGACCCAAATTACAGCCATCCAGCATATTCACGACGTCGGTCTTCAGCGTATTCCTTGAGATTCCGATAAGCTTTCCATATACCAAACCTGAAAATAGAAGACACAACACAATCTCACATTCATCAATGAAATGAAAAACCCTAAAACCCTAAACTTGTATATGGAAAAACAACCACGGCCTTCGCCGCAGCAGCTGAGGTTCATACCTGTGCTTGGGGTTTCAAAAAGCGGAACGGAATATGAAGAGTCCTGAGGCTTATTGGGAAGTGGAGACTCCTTAGGCTGATCGGATGGTGAAGAAACCTGGGGCGGGTTTTCGGCTTCCGTCGAGAACCGCTTCACCGGTTCGCGAAGAAGCGAAATGAGGCCGTAGTTTTGTACCCTAGACGTGCGGAGGGCGAGGGTTGACATGATTGCGGTTCGAAGAAGACCCAGCTTTGACATTTTTGCGTTTTGATTTTTTAATTTCTCTCGAGCTTTAGAGATTCACAGTGGACTGGCTCCAGTGTCTACAACTGAGGGCGGGTTGCGTTTTGGTGGGGAGGAGGATGATACTTCTCGTTTTGGGAAATAGTAATTAGAGCAGATCCCCCCACCATAAGGAAACTATAAATCCATCCCCTAAAAAGTTTTAAATCTGTGGATTGGGCTGGTTCTGTTCTTTCTATACTGGACTTGGGCAAATCGCAATTAAGTCCCAAATATCTACCGCGGCCCAAATGAATTTTTATTACTTTTTTTTTTGGTTAGAAAATCTTTTATCACTTCCTTACTAAGAAGAAAACTGTCATTTTAAAAGGAAGTATTTCCTCATACCCAATTGGCATAAGCTCATAATTCGCTAGGCGTATTTTGCGATTAGGGACAAATTACATCCCGAGTATAGAATTAGTCCATTTATAACTAAAAACAAGCCGGATCTCGAATAATTAATTAGCCAATATTTAAAGTAAGTATATCTCATGATATTTACTTAAAAACAAAACTACCATACATTCACTCATATGTAGCCTTGCAATTAGCAATTGAAGGCACACTCACCTCTATACATCCACTCTTGTGTAGCCTTGTAATTAGCAATTGAAGATCTTTGTGTTTCACAAACAAATTTGATAAAAGTTGGTGCTTATAAAAAAAAAAAAAAACTTTAAACCTCTTATTAATTATGTTTTTTTATGAATTACCTCGTATTTGTTAGAAAACGCTTGTAGACTTTTATTTGTTTGAAATCATATTTTGATAGAATATTTAATCATTTGGACATACAGTACCGGTACATGTTGTTTTATCAAGTTATAAGATCTGTAAAAAGAAGATGTTGCGATTAGATATTCCCTGCAAATTGGGCACCTCAGTTGCAATTGGGTCATGTACATGAGAAACGGCTACATTTGTAGCCGTTGTAAACCCTATTTTTGTTCTTAATTTTTTTTTAAAATTATCTTATCAAATATTTTAAGAATTTGTTATTTTAAAATAAATTATAAAAAAATCTGAATTTCACAAGCCAACAAGGTACAAAAAAAATATCTTATAAGTAATATTTTGATTTTGTTACATATCCGAAGCTAGTTAAAATGTAAATTTAGTGCATTTATTAATTTATTAAACTTAAAAATATATTAAAATGTTATTAAATATTAAACGAAATATAACATAGTCTTCAATTACCATAGATGGTAAAATATAACTCTATATTATTCATTAAAAAACTAATAATTGGGATATCCTAAATTTATATTAGATCAAGGGGAATCTCCACAGGAACTAGCCGCTTAGATTTAGTACGTAGAATTGACTTCCTTACCTTACAAAAAGAATTTCAAAAGTGAAAACTTCCACGTCTTTTTGTTCTCAATGACTTTTTCGATTCATGCTTGCTCTTACTTGAATGTCAGTACGTTACGTTATTAGGTGAATTGCTCCGCTACAGATTTCATGGCAAAACCAAAGCAATACTAAACAAGCGAGAAAACCCCACAAAACTGGAGAAATATATTCAATTAGCCCGTAGTTGCAGGTGAACCACCTCGTGTGGTCTGCCTAACTAGCATTTCTCCAGGGAAGCAACCCGCTAGCTTCTTTGTTATACTCAGGGACTACTTTCATCGTTAGATCGAGTTTTGCCTACTCAACTAATACCAGCTATCATTTCTTAGTCTTTAGTTGGCCTTTTGGGATCATCTTGCTAGAGATGCCCTAATTGCTCTTACCACTTGCCTATCTTTCTACAAAATAATATATCACTTTTAAAATTGTGATTAAAAATTCTTCTAGAAAACCAATAATGATCCAAATCTTTTTGAAACTTGAAATGTTACTTCTAGGGTCCAACTAACTTGGGCATGCTTCATTACAAGTTCTTTCTTCTGTCTGATCCTTATAAGATTTATTTCAAAATATGTCATATTTTGTTTGCTTGTTAATGGTTCATGTAGGAATAGAATTATCAATTCCTTAAACCTCATATCTATTAAAAATTAGTGCAGCAACTTAATTAGTCGTACAGCCTCTCGTTTAATTTTAATTTGATATCAGAGGAATGCAGACACAACCTTTAAATTAACTTAGAGATGCAATCGCCCATTACGATTATCGAACAACGTGTACTTAGTCAAAATTAATCATTGATTATCGCACTAATTAATTGTCTATTTGTCATCCCAAATCCTAACTAAACATCTTCCAAGATGTTAACTCCACCGTATGAATCAAACCTAAGGGGAAGGTTGCTTCCGGATCTCTCTCTCTCTCTCTCTCTCTCTCTCTCTCTCTCTCTAATCCAAAAGGGCATTAACTTCTTCAGCCACTATCACAATTGACTACAATTTCATCTGCAGCTGCTCTCACCACAAATGGCGTCGCTCATCTCCTCCGCAACGCAAAACCACACAAACCCTGTACAATCAGGCCTATATGCCGACCAGGTTCTTCTTTCCTCATTCTCCGATTTTCTTGCCAACATGGACTTGTCATGGATGGTGGATTTTCTCAAGGGCATGGTGAAGCCCGCGGCTGCTACGGTCGTTGTGCTCCTCGCCGTGGCCTTGTCCTACATGCAGAAGCTGGGTCTCGGCGGAGAGATGATTTACTCCATTGTTAGAGCCTTTATTCAGCTCTCAATTATTGGCTTCGTCTTGCAGTTCATTTTCACAAGGGACAATGCAATTTGGATCATCATGGCTTACCTTTTCATGGTTTGTGATTCTCTCTATTGTCTTACGTTTTCTCTCACCGTGTTTGGTTTCCGAGAAAATTGAGAAGGGAAAAATGGAATTAGCTGTGATTGATCACTACCCTTGTCATGGTTTTAATTTTCTTTTGAAGTATGTTGATGGGTTGGTTCAATTTTGGTTTTTCTAGAAGCAGAATACCCTGTTTTTGCTTTGCTTTGCTTTTGTTGATTAGATTTGAAGATTTTATTGCATATATGAATTTGCTGTTAGGAAATTAATCCTCCACCACGCAAGTGCTAACAATAAAGATGAAAAAAGAAAATAAAGAAACAAAGAACACAAAAGATTTAACGAGGTTCGGCCAATTAACTTGCCTACGTCCTCGGAGAGTTTTCTCCTTCACTATGAGAGAATACAAAATACAAGATTACACTACTCAAGTTTATACCCAACTCGAGCCCTTGTATCCAATAGGATACCCCTTGTACACCCTCTCTCAACCCGAGAAAATCACTCTACCCCAAAGAGTTATACACACTCTTTCACCTTCTCTTAACCGAGAAGATCACTCTACTCCAAGAGCTATACACACTCTTGAAGTGCTCAAGAAGATCACTCTAGCCCAAGAGCTATACACACTCTTGAAGCACTCACTCACTTGTGAAGTGTTCTCCTTGATGTTGAAATGTGACCAAGCTCTCCACCTTATATAGTGCTTAAGGCACAAGTTGTATTTGTGCTTTTCCAATGTGGGACAATTTCCTCACATTTCAACATCCTTCATTGAAGTTCATTCATGCACCTTCTTCAATTAATGCTCTTCTTCATGAAGCTTCCACATCAATCTTTTCCTACAAGGTTGAATGAACAACACCATGTATTTATTCCCAATACATAATCAAATTCAATGCATTAATAATCCACTAAGGAGGCATTAACTCAACAATCTCCCCCTGCCGACTTAGGTGGATAATGTTGCATCACCACTTCAATCCCTGAAGTTCATCTCAAATTGAGATACCGCTTGATATACCCACAAGCATTCCATTGGCCTTATTCTTGTACCAACTACACATACCCCGAATCAGTTGCATACGATCCTAGCTCCCCCTGATTCAAAATGGCCAATGCTATGTGCAGCTGCTCCGAGTCAACAATTACCAGTTGGCTCCGAAGAGGGACCTTGACTTTGCCTCTTCCTTAGCAGGATTATCCTTCTCACCATCGTCTGAAACTTGGAAACATGTAGATAGCGTCTCTGCTGTGCCCGCAAACGAGACCCGCTTCAGGTACCTGTTCTCCTGTGCACCCTGTTTCCCAACAACCTTCGAGGTCTGAGTTTTTCCTATCAGACGGAACATACTTTTACATTTTTCTCCCTTCATTAGGACCATGCAGCCACGTGACACTTTCATAACTCCCCCTGCTGACGAAACCTTGCAGCCCTTGGAGTCTAGTTGGCTCAAGGATATTAGATTTCTCCGGAACTTTGGGACATACACCACATCACCCAATGTTCGAACTGCTCCATCGAACATTTTGATCTTCACCGTTCCCGTACCCATGACACGACGTCTTGTGCCATCACCCCAAGTCACAAATCCTTGGACTTCCTGGAACGTATCAAAATATTCTCTCCTAGAGCAAAGGTGATGAGAACAACCACTATCTAATATCCAATAATCTTGAGAAAAAATGTAATTACCTTTGGAGACTGTGAGAAGTTCTCCAAAATCTCTAGACATCTCCGCTACACCAGCCAAGGAGCAATCTGAGCCCTTATCGTCCTTCTCTTTCATCAATGGACAATCCGGCTTTATGTGTCCCCACTCCTTGCACTTGTAGCATTGCTTGCCCTTTCCTCTGCCTCTGGATTTAGACCTGCTATGCTCACTAAATCCCCTCGCAGTTGACCTTCCCTTACGATTCTGTTCACGAGCAATGAAGACAGAACCTTGAGAATCATCGGCTTTTCTTCTCTTTTCATGTGATAAGAGAGTCGATTCTACATCCTCCATCTTCAGTGTATCCTTACCATACACAATTGTAGTAACAATATTCTCATATGAATCGGGAAGCGAGGTAAGAAGTAAAAGGGCTTGATCTTCTTCCTCAATTTTAACCTCAACTCTTGATAGTTGATTTATCAATCCCTTGAACACATTCATGTGCTCCATGAGATTCGCACCTTCTCCCATCTTGAGCTTGTAGAGATCCCGCTTTAAATTCAGCTTCGTTTGCAAGCCTTTCCCAAGATAAAGCTTCTCCATTTTCTCCCAAAGCTCAGGTGCAGAATCTACATCATTAACATTATTTATAATATTGTCAGCAATATAAAGCCTAATAGTGCTGACACACCTGGACTCCAACTCGTCCCAATCTTCATCTAACATCTTCTCTGGCTTCGCATCCTTCCCCTTCAACGGTCTTGCAAGGCCTTGTTGAACTAGGATGTCCTTCACCCTCCTTTGCCATAGAGTGAAATTTCCTTTTCCATCAAACTGCTCCACCTTGAAATGTGAACCGCTAGAACTTGCCATGGCAAACCGCTCACGATCGATAAACCGAAGCTCTGATACCACTTGTTAGGAAATTAATCCTCCACCACGCAAGTGCTAACAATAAAGATGAAAAAAGAAAATAAAGAAACAAAGAACACAAAAGATTTAACGAGGTTCGGCCAATTAACTTGCCTACGTCCTCGGAGAGTTTTCTCCTTCACTATGAGAGAATACAAAATACAAGATTACACTACTCAAGTTTATACCCAACTCGAGCCCTTGTATCCAATAGGATACCCCTTGTACACCCTCTCTCAACCCGAGAAAATCACTCTACCCCAAAGAGTTATACACACTCTTTCACCTTCTCTTAACCGAGAAGATCACTCTACTCCAAGAGCTATACACACTCTTGAAGTGCTCAAGAAGATCACTCTAGCCCAAGAGCTATACACACTCTTGAAGCACTCACTCACTTGTGAAGTGTTCTCCTTGATGTTGAAATGTGACCAAGCTCTCCACCTTATATAGTGCTTAAGGCACAAGTTGTATTTGTGCTTTTCCAATGTGGGACAATTTCCTCACATTTCAACATCCTTCATTGAAGTTCATTCATGCACCTTCTTCAATTAATGCTCTTCTTCATGAAGCTTCCACATCAATCTTTTCCTACAAGGTTGAATGAACAACACCATGTATTTATTCCCAATACATAATCAAATTCAATGCATTAATAATCCACTAAGGAGGCATTAACTCAACATTTGCGTGGTGGTGATTTTTTAGGTCACAGTGGCTGGTTACACAGCAGGGCAAAGGGCCAAGCATGTCCCAAGAGGGAAGTATGTAGCTGGGGCTTCTATATTGGTTGGAACCTCAATCACAATGTTGCTGCTTATTGTGCTCAGAGTTTTCCCCTTCACTCCAAGATACATCATCCCAGTTGCTGGAATGATGGTAGGCAATTCAATGACAGTAACTGGAGTTACAATGAAAAGATTACGTGACGATGTTCGAACCCAAATGAACTTGGTAGGTCGTCATTTTAATTTATCAAATTGTCCTTATAATTTTGTTATAATATAACAGTTCATTCTCCAAATCAATATTTTGGTTTGGCAGGTGGAGGCAGCATTGGCTCTGGGCGCAACGCCACGGCAAGCAACAGTCCAGCAGGTGAAGAGAGCTTTGGTGATTTCTCTTTCTCCAGTGCTGGATAATGCGAAAACCGTCGGTCTCATCTCGCTTCCCGGCGCAATGACCGGCCTCATAATGGGAGGAGCTTCTCCTCTGGAAGCTATTCAACTGCAGATTGTGGTTATGAACTTTCTAATTGGTGCCTCCACTGTTAGCAGCATCTTGTCAACTTATCTATGTTGGCCTGCCTTCTTTACCAAAGCTTATCAGTTAGAGACCAAGGTCTTTGCTTCAGAATGAGTAGTTTTCAGTGCCATTAATTACAAAATATACATGCAGATTGTGAAATATTCACAAAATTAGTTGCAAGTTAATTATGAAACTGCATCCGAAATTCTCTTTGATTAATGCAGTGTATCAATCAGTCACCTTGTTTCTCTTAGTTACATGATGTTGTTGAATTGTTTGCGTTACAACACAACAAAGATATTGTTTCTCATAAATTCATTGGAAAGTTGTTCATCCCTCAGTTACACAGAGCGCATAAATTGGGTCACCCCAAAATTAAGCATCATTGAAAAAAAAAATGATGAGCAAAATAATGGAGATAACATTCCCATATGGAGGTGGTGGGTGGTGCCAGGCCGGCGGGGTTGACGGTGGTGACCGCCGCTTGATCCCACTGACCTCGACTTTGATAACCCTGATTTTACCCATTATTTCGATTTGCCTTGGACTTGCCCACTACTTCGAATTGCAAAACCAGCCGATGGGAGTTGACTTACCCCGTTAACACCAAATGGCACGTGATGACCCTTATTTGGCCCGTGACGACCCTGTACATGAATGTGGTAGAGGAAGAAAAATAAAACGATACACTTAAAATATTGAATTTGTTAAACGAAAATTCTACTTTTTATAAGAAAAAAAATTTGTGATCTTATTTGTTTAGCTTTAAAGGAATAAAAAAGAGTTAATTATCAAACACAACTATGAAACTCATGTTGTTACCTTTTTGTACTACTATTTCGATTTATATTATAGTATGCATATATATATATATATCGTAATCGGAATAATTCAATTATAGCCTAAATCATCATTTCAATATCATTTTAAAAAAAATCAACTAAATTGGAGCTCATTTAGCATTTCATATGTGTAAACTAAATTGACAATTAATTTACTATAAGGATCTTCATTGTTACCAATACCAATATAAATACCATTCAAGTATTTGGTACATATGAATGACTAAACAACCTTCATAATTGTTGATTTTTGCGAAGTTGATCTTGAAATGATTATTTACAGACTAAAGGTTTTGATGATGATATATGTATAAGGATTATTCTATATATCAAAAGGTGATACAAAAAGGCACCACTAGGATGGAGTGGAAGTATTATCGTTTTTACTACTATGATTTTACTTGTTTATAATTGACAAAACTAATAAAGATGTCTTGAGCTTAATAGTTTGTAACTATAGTGTTTACTAAGTTGTAGGGAGGTATCGGATAGGGTGTTTGGAGTAGTAGAGCAATAGCTTATGATTTAGGGATCATCCCTCAAATTTTTGGGGATAGTTCAAAATTTGAGGTTGAATCCTAGGTCCTAAGCGACCAGTTCAATATTTTGTTGGTTTAGGAGCATAGTTAGAGATTTAGATTTGATGTATATATATATATATATATATATATTTTTAGTTGTTTGTTGAAACTTTTGTCGTTAATTATCATTGCTTGGATTGGATGTCCTTATATATTAACATTTTATCTTCTGTCCTTTTATGTAAATAAAATTGTCAATGACCTCTATATCATCTGTTAAATACGTCTTTACGAGGACATTTAGTTTTAGATCTACCTTAGGCTTAAAATTATGAACATAAGAAATTTTTTGCCGAGCCCCAATCTCCAGTTTTGAGAGTCGGTGGCTCTTTTCCAACCTTTTCTGTGATGAAGTCCTCCAATCTACATCAACAACGGCTCTTCTTTGTTAGTACTCAACCACCTTCCTTTATTCTTCAAGGTGCATTTTTCTTTTTTGATTTGCACAATTTGGTGTTGGATAGTGTCTAAAGTGCACGATGCATTATATGACTGGATTATGAGAGCGCAATTTGCACGGATGGCTAGCTCACCCCCATTTTCTGTGTGGGTATTTAGTTTGTCTGATGACAAGGTTCTCTACTATGGTGATTGTGGTCTTGCTGAACTGGTGTTGATGGTGTGGTTTGCGCTTGACGACGGTGCTTTTACTCTATAATTTCTTATTTTGTTTTCTGGGTATTTTCTGTATTTGAACTTAAAATATGCCTTATTTTTCTTGTATTTTTATTTTAGGTCTTTGTATTTTATTTTCCACTCTTATAATATTTCTCATTTTTAATGAATGATATTACTTTGATCAAGTAAAAAAAAGGCTAAAAATCATGAAATTATTGTTACCTTTCCTTTAATAGGCGCTGGTGTTGACGGCTTATGCGCTGACGGAGTAGCTGAATTTGATTTTCTTGATTCGGAATTCGGAAACGGCTTTGAAGATGATGATGATGATGCTTGTGACGAAGGAGATGAAGTCGATGGCGATGACGAAGATGAAGTTGATGCTGGCGATGACGGTGGAGAAGTAGTAGTAGTACTCTTCTCATTTTTAGAATGTGGATCAAATGGGTCCTGATTGGCAACATTTCCAGCAGGAGCATATTCGCAAACAATAAGCAAACTGCCGTTACTACATCTGAACCTCGAACAGCCAACGTGTTCAGTTGTCTTCCATATGACCTGCGTGTAGTGCCCGCACGCTTTGTTAGAGGCACACGTCCGCGATCCCTTATCGTAAAAAACCTTCTCGTGCACCCAATCCTCCACCGCTTCCCGGGGCAGCCAATGGTCTTGGAATCCCCAGAACAAGTTCTCGCCGTACTGGTTGTTGGGGGCGTGCCGCATTCCGCAGTCCGTCTGCTTCCTCGCCCAGTCCTCCGCAAACTTCGCCAACGTATCGTTCCATACCAACGGCGGCATGTTCTCGGCCCTTCGAGCCTCGTTGTGGGCCATGATGAACTCTTGGACCAACGCCGCCTGAGTGTACTCCGTGAAGTTGTCACTCTTTCGTTTCAATGCGTTGGCGACGCCGCTTACCACGCCACCAATGGCCTTACCAATGCTTTTACCGGCATCGATAAGGTCATGGGTGGTAGTGCTGACATGGGAGTCGCCATTGTTGATTTCGTTATAATCGGCATCGGCATTGGCATTGGCCGAAGCAACATACGTGAGAATAAAGAAGGTGAGTATTATGGAACCGAAGGCTTTACCTCCTGCCATTGAATAGTTGTAGACGTAAATGTGGAGGTTGAGGTAGCTTTGCGCGGGCCAAGTTAGTTTGGTTTAAAATTACCAGCTCTCAACCTCCGAGAGCAAAGGCAGAGGAAAAAGGGGAAAAGGTGTTTTATTCGGGGTGGTTTCCTAATAATATTTCTTGGGCATTCATGTAGCTTAGCGAAAATCAATAGGTTCATGCCAAAGTTTGACCGTTGAAAGTATAAATAGATTATGCTATTGATAGGAGGCTGCCGGTGGAGAAGCGCAGTTTCGGGACGTCTTCAGGTCAAGTATGGGTCAAAGCGCGCAGTTGGCATGTCCTTGGATTTCTTGTGCTGCCATGTTGGTTAATTAGTTATATAGTAATTAGTTAATCATTTCAGGTGCCTCTTAACATCAATCCTTTTTAAGTAATTAAGAGATTGTCTAGTTTTGTAGATCAATTAAGTATTTTGCGTGATGGGTTACATTTTTTAAAGATAATAATTGTATCACATTCTGATGGTACATTCTTATACCAATTTTTCGATTTATCGAATTATATTTATACATATATCATAATCAAAATCACTTATTCTCTAAATTATAATTTCACGTACGATCATTTTTTTATAAAAAATCAACAAGATTAATTTTTTTTAGTCATATATATATATATATATATCAACTAATTGAGCGGTTGACCACGAGAATCTTAATTCTTATCAAAATTATTAATTTATATGATACATATGAATAATATGAAAGACCTCAAATTTTATTGATTTTTTACAAAGCGCATGATGATTTAAAGAGTGAACGATTCTGGTTATGATATATGTACAAAGATAATTTAAAATATTGAAAATGCGGATGATGAAATATTATCAGCGTGGAATGCAAGTATTTTCCATTTTTTTTATAAAAGCATTATCGTGAGCTAGAGGATAAAATAAGTTAGGTTCGAATTTAAAAATAATTGTCAAATGTATATATATATATATATATATATATATGAAAGGGTTAATTATAAATAGGTCTAATTTTTGAGTTCAACTTATAAGTTAATCCACTATGGTACATAGAGATAATAAAAAATAAATAAAGTTTTTTTTTATTGTTTGTCAGATTATATCATTCATTTTAGCCCGTTATTTTAAAAAATTATAGGTATGACATTACATATTATATTTATGTACCTACCAATATATGATTCTAGATTTACAGGTAAATTAAATAAAAATACCTACTTAACTCTCTCGTATAAATAAGATACCTATATATATATAAATTCTAATTGTATCATAATAAGTATATATATATATATTTTAATATACCTCTCCCAAAATAAAATAAAATAAACAGTTTTTTATTAATTTACATACGAAAAGAAATAAGATAAATAACGCACTTGTAACTCTTTGACCCTTCGAAAGTATCAGATATTATCCGATAAAACAAATAAAAATAAATCTTCTGAAATTTAGTTATAATTATCTTAATTTAATTAATTTTGAAAAATAAATATATAATAATAATATTTAAATTTTGAAAGTTTCTCATCGATATCTGAAAAAATGGTATAAAGGGTATTTAAAAACTTAAAAAAATAAAACCATAAAAAGAACACAGTAAAAATCTTTTAAAAAAAAAGTAAATGGACTATTTTATATGTTATGTGGGCTATTTTATAAATTAGGTTTAAAAATTGGACTAATTTATAATTAATACAAAGATAAATCGTACATTACCTAACTACTACATTTTTGCTTAGTTTCTCCTCTACTTAACCCTCACCAGAGTTTCTGCTGCCGAACAGACTTTCCTGTGCAACACCATAAACTTGTAAATACCCATTAGGTCCGATGATAAAAAATCTGACCCTGCTCACTATGCCCCTATATTTAGTAATAATGGTAATACCAAGGTTACCGATCCTGTGGTTGCCCCCACACAAGTCAACTATGAGGTTACTACGTGGCATGATCTGAGAACCGGTGTGCCGTGTGTGCATACTTGGCACCCCAAGCCTACCAGAGACTTCAACCGCGTGTAAAAGTTCCGAGATGGCATAGCGCGAAGCGCGAACTAGTCACGACCAACCCCGGCTTTTCGTTTATTTCATCGTCAACTTCGAGCTCAAGAAACCAAAAGATTCGAAAACGCCACCAAAATCACCGCCACAGCAACCGCACTTTTCATTGACGAAATTGCCCCTCGTGACGGTGATCTCATAGAGAAAAGGAGAGAGCTGCGTAGTGCGCGCTCCCGCCGTTTCTCTGTCAGGATCATCTTCTCCAAAATTTCGAAGCCAAAAATAAAAGAACGCAAGATAAATCACAATATAACTCACCATGTCGATTCGGAAGCCGCGAATTTCTAGGGCTTCCATCAGCCTGCTCACCGTTTTCTTGATCCTCAACGGCTTTCCAGGTAAAATTTCTTTACTTACTCGGAAAACAAACAAGAAATCTATGTTTCGAAATGATGTCGTTTTCTATGAATTGATTCGTTTTTTGGTGTGCTTAAGGATGCATATTATCGGCGACCGTGACGCTGGATTCGATTGTGATTTACAACACGCACGAATTGATAAAGGCGGTGAAACCGCACGTGTATTTCCAATGCAAAGGGGAGAACAGGACGGAGTTTCCTGACGTGAAGGAGAAGAGCGTCTCGTACAAATTCAACGGCGAGGAGTCTTGGCAGGTTAGAGATGAGATTCACAACTTCTATTTCCTTTGTTTTAATTAGAAATTAGGCTATAATGATTGACAATATGAATTTTTTGTTGTTCAATTTAGAAACATAAATATTCTTTTTTGGAACTTACAAGACATTTAATCATATTATCATTTGAGATCAGGATCATTGAATAGGTTGAATAATTTAAGGTATCGAATCACTCTATGTAAACACGAAATTGCGTATAATTTAAAAGATCAATTCTATCATTATATGTGTCTATCCAATTCAAGAACTGTTTGTAGCTGAAATGCTGTTGATGAGGTACATTTGGTTTTCATGAATTCAGCCTCTGACAGAGTTTTCGGGTAAGAAGTGCAAGAGATGTGGATTATATGAAGCAGACACCTTTAATTCGGATGACATATTTGAGGAGTGGGAGTTATGTCCTTCTGACTTCAATGACACTGACGGAAAATACTTCCGATTCAAGAACAAGGAATTCAATGCAACCTTTTCGTGTCCAAAGTGTGTTCGTGCTTCAGATGGTGAGTGAGAGTCTCTACTCAATTAAACAGTTTTAATTAGCTCATTTCCTTCATGCCTAGTTCAGTAGTTTTGAATGACAAGCGCTTTCGTTCTAAAACTGTAAAATTTAAGTTACTTTCAGCTGAAATCTCATGTTACCATATTGATACTATTTCTAGCCACAAGAATTAGGAAAGATATAACCCGCATTGATTCTTAATCGTAGTTGAATGCATTGATAATATGTGGGAATTCTCAGCTTTTCGTATTTGCTTCTGCCTTCATTTTACTACTGAGGTACTTTTTCTTCTTCTGAGCACTTGTATTTCAATTATATTCCATGTTAGGCTTAATTGTTGTTTTGCTATGTGTTTCTAGCTCCCAATTCCAATTCTACACTGCATAAAGAAGAAAAGGGGAAGGGATTGCATGTTGTTCTCGTGATATTCATCGTTCTTGCTGTTTTAGCACTGTCTACTTTCCTCGGATTACTTTCATACAAGTACTGGCAAAAAAAGAAGAGAGAGCAAGATCACGCTCGGTTCCTAAAGCTGTTTGAAGATGGGGATGATATCGAAGATGAATTAGGGCTTGACCATGTAATATGATTTTACCTTGTTTACAGTTCACAGTAAGTTTATCGTACATAAATTTGTTATTGTAAAAAGGACACAGACAAGGTTAGATACATATAGTCTTCGATGCTCAATGATGAATCCATACAGAACTTCCATTTGCATTCTGTCACACTTCAATTTTACTTATCGATACAAGCAAGGCCAGTACCCAAATATACTCTCGCAAAGTCCGATATCCGGGACAACGTAGGAATACGAAACCCTAGTTTCTTGCCCAATGTAGTCATTCGCTTCTGTTTTCCCTCCTCAGGCAACCCAAAGATCAAACCAAGGGTTAGAATCACAAGTAGGGTTTCCTTCTTGAGTTCCTTCTTGTTCTTCATGCTTCAAGTGACTTTCATGCTTGTCTTCAGTCTGCTTTGAGTCTTCCATTTTCTTCAACTCAGAATCTCCTTCATCGCTGTAATTTCCATTGCCAAGGGAGAAGTATTCGTAGTCGCGAAACCAGTTTCCACACGGGAAATACAGGTACTCTTCTCCCTCGTAAGTCTCCTCAGCAAGCTCAGTTTCATTCCAGGGACTGCTGCAGAAATATTTTCCAGCCTCTTCTTCTTCCTCACATGACGGAGATGTGAAGCCATGAAGAAGCCCCTCCTGGTCAGAATTGGGGTTGAAGAAAGGACATGGATACCATATTGCATCTGATGACAGATTATGCTGATCATGACCATCGTCTTCGACACCTTCCTCGTTCATATCCGAAGCGAAGCTGCCAGACAGCTTCAACTTTGCTCAATGGCCTTACTGCAACTTGGAAAATGAAGGAAAGGGGAGATCGCATATTATATCATGTGGGGAAGGTTGATGAAGATTCTATTCTGATCTCTAAATTGGTGGGCAGAGCATCTTTATTTTCACTTAGCTGAGAAAAGCCTCTCTTTTTCGTCCTTCAAAATATTCCATTAACATGCAAATGGGTAGCCAAAACATCTTCTAGAATCACCATAATGAAAACATTCATCTAGAAAATAAATTGCTCATAATTCATGAACAAAATCCAAGTCATCTTTCATTGTGCTTTTACGATCACAGAGTGGAACTCCACTAGAAGTGGAACATGTAACATGAAATTGAGATATACATTCTAGATTAACTATCACAAATTCACAATTAAAATAAAAAATCTGACAAATTCTCAAGGGAGGTAGGTGTCTTGATCGCCATCAACCGCAACTGGGTAGTGTGCGCGGCGGATGAACCTGATGATCTCTGCGAACCGGTGTCCACGATGCTTTGGCAAAGCCTGAGACGGCTTCTTCTCTGTTCTTGGCCTCTGAACATCCTCTGTTACTGGTGGCATTGGGACCAGTGGACCTTCAACGCCGTGAACGATGCAAGAATCGTCAATGTGGAGATTGGGGGCGGTGACGAGGACGTCATTGAAGGAGACCGTTTTGCCGTCGGTCCCAAAAACAAGGCTTGTGTTGTGGCGGAGAGCGGGGAGGGCGGTGTTGGGTTGGAGCTTGAGCAGGGAATGGTAAGGCAGGGCGGCGGAGGTGTACATGTGGGCGGAGAGCGCGGCGGGGTTAAAGGGTTGTCCTAAGAAAGAGTCGTCCGGCGGCAGAAAACAGGTGATTGTGGTGGTGTTGGCGGGGAGAGTGTGGGAATGTAGAGCATGGGCGAAGAGAGTGAAGCCGGAAGATGAGAGGGAAGTAAGCATAGCGTCGGAGCAGAGGGCTTCAATGGTAGGAGTGATGGCCAAGAACGCCAAGAGGAGCAGAATCGACATGGTTGAAGAGAAGGAGGAGGAGGAGGAGAGGAAAGTGTGAGGTTCTTGAAATTGTGAGGTCGGGGTGGTTATGAAAGTCGTTAAATAACGGTTTTAACAGGGGATGGTGGGCTTTGGACCGAGTTTGAGAGCCTCCACGCAATTTTCTCATGCTTCTATCACTCTAAGTGAGACAGGCAAACCCACTGGTCTCATTGTAATTAACAAGGTTCTTTGGGGCAATTGCGGTAAAGTTTGGCACAAATATAGACAACGTGTTATTTCTATTTACTATGTAATAAGAGATGCCGGAAGGTATAATCCAACTCTTGTAAAAAATGAAATTACTATCAATTTTATTCCCCTAAAGCAAATGCATCAAAGATTCATATCTTCCAATATAACACATCAGGAATTCAAAGTCGTCCAATAGAGAACGCGAATGACAGATACGGGTTCGATGCCTATACAAAGACTAGGGGACCAAAGAGCTTAACGTAAGTGCACAACTGGGGAAGCATCAATATTTGCAACAAAAAAGTTGAATATAAAAGATAAAGATAAGAACTTTGTGAATTAGGGAACTTGAGGAATTGAAGCTCCAGCAGATGTGGGTGTTGTTAAAACTAAAAATGCCGTAAGGCAGTCGCAGTTAGAAATGCTAATTGCTTTGATTTAAGCAGTGTTGCTGGAGCTTGTTACTGCGTTGTTGAAGTTAACCAATTCTTTTGAATGAGAGCCATAAACTGACTTGGTAGTGTCCCTGCAGCTCCTTCATCCAAAGATTGAACCATGAGCTCAAATTATAGCATCAAAAAACAAACGGCTAGTTCAATTGAAAAATTGAATTGAAAATAAGAGCACCTGCAGGCCTCTTTGTTGAATTTCTTCTCGTTGATCCCATACAATGACTGAAACACCTCTGCCTCCACTCGACAAAAATATGGACGATCTGTTCAATTCGAACTTCAAAGACCTCGAATTACAATATTCCAGTAAAACTAAAAACCAAAAACGAAATGGTTGTGAAATCCCCGGAACAAAATGACTAACCATTGTAAATTGAACATTTGCGTGTACTCTTGTCAAAGTGGATACACCACCCATCGCCGCCTACCATGCTTCTGTAAAGCTGAAATTCACACAAATCAACTCCTAATTTCATGAAATTTTATAGACTTGGTCAGTGAAATTTGAATAGCAAACCTTAACGTCAGTTGGGTTACTGAAAATCTCTTCGAGAGTCGCAAAGGAGGGACCTTTCTCAAGCTTGCAGCAAGCTCCGCATTTGTCCACGCACATCCACGTCTGCTCCTTCCTTTCGGTGCCGAAGCCGAAGCTTGTCGTCGGCGTCGAAGTTCGAGTTTGCTTCGTCTTGGCCGTCTGGCGCGGCCGGCGGGCCATGCTCACTATGCCGAGGCAGGGGAAGGCCACCGCGTTAGGCATTGTGACGAGTTTGAGCGATAGCCGTGGTTAGGTTTGTTCTGTTGCAGTACTCATTCTGGATAAAAGGTTAATTACATGTTGCACCTTGTGGTTTTAATGTAATTAGCATGTGGCCATTTTACATTGGAAACTTGAAGTTAATGAGGTATCATGTTTTAATCAATAATACAATAATACGAGCGAGGGGCGAGCGGCGACTGGTGACTGGCGAGGGGGATTTGTATGTATTAGATATCCATCCGGTTAAAAATCGAAGTTAAATCACATGGGTGACAATTTTGACACGACTCAAAATTTGCACGAAATTTATTTATATTAATCTACACGATTAAAATTTCAGGTCATTTTCGGATCAATCCGTTATGACACGTTTAATAAACGGGTGAATTTCGGATTAACTTATTAACTCGTATAATAACCTATTAACTCGTTTAATAAATATGTGGAACCATAAATCATTGAAATATTGTGGAGTTGTCATGTGACCCATAATTTAAATAAGGGTAATGCTATTTGGACACACTAAATTAACCATATTTAGTGACCATGTTGATGTGTCAATCAATGAATGGTCTAATATAAATTTAAAATAATTGAACTTATTAAAATAACACCATTCCACATCAACATGATCACTAAATGTGGTCAATTTAGTGTGTCCAAATAACATTATTCTTTAAATAATGTCCATATTGACCATGGAAATGACATTAACGGCTTGCAAACACCCACACATCAAATAATATATTCACCAGCTGGATAAGTTATTTAATCAGGTTAAAACTTAAATAATGTTAATATTTCTCCTTGAGAATTAATTGTCCTCATTATTCTTAATAATGAACAATTAGTATTAATTTTAAATTAATGCATAATATCTTTTACTAAAAACATATTGTTTATTAATATTTTTTAATAATATTAATATTTCTCTCTGAGAATTAATTGTCATCATTATTCATGTTATTAAACGCTACAATTCCTAGTCATGTGGATGTTGAGGTTGAGACAGATTCTTTGGAGTTTATAACTACTATTTGATCAGCTTCTAAGAATTAGAGTCCTATCGGTGTGTTTGGTTAGGTCATAAGGAGTCCGATGAAGGAGATTGGACTACCTGAAGGAAGATTGCGATACACTTCTCGAGTGACAAGCCGAGTGACACATGACCTTCCTCAGAAAGGGTTGAGGAAACAATGGAAAACGGCTTGAGTTCCCCTAGCACCACCTTGGATTACCAATCTCTTTGAGAGAGATTTAGTGAATTGATGTATTTTCACTTGATTGTTTTTTTTTTCGCAGGGGGGGGGGGGGAGATTTTCACCTGTTGGTTTTTTTTTCCCGCAGGGGGGGGGGGGGGGGGTTTGGGAGCCGGACAGGTTAGTCCCTTTCCCTCATCGGATTGATCCTAAAATAACCAGACTTTATGATGAGAGTTTTAATGAGACTCCACGCATTTCCTGTGCACCGTTGCAAGCATTTTGATAAAAAAAAAATGCATATCAACATAAAGAAAAAAAATAAAAATTTGTTTCTCAACCCATAATTTTAAACGCTTTATTTCATATGAACTTATAATTTCAAATTCAAATCTAAAATTAAAATAAAAAAAAATTAAAAATCCACTTTAATACGAACTATCTATTGATTAATTCTTAACAATATCAATATTTATTTAGAACTCTATTAACCATATGTTTTGAAATTTCGCAATTCCTAACCACTAGAATAATTACAAGTACCCTTTCAAATTTTTAATTCATATTTAGTAGTTTTTTTTCTTTCTATTTTATGAAAACATTACCCATATCTATAATATTTTTTTTTTTTCACCTGTTTATTTTAAGAAGTAACGAGGGAATCTAATCCAACTTAAATCAAGTTAATTAAGAGTAAGAATTCTTCAAATATACTTTTAAACTTTTAATTTTTTTTAAAAAATATCCTCACATATTAAGTAATTTGGTTAATTACTTATAATGTAGAGTTCAACTATTTAATTTTATGCCCAAAATTAAATCCCAAACTCTAAATTATACACTTATTCACCGCTATCTCATCCTTTCTTAAAATTTTTTTATACTCTATTATTGAACTTTAAATAATACGAACTTCATTTTTAATTTCATAGAAAAAATTTCAATGGTAAGTATATATAATATATAACTATATATATAATGTAATAAAGAACCCATGAGACAAAAGCCGAATACTAAAGAACATAGGGGCAACGAAGCCAACAAAAGCCCTCCACCAACATATATTAAGAAAGACCATAGAAGATAATGTTGTTTCTAATTATTTGAACTTTGAAGGACTTCTTAATAAAAAAAAATTAAATAAAAAAAATAAAAAATAAATCAACAATTTACTCATGTAATACTTTAATAGTTCACATCAATTTTACTGGATTGATAAATTTAAATAAAAATAAAATTATCAAAAATAGACCAATAATTTACTCATTTAATATTTTAAAATTTCAGATTGATATCATTTCTCTCATTTTCATCCATCACTAATCTCTACGTAGGATAAGAATGAGGTTTATGAACTTAATTTTTAAGACAACCTGACCAGGAGAAATCCCACGACAAGGAAACTAACACGAGAACCAAATATGATCGACAAAAAAAGACCTAGTTTCAATAATGAACTCCAAACGTTACTAATTTTTGTTTATATAAATAATGGAACAAGCAAGTGAAATGTGCTCATGCTCATAAGAACAACAGGGCAGCAAAGATAAGTTCTTACATTCCCAAAGTACGTCCAACAAATGACAAATACTATCTCAAGACATCCGAACTCATTTAAGGTGACTCACCGCCTCTGGGAGATCGTCGGCTTTCATCATCATAATACGCAGGACTCCTATCCTCCCTTGGACTGGGGCTGCGACCATTCGCTTCAGAAGGGCTTGGGTATTTCTGAGCAAAAGGGTCGTCTCTTGCAGGGCTAAGAGGACTTCTGCTCTTTCTCCTAGGACTATCTGGGCTTCTACTCAATCCCCTGGGAGAAGGACTATGAGAGGCCATTCTCCCATTTCTCGGGGAAAGACTATGTCTACCCAGGGGGCTGACATCATCAGGTGTGAGGCTGCGATTCCTTTGTCTGGAGAGGGGGGGACTCTTCCTGTAAGAGGGGCTCCGCGATCTGTCATCGTAGCGATCAGGACTTCGCCCTCTCCTCACTGGGGATCTTGAACGGCTGAAACACAAAATGATCTAGTTAATAAATAGAAAACATAGAAGATACAGGTATGATCAAGGAGAAATTCATGCCACGTCTGTTGACCCACATGGGGAATGCTGCTTCAGTTGTTTCACGAAGAAAGAGTTTCTACCGCAATAACATGCCAATCATGGTCAATAACATACTGACCTATAGCTACGACTTCGGCTGTAACTTGGGCTATGGCTTCTTCCACGGCGAGGAGAACGTGATCCAAAAGGAGATGCTGAGCGACTCCTCCCACGCCTGCAATATAAGTTGACCCATGTAAAAAAGAAGAAGAGGAGAGAGAGAGAGAGAGAGAGAGAGAGAGGGAGGAGGAGGAGGAGGAGTGGTGGGGGTAGGTGGAAGCTAAAGTGATTCATACAAAAATTTAGGGGGTCGAAGAACAACCAACAAAATGAGACCTGAAAGCAAGTAATCACCTTAACTCCTTGGGACTATTTTTGCATTGCCTTTCTATATGGCCTCTTTCTCCACAGCGATAGCATTTATTCTTCCAGTCCCCAGCCTTGCAATCACGAGCCCAGTGGCCATCAATTCCACAATTGAAGCAACGGCCAGATCCAGGTGCAGGACCTCTGCCCAGATATTCCCGAGATGCTGATCCCCGTGGTGCCTGATCAAAATAACATAAGATCTGTCAACCTGATAAAAATTGTGAATAAGAACACGCCTTTGAACATTTACACAAGAATATAAAGTGGCATGAAGAAAGGTATTAGGTGGGAAGGTCAAACAAGACTAGAAGTACAAGAAAATATGAAATATAATTTTTCTTAGGAAATCCAAAACCCTAGTATGCCACCCAGAACTAGAAGGCATTTTAATTCAACTTTCTGTTATTCATAGCAAATCATGTATATGTATTGCACTTGGAAAGGAGCATTCAAGTTATAGAGCTTAGCCCTCTTGCAAATTCCACAATGAGACGATGTAATTCAACTTGCAACAATTCATTCCAAATCATGTATATGTATTGGATTTGGAAAGGAGCATTCAAGTTATAGCCCTTACCCCTCTTGCAAATTCCACAATGAGACGATGTCCATCAAACTCCCGACCATCTAAACTATATCTTGCATCATCAGCATCTCGAGGATCACTAAACTCCTGTCATCAGCAAGTACGAGCAGATGCCCAAAAAGGTAACCCCATAGTTGGGTCATATGATCCCAAAACAGGTTCTCAAGCAAATAATCTGTAAGTGAATAAACTAAATTAAGGGTAAGAGAAACTTACAACAAATGCAAACTCCCGCTTCATGTCCACATCTCGTACTCTGCGTAAATGGTTTCCAGAAACAGTAAGGCTATTACGTAAGTACTTCAAGTGTATGATACTTCGCCCGTCAGAGACGAACTAAACACCAGATTCAGATTGTTGCCATTTGCATAAAAATACGCAATAAGACTACAGAAAGAATCGCCAAAGTCTCTACACTCGGCAAGAATTTCCACCAATTCCACCAAGGCCACACCAGGGAAGAATTTCCACCAATTCCACCAAGGTCACCCTCCCACCATTGACCTCCAAGTAAGGCCAAAACCCAGAAACCTTCAACAAGATCATTCAAGTTAAGAAAACACACGACCTCGGCGCAAAAAAGTCCCACACACAGGAAGAAAAGTTGCATTATACCAAGCACAAAAGCAACCTTGGCACGGAACCAATATGCCCGGACACTTTTGGTGGAAAATCTGTCAGCCTTCATTTACATTTTAATTCATAAGACACCTTAACATGATTATATTGATTCCAAATAGATAGCAAGAGAAGGGCAACTTTACCACACAAAACAGATTCTTAACGAACAAGAGCAATTACCTTCCATATCGGTTGAAAAGGCGTTCAAGGTCACGAGAACGGGTGCGTGAAGATAAGTGACCAACATATAGGCGCGTATTGGCATATCGATCATCATAACGAGGCATTGTCAAACTGCAAAAAGTAATGGGCTTGTTAAACATTGAATGAACATCCTTTGCTACAATTTTCAATAATAAGGAAGAATTTAACCTCTACAACAACACATTCAGATTAGGAGGGCTCAATTTTATATAACATTGAGAAATTATTTCATGGCCAACCCACCAATTCAGTTAACAAACAAACATGCAAAAACACGAGATAATCCAACAAAATGTTCACACCATCTAAAAGTCAAATTCTTTACCTTCAATAATCCAGCAATGAAGGCGTACAAAAAAACTTATGAAGAAAAATAGATCTTATCAAACCTTCAAAACACCCAACTATCCCTAATGAAATTTGCAATCATATTAACAGAAAAACCCTATGAATCAAATTAACAGCAACGCCCTAAGGCTCAACTAATCTCTTAGCTCAATTCATTACCTCGAAAGAAAATAAACACACATATGTATAATATCTATGTACTCAAATCCAATAAAAAAATTCAAAATTATAGTAACAAAAAATCAAACTTTGTGAACTTGCTTACCTCAGAGTGAAAAAGAATCAAGATTTACAAGAGATGCTTAGTTGTTGAAGCGCGTACCTTCACTGATAAAAGAATCCCCAATTTCGAATTCACCCTAAAAACGCTTTCGGAAAACAGAGAAATAGGAAAGTGTCTTGCTCATTTATAGAACGAAAGCCGACAGGTTGACGGCCACGATATTTTTTAATCGAAGGGCTATGATTTTATTAGAAAAAGAAACATACGAACCATCTGGCGATTTTCGGTATGTGAAAAAGAAAAAAGAAAAAGAAAAAAAAGAAGAAGTCCCCAATGCCAGTGCGAACACCGCCCATGTAACTTGATGGGCCTTGGCCCAACTGGTCATGTCGTAATTGGGAATGGAACCTACTCGATTTTGATCTTATAATCCATGTGGGTATGGGATTCCATAATGGGAATTGAAAACTTCCTCGATTTTTACCCAAACAGGAATGTGATCATAGATCATAATCTTTCGTTCATTTTTATTCTAGGGGAATATAAGCTTTCCATTAGAACGCTTTTTACAAATGCACCGTGTATTCATAAATTTGTCTTATTCTGTATCTTATTTTTATTATTATTATTTTAAAATACACTTTTTTTTTTATCAAATAATTAAACTCTTCAATAACAAAGTAAATAATACAAAACATTGGAAGCCTAGTAACAAAAGGATTTAAAAGGATTTAAAAGGATTTAAAAGGATTTAAAAGGATATAAGTAAACATACAGAAATTACCAAATCCATGTGCAGAAATGTCCACTAACATAAAAATACAACAGTCAAAAAGCAACCCTAAATCTAAAAAATGGAAAATCTCTATCACACATCCCACCGCTTTATGCCGTCGCCTGAGCCATCGTAAACTTGCAAACATGCAGAAATCACCAGATTCATGTGCAGAAACGTCCACTAACATAAAAATACAACCGTCCAAAAGCAACCCTAAATCTAAAAAATGGAAAATCTCTATCACACATCCCACCGCTTTATGCCGCCGCCTGAGCCATCGTAAACTTGCAAACACAACACCACAAAAAGTAAGAAAATTGAAGTTGAAACCGAAGAATTCAACGAAAAATAAGAGTGAATGTGTAACTCGCGCAAGAAACGCTTTTATAATCCATTCAACGAGTACAAAATGCACTTTGAAGACAACTCAAAGTCATGGGTCATCGAGGAGACTCAGAGAAAAAAAAATAGCCAGTAGGTTAAGAGGTGGATTTCAGTGGCGGAGTCATGCGCTGTCAATAGTAGCCAATGAGGAATGAGGAAGGGATTGAGACATGATGGAAGGAACTTAAGATAAAGATGGATAAATAGATATGGGAAGACTCTGGAAATCTCCAAAGGAGGAGAAGCAAAAGCCTCCATAACCAGAAGGGTAGAAGAAGTGCCACAGAGGGCAGGGGAAGGCATAGCCGAAAGAAAAAAGAGGGGAATCGAAGAAGGGGAGGGATGAGGTGAAAGGGAAGGGAGAAGAAGACTAGGAACAGTGAAGGAATGTAGATGAAGAGATGGGAAGGAGAGGCGTTGCCATTTACCCCTAGGAGGAGGGTGGTGGCTAGGGTTTGAGGATTAAAAATGGGGCTAGAAAGTAGGTAGAGAAAATGTTTATAGAGAGAAGGAGCTTTGTTTGAAAAAGGGATTGAAATATTTCTTTAAAATACACCTTGAAAGAGTCGAGTTGATCCATTAAACACATTTTTCGTCATTTTGTTAAGCGGGCATCATTTTTAAAAGGTAATTTTGGTATTTTTTAAGGGTAAATATATTATCGCCCAACCTAGAACATCATAAATGAAGCTTGGCGGCAAAATGAAATTTGAAATCAAAGAACATCAAAACCCAAAATGAATCAATCCATAAAAAATGAAATCTTTTTTCTTACCTGAAATTCTCTCGGTTCAAGTTTGCTCCGCCAAACCGAACTCAAAAGACAAAGGCATCACATAGCCCAACAAAACCCAACTTCCAAATCTCATATTTTCGCCCAATCTTGCCTTCTCAAGCTATAAAATCAGGAGATCAACAAAAAGATAAGGCATATGGGTTCTTTTCCCCATTCGGCGAAACATGACGTCAAGACTCAAGAGCAGAGAATGGGTTGAAAGATTCCACTAAATTTGTTGGGCTTTGTTTTTTCTCGAGTCTCTGGATTCAACCACAAAGATAAAATGAGTTGGAAAATGAAAAGGTAAATTTGGTATGAAGGAGTACGCGGGTTCTTAACTTTACTAATTAGGAAACAGTAGAATAAATAATTCCATTTTCATAAATTAAAATGGACTGGTTTTAACTTTTTACTAACAACCATAAGACAAACCACCGACCTTCGGGTTCTTGATTTATCATTCAATTTGATCTCCAACGAGCTGCCTTATGCCGTATCGCAGCTCACTAACCTCTAGTTATAGCCAAAGATTGAAATATTGATATCGGTTGATATATCGCTAGTCGAATTTACGGATATCTCGCCCTAAATATCGGTATCGATATCGATATCATTTACGGTCAACAAAAATGACGGAAATTCGGTCCAAAAGTTGGAAATTTGGAATGAAACTTTGGAAAAAACTTAAGTACCCAATGATGGTTATATAGGACTAATAAAAAAATATAAAATGACTTTGATATAATAAATATATGATGAATCATATGATAGAATATAGGTCTGCCGATAACTAACCGTATAAAATCTTAAAGATAAACTTAAATTAAAACATAATTTTATTGATAATGTTGCACTAAGAATACTTTACACATTAAACTTCATTAAAAACAAGTAAAGTGTCTTCCATATTGAAAATTAGATTGGTCTTCGTCTACCAAGACACAAAAGTTTTGCCAAGTGATGCTACTTGATCAAATGGAAATGTATTGTTGGACATATTATTCGTATATATCTTTTGAATGACCTACTCTTCCTCCATAGATAGGGTAGTTCGGATTTACCCAACTAACTTCTCCATAATCTTCATTGAGATGAGGATCTTCATAGCCTTCATAACCATGTGGCATTCGAGGGAGATGGCTGTCTAACTGGTGGTAATCATATTGACCATAAGCATATGGATCATTTGAGTTGTTATTCGGATTAGTGCCTAAACTCATTAACTTAAAACTAATTGTGTAACGACCTGTTCCGAATTCCGGGATTAAATTAGTGATTAATCAAGGATTAGTGAGGTTAATCGGTGAATAGTAGGGCGAAATCAGACGGACGATGCAAAATGACCGTTTTGCCCTTAGTCGTGGGCAAAATGTTGACTTTTGACCCGGTAGGTCCGATGGCAGAGGGCTGAGGACCGTTACGTAGATCGGGTTAAGACGAATCTGTAGACAGGCGGCATGCCGAAATCGGACGTCGGACGGAGAAGTTATAGTTCACGGAAGTTCGGGGAAACTATTGCATGATTTATGAGACGAATTACTTTTGTATCCTCGTGGGCCCTGATATTTAATTCCTGCCCAATGGATGAGTGACAAGTGTCACTTATCCCATTGTCCCAAAACCCCATTTTGTGGATCTCAAGTGTGATTGGTCCACTTGTATTTTAATACATATATTTTAACCCACCTTCCATCCTAGCCCTTCATCCTAGCCGTCTATCTCATCTCCCTCTCACCGGATCAGTTATCCCTCTTTGTTTGCTTCACAAACCCGAGCACCCCTTCCTTCATTCTCCATTTTCTCTCTAAAACAAACAACACACATAGCACACAACCTCACCACCATTATCCATCCTTGGGCTCGTGAGAAAGACTGAAAGTGATAAGGACGACGTAGTGGATGGCAGGCCACAGTGGTGGCCACGACGGAGGAAAGCCGAAACCATGGGTAAGTTTTCAAATTTTGGACTTTTGGTTTTAAGGGGTTTGGGTCGAATTTAATGGTTGGGATGGTTTTCTGGTGGCCTAAGGGGAAAGTTTGGATTGGAGGTGACGGTCGAGGGCGGTGCAGACGCCTAGGACGGCGACGGGTGTTTGAGCCGTGAAGATCAAATCGGGAAGGTGAGATTCTTAATCATTTTTCATGATTTTAAATGGTCGAAAGATAGGAAATGAGATTAGGAAGAGATTAGAATGAAAATGGAACGAAAATAGGTGAGATTGCACAGTGAACCGGTCACGTGACAGGACCCGTCCCAACTGGACGTCAAAACCCGTACCCGGTCCTGCTCCCATCTGACAAGTCAACTGAAAGTCCGAAACTACCCTTCAGCACCTGCCAGACAAGGGATATTTGCGCCTATGCCCGCTCATACCTCCACCTCTGGAATAGCCTCGATCAACGCGCCACGACCTGAAGGGTTAATAAAACAGAAAAGGTGTGAGTGGACAAAAATGACCTCTTATAAAAACATTTATCAAAATATATTCTTACCCTCCAGTTTTCACAAACTTGTATGCATATCGTAAAAGATGAGTAATAGTATGAAATCATTCAAGTATGAACAGTGGACCGATAAAATCAAAACATATTTTCCCATGGTCCACAAAACTCATGTTCACCAAAACAGTTCATGTTATATAACATCAAATCCCGGCTCTCAGGCCAAAACATGTGAAAACATAATTACTGGCCACAAAGACCAAAAACCCGTACTCAAAACTAGTACGTCATCACAAATAACCTCAATCAGCACTAATCACAAGTGCACAATAAATATATCAATCCAATCAATCCGCACTACTCACAAGTGCCAATATCCAGTCACTCTCTCGGGAACAGACACCTCTGGGCTCAACCCCCTCGGGCTCAGTCACCTCTGGGCGAACACATCCCCAGGCTCAGACCCATCCGAGTGGTACATCCAGGCTCAGTCTCATCCGAGAAGCTGACTACCCTAGGATCAACTCATGATCCTACCATCACATCTGCACTACTCACAAGTGCACAATCACATCATCCATATAACCCGTCACAATATCAATGCAACGCGTGCAACTCGGTGTCTCACTTCCGAGTACATCCCCCAGGATCTACGACGTCTGAGGGGATATCAACTCTAGGATCAACGACGTCTAGAGGATATCATCATAACCCCATGCTTATGCGAGTGAGCCTCCCTCGGAGCTACTCATCTCCAGGCAGTGGATCGTGACTACTCCAGGATCTACGACGTCTGGAGGAAACTATCAATCACGAAGGATGGTATATGTGGAACAGATCACCAAATCCAGTAATCTCATTTTAAAATCATGTATGTCTCAAATCAAGTCAAAAACATTTCAATAGGGCCTATGCCCGAGACATAGCTTTCACAAATCAAGTTCCACAAAGCCATCATTAAACAGTGTCCAGGATTCACTTTATAAATCAAAATCATCAATTTAGTCATATTCACATGTGACTCCAAATCCGAGTCAAAATCACTATTCACTTGGGTCACAAGCCCAAAATACCATTTTCACGCAAATCCGTGCAACCGTAAACCCGAGTTGCCACGATCACGTAAATCCATAAAATCACTCACTGACTCATAATCTGAGTCCAAATATCATTTTCAATCCGGGCCTAGCCCAAAAACATCAATTTCATCATTTCTCAAAAATCGTGCCAAAATATAATATAATAATCATAAAATCGAGAAATCACCGGATTGAAACATCAATCATGCCAAAGCATATCAAATCATATAATAAAGCATTTAAAATCATATATGCATGCATCACAGTTAGAAAACAAAGTCCACTCACACACACCGTTCAAAACGGTTCGTTTCTGAGCTGCACGTTTTTCCGTAAATTCTGGAAATCGCAACTCCTGTCCAAAATCATTATAGAGGGTTACTAACATCTCAAAATACAACATATAATTTTCCCCAATTTTTCCGGAATTTAAATACATATTTTTAACGTAAAACAAAACTTCGGATACGCGGAACATTATCGAAACAATATCCGATTTCCTCGAAATCAACATCAAAATGTTCGTTACACTAAGAGGATCAAAAGTCATGTTGACCTCACCTTGAGACTAGGCCGGACGCGCCCTCACGCGCCGTCGTGAGTGGCTGCGCGTGAAATCCACGCGCCTGCTACAGTACCCTCGTCCTCACCCATTTGTCTGTAAAACGGGCCATTTAACCCGCGAGGCGACCCGGTTAATTTACTACCAATTCGACATTGTTTCCATCAATTGAACATTCAATCAGGTTCGGTTTAAGTTCAATTAGAGATCTGTGGACTTAATTACAAGAAACATTACCTCTAACCTCACGATCACAAGTGATCATACGAAGAACATCCGGCCACTGTTCATCATTCGAATTCACTTAGTTTCAATCGATTCCTCTCAATTGATTCAATCAGAAGCATCCAGGGACTCAGGTAAACATTTCCCCCAACTCAATTGCTTCAATCCAGTGCTCAATCTCTACGACTCAAACTCGATTCTTCGAAGAACAGCCGTCACTGTGCAACCATGGAGTTCCGTCAATATCAACCGTTTTCTTCCAATTGATGAACCCAGAAGCATCGTGGGATCCTCAGGAACATAATCCCCAGCTCAATTTCATCAATCGAAGCCTCAAATTCCTCGACTCAACCTCGAAATTTCAGAGACCTCCTTCCTTCTGTTCTTCCTCAATTCGACCCCAATTCAACTTCGTTCCTTCTACAAAATTGATCGTAGCAATCCCAGAAGACTAAAACTGAACCCAATTTCGATCAACAAGGCTCAATTCATCCAATTCGATTTTCCCCCCAAATTTTCTAAAATTCAATTTTCGATTTCCCAGCATCCTCTCTGCCTCTCGTGTTTCCCCAGCCAATTCAGTCTCTCTCAACCTTCAATTTTCTCTCAGGAACGGCTAAGGAAGGGAGCCAATTCTCCCAGCTCACATACTCTCTGTTTTTGCTCACGGTTGGAAGAAAATGCAAAGAAAATGAAAGGAAATGATGGAGAAGGAATGACGATGTTGTAATGATGGTGTTGGGAGGGAAACATGGAGCTGGAATCAAGGGATGGGTGACACTTGTCACTCATTCGGATGTGCACAGTCACCGGGTACTGTTCATATTAAAATATTATTTTAATCCCGGTTCGTTCGGTTAATCGAGCCCGATTCTGTGACCATAACTCCGTCGTCGAATCTCCGATTTCGGCATGCCGCCTGTCGTTGGATTCGTATCGACGAGACCTACGTAACGGTCCTTGGCCCTAGTCCATCGGACCTCCCGATCAAAAAGTCAACATTTGGCCCCTAATATGCCAAATTACCAAAATACCCCTCAACTTCCGAACATCATAACTTTCTCTACAAATGTCGGAATCGAACGTGCCACTTGTCTATGAACTCGTGACGTCCGGAACTACGTCACAGTCATCGGTCAAAGTCCGTTTGACCGCCCGAATTAAAAGTCAACAATTTGCCCACGCTAGGGGCAAAACGGTCATTTTGCACGTTTCGTCCGATTTCACTCAACTAATCCCCAATTAGTCATTCTAATTCATAATTAATTAATATTCAATCCCGATATTTGGGACGGGTCATTACATCACGCCGGTCCAGACCGAGCCGGTCTGGTTTGAACCAGGCGAACTAGGTTCGCTGGAGGAAGAAGACAATGAACAGTGCAGGCGCATGGGCTCACACGCATCCCTTTTGGGCAGCGCGTGGGGGCGCGTGAAACATCCTTTGGGGATGACTTCAACATGACTTTTAATCTATTCTATGTAACGAACATTTTGGGACGGGTTTTGTATCGATCGGATACCATCTCGATAATGTTCGGGACATCCGAAGGTTTAGGATCGAGTTTAAAAATAGTTAAAAATTCGAAAAAATTACGGGGCTTCAATGAGAGGTTAATAATAAGGTAGTTAGTAACCATCTAGATTGATTTGGACAAGTTTGGGAGTCCCGGTGACGGTGATTAGCCCGGTGAGGGTGATGGCATGCAAATCGAGGCGGCAGTTTAGGACGGTCTGTGAGTGGACCTTGATTTCTAAATTGTGATGCATGCATAAATGTTTTATATGGTTTATAGATATGGTTCTATGATGATAATTTGGATGATTGTGATTTATATGATTTCACGTATGATTTTGGATTTGAAAAGGTAAACTCGGGTTCGAGACCCATTTGTTTTGGAAACCCTCGGACTCGAAGTCCATTTAGTTACGTTCTTGGGCCAGAGGCCCAATTGGTTCTTAAATCAATTTCGGATTTGGAAATATGGACCGGGCACGAGACCCATTTGATTTATGAACTCTCAGACCTGAAGTCCATTTGATTTAACAAGGCATCGGGCACGAGGCCCAGTTTGTATGTGGATTCGAGCGTAGGGCCCAGTTATGTTTTAAGATTGTGATTTCGGGTCGGGGACCCATAAATGGATTTTATGGTTCATGACGGTTTATAGGGACATGCTTGAACCCTTGAAAGGTTTTTATGGTTCATGACAGTTTATGGGGACTGGGCATGAACCCTTGAAAGGTTTTGAGAATGTTTTCAAATGGTTTTTTTTCGTATACCATCCTTTATATATGGATTGTCTCCTCTGGGGAGGGTTGACCTAGGTGGACCCCGAGTAGTCACGGAGCACTGATTGAGTGGATTCGCCCCTGTTGGGTTCCTTACTCTCAGAAAGGCTATGGATTATAACCCCCAGGGAGGGTCATTGATCTACGGACATTGACCTGGGTGGACCCTGGGGAGACTTGAGCTTTGAGACCCCGGGTAGCACGCACGTAGCTCTAGATATCGTGACAGGATTGGTTATATGATATTGATAAACATGATTTCTTGGATTTGCGAAATTGTGTTTTATGATTGATAAATGGATTTGGGCTGAGTTCTCACATATGTTTGCTTTGTTCTAGATTTCTGTAAATGGTGTTGGGCAGGAGCCCGTATGGATTTGGTTATTGAAACATATGTGGTTTGATAAATGGTTTTACTATGCATGCATGCTTTTTAGTGAAGGGCATAAAGTTCTTTTATAAAATGTGTTTTGCTAAACTTATTACTTTTCGGCCACTCACAGTCTTTTTGTTTTCAATGCCCTTCAAGTTTAATACGGTGTGGACTGTAGCGGAGATCGAGAAATCACATACCTCCTCCCGATCCTGGCATACTCTAGAAGCCGGTCGGGCTAAAGTGTAACGACCCGTCCTGGAAATCGGGATTGGATTAGTGGTTAATGATGGATTAGTGAAGATAATCGGTGATTAGTTGGATGCTTTCGGATGGACGGTGCAAAATGACGATTTTGCCCATCGAATGGGCGAACAGTTGACTTTTAGTTTGGGCAGTCAAATGGACTTTGATCAATAACTGTGACGTAGTTCGGGACGTCACGAGTTCGTAGACAGGTGGCAGGTCCGATTCCGACATTCGTGGAAAAAGTTATGATGTTCGAAAGTTCAAGGGTAATTTGGTTAAAATGGTCAATTTGTTGACTTTTTGTACGACATGGACTTTTCACGTAATTCGAGGACCGTTAGGTAGGTCTCGATCCCCTGAGTACTATGACAGGTGGCACACTATCATCAAACGTCGAACAACTCAGTTATGAGGTGAAGTACGGTAGAGGCAAAATGGTAATTTTGGAAGGCAGGGGTAATTTGGTCATCTGCTGCCTTGGGATTTAGGCCTAGTGATATTTGGCTGTCTTGGGAGGGCTGCCTCATCAGATGTGGACACTTGGCTGAGCTCTAGAGGCTTGCGGAAACCTCCCAAGCCGCCCCTGTTTAAATTAAAGGATAGTGATACTTGGTTGCACGGGCTGGGAACACAGAGTGAAAAACAGAGAGAATAGAGTGATCACGAACACAAACCTTCCATCTATTTGACCCTCATCCTTTTTTGTGATGTGTGATGAGGAATGAAGGGAGGTTGAGACGAGTGGTGGGGCTGGTGAAGTGCACCGTCGTGCACGGTGGTGGACGGCTAAAAGCAGTACGCTGTTTTGAAACTCGACAGTGGGGTTTTCGTTTAAGCACGTATTAATCCAGTCTAATCACTTGGTTGCTGATTCTGACAGTGAGACAAGTTCGAAGAGCAGAGAATGAAGGGCTGCCGTGTTTGGTGGCTGTGAAAACGATGAAAGGTAAATGTCGAGGTACAAATGGTAAATTATGTTTTAGGGTTGGTTGAGTACTTTTGACGCTTGGAAACTGTTTCTCAAGGTGCCAGAGGTTGTTTAGGATCAAAAGAAAGGCCAGTGATGGCCTGTGGTGCCCAGAACCAAAGGAGGACCGTGGCCGGTTCACCATTCAATGTGGGAAGGTAAATTCTATGCTTGAACTCTCCATTTTAAGGCCGTAAATCATTAGATAATGAAGTGGTGAACCTGTAGGAATCAAAAGGAGGAAAATCAGGTTGGAAAATGTTGAAAAACAGCCGTGAACCACCTGCGCCGGTTTAAACCGGTTCAAATCGGGTATGTCTCAAGGTAGGAGACGGTGAACAGTGGGCGCGTGGCTCCTACGCGCAGCCCCTTTGGGCAGCGCGTGAGGGCGTGTGGGGCCCCTTTTAGGGAAGTTTCCAACATGAGTTTTAAAGTATTCGATGTAACGAACATTTTGGCACTAGTTTTGAGTTGATCGGACATCGTCTCGATATGTTTTGGGATGTCCGAAGGTTTTAGGGCTCGGCTAAAAATAGTTAAAAATTCGGAAAAATTACGGGGTTTTAGTAGAAGCTTAATGAAGTAGTTAGTAACCTTATTATGGGATTTGGACAGGTTCGGGAAAGCCGGTGATAGTGGATTAGCCGGGAAAGCGTAATTGTGCGCATATCGAGGCGGCGACGCTAATGGTCTGTGCGTGGACTTTGCTTTCAAACTTATGATGCATGCATAAATGTTTTATATGCTTTCTTTACGTGATTTCTATGTTTATGATATGATCTTGATGATTTACGGTTTTGCATGTATTTCGAGATAATTACGTATCTGCACGTTTTACGAGATACGATTTTCTGCTATGGTTTGATGATTTGATTTTGGGCTTTGAAACATGATTTGATTTCAATGATTTCTAATGGATTTCGGAAAAGTGATTTCGGGCTTGAATCCCAGTTCATAAAAGTGATTTTGATGAACGTGATTTTGGGTTTTGGAATCGGATTTCAGGATGACGATTCAGGATGATGATTTTGGATTCGGCTTGGAATTCGAAATGGTGATTTCGGATTCGGATTTGGACATGGATCTAGAAATGGTTTTAAAATAGTTTTGGATTGGATTTATTGGATCTGGTTATTGGGTTTAAAGACCCGAATATGATTATGACGGGGGCGGGCCCGGATTGGGTTTAAAGACTTTAAAAACTCGGGAGTTTAAAGACTCGGATATTGTGATTTCCCCCGTAGGCCTATTGAGTTTAAAGACTCGGGAGTTTAAAGACTCAGATTATATTGAGGCCTGGATTGAGTTTAAAGATTCGGATAGATCCAGCAGGTTCGATTGGTTGAAATGGATTTCAAATGTGTTTTGGATTTCGAGGATAACTTGATGGTTTTTAATAATGATGGTTTTAACTAATGGTTTTCCGATGGTTTTGGGCTATGCCTCGGATGATATGGATTTTGATGGTTTTGGCTGAGGCCCGGGATTTGAGAAGGTGAAATGACTTCTGGCTTTTGGTTTTATGAATGGTTATAATAACTTGGAATAAAGTGTTTTTATGACATGGATTTTATATGCATGCATTGGTTTTTGAATGGAGGGTATACATGACTTTTTGATAAACTGTTTTCTAAACTTATCCTTTATTTTTGTCCACTCACAGTCTTTTTATGTTTTCAATACCCTCCAGGTTTGATGCGGTGCGGGCTATGGTTAGAGAGACATCACACACGCGATCCACAGTAAATTCTACGAGCTCTCGGAATTCCGGTGCTTGTGGACGGTTCGTTTTGGAAATCTCTTGTCCGGCTTACATGTTACATGGAGGTTAGACGTCAATTTAGCCTTCGTGTCACGCGTAAGTTAGACGGGAGCATGACTTAGCCCTTAATCCCGGGGGATTGGGGGTGGGCCGTGTCATAAAGGTTCAAATTTTCTCTGGTATGACACTGCGTGTCAGACGGGATCAGGAGCGTCCCTCGTTAATACCGGGGGGATTAGGACGGGCCCTGACAAATTACCATGGAATCCTCAGAAGATGGGTTTCCATAACTTTCATATATGTTACGTGTCCAAGTGTAATCTTTCCCAACACCACCGATTCCTACTCCATATTCTCTACATCCATGATCATAATCTTGGGTGGCATGAGTGAAATCCGCCTCTCTAGTAAATGGGCTCAAGGGTGCATATGTTTCGGATACATGTTCATTTCCCCCATCATCATCCCCTCCGTCATCCTTGTCTTCATCGTTTGTCTCAACATCATCTCCTCCTCCATCATCATCATCATCATCATCTATAAATTTACTTTGATGTAGTCCCTTACTAGTAGCATCAGCTCTCAAGTCACGTCTAGCGATAGAACCAAGTATTGATCTCTCCCATGAAGACATCTCCCGCTCACTTCCTACTTCCTCACTCCCCACTTCTTCATATAGAACTTTATCGACATTAACACCGTGTTCACTAGCAAGATGAGCTACTCGAGGGTTAGGCCTTCCTCTATCATCATCCAAGTAAGCTGGCATAATTCATACTTAAAGTGGATCAACCTTATTACCTTCCATGTGTTGACTAGAAATTTTCAAAAGGTCAACGTAGTCTTGTTCCATAACTTTACTAGATTTAGTTTCATCATCTCTTAACTTGAATTTCATGTTGTAATAATAGAAAACAAGTTGTTCTAACTTTGAATATGCGAGACAATTTCTTTGCTTTGTATGAATTAAAGTAAATGTACTCCAATTTCTCTCACATGCCGAAGATGATGCCGTTTGTGATAATATACAAACTGCAATTTTTTGCAAGACTGGAGAAGCTTGGCCATATAGTTCCCACCACTCCGCTGTCAATATCAAATTTAATGCAAGAGGCATTATAAAGTGCTAATTCGTACAATATCAAGTTAAATGCAAGCATATACCTGGGGGCATTGTCTTTCGTGATTGTATAGCCATAGGTGAACGAAATGTTTTCCGACCATCTCTCAAGTTGATCAACTACATTAAGAATGATGTTAATATCATGTCATAAATGTACAAATTCCAAAATATCAAGGTTCATATATGGTAGTGAACTTACGTCTATTTCAAAATTTTGTAAACCCAATTGCCCATTTGGATTTAGTTTGAGGAATACTTGTTGAACTGATTGCAAAAGGTAGGAGTCATGCCTAACACCTGCTTGATATTGATATCGGGGATAAGCTGTAAATCATGAATGAAATTTGCTTAGTAAACAACAATAAAATAAAATATTAACTAGTTCAATAAGATAGAAATATACCAGTGGCATGTAAGGGATGCACTAATGTTTTTTCCCATCGCTCTTGTATGATTTTGAGGACCCACTTCTTTCCTTTAAGATATGTATCTTTTCTTTCATTCGATTGAACATATCATACAAGATTGACATGGTTGGGACTACCTCTATATCAGCAATTCGAAGGATGCTGTATAAAGGTTCATATATTGACTGCATCATTTCCAAGGATTCCCAGAATCTTTGGTCGAGGATATTAGCCTCAACCCTCTTACCTTCCACTTTCTTACTCAGTGGGCTACCATGCCATTGATCACTTGTAAACAATATTTTAAGGCTAACTTTATGCTTTACTATACTGTTTATACAAATATAGTTGGTTGCGAATCTTATTGCACCGGGACGAACCAAGTCTCCTTGTCAGAAATCATGCATCTAAGCTAGTAACCATAAATAATTATAAATGTAGTTAGTTACCTGCCTAGCATTTTTTATGATGATCAACATTGTCTCATTCTTCCCAATATCTTCAAATAATAGGTCTATACAATGGGCTGCACAAGGATTCCAATAGATATGATACGTCTTCATCATTTCTTTTCCAGCCTTCTTAAAGTTTGACCCATTATCAGTAACGATCTGTACAACATTTTGTACTGCAACCTCCTGAACAACTTCCTTCAACAAATTTTGTATCTACAAATAGTCTTTATGGCTTTTAGAAAAATTAACTAACCTGAGAAATACAGTTAAACCCTTACTATATACCATAAAGTTGATTATGGATAACTTCGTTGGACTGGTCCAACCGTTACACATTATGGTACATCCAGAAGTTTCCCATTGTCGCTTTTGTTGCTCCACATAAGCCGTCATATCTTCATACTCCATAGGAAGATATTTATTTTTCACTTCATATGGAGAAGAAGTGGACATGCCTTCACCTGCAAACCAAAACATAAGTTAGCATTTAATGCTATTTCATAAGCTAAATAAAACATATATCATAAAATAAATTTATTAAATACCTGCTCGTTGGGCTTCAATAATCAAAACCTGCTAGATGAAACTTTAATCGCGTTGTGCCTCCACTTTAGAACTGATGTTGACAAAACGAACATATGACACCATTTTTATTTCCAGGAGTTGCAATGAAATATTTCCACTTTGGGTCAATTCGTCCAGGTCTTGGGCGACTTTCACTAGCCATATTACGAAATCTAAGTTACATGAAAAATAATTAGAATTTGACAATGACAAATAATAATAATAATAATACAAATAATAATAAAATTATTCCAATTAGAATGGCAGGAAATCTCTTTGGATTATCGTGGGACGTGCCTGCTCCCATTTAACACCGCGTGTCAGACCAGGAATAAACTCGTCACCCACTCGGGGTCCATCAGTGTAACGACCCATCCCGGAATTCGGGATTAGATTACTACCTAATCTCGATTAGCGGGGCTAATCGGTGATTAGTTGGGCGAAATCGGACGAACGATGCCAAATGACCGTTTTGCCCCTGATCGTGGGGAAAACGTTGACTTTTAATTCGGGCCGTCAAATGGACTTTAACCGATGACCGTGACGTAGTTTGGGACGTCACGAGTTCATAGACAGGTGGCACGTTCGATTCCGACGATCGAGGTGAAAGTTATGACGTTCGGAAGCCCAAGGGCATTATCGTAATTTGGACGAAATGAGGGAAAATGTTGACTTTTTGATCGGGGGGTCCGATGGCCGAGGGCCCAGAACCGTTAGGTAGATCTCGATACCCTGAGTACAACGACAGGCGGCACGCGTCAAACGGACATCGAATGGCCAAGTTACGGGTCACGGATGGTGAGGGTCATTTTGGTAATTTGCCAAGTAAGGGCAAAATGGTAATTGTTGTTGCGGGACCTGTTTGAGCCGTGAATGGATGGTCTTTGAACAGAGTAAGGGAATTGTTTATGGATTTTGTGGTGTGGGGAGCACGGTGGCATGGGTTGTTGCAAGGATTGGAGCACGGGTGTTTAGGAATCGCACACTTGGGCTGAGTGTTAAGAGTTGTTTATGCAATTGGGGGTTTTGGGCAGGACGCAGGCGCACATTACTGTGCTGGTGGGAGAGACAGCGTGGGTGTTGTCTGGAGGACAGAGCACCGTGTGGCTTGAATTGAATTATTTAGTTGAGTGAGAGAACTGAGTGGGAAGTGGCAGTGCACGGTGTGAGGCTGCGTGCTTGGAACTGGTGCGCGGACGGAGAGTTGGAATTGAATACTGGTGGGTGTTTTGAAAAAGGAAAACAGAGACCAGCACACAGTGGGCATGATCGATCTTCCCCATACGAAATTGGGAGACAATGCGAACTGAAAAGGATGTTAGGGAGGATTTGGAGTGGGAGAGAAAGAAGAATCGGGGAAGGGAAACCCAGGAACACTGAACCCGCCCGAAAACTTCATTTTTTAAAATGGAAATCAAACTTTGAAATGGGACGGCCAAATGATGGAATTAGGGGTGAGGTTGAGCTTCCAGACATTCTGACGAGTCGAACGGGATTGGAAGTGATGAGAATGGTGCAGTGAGGAGCCCAGGAGACTTCGAGGTTCTGTGCTGAAAATCCCGGTTGAGTCTGTGGGGGTTGAGGGATTAGAGCTTGCAATTGAGGTCGAAGAATGGTTTCTGGTGATCCTGTAAAACTTCTGAGTGAGCCAATTTAAAGGAAACGCGGGGAATCGATAAAATCAAGTGTTGATCATTAGTCGGTGTTCTTCGAATTGTCTAATTGAGTCGACCGATTTGAGGTAAGTTTAGAAGTAATCGATTCCACAGAACCTTAATCAGACCCATAGCGAGACTAATAGATAGTTGAATTACAGAAATCAAGCTGGAACGGAAGGAGATTTAACGGGTCTTGTCGCGGGTCGAACAACCCGGTTGGAAGCTAGTCGGGTTGGGACGATGACTGTAGCTACTACTGTAGCAGGCGCGTGGACTCACGCGCAGCCACTCACGACGGCGCATGACGGCGCGTGGGACCGATTTTCAAGGTGAGTTCAACACGACTTTTACCCTATACAATGTAACGAATATTTTAACGTTGGTTTCGAACTTATCGGACACCGTTTCGGTGTGGTTCCGAGGGTCCGAAGATTTCTATTACGTTTGTAATTAATGATTAATTCCCGGAAAATTATGGGAAATTAGTATGCTGTTATGTAAGCCCTTAGTGACACTATAGAATGTTCTCGGACAGGATTTGGAATTTCTGGAAATTATCGGAAATTACGGAACCGCGTGCGGCGCGAAACCGAGCCCTAATTTACGGTGTGTGAGTGGACGTTTCTTTCAAAATTTAATGCATGCATAATTTATGATTTTTATGATTATGATTATAAGTTGTGATTGATTTCGATTCCCGTATTTATCCGTATTCGATTTCCGTATTTATGCGTATTTTTACTATATATGTGGAATTACACGTATTTCGAGACTATGGTTACTTTTGTGCTTAATAATGGTTTAATAAAAGAGTTTATATGAAATGGGTGTATGATGATTTAAGAAAGTTGTTTATGATTGTGAGTGCGATTTACGGTGTGGACACGGTTTTTGAGGTTTTTGCGGTTTTGCACGTTTTACGAGATTTGAGTTTATTGTGATTTGATCACCGTTTGACGTTTGGATTTGGAATGTGAATTGAGGTTTGCGACTCCGAGGATTTTTAAATTGGATTTTGAGTATGCTTGACTAGACCGGGATTTTAGTGATTATGGTCGTGGTTCTGATGCCCGGATAATGTGATTTGAGAAATGAAGTGATTTCAAGGAATTAAAAAGGCTTTTGAATAAGATGATTTCTGGTTTGGTGCTTGGGGCAGAAAAGCAACTTGGATTAACGAGTTTTCAGTTTTCGGAATTTAAAGTGGATTCTTGGTTTGGGTTCGGGATGATGCTTCCGGATGCCGGCTTACGGAATCATTATTGCGAATTCGAATTCGGGAATGAAAAAGGATTTAATAAAGTGATTTGGTCTGTTTTTGCATGCCCCGTGTTTCATGAGGATTTGATTATGTTTGTAAAGTATGATTTGGGGAAAATGAATGTGGAATTTCGGACCATGGGTCCTGTTGTGAAAAATGTGATTTTGGGATGGATCCCACATTTTCGTGATTGATGAACTGTTTTGGGGTTTAAAGACCCGCCGAAAACTGCTTGGGGTTTGAAGACCCGTTGTCGTGTTTGAAAACTGTTTTGGGTTTAAAAACCCGGTGCTATTGCTGGAGCACGTTTTGAGTTTAAAGACTCGGTTAATTGATGACGGGGGAGGGCCCTTATTGAGTTTAAAGACTCGTGAGTTTAAAGACTCGGTTATTGTGATACCCCCGAGGCCTATTGATTCTGTTCTGAGTTTAAAGACTCGTTGAATCCCGGGAAGGCCTGATGATGCGCATGGTTTTGAGTTTAAAGACTCGGGCGCACTTGATATCCAGCAAAATGATTGACTTGTGATTTATTGATGATTTCTGATGTTTCAGTTGAGTTGGGCAGTGGCCTGGTACATGGTTGTTGGTTTGGATCATGTGTGCATTTGGTTTGATTCATGGTTTTGGGCTGTGGCCCTGTGTTCATGATTGCGGGCCATGACCCGAAGGTTAAAAAAAAAAAAGAATATGTTTCTGATCTTTCATATATGGATTTCTTATGTTGAAAATGTAACGGAATGCGAAATGATTTGTGTATGCATGCATTGGTTTTTACTTGGAGGGCAGAAACATCTTTCCGTAACTGTTTTGCAAACTGAATTCTTTTTGTCCACTCACACCTTTTGGTTTTATTGACCCTCCAGGTCGTGGCGCGTTGTCCGAGGCTGTACGAGGGGCGGAGGCATGAGTAAGTACGTGTGGCTATCCCTGGTTTGGCAAGTACTGAGGGTAACTTGGGGTTTTCAGTCACCTTGCCAGACGGGAGCAGGACCGGGCACGGTTATCGATGCCCCTCTCGGGGGCGGTCCTGTCAATCAGAGTACGTCAGGATCAGCGTTGGCATGTGATGTCTCAATCTCTGCTACAACCCTCATCCACAATCAACATGAAGGGTATTAAAACCATAAAAGTTGTGAGTGGACAAAACAACAGTTTATTAAAACTCGTATATTCTCACCAATTATATTCTTATTCGGTTTAGCAGTATCTTTACTTTTGATCCATGCTCTGACCTCATCCCTAATAGCTTTAGGTACATCTTTGCGTTTTTGAACATTTTTTTGGGATCAAAACCGGCTAGATGAAACTTTAATCGCGTTATGCCTCCACTCTAGAACTGATGTTGACAAAACGAACATATGACACCATTTTTATTTCCAGGAGTTGCAATGGAATATTTCCACGTTGGGTCAATTCGTCGAGGTCTTGGGCGACTTTCACTAGCCATATTACGAAATCTAAGTTACATGAAAAATAATTAGAATTTGACAATGACAAATAATAATAATAATAATACAAATAATAATAAAATTATTCCAATTAGAATGGCAGGAAATCCCTTTGGATTATCGTGGGACGTGCCTGCTCCTGTTTGACACCGCGTGTTAGACCAGGAATAAACTCGTCACCCACTCGGGGTCCATCAGAGTACGTCAGGATCGGGTTGGCATGTGATGTCTTAATCTTTGCTACAGCCCGCATCCGCAATCAACATGTAGGGTATTAAAACCATAAAAGTTGTGAGTGGACAAAACAACAGTTTATTAAAACTCATTTATATCGAAAAGACAGTTATACCCTTCACGTAAAAGTATGCATGCATCATAAAATAGTTATTTCAAATATTTTCTCGGAAGCAAGACGTGTTGCTTCCAAAATCAAAACACAGTGAAAGTTGCTTCTCAATCGAAACCAGCACCTCAATAGGGTCTTAGCCCCAAACTAGATCATACAAGATCTCAGCCCAAAACCAGAAAACACAAACAGAACCTCAGCCCAAAGCATAGAACACGTGGGAACACATCCCGTGGGAACACATCCCATGGGAACTCATCCCAAAGTCAGTCACGATTCTCATCCTAGCATATGTGCATACAGCTCAGGATCGCTCATAATCCTAGTTTGTCGTCGTGAACACATCATTCACAGTGACTGTTTCTAGATCATCGCGAACACATTGCCGATCGATCTCAGAGTATCTTATCAGCACTTCCCAAGTAGAGCCTCCCTCGGTCATTGCTTCCCGCGGCTGCTCGACAACAGGAAATGCACCGTGACCTCTCTGGAAGGAACGCATCGCAGTCCGAAGGCGAGCGCCGTAACACCCGGGACGAACCCGAATGTTATCACCATACATAGGGCCTCAAGCACAGAACATCATCAAATGGGTCACAGCCTGAAAATCCAGTGTCCTACGACACTTCACATCCCAGGATTCCTCGAATCCAATCAAATCCATAACTGGGTCTTATGCCTGAAATATCTTTCATAAAACTCATAACTGGGTCACAGCTCGACTTATTTCACGTTTGACTATACTCTAATTCAAACCTCAAATCAACTGGGTCATATGCCCAAAAGATATTTCCAAACCTGAAAACCAGTTCTCATTTCTAAAACACTTTCAAATCATCTTTCAACTGGGACTAATGTCCAAATCTTGATTTCACGCATCTCTGTGAAATCCTCAAATCATAAATTAGTTCCTCGATTTCACGCCTCTCCATGAAACCTTCGGAACCACATATAACTCATGCACGTAGTATACTCGACCGAAGCCCAAACAACAGATAAAACAGAAATCTCGAACTACATGCAATAATGCATTTTCCTACAAAAATGCCCAACAAATCATATTAAATCACATGCACTCATGGCATCTCAAAACATGTTCATAAACACTTATAAAACATTTATGCATGCATCATATTCATAAAACAAAGTCCACTCACAAACTGTTCAAGTTGTGCCTCGATACGAGTGCCATAAGTTTCTCCGGGCTAATCAATACTCTCCGGGTCATCCGGACCTATCCAAAATATACTCAAAGGTTACTATTAGCCAATACAAGTCCATATTAAGAAACCCCAACCTTCTCGAAAAAGTCAACGTGTTCTGAACACGCTTCCCTAGGCTTTAAACCTCAATTTGACATACATAACGATCTCTGATCGACTCGAAACTACCACCATTGGATTCGTATCGTCGAAACCTTTAAAATGGTCTTGGTTCCACCTCGAAATACTTGGCCACGCGCCCCCATGAGTGGGTCAAAAATGTTGTCAATGTTGACCAAAAAGTCAACGCTGACGTCAACAAAGTAAACAGTAAAAGTCAACGTCATTTTAACATCTGACACTAACATGTGTCAGTCTGACTGCCATGTGTCACACGCTCACTGTCCATGTGTATGCCATGTGTCAGGCTGACTGGACACTACCACGTGGCAGCCTCCCATTGGCCACGTGGCCTGACATCTGACAGATGATGACGTCATCCTACCACGTCATCATCGTCTTCACTGAGTCGGGTCAACCCGATTCCACTATTTCGGGTCGCGCAAACCCACATCCCGTCCTAGTTCTATCTTCATATTCTGACCACCGATTTCGAAGCCGTTGCTTCCAGTGGGATTGTCCAATCCTCAGGAGTCGATCTATCGACTCAAAATAGGGAAAACAAGCCCAAAAGTTTACCTTTCGATTTGATCTTCACGGCCCAGTTTTTTAGTCTCTGTCTAGGTCGGTTCCACCGTCCATCACCTCAATTTTTGATCCTCCTCGACTCGTAAGGACCCCATGAACATCATCCAATCATTAGAACTCACACAAAACGTAAAACTCAAAAATCCAAAAATTTGAATTTAACGGGTCATCGTGTTTTACCTGTGTTCTGGGCTCCTCCTCCGTCCACGGCGGTCCTGCCACCCTCTCATCGTCTCATCCTCTCACTTATCCTCAGCCTCTCACTTGGCCTCAAACTGAATCGAATGGAGGAAGGGGTTGATTTTGGGGCTTTCGAGTTTAGGGATGATCGAATGAAAGAAGGGGAATGGATATGCATGTATGTAATATGGTGGGCAATAGATGACTTGTCACTCATCCCTTGGCCTGCACAAAATATCTGGGGCTCACTCTCGTAAAACGTGCAATAGTGTCTCGAACTCCCGTGACCCGTATATTTTTCGTCGTATGTCCGATTTTGATGTGCCGCCTATTTATAGAATGATATCGACTTGATCTACGCAACAGTCCTCGATCCTCGTGCATTGATCCTCCGGGGTCAACAATTAACTTTTTACCCTCGTCTAGGGGTAAAATCGTAATTTCGTCCTGAATGTCCGATAATTCTCGACTAATTCCCGATTAGTCTCGCTAATCCTCAATTTTATCTTAATTAATTCCAAAAATTTGGGACGAGTCGTTACATAGAACATATATTCTAAGTTAGACTTTGATGACAAAATTAAGGAGTAAAAACACATATATTCATAATTTTAATATATATTCTAAAATAAAACATTTATTCTGAATTAAAACAAATATTACCAAATATATGAATTAAGCCATATTTTATATTAAAACATACATTACTAAAACATATTTTACATAATAATAAATTTTGAATTTTGAAAAAAAAAGGTTTAAGGCTTAGTCTTTTATTTTTATTTTTTATATTTGCTAATATATGTTTGATATTTGATATTTACCAAATACTAAAACATATTTTACTAAATAATACATGTTTGAAAATGAATACCACTTATTAAGTAATATATGTAAATAATATATGGTATTCCTTAAGCAAAAAAAAAAGGGTTAAAAAAATTTAATAATAAATGATTTAATTTACATGACAAATAATTAAATAATATATGTAAATAATTTTTTAAAAAGTTAACAAATGAAATGAAACCGAAACGCATCGTTTCGTTTCATTCCTTTCTTTACTCAACAAAGATCGATCGAATTAGATTAGAATTTAAGGAAAATGTGAGGGGCGTAAGGTGTCAGGACCCATCCCGGTTTCACCCCGAAACCCGAGGTAAATCCTGCTCCCGTCTGACTCCCCAACACAACACTAAAGTGCACTCAGTCAGACGCAGGAGAATCTATACAATACATCCTGAAATTAAAGTTTTACAGAGCATAGTATCACCGTACAAAAGAAAGAAAACCGATAAACTAGATACACGCACACGAACAAGTTTAAAACACTCCGGGATTCCTCTCGCAACTGCTATGCCTCAGACGCTGCCTCGACGCCGAAACCCCGCTCTAGCTCCACGACCTGGAGGGCAATTTAAAACAGAAGATGTGAGTGGACCATAAATAAAAGAAAACGTTTCCAAAACCATTATATAAGAAAACCGAGTTTAGCCCTCCGTTTTGAAACCACATGCATAACCCAGTTATGAAAACAGTTATCAATCAATCGCCATAAAAAATTTACAGAATCATTCTAAAAACAGTATAATTCACATAACCTCACCATAAGAACAGAAACACTATAAAACAGTTATAGAAACCATATCATAAGCATCATAAAACCGTATCATAAATCGTGAATATCAAATCATCATTTTTCGATCAAACCTGCTGGATTTATCCGAGTCTTTAAACTCCCGAGTCTTTAAACTCAATCCAGGCCTCACTAATATCCGAGTCTTTAAACTCCCGAGTCTTTAAACTCAATAGGCCTACGGGGGAAATATCAATATATCCGAGTCTTTAAACTCCCGAGTCTTTAAACTCAATCCGGGTCTTTCAACCCAATCCGGGCCCGTCCCCCGTCAATCAATATCCGGGTCTTTAAACCCAATATCCAGATCCAGCAAATCCAATCCAAAACCAATTCTAAAAACCATTGTCCATTTCCATATCCAAACCCGAATCCGAAATCACTGGTCCGACATCCTTCCGGCATTCAGAACCGTCATTCCGAACCCAAATCCAGAAATCCACTTTTCAACTTTAAAACCAAACCTCATTTCCGAAATCCGATTCTAAGACCGAAAACCTTGATCATCGAAATCATGTTCAAAATCCATTTATAATCATTGAAAATCATTATCACTTGAAATCCCCAAAACCATGACATTATACTCAGAAATCGACATCTCTCGTAAAACGTGCTGAAACCGAACTTACTCAAAAAACGTGTAAGTATGTAAAACCAACAAAACATATTTGATAAACATAGAATCATGCTTAAAACCATAAAACTAGCATAGAAAACAGTTATGCAGGCTTGAGTTTAGAGAAGGGGTCCACTCACAGTACCGAGCCCTCAATCGCGTCCCGAACGTCTCGTACGTTCCTCCGCTTCCTCGGGAAGTCCCGATCCTGTCAACAACCACCGAAGTACATTACTAACACGTCTACTAAGACTCTCCTAATTTTCCCTAAAAATCCCCCGGGTCCTAATCGTAACGAACCGAAACCCTAGACCTTCACCCTCGCGGGACTACATCGAATCGATGTCCGAACAACCCGAAACCAATTCCAACGGCCTCATCACAACACCTAGACCAAAAACCTAGTTGACACTTTCCCCAAAGACCGCCGCACGCGCCCCCATGCGCTGCCCAAAGTGGCTGCGCGTGGCCCTCACGCGCCTGCTACAGTGCATCGTCTTCCTCGAGCCAACCCAGTTCGACACAGTGCTTGAAAATCGAACCGGCGAGGACGGTTCTCCGCCGTACCTGCACCAAAAGCACTCCTCTCTTCACCAACAGCATCGTCCAGACCTAAGCTATCCATTCCCCTTACTCAAACACCTCGACACAGCCCCTAAGTCATCGTCCCTAACTCGAAACCAGACCCGTTCAGTCCCCTATTTCCTTCTCCGGCCACCCAGGTCTTCCCCCAACACGGTGGCAGTCTCAAACTCTTCTTAGGACCGGCCTAAACCTCACCCAACTCACCAAGACCGTCGACTCACTCCCTAAGTCCACGACTACCAATTTAAAACTCGACGGTAAAACAGAGCACACAAGTACTCTCCGTCGTCCTAGCCTCCACCGTGCACTCCCCGTCACGGCTGCTCCACCAGAAGACTCCTAGGACTCCACTGAACTCCCTAGACCTCACGGGACTCCTCGATTTAGCCCCTAAACTTACGTCTTAGCGTCTGAAACTAGACGGCTAAACAGAGCATCGAAAGGGAAAACAAGAAATTACATGTCCTCCTGTCGCCGTCGTGAGCTCATCCGTGAGGCAGTAGCTCATCCCGTCCTCCTCCGTCCTCTGGACACCTCCACTGGCCTCGATTGATCGATCACGGCCGCACCACCACCCACAAACAGTCACTTTCTCCCTGTTTTTTTTTCTCTTATTTCCCGTGGCTCTCAACTCACGCACAAACAATCACCACTCCTCCAACCTCCCTCACTGTCTCCCTCTCACTCTCTCGTCACTCTCACATACTCACAAACTCACCAACACCCACGATCACCCCTCACTTCTCTCAATTCTCTCCCTCTGTTCTTCGATCACGAACACACAGCACACAGGGGTACTCCCCAAATAATTGGACCGTACATCCTGGAAGCCTCTAGCCCTCCTACATATGTCACCAATCCACCATTCATCTCCCTTTCTCTCACAAATGGCTCAATCCCAGCCATCCATCTGTCCCTCTCTGTTGCACAAATCCCCATATGCAAGGACCAAAATAACCCCTCCTTTTAAATCAAAATTACCCTTTTGCCACTACCTTCTTAGACCCGTAACTCACACATCGTAAGTCCGATGAATACGTGCCGCCTGTCATCGAACTCAGGATGACGAGATCTACCTACCTATCCTAGGTCAACGTACCAAAACCCATTCGTAACAAAAGTCAACTTTTTCCCCCTAATTTAGCCAAATTACAGTTATGCCCTCAACCTTCCAAACATCATAACTTCCCCCTCGGATGTCGGAATCGGGCGTGCCACCTGTCTACGGATTCGTGACGTCCTAAAATACGTCCTGGTCATCGGTCAAAACCCAATTGACCGCCCGAACTAAAAGTCAATATTTTTGCCCGAACCAGGGGCAAAATTGTCATTCTAGGTTAACGACCTTTTCAGGACCAACTAACCCTCGATTAACTCACTAAGCCCCTCTTAATCACTATCTTAACCCTAATTCCTGGGACGGGTCGTTACATAAGGGTCGAGGCTGAGAGATCTCTTCTGTCGTCCCTGGTAAGTGAGGCGAGGCGACCGTGACGGTGAGAGCGAGACGGCGCGAGCCACAATGAGGAAGAGACGAGAGGGGTGGAGCTACCGTCGAGGGTCGAGTCAGTCGTCGAGGAAGAATAGAGTGAAGCGGAGATACAGAGATGGTTCGAGTGGCTATGCAGTGCTTCGGCGTCGACGACAACATATCAGTAGTTGGTTGGGTTCGAGGTTTACTTCGGTTGCCCCCTCCAATTTATGCTTTTCCCGAAAGCGAAGGTGGTGATTGGTGAGTCCGTGAATTATATTTTTTCTTTCCTTCCCAAATTATGTTCGTCCGTGGCCATTGAATCATTGCCTTTTTGAATTTTTGAATCCTTGTGTGTATGATTGAAATTGAATCGATTGAGTGAGCCAATTTCTGTTTAATATGTGATTTTCATTTTTCTGTGTATGTTTTTTGTTTTTGTTTGATTTTGGTTCCTTGCTACTGAAGTTCATTCGTTTGTTCGATGGGTGGGGCTTTTCGTCCAAAATCAGGGCTTTCCGTCCAAAATCGAGGATTTCAGCCAATATCGACCAATATCACCTATATTGACCGAAATCTCCGATATTAGGGGAAGATTTTCCTTCACCCCCTCTTATCTAGTGGTGGCCGGAAAACCCGATATATCAAGCGATATATCGGCGAAATCGACGATATTTTCATCACTGGTTATAGCTCGTATTGAAATTCCAAACTATGACGAATCGGATTTCAAATTCTGAATTTTACTGAAGTTTTATGGGATTTTTTCTACGTTTGGACTATTTTACCCTGAGTCATTTACTTAGGTTTCTATTTTGTAGAAGGGCATTTTGGTCCAATGGGAAATTGAGATATTTTTTGGGGTGGGTTTGTTTTGAGTGGTTGGGAGCCACCCATGCAATCTGATCATTATCATCATTGCACACCATCTCTTTCTTTCCCTCACTGTGCCCAAAACAACCCATACACATTATTTCCATCTTGATTTTAGGGAGGTTTTTAGTCTAAACTAAGGCGAGAATTGTGTTCATTGGACTCTCACAGTCAGGAATAACCTAGTTTTGAAGGTAGAATCGCGTGGACACGCTCGGTATGCGAGGAGGAAGAAAACTGAAACCTCTAAGGCTAATATCATGAAATCTAGGTATTTTCTCTGAATTCTGGGATTGAATTTGGATTAGATTTGTATAAATAGTTTAGAAATGAGGGAGTTATATAGGTTAAAAAAAGGACAAAAATGGCCATTTCCGTCCGGTGAACAACAGTGACCACGGCGGTGCATCCATCTTCTCTAACGAGGGATGCCATGAACATGACGTCATCAGGTGATGTTAGCATTATGACGTTAGCTGCCATGTCAGTGGTTCCATCTGTCGGATCATGTCAGCATGAATGGTGACATCAACAAGAGCTGACATCAGCATGCCATGTTAGCGAGTGACATCAGCATGCCGCATCAGAGTGTGTGGGATGGCCTCTAGCCTTTCACTAGTGCATGGTGGTGCGTGGGCGCGAATGTTGAGGCACATTGGTACTTTTCGAAAGGTTTTGATGAGCTGAATCCAATGGTGATAGTTTCAGTTCGATGAGAGTTTATTTAGGTGTAGTTTTGGACGTTCAAAGTCACGGGTTTCATGTTCGGGATGCAGACACTATCACAGGATTTAAGGGGGATTTACATACAAGATTATATGCATTGTTGGTGACCCTCAGTTGCTACTTTGACAGACGAGGATGCTTCAGAGACTTCTGAGGAGCACACAACTCAAAATTGAGCTATCGGTTGAATTGTGAGTGGATAGTTTGTTTATTAAATGTGATGCATGCATATATACATATAGATTTGTATGGTTTTATTGCATGGTTTAGGTTGTAATGGATTGAATTTATGATTCTAAATGTTTTATGGATAATTTCTTGGTTTTAGAATATATATTCGAGATGTGGTTTTCTAAATACATGTTATTGTGGATTTTGGGCTTATGCCAAACTTACAATAGTTTTGGGCTTTTGTTGGTATTTCAAAACCAAGTTAAAGGTATTTTTGTAAACTTTTTTTTTTCTTCAGTAGAGTTATCCTCATGCAATTGGATCGCTATTTCGGAGTTGGACTCCGAGGGTTCCTAGATACGGACTCGGACATAGTCAGAGTTGGACTCCACAAGTTCCGACGGGATTTGACTCCGTATGTTTCGTGATGTCTACGCGTAGTATAGGGGATTAGCTGGTTAGGCCAGTAGGATTCAAGGTGTGACTATTATTGGTTGTTGTGCCAAGAGGTTTTCCAATTGTTTTTAAATAAAGATTTCACGGAAATGTGGGTCAAGAATATTTATATGATTTACATGACTTAGGTTGGATCCACGACTTTATATACAATTTTTTTTATCTGAAATTAAGTGTTTAGTTATCTATATATGCATGTTTTTATAAACTGGAGGGAAAAAAAGATTATTTTGGAATTTGTTTTCTGAAGGATTCTATTTTTTGTCCACTCACAGTTTTTTTTTTTGTAGTTTTGTACCCTCCAAGCTTATCTTGTGACAATGGCTTTTTTTTTTACCTGGGATTGCGTACTCACAAGTATCTTTGGGGAGGGTCCTGTCAGTTTTGTATCGGATCACTAGGTTGTTTCCTATGGACTGCACACTTGTCATGCGTGGTAGTTTTTGTTTCTAACGTTTACCTCTTATAAGACATTATGCCTCCACGATGACAGCCCCGTCACCAGCCTGGTAGTAAGGATGAGGATAGGGAGTCTAGATGGGATCACACCTTGGATTGGTTTGGTCAGGTAATGGATGCCTTATTTCAGGGGAGGAGGGTCTCCGGATGGACCGGATATCGAGAGGGCTCAGCGGCTTGGAGCCATAGAGTTTACGGGTGCAACGGATCCTACAGTGGCCAATGTGTGGATTGTGCACCTAGAGCATATATTGGGAGCGATGCATTTCCCTCTTTAGTTCATTGTGCATACAGTTGCCTTTTTCTTGAGTGGTTACACACAGAGGTGGTAGTAAACTTTGTTATCGACGAGTTTGGATGAAACTATTGTGCCTTGGGCAAAGGTCAGGAAACGTTTCATGGATCAATTCTATCCCCAGTCTTATCGAGATGCGATAGAGATGAAGTTCCTACGAATGGAGGGGAGGTCACATGACAGTTGCTCAGTATAAGTAGAGATTTTTGGATCTCTCTTGATAGACATAGGATGTGGTGGTGACCAAAGCGAGTAGAATCCGTAAGTTCTTTACTGGTCTTTGGAGTGAGATTCGGGCATCAATTATATCTGGAGCATTCACCACACTTTTGGCTCTGTCGGATGTGGCTTCCTAAGTAGAGATAAATTTAGCGGAACCCCAACAAGAGGTCATAATGGATTAACCAAACAGAATTCATTTTGTGGGGTCACTACCCACATCCAGCCCACTAAACCCCGTCAATGAGAGGAATATGTCAACTAAACCCTTTTTTGAACCTTATTCGTTAAATAGTTATGCAAATATTATGTTTAACAATGGCAAGAAGTCAAATATGCACATTAACTTAAAAAGGAAAAAAATCTTTTTTCCCCCACATATACCATATTTGTAACCAAATCTATCTTTCTCTAACTTTTGTGAAGTTTCCCATTTATCACAATTATTATTATAAACTTGTTAAGAACCAAAATACTTTTATACTCAAGTCCCTTAATTTTTCAGATTTAACTTTGAATTTAAAATATAAACATATTATATCAAACATTCTGAACTATATTCAAACGAGATGCAATAAACTCAGAAATTACACCATTATAGTCATAATCATAAAACAAAGAACATCCATGTTGACCGTCATTGGAGAAGCTGTTGCACGCGCTGGTGAATGGTCTCTGCGTCTGGGCCTCACATGCGGGCCTGTCACCTGCAACCTCCAGCGGGTCTACAACTCGGGTCGATTTATTTCCCACAAATTACTCTCTAAATAAATATATCCCATAACATAATTCCATATAATATCTTCGCCCAATCATGATAATCTAGTAATCAAACCACACCCAATTTAGCCACTTATAATTTCCAATTCTTGTTTATTGGCAATATAGTAAATTACTTTGAAAGTCCATAACTATTGTAAACGAAGTCTGTTCGATCCAAATTCAAGATCATTATTGTCAGGACCCCTCCCAATCCCCCCGGGATTAACAAGGGACGCTCCTGATCCCGTCTAACACGGAGTGTCAGACTAGGGAAAATTTGAACCTTTAGCCCCATCGGGCTTCCAGAGTACGCCAGGATCTGGAGGAGGTATGTGATGTCTCGGTCTCTGCTACAGTCTGCACCGTATTCAACTTGAAGGGCATTGAAAACAGAAAGATTATGAGTGGACAAAAAGTAATAAGTTCATAAAACACATTTATAAAAGACCTTTATGCCCTTCACTAAAAAGCATGCATGCATAGGAAAACCATTTATCAAACCACATATGTTTCAATAACCAAATCCACACGGGCCCTTGCCCAAAACCATTTACAGAAATACGTAACATAGTAAACATACGTGGGATCTCAGCCCAATCCATTTATTATCCATAAAACAAAATTTCGCAAAACCAAGAAATCATGTTTGTCAACATATATCATATAACCAATCCTGTCACGGTGTCTAGAGCTACGGGCGTGCTGCCCGGGGTCTCAAAGTCCAAGTCTCCCAGGGTCCACCCAGGTCAATGTCCGTAGATCAATGACCCTCCCTGTGGGTTATAATCCATAGCCTTTCTGAGAGTAAGGAACCTAACGGGGGCGACTCCACTCAGTTAGTGCTCCATGACTACTCCAGAGTCCACCCAAGCCAACGACCCTCCCCGGATGAGACAATTCATATATAAGGATGGTATACGAAAAACCTTTTGAAATCATTCGTAAAACCTTTCAAGAGTTCATGTCGGTCCCCATAAACCGTCATGAACCATAAAAACCTTCCAAGGGTTCATGCGGGTCCCCATAAACCGTCATGAACCATAAATCCATTTATGGATCCCCGACCCGAAATCGCAATCTTAAAACATAACTGTGCCCTAAGCCCGAATCCACATACAAACTGGGTCTCCGACCCGAATCGTAAACCAACTGGGCCTCGTGCCCAATTTCGTAAACTAAATGGGCCTCATGCCCGATTTCATAACTAAATGGGCCTCATGCCCGATTTCATAAACCAAATGGGCCTTGTGCCCGATACGTAAGTCAACTGGGCCCCGAGCCCGATACGCAAACCAATTGGGCCTCGAGCCCAATACGTAAACCAACTGGGCCTCCAGCCCGATGACTTGTTAAATCAAATGGACATCAAGTCCGAGAGTACGTAAATCAAATGGGTCTCGCGCCCGAATCCATATTTCCAAGTCCGAAATCGATTCAAGAACCAATTGGGCATCTGGCTCAAGAACGTAGCTAAAAGGGACTTCGAGTCCGAGGGTTTCCAAAACAAATGGGCCTCGAACCTGAGTTTACCTTTTCAAATCCAAAACCATTTCATGAAATAATTTCCAAAACTATAAGCACGGAAAATAAGTGCAAAACCGTAAACCTCGATTTACGTGCAAACACGTAAATCGCCTCAAAATACGTGAAACCATGTAATTCACAAATATCCAAATCAAAATCATAGAATCATATTCATAAAATATCTAAAACATTTATGCATGCATCACAGTTTATAAATCAAGGTCTACTCACAGACCGTCCTAAGTTGCCTCCTCGATTTGCGTGCAGTAAGCCTCACCGGACTAATCGTTGTCACCGGGGCTCCTAAACCTGTCCAAATCAATCTAGAGGGTTACTAACTACCTAATTAACCTCTCATTGAAGCCCCGTAATTTTTCCGAATTTTTAACTATTTTTAATCGCAATCCTAAACCTTCGGAGGTCCCGAACATTATCGAGACGGTATCCGATCGATACGAAACCAGTCCCAAAATGTTCATTACATCAAATAGATTAAAATTCATGTTGAAGTCATCCCTAAAGGATGCTTCACGCGCCACCCAAAGGGGCTGCGCGTGAAGCCCATGCGTCGTCCAAAGGGGCTGCGCGTGAAGCCCACGCGCCGTACTATTCATTGTCCCCTACCTCCAGCCGACCGGGTTCGCTGGTTCGAACCAGACCGGATCGGTCTGGACCTGTCCAGGGCCCAATCTCGTCCATTTTTGGTCCATTCTTGTCCATTTTGATTCCTACATGTTCCTAACCGTAAACCCAATCTATCCATCCCCTAAAATCATGAAAAACCAGGTTGAAAAACTACCTCCAAGATCGAACTACGAACCAGCCACCTGAAACCTCATCCTACCGTCCACTCCAGCCACCTTAGCCTCCATTTTCAATCCAGAAATTCCCCTTAGATCACCAGAAAGCCAACCCAAACGTTAAAATCGCCCAACAACAACTAAAGCCCAAGTTCAAAAATTCAAACAAACTTTCCCTTGCGGTTTTTGGTTCTTCTCCACCGTCCACGGAGGCCACACCGTCCTGCTGCCCCTACAACCTCATGTCGACATTAGTCTCTCCTCATCTCAGTCACTCCCACGGTTGCACACACACAAGGATGGATAATGGCGGTGAGGTGATACATGGGGGGTTTGTTTTAAGGGAAAAATGGAGGTGTTCGGGTTTGGATGAAACAGAGAGGATAATATCTGATGAGAGGGAAGTGAGATAGACGGTGAGGATGAGAGGGGGAGGGTAGAGCTGGATGGTTAGGATTGAGATATGAAGGATGAGTGGATTATAAAATAATTAAAGTATTAATATTTTAATATAAACTCACCAATCACATCTTAGATCCACAAATTGGGGGTTTGGGCCAATGGGATGAGTGACATTTGTCACTCATCCATGGGTCTCACTTAAAAAGTCAACCAATTAGATAATACCACCTCATCACTGCCTCGTAATGCGTGCATAGTGCAATCGAACTTCCGTAACCCATAACTTTCTAGTTCGAAGTCCAATTTCAGCGTGCAGCTTATCTGCGGATTCATATTGACTCGATCTACGTAACGGTCCTCGGCCCTCAACTCTCGGCCAACGGACCTCTCAGGTCAAAAGTCAACTATTTGCCCCTTTTAACCAAATTACGAAAATACCCACGAACTTCCGAACGTCATAACTTCTTCCTCGAACGTCGAAATTGGACGTGCCACCTGTCTATGAACTCGTGAGGTCCCGAACTACGTCACAGTCATCGGCCCAAAGTCCATTTGACCGCCAGAATGAAAAGTCATCATTTTGTCCATTCTAGGGGCAAAATCGTCATTTCGCACCGTCCGTCCGAAAGTACCCCACTAATCACCGATTATCCTCACTAATCATTGATTAGTAACTAATCTAATCTCTGAATTCGGGATGGGTCGTTACAATTATGCTCAATTGGACAACCGGAGAATGTTTCATGTTGATCAGACAGACATCAGAGGCTGCACGAGTCGCCACACGGGGCCGTGACCCCTGTGCGTGAAAGCTACACACAGTACTGTTCATTACCATCAACTTCAGGCTGACCTGTTTTCCTGCAAGACAGGTCGCCCCACCCGCGTGTTTGAACCGACTTAAAAACACGATCCCTACGTCCAATTTTGTTGTTAACTACCTAATCTCGTCTAATAAAACCTATAAAGAGATTCATTATCTTAAACCATCAAAATCTTACCTTGAGTTATGGTTCAAACATTAAGCTTCTACGACCATGGAGTCTGGGAGTTGCCCTGAGGCTTTCCACGTCTAACTCTCACGATTCTCATCTCCATCAACATCATACGACCTTTCGAAGGCTATTGGAGCAACTGGTTTCATGTTTCTTAGTCCAAAACTGTGAACCGGATGCAGGGACCTCACAGCTCACTACACCACTCTCACAATTTCCCTTCTTTTGCCTCACCAAAACTCACCAATCTCTCCCTTTTCTCCTCCCTTTTTTCACTCCCTTTCGTTCCCTTTGTAATTTTCTCTGGTAAGCTCACAATTCCTCACTTTCTTTCTTTTTTGGCCATTCATGGTCGAACCATCCCCTTTGACACGACCCATCCCAATCCTCCCTGGATTAATGTGGGATGTACCATGCTTCCGTCTGACACCCCGTGTAAGGCCAGGGATACACCTAAACCCTCTCGGGTCTACCAGAGTATGCTAGGATCTATGGCTGCATGTGATGTCTTGGTCTCTGTTACAACTCCAACCGTGATCAACCTAAAGGGTATTAAAACAGTAAAAGCTGTGAGTGGACGAAAGTAAACAGTTTATGTAACGACCCGTCCTGAATTCTGGGATTAGATTAGTGACTAATGAAGGATTAGTGAGGTCAATCGGTGATTAGTTGAGCGAAATCGGCCGGATGATGTAAAATGACTGTTTTGCCCCTAATCGTGGGCAAAATGATAACTTTTGACTCGGGGAGTCAAATATATGAGGACCGATGACCGTTATGTAGATCGAGACGTCACGAGTCCACAGACAAATGACACATCGAAATCGGACGTCGAACGAAAAAGTTATGGTCACGGGAGCGAAATCGGGGATTTACGTCTCGCGATCTGAATAAAATATTAATTAATTCTAATTGGTTGACTTAATAATGTGGGACCCTTAGATGAGTGACAAGTGTCACTCATCCCATTGGTGACTTCCCTAGAAAATGGATCTAAACCATTAAAATATTATTATTTAATTATTTTATAATTTCACTCATCTCTCATCTCTACCATTCTTTATCTTCATCTCATTTGATCTCTTATCCTGACCATTCATATCATCATCAGCCATCATCCTTCATCTATTATGTTTTCCTCCAAACCCGATCACCATTTTTCATTTCCCTCTAAACAAACACCCAAACCTGACCACCCTTACTACACCGTCCACCGTGACCGGCTGAGAGAGACCAACTGAGGGACTAACCAGGAAGGAAAGGCGATGCCATAGGGAGGCAGAACTGCGGCGGAGCCACGACGGAGAGGTATGAACGTTCAAACCCGAGAACCCATCGTTTTGGACCGAAAATGGAAGTTTTGATTCCTACATTGTTTATCATTTTTATCGACTATAGTGGATTTCTGGTGATCGTAGGACTTGATTAGGATTGGAATTGTGGACGGAGGTGGTCGATGACGGCCGGAAACCGTGAGGGAAAATAGGTCGATTGTTCTTCAGCCCCAAGGTATAATCTTTGACCTGTTTTCTTTATTTTGAAATGGTAGGATGATAGGAATGCGAAGGATGAACAGGTAGGGATAAAAAGGATTGAAAATCGCTGAAAAATAAGAGAGAACCGGCCTCGCCGGTTTGGTTGAACCGGAGTTGCAGAGAACCGGTTCAGACCGGGTTTACCCAAGGTTGACGATGCACTGTTCACCGCGCGTGGGGGCGTGTGGAGGGTATTTTGGGGATGACTTCAACAAGGCTTTTAATCTATTTGATGTAAAGAACATTTTGGGACTAGTTTCAAGTTAATTGGACATCGTTTCTATATAGTTCGGGATGTCCGAAGGTTTAGGATCGAGTTTAAAAATAGTTAAAAATTCAAGAAAATTACGGGGCTTCAATGAGAGGTTAATAAGGTAGTTAGTAACCCTCTAGTATGATTTGGACAAGTTTGGGAGTCCCGGTGACAGTGATTAGCACATAGAGGCTTACGACATGCAAATCGAGGCAGCATCGTAGGACAGTCTGTGAGTGGACCTTGATTTCTAAACTGTAATGCATGCATAAATGTTTTATATGTTTTACATATGTGATTCTATGATGATGATTTGGATATTAGTGATTTACATGATTTCACGTATTTAGAGGCGATTTATGTATTTGCACGAATATCGAGGTTTACGATTTTACACTGATTATACGTGCTTATGGTTTCAAAAATGGTTTTCATTTTGAAAAGATAAACTCGGGCATGAGACCCATTTTTTTTTTAAACCCCAAGCTTTGAAGTCCAATTAGTTACGTTATCGGGCCAGAGGCCCAATTGGTTCGTGAATTGATTTCAGAATTGAAAATATGGAATCTTGCACGAGACCCATTTGATTTACGAACTCTCGGACTTGAAGTCTATTTGATTCAATAAGGCATTGGGCTGGAAGCCCAGTTGGTTTACGTATCGGGCCCGAGGCCCAGTTGATTTGCGTATCGGGTTCGAGGCCCAGTTGATTTACAAATCGGCCTTGGGGCCCAGTTAGGTTACAAAAAAGGGCATGAGGCCCATTTGGTTTATGAAATCGGGCACGAGGCCCATTTGGTTTACGAAATCGGGCACGAGGCCCAGTTGGCTTACGAATCGGGTCGGAGACCCAGTTGGTTTACTAAATCGGGCGTGAGGCACAGTTGGTTTATGGATTCGGGCTTGGGGTCCAGTTAAGGTTTACGATTGTGATTTCGGATCGGGGACCCACAAATGGATTTCTGGTTCATGACGGTTTATGGGGACCGGGCATGAACCCTTGAAAGGTTTGAGAATGATTTCAAAATGGTTTTTCATATACCATCCTTATATATTTATGGATTGTCTCTTCCAGGGAGGGTCATTGTCCTGGGTGGGCCCCAGAGTAGTCACGGAGCACTAACTAAGTAGAGTCGCTCCCGTTGGGTACCTTACTCTCAAGAAGGCCATTATGGATTATAACCCCCAAGGAGGGTCATTGATCTACGGACATTGACCTAGGTGGACCCTGGGGAGACTTGGGATTTGAGACCACAGGTAGCACGCGCGTAGCTTTAGAAACCGTGACATGATTGGTTATATGATATATGGTAAACATGATTTCTGGGATTTTGCGAAATTGTGTTTTGTGAATAATAAATGGATTTGGGCTAAGTTCCCACATATGTTTGATATGATTATGGATTTGTGTAAATGGATTTGGGCAGGGGCTCGTATGACTTGAATTTACGGAACTTGGGACTGAGACCCTATTAATGGTTATTGAAACATATGTGGTTTGATAAATGGTTTTCCTATGCATGCATGCTTTTTAGTGAAGGGCATAAAGGTCTTTTATGAAATATGTTTTATTAAACTATTGTTTTTCGTCCACTCACAGTCTTTTCTGGTTTTAATGCCCTTCGGGTTGATCTCAGATGCGAACTGTAGCAGAGACAGAGACATTACACTTCTCCACCGGATCCTAGCGCGCTCTGGAAGTCAGTCGGACTGAAGGTTTTAAATTATCGCTTGTCTGACACTTCGTGTTAGACGGGATCATGACAGATCCCATGTTAATCCCGGGGGGATTGGGATGGGTCGTGTCAGTTTATAAAACTCATTTCACAAAAGACATTTATACCCTTCACTAAAAAGCATGCATGCATCAGAAAACAAGTTATAACAACCACTTTATTTAAATCAAATCATATGACTTTTCAATTTAAAACTCAGTGAAAACGTTTCTCAATGAATGTCATTTCCTTAGTAGGGTCTCAACCCAAAACCAAACACGTCGGGTCTTTGCCCAAATCAGTCAAAAACAGTATACAAAATCCTTGACATCCTTGATGTCTAATAAATAATGTCACGGTTCTAAGGCTACGCGTGTCACTCGGGGTCTCAAGTTTGAGTCCTTCCCTCGAACCCTATCTGGGGTGATATCAATATCTAGAAATCCTGATCATGAGCCTCTCTTCGGAGCGGTCCCTCTTAGGCAATTCTCGGACTCCTGGTCCTGAGCCTCTCCTCGGAGCGGCCCCTTCCAAGCAGTGCACCATGACTACTCCAGGATACTACGAGACGTCTGGAGGAGACAATGTAAGACCCGTGGCCTAGAGGGAACAGTGAGCGATCCCACATTCCTGCGAGGGGAATGGTTTGTCAGAACCCGTCCCAAATATCGCCTCGATACCCAGGACGGGTTCTGACAATTGGTATCAGAGCATAGGTTTGTCGGTTTGTGTGGGTATGAGGTCGTATTTAGGGTATTTTACTAACTCTATGCCTCTTTTAGCGTACGTTCGACCATACCTTCGAGACGTGAACCCCCTCCACGACCTAAAGACTTGGCAAGAGAAGCAGAGAGTGCGTCAATAGAGCGAGCCCAGCGGCTCGAGGCTACTACGTTCAGTGGTGGGGCAAACCCAGAGGAAGCCCACCGATGGATCACCCGGCTTGAGCGGATTTTCGGGGTGATGCATTGTCCTCTAGGGGACCGTGTGTTGTTGGCTACTTTTCTGCTAGACGGCGCAGTGTATGAGTGGTGGTATACGCTGGAGTTGTCAGGTTGGGATGCTCATACTGTGACGTGGGAGACTTTCGGGGAGCGGTTCTTGGACCAGTATTATCCTCGCTCTTTTCGGGATGCCAAAGAGGCGGAGTTCCTTCAGTTGAAATAGGGGAGCATGACAGTAGCTGAGTATGAGCAGAGGTTCCAGATGTTGTCTCGATTCACTCCTACATTTGTGGCAACTGAGGCTGAGAAGTGTCGTCGGTTTGAGTTGGGTCTTCGGAGAGAGATTAGGTCCATTGTGACAGCTGGCTCATTTGATACCTTCAGGGAGTTGTCAGATGCTGCTGTGAGAGTGGAGGTTAGTTTGCCTGCCAGGCCATAGTACTCGGGCAGTGTGCGACGCCGTGAGCATTCTTTTCCTGGAGCGTCAAGTCAGAGGACCCCGAAGCGGGGCAATTATGGTGGTACTTCATCAGCTGGTGGTGCCCGGTTTGGCAGACCAGGCAGTTTTCAGGGCTCTGGATTTCGGGGAGCTAGAGCACAGCCGACTCCTCAGGGGAGTGCGACTTCTGTTGCTTCTACTGGGAGACAGACTAGTGGACCCGGTAGAGATGTCTGCTATTACTGTGGAGAGCGTGGCCACTTTCGGAGAGAGTGCCCGTTATTAGCCCAGGAGGGTGGAGCCGGTCGAGGTGCAGCAGAACCCGGGCGGAGTACTACATCTGTGTCAAGGGCGGTATGCCCTAGATGTGGCAGTGGTGCCACGAGCAGTTCTAGAGGGCGCGGTCGGTCATCAGGACCTCAGGCGCGAGTTTTTGCTATGACCTAGTAGGAGGCTAGATCAGCACCTGGAGTGGTGACAGGTACACTTACCATACTTGGTCACACTGTTTTTGCTTTGATAGATCCTGGGGCTACTCACTCGTTTATAGCCCGGAGTTGTAGTCTGGTGACAGAGAGAGAGGTGTCTACCTTGGATTGTGCTTTAGGGGTGAGTACGCCTATTGGAGAGGTGTTGGTAGTGACTCAGGTTTTGAGAGAGTGTTCGATGATGGTTTGCGAGGTTGAGTTATTGGCAGACTTGTTACTGTTGGATTTACAGGACTTCGATGTTATTTTGGGTATGGACTGGTTAACTAGACATCATGCTTCTATCGAGTGTTTCGATAGAAGAGTGACCTTTCGGAGTCCAAGATTACCAGAGACCACATTTCAGGGTGATCAGCGTGCACCCCCTACTGGAGTTATTTTAGCACTTGAGGCTAGCAAGTTGTTTCGTAAAGGATGCCAGGGTTACATAGCTCAAGTGGTGGATACACGTGCTATGCCAGTGAGGGCGGAGGATATTCTAGTGGTGCGGGAGTTTCCCGATGTTTTTCCCGAGGAGTTGCCAGGATTACCACCTCATCGAGACATCGAGTTCACGATTGATCTTCTTCTAGGTACGCAGCCCATTTCATAGACTCCTTACCACATGACACCTGCAGAATTGAGGGAACTAAAGGCACAGTTACAAGAGTTGGTCGATATGGGATTCATTCGACCGAGTATGTCACCTTGGGGAGCGCCAGTACTGTTTGTCAAGAAAAAAGATGGAGGTTTGAGATTGTGTGTTGACTACAAACAGTTGAATAAGGTAACTATTAGGAATAAGTATCCCCTACCCCGGATTGATGACTTGTTCGACCAGTTGAAGGGAGCACAGTACTTTTCGAAAATTGATCTTCGCTCAGGTTATCATCAGCTACGGGTCAAGGAAGAGGATATACCAAAGACGGCCTTTCGGACCAGGTACGGTCACTATGAGTTTGTTGTGATGCCTTTTGGGTTGACTAACGCCCCAACAGCTTTTATGGATCTCATGAACCGAGTGTTCCGGTCATACTTGGATCGTTTTGTGATTGTTTTCATTGATGACATCTTCGTGTATTCGAAGAGTGCGAAGGCACACGAGAAGCATTTGAGGATAGTTCTTAAGACTCAGAGAGCATTAGTTGTATGTGAAGTTGAGCAAGTGCCAGTTTTGGTTGACCAGTGTTGGTTTTCTAGGTCATGTGATTTCAGCCGAGGGCATCAGAGTGGATCCTCAGAAGGTTAAGGCGGTAGAAAATTGGGAACAGCCCAAGACGGTGACAGAGATCAGGAGTTTTCTAGAGTTAGCAGGCTATTACCGGCGCTTCATTGAGGGTTTTTCGATTCTTGCTGCTCCACTGACACGATTGACTCGGAAGGGAGTTCGGTTTGATTGGGATGAGAACTGTGAGCAGAGTTTCCAGGAGCTTAAAAGGCGGTTGACATCGGCCCCTGTGTTGGCTCTTCCAGACGACAGTGGTGAGTTCAAGGTTTATAGTGACGCTTCTTTACAGGGTTTGGGCTGTGTGTTGATGCAGCATGGGAAAGTGATTGCTTACGCTTCTCGGCAGTTGAAACCCCATGAGATGAACTACCCTACTCATGACTTGGAACTTGCATCAATGGTCCATGCACTGAAGATTTGGCGACATTACTTGTACGGCGAGAGGTGCAGGATTTTTACGGATCATAAGAGTTTAAAGTATCTTTTTACTCAGAAGGAGCTGAATCTGAGACAACGTCGATGGTTAGAGCTGCTTAAGGACTATGATTGTACGATTGAGTATCATCCAGGAAAAGCTAATGTGGTAGCCGATGCTTTGAGTAGGAAGTTAGCTAGTTCATTGTCGCATTTGAGGACAGTCCGGTTACCTTTGTTGGTTGAGCTCCCAGACTTGGAGTAGAGTTGACTGTGGATGGCCAGGGAGCACTACTAGCGAGTTTCCACGTACGACCTGTTTTGATTGATCAGGTTATTGATGCTCAGTTTGAGGGCCTCATTTTGGGAATCATACAGATTGAGGTTGAGGCTGGAAAGAGACAGGATTTTGAGATTCGCGGGGATGGAGCCTTGGTTAAGGATGGACATTTGTGTGTACCCGAGGACGAAGCACTGAAGAAGCTGATACTGGATGAAGCTCACTGTTCAGCTTATGCGATGTATCCTGGTGGGACCAAGATGTATCGTACACTTCGAGAGCATTACTGGTGGTCAGGTATGAAACGTGAGATTACAGAGTATGTCAGTAGATGCTTGATCTGTCAACAGGTGAAAGCTGAGCGGCAGAGACCCTATGGAGCACTGCAACCTTTGCCGATCCCCGAGTGGAAATGGGATCACTTGACGATGGACTTTGTATTCAAGCTGCCCAGGACGCCAAAGGGACATGATGGTGTGTGGGTGATTGTGGATCGACTTACAAAGTCTGCTCATTTCTTACCAGTACGGGAAAACTTCAGGCTGGCGCAGTTTGCACAGTTGTTTATTGATGAGATTATTCGGCTGCATGGTACTCCAGAGTCAATAGTCTCTGACAGAGATCCGAGGTTTACTTCCCGGTTTGGCAGAACTTACAGGAAGCTTTTGGGACAAAGTTGCATTTCAGTACTGCCTTTCATCCTCAGACCGACGGACAGTCTGAGCGGACCATTCAGATTCTTGAGGATATGATGAGAGCGTGTGTCTTACAGTTTCAGGGTACTTGGGAGTCACATTTACCTTTGATGGAGTTTGCCTACAATAACAGTTATCAGGAGAGTATTCGGATGGCTCCTTACGAGGCTCTGTACGGGCGACAGTGTCGGACTCCGTTGTGTTGGACCAAGGTTGGTGAGAGGAGATTGACTACTTCCGAGCTGGTAGATCTTACTCAGGAAAAAGTAGCATTGATTAGAGATCAACTGAAGGTAGCACAGGACCGACAGAAGAGCTACGCCGACCGTAGGATCAGGGATTTGGAGTTTGCAGTAGGAGACTGGGATTTCTTGAAGTTATCTCCTTGGAAGGGGATCGTACGGTTTGGCAGACGAGGGAAGTTGAGTCCTCGTTACATTGGACCCTATGAGATCTTGGAGCGGATTGGTCCTGTTGCTTATCGATTGACTTTACCAGCAGACTTGGCAAAGGTACATAATGTCTTTCATGTATCTATGATTCAGAAGTATGTTCGTGATGATTCACATGTTCTAGAAGCACAACCTGTTGAGCTTAGAGAAGATTTGAGCTTTGAAGAGCAGCCGGTAGCGATTCTAGATCGGAAGGATAAAGTCTTACGGAGGAAGACAGTTCCCTTAGTTAAAGTCTGGTGGAGGAATCATCAGGTGGAAGAAGCTACATGGGAACTAGAAGCTTTAATGCGGGAACAGTACCCTTACTTGTTTCACTGAATTTCGGGGACAAAATTCTTTTTAGGGGGGTAGATTGTAACAACCCGTACCTTCAGGAAGGGTACAAATGTAATTTTGTAAAAGAATTGTATAAAATGACGATTTTGCCCTTGTGAATCGTGTGTCAAAAGTTGACTTTTTGATTTACAGGTTGGACGAGTGTTGACCATTGACCGTGACGTAGTTTAGGACGTCACGAGTCCGTAGACAGGTGGCATGACCGATTTGGACAATCGGAGAAAAAGTTATGATGTTCGGAAGATTGAGGGCATTACCGTAATATAGAGGAAAATGTTGACTTTTTAGTGGACTTTTGATTTTCACGTAGATCGAGGACCGTTAGATAGCTCTCGACGTCCTGAGTATAACGACAGGCGGAACGCTGTCATCGGACGTCGGACGGAATAGTTATGAGTCTGGGAAGTTGAAGGGCAAAATGGTAATTTTAAATTCTAGGGGCATTTTGGTCTTTTTGTCTTTAGGGCCAATTAGATAAGGGCAAGTGGCATGAGTGGGATTGGATATTTTGTGCTGATGACCATGGAGAAGAGGACACGTGGATTAACACTAGAGGATTCTAGGATTGTTTAGTGTACACACGGGTATAACTTGTCTCATTTCAAACCGTGCAAATTGGTTTGAGAAACAGAAAACAGAGAGTGAGGCGGTGGAGTGTTTGATCGATTCAGAGTGTGGGTGAGAGTTTTGGTGAGTTGTGAGAGTGACAGAGAGAAGAAGGGAAGCTGGTGATCGAGATTGGGGGTGAAATCGTGCTGGAAAAACGCTGGTGGTGAGGTCTGAGTTTCAAGGAAAAACAGAGAGGTCGTGGGACAGAGGTGGTGGTTGTGCCGTGTGTTGGCTTAATCCAAGCTGTGGAGGAGTTAGGACGACTGCAGGGGACTTAGTGGACACCGTGGTACATGGCGGTGCAAACGGCGGAGGACGAATTGCAGGTAAGCCCAAATCCCCTGTTTTTCCCGTTTTATTGTTTTCAAAAGTCGTGGACTTTGGGTTAGAGTCGAGGGTTTTGGTGAGTGATGTGATGTTCAGGGAGGTCCTAGGAGTCGTCTAGGATGGTCGCCGTGACGAGGGAAGGTCTGGGTGGCCGGAGACCAAAACAGGGCTATCAGGCAGTTTTGGTTCGAGGTTGAAGACGACGGGTTTCAGGCCGTGATTTCCAGTTTTGAGGATGGGAAAGGATTGCTGGGAACTGGATGAAGCTAATAGGATTGGATTGAGTGAAAATGGTGGAGGAATTACAGAGAACCGGTCACGCCGGTTCAGTACAGTTGAACCGGGTGACTCGAGGTAGACGATGCTACTATAACAGCGCGTGAGGCCCACGCGCAGCCACTTTGGGCGGCGCGTGGAGGCGCGTGGGGAGGATTATGAGGAACCTTCCAACATGGTTTTTGGTCTAAATGTTATAACGAATCTACTGTGACAAGTTTCGAGTAAATCGGACGTTGTTTCGGGTTAGTTCGAGTATCCGGACGGTTTAGGGTTTAAATTTAAATTACGTTTAACTTCCCGAAAATTAGGGAAATTAGGGTTAGCATATTTGATGTCTTTGTGGCCCTATTTGGTGATTACTGACAGGACGAGAGACGTCTGAGACGGTCGAGGAGCGCACGGAGCGCGATTTACACTTTTTGACCCCTGAGTGGACTCTTTCTTTTCTTACGAGCATGCCTGGCTGCTTTTCTTTATGTTTTATGATTTTAAGTGTGTTCTTATGCTTTTTAATGGTGATTATATGTGGTTGATATGTTTGTGATATATTTGCACGTTTTTCGAGATACTTTCGGGTTTTCACACGTTTTTTTGAGAAAAGCTGGATTTCTAATTTTTATGCTAAGCTTTTAGGTTTTTCAATCTATAATTGTTTCCTGATAGGTATAGTGGATTATGAGATATGATTTTGGTAATCAAGGTTTTGGTTTTGAAAATCGGATTTCGAGATGCGAGATTTGGTTTTAAAGTCGGAAAAAGTGGATTTCCGGATTTGGGTTCGGAATGACGGTTCTGGATACCGGAAGGGCATCAGACCAGTGATTCCGGATTCGGGTTTGGAGATGGATTGGTTTGGATTGGATTTGCTGGATCTGGATATTGGGTTTAAAGACCCGGATTCTGATTGACGGGGGACGAGCCCGGATTGAGTTTAAAGACTCGGGAGTTTAAAGACTCGGATATGTACGATATTACCCCCATAGGCCTATTGAGTTTAAAGACTCGGGAGTTTAAAGACTCGGATTACATTTGAGGCCTGGTTTGAGTTTAAAGACTCGGATAGACCCAGTAGATTTGATCAGACTTGACATATGTGGAATTGGTTTTTTTTTTTGTGATATGATCTTAGCATATTTGTTATACTGTTTTATGTTGTGGTTTCTGATACTTTGTTAGGCATGCATATTTTATTTTAAAACGGAGGGAAAAATCTTATTTTTTTTCTTAATCCTTGTTGTTTCTAAATCGTATTTGAAACTCTTATTTCTTTTAGTCCACTCACTCTTTTTGGTTTTTAACTTTCCCTCCAGGTCATGGTGATAGCGTTGGGGTAAACGTTGAGGCAGGAACCGAGGCATAGAGCTTTACTACGTTCTTTCGTTGCAAGATTAGCCTAGTAGGACTTTTGTGCTTGTCTTGTATAACGTTATGCTCTGTACTACAGTTGTATTATAATTACTCCCTTGTCTGATAGTTATGCTTATGGTTATTTTGAGGTTCTTGCGGTACTTTAAGTGTGATTGTCAGACGGGAGTAGGGTTCGTCCCAAGTATCGAGGCGATATTTGGGACGGGTTCTGACATGCTTTAGGAGGGGAATGGTGGTGTGCCTTAAAGGTGTAGGCACACACCTATCTAGCACGAGCCTTTTTGGGAGCTCAGTGGCTTTGGGTTTGGTTGGAGCTCCAAAGTTAAGCGAGTTGAGGCCGGTGTAATTCTATGATGGGTGACCTCCTGGGAAGTTGCACTGTAACGACCTGTCCCGAATTTCAGGATTAGATTAGTGACTAATGAAGGATTAGTGAGATTAATCGATGATCAGTTGAGTGATTTCAGATGGAAGGTGCAAAATGATAGTTTTGCCCCTAGAGGTGGGCGAAACGTTGACTTTTGACTCAGGCAGTTAAATGGACTTTGGCCGATGACTGTGATGCAGTTAAGGACATCACGAGTCCGTAGACAGGCAGACGTTCGATTCCGACGTACGACGTGAAAGTTATGAGGCTCGAAAGTTGAAGGGCATTTTGGTAATTTTTTGCAAAGGGTATTTTGGTCATTTGGTTGCCTTGGGATTTGTACCCAATCAGACAAGAACATTTTTCCCTTGTCTGGAAGGCTGTGGAAGCCTCACAACCTCCTCTCATCGTTTTTAAAAGAGTGAAAACTTGTAAGTGTGTGTAATCGGTGAGGAAAGGTCGAGTGAGAGAAAAACAGGGGACCGTGAGGATCAACCCAGATAATTCTCATCAAACCCCATCCTTTCCCGTGATTTTTGAAGGGAAATGAGAGAATGGACTTGGATGATGAGGGTGGAGGCTACGGCGGCACACGACGACGACAGTAAGTTCGAATTCCCGTGAAATGCCCTGTTTGGATTCAAAAATGGCAAACGATGATTTAGTGGTTATTGATCAATTTGGTTACTTGGATGAGGTTTTGGAAATTAAAAGGAAGCTAACAAACTTGAAAGCACAGCTAGAGGTGGCCGGGATCGTGAGAGTACGACAGTCGAAGGTTGGCTGGTTTATGCTTGATCGGGAAGGTATTTTCCAGTTCCTAATTTCATGTTTTAAGGTCATAGATGGATAGGAAATGTTTGGATGAAGGTATAGGAGTTGGAAGGATCGAAAACGGAGAAGGAATGGCGGAGAACCGGTTACGCTGGTTCAGCTGAACTGGATTACAGTGAACCGATTTGGACCCAGCTCACTAGAGGACATGGATGAACAGTACCGGCGCGTGAAGCCCACGCGCAGTGCCTTTGAGCGGCTCTTGGGGGCGCGTGGGAAGATCTGGGAGAAGTGTTCAACATGTGTTTTGATGTTTTCGATGTAACGAATATTTTGGGATTGGTTTCGAGTCGATCGAACATGGTTTCGATATAGTTCGGGATGTCTGAAGGTTTAGGATCGAGTTTAAATACGTTGAAAAATCCGAAAAAAATACGGGGATTTAATGGAAGGTTATTGAAGTAGTTAGTGACCTTAGAATGTGATTTGGACAGGTCAAAGAGTTTCGGTGATGATGGATTAGCCGAAAAATGCTTATTGCATGTGTATCGATGCGGCAACGAGGATGGTCTATGAGTGGACTTTGCTTTCTAAATTATAATGCATGCATACCTGTTTTATCTGTTTTTGATATATGATTTCTATGCTTATGATTGCGATATTTATGATTTTCGTATTTACACGTATTCAATGTGATTTGTCATATTTATACATATTTCAGGAATATGGTTTATGCTATGCTTTGATGATGATTTTGATGGATGATTTTATACTGTTGATATGTATTGTGTTTGATAATGAGTTTGATGATATGATATTGGGTTTGAATGTGAATTCGGGCATGAGACCCATTTCGATAAAATATAATTTCAGATTTCGATTTAAATGCGATTTTGGATGGATTTCTGGATTTGGAATATGGTTTTGAAATGATGATTTCGGATATGGATTTGGAAATGGATTTATGGATTTAGATTTGATAAAATGGTTTTGAATTGGATTTACTGGATCTGGATTTGGGTTTAAAGACCCGGTGATTGTTTGTGACTGGGGAGGGCCCTATATATGTGATTTGAGTTTAAGACTCGTGAGTTTAAAGACTCGGGTATTGATTTCCCTCAAGGCCTGTTATTGAGTTGAAAGACTCGTGGGTTGAAAGACTCGTTGATTACCCAGGAAGGCCTGATTGAGTTTAAAGACTCGGATTGATATTGAGTTTAAAGACTCGTTGATATGAGATCCAGCAGGTTTGATTGATTGATTAATATGTGTTTTGGATTTACGTGATATCATGATGGTTTTCATATGGTTTTCAAATGTTTTGGGCAGTGGCCCAGATGATTGGATTTATGGTTTTTACACGTGATTTGGATATTGGATTTTTGGGCTAAGTTCCCAAACTTGGTTTTGATTTATGGTTTTGGGCTAAGGCCCTGAATTTGAGAAAATGAAATAATTTCTAGTTTTCATATAGGGTTTTCTTATGTTGAAAACGAAATGTTTTTCGAATGCATGCATTGGTTTTACGTGGAGAGCATAAATGTCTTTTTCTGTAAAATGTATTTTTTAAAATTATTTATTTTTTTCCACTCACAGTTTTTTCTGGTTTTTCGATGCCTTTCAGGTTGATACAGTGCGAGCTGTTGTTGGTGAGACTGAGACATCACACACGATTCACGGTGGTTTCTGCGCACTCTAAGAAGCCGGAAGTTGTATTGGAGCGCTGACCTAGAATCCCTTGTCTGGCTTGTGTGTTACATGGAGGTTAAACGAGTGTTTAGCCTTCGTGTCACACGTGGGTTAGACGGTAGCATGTCACATCCCTTAATCTAGTGGGATTGGGGATGGGTCGTGTCATGCACCGTGAGCTCCCGAAAATAAAACCGTGAGGGCGAGGAGGCTCAAAGCAGACAATGTCGTGGTAGAGTCAGGTCCTGACCGGGGAGGGTCGGGTCTTGACAAAATGGTATCAGAGCCAAACCCTGATAGGGAAGTGTGCCAGTGAGGACACTGGGCCCTAAGGGGGGTGGATTATAAGACCCATGTCCTGAAGGGAACGGTGAACGATCCCACATTCCTGTGAGGGGAATGGTCTTGGAGGGGAATGGTGGTGTACCTTAAAGGTGTAGGCACACACATTTCTAGCACGAGGCCTTTTGGGAGCTCAGTGTCTTTGGGTTCGATTGGAACTCTAATGTTAAGCGAGTTGAGGCTGACGTAATTCCAAGATGGGTGACCTCCTGGGAAGTTGCACCATGTGCTCCCGAAAACAAAACCGTGATGGCGATGAGGCCCAAAGCGGACAATATTGTGCTAGAGCCAGGTTCTGATTGAGGAGGGTCGGGTCCTAACAGACAATCCACACATAAGTAAAACAATGATCAAACTAGTGAAAATCTTTGTAAAACCATTTATACCTCAAATGACACGACCCATCCCAATCCCCCGGGATTAACACGGGATGTGCCATGCTCCCATCTAACCCACGTGTAACACGAAGGGTCAGATAAGGGATAAATCAAACCTTATCCCACTCGAGGCTTCCAGAGCGCACCATGATAAGTGGAGGAGTGTGATGTTTCGGTCTTTGCTACAGCCCGCATCCACGATCAACTTGAAGGGCATTAAAAATCATAAAAGCTCCGAGTGGACGAAAATAAATAGTTTAACAAAACACATTTCATAAAAGACATTTATGCCCTTCATAAAAAATCATGCATGCATTCAAAAGCCAGTTAATTTAAATATAATAAAACCGTTTATAAAACCAAATTCCATTTCCTTCCTCAAATCATTAGGGCCTTAGCCCAAAACCATAAAATCAATCGTGTCGGAACTCAGCCCAAAATCGTAAAATTAAACCATGTGGTTCGCTGCCCAAAATCATTAATCAACACAAAAATACAAATTCGTAAATCCAGTGGAATACAATTTATACCAATACTTGGCATCCCAGACGTCATGTCACTGTCTAAAGCTACGTGTGCCGTTTGGAGTCTTTCTGAGCCTATCTATGACATCCTAGATGTCTGACGTCCCATGACAGGACCCACCCCTAATCCCCCGGGATTAAGGGCTAAATCCCGATCCCGTCTAACTTACGCATGGTACGAAGGCTAAACCAACGTCCAACCTTCATGCGACACGTAAGTCGGACAAGGGATTCTCGATCCAACCATCCGAAAAGGTACCGATTTTCCCAGAGTATACTGAACTACTGTGGAGCACGGGTGTGATGTCTCCGTCTCTCTCGATCAACAGCCCGTTCCGCAACAACCTGGAGGATATCGAAAACACGAAAAGACTGTGAGTGGACAAAAATAAAGAATAAGTTCAAAAACAGTTCAATAAAACAATTACAGTTATACCCTCAATTTCAAAACAATGCATGCATATCAAATTCATATCATAAAAACCATTCAATGTTCCGGTTAAGCGAACCAGGTAAGAAAAACCGAACACAGGTTCCTTTTTCCAAATCCCGGGCCTCAACCCAAAACCATTGAAAACCATTTCATCCGGGCATAGCCCAAAACCTCGAAAAACCATTATTGAAACCATACCATATTTCTGTTCATCGAACCTGCTGGATCTACCCGAGTCTTTAAACTCCTGAGTCTTTAAACTCAATCCAGGCCTTAATATAATCCAAGTCTTTAAACTCCCGAGTCTTTAAACTCAATAGGCCTTACAGGGGAACTATCAATATCCGTGTCTTTAAACTCCCGAGTCTTTAAACTCAATCCGGGCCCGCCCCCGTCATAATCATATCCGGGTCTTTAAACCCAATAACCAGATCCAGCAAATCCAATCCAAAACCGTTTGAAAACTATTTCCCATTTCCGAATCCGAATCAGCAATCTCATCAGGATCCCAAATCCAAACCCAGAACTCATATCCATCATCCCTTTCCAAATCCGAGTCCGAAACCATCATTCCGTAAGTTAGCATCCGGAATAACCATTCCGAACCCAACCCGGAAATCCATTTTTAAGTTCCAAACTGAATTCCGAATCGTCATTCGGAAATCCGATTCAAAAACCCAAAATTCAGTATAGAAAACATATAAAAACATATATGCATGCATCAAGAGTTAGAAAACAAAGTCCACTCACATACCATTCCGACGTCGCCTCGATACGAGCGCACCTACGCCGCTCCCGGCCATTTCGCTATCCTTGGCTTTCCCGAACCTGTCCAAATCCCATACTAAGGTCACTAATTACTTCACAAAGGTCATACTAAAGCCCCATAATTTTCCCGGATTTTTGGCTATTTTTAACCGAGCCCTATAACCTTTGGACATCCCGAAACATGTTGAGACGATGTCCGATCGACTTAAAACCAGTGCCAAAATCTTTGTTACATCGAATACTTTAAAAGTCTTGTTGGAAGCTTTCCCAAAAGGAGCCCCACGCGCCCTCACGCGACGCCCAAAGGGGCTGTGCGTGAGGCCCACGCGCCACACTATTCATTGTCTTCAACCTCTCGCTGGACCGATTCAGACCGGTTCGAACTGGCCCGGTCCAACTGAACCGGCGAGAACGGTTTTGTGTCCATTTTCAGTCCAATTCTAACCATTTTAATCCTGGTAGCTTCGTCCTAATCTAACCAATTGTTTTAACTATTGAAAACATGGAAAACCAGGTAGAAAGGTACCTCCTAGATCAATCAACATTCCTTCGATTTACTCCCTCTCTGTTTCCAAGTTCTAGGCCTCCTTTTCTCGTGGTTTCAAGTCCAAATGGTCCCTTTTGATTTCCAAAATCACACCCAAAGCAACAACTTAAGCATTAGCCATTCAATTCCAATTTGCCATGATCGAATTCATATCCTGAAGTTACTGGTTTTGGGCCTTACCGTCCATATCAGGTCCTGAATTCCATTCCACTGAGTTTGTCTCATCATCCTTCCCATATTTTGTTCACAAGTCAGCATCACTTGATGGGGATTTGATGAGATTGAATCCAAGGCCGTGTTGCCCTCTGTTTCTCCTAGCCCGAAACCCACCGTCCACGACGGTTTCACGACCGCTCCACCACATTTTCGCCTTCCCTCACCATACTGATCACTCACTCACCATCACAAAGAACTCACACATGATTCACTCACTAAGAAATGGTCGATTGCTCTCTGTTTTTTTTTAGTTTCTCTGTTTCTCAGATGCACGGCTACTCGGCCATTTAAAACACTAAACCGTGCACAACATAGGCTAGAAGCCTCTAGGATTTTACCAGGTGTCACACACCCTGTGGACACAATCAAAATATCCAATCCCAAGTCCCCATGTGTCCTTATCTGATTGGGCACTCTTCCCAAGGTTGTAAAAAGACCAAAATGCCCCTATAAGTCCAAATGACCATTTTGCCCTTCACCTTCAAAAACAATGCATGCATATCAAATTCATGTCATAAAAACCATTCAATGTTCCGGTTAAGCGAACCAAGTAAGAAAAACCGAACACAGGTTCTTTTTTCCAAATCCCGGGCCTCAACCCAATACCATCGAAAACCATTTCATCCGAGTATAACCGAAAACCTCGGAAAACCATTATTGAATCACACCCAAAGCAACAATTTAAGCATTAGCCATTCAATTCCAATTTGCCATGATCGAATTCATATCCTGAAGTTACTGGTTTTGAGCCTTACCGTCCATCTCAGGTCCTGATTTCCATTCCAATGAGTTTGTCTCATCATCCTTCCCATATTTTGTTCACAAGTCAGCATCACTTGATGGGGATTTGAAGAGATTGAATCCAAGTCCGTGTTGCCCTTTGTTTCTCCTAGCCCGAAACCCACCGTCCACGACGGCTTCACGGCCACTTCACCACATTTTTGCCTTTCCTCACCATACTGATCACTCACTCACCATCACAAAGAACTCACATATGATTCACTCACTGAGAAGTGGTCGATTGCTCTCTGTTTTTTTTAGTTTCTCTGTTTCTCAGATGCACGACTACTCGGCCATTTAAAACACTAAACCGTGCACAACATAGGCTAGAAGCCTCTAGGATTGTACCAGGTGTCACACACCCTGTGGACACAATCAAAATATCCAATCCCAACTCCCCATATGTCCTTATCTGATTGGGCACTCTTCATAAGGTTGTAAAAAGGCCAAAATGCCCCTATAAGTCCAAATGACCATTTTGCCCTTCACCTTCTTAGACCCATAACTTAATCGTCCGACGTTCGATGACAGCGTGCCGCCTGTCATTGTACTCAGGACGTTGAGACCTATCTAATGGTCCTCGTTTTGCGAGAAGAAACCTTGTCATTCAAAAAGTCAACAAATACCCCTCTTTTAACCAAATTATGAAAGTGCCCTCAACCTTCCGATCATCATAACTTCCTCCTCGGATGTCGGAATAGGGCATGCCACCTGTCTACGGACCCGTGACGTCCCGAACTACCATCAATCAATGTCCATTCGACCTCCCGAACTAAAAGTCAACATTTTGCCCATTCTAGAGGCAAAATCATCATTCTACGCCACCCGTCCAAACGTATCCAACTAATCACCGATTATCTTCGTTAATCCGTCATTAACTACTAAGCTAATCCTGACTTCCAGGATGGGTTGTTACATCCTAGACGTCTAATAATAGCAATCCTGCTTCTGAGTCACTATCTGGTCCGGTTGCTCTGTGCAATGACCCATCACAGGCAATGTGCCGGGACTACCCCAGTGTCTCAGACAGCTAGAGGAGATCATCCACATATCCATATATAAGGATGGTATATGGAAAACATTTTAAAAAATCATCTCAAAACCGTTTAGAATGGGGCCCTTGCCCATAATACCGTTAAATCCATTTCCTTTCCATAAACCATAAATGAGACTCATGCCCGATATCATAATCAACTAGGCCACCTGTAACGACCCATCCCAGAAATCGAGATTAGATTAGGGGTTAATGACGGATTAGTGAAGTTAATCGGTGATTAGTTGGATGCTTCCGGACGGACGGTGCGAAATGTCGGTTTTGCCCATAAAATGGGAAAAATGTTGACTTTTTGATCGGGCGGTCAAATGTACTTTGACCGATGAGTGTGACGTAGTTCAGGATGTCACGAGTTCATAGACAGGTGGCACGTCCGATTCTGACATTCGAGGAAAAAGTTATGATGTTCGGAAGTTCAAGGGTAATTTGGTAATTTGGTTAAAAATGGGCAATTTGTTGACTTTTCAAACGACATGGACTTTTCACGTAATTCGAGGACCGTTAGGTAGGTCTTGATTTCCTAAGTACAACGACAGGCGGCATGTTGTCATCGGACGTCAGACGGTTTCGTTATAAGTCTAAACACGCGAGGGGCAAAATGGTAATTTGTGAAGGCAGGGGTATTTTGGTCTTTTCACTGCTTAGGGATCTATGCCCAGTAAAATGGTGCCACCTTGTGTCTTGGGGGATGTGCCCACTGGTTTTGGGACACTTGTCCCTCTCTGGAAGGCAAAAGAAGCCTCTTCCACCGTCTTCTATTTGTTTCACGTGATTTAAAAGTTGAAATGAATGAGTTAAACGGTTTAGGGGTACATGAGAAACAGAGAGATAATCTGATTGTGAGAACCAATTCCATTGAGGGAGGTGATGGCTACTTGTGAATGGAGAAAGGAAGTGGGAAAACTGACGTGGATGAGTGTGGTGATGCTTGTACCACGGACCGTCGTGGACGGTGATTTTCGAACTATGAAAAACAGAGGGTAGCGTGGCCTTGGATCCAATCTCTGCAAATCATCATCAAGAGATGATGTCCTGTGAACAAAATATGGAAAGGATGATGAGACAAACTCATTGGACTCGAATTCAGGGACTGAGATGGACGGTAAGGTCAAAACTAGTAAATACATAATTTAAATTCGATCGTGGCAAGTTGGCATTTAATGGCTGATGCTTAACTTTGTGCTTTGGGTGTGGTTTTGGAATTAAAAAGGAATTGGATTGGCTTGAATTCATGGAAAGGGGTGGCCAGTATCGTAGTCCCACGATGGAGGAATTTCGAAGTTTGATCACGGTTCAAGAAGGTATGCTTCTAGCCTTAAGTTCATTGCTTAAATATGCATATCGATAGGAAATCGTGTAAGGAAACTATAGGACTAATTGGAATCAAGAACGGGTTGAAAATAAAGGAAATAATGGGTTGAACCGCTTGTCTCGGTTCGAACCAGTCTAGACCGGGTCGGCGAGAGGAAGAAGACAATGAATAGTAAGGCACGTGGCTCACACGCGTAGCCCATTTGGGTGGCGCGTGAGGGCGCGTGGTACCTCCGATGGGGAATATGTCAACATGTGAAATGATGTAATCGATGTAACGAACATTTTGCCACTGGTTTCGAGTCGATCGGATGTCATCTCGATATGTTTCGGGAGGTCCGAAGGTTTTAGGCCTCGTTAAAAAATAGTTAAAAATTCAGAACAATTACGGGGTCTTAGTTGAAGCTAAATGAAGTAGTTAGTGACCTTATTATGAGATTTGGACAGGTTCGGGAAAGCCGGTGATAGTGGATTAGCCGGAAAAACGTATTTGCACACGTATCGAGGCGACGACGCTAATGGTCTGTGAGTGGACTTTTCTTTCTAACTCATGATGCATGCATAAATGTTTTATATGATTTCTAGATGTGATTTCTATGTTTATGATTTGATCTTGGCGATTTACGGTTCTGCACGTATTTCAAGATATTTACGAAATTGCACGTTTTACGAGATATGGTTTTCTGCTATGGTTTGATGAAGGTTTTGATGATTTGATTTCGGGATTTGAAATATGATTTGATTTCAATGATTTCTAATGGATTTTGAAAAACGATTTGGGCTTGAAGCCCAGTTCATAAAAGTGGTTTTGATGAACGTGATTTCGGGTTTTGGAATCGGATTTCAGGATGACGATTCGGGATTCGATTTTGGAATTTGAAAGTGGATTTCTGGGGTTGGATTCGAAATGATTATTCCGGATGCTAGCTTACAGAATGATGGTTTCGATTCAGATTTGGAAATGGATTATGGATATGATTCTGGATTTGGATTCGGGATGATGATTTCGGATTCGGTTTGGAATTCGAAATGGTGATTTCGATTCGGATTTGGACATGGATTTGGAAATGGATTATGGATATGATTCTGGATTTGGATTCGGGATGATGATTTCGGATTCGGTTTGGAATTCGAAATGGTGATTTATATTTGAATTTGGACATGGATTTGGAAATGGTTTTAAAATGGTTTTGGATTGGATTTGCTGGATCTGGTTATTGGGTTTAAAGACCCGAATATGATATGTGATGGGGGCGGGCCCGGATTGGGTTTAAAGACCCGGATTAAGTTTAAAGACTCGGGAGTTTAAAGACTCGGATATTGTGATTTCCCCCGTAGGCCTATTGAGTTTAAAGACTCGGATTATATTGAGGCATGGATTGAGTTTAAAGACTCGGGAGTTTAAAGATTCGGATAGATCTAGCAGGTTCGATGGATTGCAAAGGATTTCAAATGGCTTTCAAATGTGTTTTGCATTTCAATGATAATGATGGTTTTCCATAATGGTTTTCCGCTGTTTTGGGCTATGACCCGGATGAAACGGATTTTGATGGTTTTGGGTTGAGGCCTGAGGTTTGAGAAAAGGGAATGGGTTCAGTTTTCCTAAACGGTTTGAATAACTAGAATATAGAATGGTTTTTTGACATGGATTTTGATATGCATGCATTGGTTTTTAAATGGAGGGGATAAATGTACTTTTCTTATAACTGTTTTCAAAACTTATCCTTTATTTTGTCCATTCACAGTCTTTTGTATTTTCGATACCTTCCATGTTGATGGGGTGCGGGCTATGGTTAGAGAGACAGAGACATCACACACGTGGTCCATAGTAGATTCTGCGCGCTCTGGGAAGTCCGTAAGTTTTTGGACGGTTTGTTTGGGAATCCCTTGTCCGGCTTACGTGTTACATGGAAGTTGGACGTCGGATTAGCATTCGTGTCACGCGTAAGTTAGACGAGAGCATGACTTAGCCCTTAATCCCGGGGGATTGGGGGTGGGTCGTGTCACCACCCGCCCGAGAGTTCATACTAAATGGGTCTCAGCCCAATACTTCATTAAATCAAATGGACTCCAAGTCCGATAGTTTCCAAATCAAATGGGTCTCATGCCAAATTCCATATTTCCAAATCCAAAACCTTTCCAATAAACTATCACGGAAACAGAAGCACGTCTAAACACCTATAAAACCATAAACCTAGAAATACGTGAATACTAAATACCACAATTATGTTCATCATAAATCACATATATAAAACATATAAAACAGTATGCATTATATTTAGAAAACAAAAGTCCATTCACAGACCGTCCTAATTGCGTCTCAATACGCGTGTCATAAGCCTCCCCAACATTAATTCACCATGTTCGGAACTTCCAGACATGTCCAAATCATACCAATGGTCAATAAAGGACTCTATAAGTTCATACTAGGAACCTATGGACAGTACCAGTCCTGGAACGCTTCCTAAACACGCTTTCTGAGGCTAAAACCCTCAATTTGACAAACTTAACGATCTCCGATCGACCCGAAACCACCACCATTGGATCCGGATCGTCGAAACCTTTAAAATAACATTGGTCGCATCTCAAATTCGTGCCCACGCGCCCCCACGCGCATGGTCAACGCAGACAAAAGTCAACTGCTTACGTCAGCAAAGTCAATGATGACGTTAGCCCAAAATCATCTCATTAGGGTCTCACACCCGAAATCTCATTTCATAAACCACAACTAAGACTCAAGCTCGATTCCACAAACCAATTGGGCATCAAGCCTGATATCTCATAAATCAATGAGGCCTCATGACAGGACCATCCCCTAAGGAACATTGATAACCGTGTCTGGTCCTGCTCCCGTTTGACAAGTCAACTGAAGTTCCCATATTACCCTCAGCACTTGCCAAACAAGGGATAGCTGCACACGTGCCCACTCATGCCTCCACCTCTCGATCAGCCTCGATCATCGCGCCACGACCTGGAGGGTCAATAAAAACATAAAAGGTGTGAGTGGACAAAAATAAATCAGTTATAAAACATGTTACAGTAAAGACTTTTCTACCCTCCACGTAAAAACCAATGCATTCATTCGAAAATCATTTCATAATCCATTTCACTTCCAGTATAAGAAAATCGTGTATGAAAATCAAAATCATTTCTTTTTCTCAAACCTTGGGCCTTAGTCCGAAACCATAAATACAGGGCCTCAGCCCAAAATCATGAATCACAGTTCAAGTACAGAACATAACCCAAAAATCCATCAAGCCATATAAACCGGGCCATTGGCCAACACATCTGAAAACATCAATCAATTGAGTTGCTGGATCTCAAGTACGCCCGAGTCTTTAAACTCAAAACCATGCTCATAATCAGGCCTTCCTGGGATATCAACGAGTCTTTAAACTTAAAACACAATCAATAGGCCTAGGGGGATATCACAATAACTGAGTCTTTAAACTCAAAACATATCAATCAAGGGCCCTCCCCCGTCACATCAATCAACCAGGTCTTTAAACCCAAAACATGATCCAGCAATAGTACCGGGTCTTTAAACCCAAAACCATGTATAATCCATAGCAAATCCAGAATCCATCGTAATCCACTTTCCAAAACCAAATCCGAAATCATATTTTATCGAAATGGGTCTCGTGCCCGAATTCACTTTCAAATCCCAAATCATACTCACAAATCATAATCAAAACATCATCAAAACATGATACGCATAAATCATATAAAATCATCCATCAAACCATCATCAAAGTATAACATAAACCATATTCTCGAAATACGTGCAATATCGAAAATTGTAAGTACCATAATCATAAGCATAGAAATCATAGATATAAGGCACAGAAAACAATTATGCATGCATTGCAATTTAGAAAACAAAGTCCACTCACACACCGTTTAAACGGTTCGCTACCGAGCTGCACGTTTTTCCGTAAATTATGGAAATCACCATTCCTGCCCAAAATCAATATCGAGGGTCACTACACTTCAATATACCTACCTCATATAATTTTTCCCAATTTTCGGGATTTAAATACGTATTTTAAGCGTATACGAAAACTTCGGATACACTGAACACTATCGAAACGATATCTGATTTCCTCGAAACTAGTGCCAAAATGTTTATTACATTAAAAGGAGCAAGTTTCAAGTTGAACTCACCTCGGAAATCGAGCCCACGCGCCCTCACGCGCCTCCGAAAGCGGTTGCGCATGGGAGCCATGCGCTGCTACAGTACCGGGTATTGTTCATCGTCTCTGCCCGACTGCCTGCACTTGGGTTTTTCGACCCGCGATACGACCCGACTTGTTCTCCTCTCAGTGTGTGAACTAAACCTCGATTTTCCACGGTTTTTGGAAGTTCAGTTCCCGGTCAAAACACATCCAAACTCATTCGATTTTGATATGGTTAGACTCGAAGTGGTCTCAGAAAGCTGTTTCTACCCCCACTTTGGATCCCCTCAGCCTACAAATTTATGTTTGAATTTTCACTCAAATTGTCTAATTTCGATTCTGGATTTTTCTCTGTCCCTGGTTTTCCTTTCTATCTCAGTCTGTATTTCTCTTCAGCCTCTCGGTTTTTCCAGTCCCTCACGGTGATCAGGTTCTTATCAATTCAATCCCACAATTATCAATTCAAACGGTGCTACTACATGCAAACACCTGTACTGTTTTGTATACATACTCGAAATGCGTGAAAATTCTAGGTCGTGTGAAAAGTCAACTATTTACCCATTTTCAACCAATTTACCAATATGCCCTTAATCTTTCAAACATCATAACTTTCTCCTCGAATGTCAGAATCAGACGTGCCACCTGTCTATGAAATCGTGACGTCCCGAACTACGTCACAGTCATCGATCAAAGTTCGTTTCACCGCTCGAATCAAAAGTCAACCGTTCGCCCAATTCCAGGGGCAAAATTGTCATTTTCTTCAAATTTTCCAAATTTTCCTTTTTCAAATTTCCGAGTCGTCACACCTCAAGCCTAGGATAATATTTCCAAATCTGAAATCATTTCCTCATTCAAATCATTTGAAAACACAAGCACGTATAAAAACCTGGCCTAAGCCCAAGGTACAACATAAAGCATACATCTTGAAATACGTGTAATATCACATTTATACGAAAATGCCAAAACACCACAATCATATGAACTCAAGGCATCTCAAATCACATTCATAAAAAATATGAAACAGTTATGTATGCATCATATTTAGAAATCAAATGTCCACTCACAGACCGTCCAAGTTGCGAGCCTGTAAACTGCGCCATATGCCACTCCGGCTAAACCGAACTCTCTTGGTCATCCGGACCTGTCCAAAACGCACTCAAAGGTCACTAACAACCTAGAGAAGTCCTAATAAAAAACCCACAAAACTCCCAGAAAAGTCAACGTGTCCCGAACACGCTTCGCTAGGCTAAAAACCTCAATTTGACCAACCAAACGATCTCTGATCGACACGACCACCATTGGATTTAGAACTTCAAAATTTTTTGAATGGGACCGGTCTCACCTCAAAATTTGTGCCCACACACCAGTCAAACTTCCTGGTCAACGCTGACGTCAATAAAATTCAATGATAACGTCAGCAAAAGGCAACACTGACGTCACAGTCAACGGCCAAAGTCAACGGATGACGTCAGTCTTATAGGTCTGACGCCTCCACATGTCAGCCTCTGATTGGTCCACGTGTCCCTTGACACCTCTAACAGCCTACCACGTGGCACCAGCCAATTGGCCCACGTTGTTTAACATGTCAGTGATGATTGTACCTGAAAACTGCCACATGGCAGCACCCCATTAGCCATGTGGCCTGACACCACTAACAGATGATGACGTCACTCACTGACATCATCGTCATCTACCTCCAACTGGGTCAACCTGATTCCCTACAACGGGTCGACTCAACCCGCGACTCGACCCAGTCCTAACTCGCTCAAAACTCAACTATTTCGATCTGTTTTTGCTCCTATAGACTCGTCTTGATCCCTAGAAGAGTTTTATGAACCCAGAACTAGCTAAAGAGGTCGAGAATGTACCTTCCAAACGTTGAACAGTGACAAACACCTTCAAACTCCCCTCTTGAGCTGTCCAGCCATCATCCACCACTAGTTTTTTTTTTATCCTAATAGCTCTTAAAAGCTCAGTGCGCACCAACCAAGTGTCAGAAACAACCATAAACATTTAAAAATCGAAACCCAAAATCAAGGTCCAAAACGGGCTTCGGGTTACCTGGGTTTCGCGGGTTCCTCCGCCGGCCACGATGGTTATGCTGTCTTGCCACCAGCCTCTTAGTATCTCTCTCACTCTGCATCTCTCTCCAGTTGCAAAGGATGATGATTGATAGTTGTGTGTGTGGGTTTTGGGTTGTATGGGTTTCGGGTAAATGAAAGAACAAAGGATGAAGATGAATGAAATATTGGATAAAAAAACATGGGTATATGGGCCAATCAGATGAGTGACACTTGTCACTCATCAATTGGTCCGCCCAGATTTTTACCCAATCCAAATATGCCATTTATACACTTTCCTTGTAAAACATGAATAGTTCCTGATTCCTTTCATGAACCATAATTTTCTCATATGATGTCTGATTTCGACGTGCAGCCTATCTACGAACTCATATCGTCTCGATCTACGTATTGGTCCTCGATTCTCATGCATTTAATATCTCAGGTCAAAATTCAACATTTTGTCCATTCCATGGGAAAAATCGTCATTTTATGCCGACCATCAGAAAAATCCTCGACTAATTCCCAATTAATTCTGATAATTCTCAATTCGTCCTTAATTAATCCCGTGAACTAGGGACAGGTTATTACACCCTTAGTACAGCTACCCCACATATTTATACATGAAGGGAAAGGCACTGGAAGGCTGGAAACAAAGAGGAAGGGAAGATTCTAGATGGCCTTAGAGTCTTACTTGTGAAATTACCATTTTGCCTTTCCACAAAATTACCAAAATGCCCATTGACCATTTTTTTTGTCTTATTTTTAATTCTTTTGATCTCTGATTCCAACATACTACCTGTCTATGGACTCAGGACACTGGATCAACGTGGCGGTATTCTTGGATTACTCAAAGGTTGCTTAAGTAAAAAGGTCAACTTTTAACTTTCTAGGGGCAAAGCAGTCATTTTCTATTTTCCGATTGTCTGGGATGTTACATCTATTGTCATGGTATCGTTCATGATTATATGTTTCGACGTCTTTGTGGGTCAAGTTGTAACGGCCCGTTCCGAAAATTGGGGAAATTTCGTAAAATAAATTGAAAATGATGTACTTACCATTGTCTATAATTAAAGGTCTAAAATTCAATTTAAATTCGGAAAATTTCTCGGAAGTTCCAATTAAACTGTTGCATGCGTCTCGAACTCACGAGTTTGTAAACTAGTGGTACGCAGGAAATGGAAATGGTATAGAAATTAAAGGTGGTAATTTCTGACATGACTCAAAATTAGCACCAGATTTATCCGGGTCAACCCGCATGATTAAAATTTTGGGTCATTTTCAGGTCAACCTTTATGATATGTTTAATAAACGGGTGGGTTTCACGTCAACCTGTTAACCCGTATAATGACATATTAACATGTTTAATAAATGGGTAGATTTCGGGTTAACTTGTTAACGTGTATATTGACCCATTTCAAAAACATGTCATTACTAACCTATATATCTACCCATTTACCTAGCTAAATATCTATTAAATATTATAATTTAAATAGGTTAAACATGTCAAACATGTTAAATAGGTCAAATGGGTCATAGGTTAATTGGGTTTCGAGTATGACCTATTTTCTAAATGGGTTACACGGGTTACCTAGGTAATTACCATGTTGGGTTCAGGTTGGACATCCTTGACACAATTATTAAATGGGTCGGATTCGAGTTGGGCATATTTAGGTAAATGTTATGAACCCGGCACGACATGACTCATTGTCATCCCTAATGAAAATGTTATGAGTCTAAATGCCCAGGAATATTTTAGTAATTTGGGAAATAAGGGCATTTTAGTAATTTCAGTTGAGTATTGTTGTTGAAGAAGGAAAGTTCTTCTAGCTTACATGTTATGTTGCAAGTGTCACTTACCAGAAGGTGGCAACAAAACTTTTAGGTGGTGCTAGAGTTTGATTTAATCAAAACCTACACTCGAATTCGAGGAGGACGACCACTAAAAAAAGATACACAAACTGATTTATATGGGGAGAATTTAGAGGGGAAAAAAAGGAAAGGGAGAAGGAAATGACCTGGGAGAACTTGTGTTCTCAATATCAATAAAGAAGAACACTTTGTATGACATTTGGCCTTTGTTCATTATTCATAGCTAATAAATCCTTCAAAAGTGATGTATGATATGTAACGACCTAATCCGTAATTACAGAATTATCGGGAGATTATCTAGAATAATCGAGATTAGTCAGAACGAAATAACGATTTTGCTTCCAGATGGGGAAAATATTAACTTTTGACTCAGGAAGTTGTTTGCACATTTATCGAGATTCGTTACATAGATCGTGAGATTTCGATTACGTAGACAAGCAACACATTGGATTTGGACATCGTATAGTTATTTTACGGGCCAAGGAAGGATTTAGGCGATTTTAGGGTTGCACGATTATCGAGAAAATTGAATTTGGTTTGTTTGGTTATAGGGCCCAAAATATTTGTTTTAGGGACCATAGGATGAGTGACACTTGTTACCCACCTCATTGGTCCATATCCCCACATTCATGCATCATATATCCCTTAAATCTCTTTTTTATTTCGAACACACCTGAAACCCACCCCCATCCCATTTCTTCATTGTCTTCATCAGCTAGTGCTGGTTGAGCGACACAAGGAGGGATTGAGAGGTTGTGAGATATTGGGAGAGACGGTGGAAGAGATGGTGTAACGACTCGGAAATTCGAAAAAATGAAATTTTGGAAAATTTAAAGGAAATGACGATTTTACCCTTGGTTTTGAGGGTCAAAAGTTGACTTTTTAATCGGGACACTTTTGGACTGGCCGTAAAGGCCATTGGGTAGTTATCGGGACGCTGAGTTCGTAGATAGGCGGCATGTGTCAATCGGAGTTCGGATGACAAAGTTACGGGTCTAGATACATGAAGGTCATTTTGGTAATTTGTTACGGCAGGGGCAAAATGGTAATTTGGCTAGGAAGGCTGATTCAGCCGTGATTAGTGACTCACTATGTCAATTGTGTGACATCTGTCACTCTATTGGCTTAATTGGTGGCAAGTATAATGATGATGCTTGGTTGAGTACGTTTATGTACGTGAATGTGTGTAATTGCGAAGGAAAAACAGAGCATCAGTGTGCTCAACACCCAGACATCATTAATCCCCTTAGTTCTTGATCAATTGAGGAAGTTTGAGAGAAGATGAGCAAAGGAATTGAATGAAAAGAGAAAAGGGAAGGAGAGACAAAGCCCAGGGAACCCGAAACTCAAACGCTTCGAAATTTTGAATTGATCAAAAACTGAATTTGGAATTCTGAGCCATAAACAATGAAATTGAGATGGGATGGAGTCTCCTGAGATCATTTCAAGTCGACCCACTAAAAAAACGAAAGGAATCGAGGCGGTTTTAGCCAAGAACGGGACCTACAATCATTTTGAATTAGTGAACTTGAGTTTGTGAAATTGAAGGTGAGGAAGTGTGAAATAAATCCCGAATTTGTGTTTATGATGGTCTTAATATGGTTTTGTTTCATTAGATTGAAGGAACTGATTGAATTCGAATGAATTGCAGGATGAACAGTGCCTACCTGTTCTTCGAATTTTTGAATTCGAACTCGATAGGATTGAGGTAGCTATTTGTGAAATTGACGTTACAGATCTTGAATTCGACTTAAGACGATGCAGTTGGATGATTAAACTATTGAAATCGACGTCGAATTGATGTAGTTTTAACCGGGTTATCTCGCGGGTTGTACAACCCAATTGCAGGGTAATCGGGCGAGGAAGAGGCACTGTAGCTGCACTGTTCATTGGCGGGTGACTCCCACGCGTAGCCACTCAAGGCGGTGCGTGAGGGCGTGTGAGACCGAATCTCGAGGTGAGTTCAACATGAAACTTACTTCTTTTGATCTAATGAACATTTTGGCACTGGTTTCGAGGAAATTGGATATCGTTTCGATAGTGTTCAGTGTATCTGAAGTTTTCGTATACGTTTAAAATATGTATTTAAATCCTGGAAAAATTGGGGAAAATTATATGAGGTATATTGAAGTGTTAGTGACCCTCGATAATGATTTTGAACAGGAATTGTGATTTCTGGAATTTACGGAAAAACATGCAGCTTGGAAGCGGGCGGTTTGGACGGTGTGTGAGTGGACTTTGTTTTCTAACCGTGATGCATGCATATATGTTTTAAATGATTTATTATATGATTTGAAATGATTTGGTATGATTGATACCTTGGTATGATGATTTCTAGATTTTTGGGAATATTATATTGATTTTGGGCACGATTTTCGAGAAAATATGCAACTGAGGTTTTGGATGAAGGCCCGGGATTTGAGATTGATGTTTTGACTCGGATTATGAGTCAGGGATTGATTTGATGGATTTACATAATGTTTTTCGGATATGTTTTATGGATTTATGTGAAAATGGCAACTCAGGTTGCGGTTGCACAGATTTGCGTGAAAATGATATTTTGGACTTGAGACCCAATGGAGATGTGATTTTGATTGGATTGGTATTTACATGTGATTACATGATGATATTGATGGTTTTCGGATTTATGAAATAATTGGGACTCTGGTTTTACGGATTTTGAGGAAATTATGTTTTGGGCTTCCAGTTGGAAATATGTTTTCCCCGGAGTGCACCCTGATAATGATTTGATTTCAAATGCAACTGTTTTTCACTAGTTTTCATGGTGGTGTGTTGCGAATATTAGGGCTTCCGGTTGGAAATATGTTTTCCCCGGAGTGCACCTTGGAGATAACGCTCGCCTCCGGGATGGGATGTGTTCGCCATGAGAGGTCACGTAGCACGGTCTGTTGTTGTGCAGCCGAGGGAGGCTCGACTCAGATCAAATGTACTGGTATTATGTGGAGATCGGTCGGTGTTGTGTTCACGACGATCTGGAACGTCGGCTGGTGATGTGTTCACAGCGACGTGCTCAGACTTTGAGTGGTCCTTGAGCCTATTTGATTTGCATACGTAGCATGGATAACGTGACTAATGAGATTGGATATGGAAATGAGTCCCGTGGTTTTATTGATATTTGTGTCCAGATACTTTATATCATGAATTGATTTGATAAACATGAGTTTCAGGGAAGATGTGGACCATGGGAATTTAGAAACATGTTTTGATTTTATCGGTCCACTGTTCACTCACACCTTTTCTGATATGCATGCATGTTTGTGAAACTGGAGGATAAGAATGTATTTTGGTAAATGTATTTATAAAAGTTTGTTTTGTCCACTCACACCTTTTCTGTTTTATTGACCCTTCAGGTCGTGGTGCGACGATCAAGGCTGATCGAGTGGTGGAGGCATGAGTGGGCACTTATACGGTATCCCTTGTTTGGTAAGTGCTGAGGTTATTTTCGGAACTTCAGTTGACTTGTCAGACGGGAGCAGGACTGGGCACGGTTATCTATGTCGTTCGGGGAAGGGTCTTGTCAGGTGGAGTCATGATGGCTGGCTGAAAAACCCAAGAAAAAGGTAAACTCATGAAACCCTGTGTATTAGATTTCGACTTTGGATTTTAGGTCGTTAGAATGGAAAACATAAGCCATGGTTTTGTTCTCTGAGTTTAGGCGTGTTCACATGGACCAAAATGGATGGTTTTGGACGCCAGAAAGAGCTCAGGTGGGAGCTGGAACTTAGTCCTTGAAGGTTCAAGCTTGGCCAGGCTATTTCAGGTACATTCCTTGTGTTTTAGCATCGTAGAACCGTTTCTGGGAAGGAGACGAGTTTTAGGGTGAAAGAATGGAGAAAGGATGAGAAACGACGAAGTTAGGGTAGAGTCTAGTATTCGTGTCGAATAACTGGTTACAGGGTCACGGGTCGACTTAGTTGGAGTTAGACGATGATGACGCCAGCATGTGATGTCATCATGTCAGTCCACGTGGCAGTAGCTAGTTGGTGCCACGTGGCATCTTGTTAGAGGTGATGTGGTAGGATGACATCAGCATGATGTCAACATATGACATCAAAAAGTGGCACATGTCACGTGTCAGGTGGTGACATGTGGCATTATTCAAGGGGTGCCATGTGGCAGGCTATTAGAAGCTATCAAATGTCAAGTGACGTCAGCAGCTGATGTCAGCAAGTGACTTCAGTAGTGACATCACCGTTAACCCGGCTCGTGTGAACTTTGATCAGTGCATGTGGGCTTGAATTTCAAGGTGAAACCAGTCTTGTTTAAAAAGTTTTGACATCCTAAATCCAATGGTGATGGTTTTAGGTCGATTGTAGATCGTTTGGTTGGTGTTTTGGTGGGTTTTCTCCTTGAAAAAGCTTGTTCGGGATGTGTTTTCAGTTTCGGGATTTTTTGGGGTTTCTTATATGGACTTATATGGATTGTTAGTGACCCTAGGGTATGAATTTGACAGCCCCGGACATCTCAGAGGCTTCTGATCGGCTTACGATTCGCGTTTTGAGCGAGTGTGACAGGACCCGTCCCTGAAAGACTTTGATAACTGTGCCCGGTCTTGCTCCCGTCTGATAAGTCAACTGAAGTTACGAATTTACCCTCAACACTTGCCAAACAAGGGATAACCGCACTTGTGCCCACTCATGCCTCTACCTCCCGATCAGCCTCGATCATCGTGCCACGACCTGGAGGGTCAATAAAACAGAAAGGGTGTGAGTGGACAAAAAAAAAACTTTTACAAATAAATTTGAGGAAAATCAATCTTACCCTCCAGTTTCACAAACATGCATGCATATCATAAAACATGAGTAATAGCGTGAAATCAATCAAGTATGAACAATGGACCGATAAAATCCAAACATGTTTTTCCATGGTCCACATTTTCTCTGAACTCATGTTCATTAAATCAGTTCAAGATATAAAGTATATTGACACAAATATCACCAATCCTCGATATCCCATCTCAATATCCATGTAACTGTCACGATATCAATGCAACGCATACAAACTCGGGAGTCTCACATCCGAGTACATCCCCAGGATCTACGAGGTCTGGGGTGATATCATCTACAGGATCTACAATGTCTGGAGGATATCATCATAATCTCACACTCCTAAGATTGAGCCTTCCTCGGAGCTACTCATCTCCAGGCAGTGGATCGTGACTACTCCAGGATCTACGACGTCTGGAGGAGACTATCAAATCACAGAGGATGGTATATGTGGAACAGTCACCAAATTCAGTAATCTCATTTTAAAACCATTTATGTCTCAAATCAAATCAAAAACATTTCAACATGGCCTAGGCCCGAAACATAGCTTTCACAAAGCAAGTTCCACATATCCATCATAAAAACAGTGTCCAGAATTCATTGGATAAATAAAAACCATCAATTTAATCATATTCACATGTGACTCCAAATCCGAGTCAAAAACACTATCCAATTGGGTCTCAAGCCCAAAAATATCATTTTCACGCAAATCCGTGCAATCGCAACCTCAGTTGCCATTTTCACATAAATCCATCAAATCAATCCCTGACTCATAATCCGAGTTAAAACCAATCTCAAATCCCGGGCTTCGCCCAAAACAACAATATCACAATTTTCTCAAAAATCGTGCCCAAAACGATATAATAATCCAGAAATCATCATATCGATACATTAATCATGCCAAATCATTTCAAATCATATAATAAAACTTTTAAAACATATATGCATGCATTCTGGGTAGAAAACAAAAGTCAACTCACACACCGTCTATATCACTCGCTTTCCGAGCTGCACGTCTTTCCGTAATTTCTTATACTTTCCAGGAATCCCAAGTCCTATCCAAAATCATTCTTAATTAAGATCATATTAACTTCCCATAATTTTTCGGGAATTAAATACGAATTTAAAACAAAACATAACACTTCAGACCCTCGAAACTATATCGAAACGGTGTCCGATCGACTCGAAACCAATGCCAAAATGTTCGTTACATTAAAAGGAGCATGTTTCATGTTGAACTCACCTTGAGAAAAGCTACCACGCGCCCTCACACACCGTCGTGAGTGACTGCGTGTGGGTGTCACGCGCCTGCTGCAGTGCAAGGCACTGTTCATCTTCTCAACCTGATTGCCTGTTAAATGGGTCCTGCAACCCGCGATATAACCCGACTCAATTTCTATCAATTTCAACTCGATTTAGTCAATTGATTCAACCAGTAGCATCGCCAAGAATCTAATTAAGGCTCTGTAACCTCAATTCCGTAAGAACTTACCTCAATCTAAACGAATTCGAATTCGAAAATTCGAAGAACATGTGGGCACTGTTCATCCTGAAATTCCTTCTAATTCAATCCGTTTCTTCAAATTAATTCACTTAGAAACTTCGCATGGTTCATCCAAACACACTTCCAGGTTCAATTTCATCGTTCAACGCCTCTAATTCCACAACTCAATCTTCGAATTTTCCAAACCTCACCATGTCTGTTCTCAACCAAAACAACATCCTTTGCTTTCGTTTTTCATTGGGTTTGACTCGAAATGATCTCAGGAGACTCAATCCCATCTTAATTTCATGTTTTATGGCTCAGAATTTCAAATTCGGTTTTTGGATCAATTCGAAAGTTCGAAGGGTTTGAGTTCGGGTTCTGGGTTTTTCTTTCAAAATTTTCCATCTCCTTTCTTTCTCTTAGTTCTCTGTTCTCACCCTCATATTTTGGCCTACCTCCCGAGATCGATCACCCATGATCATGTCCCCTGTTTTTTTTTTTCCTTTTGTATATATGGTTTAGTTCAACAGATATAGCTCAAACCTCATCACCAATTGCCACTAATTGCTCCCTTACAGTGACAGATGTCACTAAGTAAACCCCTTGACGCACCAAGCATGACTAACTCAGCCAAGTCACTGTCTGTGCCCTCAAATTACCATTTTGCCTATTTACCTTAAAAAATACCAAAATGCCCTACATGTTCTTAGACCCGTAACTTTGTCGTTCGAACTCCAATTGATGCATGCCGCCTGTCTACGGACTCAGCGTCCAGAGACCTATCCAACGGTTTTTACGGAAAGTCCAAATGAGATCTCGATCAAAAATTCAACTTTTGGCCCTTATAACAAGGGGCAAAATCATCATTTCCTTCAAATTTTCCTTTTTCGAATTTCCGGGTCTTTACAGAGTGGCGGTCGTGTGAGTGGACAACTTTTTTCATAACTCTCATGCTTGCATAATTATATGTTTTTACTGGCTTTATGATATGGTTTTCCATGATTATGGATATGGTTATAATTGTTGGATAAATGTTGGATTTAAAATGTATTTATTGTTATATTTATGAATATTAAATTAGGGCAGTTTTTGGAAAATAGTGTTTTGGGCTAATGCCCGTATGATAACTGTTTTGGGATGGTGACCGAGTAGAAACTGTTTTGGGCTGGTGCCCGGGTTAAATTGTATTTGTTTTGGATACTGTTTTCTGGATTGGTCAACCTCAGGCGATTTGATCGATATATCCGGAGTTAACCTCCGTGGATTCCCAAATACGGGCTCAGATGTGGTCAGTGTTGGACTTGACACGTTTCGACGAGGTTAAACCCTATAGGACCCGTACTCAACTACCGGTAGTACATATGGGATGCTAGTTGGACTAGTGGCTGGTTGGATCAGTGAGATGAGGTTTGCCATGTGGCTAGTTGGATTAGCAGGCTAGTTGGACCAGCGAGATCGAGTTTGGCTTTAAATAATCGTGATATATGCAAATATTTTCAAAACGGCTAAGAGCCAATGATTTCAGTAAAATATGGGCCAAAAGGCCTTTATATATTTATGTGATTTTGGATTGGACCCATGGTTTATATATATTACGTTTATTTTCAAATAATGGTTTATTTGACTATGCATGCATGTTTTATAAAACAGAGGGTTAAATGATATTTTCGAAAAATGGTTTTCCAAAGCTTTGTTTTTGTCCTCTAACACTTTTTATTGGTTTTGGCACCCTGCAGGTTGAACGTGGACGCGGGATGTATGAAGGATGAGTCATCACGTGGCTTTGCGTACTCTGGATATCCCGAGTGGGTTATGGTTATATCCTTTGTCTGACACATGGCAAGAACATTTCTGAGGAGTCCGGGGAACGTGCAGGGCACGAGTGACGCGTTTGGACTTTGTGAGTGGACTTTTGTTTTCTAATCGAGCATGCATAACTGTTTTTACTCGCTTATTTTATATTTCTATATAAGATTTCATGATTGTGGTTATGGCATTCCTGGTTTATGTAATGGCACACTTTTCTATATGACTTATCGTAATTTTACGTATTTTGAGATTATGAATACTCCTATGTTTTGATGACGGTTTGATGGACAATTTTATATGATTTATGCTATGCGTATTACGTTTTAATGATATTAATGATGCGATTTCGGATTGTTTTTGGAAATTGGTTTATGATGGATTTTGGATTTGCTATAAAGTTACACATGGTTTTGGGTTTAAAGACCCGGATATGGCTGGATCTGGTTTTGGGTTTAAAGACCCGGTTGTTGATGTGACGGGGGAGGGCCCTTGATTGATATGTTTTGAGTTTAAAAACTCGGTTACTTGATACCCCCGAGGCCTATTTATTGTGTTTGATTTTAAAGACTGGTTGATATCCCGGGAAGGCCTGATATATGAGTTTAAAGACTCGGATAGATCCAGCATGTTTGATTTGTTGATGTTGCATTCAATTTCACATGATTTCATGACTATAGTTTTTATATGATTCGTGTAATTGTTTTCAGATACTTAGTTTTGCATGCGTGTTCGAAGACGGAGGGTGAACTTTGATTTCTGTTACACTATTTTCCATAACTCTTTATTTTTAGTCCACTCACACTTTATGTTTTACTACCCTCCAGGTCGTGGTGCGAGTTTGGGGGCTAACGCCGAGGCAGAGGCAGAGGCAAAGGCATAAAGTTTTCCCGTTGCGTGTATAATTAGCTCACAGAGTAGGGTTTTATGCTTATCTTGTACAATTAACTATGCTCTGTGCTACTGTTGACTTGTTGTATCGTACGATCTCCCTGGTCTGACAATGTATGTGATGTAATTGTTATGGTTCTTTTGGTCTTTGTGTTCGATTGTCAGACGGGAGCAGGATGCTTCCCGATTATCGAGGTGATACTCGAGGTGGGTCCTGTCAAGTGGTATCAGAGCATAGGTTGACGGTTTATGTTCGGCACTTGATGTGCCTAGAATTGTAGCACTGACTTATGCCTCTTTCAGAGAATGATCGGACATGCCTCTGCGACGTGAACCCCCTCCACGACCTGCAGAAGACGTTGCTAGAGATGCTGAGAGTGTTACGATTGAGCGAGCCCAAAGCCTTGGGGCAGATCCTGAGGAAGCCCACCGATGGATTACCCAGTTTGAGCGGATTTTTGCTGTGATGCATTTTCCTTCGGAGGAGCGAGTTGTGTTGGCCACCTTTTTGTTGGATGGGGCCACATATGAGTGGTGGTATACCCTAGAGTTACCAGGTTGGGATGCTCACACAGTGACCTGGGAGACTTTTCGTGAGCGGTTCCTTGATCAATACTATCCCCGTTCGTTCTGAGATACTAAGGAGCCATAGTTTTTGCAGCTTCGACAGAGGAGTATGTCAGTAACAGAGTATGAGCAGAAGTTTCAGATGTTAGCACGTTTTGCTCCTGCCTTTGTATCTACCGAAGCTGAGAAATGTCGTAGGTTTGAGCTTGGCCTACGATGTGAAATACGTGCCATTGTGACAGTTGGATCTTTTACTACTCTCAGAGAGCTATCGGATGAGGCACTTCGGGTGGAGGCTAGCCTGCCGACATGTTCACAGTTCTCAGGTGGTGGACAACGTCGAGAGCATCCGTTTTCTGGATCGTCAAGTTAGAGAGCCCCGAAGAGAGGCGTTTATAGTGGAGCTTCATCTGATAATAGTGATCGGTTTGGTAGGCCTGGCAGTTTCCAGAGCTCCGGGTTCAGAGGATCTAGAGCACAGCCGACCCCGTGAGCGAGTGCGACATCAGTTGCTTCCATAAGAAGACAGAGCGATGGAAGACAGAGTGGCGGATTTGGTCGATATGTTTCTAATGTTACTTGTTTCTTTTGTGGAGAGCGAGGATACTACCGGAGAGAATGTCCAGCTTTATTACAAAGTGGTGGTGCAAGTTGGGCTGCAATGGAGCAAGGGCGGAGTGCAGCTTCAGTGTCTGGGACAGCGAGTACTAGAAGAGGTGCTGGAGCTACTAGTGGACTAAGGTGTAACAACCCGTCCTAGAAATTAGGCTTAAGACGGTGATTAGTGAAGGATTAGTGAGCTTAAGTAGTGTTTAGTTGGGTACGTTTGGACTTTAGCGTAGAATGACGATTTTGCCCCTAGCTTGGGCAAAATGTTGACGTTGAGATCGGGCGGTCATTTGGACATTGACCGATGACCGTGACGTAGTTTGGGACATCACGAGTCCATAGACAGGTGGCACGCCCGATTCCGACATCCGAGGAGGAAGTTATGATGTTCGGAAGGTTGAGGGCATTACCGTAAATTGGCTAAAATAGGGGGAAAAGTTGACTTTTCGTACGATCGGGTTTTGGCACGTTAACTTAGGACCGTTAGGTAGATCTCGTCGTCCTAAATTCAATGACAGGCGGCACGTGTTCATCGGAGTTAGGGTGTGTAAGTTACGGGTCTAAAACGGTAAGGGTAAAATTGTAATTTTGGAGTCAAAGAGGGGTATTTGGTCTTTTGCACATTGGGAATTGTGCAACAGGATTGGGACAAGTGTACTGATGATATTGAGATATTTGTGAGAGAGTTAAGGCGATAGTGACACGTGGAAGGAACCTAGAGGTTTTTAGGTGGTTACAATGGACACGGGTACATGTTGCACGATTTTAAACCGTGCAATTTGGCTTTGAAGCACAGAAAACAGAGAGGTGAGGCGGTGAGGACTTTGATCGATTCAGTGAGTGTGTGAGGTTTTTGTGAGTGGTGAGAGTGACAGAGAGAAGAAGGGAGCTGGTGATTGGGTTGAGAGTGAAAATTGGGCAAGTATTGTTGTGGGTGAGAGGTTCGATTTCTCTGGGAAACAGAGAGGTGTCGAGGTAGCTGGTGGTGGTTTTGTGGTGTTTTGATTCAAGCAAGGCGGAGAAGGAGGCTAGGGTGACTCTGTGAACACTGTAGGACGCGGTGGTAAGCACGGTGGCTGTCGCTTAGCAGGTAAGCCCTTTGATTTTCTCTAAGTACTCTGTTTTCCCGTTTTACTTAATCCAAAAGTCGTGGGTTTTGAGTACGAGTCGAGGCTTTTGGTGGGTGCTACGAGACTCAGGAGGTCCCTAGGAGTCGAATAAGCTTAATGCCGTGACGGGGGAGTGTCTGATTAGCTGGGAACCGAAACAGGGGTTTCGGGTAAATTTCTTCGAACTTGAAGTCGACGAGCTAGGGGCTTCGATGCTGAGTTTTCAGGTGGGGAATAGATTAAGGAGGATTGGACGAAGCTTTTGGGATTGGAATGGTTGAAAATGATAGAGAAATGACAGAGAACCGGGTGCGCCGGTTCAGACCGGTTCACCCAAGGAAGACGATGATGAACAATGTCTGGGTGCAGGCGCGTGAGGCCCACGCGCATCCACTTTGGGCGGCGCGTGGGGGCGCGTACGGTGGTTTCCGGTGAAGATTCCAACTGAGTTTTTGTTCTAAATGTCATAACGAATCCAATGGAATAGGTTTCGGGTTATTCGGACGTTGTTTCGGGTTAGTTCTGCAGGAACGAAGATCTAGGGTCTCGTTTAAAGTACGCTTAGAAGTTCGGGAAAGTTATGGGATTTGAGTAGGATTTTTGTGAAGTAGTTAGTAACCTTGTTATGGACTTTGGACAGGTTCGGGAAAGCCGAGAGTAGCGGGATGGCCGGGAATGGCGTAAGTGCGCCCGTATCGAGGCGACGTCGGAATGGTCTGTGAGTGGACTTTTCTTTCTAACTCTTGATGCATGCATATATGTTTTTATACGTTTTCATATGTGATTCTATGATTTGATTATGGCTTGTGATGGTTTATGGTTTTTGCACGTTTTTCGAGGAAAGGATAGTTTTCACGTTTTACGAGGTTTTGATAACTATCGTGATTTGAACTTGGTTTAATAAATTGATTTCGGGATGTGAAATACGGTTGGATTTCAAGGAAAGTAAAAGGATTTTGGAAAGTCTTTTCGGGCTTAAGGCCCAGTTCAAAGTAATTTTCGGAAAGGTGATTTCGGGTTTTGGAATCGGAATTCCGGGTGACGATTCGGGATTCGATTCGAGACTTGAAGTGGAATTTCAGGTTTGGGTTCAAAATGGTTATTCCGGATGCTAGATTACGAAATAATGGTTTCGGACTCGGATCTAGAAAGGAAATGAGTATGAGTTCTGGATTTGGATTCGGAATGACGGTTCTGGATGCCGGAATGGCATCAGGCCAGTGGTTTCGGATTTGGGTTTGAATCTAGATGGAAAATGGTTTTCAAATGGTTTTGGATTGGATTTGCTGGATCTGGATATTGGGTTTAAAGACCCGAATATTATGATTAACGGGGGACGGGCCCGGATTGAGTTTAAAGACTCGGGAGTTTAAAGACTAGGATATATTGATATTTCCCCCGTAGGCCTGTTGAGTTTAAAGACTCGGATTATTGAGGCCTGGATATTGAGTTTAAAGACTCGGGAGTTTAAAGACTCGGATAGATCCAGCAGGTTCGATGGATGAGAATGTGGTTTCCAATGTGTTTTGGAGTTCACTGAGAATTGATGATAATGGTTTTCTGAGGTTTTGGGCAGTGGCCCGGATGAAATGGTTTTTGATGGTTTTGGACGGAGGCCCGGGATTTGAGAAAAAGAAAAATGTGTTTGTTTTTCGTACATGGGTTATGATATGAAATTGATATGCATGCATTGGTTTTTAAACGGAGGGTATAAATGTATGTGTTTTCTGATAAATGTTTTTAAACTTATACTTTATTTTTGTCCACTCACAGTCTTTTCGTGTTTTCGATACCCTCCAGGTTGTTGCGGCGCGGGCTGTTGGTCGAGAGAGATGGAGACATCACACGTCCAATCCACAGTAGACTCTGCGCGCTCTAGGAAGTTTGGAAGATAGTGAGACGTTTGGTTCGGAAATCCCTTGTCCGACTTACGTGTCACATGAAGGTTGGACCTCTGTTTGGCCTTAGTGTCATGCGTAAGTCAGACGAGAGCAGGGTTAGTCCCTAATCCTGGGGGATTAGGGGTGGGCCCTGACATGAGGGGTCGTGGTCGGTCATCAGGACCACAGGCCCGAGTTTTTGCAGTTACCCAGCAGGAGGCCCGGGTAGCACCTGGTGTTGTGACAGGTAAGCTTAAACTTCTTGGTCATGATGTACGTGTTTTGATAGATCCCGGAGCTACCCATTCTTTTATATCCCGGAGTTGTGGTTTGTTAGCGAGTAGAGAGGTGTCTGCACTAGATTGTGATATGGGTGTGAGCACGCCCATAGGGGAGGTGTATGTGGTAAATCGGGTGTTGAAGGAGTGTCCTGTGATGGTAGGTGATGTTGGGTTAGTAGCTGATTTGATACTTCTGGATTTGCATGATTTTGATGTTATTTTGGGGATGGATTGGTTGACCTTACATCATGCTTCCATTGAGTGTTTCGATAAAAAGGTGACGTTTCGGAGTCCAAGGTTACCAGAAACTACCTTTCAGGGAGAGCAGCGAGTTATACCTGTTAGTGTGATCTCAGCTTTGAAAGTAAGTAAATTGCTGAGGAAAGGGTGCCAGGGATACTTGACCCACGTCGTGGACACACGTGCTACACCATTGAAAGTAGAGGATATTCTGATAGTGAGGGAGTTCCCAGATGTTTTTCCAGAGGAATTACCGGAATTGCCACCCCATTAGAGACATAGAATACGGGGTCTCCGCCCCAAATCATTTCCAAAACATCGAATACGGGGTCTCCGCCTCAAATCACTTAAAAAAATATCAAATACAGGGTCTCCGCCCCAAATCACTTTCCGTAAATCTCATATGTATCGACATACATATAACCCATCTGCGACACTTCCGAGAAGATGCCAACTCGAGGCACACAGCCCCTAGGGAACACATCCCCGATATATGTCACGATTCATCATATCTATGCTAGTGTGCACACTACTCGGGGTCTCACTCCAAGTCTTCCCCCAGGAATTCTCCATCTGGGATGCTCTATCTCTGGATCTAATCCGAGCTCTATCTCCGGATCTAGTCCGAACATCTCTCCGGAATCTGATCTTGGACCACATCATAACTTCCACTCCTGGAACGAGATCCCTATAGGGATACCCATTCTGGTATGTGGATCGTGACTCTCTAGGTCGACATCTGGAGGAGACCATATAATCATATGGAGGGTATATATACATTGTCCAAAACACTTTATTTCTTTCTCAAAACATATTTCAACTGGATCTCATACCTGATTCATCTCAACAGGATTCCTCGTATCCGATTCAAATCAATTTCACAGGCCTTGGCCTAAATCCACAGTTCAACAGGGTCTCATGCCCGAATTCTCATTTCATAAATCGAATTGGGACTCAAGCCCGATTTCACAATCAACTGGGTCTCTAGCCCGATATCACAACTAACGAGGCCTCAAGCCCGAAACCATAAATCAACGGGACCTCAAGCCCGATTTCACAACCAATAGGGCCTCAAGCCCGATACTATAATCAACTAGGCCTCAAGCCCGGATCATAAATCAACGGGGCCCTCGGCCCGAACATATAACTCAAATGGACCCTCGGTCTGATTCCTCGTCAAACCAAATGGACTCCAAGTCCGAGAGTTTGTAAATCAAATGGTCCTCATGCCCGAGTTCATATTTCCAAATCCAAAACCAATTCATTAAACCCTCATTGAAAACCTAGCACATACAAGCATCGTATAAAACCAGATATCTCGAAATACGTGCAGATACGTAAATTCTAGGATACCACAAACAAATTCACTCATGGAATCACAAAAAATATATTAAAACACTTATAAAACATTTATGCATGCATCAAGTTTGAAAGAAAGGTCTACTCATAGACCGTCCGAAGTCGCGCCTTGATACGTGTGTCATAAGCCTCTTCTGGGCCAATTTGTCGCCTCCGGGACTTCCAAACCTGTCCAAATTGTAATAAAGCATTACTAACTACTTAAATAACCCCTCACTAAAGCCCCGTAATTTTCCGGAATTTTTAACTATTTTTAAACGTGAACCTAAACCTTCGGAAAGCCGGAACTATATAGAGACGATGTCCGATCGACTCGAAACCAGTCCCAAAATGTTCGTTACATCGAATAGATGAATTTACATGTTGGAAGTTTCCCCAAATTATGTCCCATGTGCCTCCACGTGCAGCCCAAAGAGGCTGCGCATGGGGCTCACGCGCCCTGCACTGTGCATAGCCCAAAGAGGCTGCGCATGGGGCTCACGCGCCCTGCACTGTGCATCTTCAACCTACAGCGAACCGGTCGGTCCGGTTTATTTCTGCAATCCGGTCCGGTCCGACCAGCGTGACCAGCTCACCAATTTTCCTTCCTAATTTCAACCTGATTCCATCCCTAATCAATCCTATTCTCTTCATCACCTCCCTAGGAATCTAACTAGGTAATTAGAATGAAGAAAAACGGGAAAAAACATACCTTGGATTGATTGAACAGGGACGACCAATCTTCAACCGCCCTGCCTAAGTTTTCTAGCCATCCCCAGCCTCCCATTTTCGTTCCTACATGCTCACAAGAGCTCAGAGAAGCCATCACTATCATCAAAACATGCTCCCAACGTCCCAATACAAAAATTTGAATTTGAAATTACAAAGGAGGGGTCTCGGGTTACCTCTGCTGTGGCCTTCCTCCGCCGTCCACGACGGCTGGCCGTCCTGCCGTTGTCGTTCAGTCCTCCTCTCACCCTATTTCTCCCCCTCAAATCAGAAACAAAGATTGAAATGGTTTTGGGGTGGGTTTTTAGGTGAGATCGGGTTTGGTTTGAGAAAACAAAGAAGATGGTCGATGCATGTATGTAGGAAGGTGGGCAATGGATGAGTGACACTTGTCACTAATCCATTGGGCCTCCAAAATATCTGGGTCCCACACTAAAGACAAAAGTCCCATTTGCCTCAAAAAATGTGCTATCATAAATAGTTCCCTCGAATTTCAGTGAACCGTAATTTTTCCGTCGAAAGTCCTAATTCGACGTGCCGCCTGTCTACAGATTCATATTGCCTCGATGTACGTAACGGTCCTTGACCCTCGGCCATCGGACCTCCCGGGTCAAAATTCAACTATTTGCCTCATTTCAACCAAATTACCAAAGTACCCTCAAACTTCTGAAAATCATAACTTCTTCCTCGAACGTCGGAATCGGGTGTGCCATCTGTCTATGAACTCATGACGTCCCTAACTACGTCACAGTCATCGGCCAAAGTCCATTTGACCACCTGAACGAAGAGTCAACGATTCACCCATTCCAAGGGTAAAATCGTCATTTCGCCCTGCTCGTCCGCTAATCCTCGTCTAATCCCCGATTAGTCTCGCTAATCCGTCATTAATTCTTAATTAATCCCGATAATTCGGGACGGGTCGTTACACTCCACTTCTTTCTTCTTCCCATTTTCCTTTCTTTCTCTCCTTCCCTTATTCTCTCCCTCATTCTCTGCGTTTTCCTTTCTCGAGTCACAGTCCTTCATGGCTTCGACCATGTTCCACCGAAGTTTCCAACCAGCACACACACACACACACATACACCCCTATAAGCAGAGGGCTAAGTCAATGGAAGGAGGAAATATCATGCCATTCTATATCCTTGACATCTGTCAACATCCACTAAGATCTAAATGTAAAATGACCAATTTACCCCTAAGGCCAAATTACCAAAATACCCTTTGACCTTTTTTGGCCCGTATCAAACTCATACGATCTCCAATTTCAACGTACCACCTGTCTACGGACTCAGAATCCTGATACTTTCGTAACGGTACTCTCGAAAAGTCCAAAAGTGTCTAGGTCAAAAAGTCAACATTTGACCTTCTAGGGACAAAATCGTCATTTCCACCAAATTTTTCAATATTATTTTCCTTGAATTTCCAGGTTGTTACACAATGGGTTGGTGTGGATGGTGACCCCAGGTGGACGATATATGTTTGGTTCTTATAACGAGCCAATATAGTTGGTGTTCATCCCTTATCTGACAGGTTTTCATGTTATACTTTAAGGTCCTAAGGATAATTCGAAAACCTTTATTTGGTTGTCAGATGAGAGCAGAACCTTGCACAGATATCAAAGTTATTTCGGGAAGGTTCCTGCCACAAGTTACTAGTGAAACTTTTCTCTTCAGGATTCACTTGGTTTCAATTTGTGATGCAGTTTGGTAGGCTTTGATCGAGTGATTGTGGTCATCCATTGGTAGTGGTGGTATCAATCACGGTGGATTGAAATATCTGAGATGCGATGATAGACAGCATCCTCGTCATCTTTGGAATTTCGCAGAGGCCGTAATTATGAAAGTGATAAGTGGTGACAACAGTGGAAATGGCCAATTTGTATCTTTTGTTTGATCATTTTTTTTTTCAATTTTGTTTGCACAAATAAATCCAACAGTAGCTCTTAATTCGAGTTTTGGTGTGTTAAGTTTTCCTGTTTGTGGGATTGCAAAACTTAGCTGTTAGGGAGTAATTGTCATGATGATTCTTATAAGATTCAAGTTATATTATTTTGTGCGTTATTTTCTCTAGATCGTTTCGACATATATCGAGGACGATCATTGAAGATATTTATTCATATTTGTCATCAAGTTATTGCATAACTTGTTTTACTTTGTATCTTTGTTTTATCAATGAACTTTTGTATCTTCTAAATATATGTATATGTATATATATATACATACACATATTGGGCATTTGATTTTGTCATTCTACGAGCTTTGAATTTGAGACGATTATTTCAGATTAACTACTTGTAGAACTGGCCTTATCGATATCAATGTATATATTCCTACTACAATATTATTCGGTAAAGAACTAAATTGTTGTATGAATTACAAAATTACATGTAAAGTTGCGAATATGCACTTGAAATCAATCATTAAGCAAATTTTAATCACAGAAATGTTTGCCACCACATTGACAGCCCCTCACAATTGCCACAATCTTCGTCTTCAATGAATTACCTCCTCTTATTTTTACTCCCCAGTAATAAAGTAAAATAAAACAGAATCCTGAAGAAGAAACCCCAAGCTATAGTGATCCACAAGCAGCTCCATTTACTGAGGTCTGTGATCCCCTGTTGTTTTAGTATATCCGCCCCCGTGGTCACACAAGTGGAGCCGGTGATGTTCATGCCCAAAGTCTTGCTAATGGTCTTGAGCAGCTCCAACTTCATTGAAACGGGGACAGATACTAGTGGTGAGTTGTCGAACATTTGTGTCCCTCTTACAAAGCATTTGATGGGGTCATCAAATTCGTTTTGCAGCACACCTTCGTATGGGTACTTCACTAGAGATATGTAATGAAACCAAATCCAATAAGGTGGGATTCTATCTCTACTTATGAAGAACCCACTAAAGAGGAGGAAATAGGCCAAAATGGCCACAACTACTGTGTACCCCAACATGACATGGGTCACGACACCGGATAGGAACGTGACGAACGAGCTTCCGGCCCAAAATGCCGAGAAAATTGTGAAAAAGAAGAAGAAGAATCCGTGAAGACCGCCGGCCAGGCCTACGGTCCAGAAAGTCGTGGCGGCAAATGCCAAGGATAAGAAAGCTAGGGAGGGAATTGAGATTAAGGAATGAGCTAGGACATAAGAGGACCGGCGATAGGCATTGTACGCGGTCTCTCTCATAAATATATAACGTTCTTGTAGAAAGATAGGAATGGCTTCAGCACAAGTGTAAAAAATAGTAGACATAGCGAATGCGAAAAAGCCCAAGCGCTCTTGGATCCCCTTGGGGGAGTTGTCAAGTTGCCAAAACATGGTGGCTAAGATGACTCCAGTAACGAGTACTGCTCCCAAACGAATCCCGAAGAGTTCAGGCATTCTTCGGGAGTTCGTGAGGGACCGGTCGGAGATGACCATCATTTCAATCCAAGATGGGTTGGCAAATGTGGGAACTGAAGAGGAGAGGTTTGAGTCATTTGGTGCCCCAGAGACCAGTTTTCCTCTTGAAATGCTTGCGCTTATTGCATCTTTGAGAGAAAGCTTGGGCCTATTCATCAAATTTCGATCTGATTTTTTACTTTGTTGATTCTTCGGGATTTGCCATGACTTGTTGAATTCAACCAGGCTCCTGGTTCCACCTGTTAGACATCAAGTTGTAAGTTGTAAAATAGTCAGCATCATCATTACTGCGTTTTCATCAAATCTACTCCACAAATAAAATCCTTCAGCACCAATATTAATATCTTACTCGTGAAAAATAAATAAAAGTCATTTCGCCATATGGCAAATTTGATGCAAATTCTTTGTGTAGCAGTACTCATGTTGAATGAATCACATGCCAACTTGTCAGTTGTCACCTTTGTTCCTCAAATAATAATCATCTAGCAATTTTATTTGTTCAAATTTAGGTCGATTCTGAGCATTACTTAGTTTTAATCATAAAAATTGAGACAAAATAATTTGAATATCGACACATCATTTAGAGAACAAATTTACTATAGGTAAAATATTTACCTGGAGTTTCCTCGAGTTCTCTAATGAGATCCAGAGCGAATTCAGTCCGGTTCTCTGTTTCAGGAATCGGATGCCCAAACTCCCCGAAAAACACCGGAAGATTCGCCGGAGAGCCACTGTAAACCGTCTGTCCATGTGACAAAAATATCAACCGGTCCAACAATCCCAACATTCTGTAACTAGGTTGATGGATGGACATGACAACAATGCTCCCACTCTGTGCAATTCTCTGCAAAACCTTGACCACCATGAAAGCACTTGTGGAATCAAGCCCTGAGGTTGGTTCATCAAGAAACAGAACAATGGGGTCGTGAATTATGTCGGTTCCAATCGAAACCCGCCTTCTTTCGCCTCCTGAGACCCCTCTATGGCCTTCATCACCAATCACAGTCATGGCTGCATTTCTGAGGCCCAACTGGTCGATCAGAGCTTGAACTCTTGCCTTCTTTTTGGACTTCGATAGGCTCCGTGGAAGCCGAAACTCAGCTGAGAACATGAGAGTTTCTTCAACTGTAAGCATTGGAAATAAAAGATCGTCTTGCATGACATAGGCTGATATGACTTTTAAGAGACTTGATGTCAAGGCCTCGCCGTTTAATGTGATTGAGCCTTTCAAGCTCTCCTTGGCGATCCGATCGGCTAGGGCGTCAATGAGGGTGGATTTTCCGGAGCCACTTGCCCCGAGAACTGCCATGATCTCGCCTTCTCTGGCCTCCCCGGAGATGCCGTTCAGCAAAATCTTCGTGTTTGTGTTTGTGTTTGTGTTTGCGTTTGTGTTTGTGTTGGTCGCGTTGCCCAATTTAACCTCGGCCATGGAGGATTTGGGAGCGAAACACGGGGGTCTTATGGTCATTTTACGCCGGACTTTAACGCTGTATGTGAGATTGGTGAAGGAGAGGACAAAAGGGTAGGAGGAGGGAGGGGCGGAGGAGGGAGGAAATCCGAGCTCAACGACATGATCACGGGGGCTGTTGTCCGGACTTTGTGCATCTCCGACCCACTTGAGAAGTTCTCCGAGCGTAGGGCTTAGTCCTCGCGGTCTGGGAGTGAACTCCTTGAGCTCTCCCATTTTAGTGCTTGATTTTTGATTTAGCTAATTAGAGAGACATCCACGAGAGCATAGATTTTATAGTAATATGCAATTGTAATGGTCTTTGTGTTTGGTGAATTCAAGTGTCCAACCGTTTGGTTGCGTGAGCGTTTGCTTTAGTTGGTCAGAAGAAAGTTGTGTTTGAGGTTTCTGTAGTTTCTAGTCTTCGACCAAGTCCAAGAGGCCAAATTGGGACTTCAATTTTGCAGTCTTTCACTGCATTATCTACAATTTTGGTACTAAAAAACTAACCACCACCAAAAGTTGCTTGTGTGATTCATTACTTGTAGGCTTCATATTGCCATTTAAAAAAAAAAAATTATATGCTATCTTGAACATGATCAAATTAGTTTGTGATGGATGAATTATGTAGATAAGATTGTCATGTGTAGGCTTCTGTGTCGACTTGAAATTCATTGTAGAAATTTTACGGAATATGTATGATAAACTTGTCAATTTCTCATATCTCATATGCAACAAAAGACTTACATAAATTTTCATTCATTACTAACTAAGGGAATGCAATACAATGAATTTTTGTAAATTACTAAAGGAAAATACCTACATTCCACACTGGTAATATCTCATCGTACCACTCTTTTGATTTGTCGAGTTGTCCTTATATATATATATATATATATCATGATCAAAATAGTTTATTCTATAATTCATCATGTCAATATCATCTCCATAAAAAAAACTATATCGGATGTCATTTAGCCATTTATACATATCAAATAAATCAATAATTTTGATAAAAATCAAGATACTCATAGTAAATCGTCTGTTTAGTTTATATATATAAATGACTAGACAATCACAAATCTAATTGATTTTTTGTGAAGATGATCTTAATATGGTGATTTAGAGAATGAATAATTTTGATTATTACTATAAATATATACAAAAATAATTTGATAAATAAAAATAATAATACAAAGTATTCAAAGTAACAGTCATTTTTTTGGTCAATAATTAGTCCTATTTGGTTGCAGCGAAATCCATACTCAAAAGTAATTAGACCAAAATGCGTGGCATTTTATGATCCTATAAATAGGTTGGTTGTCATGGACGAAAGGTGACCTTTCTGCACGCCTCCATTTCTTCACGAAAACCCCCCAATCCTTCTATACGCATGGCATCAGATTTTTTAAATTTATTTTTACAATCGAAACCCTTTTATTATAGGGCCATGTTTATTTATCAAAAATGCGAATAATAGATTATCAAAAAGTAAACCATCAGAGAAGTGATTAATCATATTCATTAAGGTGTTTATTAAATATAAAATTAGAACATTATTGGAATTGATTTTCCTTGTTATTATTTACGTTATGAATCAGAATAAATTACTAAAATGCCTTTTTCTTTCTTAGTTTTTTGAACATCACGTTCTCTTGTCTAATCGCTCTTTCAAAATCCATTTGCTGAAAAGATCTATTCATTAAAAAAATAATAGTTTTCTTCTTTGCCTTTACATGTATATGTAATCTCACGTTTAAATTGACAGGACCCATCTCAATCCTTCTGAATTATCGTGGGATGTATCTGCTCCCATCTGACACCGCGTGTCAGACCAGGGATAAAATCGTCACCCACTTGGGGTTATCCAGAGTACGCCAGGATCGATGGTGGCATGTGATGTCTCGATCTCTGCTATAACTCGCATCTGCGATCAACCTGAAGGGTATTAAAAACTATAAAAGTTGTGAGTGGACAAAACAACAGTTATAAAAATCATTTATCGAAATCACACTTATACCCTTCACGTAAAAGCATGCATGCATCATAAAACAACATTTCAAATACTTTCTCTAAAACAAGACATATTGCTTCCCAAATCAATTCCAGTGAAAAATACTTTTCACTGCCCAGTACCTCAGTAGGGTCTCAGCCCAAATCATAGAAAACAAGTACGGGGTATCAGCCCAAATCAAAAACCATGTGAGATCTCTGCCCACTATCATCATCTTCAATGTCAATCACGATTTCAATCCTAGCACATGTGCATATAGCTCAGGACCGCTCACAATCCTAGCATGTCGCCTTAAATAAATCACTCGCTGCGATCGTCTCTAAATCATCGTGAACACATCACCGATCGATCTCAGAGAATAACATCAGCACTCCTAAGTCAAGCCCTCCTCGGCCTTAGCCTCCAGCGGCTGCTTGACAACAGGCAGCGCCTCGTGACCTCTCCGGAAGGAACACGTCCGCAGTCCAAAGGTAAGAATCGTAACACCCGGGACTCGAACCCGAATGTCATCATCATCGACCGGGACTCTAACCCGATCGTCCGGGACTCTAACCCGAAATCTCATCAATAGAGCTTCAAGCCCGAAACATCACCAAATGGGTCACAACCCGAAATATTACCAATTTGGTCACAGCCCGAAAACCAGTGTCCATCGACACCTCATATCCCAGGATTCCTCGAATCCTATCAAATCCACAACTGGGTCTCATGCCCGAAATATCTTTCATAAATCTCATAACTGGGTCGTAGCCCGACTTATCTCGCATTTAACTATATTCTAAATCAACTGTGTCATATGCCCGAAAGATATTTCCAAATCCGAAACCATTTTCTCATTTTCAAACCACTTTCAAAACATCGTTCAATTGGGACTCGTGCCCGGATCTCGATTTCACGCATCTCCATGAAATCTTCTAAAATCGTAAATCAGTTATTCGGTTCACGCCTCTCCGTAAAACCTTCGGAATCTCATTAAAACACAAGCACATAGTATACTCGATCAAAGCCCAAACATCATATAAAATTGAAATCTTGAACTACGTATAATAACGCATTTTCCTACGAAAATGCCAAACAATTCATATTTAAAACACATGCACTCATGGCATCTCAAATCATGTTCATAAACACATATAAAACATATATGCATGCATCATTTTCATAAAATAAAGTTCACTCACAGACCGTCCAAGATGCGCCTCGATACGCGTGTGATAAGCCTCTCCGAGCTAATCCAATCTCTCCGGGTCATCTGAACTTGTCCAAAACACACTCAAAGTTTACTACCAACCTAGACAAGTCCTAATCAAGAATCCCCAAAATTCTCGGAAAAGTCAACGTGTCCCGAACATGCTTCCCTATGATTTAAACCTCAATTTGACCAACCTAACAATCTCCGATCGACTCGAAATCACCACCATTGGATTCGTATCATCGAAACCTTCAAAATGGTCTTGGTCCCACCTCAAAATACATGCCCACGTACCCCCATGTGAGGGTCAAAAGTACAGTCAATGTTGACCAAAAGTCAACGCTGATGTCAGCAAAGTCAATGCTGACGTCAGCGATCAATAGTCAAAGTGAGCATGACGTCATCCCTGATAGTCTAACATCTGACACGTGTCAGTTGACAGTGCCACGTGTCAATAGTTCACGAGTCCACATGTCTGGCATGTCAGTGACACCATCTGATTGGTTCACGTCACTAACCTGTCAGGCTGACTGGGCACTAACAATTGGCACGTGGTAGCCTCTCATTGGCCACATGGCCTGACATCTGACAGATGATGACGTCATCTTGCCACTTCATCATCGTCCTTACTAAGCCGAGTCGACCCGAATGACTAAACTGGGTCGCACAGACCAGCGACCCTGACCAGATTCCAACTCCCTCATTTATGGTTCGTTTTCAAAACTGTTTGATCCTACATGATTGTCTGGAGTCCAGGAAGGGATCCTTGACCTCAAAACATGAGAAAGGGGTATGAAATTACCTGTTTGAAGCCCATCATACACGGCTAGTTTTCCAGCTCCATACCTGAGCTGCTTCACCATCCATTCTCTTCCCTTTTGATCCCTAGACCCTCACAAGGACTCAATAGAGACCACCCAATCATCAGAAAACATCCTCAACGTCCAAATCGGATTTTCTAATTTCAAAAATGAAAATAGGTCTTCGGGTTTACCTTCCCCCGCCGTCCACAACGGTTAAGCCATCCTCACTGTCACCGTCACAACCTCCATTTCACTCTCCCTTCTTAAACCGTACAGGGGATGAAGGTTTGTGCATGTTGGGGTGGGTAGTGTTTGTGTTTAAGGGTTTCGGGAATGGGAGAACAAAGAAGATGAAATGGGGTGATATGCATGTATGTAACATGGGAAGCAATGGATGAGTTTCCCGTAAATCGTGCAATAGTACCTTAATCGTTCTAGACCCGTAACTTTCCCGTCCAATGTCCGATTTTGACGTGCCGCTTGTCAACAAACTCGTATCCACTCGATCTACGTAACAGTCTTTGGTCCTTGTACATTGGACCTTTCGGGTCAAAAGTCAACATTTTACCCTCATCTATGGGCAAAATCGTAATTTCACCCCAAACGTCCGATAATCCTCGACTAATTCCCGGTTAGCCTCGCTAGTCCTCAATTTAATCTTAATTAATCTCAAAATTTTGGGATGGATCGTTACATAAATTGTCTACACGTCATATAAAATTTACTTAACAAAATAATCAGCATACTAATAAAAGAAATCAAGTTCAATAAATTCATAATCTTTGTAAATAAAATTCATCTACCATCAAAAAAGTCATAATCTATCTAAGAACATCATCACAAGCAAGAATTTTTGTAATTAATACTTATAAAATATGTTTTTAGTTATATTGGGTTCGTGTTATATCCTGTTCTGCAATTTGAAAATTTTGAGATTAGTCTTCACCAAAATACCCCTACGAGTCATAATAGGCATGAACTACTTTGAAGGTTTGAATCTTGTTGGTGTGTGTGTGTGATTTAAGCCCAAAACTATTGACGCCAATAGATCAACCCCAAGAGAGAATCCAATCCTAGCAAGCCCAAGCTCACAACTCTCGTTGAAAACTTTGTCTCTCAGTCTCCCTTATTCTTGTTTTCACTCCCACCCACACTGAGTGTTGAACTAAAAAACACCCTTGAACACCCAAAACTCACAAAATCCACAACCTCAAGGTCTCAAACTAAGGCCTCATCTACCACTTATCATGGTTTCCTCCTTATGTAAGTCTTTCAAGCTAGATCATGAGCTTTGAAGACGAACCTGGCTCGAGTAGTTAAGACATACCCTCCAAGGATCCGAGAAAAATGACATGAGGAGCTTGGGATCAAAACGAGGTAAAATCGATTACTTTATTAGTTGTTTTCTTTGTTAGGTTGAGAGTGTTACCCTAGCTAATGTCATGTTGTTTTTGGCAAGGTTTGGATTGATGATGGAGTTGGTTTGTTCAACATGGATTCTGAACAATTTCAAGGATTTGGGCATGGAATCGAGTTTCAAAAGGTACATTTTTAGACTCTTATGTTGATTTTTGAGTCTAATGGTAAGATTCTGGTCAAAATCCGCGAGTTTCCCAGAATCCGGCCTCTGTGGACAAAAAGTGACGATGGCAGTCCAGACGATAAAAGTTTAGCGACTAGACCAGCTGTTAAGTTTGATTGACGATGTCAACAGTTAAAGGATGCTAACACTATTAGCATATTTCATTAAATGCTAACAGCATCATAATTTACCTAATGCTCTTAAGTCTAACAAAATATTCTGATTTTGTTAAAATATTTCGTTAAACTTGACAGAATATGCCATCAGGGTGATAGAATATTTTGTCAAGAATATTCATGTGCTTGAGATACGCATAGGGACACATAAGCATGGTTCGCGCAAGCGACCTTCAGCTAGGGCGTGAGGCCATTTTCTGGCCCATGGCGGCGGGTGAGACAATTTTCCAAGTCTAAGACAACGCGTGGGGTAGTTTTCAGGCCAAGATGAAATACATTTTTAGTATGTTTAGAATTATTCTAGTCCCGTTTTTTGAAAACTGAGAAAGGTGTCTAGTAGTGTTTTCTTAGAATTGAGTAAATAACCTTTTTTCAGATTCATTTAGGATTGTAACACGCTTGGCGTTTATGTGGCTTGACATGTTTGGTGATTTCGACTCCCCGACTAGTATGTGAGTGGACCTCTTTCTAAAACTCGGGTTATGTAGAAACTTTTACTTGCACGTTTTTACAATGATTATTTTATAATTTCTTTTGAGCATGCTTTGGTTGATTATTTAATAGTGATTTGGTATGATTTATTTTGAGCATGCTTTATGTGACCACTAGTAAGTCAATTACCGATCATGACTTATTCATATTGTTTGTGTTGAATGGAATATCTTGATGTTTGTTTATAACTATAATTAAAGTATGATAATCTTAAGATGGTTATCCAGATATACGACTTTTAATTCGAGATATTAGTTGAATACCCACCTAGGAGTCATCGGTATCTCAGGTACTTATCTGATTAGTCACGGACCAGCCTCCATGAGATTGACCACCAGCGTTCGCTCAAAATACTAGTTAAATAGTGTTAACTTAATCCCGAGCTCTAAAGGACACGAGGTGGCAATGCTTAGCACCCAACCTTCATGTGGTCAAGGTACACGAGTAAAATATAAATATCCAGCCTATCATAAGTGTATGACTCGAGCGACTCAAGAGTATATTTAATATATTGTATACTTATATTTCGAGATAAGTTTTGAGATCGCGTATTATTTATTATTATTTTTTGTAAAAACAAGCGTGTTTTCTAATATGTTAGTCTTTGAGATTACTTTCAAAACTGAGAGATTTAAATGTCTTTTAAACTTGTGGTTTTACACTTAAATAATTGTAGGGTCCATTCACTTTTCTGTTTTTAAAATCCTAAGGTCCGGAGGGTAGTTAATGCATTTCGAGGAGCTTATAGTAGCTGTTTTAACATTCATATCGGTAGCTTAGGTGTGGCGCAATGAAAATCAGGATAACTCAAGTAGTTACTTGAACTATATGATCAGTAGCTGTTTTGAGATTCATACCGGTAGCTTAGGTGTGGCGCAATGAAAATCGGGTAGTTACTTGAACTATATGATCAACATAAATAGTGAACTATATTCTATACTTCCATTATTGCAGTGAAATGTTAGTTAGTATTTACTAACTACGTTTCACACAACCTCCTAAAAAGTATCGTTTTAACCATGTGGCTTTGTCATCTAGACTTCACAGCCCAGATATCGGCCAACATGCTTCAATTTTGGTGTCATGATGGACTTTTCGGAATTATTGTAGATTTGTACTTTACATTAATAAATTAAAATGATGCAGAAAATTTGTAGTATACATATGTAAATTTTACATTAATTTTAGAAAACATCCTTAAATTTATTTTTAAGAGTCCACCATCCCTTAACTTATTTGAAATAGTAGCATAAGTCATTCCATTATGGAATCCGTTAAAAAATCAAAAATGTAAAGTACGTGCGTGAACAACACAGGGTAAAAGAGACTTTCCATCCCTATTTTTAAGTTAGCTCTCTCTCTCTCTCTCTCTCTCTCTCTCTCTCTCTCCTCTCTCCCTCTCTCTTTCTCTTTTTTTCTCTTTCTCTCTCTCTCTTTATCTTTCTCTCTCTGATTACCAACACGCTCCCTTACTCTTAGCTAAGTCATATTTCTCAAGCAAGAAACCAGCAAAATTGAGTCTCCAGCTAAGATCCACCAGTGCCACCACCCTCGATCTCATCAAGCCACCCTCAACGATAGTCTCTCTCTTCCTCAATCACTCTCAAGCCCACTCCCTCCTTCCTAGGATCCTTTTTCTCACGGGCATAGTCAAAGACCACCGAAGCAGTGGAAGGCATTCTACGTTGCCATCCTCGACTCATAACCACCTAACCTCGATGACCTTCATCTTCCTCCTCACCTTATCGAGACGAGCATCACCATTTAAAAAATCAACAACTTAATCGTACCGTTTTGGGCGATTTTGAGCCATTTTCAGATTTCTTCTTACATTAGAGTCTAATCTTCATCACTGCTTTCTTATGCTCTTCAATTGAACATGTCTCAAGGAAGAGAGGATATCTAACATATTGCATGTTCGTTTCTCCAGGAAAAACATAATAGCCTAACCACTTGCTTTTGCTATTTTCTCAGTTCCTGGCCAAGCTTCCTTAACTTCTCTATCGAGCTTCCTTCCATATAATCTCCCATTATTGTGGTCATCGCTGCATGAGAATGGTAGCTTTGTCATTGTCTCCTCATGGCTATCATGAAGATGGTAGCTTTAATGGTTGGTTTGCCGAATGTCGAGGGTGGTGCACTGGCTCTATTTTGGTGATCTTCTCGGTGACTTCGAGAGCAAACTCAAGTGAGGGTGAATTGATTGAATCTTGATTTTTTTACTTTGTGATTAAAATTCCACCTCGGTGAATTAATTTTTATCTTGATTTTTTTTTTAAGTTTCTAAAAGGTTGCTATGTGGAAAGTGTTGAATTGTATTCTTTGGATGATGGTTGTGTTTTTGGTTTGAATAATGATCAATTTACTGATGATGCACACTAGGTGATTATGAAAATTCCTAAGTGATAAATTTAAGAGAAAATTCTTGGATAGATGATTGTTGATGATTGAATGAGCTCTCACACTACTTAGGGGGGAAGAGGGATAATAGTGAGAGAAATTTGGGCGAGAGAAGTTGGTCGGGTAAGATGAGGAAGAAGGATGAGTGAGAGTTGGCCAGGTAAGATGAGGAAGAATGATGAGTTGTCCAAGTAATGTGAAGTGGTTTGAAATGTATAGATAGATAGACTTTATTATAGGCTCTAAATGCTAGTCTTGAGTTGGAGCAAATGAGATTGAGTGATGGCTGCAAAGCGCCTCTCTAAGTTGAGCCATAAATCACTGAAAGTGGTTGAACCAACCTTGTAAGGGAGAATATATTCAGATAGTGAGGAGTGTAGAACTAGTTTGCAAATGCAATCTCATTCGAACCAAGAAGAAAAGGAAAAAATTTCAGCAAAGAATGAGGGAATAAGAAACTAGGGTTGGAATGGTTCAGCGCCATTAATGATGGTGAGGATATCATAGGTCTGAAATACAAGAATATTTTTTTTTACCCTCAATTTTAACATATTCTATTTATAGATTTGATGGAGGGACAAAATCAACTATTTTGAACAAGTTTAGGGACGAGGGAATCTAAATTTCAAGTTTAGGGACGCTTGTTAAATTCATGGTAAAGTTCAGGGACAATTGCTACAATTTTTCCAGATAATGAACAAAGGTAATGACAATCATTAACACTCCTTCTCTAGTCAATGGAATTGCCTCAAAATGGGGGATGCGATTACCTATTTTGAATGGGTAGTGATTATCTAATTGAAAGTAAGGAATAAGTAAGTAATAGGAATCATTACTTTTGATTTCATTCACATTACTGGTAAGTAAACATGCCCTAGAACTATATTGAATTAAATTGACACACTCCGATCGACATATTTCTTGCGAGCTCCAAAATCGAGGCATACTAGATGTCACTTGGTCTCTGTGTCCATCTGACAGCCAGCTTCGTTTTTTGGACTTCACTTGGACTATCTGGGTCAAATTGTATCATTAATCATTATTCATCTAATAGAAAAAAATTTAGAATTAGTGTATTATCTTTTTTTTGTCCACTTAAATCTTGATTTAATTTTAGGAGTGTTCCTACCCAAAATGTTTTTCTCATTTTAGGAGTCTAATGCCCCGAGGCAACCATTGATGAACCTCCGCGTGGAACCTTGTTTGCGGAGTAAGGGAGGTAGACCACTCATAGGGATCTCTTTTATGGTGAATGGTGTAGAGATGCTGGATTAGGCTAAGTATAATGGGTCTTAGCAAACAGACCTTTCACCTCAGATACATGCATGCCACTAGTAGAACACTGCTACTAGACAGTGTAAAAGGGTTCTGTTTTCGGCCCAAGAATCTTTCTTATGATCAAAATGATTGTGGGGCAGGCGGACAAGAATTCTCCTGTGCTGTTCTTTTCTATGCATTTTTCAAGGACTTAAAATATTTTCTTTCCAGCGATGCCCAAGTCAGAAATTTATTTCGCCATGATATTCAAGTTGGCAACATTATTATTTGAGCAGTTAAATGGTCAATGGTCCCAAATTCTCTCAAGTAGGAATCGAAGTATTCAGACCAATGCGAAAAGATGGTATCTTGACTTGATAAATCGTGAACTACGTTTGGATAATATATCCCGATGTACCAATGGCTACTTAAGAAAATATGGTTTGTATTAAAATGGAAATGGAGGTACGAATATAGAAATGTAGAAGTATTGGAATTGAATAACAACTGAAATACAAGTACAAAAAAAAAATTATTTTATTCGCATTACAAGCCCTTATCAAGTAAGAAATTTCGAAAATCATCAATTGAAATGAATATTAGTCGGAAATCATGTTATGCGAAGGCAAGACGTTGAAAAGGAGGTTTGAGTCCCTCATTGACCAGCCATGAGTTGGCAGCCGGGATGACTTTCTGTGTAACCGGTAGGCGATATGGCTTTCCATGAAACGGTGGTTGAGGACTTTCCGTGAGTCGGTAGTCAGGATGACTTTCTGTGAGCCGATAGTCGATAATATCAACCATTATCACACTGAATGGTCAAAAAGTAGGTTAATCTTGCACGAACCTCATCTGAAAGTACATGAACTGGTCAATCGGGAAGATGGCAACTCTTATGATACTCGATCGATCAGAAAGAAGGTTTGTGCAAGGAAATGAAGCCAACCATTATAACATTGTTTCTGGAGCGGTCAGAGAGACGGTTAGACAAGTGCATGAATGCCTCAAAGGGGTGAGAATAGAAACTGCATCTTGATTTCCTAACTCGAAAGAAGCAGTTTTTGCCAAAAGGACCAGCTATTTTAAACCATGAAACATTGGTTAAAGATGTTCATAGGTTTAGAAATTGATGGAGATCAATTTGCTGAGTTTGATTGGTTGATTGTCGATCCTTTGAGAAACTGGATTGTTCTCCATTTATAGGCGGTGAAGGAGTTCTCAACTTGCCAAATTGGGTCTTACGCAAGTCCCACTTTGCCGTTTTTCCGTTGAGATACTCCTCCATGCCTCAATTTTCTTCGTTTCCTGACAGCACCGCCCATACTTCCTTCATCTCCACTCTCAAAGCTGCTTGGATTGGGCTTGTTTCGGTTTTGGGCCTTTAATTTTCGTGAGCCATCAACTTAAGCCCATAAAGGATTTTTTCGGGTGTAAACAAGAACTCGTATTCATAACTAATGCACATATAGTCTATCCGAAGTAGGTAGCATATGACTTTGCTAATTAATAATTAATAAGCATGAACGCAAGTACGTTGATAAAAACAAATGTATTCCTACTACTACACATTTGAGTTTGAGTCTATATCTGTGACTAGGCTTAATCCTTTCTTGTTAATTGGTGAAATATGTGTGTATCTTATTGGTTTGTTTATTGAAATATTATGTTAGGTAAAGGTGTTACATCTGCTGTAGACTGGTAGTATGATATATATATATATAGGTGTTCATCTACTGCGGACTACTCCCTCTATGGCTGGTCTTTGTAGGTAAGAAAAATACATGGAAAATGTAATTCCACTTGGGATCTTTTGGTTGGAGAATATTCCCTGCATGCGTGTACATAGAACCACCTTATGACATTCTAGATTCAATCGTATATCAAACTGAAAAATGTAATTCCACATTACAAAAATGACCGGAAATATTTTATGGTCGAAAAATATAAAGATTGAGAGTGAAAGTGGATCGAGTTTTAACTGTGACCAAATGATTCAACATTCACATGATAATGGACTTAGTTTTCTATTTGAGTTTCCTTTTCTTTCCATAAATGGTAATCTTTTCTATCCATATTGGTCAACCCAGATTGGTGTGGAGCCGTTGCGCAAAATCGATCACACAAAAGACTGCTCTGTTATTTGGATTTATGAGGCTTTAGATTTATTAGATTATAAAGCGAAATATATGATTATTTCACTCTCACAAAAAAAGGGGATCAAAGTACAAGACTCCTACACCTCCCTTCTCACACAAGAATGGGACCTGAAAGTGGTGAGACCAAATTTCTGAGACGCCCTCGGTGTGGTTTCGCCCCCTCTTGTATGTGAATGAGGGTAGAGTAGGAATTTTGATAGAATAATAGCATCTTTAATGCAAGATAAAAATTTGTCGGAATGAAAGTTTACTTTTCGAATTCCAATTTTTACATCTCTATTATTTTATTAAATCTCGATATTATTTAATAAGAAAATAATGTATTATTCAATACAAATGTATGTTTTTAATGTGTCGCCTATTTACTTAACAGTTCAAATTTACATTTATTTATAATAAAAAATTTAGATAAAACTTGACAATGAAAATCCAAATTTTATATCTATATATTTTATAATTTCCTATCTGACTAAAATGATCCTATATTTTAAAATATTCTAATAAGATGTCATCGAATTTATAAAAATACATTTACATCTTCAAATTTACACATTACATCAAAGATACACTGAGAGTAGATTCGAAAAGCTACGCTACGAGGAAGGGGTATCCTTTGTTTGTAAGAGAATGGTGGAAGTTAGTGAATAATTTTGATATAGGATAAATGCTAGTGCTTATGGTTTGAACTATTAATCGATTCGAAAAAATCGATCGAAAAATCGTACCGAAAAAAAAAAACTAAACTGAAGAAAAAAAATCAAACTAGACCGAACCATATCAAAAGCCCTAATTTGGGGCTGAAACACAATGTTTTGTCAAATCAACCCTAATTTGGAGATGAAACACATCGTTTTGTCATCCATATTTACACAAACCCAGCAACTTCGAACAAATCTTTTTTGTCTTCCTCTCAGTCTCACCCAGCGCTGCACCCATCGAATCCATACCTCGCACCATCACCTATCGCACACCCTTCGAACTCAGACCTTGCACCTCTCACCCATCACACACAGAAATCGATCTTTGCACTTTGCGTCTTTGCATCGATGAGATCGATCTTCATCTTCGCACTTCTTATCTCTTGGTTCATATTTCGTCATTCACCTATCGCACACCCTTCGAACTCGAACCTTGCACCTCTCACCCATGACACAGAGATCAATCTTCGCACTTCTCATCTTTGCATCGATGAGATCGATCTTCGTCTTCGCACTTCTTATCTCTCAATTCATCTTTCGTTGAGGGATTGACGAAGAGGAAGAGATCAAGGGAGAGTAGAGACGGAGAGATCGAGGGAGGGAGACTGCGATGGGTGGTTCTTCGACTTGATCTCTCGATCTCTCTGTCTCTACTCTCCCTTAATCTCTCCGTCTGTCCATCGATTTGTCATCGCTTCACGCAAAAAATCTATTAAATTTGTCGAAAACTGAACTGAATCGATTCAACCAATTTCGGGTTCAAAATAGGTTTAGGATTGACAACCGAAACGAAACGAAATGAAATCGATTCCCCAACCAATTCGGTTTCGATTTCGATTTCGGCAAAAATTCGAATCAAGGAAAAAGGAGCTAAGCCTACATGTCGAGTGCGGTGGGCCCTCGCGGGCCGCTCTTGGTCTTGGGCATGCGCAAATTTGGTTGTTGATGGACTGTTTTCCTGTCCGCCTTTTACCATGTTGACCATGTTTGGTACGAACACCACCCAACTATATGAGTTTCCCATTTTTTGTTTCCGTCATGTTTGGTACGACCACAACCAAAATACTCAAGTTCCCCCGGTTTTGTGAGGATGGATGGACAATCCACAAGCTGCATATCGGAGTATCTCAGAAGGATAAGGAATGCCTATTGGAAAGTGTGACATAGGCAAAGGATAATAACTTGCATAATTCTTGTGTTCAATTTCTCTAATATATTTAGAAAAAAGGTTATCCAGTTTTTACAAAAATCCTAGAAAAAAAAAATTATTTAAATGAGGGCAGTGAGTTCAACAACCAGACCGTCAGCCCTAAACAAAAAAGGGATGAGAGTCCAGTCGATACCGATGATATTGAGTAAACCCCACGTTCTGGGATTTACAAACAATAAAAGTCGAGTGCGCCTTTCGGCTCACTCTTTCTTGGGCTTTTCTCTTCTCCTGGATACGTGAGACCTGTCTGTCCATCTTCCGACCAACTTGAGGACCTCGTCGATGAGAATCACCGGTAATGCAACCGCCAAAACCAACAGCCATTCGTTCAGGCTCAGGGGCACAATGCCGAAAACTTGAGCTAAGAATGGCACGTAGAGGATCAAGAAGTGCAGGCCGAATGAGACAGACATGGCCAGAAGGAGCCAGGGGTTAACCCATGGAGGCATTGACAACAGGCTCCCGTCCTCGGACAGCGCATTGAGAGAGTTGAACATTTCGATGGCAACCAGCACGGAGAGGGAGAGGGTCATGGCCTTTACTTTGCCGCCATGGAAATAATCGCAGGGGTTGCTATCGAAAGAGAAAACCTGAGCTCCTGCTGTGAAGGGGGAAGCAGTGAAGTTGGTCCACGACGAGCATTGTCCCCAGTTGGCAAGCTGGGAGTAGGTCACAAGGGAGTGGCCATCCCCGCTGAGGTCGATTCCCAAGAAGGAACCATGTGTGTACCAGATAATGAACACGCCAACAGTTGCCAGTCCAACGTACAACCCAATTACCTGTCAAGCCAAAAGAATCAAGTCAGAAAATTAGATAGAATTCATGCCAACGTGGTATCATCCAAATGCAAAGTGTTGAAGAAAAAAAGGGAAGAAAATGAAGGAAAAAAGTACCATATAGCGGAATAAAATCCAGGCGCTGATAAGTGAATCATCACTTCGACGTGGGGGCTTCTTCATTATGTCTTTGTCTGGAGGATTAAATCCTAGTGCAGTTGCAGGCGGTCCATCAGTGACAAGATTCACCCATAGAAGCTGGACAGGTATGAGGCCTTCGGGAATGCCTAATGCTGCTGTTAAGAATATGGAAGCAACCTCACCAATGTTGGACGAGATCATGTACCTGAAGAAAAGTTTAGAACTTCAAATAATGGAAAGCACAAACATGAATATGCATTGAATATTAGAAAGTATCAAGATAGGCGGCTGCTTCCGGGAGCAATATTAAAGGTATATGAATGCACCCTTTTCCTCCAAATGCATTGATCATAACCTTTTAATCTCATTCATGAGTGTTCCATATCATATATGTATGGCACTAGAAAACTTCTGGACAAATATTCAGACGATATGGAAAACCAAGTATTTTAGTCACATCTATATGAAGCTAAGAGAAAGCACACAACATACAAACCTGATAAAGGCTTTCATATTGTTGTAGATAGACCTGCCTTCACCAACAGCAGCAACAATTGTGCTAAAATTATCATCGGCCAAAACCATGTCTGAAGCTTCTTTTGCAACCTGTAAAGGATACAAAATTGGGAAGTTGACAATATGAAAATGGAAAAGCTGGCTCCGGAAGAAAATACAGACTTCTTGTGCAAGCTAAAACACATAGTGAGCCATTGAAATTTAGAAGATGTCATTATCAATATGTGACTTATCAATTACTTATGCAGGTTATTTAGTGACCTCACACTATCCAGGTACTTGCCCTGCTAATAACCCCCTGTATGTAAGTTATCTACCCTATCGGTTTCATAGAAAATCTGATGTACCCCATCGGCTTCATAGAAAATCTGAGTCCTGTAACCCACCATGATACTACCATCATGCGTACAAACAGACATGATAAATGATTGAAAAAGAGAAATAGATAAGTCAAATACCTCAGTTCCGGAAATTCCCATTGCAATCCCAATATCTGCAAGTTTCAATGCAGGTGCATCATTCACTCCATCACCAGTCATGGCGACTACTTCGCCATCCTCTTTGAGCAGCCTCACAATCTCTTGTTTATGCTTTGGTTCAGCCCTTGAAAACAGAAGCCCGCCAACTTGTCTCAGGTGGGCTTTTTGATCACTTAGAGTCATAAACTCTTTGCCTGTAATGCTTCTTGACTTTATGTCTTCATCAAGACCAAACACACCTATTTCACGGCATATTGCTTCTGCTGTATTCTGGTTGTCTCCAGTAATTACCATAACACGGATTCCGGCTGCTCGGCAGTCTTCAATTGCATCAAAAACCTCCTCTCTCGGGGGATCCTTAAAAAAAATCAAATACAATGATCGTAGTTAGCTCAATTAATGAAAATACTATCATGAAAAAAAAATAAGCAAAAAGTTGCAGAGGGCCCATGTTACAACTCACCCTTAGTCCAACCAGGCCAACAAAAACAAGGTTGCTTTCAATGGATGAATAATTGGTTGGATCAAGTAGAAGTTTATGAGCTGGATGATCTTCATCACCATCATACGACTCAAATTCCTTAAGCTCATCTTTATAAGCAAAACCCAGACAGCGTAACGCACTAGTTGACATCTCATGAAGAGCTTTCACGATATAGTCCCTTGAGTTTTCATCTAATGGTACAACAGTACCATCAAGCAACTGAACCTTAGTGCTTCTCTCCAATAAATTCTCTACAGCCCCCTGCAATCATGTAACACTGCTTTTCTTAGTTTCCAATGGTCGCATAATTCTACAGAAAAGTACACGTAAATACAAAATGAAAGATGCAAAAGGCCATTTCTATCTGTCACGCTTTATACTTCTATTGAGATGTGAATTTTCAAACTAATTGCAGGCAGTACCTAATTGAACTGGTAAATGCAATTTATCCTGAAAAAGGTAAGTACGGTCCAAGTTCTTGAAGGGAAATGTGCCAAAGTTCAATCCCAAACAAGGATCAGATGTATCAATTGGAATATGACATTTCAGATATTTCCAAACAGAAAGCCTAGCCCCTTAACACATGCAGAGCTTGCAAGGTATCAAAAGGGCACTACTTCAGTGAAAAGGATCAGGTATCAGGGTAAAGTAATCCTGATACTTGAGTGAAAAAACAAAATCAGGGTAAACCCTTATCATTCTCAGAGGAAAGACAATCCTCAAATCCCCAATTCAATGCCTCTCTCAAAATCTCACATACCCTATCATTTACTCTTTCCTCCTAAAGTCATTATTAAAATTAAGATGAGTACAAACCTTCACTAGCAATGATTTTTTCCCTGAATGGGAGTTCACAATAACACCCATGGATTTCCTATCACGATCAAACTCAAGAGTTGCAACTCGGCGTTCAAATTCATTCCACTTCTGGCAACAACCTTGTGGAACGATAAAAACACAGCAGCAGAGTAAGCAAATTTATGGATCCAAAGTCACAATAAAACAGAGAAGGAAGAATTTTACGTATGAAGTTTACTTACGGAGCAAATCGCTTTTTCCTGATGATCCCGCTCCCAGAGAGCCTTCAGGAAGGCCCATCTTCTCAACTAAAACCTGAATTGACAAAAGCACGGACTCAAAAAGAATTCGCTGACACAGTGACTTGTGAAAACTAGCAAATACTATAAGAGATCCTCCTAGAGTGACTTCCTTTTCACTAGATATGATGTGTTATTGGTACTTGTAAGATATTGAAAAAATCCCATAAAATTAAAAAGCATAACGACTACAACATAGGGGTCTAGTTTAACCTTTAAAGCGGCCTCAGTAGGCATTCCATGGGCAACATACTTCTGTTCTGCATGTGCAATTTCAGCATCATTGCACACAGCAGCTACCTTTGCGATCATCTGAAGATTAGCATCCATACGACCATTTGGCCAGTCATTAATTTTACCATCAAACGGATTGTATGTCGTCCCATCCACCTTAAACTTCCTTAAAATTGTAGGTCGAGGACCCAAAGCTACAAGTTTCGCCACTGCCATTTGGTTTGTGGTCAAAGTTCCTGTTTTATCAGAGCAAATCACGGTTGTGCAACCCAGAGTTTCAACACTTGGCAGCTTTCGAACCAAGGCATTCTTCTGAGCCATTTTGCGGGTGCCTAGAGCCAAACAGGTCGTGATGACTGCGGGCAAACCTTCAGGAATAGCAGCCACAGCCAAAGCCACTGCAATCTCAAAATAATAAGTGCACTTCTCAAAAGAAAACTTGAAATTTGCCGGCCACCCATTGACATATTCCCAAGTGAGGAAGTACTTGACATTGATGAGCCACACCAATGCACAAATTACTCCAATTATCATCGTAAGCATCTCTCCAAATTCATTGAGCTTCTTCTTCAATGGGGTATCTTCCTCGTTCTGCGAGGCCACATGAATTTGCGTATGAACCTTCCCAATCTCGGTCGCCATTCCTGTCTGCGCAACCAAGCAAACGCAATGCCCATTCACAATAGTTGTCCCCGCAAAAACCATACTTTTCTTTCCTTGAATATCAGCATCCTCGGAAACCGGCTTGTTAGTCTTATTCACTGCTTCACTCTCTCCAGTCAATGAACCCTGCTCAACCCTCAAAGTCGAACTGATCAATTCCACAACGCGCATATCAGCAGGAACCTTATCTCCAACCTTAAGCTCCACAATGTCACCAGGGACGAGCTCCTTGGCCGGAAAATTGGGAATCTTACTCCCATTTCTAGTGACAGTCGCATGCTCCGATTGAATCTCTTTCAGAGCCTCCAACGCCTTCTCAGCATTGCTCTCCTGCCAAACTCCCACTATCGCGTTCACAATCAGGATCAAGAAGATGACCAACGGCTCCACATACGCCGTGATCTCCTTCTCGCCGCCTTCTTCACCGTCCAGCCAAGCCAGAACAAACGAGATAACGGCGGCGGCAAGCAGAATTCTGACGAGGGTGTCGTTGAACTGCTCCAGAACAAGACTCCAAATTGACTGACCTTCGTGCTTCTCCAACTCGTTCCATCCGTACTTCTCGCGCCGCTTCTCGACGTCTTCGGACTTCAACCCTAATTTCCTGTTCACGCCGAAATGTTTCTCGCATTCCTGGATCTCTTTAGCCCATGCAGGGAAGACGTCGCTGTCGTAAGGCTTAGGGTTGGCCTCTTCTTTCCGTTTTCCGAAATCCTGCCCTCCCTTCCCCATTTAGATCTACTAAAATAAACAGAGAGAAACAAAATGGAACCTTTTTCAGATCAATTCATCCAAAACAACTGTTTTCTCAATACGAAACTCTTAAGTATTAACACTACAAATCGAATCTTCAGATAACCCAAACTCTAAGCCGATTGAAATTTAATTGGCAGCAGCAAAATTCAATCAGTAATGGTAAAAGACAACAAATTGAACTGTTTTAATGCTTTGACTCTTCACGTTATGGGTTCAGTTCGTACCTCGGTCAAAAACTCTCTTTGTTTCCCAGGAAACTGAAGCGCTAGTCTATAGGAATCAATGGGGAGGATGAAACGAAAGCCTTCAGATCAAAACATTGGCTGCCGTGCTCTCCCACGCTCTCTACGCTTCAAGCTTTTCAGTCACACTGTACCCCTCTCTCTCTCTCTCTCTTCCTCTAATTATATAAGAAATCAATGGTTAATTAAATTAGAGGCTAATCGCATTTCCCGGAAGCATCGTACCCTGATTAAATTAAAACAACGGAGTGCTAGCCATCGACGTGGGTTGATGTGACATGTGGCGGTCGACGACGTGGCGTGATTTCATTGGCAACTAGACATAATTCTTGATTTGCTATTGGCTACATGTCTTGTTCTCTTGGGGAAGAGGTGGCGCTGTAGTTTTTGTTCCTTCTTCGATTTTATTTATCTATTTTTCAAAATTTTGTTCCCTCTTTGTTGGCTTTTTGTAATTTCTGTTGAAACCTATATTTGAAACAGAAATTATTATCCGCAGTTCTGTATTTTTTTTTTCAAGTAATAATTACGGGATTCCGGTCAATCTGGAACGTCCAATCAATAGTTGTCTTCTTTTTGACCGTAGATCAGAGTTACCTTTTCTACATAATTACATTATTTTTGGATATTGGATATGAAAATAAATAAATAAATCTTTATTTGTGTAAATCTTTTGGCTATTCACTTTGCATGAAATAAAATATCTCTTCTAAAAAAAAAAGTGATTTTCACAATTTTATTATACTTATTCAAATCTTTTTAACTAAATGGATGTAATAAAAAAGTTTTCACTTTCAGATCAATATACTTTTAAATTTAAACGCTACTAACATATTGTGGAATAAAAATCTATCCTCCTACCTAAGTACATTTTTTTTTTTAAATCTATTTTTTGTTGCCGATTTTATCTAGTTTTTTGTTTTGCTTTTTTCGTTTTTCTTTTTTGTCATGTCATTAAAAATAGAAGCTTAAAAATCAATTTTATATAAATAAAAAACAAACGTTAATTTTTAAAATGAGAGTAACATTCCAAGTTTAGCTAGCTTTGAGTATAAGATCATGTATGGTTGGATTTCAAATCATGAACAGTCATATCTTGGCTTTGGGGTTAATTATCACTTAAACTATGTCAGAATTGGATGAACAAAGAAAAAGATCATGTACGGACAGGGAGGGAAAATCTTGTCATGTATTATTTGTTTCGTCCCATGGAAACAAGAGGTCATGTATTATTTGTGTTGGGCTAAATGTAAAAATGGAAATTTGGGAATCTAATGGATTTACCCATCTATGTTTCGTCTTTTACTTTTACCCTAACTTTGGACCTATATTGAGCCTGTGGAAGGTGGAAGCATTGAAAGGAATTATAGGTTTTGGAATTTGGAGGAATAAATAAAGTACGGGGGAAACTTGAGCCAAAGGCAAAGCATTTCAATGCAACATTATGCAGTACACATCGGTTATTGCACCACGAAGCTTCCACGAAGAACACCGACTTAAAGAATTTTAAAGAAGAGAAAAAAAGAGCATGTAGCATCCTAACTCAGACAAGGCATCTTTTGGCCTCTTATTTCTGGGTTTTAAGTTTTAACGGAGTGTAGAATAGCCCAGGCAAGGTTTGTCTTGGGGCTATTCTGGCCTCCTTCCATGCCCGGACTAGACAGCTGGTGACGCAACAAGCAAGAGCAGCCCAACGGCTACTTTGCTTGTCATGCTTGTCAAACCCAAAAATCCATAATTCAATAAAACCCAAAATTCCCGAATTCAATTGGACAGCTAAAAAAATTTCAAAAATCAATCAAACCCAACAATCCAAACATGAACAAATGAAATTAGGAATGAACAGATTTAACAAAACTCAGAATGATCAATAAGGCAATTGGCAATCACAAATAATGTTTCAATTCAACTCAGCCAACCCCCAATTCACACAACCCATATTTCCCAACCCCCAATTCGAACAACCCATATTTCAAAATTGAAATACAAGTGACTCACCGTCACGGTTTGACCATCGTCATCTTCTTTAATTTTTCATCACGATTTGGGGATGGCGACACCTTTTTCCATCGCGTTGGAGACGACGACACCTTCTTCCATCGTGTTGAGCTCTCAAACCTCTCGAACCAGGTGAAGCCCTCACGATCATCTCTGCAAGCCTGGAACCTCTCGAATGCCTCGAATCTCTAGACGTTTGAACCAACCTCTCGAAGCAGTCGACGTAACCAACCTCTTGGGCCTCTCTGTTTCTCTCAGCCGACGACCTCACGAACTCTCCAGCTCTCGCCTCTCTGTTTCGTTCCAGTCGAGACGATGAGGAAATGCTCTCAGCCAAGAGAGAGTTCCAGAGAAGTGATCGATCTAATCATCCCATATTACACATTTTATTTTCTCCAATTTAAATTCAAATTCTTTACACTCATATATTATACATTTCGGTTATGATCATATAAGTTAAATAAAATAAAGTATGATTAAATTGTATTTCATATATATTATACAAAGATTTCTATGTATAATCTTTAAGAAAATAATTCAAATAAAAAGTTGAATTCTTGCATCTAGCTCCTGCCCATTAAAAACATTAAATTTTACCTTGGGCAAGATGTCATAAATAGTAGAATTTGGGGGGTTAAATCTTGTCTTTAGCCCATTGCCTTTAACCCATCTCCCATTAGATGTTCTCTTAATTTAAAAACGAATCATGATTTAATAAACTTCACTTTTTTATTCCGTGGAGAAAAAAAAAATCAAATTTATGCACAAATCGAAATTTAGAATTTGTGGATTATTATTGGTATTATTTGTAAATATAATATGATGAGACTAATTCGAGTTTAAATTGTTTTTAGCTAGTTTTCATATAAATTATGCTCTAAAATACTCGTTAATTTATGTACATATATTATATAATTATTTATGTATTGAATGAACAAAATCTGACTATTAATATGTTATAATTATTTGTTTCAATTTAACAATTAATTAAAATATATTTAAAGGTATGAATGGTTCACAATCACCGATCAAGGTTACGAGCATCAATTTAGCTTTAAATTTTTTAGTTGCCATGAGACCTCTTTGTGCTATTCGAAGAGCATTAGCATAATATATGAATATGTTATTCCCGTATGAAGATGTCAATGTCAGACTTCAGCCATTAAAGAAGGCATTGAACGCTCCTGAAACGACACAGTTTTTGGATACTGATATTATTACACTTTCTGATCAGAAAAGTCAGGAAATGAATGCAGGGGCAATCAAATTTGCATCCACTTTTGAATCTGAAGCGGAAGGAGTGAAGGAAGGGCAAGGAAGGTTCCAGTTGTTGGCTGCTTTGACAAAGGGAAAAGATCAGCCTTTGACTTGCAAGATGGGAAACAATTTTACTTCTTTTTCTCAATGATACATATTATTAATACATAATTGCAAATTTGCAATTTTGCATGATAGGAATATTTTTTAATAATTACCTTTTTAGCAACAAATATATATACCTTCACATAACTGAAAAATAACCTCATACATGGCCGGGTTGGCTCGAGTGAAAAGGAATCGGGCCCTTTAAGCAAATGATATTAAATTTGATCTGTGGGTTTTGTATATAGATTGAGTAAAATTTGGTTAGGAGAGCTCTCCATCACTCGCACCAGACTGTATCTCGAAAGATTGGTCTTTGGCTCTTTGCCCTCCGAGCGAGGATACCCTAGCTCACCAAAAAATAATAACCTAGGAGAACGAAAAATAAAAACCTAATTTAAAGTCCCGATATTCCATTAGCCAAAAATAATAACCCAGGGGAAAAAAATACTAATTTCAAGTGCTTATATTCCATCAAAATAAAATAAAATAACTAATTTAGAGTGCTGATATTCTATCATAATAAAATAAAATACTGATATCAATCGTAGGTTTTATATAGGGGTAAACATAATTTTGCACCTCAAAGTTTGGGGATCAATACATTATGAATCATTAGGTTTCAATTTTATCAATTTACTCCATGTGATTTTGAGATCACATCAACCTACTCTATACGCCTATTTAACTATTAAACCATAATTTAAATTAAGGTATTCTTGGTATTCATTATAAATTCTTACCTATTTTAATTTCCATTGGGAGACTAATTATTTTGATTTAGATGTTCTTTCAAATTAATGCTTTTGAATAAAGAGATGACGTTATTTTATCACCCGATTGTAACAAAATGTAAAGATTGCAAAAAGATGACAACTTATTGAAAGAGTACTTGTCATGTGACGACCCAGAAAACTCATAAAATGATGGTTTTGCCCCTAACGGACAAAACGTTGACTTTTTGACCGGAACACCTTATGAACGTTTCTTGAGGGCTATTATGAAGGTTTCAAGCCCTTGAATACGTAGACAGGATGTACGTCAAAATAAAAGTTTGGATAAGTTCGTTATGGGGTCAGGAATAACTGGGGCACTTTGGTAATTGTACCACTTAGGGTAATTTTGTAATTTTACATAGAACAGCCTAGAATACTCTAGACTTATCTCCATCTTTCCCTCTCAAATCCCCTCACCGACTTACACTGTTATATAAGAGGTATGCGTGTGTTAAGTTGCAGTTCGCAGGTGCTTGGTCGAAAATAGGAGAAAAATAAAAAAAAGTGAGAAAAGTGAGATGGAGGAGATAAAAGGAAGAACCCAGGGAACATATTGAGAAAAGGAATAGGAAAAAAGAAAGAATAGTAGTGGGCCGATGAAGTTCAAAAAAGTAAATGGGTGAAGCCCTGTGAGAGAAAGAAAAAGAAATTATAATTGTTGGTGTGGGGTCTCTCAAGTTTTAGGCCAAGAAACTTGGAAACTATCACAGTGACATCTCCCTGGAGGTCGTACGTATTGGTTTCAGATGATTGAGCAGAGGAAGGATCAGTTTGCTTTCAGAAACTTGAAGATGAAGAGAATACAATCAGGTACACTTCATAACTTGACTCTTAGCTGAAAACCGATTGGATTAGGCTAGTTTAGGATTGTGTATGACTGTGTTTGAATTTGGATTGAAAACAATTTGAATTGATTACAATGAAGAAGAGAAAATGATGATGAACACCAAGTGTTTGTCAAAATGCCCAAGAGAACTTCTGAGTAATTGTTTTAGTGCTTTCTCTGAAAAAGTAATTTTCAGAGATTCACACAGTTTCTGTTATATTGATTCTTGTGATGAATTCTCCTTACATACACACACACTTCCACCTCACACGGCTGGAATTAATTGCCACACTCATCACACACACTACATGATTTTACTTGATTCTTAAGACACTCACACACACCCTCACAGCTCTAACAAACTCACAGCTGTCACATTCTGATTCTTCTAGTCACTTTACAGATGTCAAAAACCTTTTAGAGAGTGTTTAGATCAGCTGCCCTGCAGCATGATCACACACAGTGCAGTAGGAGCTTATTCTTCAATACTCCCTCCTAAACTGCTTACTGATTTAACTCCAAGTAGGGACCTTAGGTAGTTAAACTTGATCTTAGGGAGATGTTTAGTGAAAATGTCAGCTAGCTGATCTTCAGATTTGCAGAAATGTAGTTGGATTTTTCCATTCTGAATTGCATCCCTTATGTAGTGAAACTTCCTGTTAATATGCTTAGTTCTCTGATGAAAAACTGGATTCTTTGCCATAGCTATTGCAGACATATTGTCACACATTAGGACTGTAGGTTCCATCTGTTCTTCACCAAAATCCTGTAGGACAAATCTGAGCCAAACTACTTGAGTTGTAGCCTCTGAAGCACTGACATATTCTACTTCAGCAGTTAACAAAGCAACACTTGATTACTTAACTGAGGCCCAAGAAAATACCCCACTTCCAAATGTAAAAGCATAGCCTGATGTGCTTTTACTATCTTCTTCAGAACCTCCCCAATCACTATCACAGAATCCAATTAGGGTAGCTGATTGCCCTTTCTTGTATTCAAGGCCATAATCTAGAGTTCCTTGAATGTACCTTAACACCCTCTTAGCAGTTCCATAATGCTTCTTGGTAGGCCTGTGCATGAACCTTGATAGAAGACTAGCAGCATACATGATGTCTGGTCTTGTGGCTGTTAAATACAGTAAACTTCCAACAATTTGCATGTAGACATGTTCATCTGCAGGTTCACTGTTGTCCTCCTTCTGTAATTTCTCATTTGCAGCTAAGGGAATGCTCACTGGTTTGCATCCCTTAAGTCCAAATTTGTCCAACAATGTAGATGCATATTTTCTTTGATGTAAGTAGATACCAGAGGTAGTTTGCAGGATTCCCATGCCTAGGAAATGGTGCAGTAAACCAAGATCAGTCATTTCATACTTTTCCATCATTTCCTGCTTAAACTCCTTCATCATACTCACACTATCTCCTGTGTAGATGATATCATCCACATAGATTGATACTATCAAAGTCCCCTCATCTTTCTTGACCTTCAAGTAGAGTGTAGCTTCACTTAGGCATCTCTGGAAACCACGGTTAAGTAAATATGAGTTAATTTCATCATACCAGGCCCTTAGTGCCTGTTTTAGACCATAGAGGGCCTTGTTCAGCTTGTAGACCTTCCCTTCCTGACCTTTTAACTCATACCCTTCGGGTTGATCCACATAAACCTCTTCCTCCAAGACACCATTCAAGAAGGCTGATTTTACATCCAACTGAAACAGCTTCCACTCTCTTTGTGCTGCTAGTGCAATCAGAGTTCTGATGGTATCTAACCTTGCAACTGGTGCAAAGGTTTCATTGAAATCGACTCCTGGTTTTTGTGTGTATCCTTTAGCCACCAATCTAGCTTTCAACTTCTGAATTGACCCATCTAAGTTGAGTTTAGTCTTGTAGATCCATTTAACCCCAACAATAGGTTTCTCAGATGGTCTTGGGACAAGACTCCATGTGCCATTCTTTTTTATCATCTCTAACTCAGCTTCCATGGCTTTCTGCCATGCTTTATCTTTGGCTACTTCCACATAGTTTTCAGGTTCCACAATGGCCACACTACATCTAGCATAGACATCACTCAAACTCCTTAGCTTGATAGGAGTGTTGCTAGGTTCAGAATCAGTCTCACTTTCAGAATTCACCTGATTTCCTTGCATTTCTTGATCTGTTTCTGAGTTATCATTGTCTGCTGCTGTTACTTCAGTGCCAACGTCAGTGGTAACTTCAGCAGTAACTTCAGAGGGAAACAGAACACTTGACTCTTCTTGAGCTTCCCAGTTCCACATAGAATTCTCATTGAATGTCATAGACCTTGATACAACTATTTTCTTAGTTTTAAGACAATAGATTCTGTACCCTTTTTCACAACTCCCATATCCAACAAATACTCATTTTTCAGCTGATGCATCGAACTTTTGTCTAAGTTGATTAGGAACATGAAAGTAGCAGATTGAACCAAATATTCTCAAATGTTTCACACCTGGTTTCCTTCCACTGTACACTTCAAAAGGTGTTTTCCTTTTGACAGCCTGAGTAGGACACCTATTAAGCAGGTAAACTGCAGTGTTCACAGTTTCTGCCCAGAAAACATAGGGCATCCTCTTATCATGCATCATAGCTTTAGACATCTCCACAATTGTCCTTTTTTTCCTCTCTGCAACTCCATTTTGTTGTGGAGAGTATGCAACTGTAAGCTGTCTCTGAATTCCCATGTTTTCACAGTAGTTTAAGAACTCATGTGAGGTGTACTCTCCACCTCTGTCACTTCTAACTTTGACAATCTTGCAGCCTGTTTGAAGTTCAACCATTGCTTTGAATTTCTTGAAGGCATTAAACACACCAGACTTGTGTCTGAGAAAATAAACCCAGGACATTCTAGAGTAGTCATCTATGAAGGTTAGAAAGTACTTGTTTCCACTGAAGGTTTCTGTTTGCATAGGTCCACACACATCAGTGTGAATTAGTTCTAGCAACTTAGTTGACCTCCAGCCTTTGTCTCTGCCAAATGTTTCAACATGTTGCTTTTGACAAGACCCATCCCGATTATCCCTCGATAACCGTGACAGATCCTGCTCCCGTCTGACAATAACTCGAAAATACCAAAAGTAGTTTCAAATATATACATATCACACATAAAAACGATAACATTGTCAGACAAGGGATAGTTCAGTATTCCGAGACCGTTGACCTAGTCAACAGGTTTACAGAGCATAGGAAATATTTACATGTAGGGAGCAAAATCCTACGCTGCAAAGTGTCTGAGTATGCAACGGTCCGTTTATTCTTCTGCCTCGAAATGAGCCTCAGTACCTGTGCACTGGCCTGGAGGGCAAATAAAACATCAAATGTGTGAGTGGACAAAAATCAAGTTTAGAAAGACATTTATCAAAATATAGTCTTACCCTCCAGTTTTCACAAACATGCATGCATATCATAACTCATAAATCAATAATTAAGATATGAATATAAATCTCAAACATCAATAAAAACACAGAATCCAGGTCCAATATAGAGTCACGTTATCCCTGCAACGCGTGCAAATCAATAGGCTCAAGGACCGCTCAAATCCCGAGCATCCGCCGCTGTGAACACCTCACCAGCTGGCAATCCGGATCTCGTGAACACATCACTTACCGATCCATATATAATCCAGCACATCTGATATGAGTCAAGCCTCCCTTGGCTGCTCGACAAAGATCGTGCTACGTGACCTCTTCGGGGTAAACACTTCCATCCCGAAGGCGAGCGTTATCTCCAGGGTCCATTTCGGGGGAAACATATTCCACACCGAAAGCCCTCATATATCATCATCATGAAAACCAGTGAAAACAGTTGCATGTATGTCAGGACCCGTCCCAAATATCACCTCGATACCCGGGACGAACCCCGCTCCCGTCTGACAATCACACATAAAGTGCCAAAATAACTACAATTGACACGACCCATCCCGATCCCCCCGGGATTACCATGGAATGTGACGTGCTCCCGTCTGACAAGAGGCGCCAGACAAGGGATAACCGATTGCCATTGCCCAAACGGGCTTCCAGAGTGCGTAAGGATCGATGGAGGAGGTGTGCGATGCTCAAGTCTCTGCTGCAGTCGTATCCGGAATCAACCTGAAGGGCATTGAAAACAAAAGCTGTGAGTGGACGAAAATAAACAAGTCTGCTTAAAACATTTATAAGACATTTATGCCCCTCAGTAAAATCATATGCATGCACCAAAACCAATAATCCCATATTTATTTAGAAATAACCATTAGGGCCTTAGCCCGGAAACCAAAGCATATTTTCGATTTCCAAAAGTAAATCCAAGAGTTATTTCATCAATCCAGTAATATTCATTTATTATTTTTCCATCTCCGGCATCCCCGATGCCTAGCGTCCTAGACGCTTGACGTTCCAGACGTCATATCTCACGGTATTAAGCAACGCGTGCTGCCCGGGGTCTCACCGGGTCCATATCTCTGACATCCCCGATGTCTGACGTCCATGACGTCTAGCAATCCTGCTCCTGGATCACTATACGGTCCGGTAGCTCCGTACAATGAGCCCTCGCAGGCAATGCACCGTGACTTCTCCAGTGTCCCCGACACTTGGAGGAGACCAGGATATAAATATCCTCATATCGAGATGGTTTTATGGAACACATTTTATTATTCATTTCCAAAATATCACAAGGGCCCTGCCCCGAATTTCCATAAAACCGTCATAAGTCCAAATGGTTGAATCAAATCCGAAATAGTTTATTCAATTCCATTTTAGGGTCCCCGACCCGAAATCACATATACAAGTCAACTGGGCCCTTGGCCCGATTCCTAAGTTAACTGGGCCCCTGGCCCGATTTCATAATTCAATTGGGCCCCTGGCCCGATTCAACAAATTAACTGGGCCCCTGGCCCGATTCACTTTATCAAATCCGTAACCGTTTCATGAAATCATATCCATCCATATTTATGGAAATCAGTGCAAATCCAGAAAACCTCGATTCACGTGCAAACACGTAAATCGCCTCGAAAAACGTGAAAACATATAAATTCACTGATATCCAAAATAAATCATATAATCCCAATTATAACAATCATGAAACAGTTATGCATGCATCGAATTTATAAAACCAATGTCCACTCACAGACCGTTTAACCGAGCGCCTCGATACGCGTGCCATAGGCCTTCCCGGGCCACCTTACTATCACCGGGACTCCCAATCCTGTTCAAATCAATTTAGAGGATTACTAACCTCATCATTAACATCCTATTCAAGTCCCGTAATTTTCCCGAATTTTTAAGTATTTTTAAGTTGGATTAAAAACCTTCGGACATCCCGAACAATATCGAGACGGTGTCCGATCGACACGAAACCAATCCCAAAATGTTCGTTACAAAGTATAGGATAAAAGTCATGTTGACCTCACCTCGAGATTCGTGCCCACGCGCCGTCACGCGCCGCCGTGAGTGGCTGCGCGTGAAAGCCACGCGCCTGCTACAGTGCTCCTTCTTCACCCGAATGACTGGTAAACGGGTCAGATTACCCGCGATAGGATCCGTTTCAAACACCCTCAATTCGATATCAATTCCATCCGTTCTTGATCCTACAACAATCACCAATCCACCAATTTCAGTTCTGTGTCCATGATTAGCATCAACCGTCGATCAATCTTGTCGACAACCCGTGATCACCCAAAACGGGTCGATCACCAGAGCTCCTCCAATCCTTAACCAAAATCAAATTAACTTCACAGGAAGTTAATAAGGACTAATTCGAACTAATTAGCATAATTAATTTAACTCGAAAATACCTCAATCGTCACAACTCAAGCTCGAGTTTTCCGGCCGTCCACCATGTCCGTTCACGGCCCTAGGAGCTCCCAAGCTTGCCCCATTTGATCTGGTTCGACTCGTTGAAGTTCCAGGAAGCTCAAACACTCATCAATTAGGCTTGGGCTGGCCTGAAACTGGAAATTCGAATTTGAATTCCCCAGAACCCAGTTTCGGGTTTTTGAGTATTCCTCCACCATTTCCACTCCATTCTTCCATCTCTCAATCTCAGTGAACTGCCCTCGACACACACTTCATTCCTTTAATTCAATTTAGCCGTTAAAGGCATCTAAAAGTGTCCAATTTCCACTGTGCAAAAGTTCCCGCACTGGCCAGAAAATCATAGAAAACCCAGTGCACATGTCGTGCAATCGATGCCAACTCATTCCCATGTGCAATCCCACCCCAAACCGGTCCAATTCCATCATTTAATTGATAAACAAACATGGGATCGATCGCACAAGGCATCCACCTCACGGCTAAATCAATGGAACAGTGTCCCGTGAAGAAAATTACAATTCTGCCCTTGTGCAGAAAATTACCAAAATGCCCCTCACGCATCCTGACCCGTAACTCGGTCATACGGACTCCGATTGATGCGTGCCGCCTGTCATTGAATTCGTATCGACGAAACCTCCGTAACGGTCCTTGGCCCTCGGCCATCGGACATCCCGGTCAAAAAGTCAACATTTCCCCCTTATATCGTCCAAATTACGAAAACGCCCTTGGACTTCCGTACATCATAACTTTCACCACGAACGTCGGAATCGAACGTGCCACCTGTCTATGAACTCGTGGCGTCCCGAACTACGTCACGGTCATCGGTCAAAGTCCATTTGACCATCCGAATTAAAAGTCAACGTTTTGCCCACACCCAGGGGCAAAACGGTCATTTTGCACAATTCGTCCGAAATCGCCCAACTAATCCCAGATTAGTAAATCACCATTAAATATTATTAAATCCCGATATTCGGGACGGGTCGTTACAACCTTCCCTCCTTAAAGAATTTCGTCCTCGAAATTACCAATAACCTTACTCCACAACCACCTTGTGGAAAACAATTCGACCACACATCTGTGTACACTTGTACTCCCACATACTGGGACAACACCGGCCTCGTTTGTACCCAGACATCCCATCACAGTCATACGCCACAACAACAACACTCGACCACCTCGAGTGGACATAATCACCTGATTCGCGATAAAATCGCTTAACCATTTAGCTGACTCCTTCGGCTAGATGGTTCCTTTCCATTGCCAATAAATCCTTACATTTGCTCCCGTCGGGAGTCACCAAATCTCATTTGTCAGTCCATGCTGACACCATTAGTCAAACTGTCATCACAAAACTTTACCACCCTGATAAAGCCCCAACCATCTGTCTATCCGTGACAACACCACATACTACATCACTCTCGATGTAGCGCAAGATCAACCACCTGATCTCAATTCGCAGGGCAAGCCCATCCTGCGACATAAGTAAATCTCAATGTCCATAATCGCCGACTCCCTCAGCGAACCAAGACGCTGGAAAAATATAACGGCGTAGTAGCATCACGCAAGGCTACTCGTGGTTACTCTGACCACCAACTCCCTCATCCCGAGTGTACGTATACCGCCAACTTACTCAATCAAGTGGTGTAACTGGAACACATTGAATACCAGCCCAGCAGTGATCACACATATCAATACCGGGGTTCCACTAGCCAACCGTGGCCAAGAGCACCTGCTCACACAATCACTGAACCCGACAAAATCACTCTGCACAGCGTACAGTATCCAATGTCCAGTCCACAATCACAAACAACAACGATATCGGAACCAAGCCGATCACCAACACGTTCAATCACACACCACTGGTACAACCCATGTACCGTCACCAGGCATAACAAGCCTGCAAAGTATCAATCCTCGTACAACGTACCCTGTACGCACATCAATCCATCAATCTGCCTACAACCACCCAGGTCATAGCCAAACACGTTCCAATAATGGAGTACATTTGCCCAACCCAACATGAGACAAAACGAACTCCACCCGTCATCTAGTTCCAATTCCGAATCCGAATCCGCAATTTCGTAAGAAATTCCGAATCCAAACCCAAACATCACATTTTCAACCCATTTCCAAATCCGAATCCGAAATCATTATTCCGTAAGCTAGCATTGGAATAATCATTCCGCACCCAAATCCAGTAATCCATTTTCGAGCTTCGCAATCGAATCCTGAATCGTCACCCAGAAATTCGATTCCAAAGCCCAAAATCTCGTTTACGTCCATCAAGACGTAACGTAACCGAATCTATCGGTTGCCTCTCCAAAACACTCGATTGACTTCACAGGGAAGCCAAACCCAATACCCACACGTCAAAGGTTGACAAAATCCGACCACATCGGAAACCTACTTAACCGAGTAACAACCATATGGACTCACTCCGAAAAGAAGTTCAGTCCCGTCATTAACGACTCACGTACCAAGGTAAGAGTGATAAACTCTCCACCCATCTGGATCATCAAGATCACAATCCATATCCATCGCTACGTCACCCGACAAGTAACATCACGATCCTAGATCGTCACATCGACCAAAGTCGACAACATCACAAATCAGATCCACCTGGGATCCACACATGCTTACATAGCTAACAATCCATCTGGAAGCTGATCGTAGGGTCTTACACCCTCAATAGAATCCTTTGCCAAATTCCTCTTGGTGGAAAGATGACCACGCATTTCACCACCAAATCCAAAATCATACACAAATGCTTGTGTCCAATGACCCAAGGCCAAACCTGGGTCCACCTACCAATACACGCTCAACGTACTGGTAGCAACAATCATCATCTGCCACGGCAGAAAATATGAAGTCAACCCTAATGACTTCGGAATACCAATCACTGATGCGGAAACGAGCACTCCTCTCGTTCCCCCAATCACAACTCTCCCCAGATCGGGAGTTCCAACCATGTTGGAAACAGACATGCTCCCAATGAGATGTCAAGTCCAACCACTGGACTGCCCATGTCCATACCTCACTTGGACCACCACGTGTCCAAAATCAATTCATTACTCGGACCTCACGTCCGTCAATAATCATGTATGCACACATCCCGATTCCGAACGGGATATCCACAACACTGCCTGGATGTGCATACCCAACTGCCTTCGTCTCACATCACAACCTAAACAGGTTCAATTCTCAGGTTTCAAGTGATTCACAATCACAAAATCCCACATCAATACCACGAATGGTTTCCCCGACTTTTCCAATTCCAATAATTTCCTTGTACTCTCAGGGGATATAAGCAGTACACAAACTTACCAATCTCGGAGTTGACCACAACTCCCCAAATCCACCAACTCGCATGACATAGGGAACATCGTCCCTAGATTCCCTAAGTTTCAATCATACCATTTTATCCATTCATCACTTGACATCATAAATCTGTTAGGACTTATCCCAACACGACACAACCTCCACTGGATCCCATCCAGTCCAAGACTCAACCACCACTGAGTCGCAGATACCAATCATCTGTTCATCATGACAGAGTCACACCCCAACTGGTGGCTCATCGTCATCACACTTACTGACACCGGCACCAGCGCTAGTACCAATACCAGCGCACCATCATCAACACTAGTATCAGCACACAGGCATCCATACTAGTATTGGCATATAGGTATCACCATCCCAACATCCAAACATACCACACGAACACCCATGCTAGCACACGAACATCCATGCTAGCACACTGTGTGCAAAGTTGTTACCCTGGATCTCCATTCATTACGAACGACGATCCCGTAACACCACTCGTACCCCACGACTATGGGTACCTCCAATTTGACCACTGGCACATCAGGATAATGGACGTTCCCTGAACATCCCCAAGTATTAAAACCACACTAAATACCCTCGATAGCCAGTCATCTCGACACAACTGTCGACCAACAGTCATCGTTGTCAAGATCCGTATCCACACATCACACTACTATTCGATCCAACACGGTATTCCATATTTTATCTCATAACCGCATCCGTGGATCGAATCCCATAATCCAGACCAGACTCACTAGAGTCATCCACATGGTCATCCATGACCTCAGCCGCTCGTCGCAGCACAAATTCTCACTTAAGGTTCACCTTTCGGTCCATCAATTATAAATTAGGGTTCCAAGGTCACACCCTAGGGTTCCACCGAACCCAACTGCCTTCTGCAGTAAAATCCACAACCTGACCGACTCTGCGGTCCTGACATCGTATAGACGTCCAATCCAATCCAATCGTCAATTCAACGTGGGTTCCTTCGTGGGTTCCACCACGAAGGTCATCGGCTAACTCCGATGCACCAACACCCGTACACTAGCCAACACTACTAGGGTCCAAGACTTAGACCAATACTCAACTGAGTTTCACATTTCCAATCAAATGGGGTTCCCTGAACCTAGCTGTGCCCAGTGGCACAACAATCCATCATCTCATGACCGAACCGACGGTCCCACATTACCAGTTAATCGTATACAACCCCACCTGGGTTGAATCGCAACCATGCACGGCGTATCGGGCCAAACACACCCAATTCACCATACAACCCAAAACTATCTATCAGGTTGACAACGGAACAACAGCCCAAAGAGACATCACACCCTCGTCCTTCGCGCACAAAAGAGCAAAACCTGCTCTGATACCACTTGACACGACCCATCCCAATCCCCCCGGGATTACCATGGAATGTGACGTGCTCCCGTCTGACAAGAGGCGCCAGACAAGGGATAACCGATTGCCATTGCCCAAACGGGCTTCCAGAGTGCGTAAGGATCGATGGAGGAGGTGTGCGATGCTCAAGTCTCTGCTGCAGTCGTATCCGGAATCAACCTGAAGGGCATTGAAAACAAAAGCTGTGAGTGGACGAAAATAAACAAGTCTGCTTAAAACATTTATAAGACATTTATGCCCCTCAGTAAAATCATATGCATGCACCAAAACCAATAATCCCATATTTATTTAGAAATAACCATTAGGGCCTTAGCCCGGAAACCAAAGCATATTTTCGATTTCCAAAAGTAAATCCAAGAGTTATTTCATCAATCCAGTAATATTCATTTATTATTTTTCCATCTCCGGCATCCCCGATGCCTAGCGTCCTAGACGCTTGACGTTCCAGACGTCATATCTCACGGTATTAAGCAACGCGTGCTGCCCGGGGTCTCACCGGGTCCATATCTCTGACATCCCCGATGTCTGACGTCCATGACGTCTAGCAATCCTGCTCCTGGATCACTATACGGTCCGGTAGCTCCGTACAATGAGCCCTCGCAGGCAATGCACCGTGACTTCTCCAGTGTCCCCGACACTTGGAGGAGACCAGGATATAAATATCCTCATATCGAGATGGTTTTATGGAACACATTTTATTATTCATTTCCAAAATATCACAAGGGCCCTGCCCCGAATTTCCATAAAACCGTCATAAGTCCAAATGGTTGAATCAAATCCGAAATAGTTTATTCAATTCCATTTTAGGGTCCCCGACCCGAAATCACATATACAAGTCAACTGGGCCCTTGGCCCGATTCCTAAGTTAACTGGGACCCTGGCCCGATTTCATAATTCAATTGGGCCCCTGGCCCGATTCAACAAATTAACTGGGCCCCTGGCCCGATTCACTTTATCAAATCCGTAACCGTTTCATGAAATCATATCCATCCATATTTATGGAAATCAGTGCAAATCCAGAAAACCTCGATTCACGTGCAAACACGTAAATCGCCTCGAAAAGCGTGAAAACATATAAATTCACTGATATCCAAAATAAATCATATAATCCCAATTATAACAATCATGAAACAGTTATGCATGCATCGAATTTATAAAACCAATGTCCACTCACAGACCGTTTAACCGAGCGCCTCGATACGCGTGTCATAGGCCTTCCCGGGCCACCTTACTATCACCGGGACTCCCAATCCTGTTCAAATCAATTTAGAGGATTACTAACCTCATCATTAACATCCTATTCAAGTCCCGTAATTTTCCCGAATTTTTAAGTATTTTTAAGTTGGATTAAAAACCTTCGGACATCCCGAACAATATCGAGACGGTGTCCGATCGACACGAAACCAATCCCAAAATGTTCGTTACAAAGTATAGGATAAAAGTCATGTTGACCTCACCTCGAGATTCGTGCCCACGCGCCGTCACGCGCCGCCGTGAGTGGCTGCGCGTGAAAGCCACGCGCCTGCTACAGTGCTCCTTCTTCACCCGAATGACTGGTAAACGGGTCAGATTACCCGCGATAGGATCCGTTTCAAACACCCTCAATTCGATATCAATTCCATCCGTTCTTGATCCTACAACAATCACCAATCCACCAATTTCAGTTCTGTGTCCATGATTAGCATCAACCGTCGATCAATCTTGTCGACAACCCGTGATCACCCAAAACGGGTCGATCACCAGAGCTCCTCCAATCCTTAACCAAAATCAAATTAACTTCACAGGAAGTTAATAAGGACTAATTCGAACTAATTAGCATAATTAATTTAACTCGAAAATACCTCAATCGTCACAACTCAAGCTCGAGTTTTCCGGCCGTCCACCATGTCCGTTCACGGCCCTAGGAGCTCCCAAGCTTGCCCCATTTGATCTGGTTCGACTCGTTGAAGTTCCAGGAAGCTCAAACACTCATCAATTAGGCTTGGGCTGGCCTGAAACTGGAAATTCGAATTTGAATTCCCCAGAACCCAGTTTCGGGTTTTTGAGTATTCCTCCACCATTTCCACTCCATTCTTCCATCTCTCAATCTCAGTGAACTGCCCTCGACACACACTTCATTCCTTTAATTCAATTTAGCCGTTAAAGGCATCTAAAAGTGTCCAATTTCCACTGTGCAAAAGTTCCCGCACTGGCCAGAAAATCATAGAAAACCCAGTGCACATGTCGTGCAATCGATGCCAACTCATTCCCATGTGCAATCCCACCCCAAACCGGTCCAATTCCATCATTTAATTGATAAACAAACATGGGATCGATCGCACAAGGCATCCACCTCACGGCTAAATCAATGGAACAGTGTCCCGTGAAGAAAATTACAATTCTGCCCTTGTGCAGAAAATTACCAAAATGCCCCTCACGCATCCTGACCCGTAACTCGGTCATACGGACTCCGATTGATGCGTGCCGCCTGTCATTGAATTCGTATCGACGAAACCTCCGTAACGGTCCTTGGCCCTCGGCCATCGGACATCCCGGTCAAAAAGTCAACATTTCCCCCTTATATCGTCCAAATTACGAAAACGCCCTTGGACTTCCGTACATCATAACTTTCACCACGAACGTCAGAATCGAACGTGCCACCTGTCTATGAACTCGTGGCGTCCCGAACTACGTCACGGTCATCGGTCAAAGTCCATTTGACCATCCGAATTAAAAGTCAACGTTTTGCCCACACCCAGGGGCAAAACGGTCATTTTGCACAATTCGTCCGAAATCGCCCAACTAATCCCAGATTAGTAAATCACCATTAAATATTATTAAATCTCGATATTCGGGACGGGTCGTTACAACAATACTACTATACGCATAACTATCAGACGAAGGAGTAAATATAATACAACTGTCAGTCAGAGCATAGTTCGACAAAATGGGCACAAAATCCTACTATGCTAGTGTGGCAACGGAAGAACGTCAGGAGCTCTATGCCTCGATATCTGCCTCAACGTTCACCTCAGCGCTATCACCACGACCTGGAGGGAAAATTTAAAACCAAAAGATGTGAGTGGACTAAAAGAAAGTGAAAGTTTGAAAACCATTTATTATCAAATCAAAGCTAAGAAAACTAGAACACTTTGTACCCTCCGTTTTGAAATCACATGCCTAACTCGGTGATTAAAATAATTATAAACCAAGAAACATCATAAGAACAGAAACACTATACAATATCATAAGAAACAGAAACACTATAAAAACACCATTTTTTGATCAAATCTGCTGGGTCTATCCGAGTCTTTAAACTCAACCAGGCCTTAAATGTAATCCGAGTCTTTAAACTCCCGAGTCTTTAAACTCAATAGGCCTATGGGGGTAATATCATAAATATCCGAGTCTTTAAACTCCCGAGTCTTTAAACTCAATCCGGGCCCGTCCCCCGTCAATCAATATCCTGGTCTTTAAACCCATATCCAGATCCAGCAAATCCAATCCAAAGTCTGTGCAAAACCAATTCGAAATCCATCGCCAAACTCGAATTCGAAATCCCCAGTTCGAAGCCCTTCCGGCGTTCAGAACCGACATTCCGAACCCAAATCCGGAAATCCATTTTTATGCACCAAAAACCACATATAATCACAAATCATTTTTCACAACCCATTTATCATCATCAGAAAACATTTATAAATTTAAATCCTCAAAGATGTCATCAAGGTCCGAAAACCAGCTTTTCTCGAAAAACGTGTGAAATCCTGGAAATATCTCGAAAAACGTGCAACCATAACAACCACATATAACCATCAACAAGAAGCATAAAAACACGTTTAATACCGTAAATCATTAATAAAAACAGTTAGGCATGCTCGAAAGAAAAGAAGGAGTCCACTCACAGATCGAAACGAGTCAATTGCGCTCTGTGCGCTCCTCGACCATTTCAGGCGTCTCCCATCCTGTCAATAGACACCAAATAGGGTCACAATTACATCAAGGATACTCACCCTATTTCCTTAATTTTTCGGGAATTTAAATAATATTTTATTCATAAACCCTAAACCGTCCGGATTCCCGAACCATCCCGTAACTTCGTCCGATTAACCCGAAAATTATACCATTGGATTCCTTAGAACATTTAGAACTAAAACCATGTTGGAAGCTTGGCCGGATTCCTCCCCACGCGCCTCCACGCGCCGCCCAAAGTGGCTGCGCGTGGGCCTCACGCGCCTGCTACAGTGCCACCATCTTCCTCGATCAAACCCGATTCGCACCAGGCTGCAACCCAGACCGGCGAGAACCATTCTCCGCCGTCCGGCCACCGTTTCCCCTACTTTCTTCACCTACAGCTTCGTCCAATCTCAAAGAACTCATCCCCCTCACTCTCTTGGTTCGACTCGACCCACTACTTCACGACTGAAGCTCGAAAGAAACCCGTACAAAACTCTGTTTTCCTTCCCGGCCACCCAGTTCTTCCCCCTTCACGGTGGTCATTCTAAACTCCTCCCACGATCTCACTGAACCACACACAACTCACAGGAACCCTCGACTCACTCTCTAAGTCCACGATTTCCCGTTTGAAATTCACGGCCAAACAGGGTAACAGAGTACCCGCCGTCGCACCACCCCCACCGTGAACTCCCCCGTCACGGAAACCGTCATAAACCACTCCTAGGACCTCCCTAAACCTCACTTCACTCACCAATCCCCTCGACTCTAGCTCCAGGTTCACGATTTTCAATTTGAAACTCACGGGAAAAACAGGGGAATAGAACTCACCTTTCGATTCCGTCTCCGCCGTGCGCACCGCCGCGTGCCACGGTGTTCATTGGGTCCCCTGCAACCTCCTAAGCCTCCCACTGCCTTGATTTGAGCCACCTCACGGCATAGCCACCGCCACAGTCCGCCTTCTCTTTGTTTTCCCAAAAACTACAACCGTCCTCCGCCGTGTCCCCGTGCACGATTCCTCCACCGATACGCGACCACCAGATCAATCTTTTCTCTCTGCCACTCTCACAAATCACTCTTCACTCTCCCTTGCACAGAATCGATCAATCTCTCCCAATTTCTCACCCTCTGTTTTCTGCGTTCGAACCAAATGCACGGTTTTTTTTTTGAACGGTTTGTGGCCGTGTATACGATACACATTTGTAGAACCCTCTGGTGCCCAGCCACGTGTCCACAATCCCATGGAAAACAGCACAAAATATCCTATCCCACTCAGCCACTTGTCCTAATCTGATTGGCTGAGGGAAAAAGACCATTTTGCCCCTCGTTTAAATAATTACCGTTTTGCCCTCAAACGTTCTAGACCCGTAAATATTCCGTCCGACGTCCGATGACAGCGTGCCGCCTGTCGTTGTGCTCAGGACGTCGAGACCTATCTAACGGTCCTCGGTCTACGTGAAAATTATAAGTCCATTAAAAAGTCAACATTTTTCCTCATTTAGTCAAATTTACGGTAACGTCCTCAATCTTCTGTACATCATAACTTTTTCTCCGATTGTCCGAATCGAACCTGCCACCTGTCTACGGACTCGTGACGTCCTAAACTACGTCACGGTCAAGGGTCAACAGTCATCCAATCGGTAAATCGAAAAGTCAACTTTTGGCCTACTATTCACAAGGGCAAAATCGTCCTTTTATACAAATTTTTTTACAAAATTACACTTTTACCCTTCCCGAAGGTACGGGTTGTTACAATGTAATATCAAAACCATTTTTGAACTGGGCTTTAAGCCCAAAAACACTTTTCTCAAATCCATAAACCAATCCACGGAAACCTGCGCAATCACAATCTTATTTATGGCATAAATCCATCAAATCCAATATCAGACTCATAATCCGAGTCAAAATCATGTTCAAACCCCGAGCCTTAGCTCGCAATACCAGTTTCACAATTTTCTCGAAAATCGTGCCCAAAAGCATATAAAATAATATAATATTCCCAAAAATTCGAAAATCATCATATCGAAGTATCAATCATACCAAATCATTTCCAATCATATTATAAAGCATTTAAAACATATATGCATGCATTCAGGGTAGAAAACAAAAGTCCACTCACACACCATCCAAATTGTTCCGTTTCGAGCTGTTCGTATTCTTCCGACATCCTGAAAGTATTCGGGCCTGTCAAACAAGTAATATAAGGTTACGAACTCGTTACATAATCCCCTGTACGAATTTCCTAATCGTCAGAATAAAATAATATTATTTTAAATGTAATCTATACGCTTCGGGTACATAAAACTACTCTCAGTTCATATCCGATTGACCCGAAACCAACGCTAATAGGTCTGTATCATCGAGAGTATCAAAATTGCTGTTGGACCCTTCCCCAGATTCCCGGCCACGAGCCCTCACGCGCCGAAGCAAGCGGCTGCGCGTGAAAGCCACGCGCCGTGAACAGTGATTGCTACAGTTCCCTTCTCCACCCGTTTCTCTGATAAACGAGTCTGAAACCCGCGATCAGACCCGATTAATTCTTCACCAATTCAAGGTCAATTTTATCGTTTCTTTCACTCATTAGCATTAACTCAATATGGATTAAGGGTCTGTAAACTCAATTTCGTGAAACCGTGCCCCAAAGTCCACGACTCAACATAGATACCCGACGGGTCCCTAATCGGGTTCTACTCAAAATCAACCTGTATCCTTCAATTGATCATACCAGAAGCATCATAGGACTATTATAAACACGAATTCGAAATCAATTTCATGAAATTTTACCTCTAAGTACCTCGACTCAAGCTCGATTTTCCAAAATAGTTGTAGGGTCTGTTTGTCACGGTTTCTCCACCAATTTCCTTTCCAATTGATTCAGTTTGATTCGTCTTATTCCCAGAAAGCTTAATCTCGCCTCAATTACGATCGAAATCGTCCAAAAAACCAGAATCGAAAATCATGGTGTTGGGTGATTTTTCGGGTTTACTCAGTATGGTGTCCCTTGGGTGTTGCTCGTTTCCCTTCGGGTTTTCTCTTCAATTTAACCAGCTAACTGTAATTAATCACTCACAATTTCCTTTGTTCCTACTGAAATTTGATCAAGATGAAAGGAGGATGTATAGGTTATCTGTTTTGTGTTCTTCGTTTTTGGTCGAGTACTGTTCACTTAATTACCCATCAGCTGCTAAACTCAATTAATTAATTAACCAAGTGCCACTAACCCTTATAAACAAGTGACACTTGTCACTTGATGAAGGATATGAGTCATTTGCTTAAATGAATCAGCAATTAAAAGGGAGAGTCAGCACTTAATAGTAATCCTCAGCCCGTTTAATTTAAAACCGATATAAAATTACCATTTTACCCTTGTGGTCACAAATGACCATTTTGCCCCTGAACTTCTCAGACCCATAACTTCTTCATACGAGCTTTGTTTTCGACGTGCCGCCTGTCTACGGATTCAGCATTCCGAGACCTACACAACGGTACTCGAGAAGTGTGCAAAAAGTATTTTAAACAAAAAGTCAACTTTTAGCCATAAGTCATCAAGGGTAGAAACGTCATTTTCACATTATTTTAATATTTTACAAGTTTTGGATTTTTTTTCGGGGCGTTACAGCTTTCCCATAACACAGCCTTCACATACTCCATCCTTCTTAGATATTCCTAGCAGCCCAATCACCATGTCTTCACTTGCTAAGAAGATTAAACTGGGCTGGTTTAAATGACCAAAACGTCTGTGTCATAGCCAGTTACTGCCTTCTTCAATTGCAACCTTTGCCACAGGTAGAATTTCCTAAAAGGACAGTGGAAAACACATGTTCCCTGTCATGGCAACACAAGCAATCTTTTGTCCTTGGTCATAAATTGTGGCTTGCCTGCCTTCAAATACAAGATTGTATCCATGCTCCACCATCTGCCCCACACTCAGCAGATTCTCATCAAGGCCAGGTACCAGCATAACTTCCTTGATCATCTTGTCTCCATTCTGAGTTTTAATGACTAGAGTTCCTTTCCCTTTGGCCTCTACTAGCTCTCATGTGCCCATTTTCACCCTACACTTCAAGGTTCTGTCCAGGTTTATCAGAGATGACTCATTTGAAGTCATATGATTGCTACAACCACTGTCAAGGTACCAGGTTTCTGAATTCCTTGAGGTTGTGGTCGTGTGACATGCATAGAACAAAGTCCCATCATCTTCAGCATGTTGAGCAGTATTAACATTCTCTCTGACCCTGCAATCCTTTGCATAATGACCCATCCTGCTGCATTTTGAACATTTTCTGGTCTTAAACCAGCAGTTGCCATAGTGCTTCTTTGAACAGATTTTACAGGTAGGTTTAGGATCATTTTCTGGTCTGTTTTCAGTTTTCTGATATCCAGTGTTCCCTTCCTTAGAGTAGGACTCTGGTTTCTTGTTCCAAGACTTGAATCCTCCTCTAGAGAACTTTTTAGGCTTGTTTGGATTTGAAGAGGTTCCAGTGTACATGCTGGAAAATGCCTTTTCTAGAGAATTTTCAGAGTGAATTTCTAATCTCTGATCATAAGCCTTGATTGATGCAATTAACTCTTGTACATTTACTTCTTCTAGATCCTTGGTTTCTTCTAGGATTGTAACAATAGGATCATATGGTTTAGTTAGACTAATGAGAATTTTCTGTCCCATTCTTGATTCTTTTATTACTTCACCATATGATCTCATTTGATCTACAACAGTATACAGTCTAGACAAGTAAGTACTTAGAGTTTCATCATCTTTCATTCTTATATACTCAAAGTCCCTCCTCAAACCTTGCAATTTGACTGACCTCACTTTTTGATCTCCTCGGAGTTCTCTTTTCAACAAATCCCAGGCAAATTTTGAACTTTCCTCATTTGCTATCCTGGAGAAAATTGTGTCCACCACTAATGTTTGAATGAATCCCAGGGCTCTTGCATCTCTGATGTAGTCTGCACGCGTTGGTACAGCAATAGCTCCATCAGCACCCTCTGGATCAATGTTCAGACCTTTGTCCACAAATTCCCACAGATCTTGTGCTTTCAGTAAGGTTCTCATCTTTATACTCCAGAATTCATAATTGCTTCCATCAAACAAGGGAGCTCGTAGCTCACTTCCTGTTCCTGCCATTTCAGCTACACAATTCCTTCACAGTACACGCCCCAGTGCCCTCAGATCATGAATCAGATTGCTCTGATACCATATTGGTTTCAGATGATTGAGCAGAGGAAGGATCAGTTTGCTTTCAGAAACTTGAAGATGAAGAGAATGCAATCAGGTACATTTCATAACTTGACTCTTAGCTGAAAACCGATTGGATTAGGCTAGTTTAGGATTGTGTATGACTGTGTTTGAATTTGGATTGAAAACAATTTGAATTGAAAACAATTTGAATTGATTACAATGAAGAAGAGAAAATGATGATGAACACCAAGTGTTTGTCAAAATGCCCAAGAGAACTTCTGAGTAATTGTTTTAGTGCTTTATCTGAAAAAGTAATTTTCAGAGATTCACACAATTTCTGTTATATTGATTCTTGTGATGAATTCTGACAGGACCCATCCCAATCCCCCCGGGATTTGTGCGGGATGACCCTGCTCCCGTCTGACACGAAGTGTCAGACAAGGGATATTTTCGTCCTTTGCCCTCCCGGGCTATCAGAGTACGCCAGGATCCGGAGGAGGCATGTAATATCTCGGTCTCTGCTACAGTCCACATCCGATGTCAACCTGAAGGGCAGTCAAAACATTAAAAACTGTGAGTGGACAAAACAAAAGTTTATAAAACATTTCATAAGACATTTGTACCCTCCACTAAAAAGCATGCATGCATTCGAAAACCATTTATCCAAAACAAACCATATGTGGGACTAAGCCCAAAGCAGATATAAACTAAGGTCGAAAGGACCACAATAAAAACGACCATACGGGCCACAACCCAAATCCATAAAGGACTCGGCCCCAAACCATAAAGAAACCAAGTACACGAGCCACTACTCAAATCCTGTGCACACCTGTACACACCACATATCATATATCACATATCCATCACATACATATATATAAGTCACACAACCAATCCTGTCACGGTATCCAAAGCTACGCGCGCGCTACCCGGGTCTCAATCCGAGTCATCTCAAGTCAAGATCAATGTCCGCAGACCACTGACCCTACCCGAGGTAATAGTAATCATAGCCTTCCTGAGAGTAAGGAACCCAACTGGGGGGTGACTCCACTCAGTCGGTGCTCCGTGACTACTCCGGGGTCCACCCAGGCCAACGACCCTCCCCGGAGGAGATAGTAGAACATGTAAAGGAAGGTAGACGAACATATATATACATAACATAAACATTCATGACCGGTTCCCCTGAACCGTCATGATCCATAGTATCCATAATCAGGTAACATGCCGGTTCCCATAAACCGTCATGTACTGTAATAACATAACCAGGTACATAACCAGGTAACATGCCGGTTCCCATAAACCGTCATGTACCGTAATAACCAACAAGGGTTCATGCCGGTTCCCATAAACCGTCAGGAACCTGGGAATCCATTTAAGGTTCCCTGACCTGAAATCAAAACCGTAAAGTGACTGGGTCTCGTACCCGAACATAGGACACCAACTGGGCACCGTGCCCGGAATCTGAGGTCATATGCCCGAGACAAAACCAAATGGGTCTCATACCCGAGTTTATCATTTTGAAATCCAAATCCATTTCATTTAAATCAATACAGAAATACAGACCCGTATAAGCACCGTATAAGGTCGAAACCTCGAAATACGTGCTTATACGTAACCACATACAAATGCACCCATGGCATCATCAAACAAGTAATAAAACATATAATAAACATTTATGCATGCACCAATTTAGAAAACAAGGTCCACTCACAGACCGTCCGAGCTGCCGCCTCGATTTGCGTGCCATACGGCTCCCCGAGCCGATCACCGTCACCGGGACTCTCAAACCTGTCCAAATCGTAATAGAAGGTTACTAACTACTTAATTAACCTCCTACCAAAGCCCCGTAATTTTTCCGTATTTTTAACTATTTTTAAACCGACCCTAAACCTTCCGACACCCCGAAAACTATCGAAACGATGTCCGATTGACACGAGACCAGTCCCAAAATCTTCGTTACATCGAATAGAAGATTTCCCGTGTTGAACACTTTCCCAAATTATGGACCACGTGCCCTCACGAGCCCCTAGAAGACCCTGGTTACTGTTCATCACCAGCATCCTCAGGAAAACCGGTTTTTCCTGGTTTTCCGGTCCAGGCACTGTGCTGAACCGGCGGAACCGGTTCAGCGTTCCTACTCCCTCAAATCTCGTCCGATTTCCTCCATTCCAATTCCTAAATTCCTATTTTCTCATTTCTAATCTATCCTAATCAAGAAAACTAGGAAAAACGCTACAAAACCCGTCCGTCCAATTCTCCCATAATCGGTCCAATTTTTCCGATTGTACCCAGGGCTGCTCAGCCCTTCACCGCCGTCCAAACCACCCACTACACCTTCCTACAACCTCAATAAACTCATCCTAATCAACTAATAGCAACCATAATGTCTAAATCGAAAAATAGAAGAAAAATGGGTTTATCGGGCTTACCGGGTACCCGCTCGGGTTCTGGGCTCCAGCCACCGCCCACGGCGGTTCCAGCCGTCCAGCCACCTCCATCCGGTCTCCTCTTCCATCCCTGGTTGCTTGAATGAAGGATGGATGGGTTTTGGGTTGCACAGATGGAAGGATGGTGGATGTGAGATCGGGTAGTTTTGTGTGTGTGTGTTTGAAATGAAGGAATGATCGATGCACGTAGGTGGGAAGGTGGGCAATGGATGGGTGACACTTGTCACTCATCCCTTGGCCTGCCAAAATATCTGGGTCCACACTAAAGACAAACCGTCCTCGCAAAACGTGTCGTCGTGAATAGTAACCGAGAACTTCTGTGAACCGTAACTTCGCCGTCGAACGTCCAAATTCGACGTGCCGCCTGTCTACAGATTCGTATCGTCCTTATCTACGTAACGGTCTCTGGCCCTCGGCCATCGGACCTCCCGGTCAAAAAGTCAACTTTTGACCTCCTATTCACCCAAATTACCAAAATGCCCCTAAACTTCCGAACGTCATAACTTCTTCCTCGAACGTCGGAATTGAACGTGCCACCTGTCTATGATCTCGTGACGTCACGAACTACGTCACGGTCATCGGTCAAAGTCCATTTGACCGTCCGATTGAAAAGTCAACGTTTTGCCACCACCAGGGGCAAAACGGTCATTTCGCATCGCTCGTCCGATTTCGCTCTACTAATCACGGATTAGCCTCACTAATCGTGATTAGTCACTAATCTAACCATGAAATTTGGGACGGGTCGTTACAAATTCTCCTTACATACACACACACTTCCACCTCACACGGCTGGAATTAATTGCCTCACTCATCACACACACTACATGATTTTACTTGATTCTTAAGACACTTACACACACCCTCACAGCTCTAACAAACTCACAGCTGTCACATTCTGATTCTTCTAGTCACTTTACAGATGTCAAAAACTTTTTAGAGAGTGTTTAGATCAGCTGCCCTGCAGCATGATCACACACAGTGCAGTAGCAGCTTATTCTTCAATAGTACGATCGCTATGAGATAGGAAGATGGGAGTTTAGAGTTATATTACGGAAAAATAAGGCTTTTAGGATTAAGATTCCTAAACCATTATTAGAAGGGTCGTTGAGTATATAAATTCAGGGTTAAATGGATCATTAAAAGTCCTTAAAAACAAAGTACATTCATAAAGGGAATTTACGAGGAATTGTTGTTTGAGTATTATGTAACTTTCCTATTATTTGAGATTTGGACAATATTTGAGACGTACTAAATATGGATAATATGTATAAATGCTTCTTGACATTTGATGATATGATGTTGCTCGATGTTGATGATAATTATGTTTGATTATATGTGATTAATTTGAATATTATAAATTAACAAAAAAAAACTAGGGGAAATCAAATTTTAAAAAAGTTACATCTAGAAATATGGAGTATATACATTTTATGAACATTTGGAGTTAGAAAATAAAAGAGACAAATTAACAAAAGGAGGTCAAATATATACCATTAATAATGAGACTAATTCATTGATTAAACCGAAGCAGCCTTGGAGCTGATGAGAAGGTACCTTCCTTGTACTGCTGCCGATCTTGATTAGTTAGATTACTTAATTAAGCTAATTAATTATGATTAACTGGGAGTGGAAGCAACCAAGAATAAGCCTCAGCACTTAATTAAACAGGATTAACAACACACAAAAATGAATTAATTAAATAAGGCTGCTGGTGTGTGGTGTCACTGTCGGTTGTTGTCTGAGATGTAGTTTCAGGATTTGAATTCCAAAGTACCAAGGCATATGCTTTTGTTTTTGTTTTTGTTTTTTTTTTTTGGGTGGGAGGAGACCCAAGAAAACCAGTGTTTGGTGGAGCATGTCATATTTTTTTAAGCAGGAAAATGAGGGTTTAGAGTCAATTTGGGATTAGGTTCGGGATGGGATTGGATTATATAAAAACAAGTTGAATTTGAAATAGATCAAGGGTGGGAAGTAGGAAGAAGAAAACCCTAGAGAGAAGACTAAAAACAATGGCTGGGAGCCCACAAGCAAAACAAGGAAACTTGTGGAGTGGAGGGGCAATTGAGCCTACCACCATAAAAGACCTTTCATAGTCTCATAAAAAGTGTCTAGTTTGGTAAACCAGTTACAAAGTTTTGAATATTGGATTTCTATTTTGTAGTTTCCTAACAAAGAATTAGAACAAACGAAGACGACTAAAAACAGTCGACTGAACATATTTCTAGTCGAATTTTTGTCGTTAATACACGTAGTTTTCAATGCATGATGTTTGTTCTTTTAAGATTCTGAAATTATTGAATGAATTATAAACATGCAGATTTAAGTTTTTGATTTACAATTATAAATGTTAGTTATAAGAGCTATAAGAGCACGATGTGGTCAAAATATTGTATTAATGTTGAGTGACACTCTTGAATGTTTGTGCATACTATCTCATAAAATCCAATAAGTACCATCTCTTGTTTAATTTTATTAGTAGCTACAAAGACTTATGTTATTGTGATTGCTAAATATGTATTTAATGTATTTATAATGAATGAAACTGTGTTTCTGATTATATGATTAATTTGGGGCATTAGTCACTTTTAGGTACGCATCATTCTCGTAAAACTCATATTTCACTACTAATATTAAAAAAAATTAAAAAAATTAGATCGAATCGTGAATTGAGTTTCTTATTTTGTTGAGTTTAACCCCATTTAACAAGAATAAGAATAAAAGGATGTTGTAGAATTACTATTTGAAATCCCCACATTGATCCTACAAAATGGAGGCAATTTGTCATTGATCTTGAATTCTTGATAAATAGGTGAGGGTTGAAAACAAATGTGTGATGGAAGTAGGTCAAAAAACATTGTTGGATGTTAATGAGATTGGAATCTAGGGTTTAGGTACTAAAACTAAAAGTTGGAATATTGGTGCTTACTTCACTGCCTAGTGGTTAGTGGAGTACTGGACTGGAGTACACCTCAAGTCAAGGCTCACTATCATGGAGGGCCATTAACAATAGTGAACAACTGAGAGCCCTAAACTTGTCTGCCTCTTGTCCTTCCAATTTCATGTCCATTCATTTTTACCATAGATTTGACTTTTCTAAATTCTGTTGTCTCTAAATAATGTGGAAGTTTTGGATCAAACTGCTTTATTACTTTTACGTTTACTTTTAGTAATAAGTCAGATCTTAAATGCCGTGTTATGACAAACTCACCTAATTTCCTCTGGATTATTGCTGGTGGTGTACTACAAAATGAATGGCATTATGGAGGGCCTGGTTGGTCATATAATCATGGATCAGTCTCTGAGCAATAGCCGATAAGTATAACTATTGGACTTAGCTAATGACTGAAAGTTTTAAAATGGGCCTGGATCGGGCCTTTTTTATGGAAGTGACTATTGGGCCTTCAACTGGGTACAAAAAATCTTCTTATGATCATTCCTTTTTTTTTCGAAATAAAATTATAAAAAGAGACTTATGCACCTATTTCAGCGCATAATAAAAAAATTTATTAATAAAAATCAAACTCGGTATGAGCAGGGAGTATACCATGTCGGATTGAGCCAATCTGTTGTAAAAACATTAAGACTAACTTTAAATTTTTTATAATATTTTATTATTTTCTTAAAACATAATTTTATATATCAAATTTATTGTACCGATTGTGATCTCAACTTGAGAATGAGCATTCATTCTCATATTTCCTAAAATAAATGATAAATTAGGGTTACATATATGAATACATTAATAGCATCACATTATATACATACTCGATTGACGAGAACCAATGGAATAATTTCTTCTTGGTTGTCAATGGAAAGAACGAAGTAACACGTGTAGTGTATTAGGCCATCCAACTCATGCCCAACAACACCACGCAAAAAATGATACACAACAATATGCAAAGAAGAAGTCATTGCAAATAATTATGTCAGATCATCATTTTATACGCTCACACTCATAAACCATAAAAGCCTTTTTGTTTTTCTCCCACTCTCTCTGTTTTTTTTTTTTTCCTTTTATCTTTTCTTGCAATCTAAGTCTACACTCTACATTCTTATCTCTGTGTTCAAACACATCCCAGACCCATTATAAAACCCCCAAAACCCCATTTTCACACATCTCTCAGTTTCCTCTGCTTCTGACGTCCAAAAGAAAATGACTTCAGTTTGCATATCAAACTGCGTCAACGACGCACGCGACCCCCGCGTGCCAATTCGGGCCACGTATGTCAACCTGTACAAATGGCCCGAATCAGATGCGGAGTTCGTGCGCTCCGTTAGCTCCAATGGGCGGCGGACTGGCTCGATGCGACAACATGGGCATCCAAGGGTGGTGGACAGCATATCGTGCAGGCAAATGTATCTCAGGAGCTACACATTTTCGAGGAAGGAGAGCGTGCCCGAGAAAACCCAGAAATGTTTTGGCAGAGTCAAGGACAAAATGGTCAGTAGTAACAATAATAATAATAATAAGGGAAAAGGGAAGGGGATGAGGAAGAGGAAGAAGAATAATAAGTGTTTGGTTCTCAGGAAAGTGAAGGAGTTTTCATCTGCTGTTCTGCTTAGAATCTTTCAGAGGTTATTGTCTTGCTCTGCTAGTGTAGATGTTGTGGATCATGTTGATTGATTCCATTTTCTATTTATTTACTTTAAATTTGTGTTTATTTGAAGGTTGTTAATTTAGTGTTTTTTTTTTCTTTTGTGAGTTCCGATGTTGTTCATTCGTGTTCTCGTTCCTGTAATTTAATAATATCGTGTTAGATATAATAAATCTGGATTAATACAGAAAATAATGGCAAACAATGTATATGTATATATTTATATATCTGGCTCTTCTGCAGTTAATTATTTGATACATATGAATTACTGAACGACATCTAAAATTATTTATTTTTTTATCGAGATGATCTTGAAATGATAATTCAGAAAATAAATAATTCTGATTATGATATATACAAATTCTTCCATATTAAAAGAATGATATAAGAAAATACCGCTAGAATATAATACAAGTATTATCCTTTCATAATTTACGACTTCAAATTGTAAAAGAAGGTTTTAAGGTGATTATTAGTTTAAGAAATTCCAACGATGTAGAACATAATGTACAGTATAACCTTTCTTTTTATGCGTTTTTCTTGGTAGCATCAATGAACTCGTACTTCTTATAAGCACACAAAGCTTCATCTTATCTTCATTAATAATCAAATTACGAAATACTTAATAATGCTCATGGAAATTATCACACTTGTTAGGTAATAATTACTGTGCTTAGTATGCCCGTGTCTTCTCTTTTCTACTTTCGGCTTAGTGATTTTTTTTTCGAACTATAGAGTGATCTATTATCCTTTTTTACTGTAATAAAAAAGAATATCTGATAAAATTTGCACCTCACTCGAGCTAATGATATATTTTCGTACCATTTTTTAATTTATCAAATCAATTTTTTTTAACTCTTAAATCATTTTTTAAAGATTATTTACAAAAAAAAAATCAAATTAAATATCATTTAATTATTCATATATATATATATATATTAAATAGACGGTTCATCATAAAAATTTTAATTATTACTAAAATCATTAATATACTTAATTTATACGAATGGCTAAATACCTTCAATTTTATTGATTTTTGTTTTTTACGAAAATTACCCTGAAATAATGATTTAGAAAACAAAAGACTACAATTAGGATCTATGGACAAAAACAATTCGACAAATCACAATATTAATACAATAAAATAGTAGGATGTAAATATTATTCGTTTTCAAATTATGTAACACGAATACATTTGTTGATTGTACACTCAGAAAATACCAACTTGTCAAAACCAACGTATGAAACTAACCCTAATGAAGCTTGTCTGGCCTAGATATGATGGCTAAGAGTGAGGAAATCACAAAGTGACAACTTGGGGACATGGAAAACCAAAGAGAAAGATATAATGATAACATGCACCAAACCAAACACAGTGGCTTTTTGTTGATGACTTGATGAAACTTGCATTCTAAGGGTTAATCAATCACTACTACGCCTGCTAAAACCTTGTTTCCCATGGAAATATGTATATATATAGGGCTCATCACCATCCAAAAAGATTCAAGTCTTGAAATTGTTAAATTGATCTAATCATAGTCAAAATGGTTCATTCAAAGGTCATCAAAGTCTCTAGTTTTATTCAGGCTTGAGATGAATCCTAAAGCCGAAGAGGTTGCTTTGGGGTCTTCCTTTAGGCGTTTGCTAGCTTTCAAAAAATAAGCAACAACAAACACCCTGGCCCTCTGGAAAGGGAAAATTAGAAACCCAACCTTGAAGCTGCTTGTAAGCACCTAGCCGGAAAAGCCCATTTCACCCCAACCAGTAATTTCACTACTGTCAATTTTTAATCACACCTCACAAACCTTATGCCGAGTCAAATTAGAAACCACCTACTAAATAAAAGTGAAGAAGAATACCACTAAAGCATAGTAATACTAATAACTACACTTGTTGTTCTTAGTATGGAAAGAATAGGTATTAGAAATAGAGAAACAAACTGAATAAGAATTCAAATCAATCAATAACAATGCCATATATCGTTGTTTCCCTTCACTAGTAGTAACTGGGAAGTCTTACGCTTGACTCTTGTAAGTGACAAGAATATGTTTGCGTAGAGTTTGATACCTTTGATACCTTGCACATGACGAGAGCATGTCTATGTAAAGTTCGATACCTAATAGCTACTCGATTATGTAATTTTACTTATTCCCTCCCCCCATATTGTTGTAATTTTACCTAAAGGCTAATTAAGTTCTGTAGTGCCAAAGAATAGGGTGAAAGCTGAAGGAAATAGACAAAATATGTTATCGTCAAGATTCATGAAGTAGCTTGGTTCGGTATTAAAGCCTTCTTTTAGGAGACAAGTAGTTATGGAATCACAGTAAAATGAAAATTATTTTAACAAATCAAGTAAATATTTACCTCTTTGCTGTTCACACATCCCATATTTTTACCTTTCAAAGGGGTAAAATTTGGAACCTACCCTTTCTTAAATCAACAACTATCAACCATTTTGTGAGGTTGCTTCCAAGAAAAGAAATGGCTCGCAATGCGAGTATATACCGTTTTCAGTTTAATTTCTTGACGACATCTGTCCTAACACTTGACAGATACATACATGCTACTAATTCTGGTTAGGACTAGAGAGTTTAGACCTCCCCCTCCACCCTCAATCAAAATTAAAAAAATTTCAACCACATCAGCAACTTAACATGCTACCAAACTACAAAACTCAAAATAGACCTGACGCTGCAGAATATCGAATAGCTCTGTAAAACTCAACTAGCATATCTCTTTTGGTCAAGGATGGAGAACACTAGCAGAGGCCCTTGTTTGATAGGTCCTCTAAAAGCAACAAGAAAGCATGCATGACAATACCGAATTGTCTTCAAATAAATATAGGAATTTCCATGGAAAAGTAAATTTTGATGGCCACTGACTAGACTAGGCACTGTTATACATTTTCATTTACCATGATCATTATCAGATCCTCAAGGTCAGAAGGACCTAACTCGAGAAGACAGATCCAAAGAGCTCAACCCGTAAAACTTCTATAAGTTAATTATTGCAAGATCAACAAACATACTCTATCTGGAATCCTGGATACAGCTTAACAGATTATATATGCAAGGGATAGGGAACAGAAAAGTAGCTGGATCATTTCTATCAATTGTTTTGATTAAACTTTAAGTTTGTGATACATAGTGTATCAGTGACCTGAAGATCTTAGCTCAAGTCTCTACTAGCTTCCAACTAAGCCTAGTATTCAAAGTTTTAAACACTTGAATTTTCCTAGCTTGAATTTCCCATAGAACTTCCAACAGTTTCAAGCCTCTGTGATGGTGCAATTACAAAATTTACAAGGTCAACCAAAGGCTATACAGAGAATGCAATCTGTCAATTATTCCGAGTTACATAAAACTTCAAACAGATTTTGAGCTTCTACATGTCATTGAATACAATATTACCTAAAGAGAACATTCCCAGAAAACCTAGCCTGTAAACTTCACCACTGCCGTGAAGAAATCATTAACAACCATTGTGAGTGATTTTGCCATGAATTGCAAATAAAAAAATTAATTCAGCATCATTTTGCAGACACTATTATCAGCATTACAATTGAAAATTCTATTAGCAATTTTATTGCAAATGAAAAGAGTCCCAGCAGGTAAATTCCACAGTCAAGTTGAGTACCATAACAAACTGATCCGAACAAATACGAGCAACAGAGGAACTCATTATCAACATCGTCATTTGAAATCCTTACCAGCGTTATAAATTGAATCCAATATCAGAAGTTCTCAATTAAAAATCCTATCAATAAAAAACTACAAGAGGACAGTATCTTAAACATCAAACTTCTTATAACATGTAAAAAGAACAATAATACAATTTAAAGGAAAAAAGAAGAGGCAACAGAGAAGAGGAAGAAGCAGCAGACCTTACCCATCAACTCTATCAATATATCCAATAGGCGGAACTCAAAACATTGTATGGGCAGCATCAGCACTATAGTCAAATATAGATGGGCAGCAGAAATTGAACACTACACAATTCAAAGCTCAAACTCCTCGTCTCTAAGAGCCATCTCAGCAGCCTCCTCTTCCTCCTCATCAAGAATGAAGTACTCGTTCCTCTCCACGGGCCTAAACATATAGAACATGATCATGTAAAACGCAAGGCTCGCCGTCTCCTCAGCCGCATTGCTCACCCACTGATACTTGTAAGCCGCAATGGTCTTAAGCGCAAAAACAACAATTCTAGTGAAATACAAGTACCCAATGACGACAATGTAAAATTGCCTAAAAAGGGTCAGCTTGGCCAAGTTCCTGGCTGCTTTTCCATCGGTTTTCGAGGTCTCTCTGAGAGACCTAATGGACCAAACAATGGGGAAGATGATAGCGCAGCAGCAAATGATGTCAACCAACAAAAATACCTGGTTCCAGGTGACCCAGTCCTTGATGAATGGACCTGTTTCGCCGATCACAATGGATGCTACGTTGGCCAAGACCTGAAGAGGTATCACAATCATCAACACCTTCTTCTCCTTCTCCTGCAAGAAGGGCTTCAGGAACGACCACCCGGTCCCGATCAAAACGATCACCGTAAACAACAAAACGACACGAAGGAACTGAAAGATGTAGAACAAAACATCCCATCCGTGCGCTGTACCGGTGATCTTGACGTAGTGCTTGTCCTCCGCCGCGCAAATCAGATTCAGCGCCTTCATCAGAAGCAACCCACCCATCAAAAGATGGATCCGGTGCACGGATCTCTTGTTGGTGTAACAGAGGTAGACCCAGAAGCCCACAAACACCAAATACGCGAGGAAGTAGACGAAGAACAGAGAAGGAAGGTGAGTCAACCCAGCGGAGAGATAGTCCCGTGCGCCATCCGGGTCAAGATTGTAGACCTCCGTCCGAACAAGCATGGAGACAGTGGTCTCCGGAGCGCAATTGGCGAAGAAGAGGCTGTATTCATTCGGAGCTGTGACTGGGTAGGAGTGGTTGAACGAGGAGAGAGGCGGCGGAGAGAGCTCTCTAAAATTGAAGAGGTGGGTGATGTAGCGCGAGTCCAATACGCAGAGCCGAGGGTTCTGCTGGATCTCGACGAGGACTTGGAGGAGGGACTCCTCGGACAGGAGGAAGAAGCCGAGGCGAGAGGGCTCGATATCGCTGAGCTTGGAGGTTACAGACACGTGCGAGACCCGGATGTTCACGTGACCGGTGTGGGTGAACCCAAACTTCTCGAAGAGGATCATGGCCCGGTTATCGGAGGAGATAGTGAGGGTCTTGATCTCCGCGGCGGTCGGGAACACCAGGACCGCTACCAGGACGACGATGACGAGAGGGACGAGGGGTAGCTTCGTCATTTTGCTCTCGGCGAGGGTCGGGCTCAGGCCTTGGAGGAGATGGGAGGAGATCCAGAGAGTGTTAGAATTTTGGGGACGAAGAAAGCAAGAAGGAGATGGCTTTGGATTTAAGATTTCTCGGTTTGACGATAACATCCCTCTGCATGGACTCAAATGAGGCCCAGTTGTGTTGGGCCTATTCTAGTGCTGGGCTCGGGTCAGTCGCCCCCAAACCTCTCATGGCTACAAAATCAACGGAGCACTGTTGATGACCTTCATGCAGCTACTACTATTGATTTAAAGGTTTTTAGGTTAAAATGTATAAAAAAAAACCGAAAAATTAATCTCAAAATACATCAATAACAGAAATTTATCTCAATATCCATTAGAAATAGATGTAATGTTAAAAACATCAAATCATCCATTAGTCTATGTTAATAACGTTGTTCAAAATGCAAATGTGACGTGATCGTAATAGTATACAATTTATAAGGGTAATTAAGACATTTGTTATATTTTAATAAATTTTATATTAAAACTATTTTTAAAATATTAAAACAAATCTCCAATCTCCCCTCTCTCTCCCCGAATCTCACTTCGTCTCCCTCATTTCATAACCCTCTTCGGCTTTGTATCTACGCTAGGCGTCGTTCAAAATGACGGGAGTTGGGCCCTGTTCGGCTTCGGTAGACAGTCGAATTTGGGGATTTGGAGATCTGCAATGAAGCAAGTAGAATGACGGGAGGCGAGAGTCGAATATGAGGTAGAAGATTCCGCCGGCGAGGGCGACAATGAGGAAGAAAACTTTAAAAAGGTTTACTTTTTCTCTTTTCTTGGTCTGATTGCTACCTCTGTATCCATCGTGCATTTGAAACATCTCTGTCATGAGAGCTTTGGTTGTTGAGGAGTTGTGGATCAGAGCATTATTAGGGCCAGTCTGCTGCTTTAGGCGGTGTTTATTTCTTTGGGTGATAAAAGGCGCTAACGCCCAGATAAGTATGGGCGAGGTTGGCATGCTTGGTGAAATATTGGTGACTGCTTGGTTATTAAAGGACTGGAGACAAGCTTGGCTGCTATTAATGGAATGGGCTAGCCATGGTTAGTGCCTTAATCATACTTGGTGATTATAGAATTGGAATCTTAGACCACATAAAAACTTAGCAAGCCTACTCTGCTTATCTGTGCTCTCATCCATGATGCCATGATGGACCCTAAAATACTTGTGTTCTAATTTGCAGGCCTTGAATAAAGGATGTCGATCTTCATATTCCTGCAAAGTAAAGAATACAAGGCAAAAGTTCCACCTGTAATGAAAACAAGGTTTTAGTGGTTGTTTTAGTTTTTTAAAAGTGGGTTGTGAAATGAGGGAGACGAAGAGGGATTAAGAGAGAGAAATTGGGGAGATTTGAGATTTGTTTTAATTTTTTTAAAAATATTTTTGATGTAAAATTTATTAAAATATAATAAATATCTTAAGTATCCTTATAAATTGTGTACTGTTATTGTCACATCAGCATTTTGAACGACGTTACTAACATAGGATGATGGATGGTGCAACGTAAGTTTTTTTTTACGTTGCACTTACTTTTGATGCAAACTGAAGCAAATTTCTATTTGTAGTGTACTTTGAAATTAATTTTTCAGCTTCTGATGCATTTAGCCTAAAAATGATTGATTTAATAAAATTTTTAATTAAATTAAAAAATGAACTTTTAATTACCATATGACTGGAGGTCTTAAATTTGCTTTTTGTATTAAAATTTTTGTTAAATCGATATTCACTATGCCTAATCTCTATTCTTAATATTTTTGTATTAAAATTTTGTTACTGACACTTAATCATTGAAAATTGAAAATTCGACTTCCATTAAGGAGCAATGAAAGTTTGCATATAGTTTTGGGATTTTATCATGAATAGCCCTCGTCTCATTGATAGCAACTATGCATATGGAAATGTTGTCTAACAAGAAGTTTATTTACATACTGTTGAAGTTACACCTGACTAAGCAACGGACTTACCAAAATATTACACTAGACTACGAGATAAGCCTATCTGAAAGACCTTAAAGATCACACAAGACTCATACCTTAAAGCTCATCATTACTATGACCTAAAACCTATATATTTTTCTATAAATAGGGAGTCCTTCCCTCATTAAAGGGGACTCTTTCCCTCCTCTCTACATCTACTTTCTCTCTCTTAAAGGCTCTAAGTCACTCGCATTATGTATGTAACAACCCGTCCCGGGAGCCGGGATTAGTAGACTGATTAAGGTGGGATTAGTGAGGTGACTTGGTGGTTAGGTGGTCCCGATAGGCTGTAAGTTTAGAATGACGATTTTGCCCCTGACTTGGGTAAAAATGTTGACTTTAGTTCGGGTGGTCGGATGGACTTTGACTGGTGATTAGGACGTAGTTTAGGACGTCACGAATCCGTAGGCAGGTGGCACGCCCGATTTCGACATCCGAGGAGGAAATGGTGACGTTCGGAAGGTTGAGGGCATAACCGTAATTTGGGTAAAGTAGGAGGAATAGTTGACTTTTTGTAGAATCGGGTTTTGGTACGCTGACCTAGGTTGGTTAGATAGATCTCGTCGTCCTGAGTTCGATGACAGGCGGCACATATTCATCGGTCTTACGAGTTGTGAGTTATGGGTCTAGAAAGTTAGTGGCAAAACCGTAAATATGAGGTAAAGAGAAGGGTAGTTTAGTCCTTCTGCACATTGGGATTTGTGCACAGAGAAAGGAAATGGACGGCTGAGTTTGGGCCATGTGGGAGTGTGTGGAGTGGATGGTGACACGTGCTAAAGGTGGAGTGGTTTCTGGGACGTTCTCGTGTGTGCACGGCCCAAATAATTGGGGTGCACCCGTGCTATGTGTTCATGTTCTACGACACACAGAGAGAAACAAAGGGAGGAAATTGAGAGAATTGAAAGGGTGATCGTGGTTGCTGGTGAATCCTGGTGGGTGAGGAGTGACCGGAGAGGTGAAGGAGAGCTTGGGAGGAGACAAGGAGGCACGGTGGCCGTGTGTGTGTGAGTTGTGAACCGCGGGAAGATCAGGGGGAAACAGGAAGGCAAGCAGAGAGTTTGCGAGGAATCGTGGTGCTGTGGCCGTGTGAAAGTGCAATTGACCTCGAGAGGAGGCTGAGGCGGCGTCGTAGACTCCAGGGAGCACAACGGCTAGCACGGTTGCGGACGGTTGCAGGTAATCTCCCATCCATGTACAATTACTCTGTTTTTCCCGTGGGTTTCAAATCGAAAGTTGTGGAGTTGGACGTAGAGTCGAGGGATTTGGAGGCCAGGGTGAGACTCCTGGAGGTCCCAAGAGTCGACTGTGTGTGCTGCCGTGAGGGGTAGTGCACGGTGGTGGATGGCACGACGGAGAGACTTTAGGTGCTCTGTTTTGGCCGTGGGTTCAAACGGCGAGTCGTGACGATTGGGGTTGAGTCGAAGGTCTAGGAGGGTTGGTTTAGGTTCAGTAAGGTCCTGGGAAGAGTTTGGTGTAGCCACTGTGAAGGGAGGTGAGCTGGGTGGCTGGATCGTGAAACAGGGGGAGTTTGGCCGTCTGGTTCGAGCTTAAGTCGACGGGATTGGGGCGGTGTCGAGGTCTGAGGAGCTAGGGAATGGATAGATTGGAACTGGACGAAGCTTTAGGTGAAGAAAGGGAGAGAAATCATGCAGGCACGGCGGTGAACCGCTGACGTCGGTTTGAGTTGCAGACCACTGTGCTGAACCGGGTCTGCTCAAGGTTGAAGGGCACTGTAGCAGGCGCGTGAGGGCCACGCACAGCCACTTTGGGCGGCGCATCGGGGCGCGTGCGGCGGCGATGGGGAAAGTGGTCAACATGGTTTTTGGTCTAGGTGTTCTAACGAGTCTATGGGAATTGGTTTCGGGTTGATCGGACGTCGTTTGAGGTTAGTTCCGCGAGGATGACGGTTTAGGGTCTCGGTTTGTTTCGTTTAGGATTCGGGGATTTTTGAGGGAATTTGGGTGGTTACTCGTAGACGTGTTAGTGACGTATTTGGTGGTTGTTGACAGGATCGGGATTTCCCGAGGAAGCCGAGGAACGTGCAGGACGTTCGGGACACGATTGAGGGCTCGGTACTGTGAGTGGACCCTTTCCTTAAACTCGAACATGCATAACTATTTTCTATACTTGTTTTATATACTTGATTTCATGATTGTTGGATTTATGATGTGATTTTACATAATTGCACATTTTTCGAGAAAATACATTATTTGGCACGTTTTACGATAAAAGGTTGATTTCTGATTATAATGTTATAGTTTTGAGATTTCAAATGGTAAATGATTTCTAATGATTATAAATGGATTTTGGAACATGATTTTGAGAAAGGGTTGGTTTTGAAATCGAACTTGACAATTGGACTTTGGTTAAAGGTTGAAAAGTGAATTTCCGGATTTGGGTTCGGAATGACGGTTCGGGATGCCGGAAGGGCGTCGGACCGGAGATTTCGAATTCGGATTTGGATATGGAAATGGACAATGGTTTTACAAATGATTTGGATTGGATTTGCTGGATCTGGTTATTGGGTTTAAAGACCTGGATATATTTGACAGGGGACGGGCCCGGATTGAGTTTAAAAACTCGGGAGTTTAAAGACTCGGATATATTGATTTTCCCCCATAGGCCTTGAGTTTAAAGACTCGGGAGTTTAAAGACTCGGATATGATTAAGGCCAGGATTGAGTTTAAAGACTCGGGAGTTTAAAGACTCGGATAGGTCCAGCAGGTTTGATCGGGAAATGATGATTTGAGCTTTGTGGTGTATGCTACGGTTTCTGATACTCATGCTATGGTTTCCATAACTGTTTTATAGTGTTTCTGTTTCTTATGATGTTTTATGAGAAATGATTTATAACTGTGTTAACAAATGTTGGTTATGCATGTGGTTTTCAAAACGGAAGGTTAAACTCAGTTTTTCTGATAAAGGATGTTAGAACTTTTCTTTCATTATGGTCCACTCATACCTTGTGTTTTTAACTTGCCCTCCAGGTTGTGGAGCTAGCGCGGGGTCTTGACGTCGAGGCAGTGACCGAGGCATAGAAGTGACGTGAGGGATCCCGGAATAGTTTAAAGTCTTCCGTGTGCGTGTAATTTATCGTTTTTTTTATTATTTTTCTTGGACTTCGTGCTATACTCTGTAAAACTATAACTTCAGAACATTGTGGTTAATTACTCCTGTGTCTGACTGGGTTCGAGTGAGTTTTATCTGAATGTTGTGTCGGGAGTCAGACGGGAGCAGGATTTACCTCGGGTTTCGGGGTGAAACCGGGGTAGGTCCTGAAAATTGGTATCAGAGCAAAGGTTTGTCGAGTCTGTTGGGTTTTTCGGTTTGTGAGGTTGTGTTTTAGTTGTCTGACTACTTCTATGCCTCTTTCAGCGTGCAGTTGACGATGCCTCCGAGACGTAGACCCTCTCCACGACCTGAAGAAGAAATGGCGAGGGGAACTAAGAGTACTACGATTGAGCGAGCCCAGCGGCTTGGGGCTACTACTTTTAGTGGTGGGGCTGATCCTGAGGAAGCCCAGAGGTGGATTACCAGACTTGAGCGGATTTTTGCGGTGATGCATTGTCCGCCGAAGGAGCGAGTATTGTGGGCTACATTTTTACTAGATGGTGCGGCGTACGAGTGGTGGTATACCCTCGAGTTGTCCGGTTGGGATGCCCATAGTGTGACCTGGGAGACGTTTAGGGAACGGTTTCTGGAGCAGTATTATCCTCGTTCTTTCCGGGATGCCAAGGAGGCGGAGTTTCTGCAGCTTCACCAGAGGAATTTGAGTGTAGCTGAGTATGAACGGAAGTTCCAGATGTTGTCTCGGTTTGCTCCTGCTTTTGTGGCCACTGAAGCCGAGAAATGCCGTAGGTTTGAATTGTGCTTGCGAGGCGAGATTCGAGCCATTGTGACGGCTGGATCTTTTGCTACCCTCCGAGACTTGTCGGATGCTGCGGTGAGGGTGGAGGCTAGTTTGCCGGTGCGACGCTGGGAGCCATATTTTTCTGGAGCTTCGAGCCAGCGGACACCGAAAAGGGGTAACTTCGGTGGAGCATCATCGTCGGGCGATGATCGTTTTGGTAGGCCTGGCAGTTTCCAGAGTTCAGGATTTTGGGGTTACCGCGCACAGCCGACTCCACAAGCGAGCGTGACGTCTGTAGCGTCTACAGGGAGACCGAGCAGTGGACCCGGATGGAATGTGTGTTTCTACTGTGGGGAGCGAGGTCATTTCCGACGTGAGTGTCCATTGTTGCCACAGGAGGGTGGTGTAGGTCAAGGAGCAGCGGAGCCCGGACAGAGTACAGCGTCAGGGACAGCAGGCCCGAGAGGAGGTGGTGGCACTGCCACTAGTAGTTTGAGGAGACGTGGTAGAGCGTCGGGATCTCAGGCCCGAGTGTTCTCGATGACTCAGCAGGAAGTTCAGTCGGCACCAGATGCGGGGACAGGTACTTTATTAGTTTTGCTTGTGTTGTTACTTAGTTTTGTTGTTGGATTCTGGGAGCGAGTCTAGAAATTTCCTAGGTGACCTGGGGAGTGTTACAGTGGAAGGATGACGGAGGGAATAATAGGAAAGGAGTGACTATAACTGATCGATATGAGGTTATTGAAGGAGAGAACCCACAAGCTAGAGTTTGCCTTTAGGACTTTGTAGATTTATTCCGATAGTGGCCGAAGTAGCATCCGAAGGAGATAGGTGTTCGATTGTCTGGGCTAGTAGAGCTGGTTTGGAATGGTGAGGTGGTAGTAAGTGAGGATGTGCTCTGTGAATTCTATTGGGTACTCCATATGAGGTATTGTAAAATACCTTTTTTTTCTGTTCATAGAGTTTCCCTTGCGTACACCATGCAGTTGTTACATAGAGAGGGTTGGCCGTAGTAACAGTAGTTGGGGATGGAGTGAAATACCCAAGGTGGAGGCCCAGGAGAGGTTGTTATTTACCGGGTAGGAGACCCTAGGTGTCGGGAATTAGCTGTGGAATTTCGGGGACGAAATTCATTTTAGGTGGGTAGATTGTAACAACCCGTCCCGGGAGCCGGGATTAGTAGACTGATTAAGGTGGGATTAGTGAGGTTACTTGGTGGTTAGGTGGTCCCGATAGGCTATAAGTTTAGAATGACGATTTTGCCCCTGACTTGGGTAAAAATGTTGACTTTAGTTCAGGTGGTCGGATGGACTTTGACTCGTGACTAGGACGTAGTTTAGGACGTCACGAATCCGTAGGCAGGTGGCACGCCCAATTTCGACATCCGAGGAGGAAATGGTGATGTTCGGAAGGTTGAGGGCATAACCGTAATTTGGGTAAAGTAGGAGGAATAGTTGACTTTTTGTAGAATCGGGTTTTGGTACGCTGACCTAGGTTGGTTAGATAGATCTCGTCGTCCTGAGTTCGATGACAGGCGGCACGTATTCATTGGACTTACGAGTTGTGAGTTATGGGTCTAGAAAGTTAGTGGCAAAATCGTAAATATGAGGTAAAGAGAAGGGTAGTTTAGTCCTTCTGCACATTGGGATTTGTGCACAGAGAAAGGAAATGGACGGCTGAGTTTGGGCCATGTGGGAGTGTGTGGAGTGGATGGTGACACGTGCTAAAGGTGGAGTAGTTTCTGGGACGTTCTCGTGTGTGCACGGCCCAAATAATTGGGATGCACCCGTGCTATGTGTTCATGTTCTTCGACACACAGAGAGAAACAAAGGGAGGAAATTGAGAGAATTGAAAGGGTGATCGTGGTTGCTGGTGAATCCTGGTGGGTGAGGAGTGACCGGAGAGTGAAGGAGAGCTTGGGAGGAGACAAGGAGGCACGGTGGCCGTGTGTGTGTGAATTGTGAACCGCGGGAAGATCAGGGGGAAACAGGAAGGCAAGCAGAGAGTTTGCGAGGAATCGTGGTGCTGTGGCCGTGTGTAAGTGCAATTGACCTCGAGAGGAGGCTGAGGCGGCGTCGTAGACTCCAGGGAGCACGGCGGCTAGCACGGTTGCGGACGGTTGCAGGTAATCTCTCATCCATGTACAGTTACTCTGTTTTTCCCGTGGGTTTCAAGTTGAAAGTTGTGGAGTTGGGCGTAGATTCGAGGGATTTGGAGGCCAGGGTGAGACTCCTGGAGGTCCCAAGAGTCGACTGTGTGTGCTGCCATGAGGGGTGGTGCACGGTGGTGGATGGCACGACGGAGAGACTTTAGGTGCTCTGTTTTGGCCGTGGGTTCAAACGGCGAGTCGTGACGATTGGGGTTGAGTCGAAGGTCTAGGAGGGTTGGTTTAGGTTCAGTAAGGTCCAGGGAAGAGTTTGGTGTAGCCACCGTGAAGGGAGGTGAGCTGGGTGGCTGGATCGTGAAACAGGGGGAGTTTGGCCGTCTGGTTCGAGCTTAAGTCGACGGGATTGGGGCGGTGTCGAGGTCTGAGGAGCTAGGGAATGGATAGATTGGAACTGGACGAAGCTCTAAGTGAAGAAAGGGAGAGAAATCGTGCAGGCACGGCGGTGAACCGCTGACGCCGGTTTGAGTTGCAGACCACTGTGCTGAACCAGGTCTGCTCAAGGTTGAAGGGCACTGTAGCAGGCGCGTGAGGGCCAAGCACAGCCACTTTGGGCGGCGCGTCGGGGCGCGTGCGGCGGCGATGGGGAAAGTGGTCAACATGGTTTTTGGTCTAGGTGTTCTAACGAGTCTATGGGAATTGGTTTCGGGTTGATCGGGCGTCGTTTGAGGTTAGTTCCGCGAGGATGACGGTTTAGGGTCTCGGTTTGTTTCGTTTAGGATTCGGGGATTTTTGAGGGAATTTGGGTGGTTACTCGTAGACGTGTTAGTGACGTATTTGGTGGTTGTTGACAGGATCGGGATTTCCCGAGGAAGCCGAGGAACGTGCAGGACGTTCAGGACACGATTGAGGGCTCGGTACTGTGAGTGGACCCTTTCCTTAAACTCGAACATGCATAACTATTTTCTATACTTGTTTTATATACTTGATTTCATGATTGTTGGATTTATGATGTGATTTTACATAATTGCACATTTTTCGAGAAAATACAGTATTTGGCACGTTTTACGATAAAAGGTTGATTTCTGATTATAATGTTATAGTTTTGAGATTTCAAATGGTAAATGATTTCTAATGATTATAAATGGATTTTGGAACATGATTTTGAGAAAGGGTTGGTTTTGAAATCGAACTTGACAATTGGACTTTGGTTAAAGGTTGAAAAGTGAATTTCCGGATTTGGGTTCGGAATGACGGTTCGGGATGCCGGAAGGGCGTCGGACCGGGGATTTCGAATTTGGATTTGGATATGGAAATGGACAATGGTTTTACAAATGATTTGGATTGGATTTGCTGGATCTGGTTATTGGGTTTAAAGACCCGGATATATTTGACAGGGGACGGGCCCGGATTGAGTTTAAAAACTCGGGAGTTTAAAGACTCGGATATATTGATTTTCCCCCGTAGGCCTTGAGTTTAAAGACTCGGGAGTTTAAAGACTCGGATATGATTAAGGCCTGGATTGAGTTTAAAGACTCGGGAGTTTAAAGACTCGGATAGGTCCAGCAGGTTTGATCGGGAAATGATGATTTGAGCTTTGTGGTTTATGCTACGGTTTCTGATACTCATGCTATGGTTTCCATAACTGTTTTAGATTGTTTCTGTTTCTTATGATGTTTTATGAGAAATGATTTATAACTGTGTTAACAAATGTTGGTTATGCATGTGGTTTTCAAAACGGAGGGTTAAACTCAGTTTTTCTGATAAAGGATGTTAGAACTTTTCTTTCATTATGGTCCACTCATACCTTGTGTTTTTAACTTGCCCTCCAGGTTGTGGAGCTAGCGCGGGGTCTTGACGTCGAGGCAGTGACCGAGGCATAGAAGTGACGTGAGGGATCCCGGAATAGTTTAAAGTCTTCCGTGTGCGTGTAATTTATCGTTTTTTTTATTTTTCTTGGACTTCGTGCTATACTCTGTAAAACTATAACTTCAGAACATTGTGGTTAATTACTCCTGCGTCTGACTGGGTTCGAGTGAGTTTTATCTGAATGTTGCGTCGGGGAGTCAGACGGGAGCAGGATTTACCTCGGGTTTCGGGGTGAAACCGGGGTGGGTCCTGACAATGTAAACACACTACTATTATGAATGAGAGTGAGGCAATATCATGGACGTAGCCCGATTTGGGCAAACCACGTACTTTCTTGTGTTTTAGTGTGCGTGCGTGTCTTTACAGTCTCGTTGATACATTTTATGTATCAACAGTTTGGCGTCGTCTGTAAAAATCGATACAATAGTTTGGCACCGTCTCGTTGATATTTTCTATTGCAGTAATCAATCGATTAGAATTCATATGTGAATTTAAGATGACACGACTAGTATTCTTGTATTCTTATATTAAATTTTAAATATTGTGACATTAATTTTTTTGAAATTTGAGTTTAATTTTATTTCATATCGGCCTCATCTCTCTTAGGCTACGTTTAATACGCCGTCAAAAACTAGCTAAGATAATATAGTATGAAACCAGTATTTGGTACCAGTCGTATTAATTAGTCACCATATAAATTAATACGGTTAAATGTTTTTATACTATTTAGATACGCTAAAATAATACTCTTGAAATTATCCGTATTAAATAGCCAGATGACTAGTAATCTTAAAAAGTGTAATAATAATAATAATAATAATTTAATAAATATAGTAATTAAAATAAATAATAAATCATAATAATAATAATAAACATAATTAATATTTAAGATATAAGTATTTTGTATCAACAATTATAATATAATTCAACCAATATAATATAGTTGATATTCTATTTCGGGAATAAAACTTCCGACTAAATAGTCAGTCTATTAGGTGGACAAATTAGTCTATCTGACTAAAATAGTCAGTACAATACGGCATACCAAACGATTCCCTAATGTAATCATCATATTAATCTCGCATGTGCAACACATGGAGGTATATTCGGATGTAGCCCTCATCATTGTGCAGAGTCGGGCAAGCCCGACCAAAATATTTTGGACTTGGGTTGGGCCTATTTCATAATTTAAAAAGTACAAGACTAGGCCAGTCAGGCTGTAAAACTCGTGTCCTGAAGGGAACGGTGAACGATCCTATAATGACCCGTCCAGGAAATCGGGTTTAGTTTAGTGGATAATGACGGATTAGTGTGATTAATCGGTAATTAGATGGGTGATTTCGGACGGACGGTGCGAAAGGACGATTTTGTCCCTGAAATGGGCAAAAAGGTTGACTTTTAGTTCGAGCTGTCAAATGGACTTTGACCGATGACTGTGAAGTAATTTAGGACGTCACGAGTTTATAGACAGGTGGCAAGTCCGATTCTGACATTCGAGGAAAAAGTTATGATGTTCGGAAGTTTGAGGGTAGTTTGGTAATTTGGTTGAAAATGGGGCAAATGGCTGACTTTTATTACAACAAGTTATTTTCATGTATTTCGAGGACCGTTACGTAGGTCTCGATTCCCTGAGTACAACGACAGGTAGCACGTTGTCATTGGATTTCGGACGGCTTGGATTTTGGTCTACAAAGGCCAAGGGAAAAATGGTAATTTTGCAAGGGCAAGAGCAATTTGGTCTTTTTGCTGTGCTGAGTTGTCATTGGATAGGTGGCTGCCCTGAGATTGCTGCCCAACCAAATTGGGACACTTGTCCCTTGCTGGAAGGTCGTAGAACCTTCCCCACCGGCTCACATTTGTTTCATACGTTTTAAAGAAGGATTTAAATGGTTTGGGTTCAAACATAGAGCAGAGAACAAAGTGTGTGTAGTGTAAACCAATCCTAAACCCCTCAACCTTTGATGCCTACTAGTGACTCAAAAGGAGAAAAGGACTGAGAGAGGAAGCTGTGACGTTAAGGATGGCGGTGGTATGGTGGTCCACGACGGCGGGTTGAGTTAACCCGTGGAGTCCGTTTCCATTAAAAATGCCAAAGTTTTGTACCCATGGGTTTTGGATCGATTCAGCAGATGAAATGGTGTTCTGGAGGCTCAGACACATCTTTGGGACCGACTTCGAGGCCTGAAAAGGACGGTGGCCATGGAACCCTTGTAAGGTAACCTTGAATTCGAACATGGTGACTTCGATTCTAACTAGTTTTGCTCGATTCTAATGGGTGGAACCTGTTTCTGGTGATCCTATGAACTCTGAAGGATTGAATTGGAGGCCAGAAGAGGTTAGAATCAATGGGAAAACATGGTTATAAAGCATAGGTTTGGTTCTTAAACTGGAAGGTAATGTCTCGTGCTTAATTTCATGTTTTGATCATGCTACTCAATTAGGAATGGAAGGACGAGACTATAGGGATTAAATGGACTAAAAACTATTGAGAAATGGAAGAAAACCGGCCATGCCGGTCCAGTTGAACCGGCCGGTCTGAACCGATCTGGACCGGGTCGACGCAAGGTTGAAGATGATGAATAGTGTGGCACGTGGGGCCTAGTCTGGGGAAGTTTCCAACACGACTTTTAATGTATTCAATGTAACGAACATTTTGGCACTGGTTTTGAGTCGACCAGACATCGTCTCGATATGTTTCGGGATGTCCGAAGGTTTTAAGGATCGTTTAAAAATAGTTAAAAATTTCAAAAAATTATGGGGCTTAAGTATTGTTGATGCACAAAATGTACCAACTTAGGGAGCGAATGCTGCTCTGCCACGTGCCCTGTGTAGACCTGAAAAGGAAGGAAACTGGTCGGTCGGTCAGAGTATAGGCATTGGTGTGGTACCAGCCCAAAGGTACTTCGAGGGCCAAGTCAGTGGTTGGTCTAAGGTGTAGAGTGGGTGGTAGAAAGTATACTGTAAAAGTAGTAGTGAACAGTAATTGCTTAGTTACCTTTGTACGACAAATGTCAATGTCACGTGGAGGTGTCAATTGCTGATGTGGGACAAATGTCAATGGACCCCTTTTGTACGGGTGTGGTGAATATAATATTTGTATTTTCCCGATGTGGGACAAATGTCAATTGCTGTGGGACTGACACGTGGAGGTGTCATCCAGACCCGACTAGGGTTTGTTCGCATGAGTGGGCCTGGACCCCTTGGGCTTGTGCTAGGTGGCAGTATTGGGCCGGTCGGTCGGTCTGAGCCAACTCACAAACTGACAGAGGCTAGGCCTCCATAGTCGGCCAGTGGCATGGTGTTAGAGGAGGGCTGGGCTTCTAGGTCGGTCTGAGCCAACATACTAAGACGGGCAGAGGGGTGGGCCTCCAAAGTCGGCCAGTTGCATGGTGTCAGAAGAAGGCTGGGCCTCTAGGTCGGTCTGGGCCGACATGCCAAGTTGGGTAGAGGGTTGGGCCTCCAAGATTTGTTCGGATTGGTACTATTTTGGTAATAGGCTGGGCCTGTAGTCAATATGGGTTTCATGCTCAGTCTGGGCCGATATGGTATGAACAAAAGTCCCCTAAGTTTGTGACTGAGGTGGAATTTCTCGGTTGGGGACTTGTAAAAAGAGTGCCTCAGACCGGATGTACATGCCTTCAGTCCCCTAAGTCCCCCAGGCGAGGGATTGAATCGAGCTGATGAGTCGGTGACGAGAGGTGGAGGGTAGACCGAGATGATATGAGTAAGTCGGCGCAGGCGGGAGAAGTCGACGTCAGTAGGTTTCGCAGCCAAGGAGCCAACTACGCCATGGGTCAGTAGACATGACAGTTGAAGGAATCGAGGAGCCGTTTGTGTCGCGTGTCAGTCGGTGGACGGTTGGAATTCCCGACCGTTGGTTGTAAGCGGGTTATTTATGGGCACGCGTGACCCGTGGGGGACAGCTGGCAGCGGTAATAAATGTCACGGGGAATAAGGCGAAGCTTCGATTACCGACCTGGGCCTATAAATAGTGGGTGAAAAAGCATTTTATACCCCTTTCACTTTCCTGGAACTTGTTGGTGTGTTCTTTGTCTGTGTTGAGGCGAATTCCGGCGAGCAATCCCGAAAGCATTCACGGTGGTACAAGCTCCGGTGAGGACAGCTTGTCTGTGAATCATCAGGTAAGACGTCCGGCCTTCCCTTTCGTTAACTTGTCTTGTAGTAATTTTTTTGTTTGTTTCGGGCAGATGAACTGGGGTTCGGACACGGGTCAATCCTGGTAAAATACGGGTCGGTGTTCAAGAGGTGTTTGCTTTTTATCTTTATTCCCTGTTCGCAGTGGTGCAATGTCTGAGAGAGATAGCCAATCCAACGAAGTGCGGGACTACAACGAGGGGGAACAACAAAGCTCTTCGGTAGAAGGGGTGTAACGACCCGTCCCGAATTCCAGGATTAGATTAGTGACTAATCACGATTAGTGTGGTTAGTCGGTGATTAGTTAGTCGAAATCGGACGAACGATGCAAAATGACCGTTTTGCCCCTAGCCGTGGCAAAACGTTGACTTTTCTATCGGACGGTAAAATGGACTTTAATCGATGATCGTGATGTAGTTTAGGACGTCACGAGTTCATAGACAGGTGGAACGTTTAATTCCGACATTCGAGGAAGAAGTTATGACGTTCGGAAGTTTAAGCGAAATTTGGTAATTTTGGTTAAAAGGGGTCAAATGTTGACTTTTTGATCGGGATGTCCGATGGTCGAAGGCCGAGGACTGTTACGTAGATCGGGACGATACGAATCCGTAGGTAGGTGGCAGGTCGAATTCGGACGTTCGACGACAAAGTTACGGTTCAAGGAAGTTCAAGGGTACTATTGCGCGAATTACGAAACGGTTGCGTTTTGGAATTTAGTGGGGCCCAGATATTTTATGGAGTCCCAATGGATGAGTGACACTTGTCACCCATCCATTTCCCAGTCCAAACATATTCATGCATCTCACCATTCCCTTGCATTTTTCATCGATCATTTTTCTTTGCTTCCAAACAACCCGATCTCACCCCCCTTTTGAACCCAAACCAATCCAACCCTTCCCATTCGGCAATGACTGAGACCAAGAAAGTGAGAGGAATACCGTGGATGATGGTGGCCAGCCAAGGGCATGCCGCCGTGGACGCAGGAGCCTTGAACTCGAGAAGGTAGCTCGGTTTGTCCATTTTTCCATTTGATTTCGATTCTTGCTTTATGATTGCTTTTGGGTACCTAGGAGATGATTGTTAGGTTGCTAGGATAGTTCTAAGATGTTTTGGAAGGTGGTTGGACGGGTGTGGAAACCTGGGAAGGTTTTGGAAAAATTGAACCGTGAGGTTCAAGATTGAACCACAGATTTTAGGCGTTTTTAGATGAGTTTAGGGATTAGAATTGATAGAAAACATGGAAATAGGAATTATAGGATTAATTAGGAAGGAAATCGAACCAAAATGAAGGAGGAAAACAGCCGGACCGGTCACGCCAGTCCAAACCGGTTCGAGTTGTAGGAACCCGGTTCACTGCTGGTGGAAGGGCCCCTACAATAGGCGCGTGATCTCACGCGCAGGTGACTACCTAGGGCGCGTGGGGGCGCGTACCTCGTATTTTGGAAAATTTTTCAACATATGAAACACTCTATTCGATGTAACGAACATTTTGGGACTGGTTTCGTGTCGATCGGATATCGTTTCGATAGGTTTCGGGGTGTCCGAAGGTTTAGGATCGACTTTAAAAATAGTTAAAAACTTGGGAAAATTATGAGACTTCAATGAGAGCTTAATGAGGCTATTATTAACCCTCTAAATGAATTTGGACAGGTTTGGGAGTCCCGATGACGGTGATTGACCCTGGAGACTATTGTGGCACGCGTATCGAGGCGCGACTTCAGACGGTCTGTGAGTGGACCTTGATTTATAAACTGTGATGCATGCATAAATGTTTTATGTGGATTATGATTATTATTCTATGATGTTGATTTGGATGATTTTGATTTATATATTTTCACACTTTACGAGACAATTTACGTGCTTGCACGTAAATCGAGGTTTTCAGTTTTGCACTGATTTTTCGTACTTCTGGTTTTGGATATGATTTCATGAAATGGTTTTGGATTTGAAAAAGTAAACTCGGGTTCGAGACCCACTTGTTTGGAAACCCTCAGACTCGAAGTCCTTTTATTGACGTTCTCGAGCTGGAGGCCCAATTGGTTCTTAAATTGATTTCGGATTTGGAAATATGGAATCGGGCACGAGACCCATTTGATTTACGGAATCGGGCACAAGGCCCAGTTGGTTTACGATTTGGACTGGAGGTCCAGTTTGTATGTGGATTCGGCCCTAGGGCCCAGTTATATGTTATGATGGTGATTTCGGGTGAGGGACCCTAGAAATGGTTTTTACGGGTCATGACAGTTTATGGGAACTGACATGAACCTTTGAAATGGATTTACGGGTCATGACGGTTTATGGGAACCGGCATGAACCCTTGGAAAGGATTTTATGGTTCATGACGGCTTATGGGGGCCGGGCATGAATCCTTGAAAGGTTTCAAGAATGATTTCAAAGGGTTTTACATATGTCATCCTTTATATATGATTGTCTCCTCCGGGGAAGGTCGATGGTCTGGGTGGACCCCAGAGTAGTCTCAGAGCACTGACTGAGTGGAGTCGCCCCCCAGTTGGGTTCCTTACTCTCAAGATGGGCATGGTTCGTTACCTCCAGGGAGGGTCACTGATCTACGGACATTGACCTGGGTGGACCCTGGAGAGACTTGGGTTTGAGACCCCGGTTAGCACGCGCGTAGCTTTATTTTACCGTGACAGATTCTTGGATATGAAATATAATGGATAAACATGATTTCAAGTGGTTTTGGAAATTGTGTTTTATGATGATAAATGGATTTGGGCTGAGATCCCACATATGTTTATGATGTTATGGTTTTCTGTAAATGGTTTTGGGCAGGAGCCGTGTGACTTGTATTTACGGAACTTGGGGTTGTGACCCTAAATATGGTTGTTTAAAACATATGTGATTGGATAAATGGTTTTACTATGCATGCATGATTTTTAGTGAAAGGTATAAAGGTCTTCTATAAAATGTGTTTTACGAACTTATTACTTTTTGTCCACTCACAGTCTTTCTGTTTTTAATACCTTTCAGGTTGGATACGATGCAGACTGTAATAGACACCGAGATATCACATACTTCCTCCGGATCCTGGCATACTCTGATGGCCCGGGAAGGCAAAGGTCAGAAATTTCCCTTGTCTGACACGTTCCTCGTTAATCCCTGGGGGATTGAGGACGGGTCCTGCCATGTGGTATCAGAGCTATGTTTGGCTCTATCAGAGCATAGGATTGCTCGTAGGAATGCTTATCAGAGCGCGGTTTTGCTCTTATGGTAGTACGCAGGTCGAAGATGTGATATCTCAAGGGGCTACAGTTCGTGATCAACCTGATAGTTAGGATACCGATACGATAGTTAGTAGGATTGAATCATGGAATGTCTTTGTTCGGCACTTGATGTCGGGGTTACTATAGTTCTGTCGGGGTTGACAGTGTGGGACCCTACGGAAGGGTGAACGTACTATTACGTTAGCGTTTGGGTCGTGAGACAGTTACTTAGGATCGTCTTCACGATGTTGTCAGTTCGGTTTGCCGATGGTTTAGAATTGTGATCAACCGTTGGTCGAATTTGGATGATCGGATTTTGTTGAGTTAAATGGATTTACTGCTCCTGGCAGTTAGCAGTCGGATTCGAGGAATCCTAGTTGGATTGACGGTAGGATTGGATTGACGTCTTTACGATGTCGAGACTGCGTGGTCAGTCAACTCGTGGATTATACTGTTTTCTGCAGTTGGGTTCAGGGAGACTCTAGAGTGTGATCGTGGAACCCTACCTTGGTGTGTATGGTTCGGAATGGTGAGTTGGCGAGTGGTTCGACTTTTGACGACTATTCGGGTTAAGGCCGTTAGTTGATCTAGTCATTTCAGTTTGTGATGGGACTGCACTCTGCAGTTGGGGTTGTACTTATCGGTTAGACCTAGCGGGTTGTCGTGCCACTCTATTTGTGATGGATAGTTGGTGCAGTTAAGGTCATGGAGGACCTGGTAGACGAAATTGGTTTAGTCAAGTTACTACAGGTTAGAGTTCGGTTGGACAGGTTACGAGGGTTGGTACTTGTCGATGGAATCCCAGAGCGGGGATACAGAGTAGTTGGTACGAGCGGTTGATTTCGTTGGATGCGGAGTCTGGATATCGAGATGCCTGGTAGTTAGGTCTGCACGAGGTTGTGGTAGACGCTACTATCGATGGACGTAGTCGAGTCTTATCAGGTCGAGTAGGACTCAGGTTTCCGTGACGATTGTGACGATGATAGAGGTGCGTGAGTAACGCATATGTACGAGCAGTGATTCTGGATTCGACTCGGTTACGGCTGAGTGCGATCGTAGAATGAGACGGGGACGTTTTCTTTTCCGTATGAGTTTTTAGGATGACTGTACCCAGAGTTGTTGGGTACGACGGAGCAGAGTTTCTCCCATTCGAGCAGAGGTACGGGATCGTCCCTCGGTATGAGCAGAGATCTAGGGTTGTCTGATTCGCACACTCTGTGCTGATGCTAATAGGTGATGTTGGTGATGGTGACAGTGGTGGTACTAGCGCTGGTGCTGGTGCTGGTGATTGTGACTCCGTCGAGATGGGCTTATGTTTGGTATCTGTGGTTCGGGAGTGGATCACTGATAACGATGGACTGGATTAGATCCAGCAGTAGTTGAAACTCGTGGTACGAGATACGAGTGTTGATGCCGTTTAGGCACATCCGTAAATAGTATACAAGGTTTAACCTTGAGTTGCGTGAATTCCACTCGAAATGAGTGTATCTACATAAACGGTGTGAACCGATAGCGAGAGGGTGTACAAAGTTCTCTTGGTTATGGACACGTGGTTGATGTCCAAGTGTGTTGGTTTCGACGTTGTTGGGATTTTGGAATCGCAAGAGTTGCGATTGAGGTGACGAGAGGAATGCGGGATTTTCGCATTGGTAATGGTATTTCGAAGTCATTTTGGGTGACTTCTCAGATTCTACCATGATTAATGATGGTAGATGATGTTGATGATTGTAGATGTTGTTGGTTGCCACTAGTACACTGATCGTGTATTGGTTGGTGAACCCGGGATTTGTCTTGGGTCATCAGGAGTAGTTGAGTATATTGAAGTTAGATGACTGAGATTTCTCATTCTCTACTTGGTGGCAGGAGATATTGGTTTACATGACTTGGTGAGTGCAGTGAGTTTTGGTTGCATTCACGTAGGACGACTTTTGATGTCATCATATTCGATCATCCTTGATTTTCCTAGGTGGAATGATAAGGATCGATACGAGGTAATCAGTGAGAACCCACAGTCTCGACGTGTCTCATCGTTGACTAATCTGTTTAGATGTGAGAATTGGTTGATGAATGATCTGACAGTATGCAGATTCGTTGAAGGCTGTAAGACCCTATGACTTGGAATCTGGTAGAGTGGATCTTGATCGTGACGTCTATGGTCGGGTGATGTAATGATAGGATCTGGATCGTGATTTTGATGATCCAGATGGTTAGAGAGTATATCGCTCTTACTTGGATAGTTTGAGTTGAGGATGTTGGGACTGAACTTCTTTTCGAGGTGAATCCCATATGGCTTATTACTCGGGTGAGTAGGTGTCCGACGAGGTCAGATTTGGTCAGCCTTAAAGATGTGTTGATATTGGGATTGGATTCCCTATGAAGTCAATCGAACGTATTGAGGTAATCGTTTGAACAGGTATCCGATAGGTTCGGATATAGTGCGTCTCGGTAGACGAGAATGAGATTTCAGGTTTTGGAATCGGATTTCTGGGTGACGATTCAGGATTCGATTTTGGAACTTGAAAGTGGATTTATGGATTTGGGTTCGGAATGGTCATTCCTAATACTAGTTTACGGAATGATAATTTCGGATTCGGATTTGGAAATGGATAATGGGACAGAGTTGTAATCTGTCAAATACTGGATTGGACAGATGGACTCCAAAATTGAACGTGTTTGGCCACGACCTAGGTGGTCGTGTTGTTGGTATTATTGTTGTGGTTGTCGTTGTTGTGGTAGATTGGTAGATGGACGTATGTACCTTATACGCAGTTCGAGGTATGATACCGGACAGACTTGTGGTGCCTGGTGATGGTATATAGGTTATACCAGAGGTACGTGGTGAACGTGCTGGTAGCCGGCTTAGTTCCGATACCATTGGTGTAGTCGAGGACGTGAACTGGACATCAGATACTGTGCATTGGGTCATAGTATTTCTGGTGGGTCCAATTACACACAGGTCGAGTAAGGTGTTGGTAAATGTTTACTCAGGTTGAGTAAGTTGGTGGTTATTGTAACCATGGGTGTGTATCGTGTCAGTTTTCGACTGACGACTGTCAAGTGGTGACAGTTTGTCGGATGTGTCATAGTGGATCGTTGAGTGAGGTCTGATGACTCCCAGTGGGAGCAGACGTTAGGATAGATTGGTGTTGAGCAAGGAACCGTAGAGTTGTTCGTGTCAGTGAAAGGGTAGGTCTGACAAGTGGTTAGCTCATAGGATACTTGGGCTACTCTGATACTGACAAGTGGTGTCAGTTCGGAACGTGTAATTACTATCATTCGACGTGGTCGAATGTAGTCGATGCGACGTGAGTGTTAGTGGTACATCTGGTTGCAGACAAGTTTTGTTCTGGTTAGTTGGTGTACGAGTGTACACGTGTCGTGAGATCAAATTATTTCCACGAGGTGGATGTGGAATCAGGATAGATGGAATTGCGAGAACGCAACTAATTAAGGAGGGAAGAACGGTTAGAATTAGGTGGTTGGAATTTCGAGACGAAATTAATTAAGGATGGAAGGTTGTAACGACCCATCCCGAATTCCAGGATTAGATTAGTGACTAATCACGATTGGTGAAATTAATCGGTGATTAGTTAGGCGAAATCGTATGAACGATGCAAAATGACCATTTTACCCCTAGCCGTGGCAAAACGTTGACTTTTTGATCAGATGGTCAAATGGACTTTGACCGATGACCGTGACGTAGTTTAGGACGTCACGAGTTCATAGACAGGTGGCAAGTTCAATTCCGACATCGAGGAAGAAGTTATGACGTTCGGAAGTTTAAGGGCAATTTGGTAATTTTGGTTAAAAGAGGACAAATGTTGACTTTATGACCGGGATTTCCGATGGCCGAAGGCCGAGGACCGTTTCGTAGATCGGGACGATACTAATCCGTAGGCATGTGGCACGTCGAATTCGGACCGTTCGACGACAAATTTATGGTTCAAGGAAGTTCAAGGGTACTATTCCGCGAATTACGAAACGGTTGCATTTTGGAATTTTGTGGGTCCCATATATTTTATGGAGGCCCAATGAATGAGTGACACTTGTTACCCATCCAGCCCAAACATATTCATGCATCTCACCATTCCCTTGTCATTTTTCATCGATCATTTTTCTTTGCTTCCAAACAACCCCACCCACCCCCCCCCCCCCCACCCCCCCCCCCCCCCCCCCCCCCCCCCCCCCCCCCCCCCTCCCCCTTTTGAACCCAAACCAATCCAACCCTTCCCATTCGGCCATGACTAAGACCAAGAGAGTGAGAGGAAGATCGTGGATGATGGTGGCCGGCCAAGGGCAAGCCGCCGTGGACGGAGGAGCCTTGAACCCGAGAAGGTAGCTCGGTTTGTCGATTTTTCCATTTTATTTCGATTCTTGCTTTATGGTTGCTTTTGGGTGCCTAGGAGATGATTGTTAGGTTGCTAGGATATTTCTAAGATGTTTTGGAAGGTGGTTGGACGGGTGTGGAAACCTGGGAAGGTTTTGGAAAAATTGGACCGTGAGGTTCAAGATTGAACCACAGATTTTAGGCGTTTTGGATGAATTTAGGGATTAGAATTGATAGAAAACATGGAAATAGGAATTATAGGATTAATTAGGAAGGAAATCGAACCAAAATGAAGGAGGAAAACCGCCGGACCGGTCACGCCTTTCCAGACCGGTTCGAGTTGCAGGAACCCGGTTCACTGCGGGTGGAAGACGCCTCTACAGTAGGCACGTGATCTCACGCGCAGGTGACTACCTAGGGCGCGTGGGGGCGCGTGCCTCGTATTTTGGGAAAGTGTTCAACATATGAAACACTCTATTTGATGTAACGAACATTTTGGGACTAGTTTCGTGTCGATCGAACGTCGTTTCGATAGGTTTCGGGGTGTCCGAAGGTTTAGGATCGACTTTAAAAATAGTTAAAAAATCGAGAAAATTATGGGACTTCAATGAGAGGTTAATGAGGCTATTAGTAACCCTCTAAATGAATTTGGACAGGTTTGGGAGTCCCGGTGACGGTGATTGACCCGGGAGACGATTGTGGCAGGCGTATCGAGCCGCGGTTTCGGACGGTCTGTGAGTGGACCTTGATTTCTAAACTGTGATGCATGCATAAATGTTTTATATGGATTATTATTATGATTCTATGATGTTGATTTGGATGATTGTGATTTATATGGTTTCACGCTTTACGAGGCGATTTACGTGCTTGCACGTAAATCGTGGTTTTCCGGTTTTGCACTAATTTTCTGTACTTATGGTTTTGGATATGATTTCATAAAATGGTTTTGGGTTTGAAAAAGTAAACTCGGGTTCAAGACCCACTTGTTTGGAAACCCTCAGACTCGAAGACCTTTTATTGACGTTCTTGGGCGGGAGGCCCAATTGGTTCTTAAATTGATTTCAGATTTGGAAATATGGAATCGGGCACGAGACCCATTTGATTTACGGAATTGGGCACAAGGCCCAGTTGGTTTATGATTCCGACTGGAGGTCTAGTTTGTATGTGGATTCGGGCCTAGGGCCCAGTTATGTGTTATGATGGTGATTTAGGGTGAGGGACCCTAAAAATGGTTCTTACGGGTCATGACGGTTTATGGGAACTGGCATGAACCCTTGAAATGAATTTACGGGTCATGACGGTTTATGGGAGCCGACATTAACCCTTGGAAATGATTTTATGGTTCATGACGGCTTATGGGGGCCGGGCATGAATCCTTGAAAGGTTTCAAGAATGATTTCAAAAGGTTTTTCATATGCCATCCTTTATATATGATTGTCTCCTCCGGGTAGGGTCGTTGGCCTGGGTAAACCCAGGAGTAGTCACGGAGCACTGACTGAGTGGAGTCGTCCCCCAGTTGGGTTCCTTACTCTGAGGATGGGCATGGTTCGTTACCTCCAGGGAGGGTCATTGATCTACGGACATTGACCTGGGTGGACCCTAGAGAGACTTGGGTTTGAGACCCCGGTTAGCACGCGCGTAGCTTTATTTTACCGTGACAGGTTCTTGGATATGAAATATAATGGATAAACATGATTTCAAGTGGTTTGGTAAATTGTGTTTTATGATGATAAATGGATTTGGGTTGAGATCCCACATTTGTTTATGATGTTATGTTTTTCTGTAAATGGTTTTGGGCAGGAGCCGTGTGACTTGTATTTACGGAACTTGGGGCTGTGACCCTAAATATGGTTGTTTAAACATATGTGATTGGATAAATGGTTTTACTATGCATGCATTCTTTTTAGTGAAGGGTATAAAGGTCTTCTATAAAATGTGTTTTACGAACTTATTACTGTTTGTTCACTCACAGTCTTTCTGTTTTTAATACCCTTCAAGTTTGATACGATTCAGACTGTAGCAGAGACCGAGATATCACATACCTCCTCCAGATCCTGGCGTACTCTGATGGCCCGGGAGGGCAAAGGTCAGAAATTTCCCTTGTCTGACACTCCGTGTCAAACGGGATCAGGGTCGTTCCTCGTTAATCCCTAGGGGATTGAGGACGGGTCCTGACACGGGGGCACTTCGGTGGAGGGTACACCGACGAGGCGAGAGGCCCAGAAAACTACCAAAAGTGACCACACCGGAGTGTCGGCGTCTGGCCCGTCGAGGGTAGAGAAAACTCCGACCAATAGGAAATGGTCGGCCAGTGCGAGCACAGCTCGGGCTGCTGAGGTTCTAACCAAGGAGGCCGACACAGTGGTGTGGTCGAGTAGCTTATGGTGCATGCATAAATGTTTTTATATGTTATTTCTATGGTTATAATATGATCTTGATGATTTACAGTTTTGCACGTATTTCAAAATAATTATGTATTTGCACGTTTTACGAGCTTACGATTTATGTTGTGATTTGATCATGGTTTTGGTGATTTGATTTTGGGATTTAAATTATGCTTTGATTTCAATGATTTATAATGGACTTTGGAAAAGTGATTTCGGACTTGAAGCCCTATTCATAAAAGGGATTTCGTTAAACATGATTTTGGGTTTTGGAGCTGGATTTCAGAAATGATGCTTTGGGATTTGGTTTTGAAACTTGAAAGTGAATTTCTGGATTTGGGTTCGGAATGATGGTTCTGGATACTAGCTTACGGAATGATGATTTGAGATTCATATTTGGGTATGGATTTATGGATTTCTATGATTTTCACTTGGTTTTGGGTTTAAAGACCCGTTGAAACTTGGTTTTGGGTTTAAAGACTCGGATATGGCTGGAACTGGTTTTGAGTTTAAAGACTCGGTTAATTGATGACGGGGGCGGGCCCTGGATTGACATGTTTTGAGTTTAAAGACTCGGTTATTGTGATATCCCCCGAGGCCTATTGATTGTGTTTTGAGTTTAAAGACTCGTTGATATCCCGAGAAGGCCTGATTATGAGCTTGTGTTTTGAGTTTAAAGACTCGGCGCGCTTGAGATCCAGTACCTCGATTGATTGATGTTTTATTTTAGTTTTTCACTAACACGGGGTGGTGGATTGTAAGACCTGTGTCCTAAAGGGAACGGTGAATGATCCCAGATTCTCGCGAGGGGAATGGTATGGGAGAGGAATGGTGGTGTGCCTTAAAGGTGTAGGCACACACCTATCTAACACGAGGTGACACGACCCACCCTCAATCCCCCGGGATTAAGGGCTAAGTCATGCTCCCGTATAACTCACGCGTGACACGAAGGCTAAACCGGCATCCAGCCTCCATGTAACACGTAAGCCGGATAAAGGATTCCCAAATGAACCGTCCAAAATTTTCGGACTTCCCAGAGTGCGCAGAATCTTCTGTGAATTGCGTGTGTGATGTCTCCGTTTCTCTCTACCAACAGCTCGCACCGAAACAACCTGGAGGGTATCAAAAACATAAAAAGACTGTGAGTGGACAAACGTAATAATACATTCAGCAAACAGTTTTAAGAAATTACATTTATACCCTCCACGAAAAACCAATGCATGCATATGAAAACCATTCCTTAAAACCATTTCATATCCAAGATAGGAAACCATCATTGAAAACCAGAATCGTTTCTTTCCTCAAATCCACAATTTAAATCTAGGGCCTCAGCCCAAAATCACAAATCAATCTCAAAGTATGGAAACTCAGCCTGAAACTCATCAAATCCAAATCATCCGGGCCATTACCCAAAACATCTGAAAACCAGTGAAAAACCAGTGAAAAACATCAATCAAGCAAGTTTCTGGATCTCAAGTGCGCCCGAGTCTTTAAACTCAAAACCATGCGCATAATCAGGCCTTCCCGGGATATCAACGAGTCTTTAAACTCAAAACACAATCAATAGGCCTCAAGGGATATAACATATACCGAGTCTTTAAACTCAAAACATATCAATCCAGGGCCCTCCCTCGTCAATCAACCGAGTCTTTAAACTCAAAACCAGATCCAGCCGTTTTTTTTCTCGGTCTTTAAACCCAAAACCATTTTTCAACCAAGGGAAAACCATAGAAAATCCATATCCAAATTCGTAATAATGATTCCGTAAGCCGGCATCCGGAACCATCATTCCGAACCCAAATCCAAAATTTCTCTTTCAAGTTTCAAAACCGAATTAAGAATCATCTTTTCAAAATCCGATTCCAAAACCGAAATCTCGTTTACCGAAATCATATGAACAGGGTTTCCAGCCCAAATCACTTCCCCAAAATCCATCGTAAATCATTGAAATCAAATCATATTTCAAATTCCAAAATCAAATCATCAAAGCCAGGGTCAAATCGTAACATAAATCAGAAACTTGTAAAACGTGCAAATACGTCATTATCTCGAAATACATGCCAAAATCGTAAATCATCAATATCAAATCGTAACATAGAAATCACGTATGGAAAACATATAAAAACATATATGCATGCATCATAAGTTAGAAAGCAAAGTCCACTCACAGACCATTACGTCGCGACCTCGATACGCTTGCACTTACACCGTTCCTGGCCAATCCACTATCACCAGCTTTCCCGAACCTGTCCAAATCCCATAATAAGTTCACTAACTACTTCATAATGCTTCTACTAAAGTCCCGTATTTTTTATGAATTTTTAACTATTTTTAAACAAGCCCTAAAATCTTCAGACATCCGGAAAACTATCGAGACGGTGTCATATTGCCTCAAAACCAGTGCCAAAATGTTCGTTACATCAATTATAACATTTCACACGTTGGACACATCCCTATCGGAGGCCCCACGCACCCTCACGCACCGCCTAAAGGGGTTGCGCGTGGGAGCCACGCGCCTTACTGTTCATTATCTTCTTTCTCTCGTAGACCCGGTTCATACCAGTTCGAACTGGCCCGGTTCGACCGAACTGGTGCAGGCGGTTTTCCATCATTTTCCCATCTTTCTCACTCGTTTTAATCTCATTAGTGTCGTCCTAACCTAACCAATTGTTCTAGCTATTGAAAACATGAAAAACCAGATAGGAAAATACCTCATCGATCGACCAACATTCCTTCGATTTGTCCCTTCTCTGTTTCCATGTTCCAGGCCATCTCTGTCCCAAATTCCAAGTCTCTTAGCTTCCTTTTGGTGTCCAAACCCTCATCCAAAGAAACAATTCGATCGTCAAGCATCACAAGCAAAGTTTCCATGTTCGACCTTAAAAGGAACGTTTAGTAGGAAGTGTACTTACTAGGCGTCTCTGGCCTTGCAAACAGGCTATATCCGTTCCTTATAACTTCAAACACACCACCCAGTGAACCAAATCGATCCTTAGGCCTTAAATCCAACTCCCCAAGTTCAAACATAAACAGGGGACTTCTCGGGTTTTTCTCTGTTACCACCGTCGTACTCCGTCGTCGTGCCTCACCGTGGCTACTAGGCGTTTCAGCACAACCTCCCTTCCAGCTTTCCTTCACACCCCTTTTTCATCTAAGCAAGTTTGAGAGGGTTGGGGGTTCCATGATCATCTCTGTCTTTGTTTTCTGCGTTTTGTTCCTTCCAATTGTCATGCATAAACCGGTTCTATTTTAAAACATAACTTGAGGGGGCAGGGAGGTTCCACAAACTTCTAGATTGGGCCAGGTGTCACTTTATTTGTGGGCAAGGGTTTCAAAAACAGCCAAGTATCTCCTGATCACTGGGCACTAATCCCAATGCTAGCCAATTAACCAAAATGCCCTTGAGGCGAAATTACCAAAATGCCCCTCGCGCGTTCAGACCCTTAACTATGTTGTCCGAACTCCAATGACAACGTGCCGCCTGTCGTTGTACTCAGAGAATCGGGACCTACCTAACGGTCCTTGAATTACGTGAAAAGTATATGTCGTTTAAAAAGTCAACAAATTGCCCATTTTTAACCAAATTACCAAATTACCCTTGATCTTCCGAACATTATATCTTCCTCCACGGATGTCGGAATCGGACGTGCCACCTGTCTATGAATTCGTGACGTCCCGAACTACGTCATAGTCATCGGTCGTCTGGTTGACCGCTCGAACCAAAAGTCAACCGTTCGCTCAATTCCAGGGGCAAAATCGTCATTTTGCACCGTCCGTCCGAAAACATCCAACTAATCACCGATTAACTTCACTAATTCGTCATTAACCACTAATCTAATCCCGGTTTTTGGGACGGGTCGTTACATGAGGCCTTTTGCGAGCTCAGTGGCTTTGGGTTCTGTTGGAACTCCAAAGTTTAGTGGGTTGAGGTTAGTGCAATTTCATGATGGGTGATGTCAGGACCCATCCCAATCCCCCCGGGATTAACGCAGGATGACCCTGCTCCCGTCTAACACAAAGTGTCAGACAAAGGATATTTTCGACCTTTGCCCTCTAGGGCTATCAGAGTACGCCAGGATCCAGAGGAGGTATATGATATCTCGATCTCTGCTACAGTCCACATGACAGGACCCACCCCTAATCCCCCGGGATTAAGGGCTAAACCCTGCTGACAGGACCCGCCCCGATCCCACAGGGACCACAGGGGACGTGCCCTGCTCCCGTCTGACACCCACTAATTCATACCAATTTTAACCTCAAAACATCAAATGCATAAATAATCAAATTTAAGTCATACAACAAATCCGAATTAAACAGATGTCAGACAAGGGATGAAATCCAAAATTACAAGTTTCGAGCACGACTCTAACATAAACCTGCGGGTAAACCACCCAGCAGGGGTTCAGGTACGCAGAAGTAGATCTATGCCTCAGCCTCAGGTTCCTCCTCTACCTCAGTATCACGACCTGGAGGGGTTACCAAAAACATTAAGGGTGAGTGGACCGAACTCAAGTTTATAAAATCATTTGAAAAGTAAAACATATAATTTACCCCTCCGTTTTCCAAACATGCATGCAGCATCCTTTAAAATCATAAATAATATAATATGAATCATAAGGCATGTAATAAAACCATAACCATAATTTTAGCCACTGCACCATACACTCCAATCCCGACATCCCCGATGTCTGACGTCCCTGACGTCCAATAAGGTCACAATCACAAGGCTACGTGTGCCACTCGGGTCTCAATTCCGAGTTCAATCCCCGAACCCTGTTCGGTTACAGCATCCCCGATGCTTAGCGTCATAGACGCTGGACGTACTAGACGTCCGTGACCTCTCCGGGGTACCTCATCCGGAGGAGACAATATAATATGGAAGGATCTATACAGTGTAGTACCAAATACGTTTTATTTATATCCACATGCAAATATATATATGTATACATAGGTAAAATCTGAACCGATCGTTACGTTTCATCAAACGGGTCTCATGCCCAAATACCGTGAAACGTGCCATAACCGAAATCTCAAAACCATTTATAGATTCCAGCATGTGAACATATAAGTAAATCGGAAAACATTTAAGCATGCAAGGGTTTAATGAAAACGGGCCCACTCACAGTACAGTCCTGCTGAAAACCGAGCGTATACCCTTGATTTGGTAAAAATGTACAATCCCTGTCAAGTCCAAAGTATTCGTAAAGGTCAATTTAAACCCCCAACATTCAACCATGAAAGCCTAGGCCGAAATCGGCCCGGGAAAGCCGCCCGAACGCGCTTCCCAATGCAATAAACCTTAATTTGACCAACTTAATGATCTCCGATCGACCCGAAACCACCGCCATTGGATCCGGATCGTCGAAACCTAAAGAATGGTGGTGGTCCCACCAAGAGTACTGTTCACACGCGCCCACATGCGCCAGTCAACGCGTCGGTCAACGCAGGAACAGTCCCTGCTGACGTCATCGCTGACGTCACTGCTGACGTCAGCATGACGTTATGCTGACGTCATCTGACAGCTGTCAGGTCTGACATGTCAGACTCTGACAGGTGCCACGTGTCAACATCCGATTGGTCCACCTCACTGATCTGTCAGGCCACGTGTCAGATCTGATATGTGCCACGTGTCAGCACGGCACTGGTCCACGTCACTGACGTGTCAGTGACACGTGGCAGTCCCAGATTAGGCCACGTCACTGACATGTCAGTGCTGACTGTGCACTGACATGTGACACGTGTCGGCTCACGGTTGGTCCACGTCACCTGACAGCCTGACAGGGTGCCTCGTCAGCACCGCTGTCCTCAGACGGGTTGACCCGTATTCCTATAACTCGGGTCGATCAGACCCGCGATCATGACCCGGTTACCATTTCATCATTTCTCAATCATTTTTGTTCAGTCTGATTCCTAACTACTCGTCTCAATCCCTACTACGGTTCTGTGCAATTAGAATTAGGTTTTAGGTCGAAGGGGTTACCTGAAAATCGATGGGAAGTTTGGTTGCCGGTTATGGTTATCCTCTCCGGCGAGTCGACGGTTTTCCAGTCCCGGTCCTGGGTCAAAATGGGTCGTCAAGGTCTCCTAGATGTGTCCTAACAATCATCCAACAAAGTTAACGTCAAACACAGACGGTTCGAAGCAGGGAAGGAAAACGGCTACTCACGGGTTTATCGTCCTATCACCGCCGTGTCGCCGCCGCACACCTTCCAGGTCAGTTCCTCGTCGTCCTGTCGTCACGGTGATCCCAACCGTACGTTGGTTCAAGTCCCAGATTGAAGGTTTGGATGGTTTGGTGACTTGGGCTGCTCGGGTTTCCTTCTCGGGTTTGAGGGAATGCCGGCCGTGCAGGGTGGCCGTGGAGCGGTGGCCGGCGTCAGGAAGGTGGTTGCTGGTTGCCTGAGGTGTGGGGTTGAGTGATGAGGGCTGGTGAGCTGGTTCCAAGGGGGAATCGCACAAACGGGTTGAGAGAATGAACACATGGGGTGCATGAATCTTAATACTGAACAGGAACATGAATCAAGGGCCAGGATTGAATCTCAGAATGAGATCAAAGGTGAGGATTGGATCTAGGGTTTTCAGATCCAAGGCCTGAAATTAAAAGTTGATTTAAATGCTATTTAATCCCATAGTGGATCTGATCCAATCTAGCCAATGGGTGAGTGACACTTGTCACTCACCAGGTGTCCTCCAATCAGAATTTCCAGAATAAAATATTCGACACGAAAACCGAGACACGAACCTCCCGATTTCACGTTTCTGACCATAACTTCCTCGTACGAAGTCCGATTTCGGCGTGCCGCCTGTCTACGGACTCAGGACGTCGAGACCTACCTGACGGTCCTTGAGTCAACAGAAAATTAGTTTTCAAAAGAAAAGTCAACATCTTCCCCCCGAAAGTCCAAATTACGGTAATGCCCCTGAACTTCCGATAGTCATAACTTTTACCCTGATCGTCCGAATTGGACGTGCCACCTGTCTATGAACTCGTGACGTCCCGAACTACGTCACGGTCATAGGTCAAAGTCCATTTAGTTCATCAATCAAAAAGTCAACAATTTGACCATGCCAATCACAAGGGTAAAAACGTCAATTCACACATTAAAATACAATATTAAAATCCTCGAATGTCCAGGGTGTTACAACCTTCCCCCCTTAAGAAATTTCGTCCCGAAATTTCAAAGAAACAAATGAGGAAATTGTTCTCGCATCTGAGCCTCAGGCTCCCATGTGGCTTCTTCCACATTCTGGTTTCTCCAGAGAATCTTCACGAGAGGGATCGTCTTCCGACGTAGTACCTTGTCTTTCCGATCCAAGATCTGCACTGGTTGTTCCTCAAAGCTCAAATCCTCCCGTAGTTCGACAGGTTGTTCCCCAAGTACATGAGAAGCATCACGTACGTACTTCCGCAGCATCGATATGTGGAAAACATCGTGAACTCTAGATAGTTCTGGAGGTAGCGCCAATCTGTAAGCAACTCTGCCAATTTTCTCAATGATCTCATAAGGTCCGATAAAACGGGGACTCAGTTTCCCTCGTCGACCGAATCGGATAATCCCCTTCCCCGGTGATAACTTCAGGAAGACAAAATCTCCCACTTCAAATTCCAAGTCTCGAATCCGTCGATCGGCATAACTCTTCTGGCGATCCTGTGCCGCCCTCAATCTCTCCTTGATAACACGAACAGTTTCCATGGTTAAGTCCATCAATTCCGGCCCTACCGCCGCTCGCTCTCCTATCTCCGTCCAGCAGATAGGTGTCCTGCACTGTCGTCCATGCAGTGCCTCATAGGGTGCCATCCCGATGCTTGTCTGATTGCTGTTGTTGTAGGCAAATTCCAACAATGACAAATGAGTATCCCAAGAGTCCTGAAACTGTAGTACACATGACCTCATCATGTCCTCCAGGGTCTGAATGGTTCTTTCAGACTGTCCATCGGTCTGAGGATGGAACGCAGTACTGAAACGTAGGGTTGTTCCCAGAGTAGCTTGCAAACTCCGCCAGAACCTGGAAGTGAAACGCGGATCACGATCGGACACGATCGATTCCGGCGTACCATGCAATCGTATGATTTCCTTCACAAAAAATTGAGCCAGTCGATTAGGTTTATAGGTCTCCTGAACAGGCAGAAAATGGGCTGATTTGGTTAACCGATCCACGATCACCCATACTCCGTCCACTCCGCTCTGAGTTCTCGGTAATTTAAAGACGAAGTCCATGGTGATGTGATCCCACTTCCACTCGGGAATCGGAAGTGGCTGCATAGCCCCATAAGGTCTCTGCCGTTCCGCTTTAACCTGCTGACAGGTTAAGCATTTGCTCACGAATTCAGCAATATCCTTCTTCATTCCTGGCCACCAATAATGGTTCCGGAGGGTACGGTACATCTTTGTACCTCCCGGATGCATAGCATAGGCCGACCTATGGGCCTCCTCAAGAATCTCGGCCCGTAACTCTGCCACTGCAGGTACACACAAACGGCCCAACTTCACAAGTGCTCCATCGTCCCGGATGGTAAAATCCTGTCTCTCATCCGCATCGACCTCAATTCTGTAAATACAGAGTATCGGATCCTGAAGTTGTGCCTCGATGATCCGATCAATCAGTACTGGTCGTACATGGAAGCTGGCCAACAAAGCTCCATGCGCATCCGTACCCAAAATAACTCCCGCCTTCCGGAGTTCCACTAGCAAGGGAAGATACACCATCCCTAGGTGTGCAACGGATCCTGCTGACTTCCTGCTGAGTGCATCAGCCACCACATTGGCCTTACCCGGATGGTACTCGATCGTACAGTCATAGTCCTTCAGCAGCTCCAACCATCTCCGTTGTCTCATGTTAAGCTCCTTCTGAGTGAATAAGTATTTAAGACTATGGTGGTCGGTGTATATCCGACACGTTGCGCCGAATAGATAATGTCTCCAGATTTTCAGGGCATGAAACACCGCTGCCAACTCCAAATCATGGGTAGGGTAGTTCAACTCGTGGGTCTTCAGCTGCCGGGATGCATAGGCGATAACCTTGCCAGTTTGCATCAACACGCAGCCCAGACCTTGCAGCGATGCATCACTGAAGACCACAAACTCTCCACTGTCATCTGGCAATGCAAGGACAGGTGCAGTGGTCAATCGATCTTTCAACTCTTGAAAGCTCCGATCGCACTGCTCGTCCCAGATAAACTTCACTCCCTTCCGAGTCAAACGAGTCAATGGTGCAGCAATTTTGGAGAAACCCTCCACGAATCTCAGGTAGTAACCTGCTAATCCGACGAAACTCCGCACCTCGGTCACTATTGTCGGTTTAGCCCAGTTGGTCACCGCTTCTGTTTTCTGGGGATCCACGCAAATCCCATCCGTCGATATCACGTGTCCCAGAAAACCAATACTGCTCAGCCAAAACTGACACTTGCTCAGTTTGGCGTACAATTGTTCTTGTCTCAGCCTCTCCAAGACCAACCGTAGATGTTCCTCATGTGCACGGGCACTCCTCGAGTACACCAAAATGTCATCGATGAACACAATCACGAACTTATCCAGGTAGGGTCGGAAGACCCGGTTCATCAGATCCATGAATGCTGCTGGAGCATTCGTCAAACCAAATGGCATAACAAGGAACTCGTAGTGTCCGTAATGGGTTCGAAAAGTAGTTTTCGGAATATCCTCCTCCGAAATCCTCAGTTGGTGATACCCAGACCGCAAATCAATTTTCGAGAAGCACTGAGCTCCCCGCAACTGGTCAAAAAGGTCATCGATCCTGGGTAGAGGATACTGGTTCCTCAGCGTCACCTTGTTGAGTTGTCGATAGTCAATACATAAACGGAGACTTCCCTCCTTCTTCTTGACGAACAACACCGGTGCCCCCCACGGTGAAGTACTCGGTCAGACATATCCCAAATCCACCAACTCCTGCAATTGAGTCTTGAGTTCCCGTAACTCGGCCGGCGCCATCCGGTATGGTGCCTGGGATATAGGTCGGGTACCAGGGAGTAGTTCAATAGTAAACTCGATCTCCCGTGAGGGTGGCAATCCACGTAAGTCTTCCGGGAACACATCCGGAAACTCACATACCACCGGTATCTCGTCGATACCCGGAGTACCAACCTGCTCCGACACGACATGCGCCAGATAACCCTGGCATCCCTTCCGTAGAAGTTTAGTAGCAGTAAGTGAAGAGATCACTTCAGGAGGCGAACCGTCACGTTCCCCCTGAAAGATGACCTCCGGCAAACCCGGGCTCCGCAGAATCACTTGCTTGTTACAGCAGTCGATGAGCAATCCGTGCTCTGATAGCCAATCCATCCCTAGGATTATATCGAAGTCGTGGATATCCAAAATAATTAAGTCTGCTGGTAAATCCACATCCTCAATTCTTACCGGGCACCTCCGAATCACCTGATTCACAAGGTACACGATGCCCATCGGGGTGCCAACACCCATTTCGCAATCTAAAGCTGATACCACACAATCAAGCATACCAGCACAACTCTTCGAAATAAAAGAATGTGTAGCCCCCGCATCCATCAAAACACGTACAAGAAGGTTTAAGATATGAAGTGTACCTGTGACCACGCCTGGGGCAGTCCTCGCCTGTTGCTGGGTCATTGCAAACACTTGGGCCCTCGGCCCTCCGTTCCGTCCGCGCCCGCGCGCGCCACGCCCAGCACCACGGTCACCTCCCTGACCGCCACCTCCATTAGTGTGGGAAGCCGTGCTCTGCACCACACTAGAGCCCCCAGCGTCGTTGTTCTTGGACAACTGCGGGCAATCACAGGCATAGTGGCCTTCCTCTCCGCAAGCAAAACAAGTTACTGGCCTTGGCCTGTCCGAATGCCCACCAGAAGCACCGCTCCAAGATGAGCGCTGCCCAGAGTTGTATCCAGATCCTCTGCCCTGAGAGCCTCCGCGTCGACCTGACCAGCCACGACCCTTGAAGGATGAGGGTGCTCCCCTGTAGCCCCCTCCCTTGTTGTTCTTATGGCCCGATGGCCCACGATGTGGGCGATCCTGACGTCGCCCCTCGCCCGAAGGTTGTCGTGTCTGGTGTGCCTGATAGGTCCTCAAATAAGCATTATTTTATATTATTTTATACCCTTTATACTTGACTTTTAATATTAAAATATTAAATAAATAGATAAATTAATTTATTTTGTGTTATTTTTATTTAAATAAATAAAATTTGTAATTTGGAGTATTTTGGCGAAAGAATCGTCTCGATCGGAATTATAACGAATAAATTATGGACGAATTTCGGTGAAATATTTCTAAATTAATTAAATTAATTAATTTGTGCAGCCCAAACCCAAATAAATTCAGCCCAACCATCTGCAGCCCAGCCCAATTCGCGGCCCAGTTCGCCAGCCCAGTCTGTGCAGGCCCAATCACATCGGCCCAGGCTCTTCACCATCGGCGCGCGCTTGCCGAACGCGGGATCTGCTCCCCAGCTCACGCTTGCCGACCAGCCGCCCACTTTCCAGCGCACGCCTGCCGGCCACCACCTCTCTTTCCAGCGCACGCTTGCTGACCCACTAAGGACCATTCCAGCCAGCATCCACCGAATTCTTGGCCCTTTTTCAGCTGTTTCTGACAGCCCATTTCCAGCAACATTTCTTTTGTTTTTTTTTTACATCTTTTCCCCACAAACACCACCCAATCTCATCATTTCACTTTTTAATATTTTTATTATAACTTTTATTTGTTTTTATTTATTTTTTTTAGTGTAATTAGCTTTTCCCCCTATAAATAGGGAGGTCATTTCATGTATTTGGAGAGTCCCCCATTAGCTCCATTTCTTCCATTTTGCTTAGTTTTTAGTTCTCTTCGTTTAGTTCTTTTGTTTCTCTCTTTTGAGAGACATTTTTGGGGACCATTTTAACTTCTTGTAGATTTTCTTATTAATTAGCTTTCTTTTAATTCTTGTTCTTAATTTATGTTATTTCTATTTTTCTTAATTTCATTTCCTCTTTACTTTGTTCTTGTGATATTTTTTTGAGATCTCTTAAACACATTTTTATGCTTTCCTTAAGAAATACCTAGGCCAAGTAATTCTAAGGCAATTCAAGAGTTTTAAGACCGAATTCCTCGTATTTCTTCTTCCATCTTCACAAGTTTCCTGCCGCTGTTCGGTGATTCTTGTGAAAATCCATACTTCTCTACTTAAATTCTTGTTATTGTTATTGGTTTTACTTATAATTCAATATATGTGTTGGTATTTTCTTTCTAACATTTGTAAGTAAGAATGCAATCTCCATGTGTTTTACTTTTTGAGTTTCTTTTACTTCATATGTTTTAGTACTTAAATTTCAATTCGAAACTAAATGTTGATCCGCTGTTCGGGGCATTTAGGATAGAGTTGAAGAGATTTAATGTTTGATCGCTGTTCGGCGCATTAAATCACTTACTTAAGGTGAATCATATTGTAAGTAATAATCCGCTGTTCGGTGCATTTATAATATGAAAAATGTATGCATGTATTTGAGATGATTAAGGTATGATTTCGTGATTGGTTCAATATGAGCATGATGTTAGAGTGTTGGTAAAAATATGTGTTTGAAGAAAATTCACTAGTACAAAGGTTAAAGTAGAAGTAAAATTAAGTATTTAATTATTTTTACTTGTTTATTTATTTTATATTTACAACTCTTTTCAAAACCTCCCTTTTCAATTCTTTATTCTTTATTCTTTTATTCTTTATTCTTTTATTCTTTTATTCTTTTTTTCTTTTATTCTTCTTTTCTACTTTTAGTTTATTATTCTTTGATTCTTTCATCTCTTTATTCTTTTATTCTTTAATACTCTTAGTTTATTATTCTTTGATTAGTTAATTCTTTAATTCATTTATTCTTTAATTCTCAATTCTTTTATTCTTTAATTCATTAATTCATTAATTTGTTAATTATTTAATTATTTAATTCATTAATTTATTCATTATTCATTTATTCATTACTCTTTCCCACTAACACATTATTAATGTTCCCTAATTTCCCCGGTTAAGAACGATCCCTATTTACCAATACTACATCTACACAAAAAGGGTTTAAATTGCACAACACTCAAATTACGTGTTTAATTTAATGCGTAGTTTGGGCGTAGTCAATTTTTGGCGCCGTTGCCGGGGAAATTGAAAATCATTTTTAATATGTTAGTGTATGTATATAAATTGTGCATATTATACTTGTTTATAAATTTTACTTTTGTTAATATTATATTTATCCATCTTATTATTGTTCTTATTATTTTTGTTTATAATGCTCATACTTTACTTATTCTTAATTTCTAATTTATACTTGTTCATAAATGTTCATAATTTTTTTTTGTTTTCTATTTGTTTATATTAAAATTGATACTTGTTCATAATTTAATTTCATTTGTTTACTTTTACTTTTACTTGTTCATATTAAAATTGATACTTGTCATAAATGTATATTGTACATATTCACTTTTCCTTACTTTTAATTTTTTTTTTCTTTACACTTTCTAACTTCTTCTTTAATCCATTAACTTTAATTTTATTTCATAAACTTTTTCTTTATTCCTTTAACTTTAAATTTATTCCACTAACTTTTTATTCCACTAATTTTTTTTATTCCATTAACTTATATTCCTTTAACTTTATTCCATTAACTTTCTTTTCATTAATTTTATCAACTTTATATTCCACTAACTTTATGTTTACACTTATTTTATTTTTATGTAATTAATTGTTTGTTTATGTCTTTTTAGACTTTAAATTTTTAAATGAAAGAAAAAAAAATTCGGAATAAAAAAAAACATAAAATAATAATAATAATAATAAATTAAAAAAAAATCGAAATAAAAAAATATTTTTTTTAAAAAAAAAAAATTCTTATTTTAGCTTTATGTTAGTATTAATTCATACTTGTAAATAAATGTAGTATATATGTTACTTATTACCTTTTATACATGTTCATAACTTTTATATTTCTTAGTATACATACATACTTGTTCATAATAATCTTTCATTTATGTTTGTTTATAATTCTCTTACTTATTATTTTATTCTTGTTCATACTTGTACATAATGTTCATTCTTTTTAATTGTTCATAAATGCTTATAGTAAATATTCACTTTTCCTTATTTTTATTTTTATTTTAATTTTTTTTTTGGTTTTTTAATTTTTTTTTAAAGAGCATAAAATTCGTAAAAAAAAAAATTCATTTATTTAATTTTTAAATTCCGAAATAAATAAATAAATAAATTATAAAAAAATAAAAAAATTGTTCATACGTAAATAAATTATTTTCTTTTTCTCTTGCATTTCATCTTTCATTCTAACTTGCATTTCATCTTTCATTCTAACTTGCATTTCATCTTTCATTTAACTTGCATTTTCACTTAACTTGCATCTTTCATTCTAACTTGCATTTCATATTTCATTTAACTTGCATTTTTAACTTCACTTGCATATTTAGTTTAACTTGCATTGCACTCTTCCTCTAACTTACATCTTTAACTCACATTGCATCCTTAACTTTAATTTGCATATCTAAACTGCATTCTTAATTAACGTACATCTCTGACTAACTAACTTGCATCTCTGTCTAGGCTGGATGGACGTTAAACTTCAAGCGCTTGTTGGGAGGCAACCCAATGTGTTCCCGGGATGTGAAGGAGTCATCAATACAGATTTGCTATCCTCTACCCTTCACTCTCTTTTATTTTGTTTATTTAATGTTTTCCTATTATTTTCGTAAATCATTTTCCTTACTTTGATTCTATGTTTAATTACTTCGTATTTTCCTACATTGAGGACAATGTAGAATTTAAGTGTGGGGGAATGGTTTACAATTTTAATTGTTCAAAAAAAAAAAATTGAAAAAAAAATTATTAAAAAAAAATGAAAAAAAAAAATTGTTTTCTTGAATCTTTTTATTTTAACTTAGTGTTTTTATGAGTTTTAAGTTGTCATTTAACTTGTCAATGATATAAATGAACGGAAATGAATATGTTATGGCCATAAAGATAATCACTACAACTTGAATTTGTTTGTTAATATTTTGTGATTAAGTGTTATAACTTGAAGATAATGCATGTAAATTGGCACATAAACGAGCATGATAAGATAAGTATGAATCATATGAACCTTATGTGAGCTTTAGAACTTTATATACATCTTTGATGAGTGATTCATAAGTTCTTTGTTTAAATTGATATACATATGCCTCATAACTGCTTGCCATAGCTTTTAATGAACTCTAGAGTACTAGAACTTATTTTATGTGATTTTCAAAGCTTTTAAGTCAATAAACTCTCTGATTTTGGAAATGATTAAGGCATTAGGGTTAACACCACAAATTCAAACATCCATGTTCCCTATTTTGTGCGCACAAGTTGCGACCCCCCTAGTTTTAACCCTTTCGAGCCCACATTAAGCCTTTCTTTCATCACCATGATTATCTAAACACGTGAGCTTAGTATAGACATCCTTTACCCTTGTTCCAAGAACTCGGTTGAAGACATATTGATTGTGTAAAGAGAAAATAATGATATTGGAAAGACTTTTATGTGAATTATTTGGATTTACCGACTCAAGCTTTATTGTATTGTTGACACATGTTATTACCTTGATATAAAAAAAAATCAAAAAAAATCAAAAACTCAAAAAAAAAAAATCAAAAAAAAAAAAAAAAAAAAAGGTTGAGTCTCGATCAAGGTAATAAGGTTTGGTTATGTAATGTTTGAGTTAAGTCCCTTACATTTGTAAATCCGACACGAAGAATGATTGTGAGGCCCAACATGATGGAATTAGGCCTATGTTCGAAAGGATGGATTACTGACATCATTGCACTAAGGTTGGGAAGCTATGATACGTTTTGGGAGTCTATTGAGTCTTGGAACGAATTAAGCACCACTTGTCCTATATATTCCTTGCCTCTAAACTTAGCCCCATTACAACCTTCGTAAAGACCTTATGATCCTTAAGATGGTAAATTTTGATTAGTGGAGTCAATCACTTGAGTAAGCTTATGGTTTTGGTTCATTTGTGCAAGTATGTTTTGTTTTTATCTTGAGGTGTTTGTTTGAAATTTTGCAAAAGTACTTCATTTCGATTATGTGAGTATTTCTCACATACTTTGAGTGCAAACACAAACCCTTAAAAAATTGAGTGAATTTATGAGTGCATATCCTTGTGAGTTGATTCATACTTGTTTTATTCATGTTGAGATCCATTTCACCATATTTACTCATTATCATACTTGTTGAAGCATTTTGTTACAATGTATTAACTCTTGAATTCCATATGCTTAAACGCTTTAAGTGAAAATCTTTTATGCCATGATTATAATTATGAAATATTGAGACAAATGGTTAAGGGTTACTTGTTTTGAATTCGTAGTTTAGTTTTACTATTTGCTAGGGACTAGCAAAGTTTAAGTGTGGGGGTATTTGATAGGTCCTCAAATAAGCATTATTTTATATTATTTTATACCCTTTATACTTGACTTTTAATATTAAAATATTAAATAAATAGATAAATTAATTTATTTTGTGTTATTTTTATTTAAATAAATAAAATTTGTAATTTGGAGTATTTTGGCGAAAGAATCGTCTCGATCGGAATTATAACGAATAAATTATGGACGAATTTCGGTGAAATATTTCTAAATTAATTAAATTAATTAATTTGTGCAGCCCAAACCCAAATAAATTCAGCCCAACCATCTGCAGCCCAGCCCAATTCGCGGCCCAGTTCGCCAGCCCAGTCTGTACAGGCCCAATCACATCGGCCCAGGCTCTTCACCATCGGCGCGCGCTTGCCGAACGCGGGATCTGCTCCCCAGCTCACGCTTGCCGACCAGCCGCCCACTTTCCAGCGCACGCCTGCCGGCCACCACCTCTCTTTCCAGCGCACGCCTGCTGACCCACTAAGGACCATTCCAGCCAGCATCCACCGAATTCTTGGCCCTTTTTCAGCTGTTTCTGACAGCCCATTTCCAGCAACATTTCTTTTGTTTTTTTTTACATCTTTTCCCCACAAACACCACCCAATCTCATCATTTCACTTTTTAATATTTTTATTATAACTTTTATTTGTTTTTATTTATTTTTTTTAGTGTAATTAGCTTTTCCCCCTATAAATAGGGAGGTCATTTCATGTATTTGGAGAGTCCCCCATTAGCTCCATTTCTTCCATTTTGCTTAGTTTTTAGTTCTCTTCGTTTAGTTCTTTTGTTTCTCTCTTTTGAGAGACATTTTTGGGGACCATTTTAACTTCTTGTAGATTTTCTTATTAATTAGCTTTCTTTTAATTCTTGTTCTTAATTTATGTTATTTCTATTTTTCTTAATTTCATTTCCTCTTTACTTTGTTCTTGTGATATTTTTTTGAGATCTCTTAAACACATTTTTATGCTTTCCTTAAGAAATACCTAGGCCAAGTAATTCTAAGGCAATTCAAGAGTTTTAAGACCGAATTCCTTGTATTTCTTCTTCCATCTTCACAAGTTTCCTGCCGCTGTTCGGTGATTCTTGTGAAAATCCATACTTCTCTACTTAAATTCTTGTTATTGTTATTGGTTTTACTTATAATTCAATATATGTGTTGGTATTTTCTTTCTAACATTTGTAAGTAAGAATGCAATCTCCATGTGTTTTACTTTTTGAGTTTCTTTTACTTCATATGTTTTAGTACTTAAATTTCAATTCGAAACTAAATGTTGATCCGCTGTTCGGGGCATTTAGGATAGAGTTGAAGAGATTTAATGTTTGATCGCTGTTCGGCGCATTAAATCACTTACTTAAGGTGAATCATATTGTAAGTAATAATCCGCTGTTCGGTGCATTTATAATATGAAAAATGTATGCATGTATTTGAGATGATTAAGGTATGATTTCGTGATTGGTTCAATATGAGCATGATGTTAGAGTGTTGGTAAAAATATGTGTTTGAAGAAAATTCACTAGTACAAAGGTTAAAGTAGAAGTAAAATTAAGTATTTAATTATTTTTACTTGTTTATTTATTTTATATTTACAACTCTTTTCAAAACCTCCCTTTTCAATTCTTTATTCTTTATTCTTTTATTCTTTATTCTTTTATTCTTTTATTCTTTTTTTCTTTTATTCTTCTTTTCTACTTTTAGTTTATTATTCTTTGATTCTTTCATCTCTTTATTCTTTTATTCTTTAATACTCTTAGTTTATTATTCTTTGATTAGTTAATTCTTTAATTCATTTATTCTTTAATTCTCAATTCTTTTATTCTTTAATTCATTAATTCATTAATTTGTTAATTATTTAATTATTTAATTCATTAATTTATTCATTATTCATTTATTCATTACTCTTTCCCACTAACACATTATTAATGTTCCCTAATTTCCCCGGTTAAGAACGATCCCTATTTACCAATACTACATCTACACAAAAAGGGTTTAAATTGCACAACACTCAAATTACGTGTTTAATTTAATGCGTAGTTTGGGCGTAGTCAGTGCCGCCAGACTGGCCTCGACACACACCGCAGCGTCGACCAAATCTCTCAGTGAAGCATGAGTAGCAGCAGTAACACTTGCCCGGATCTCCCCTCGGAGTCCAAGCTCAAACCTTTGGCATTTGTCCTCCTCCGTGCTCACGAATGACGCAGCGAACCGGGATAGTTTTCCGAAAGTTTGCTCGTAGTCTGCAACGGACATGTCACCCTGCTCCAGCCGCAGGAATTCAGCCTCCCGCGCCGCGCGAAAGGATCGCGGGTAGTACTGGTCCAGAAATCTGGAACGGAAAGCTTCCCAAGTAGTGGTATGGACAGACCACCCAGACATTTCGAGTCCGTGCCACCACTGGTAGGCTCCTCCTTCCAACAAGAAGGCCGCCAAAGTTACCCGTTCGCCCGGAGGGCAGTGCATCACCGAGAAGATCCTCTCCCACTTGGTGATCCAATCATGAGCATCCTCGGGGTTTGATCCCCCGCAGAAAGGAGTGGCTCACAACCGTTGAGCCCTTTCAATGCTCGCGCATTTCATCTCCCTTTCCAGATCCTCGTCAGTTCGTGTATGAGGAATTCTCCTAGGAGGCATAAACAACTGTCAAGAGGCATAGATCAGATAACGATATTCTTAAAAGTCGAAAAGTAACTAGTACTAATCGCTAGTCTAGCATGCTAACCATACCCTAGTACTGACCACAACCTAGTGCTCTGATACCAAGCTGACAGGACCCGCCCCGATCCCACAGGGACCACAGGGGACGTGCCCTGCTCCCGTCTGACACCCACTAATTCATACCAATTTTAACCTCAAAACATCAAATGCATAAATAATCAAATTTAAGTCATACAACAAATCCGAATTAAACAGATGTCAGACAAGGGATGAAATCCAAAATTACAAGTTGCGAGCACGACTCTAACATAAACCTGCGGGTAAACCACCCAGCAGGGGTTCAGGTACGCAGAAGTAGATCTATGCCTCAGCCTCAGGTTCCTCCTCTACCTCAGTATCACGACCTGGAGGGGTTACCAAAAACATTAAGGGTGAGTGGACCGAACTCAAGTTTATAAAATCATTTGAAAAGTAAAACATATCATTTACCCCTCCGTTTTCCAAACATGCATGCATCATCCTTTAAAATCATAAATAATATAATATGAATCATAAGGCATGTAATAAAACCATAACCATAATTTTAGCCACTGCACCATACACTCCAATCCCGACATCCCCGATGTTTGACGTCCCTGACGTCTAATAAGGTCACAATCACAAGGCTACGCGTTCCACTCGGGTCTCAATTCCGAGTTCAATCCCCGAACCCTGTTCGGTTACAGCATCCCCGATGCTTAGCGTCATAGACGCTGGACGTACTAGACGTCCGTGACCTCTCCGGGGTACCTCATCCGGAGGAGACAATATAATATGGAAGGATCTATACAGTACAGTACCAAATACGTTTTATTTATATCCACATGCAAATATATATATGTATACATAGGTAAAATCTGAACCGATCGTTACGTTTCATCAAATGGTTCTCATGCCCAAATACCGTGAAACGTGCCATAACCGAAATCTCAAAACCATTTATAGATTCCAGCATGTGAACATATAAGTAAATCGGAAAACATTTAAGCATGCAAGGGTTTAATGAAAACGGGCCCACTCACAGTACAGTCCTGCTGAAAACCGAGCGTATACCCTTGATCTGGTACAAATGTACAATCCCTGTCAAGTCCAAAGTATTCGTAAAGGTCAATTTAAACCCCCAACATTCAACCATGAAAGCCTAGGCCGAAATCGGCCCGGGAAAGCCGCCCGAACGCGCTTCCCAATGCAATAAACCTTAATTTGACCAACTTAATGATCTCCGATCGACCCGAAACCACCGCCATTGGATCCGGATCGTCGAAACCTAAAGAATGGTGGTGGTCCCACCAAGAGTACTGTTCACACGCGCCCACACGCGCCAGTCAACGCGTCGGTCAACGCAGGAACAGTCCCTGCTGACGTCAGCATGACGTCATGCTGACGTCATCTGACAGGTGCCACGTGTCAACATCCGATTGGTCCACCTCACTGATCTGTCAGGCCACGTGTCAGATCTGATATGTGCCACGTGTCAGCACGGCACTGGTCCACGTCACTGACATGTCAGTGACACGTGGCAGTCCCAGATTGGGCCACGTCACTGACATGTCAGTGCTGACTGTGCACTGACATGTGACACGTGTCGGCTCACGGTTGGTCCACGTCACCTGACAGCCTGACAGGGTGCCACGTCAGCACCGCTGTCCTCAGACGGGTTGACCCGTATTCCTGTAACTCGGGTCGATCAGACCCGCGATCATGACCCGGTTACCATTTCATCATTTCTCAATCATTTTTGTTCAGTCTGATTCCTAACTACTCGTCTCAATCCCTACTACGGTTCTGTGCAATTAGAATTAGGTTTTAGGTCGAAGGGGTTACCTGAAAATCGATGGGAAGTTTGGTTGCCGGTTCTGGTTATCCTCTCCAGCGAGTCGACGGTTTTCCAGTCCTGGTCCTGGGTCAAAATGGGTCGTCAAGGTCTCCTAGATGTGTCCTAACAATCATCCAACAAAGTTAACGTCAAACACAGACGGTTCGAAGCAGGGAAGGAAAACGGCTACTCACGGGTTTATCGTCCTATCGCCGCCGTGTCGCCGCCGCACACCTTCCAGGTCAGTTCCTCGTCGTCCTGTCGTCACGGTGATCCCAACCGTATGTTGGTTCAAGTCCCAGATTGAAGGTTTGGATGGTTTGGTGACTTGGGCTGCTCGGGTTTCCTTCTCGGGTTTGAGGGAATGCCGGCCGTGCAGGGTGGCCGTGGAGCGGTGGCCGGCGTCAGGAAGGTGGTTGCTGGTTGCCTGAGGTGTGGGGTTGAGTGATGAGGGCTGGTGAGCTGGTTCCAAGGGGGAATCGCACAAACGGGTTGAGAGAATGAACACATGGGTGCATGAATCTTAATACTGAACAGGAACATGAATCAAGGGCCAGGATTGAATCTCAGAATGAGATCAAAGGTGAGGATTGGATCTAGGGTTTTCAGATCCAAGGGCTGAAATTAAAAGTTGATTTAAATGCTATTTAATCCCATAGTGGATCTGATCCAATCTAGCCAATGGGTGAGTGACACTTGTCACTCACCAGGTGTCCTCCAATCAGAATTTCCAGAATAAAATATTCGACACGAAAACCGAGACACGAACCTCCCGATTTCACGTTTCTGACCATAACTTCCTCGTACGAAGTCCGATTTCGGCGTGCCGCCTGTATACGGACTCAGGACGTCGAGACCTACCTGACGGTCCTTGAGTCAACAGAAAATTAGTTGTCAAAAGAAAAGTCAACATCTTCCCCCTGAAAGTCCAAATTACGGTAATGCCCCTGAACTTCCGATAGTCATAACTTTTACCCTGATCGTCCGAATTGGACGTGCCACCTGTCTATGAACTCGTGACGTCCCGAACTACGTCACGGTCATAGGTCAAAGTCCATTTAGTTCATCAATCAAAAAGTCAACAATTTGACCATGCCAATCACAAGGGTAAAAGCGTCAATTCAAATACTAAAATACAATATTAAAATCCTCGAATGTCCGGGGTGTTACACCTGCTCCCGTCTAACTTGCGCATGACACGAAGGCTAAACGGACGTCCAACCTCCATGTGACACGTAAGTCGGACAAGGGATTTTTCGATCCGACCGTCCAAAAACTTCCGAACTTCCCAGACTGTGGATCGTACGTGTGATGTCTCCGCCTCTTTCGACCAACAACCCGCGCTGCAACAACCTGGAGGGTATTGAAAACACAAGTCAAATCCGCTATTCAAAACCAGGCATCAGCCTCAAATCACAAATCAATCTCAAATCCGGGAACTCAGTCCCAAAATTCGTCAAATCCAATTCATCTGGCCACTGCCCAAAACATCTGAAAACCAGTGAAAAACCAGTGAAAATATCAATCATACAAGTTACTGGATCTCAAGTGCGCCCGAGTCTTTAAACTCAAAACACAATGCCCAAATAACCAGGCCTTCCCGGGATATCCGAGTCTTTAAACTCAAAACACAATCACAGGTCTCGGGAGGTATCACAATCACCGAGTCTTTAAACTCAAAACATATGCCGAGTCTTTAAACTCAAAACATATCAATCCAGGGCCCTCCCCCCGTCAATCAATCCGAGTCTTTAAACTCAAAACCAGATCCAGTGGGTTTTTATCTTTTTCTGGGTCTTTAAACCCAAAAACATTTTTCATCCAATCAGTGAAAACCATAGAAAATCCTTCTCCGAATTCGCAACAATGATTTCGTAAGCTAGCATCTGGAACCATCATCTTGAACCCAAATCTAGACTTCCTTTCCAAACCTCAAAACCAAAATCCAAAATCCCATGAACAGGGCTCCAAGCCCGAACTCACTTTTCTGAAATCCTTTTCAAAATATTGAAATCAATCATTTTTCAAATCCGGAAATCGAATCATTAAAACCATGATTAAATCACAAAAACATTGGAAATCTCGTAAAACGTGCAATTTCGTAAAATACCTCAAAAAACGTGCAAAATCGTAAACCATCCAGATCATAAAGCAAATCATAGAATTACGTATGAAAACATATATGAATGCATCATAAGTTTGAAAGCAAAGTCCACTCACAGACTATTCCGACGTTGCCTGGATACGCGCGCACTTACGCCGTCCCCGGCCATTCCGCTATCCTCGGCTTTCCCGAACCTGTCCAAATCCCATGCTAAGGTCACTAACTACTTCACAAAGGTCATACTAAAGCCCCATAATTTTTCCGTATTTTTAACTATTTTTAACCGAGCCCTAAAACCCTCGGACATCCCGAAAACTATCGAGACGATGTCCGATTGACTCGAAACCAGCGCCAAAATGTTCGTTACATTGATACGGTAAAAAGTCGTGTTAACAACTTCCCCATGAACAGTGTCACACGCCGCCCAAAGGGGCTACACGTGGGAGCCAAGCGCCCACTATTCATCATCTTCAACCCGCTGTCAACCCGGTTCAGACCGGCCACTGCAACTCGAACCGGCGTTCACGGTTCTTCTTAATTTCAGCCTGTTTTCTACTCCATTTTAGCCCAATTGTTTCGTCCTTGTCTTTAAGATTGATTCCCTTAATAAAATCGTGCAATAAAATCCTAAATCATACCTGTCCAACTTCGAACTTAAACCCAGAAAAACCCAGTTTCGGATTCCGGCCACCCGCCGTCCTTCCAGTCACGGGTTCGAGTTCCTGAGGTAGATAGTAGCTTCCTAAAGCTGTTAGTGTCCACAAAACATCCAACCAAACGCTACAACTTCACGACTTTCGATTTGAATCGAAACTGGAAAACAGGGGACCGAATCCTTACCGTCTGTCTGCTCGCCGCCGTGAGCTCCGCCGTGGGTCTCAGGGTCCCAAAAGCACTCCTCTGGTCCTCCTCCGTCCTTTGAACACCACCACAAACCACGATTGATCGATTAAGGCTGCACCACCACCATGACTCCCTATCTGTTTCTCGGGTTCTGCTCACCTCACACACACACAATCACACTCTAGTTCACCTCAACACGATCACAAACCTTCAGACTCTCACTCAAGCACAAAGGAACCTCACAACACTCGCCCACCCTGAACACTTGATCGATTTTTCCCTCACGGCTCAGTCTCTGTTTCTCTCATTGCATGACAACAATCCTGAACAATTTTAAACGGACCCGTGAAAGTGGCTAGAACCCACTAGACAATGGCCATGTGTCCAACACCCAATGGACACAGCCCCAAAATATCCAATTAACACTGTACACATGTCCTTATCCAGTTTGCACAAAACCCAAGGCACTAAAAAGACTAAAATACCCCTACAAATCCAAATTCCCATTTTGCCCTTCACCTTTCTAGACCCATATCTTATCCGTACGAAGTCCGATAAATACGTGCCACCTGTCGTTGTACTCAGGACATCGAGACCTATCCAACGGTCCTTGGTTTGCGTGAAGAAACCTTGTCGTGCAAAGAGTCAACATTTTCCCTCTTTTTAACCAAATTACGAAAATGCCCTCAACCTTCCGAACATCATAACTTCCTCTTCTGATGTCGGAATCGGGCGTGCCACCTGTTTACGGACTCGTGACGTCCTGAACTACGTCACGGTCATCAGTCAAAATCCATTTGACCGCTCGAACTAAAAGTCAACGTTTTGCCCATTCTAGGGGTAAAATCTTCATTCGGCGTCGTCCGTCTGAAAGTATCCAACTAATCACCGATTATCTTTGTTAATCCATCATTAACTACTAATCTAATCTCGACTTTCGGGACAAGTCGTTACACCACATCCGCTGTCAACCTGAAGGGCAGTCAAAACATTAAAAGTTGTGAGTGGACAAAACAACCAGTTTATAAAAGTATTTTAAGGAAGACATTTGTACCCTTCACTAAAAAGCATGCATGCATTTGAAAACCGTTATACGAAACAACCATATGTGGGGACTAAGCCCAAAACCATAATGAAACCAAATACACGGGCCACTGCCCAAATCCATGTGGGACTCAGCCCAAAACCTGTGCATATCACATATTATATCTCATATTTCATATATATCATATATACATATAATCACACAACCAATCCTGTCACGGTTTCCAAAGCTACGCGCGTGCTACCCGGGGTCTCAAACCCAAGTCTCTCAGAGTTCAAGGTCAATGTCCGTAGACCAATGACCCATCCTGAGGTTACGATTCATACTTTCCTGATAGTAAGGAACCAAACTGGGGGGCGACTCCACTCAGTCGGTGCTCCGTGACTACTCTGGGGTCCACCCAGGCCAACGACCCTCCCCGGAGGAGATTGTACAAGTAAAGGAAGGTATATGAATATACATACATATATATACATAACATAAACATTCATGCCCGGTCCCCCTGAATCGTCATGATCTATAACATCCATTTAAGGGTTCATGCCTGGTTCCCATAAACCGTCATGTACCACAATAACCTTTCCAGGGTTCATGCTGGTTCCCATAAACCACCATGAACCTGGAAATCCATCTAGGGTCCCTGACTCGAAATCATCAATGTAAAACAACTGGGTCTCGTGCCTGAACATATGACATCAGCTGGGCATCGTACCCAATATCTCAAGGTCAGTCACAACTCCGATCGTAGTGATGCGTGCAACCATCCATCCAGGACCGCCCTCAATCCTGGTATGTCGCCGTGAACGAATCAACCGACGCGACCACCACAAGATCATGGTGCACTCATCACCGATCGATATCCTGAACTGTCAGCACCCCGAAGTCGAGCCTCCATTGGCTACCCGACCACAAATCGTGCATCGTGACCTCTCCGGAAGGAACACATCCTAGTCTGGAGCCGAGCGTCGAATCGTCTGTCGTCGTGCACATAACACTTGCCGCGACCACGATTCAGACCCGTAGGCCATCAATAACGTCATATGCCCGAGACAACACCAAATGGGTCTCATACCAGAGTTTATCCTTTTGGAAATCCAATAGTCATCGGACCTCCCAGTCCAAAAGTCAACATTTTGCCCCTTTTAACCAAAATTACCAAAATGCCCCTTAACTTCCGAATGGCATAACTTTTTCCTCGAATGTCAGAATTGAACGTGCCACTTGTCTATGAACTCGTGACGTCCTGAACTACGTCACAGTCATTGGTCAAAGTCCATTTGACCTCCCGAATGAAAAGTCAACGTTTTACCCATTCTAGGGGCAAAACGATCATTTTGCATCGTTCGTCCGATTTCGCCTAACTAATCACCGATTATCCTCACTAATTATGATTAGTCACTAATCTAATCCTGGAATTTGGGACGGGTCATTACAACCTTCCCTCCTTAATTAATTTCGTCCTCGAAATTCCAACCGACCTAATTCCAACCGTTCTTCCCTCCTTAGTTAGTTCTGTTCTCGAATTTCCAACTATCTTAGTTCCACAACCACCTCGTGGAAATAATTCGATCTCACGACACGTGTACACTAGCACCAAATAGCCATTACAATACTTGTCTGCACCCAGACGTACCACTAATACTCACGTCGTATCGACTACACTCGACCACGTCGAGTGATAGTAATCACACGTTCTGAATTGATACCACTTGTCAAATCTACCATTTCGTTGGCACAAACAACTCGACGGTTCCTGACGTCTACTCCCACTGGGAGTCACCAGACCTCACTCACCGATCCCCAAAACATCCGAAAAACTGTCACCACTTGACAGTCGTCAATCGAAACCTCTCGACAAACTGTCACCACTTGACAGTCGTCAATCAAAACTGACACTATAACCACTTGTGGTTACACTAACCACCAACTCACTCACCCTGAGTATACACTTACCAATATTTCACTCGACCTGTGTGTAACTGAACCCATCAGAAATACCATGACCCAATGCACAGTATCCAATGTCCAGTCCACAACTTCAACTAACCCAATGGTATCGGAACTAAGCCGACTACCAACACGCTCACCAACGTACTACTGGTATAACCTATATACCGCCACCAGACACCACAAGTCTACTCAGTATCGTACCTCGAACAACATACAAGGTACGTACATCTATCCATCAGTCAGACTACAACTACAACAACAACGACGACAACAACAACACGACGACACGACCACCTAGGTCGTAGCCAAACACGTTTCAATGATGAAGTCCATATGTCCAATCCAGTACTAGACAGAACAAAACTCCAACCCATCATCTACTTCCAAATCTGAATCCGAAATCATTATTCCGTAAGCTAGCATTTGGAATAACCATTCCGAACCAAAATCCAGAAATCCACTTTCAAGTTCCAAAATCAAATCCTGAATCGTCATCCAGAAATCCGATTCCAAAACCCGAAATCTCGTTCTTGTCTACCGAGACGCACCATAAACGAACCTTTCGGTTACCTGCTCAAACGATTACACATTACATTTGATTGACTTCATAGGGAATCCAATCCCAACATCCACACATCTAGGCTAACCAAATTCGACCTCGTCGGACACTCACTTGCCCGAGTAATACACTATACGGGATTCACTTCGAAAAGAAGTTCAGTCCCAACATCCTCAACTCAAACATCCAAGTAAGAGCGATAAACTCTCCACCCATCTGGACCATCAAGATCACGATCCAGATCCACTTCGCGATCCTAGTCCTTAACATCACAATTTCGATCCATAACACGATCCTAGGTGGATCCACACAAGCTCACTCAGCTAACAATCCGCCTAAGATCCGATCATAGGGTCTTACGCCTTCCTGAATCCTTCGTAAGTCACATCACTCCTCAACCAATTCCCACATCTAAACAGATTAGTCAATGATGAGACACGCCGAGACTGTGGGTTCTCATTGATTACCTCGTATCGATCCTTGTCATTCCACCTAAGAAAATCAAGAATGATCGAAGACGATGACATCAAAACTCATCCTATGTGAATGCAACCAAAACTTGCTGCACTCACCACGCCATGCCATGTAATAAAACATCTTCTGACACGACCCATCCCAATCCCCCCAGGATTACTATGGAATGTGTCATGCTCCCGTCTGACACAAAGCGTCAGACAAGGGATAACCTGATGCCACTGCCCAAACGGGGCTTCCAGAGTGCGCAAGGATCGATGGAGAAGGCGTACGATGTCCCAGTCTCTGCTGCAGTTGTATCCGTGATCAACCAACCTTCGGACGTCCCGAACAATATCGAACGGTGTCCGATCGACACGGAACCAATCAAAAAATGTTCGTTACATTGAATAGATTAAAATTCATGTTGGAAGTTTCCCCAAAATACCCTCCACGCGCCCTCAAGCACCGCCGCAAGCGGCTGCGCGTGAAGCCCACGCGCGGTGAACAGTGTCATCGTCTACCTCTGGTGAACCGAGTTCACTGGTTCGAACTGGTTCAGTCGAACTGCTGAACCGACCCGGTCGGTTCTCAGTCAATCTTCAACCATTTTCGACGGGATTTCCACCTATATGATCATCTAGGTCCAACTAAGAGATTTATGGAATAAAAAACAAGAAAACACGTTTGGATTCATACCTCTAAACTCAAACCCGAAACCCAGAATTTTCGAGCCTTCTCCCTGTCGATCCAAACCACTTCAAGCTTCGAATTCACGTCCATTAGCTCTGTTTATGTCCCTAGGTCTCATTAGAATCAACCAGGAGTTAAAACTACAATTAAAAGTCGACTTCCAAAACTTGAACATAAAGAGCTCTCGGGTCAACTTACCCTTGGCCGTGAACCACCGTGCAACCGCCGTGAGTTCCTCCCGTCGCTCCTCTGGTGCCCTAGTCTTCTACTGGACTGAGTCTAGCAATGGTTTAGGTTTAGTTTGTGCGGGTTGGACGGGTAGTGAGTTTGGGGGGGTGGTTCTTCACGAGTGAAATGAGAATGGGAGAGGGAAATTGACTGGTCAGATATAAAAGAAGGGATGAGATGAGATGGACGGTGCAGATGCAATCTGGGGAGTGAGATGGACGGCTGATATTGAAAGGAGGAATAAAATCATATTTAATTATTTAGTGGATACATGATCCAGATTTTAGGGAGTGTGGGGATGAGTGACACTTGTCACTCATCCATGGGTCCAGATTCATCGATCACTGTTCACTAATTTTAATATTATTTTAATCGAAACCACGATTCATTCGGTTAATCGATTTCGCTCCCGTGACCACAACTTCGTCTTAGAACCTCCGATTTCGGCGTGCCGCCTGTCTATAGATTCGTATCGACTCGATCTACGTAACGGTCTTCGGCCCTTAGCCATCGGACATCCCGAGTCAAAAGTCAACATTTGGCCCCTTTTTAGCTAAATTACCAAAGTACCCATCAACTTCCGAACGCCATAACTTTTTCCTTGAACGTCGGAATTGAACGTGCCACCTGTCTATGAACTCGTGACGTCCTGAACTACGTCACGGTCATTGGTTAAAGTCCGTTTGACCGCCTGAATAAAAAATCAACATTTTACCCACGACTAGGGGCAAAACGATAATTTTGCATCGTTCGTCCGATTTCGCCCAACTAATCACCGATTACCCTCACTAAACATGATTAGTTACCAATCTAATCTCGGAATTCGGGACGGGTCGTTACATCTTCTGCCACCAAGCAGAAAGTGAGAAATCTCCTTCACCTAACTTTATAATACTCAACTCCTCCTGATGACCCAAGAAAAATCCCGGGTTCACCAACCAATACACGACCAATGTAATGGTGATACAACCACCATCTACCATCATCCGCCATCATCTGCCATGGAAGAACCTGAGAAGTCACCCAAAATGACTTCGAAATACCCATTACCAATGCGGAATACCCGCATTCCTCGTGTCACCTCAATCACAACCTCTCGCGATTTCGAAGTTCCAACTATATCGGAACCATGCCACACTCGGACATCAACCACGTATCCCATTTTTGACTATTTACGGACACATGCTCATTTACAACCATATATGTACATCCAAAAGGATGTCAATTCATCATAATCTGATGTACTACTCGACTAAAGAGTCACAGCAGACTCCTGCTGTGATCTGCAGTCAAACCTCTGTATACCACCATATCTGACCAACTCTGGCCAATCCTGACCAACTGGTCGCTAAACCCCGCGACAGATCGAGTCTAACCAACCGGTCACTAATCCCCCATGACAGCACTTGATCCTCACGTCTCAACTACCGTTGGATCCTATCCAGTCCAACATTATCCGTGATCCACTCCTAAACCACAGATACCGAACATATGACTGACTACGCCCAAACTACGCATTAAATTAAACACGTAATTTGAGTATTGTGCAATTTAAACCCTTTTTGTGTAGATGTAGTATCGGTAAATAGGGATCGTTCTTAACCGGGGAAATTAGGGAAAATTAATAATGTGTTAGTGGGAAATGAATAAAGGAATAATGAATTAAAGAATTAAATAATCAAAGAATTAAATAATCAAAGAATTAATGAATTAAAGAATAAAAGAATTAAAGAATTAATTAATCAAAGAATAATAAACTAAAAGTATGAAAGAAGAATAAAAAAATAAAAAAAATAAAAGAATAAAAAATAAAAAGGGAGGTTTTGAAAAGATTTATAATCTAAATTAAAGAAAACACTAATTAAGAATTAAAATGCAAATGTTCATGCTAATTAGAACATACAAACCATAGAGTAGTTTCATAGACAAAACCCACACTTTTACGTAAGTAATTTCGAATTAACAATCACATTATTAAACTACTCCTAAAAATAGACTTCCTTCAAGTACAAATTTTACCAACATTCTAACATTTTGCTCATAATAAACCAATCACGAAATCCTACCTTCATCATCTCAAATACTTACATATATCTTTCAATATTATAAATGCATCAACCATTAATGTGCGTCAAACATCAATATGCTTCAAATATTTACAACATGATTTACCTTAAGTTTATAATTAAATGCACCGACAGAGATCAACATTTAATCTCTTCAATTCTACTTTAAGTGCACCGACAGCGGATAAAACACTTAACATCAAATTGAAGTTTAAGCACTAAAACATATGAAGTAAAAAAAATTCAAAAAGTAAAACACATGGAGATTGCATTCTTACTTACAAATATTAGAAAGAAAATACCAAGAACAATAGTAAAGAAGAAATGAAAATAACATAAAAATAACATAAATTAAGAATAAGAATTAAAAGGAAACTAATTAATAAGAAAATCTACAAGAAGTTAAAATGGTCCCCAAAAATGTCTCTCAAAAGAGAGAAACAAAAGAACTAAACTAAGAACTAAGAACTAAGAACTAAGAAAAATGAAAGAAATGGAAGAATGAAACTAATGGGGGACTCCCTTAATTACAAGAATTGAATCCCTATTTATAGGTGGAAAAAGCTATAAAAAATAATATAAAAATACAATAAAAAATGTGGAATAATGGAATGATGAGTAATAAAGATTTGTGATGATGTTTAGAAGTGGTTTGAGTTGTACAGTTGCAAAATTGGGTTGGAAAGTGGCTTGGAAATTGGGTGGAAACTGCTGGAAAAGAGGGCAGGAAATTTCGGTAGGAACGCGCTGAAGAGAGGAGCTGTGGTTCGGCAGGCGCACGCCGAATCTCTGCTTGGGTGTTCGGTACAGGGCTGCCGTACGCTGGGAAAGGCTTGAGGCGGGCCTGGGCTGTGCGGGCTGCGCCAGTTTGGGCCGCTGGCTATGCGGGCTGGGCCGAAACGGATATGGGCTACTGGACTTCTTTTTCTTTCTTCTTTTTTTCTGCTAGGCTGGCTGCACACCAAAATGGGCTGGGGCTGACGGACTGGGCTGCATTTTATTGGGTTTTATTTCTTTTTCTTTTTATCTGTTGGGCTGGGCTGCATAAACCAAAATGAAAATTAATTAATTAATTTAGTAATATTTCACCGAAATTCGTCCATAATATTTTCGTTAAAATTCCGATCGAGACGATTCTTTCGCCAAAATACTCCAAATTACAAACTTTATTTATTTAAACAAAAATAACACAAAATAAATTATTTTATCTATTTATTTATTATTTTAATATTAAAAATCAAGTATAAAGGGTATAAAATAATGCTTATTTGAGGACCTATCAAATACCCCCACACTTAAACTTTGCTTGTCCCTAGCAAATACTAAAATCAAACTACGAATTCAAAACAAGTAACATTTAACCATTTGTCTCAATATTTCATTATTACAATCATGGCATAAAAGATTTTCACTTAAAGCGTTTAAGCATATGGAATTCAAGAGTTAATACATGGTGACAAAATGTTTCAACAAGTAAGATAATGAGTAAATATGGTGAATTAGATCTCAACACGAGTAAAACGAGTATGAATCAACTCACAAGGATATGCACTCATAAATTCACTCAATTTGTGAAGGTTTGTGTTTGCACTCAAAGTATGTGAGAAATACTCACATAATCGAAATGAAATCGAAATGAAGTACTTTTGTAAAATCTCAAACAAACACCTCAAGATAAAAACAACACATACTTGCGCAAATGAACCAAAACCATAAGCTTACTCAAGTGATTAACTCAACTAATCAAAATTTACCATCTTAAGGATCATAAGCTCTTTATAAAGGTTGTAATGGGACTAAGTTTAGAGGCAAGGAAAATATAGGACAAGTTGACAGGACCCATCCCAATCCCCCCGGGATTAGTGCGGGATGACCCTGCTCCCGTCTGACACGAAGTGTCAGACAAGGGATATTTCGGCCCTTTGCCCTCCCGGGCTATCAGAGTATGCTAGGATCCGGAGGAGGCATGTGATATCTCGGTCTCTGCTACAGTCCACATCCGATGTCAACCTGAAGGGCCGTCAAAACATTAAAAACTGTGAATGGACAAAACAAAAGTTTATAAAAACATTTCATAAGACATTTGTACCCTCCACTAAAAAGCATGCATGCATTCGAAAACCATTTATCCAAAACAAACCATATGTGGGACTAAGCCCAAAGCAGATATAAACCAAGGTTGAAAGGACCACAATGAAAACGACCATACGGGCCACTGCCCAAATCCCATGCGCACCTGTGCACACCACATATCAAATCTCATATATCATATCATATATCATATATACATATAAGTCACACAACCAATCCTGTCACGGTATCCAAAGCTACGCGCGTGCTACCCGGGTCTCAATCCGAGTCTTCTCAAAGTCAAGGTCAATGTCCGCAGACCACTGATCCTACTCGAGGTAATAGTAACCATAGCCTTCTTGAGGGTAAGGAACCCAACTGGGGGGTGACTCCACTCAATCGGTGCTCCGTGACTACTCCGGGGTCCACCCAGGCCAACGACCCTCCCTGGAGGAGATAATAGAAGTAAAGGAAGGTAGATAAACATATATATACATAACATAAACATTCATGACCGGTTCCCCTGAACCGTCATGATCCATAATATCCATAATCAGGTAACATGCCGGTTCCCATAAACCGTCAAGTACCGTAATAACATAACCAGGTAGCATGCCGGTTCCCATAAACCGTCATGTACCGTAATAACATAACCAGGTAGCATGTCGGTTCCTCAACTCTGCCTAGATGTGCATACCATACTGCCTTCGTCTCACATCTCAACCTAAACAGGTTCAATCCTCAGGTTCCAAGTGATTCACAATCACAACATCCCACATCAATACCGCGAATGGTTTCCCCGACTTTTCCAATTTCAATAATTTCCTTGTATTTCCTGGGGATATAAGAAGTATACCATCATACCAATCTCGGAGTTGACAACAACTCCCCAAATCCACCAATACACATGACCTAGGGGACAGCATCCCAAGATTCCCCAATTTTCAATCATATCATTTTATCCGTTCATCACTCGTCATCATAAATCTGTTGGGACTTATCCCAACCCGACACAACCTCCACTGGATCCCATCCAGTCCAAGACTCAACCACCACTGAGTCGCAGATACCAATCATCTGTCCATCATGACAGAGTCACACCCCAAATGGTGGCTCCTCGTCATCACAATCACCGACACCGGTACCAGCACCAGTGCTAGTACCAACACCACGCACCATCATCAACACTAGTATCAGCACACAGGCATCCATACTAGTATTGGCATAAAGGTATCACCATACCAACATCCATACATAGCACACGAACACCCATGCTAGCACACGAACATCCATGCTAGCACACAGTGTGCAAAGTTGTTACCCTGGATCTCCGTTCATTACGAACGACGATCCCGTAACAGCACTCGTACCCCACGACTATGGGTACCTCCAATTTGACCACTGGCACATCAGGATAATGGACGTTCCCTGAACATCCCCTGATCCCCAAGTGTGAAAGCCACACTAAATACCCTCGATAGCCAGTCATCTCGACACAACTGTCGACCAACAGTCATCGCTGTCAAGATCCGTAACCACACCTCACACTAATATTCGATCCAACACGGGATTCCATATTTCATCTCACAACCGTATCCATAGATCGAACCCATAAGACTCACTAGAGTCATTCACATGGTCATCCAAGACCTCAGCCGCTCGCCGCAGCACAAATCCTCAAATAACGTTCACCTTTCCAGCCCATCAATTATAAATTAGGGTTCCAAAGTCACACCCTAGGGTTCCTAACGAACCCAACTGCCTTCTGCAGTAAAATCCACAACCTGACCGACCCCGCGGTCCTGACATCGTATAGACGTCCAATCCAATCCAATCCAATTGTCAACTCAACGTGGGTTCCATCGCGAAGGTCATCGGCTAACTCCGATGCACCAACACCTCATACACTAGCCAACACTACCAGGGTCCAAAACTTAGACCAATACTCAACTGAGTTTCGCATTTCCATAATATTATTCCAATGGGGTTCCTTGAACCCGGATGTGCCCAGTGGCACAACAATCCATAATCACATGACCGAACCGACGGTCCCACATTACTAGTTAATCGTATACAACCCCACCTGGGTTGAATCGCAACAATGCACGGCGTATCGGGCCAAACACACTCAATTCACCATACAAACCCAAAACTATCTATCAGGTTGACAACGGAACTGCAGCCCAAAGAGACATCACACCCTCGTCCTTCGCGCACAAAAGAGCAAAACCTGCTCTGATACCACTTGACACGACCCATCCCAATCCCCCCAGGATTACCATGGAATGCGACGTGCTCCCGTCTGACAAGAGGCGCCAGACAAGGGATAACCGATTGCCATTGCCCAAACGGGCTTCCAGAGTGCGTAAGGATCGATGGAGGAGGTGTGCGATGCTCAAGTCTCTGCTGCACTCGTATCCGGAATCAACCTGAAGGGCATTAAAAACAAAAGCTGTGAGTGGACGAAAATAAACAAGTCTGTTGAAAACATTTATAAGACATTTATGCCCCTCAGTAAAATCATATGCATGCACCAAAACCAATAATCCCATATTTATTCAGAAATAACCGTTAGGGCCTTAGCCCGGAAACCAAAGCATAGTTTCAATTTCCAAAAGTAAATCCAAGAGTTATTTCATAAATCCAGTAATATGAACCATAAGGCATATAATATAAACCATAACCATTATTTTAGCCACTGCACTATACACTCCAATCCGACATCCCTGATGTCTGACGTCCCTGACGTCAATAAGGTCACAATCACAAGGCTACGCGTGCCACTCGGGTCTCAATTTCCGAGTTCAATCCCCGAACCCCGTTCGGGTACAGCATCCCCGATGCTTAGCGTCATAGACGCTGGACGTACTAGACGTCCGTGACCTCTCCGGGGTACCTCATCCGGAGGAGACAATATAATATGGAAGGATCTATACAGTGCAGTACCAAATACATTTTATAGATATCCACATGCAAAACATATAGGTATACATAGATAAAATCCGAACCATTCGTTACGTTTCATCAAACGGGTCTCATGCCCAAATACCGTGAAACGTGCCATAACCGAAATATCATCAAACCATTTATAGATTCCAGCATGTGAACATATATAAAATGTAAACCAGGAAACATTTATTCAATTCCATTTTAGGGTCCCCGACCCGCAATCACATGTAGAAATCAACTGGGCCCCTAGCCCGATTTCACAAGTTAACTGGGCCCCTGGCCCGATCCACATGTTAACTGGGCCCCTGGCCCGATTTCATAGTTCAACTGGGCCCCTGGCCCAATTTTACATTATTCAAGTTCGTAACCGTTTCATGAAATCATATCCAACCACTTTTATGGAAATCGGTGCAAATCCAGAAAACCTCGGTTTACGTGCAAATACGTAATTCACCTCAAAATACGTGAAATCATTTTAAATTCACCGATATCCAAAGTAAATCATTTAATCATAATTGTAACAATCATAAAACAGTTATGCATGCATCGAATTTATGAAACCAATGTCCACTCACAGACCGTTTAACCGAGCGCCTCGATATGCGTGCCATAGGCCTTCCCGGGCCACACCACTATCACCGGGACTCCCAATACTGTTCAAATCAATTTAGAGGATCACTAACCTCATCATTAACATCCTATTCAAGTCCCGTAATTTTCCCGAATTTTTAAGTATTTTTAAACTGGATTTAAAACCTTCGGACATCCCGAACAATAACGAAACGGGATCCGATCGACACGAAACCAACGCTAAAATGTTCGTTACATTGTATAGGACAAATATCATGTTGAAAGTTTCCCAAAATTACCTCACACGCGCCTCCACGCGCCGGTTGAACTCCCTGCGCGTGAAACCCACGCGCCGGGTACTGTTCACCGTCGTTCAACCCGAACGACTGGTAAACGGGTCGCCGTGACCCGCGGGCCAACCCGATCGGTTCTCCGTCGATACAGGATCATTTTGGACGGGGTTTTCACCTACATGATCGTCTGGGTTAAATTAGGAGTTCTGTGGAAACAAAAACAATGAACAACGTCAAGATCCTCACCTCCCCGATCGAGAAGTTCACGGCCAACCTCCACCGTCGACTGCTCTCAGCTCCGACCACCATTCTCGATGAAAACGGTCCCTATAGACTCGTCTCATCCTCTGAGTCATCCTCCTGGTTACTAGATCGACCGAAAGACAGTAAGGCCCATCCTGCCATTTTAGACCCGAGAATCGGACTCACGGGTTTAGGGCCATATCGCCGTCGTGGTCACCACCGTGGCCACCCAAAATGCCTGGACTGATAACAGGAACCTCCACCACCCATCAGCACGATCAAAAACAGTCTACAACGACATTCCCAATTTTGAGTTTTTCGGCCTCCCCTGTTTTTCCTTCCGCCGTCATCTCCGCCGGCTCCCACCGTCGTCCTGCTGCCTCCCACCGTCTCTCATACTTCCTCAGTCACTCCCAAGGTTGTGCACACACAGCAGAGATGATGAGATGAGGAATATGTGTGCTGTATGTGGAAGAAGCAAATGGGGTATCGGTTGAATTATAAAACAGAGGAGATAAATTTGTCCAGATGGGGAGGGAGGAGATGGATGGCCTGGATTGAAGGCACAGACCAGATGAAAGGCCCAGATCAAAAGTTGATCAAAGTGAGAATTCTTTAGTTATTTAATTCCAAATATTTTAATCCAATCCCACCAATCCAGATCTGATCCCAATAATTAAAGGTTAGTGGTCCACGTGTCCCACTCAGAAAATTCAGACCAATTAGAGAACGCCACGTGTCCACGCCTCGTAATGCGTGCATAACGATACCAAACTTCCGTGACCCATAACTTCGTCGTCGAATCTCCGATTTCGGCGTGCCGCCTGTCGTTGGATTCGCATCGACGAAACCTACGTAACGGTCCTTGGCCCTCGGCCATCGGACATCCTGGTCAAAAAGTCAACATTTGCCCACATATCGTCCAAATTACGAAAATGCCCCTGGACTTCCGTACATCATAACTTTCACCACGAACGTCGGAATCGAACGTGCCACCTGTCTATGAACTCGTGACGTCCCGAACTACGTCACGGTCATCGGTCAAAGTCCATTTGACCATCCGAATTAAAAGTCAACGTTTTGCCCACACCTAGGGGCAAAACGGTCATTTTGCACAATTCGTCCGAAATCGCCCAACTAATCCCAGATTAGTAAATCACAATTAAATATTATTAAATCTCGATATTCGGGACGGGTCGTTACATTGAACATATCCCCAAATTATCCCCCACGCGCCCACACGCGCGGCCTGAAGTGGCTGCGCCTGAAGTGGCTGCTCGTGGGCTTCACGCACAGCTACAGTACCTGCAGACGTCATCGCTGACGTCATTGCTGACGTCATCTGACAGCTGTCAGGTCTGACATGTCAGACCCTGACAGGTGCCACGTGTCAAGCTCCCATTGGTCCAGTTCACTGCTATGTCAGTGCCACGTGGTCGTCTGACATGTGCCACGCGTCATCACGGCACTAGTCCACGGCAGTGCCACGTGTTAGCCCCTGATTGGGCCACGTCACTGACATGTCAGTGCTGACTGTGCACTGACATGTGACACGTGTCAGCTGATGAGTGGTCCACGTCACCTGACAGTCTGACAGGTGCCACGTCATCATGCCACGTCACCACCTTCAACCACTCGACGGGTCGACCCGAACCCTGCAACCGGGTCGTTCAGACCCGCGGGTTGACCCGGTCGGTTCTCCATCGTCCGACCACCAAAATCCCTCCCGTTTGTCCCATTTTCATCCTCTAATCCTAACCTAGGGTTATGTGGGTTTAAAAACTAGAAAAAACATCCAAACCCGTACCTTCCAAGCTCATCAATGGCGGCCGTGACTTCCTCCGCCGTTCACGGCCGTTCCAGGCCACCCCAAGCCCCAAAACCAATCCTAACCTCCTCCTAGGACCACTAGCAACCTAACTTAACCCTTAGAATCGAATAACAACTAACAAAACTCAATTTCAAAATTTGAAATATTTTCTTACCTCACAGGTTTCCCTCCGCCGTGTCCTCCGCCGTCCACCGTCCAGTCCCCCGGTTTCTCAGCCCCTCACACTCCTCACGGTCACTCAAAGAGTGATGGAAGTGGTGATGATGTGTGTGCTGTTTTGGAGAAAATGAAGAAAATGGAAATGAACAGGGGGGGGGGGGGGGTTTCGGGTTTTAGGAAGAACAGAGAAGAGAATGAAGATGATCAGATGAGAGAATGAGAGATGAAGGGTGAGGATTAAAAGGTAGGATTGAAATGGATGGCTAGGATTGAATTAGGTGTGGATTTGATTAAAAATTAATTAAATAATATTATTTTATTATTAGATCCACAATTTGAGGGAGTTAGCCAATAGGATGAGTGACACTTGTCACTCATCCATGGGACCCACCAAAATATCTGCCCAATCAGATTTCGCCAAATCGTCCCCGTCTCGAAGTTCGTGCATAGTGAAATCGAACTTCCGTGACCCATAACTCTCCTGTTCGAAGTCCGATTTCAGTGTGCCGCCTGTCTATGGATTCGTATCGTCTTTATCTACGTAACGGTCTTCGGCCCTCGGCCATCGGACCTCCCAGTCAAAAAGTCAACATTTGACCCCCATTTAACCAAAATTACCAAAATGCCCCTAACCTTCCGAACGTCATAACTTCCTCCACGAACGTCGGAATTGAACGTGCCACCTGTCTATGAACTCGTGACGTCACGAACTACGTCACGGTCATCGGTCAAAGTCCATTTGACCGCCCGATTGAAAAGTCAAAGTTTTGCCACGATCAGGGGCAAAACGGTCATTTCGCATCGTTCGTCCGATTTCGCTCTACTAATCACCGATTAACCTCATTAATCGTGATTAGTCACTAATCTAATCATGGAATTTGGGACGGGTCGTTACACAAGTGGTGCTCAATTCGTTCCAAGACTCAATAGACTCCCAAAACGTATAATAGCTTCCCAACCTTAGTGCAATGATGTCAGTAATCCATCCCTTCGAACATAGGCCTAATTCCATCATGTTGGGCCTCACAATCATTCCTTGTGTCGGATTTACAAATGTAAGGGACTTAACTCAAACATTACATAACCAAACCTTATTACCTTGATCGAGACTCAACTTTTTTTTTTCCTTCTTTTTTTTTGATTTTTTTTTAATATCAAGGTAATAACATGTGTCAACAATACAACAAAGCTTGAGTCGGTAAATCCAAATAATTCACATAAAAGTCTTTTCAACATCATTATTTTCTCCTTATACAATCTTTATATCTTCAACCGAGTTCTTGGAACAAGGGTAAATGATGTCTATACTAAGCTCAAGTGTTTAGATAATCATGGTGATGAAAGAAAGGCTTAATGTGGGCTCAAAAGGGGTAAAACTAAGGGGGTCGTAACTTGTGCGCACAAAATAGGGAACATGGATGTTTGAATTTGTGGTGTTAACCCTAATGCTTTAATCATTTCCAAAATCAGAGAGTTTATTGACTTAAAAGCTTTGAAAATCACATAGAATAAGTTCTAGTACTCTAGAGTTCATTAAAAGCTATTGCAAGTAGTTATGAGGCATATGTATATCAATTTAAACAAAGAACTTATGAATCACTCATCAAAGATGTATATAAAGTTCTAAAGCTCACATAAGGTTCATATGATTCATACTTATCTTATCATGCTCGTTTATATGTCAATTTACATGCATTATCTTCAAGTTATAACACTTAATCACAAAATATTAACAAACAAATTCAAGTTGTAGTGATTATCTTTATGGTCATAACATATTCATTTCCGTTCATTTATATCATTGACAAGTTAAATGGAAACTTAAGACTCATAAAAACACTAAGTTAAAATAAAAAGATTCAAGAAAACAAATTATTTTTTTCATTTTTTAATAATTTTTTTTTAAAATTTTTTTAAAATTTTTTTTTTAAATTTTGTTTTTTTTTTGTTTTTTTTTTTAACAATTAAAATTGTAAACCATTCCCCCACACTTAAATTCTACATTGTCCTCAATGTAGGAAAATACGAAGTAATTAAACATAGAATCAAAGTAAGGTAGATAATTTACGAAAATAATAGGAAAACATTAAATAAATAAAATAAAAGAGAGTGAAGGGTAGAAGGATAGCAAATCTGTATTGATGGCTCCTTCACATCCCGGGAACACATTGGGTTGCCTCCCAACAAGCGCTTGAAGTTTAACGTCCATCCAGCCTAGACAGAGATGCAAGTTAGTTCGTCAGAGATGTACGTTAATCAAGAATGCAAGTTAGATATGCAAATTGAAGTTAATGATGCAATTTGAGTTAAAGATGTAAGTTAGAGGAAGAGTGCAATGCAAGTTAAACTAAATATACAAGTTAAGTGAAAATGCAAGTTAAATGAAAGATGTAATGCAAGTTAGAATGAAAAATGAAATGCAAGTTAGAATGAAAGATGCAAGTTAAGTGAAAATGCAAGTTAAATGAAGATGCAAGTTAAATGAAAGATGAAATGCAAGTTAGAATGAAAGATGAAATGCAAGTTATAATGAAAGATGCAAGTTAAGTGAAAATACAAGTTAAATGAAAGATGAAATGCAAGTTAAGAATTAAATAAATGAAGAAAAAGAAAATTAAATAATTTATTTACGTATGAACAATTCTTTTTTTTTATTAATTAATTTTTTTTTTCGGAATTTAAAAATTAAATAAATGAAGAAAAAGAATTTTTTTTTATTACGAATTTTATGCTTTTTTTTAATTTACAAAAACAATAAAAATAATAAAAATAAGGAAAAATGAATAATTACCATAAGCATTTATGAACAATTAAAAAGAATGAACATTATGTATAAGTATGAACAAGAATAATATAACAAGTAAGAGAATTATAAACAAACATAAATGAAAGTCTATTATGAACAAGTATGTATGTATACTATGAAATATAAAAGTTATGAACAAGTATAAAAGGTAACAAGTAACATATAAATAACATTTATTTACAAGTATGAATTAACACTAACATAAAGCTAAAATAAGATTTTTTTTTTAATTTTTTTTTTATTTCGAATTTTTTTAAAATTTATTATTATTATTAATATATTTTTTTAATTCATTTATTTTTCAGTTAAAAATTTAAAGTTTAAAAAGACATAAACAAACAATTAATTACATAAAAATAAAATAAGTGTAAACATAAAGTTAGTGGAATATAAAGTTGATAAAATTAATGAAAAAGAAAGTTAATGGAATAAAGTTAAAGGTATATAATTAAAGTGTAATAAAGAAAAAAAAAAGTGTGAATATAAAGTATAATGGAATAAATAAAAGTAAAAGTAAAGAAAAGTGAACATATAAAATATGTATTTATGACAAGTATCAATTTTAATATGAACAAGTAAAAGTAAAAGTAAACAAATGAAATTAAATTATGAACAAGTATCAATTTTAATATGAAAATATATATATATATATATATATATAAATTATGAACATTTATGAACAATTATAAATTAGAAATTAAGAGTAAGTAAAGTATGAGCATTATAAACAAAAATAATAAGAACAATAATAAGATGGATAAATAAAATATAAACAAGTAAGTAAATGTTATAAACAAATGTAAAAAAGTAAAATTTATAAATAAGTATAATATGCACAATTTATATACATACACTAACAAATTAAAAATGATTTTCAATTTCCCCAGCAACGGCGCCAAAAATTGACAACGCCCAAGCTACGCATTAAATTAAACACGTAATTTGAGTATTGTGCAATTTAAACCCTTTTTGTGTAGATGTAGTATTGGTAAATAGGGATCGTTCTTAACCGGGGAAATTAGGGAACATTAATAATGTGTTAGTGGGAAATGAATAAAGGAATAATGAATTAAAGAATTAAATAATCAAAGAATTAACAAATTAAAGAATTAATGAATTAAAGAATAAAAGAATTAAAGAATTAATTTAACAAAGAATAATAAACTAAAAGTACGAAAGAAGAATAAAAGAATAAAAGAATAAAAGAATAAAAAATAAAAAGGGAGGTTTTGAAAAGATTTATAATCTAAATTAAAGAAAACACTAATTAAGAATTAAAATGCAAATGTTCATGCTAATTAGAACTTACAAACCATAGAGTAGTTTCATAGGCAAAATCCACACTTTTACGTAAGTAATTTCGAATTAACAATCACATTATTAAACTACTCCTAAAAATAGACTTCCTTCAAGTACAAATTTTACCAACATTCTAACATTTTGCTCATAATAAACCAATCACGAAATCCTACCTTCATCATCTCAAATACTTACATATATCTTTCAATATTATAAATGCATCAACCATTAATGTGCGTCAAACATCAATATGCTTCAAACATTTACAACATGATTTACCTTAAGTTTATAATTAAATGCGTCGACAGCGATCAACATTTAATCTCTTCAATTCTACTCAAAGTGCACCGACAGCGGATAAAACACTTAACATCAAATTGAAGTTTAAGCACTAAAACATATGAAGTAAAAGAAATTCAAAAAGTAAAACACATGGAGATTGCATTCTTACTTACAAATATTAGAAAGAAAATACCAAGAATAATAGTAAAGAAGAAATGAAAATAACATAAAAATAACATAAATTAAGAATAAGAATTAAAAGGAAACTAATTAATAAGAAAATCTACAAGAAGTTAAAATGATCCCCAAAAATGTCTCTCAAAAGAGAGAAACAAAAGAACTAAACTAAGAACTAAGGACTAAGAACTAAGAAAAATGAAAGAAATGGAAGAATGAAACTAATGGGGGACTCCCTTAATTACAAGAATTGAATCCCTATTTATAAGTCGAAAAAGCTATCAAAAATAATATAAAAATACAATAAAAAATGTGGAATAATGGAATGATGAGTAATAAAGATTTGTGATGATGTTTAGAAGTGGTTTGAGTTGTAAAGTTGCAAAATTGGGTTGGAAAGTGGCTTGGAAATTGGGTGGAAACTGCTGGAAAAGAGGGCAGGAAATTTCGGTAGGAACGCGCTGAAGAGAGGAGCTGTGGTTCAGCAGGCGCGCGCCGAATCTCTGCATGGGTGTTCGGTACAGGGCTGCCGCTCGCTGGGAAAGGCTTGAGGCGGGCCTGGGTTGTGCGCGCTGCGCCAGTTTGGGCCGCTGGCTATGCGGGCTGGGCCGAAACGGATATGGGCTACTAGACTTCTTTTTCTTTCTTCTTTTTTTCTGTTGGGCTGGCTGCACACCAAAATGGGCTGGGGCTGACGAACTGGGCTGCATTTTATTGGGTTTTATTTCTTTTTCTTTTTATCTGTTGGGCTGGACTGCATAAACCAAAATGAAAATTAATTAATTAATTTAGTAATATTTCACCGAAATTCGTCCATAATATTTTTGTTAAAATTCCGATCGAGACGATTTTTTCGCCAAAATACTCCAAATTACAAACTTTATTTATTTAAACAAAAATAACACAAAATAAATTATTTTATCTATTTATTTATTATTTTAATATTAAAAATCAAGTATAAAGGGTATAAAATAATATAAAATAATGCTTATTTGAAGACCTATCAATGCCCATCTCGACGGAGTCACATCTCGACTTGTAACTCATACCTAACAATCACCAGCACCAGTACCAAGTATCAGGATCATCACTAACACCTGTTAGTATCAGCACAAAGTGTGCGAATCAGACAACCCTAGATCTCCGCTCATACCGAGCAACGATCTCGTACCTCAACTCGAATGGGAGAAACTATGTCTCCCTCGTACCCAATAACTTTGGGTACAGTCATCCTGACAACGCATACGAGAAAAGGAAACGTCCCCTGAACATCCCCGATTCCCAACAACCGTAACTACAACCACTCTCGGTAGTAGTGCCTATCACAGACTCATGCAGACCCAACCACCAGACATCAAAATCGAGACTACGCATCCAACGGAATTAATCGCCCGTACCAACTACTCTATATCCCCACTCCGGGATTCCATCGACAAGTACCAAACCTTGGTAACCTGTCCAATCAACTCTAACCAGTCATAACTCGACTCAACCAATGTCGTCTACTAGGTGACCCATGACCTTAGTTGCACCAACTATCCATCACAACTAAAGTAGTACGACAACGAACTAGGTCAACTGATTACTACAACCCTGACTGCAGAGTGCAGTTCCATTGCTCAAGCTAACACGACTCGACCGAACATGACCGTCGGTCGGTCTCGACCTCGTAAGGACGTCAATCCAATCTTACCGTAAGTTCCACTAGGATTCCTCGAATCCAGCTGCTCCCAACAATATATCCACCAACTAAACAAAATTCGATCATCAGATGGTCACAATTCCGAACCAATCGTCATAACCGATCATACAGTATCGTGAGAGACGATCCCAATTAACCGTCTCACGATCAAAACTCTAAAGTACTGTTACGTTCATCCCTTCGTAGGGTCCCACACTGTCAACCACGACAGACCTATGGCAACCCCGGCATCAAATGCCAAACCAAGGCGATCCGCGATTCAATCCTACTAACTATTGTACCGGCATCTTAACTATCAGGTTGATAATGAACTGTAGCCCATTGAGTATCACATCCTCGACATGCGCGTCACTCCAAGAGCTATACGGTTGCTCGAATAGAGACAACCCCCGCTCTGATATCACTCTGACAGTATCAGAGCGTCCTGAGTATCCTACGAGCAAACCATGCTCAGATACCACGCTAACAGGACCCATCCCAATTCCCCCGGGATTAACGAGGGATGACCCTGCTCCCGTCTGACACGAAGTGTCAGACAAGGGATATTTCTAACCTTTACCCTCTCGGGCTATCAGAGTACGCCAGGATCCGGAGGAGGTATGTGATATCTCGGTCTCTGCTATAGTCCACATCTGCTGTCAACCTGAAGGGCAGTCAAAACATTAAAAGCTGTGAGTGGACAAAAAAACTAGTTTATAAAAACATTTTAAGGAAGACATTTGTACCCTTCACTAAAAAGCATGCATGCATTCGAAAATCGTTATCCTAAAGAACCATATGTGGGGACTAAGCCCAAAACCATAATGAAACCAAGTACACGGGCCACTGCCCAAATCCATGTGGGACTCAGCCTAGAACCTGTGCATATCACATATTATATCTCATATTTCATATATCATATATATCATATATACATATAATCACACAACCAATCCTGTCACGGTTTCCAAAGCTACGCGCGTGCTACCCGGGGTCTCAAACCCAAGTCTCTCAGACTCCAAGATCAATGTCCGTAGACCAATGACCAGTCCTGAGGTTACGATTCATGCCTTCCTGAGAGTAAGGAACCCAACTGGGGGGAGACTCCACTCAGTCGGTGCTCCGTGACTACTCCGGGGTCCACCCAGGCCAACGACCCTCCCCGAAGAAGATAGTACAAGTAAAGGAAGGTATATGAATATACATACATATATATGCATAACATAAACATTCATGCCCGGTCCCCCTGAACCGTCATGATCTATAACATCCATTTAAGGGTTCATGCCCGATTCCCATAACCCGTCATGTACCACAATAACCTTTCCAAGGTTCATGCCGGTTCCCATAAACCGCCATGAACTTGGAAATCCATCTAGGGTCCCCGACCCGAAATCATCAATGTAAAACAACTGGGTCTCGTGTCTGAACATATGACATTAGCTGGGAATCGTACCCGATATCTCAAGGTCAGTCACAACTCCGATCGTAGTGATGCGTGCAACCATCCATCCAGGACCGCCCTCAATTCTGGTATGTCGCCGTGAATGAATCAACCGACGCGACCACCACAAGATCATGGTGCACTCATCACCGATCGATATCCTGAACCGTCAGCACTCCGAAGTCGAGCCTCCATCGGCTGCCCGACCACAGATCGTGCATCGTGACCTCTCCGGAAGGAACACATCCCAGTCTGGAGGCGAGCGTTGAATCGTTTGTCGCCGTGCACATAGCACTTGCCGCGACCACGATTCAGACCCGTAGGCCATCAATAGCGTCATATGCCCGAGACAACACCAAATGGGTCTCATACCCGAGTTTATCCTTTTGGAAATCCAAATCCATTTCATTTAGAGCATCAAAGAAATACAGACCCGTATAGGCACTATATAAGGCTGAAACCTCGAAATACGTGCCTATACGTAACCACAACCAAATGCACTCATGGCATCACCAAACATGTATTAAAACATATAATAAACATTTATGCATGCACCAATTGAGAAAACAAGGTCCACTCACAGACCGTCCGAGCTGCCACCTCGATACGTATGCCATATGCCTCTCCCGAGCCAATCACCGTCACCGGGACTCCCAAACCTGTCCAAATAGTAATAGAAGGTTACTAACTACTTAATTTACCTCCCACTAAAGACCAGTAATTTTCTGGAATTTTTAACTATTTTTAATCCTGATCTGAAACCTTCTGATGCCCCGAACATTATCGAGACTGTGTCCAATCGACACGAAATCAGTCCCAAAATGTTCGTTACATCGAATAGAAGATTTCATATGTTGGAACCACCCTCAAAGGACGGTTCACATGCCCCCACGCGCCCCTAGAAGGGACTGCGCGTGGGCCTCACGCGCTTGTGAACAGTCCTTCTTCAATCTTGCGACGGCTGGTCTGAACCAGCCGGTCCGGTTTGCCTGCAACTTGGACCGGCATGACCGGTCTAGCCACTTTTCTTCCTGTTTTTCAGTCCATTTGCTTCCAATCCAATCCCTAAATTTCTATTATCTCATTTCCTAACCATTCCAATCAATAAACCTAAGAGAAAACCACTAAAATCCATGGTTCAACTTTGAACCCCACGACCATTTTTCCCAGTTCAACCCCCAGGCTTCTTCAGCCTTAAAACTTCCTCAAAATCATCTTAAAAAGTTCCTAATAACCCCTAAGCTCATCCTGATCATCTAGAATCAACCATAACGTGCAAAATAAAAAGAAAATGGAAAATTGGTTAAACCGAGTACCTCTCGGTTTTGTGCTCCTCCACGGCGGTTCCAGCCTCCTGCAGCCGTCATCAGTCCATCTCTCACTCAGTCTCACTCTCAGGGTCTCACAACCATGCTCAAATGGAAGGGTTGGATTGGTTTAGGGGGGGTGAGATCGGGTTTGGTTTTGAGAAAACAAAGGAGATGTCGATGCGTGAATGTATATGGGTGGCCTGTGGATGGGTGACACTTGTCACTCATCCATTGGGTAGGAACTAAATATCTGGGGCCCACTAGAATCCAAAAGTTAAGTCGTTTCGTAAAACGTGCAATAGTTCCCTTGAACTTTCGTGAACTGTAACTTCATCGTCGAACGTCCGAATTCACCGTGCCGCCTGTCTATGGATTCGTAGCGTCCCGATCTACGTAACGGTCATCGGCCCTCGGCCCTCGGCCATCGGACCTCCCAGTCAAAAAGTCAACATTTTGCCCCTTTTAACCAAAATTACCAAAATGCCCCTTAATTTCCGAACGTCATAACTTTTTCCTCGAATGTCGGAATTGAACGTGACACCTGTCTATGAACTCGTGACGTCCTGAACTACGTCACAGTCATCGGTCAAAGTCCATTTGACTGCCCGAATGAAAAGTCAACGTTTTACCCATTCTAGGGGCAAAACGGTCATTTTGCACCGTTCGGCCGATTTCGCCTAAATAATCACCGATTATCCTCACTAATCATGATTAGTCACTAATCTAATCCTGGAATTCGGGACGGGTCGTTACAGGTGACTCCCTGAGAAGTTGCACCATGAGCTCCCGAAAACAAAACCGTGAAGGCGAAGAGGCCCAAAACGGATAATATCGTGCTAGAGTCGGGTCCTGACACGGGCTTAGTCATAAATATAAAAGTCTAGACACTTTGTCGAGCCGAGTTTTATCGGGCTTTACGGGTCGGGCCTAATGATCCCATTGGGGTTAGCCTCAATTGGATTTTTAGAAATAACTAGTTTAACCTTTAAAAAAAAACTTGTTTGAAGTTCGAAAAAAAAGTATGAAAGAAAAAATAGTATTACAACTTTATCATCAAATTAAGTCACTTTCACTCTCAACCAGCTCAGTCTCATAATCACTACATCTATCTAGTGCTTATATGATGAAGCAACATAAAACAAATTCTTGTTTTTACAACCTAAAGCAAATCTAGTGACTACATCCATCAACTTTTAAAAAATATATTACAACCTCATCATCAAATTCTTGTTCATTACAACCTAAAGCAAATTGTGTGTTAAAACAAATCATGGCTATATGTTTATCTCAATTTGATTATGACTATATGTTCTTTATGTAAATGGATATAAATGTGCAAAGATGACTACACAAAGAAATAAAACATTGATATCAATCATGTCAAAAACATGAGGCATAAAATTGTACTGTTTTCCTGATTTCAATATTCCAATGCAAAAAAATAATGTCAATTGTGCCTAAATTTCAATTGTGTTAGACTAACCAAGGTTAAAACAGGAAAAACCACAGTTATGAGATAATTTAACACATGAATGCAAAAGACACATCATACCATATTTGGATCATAACCATAGAATCCTAAATAATAGAAAGAGCGAAACTTTACTTCATTTCATTACTCACGGAATAACTTTATTACAAGCAAGATTAGGTTCACACAAAAGACATATATTCGGTGGTAGCACACATAAACCATAAACAAAATTAAGAAAGAATCATACATAAATTAAACCACAATAATTAATAATTAATAATTAATAATTATATTATATATATTCGGGTTTATGATCCGAGTTTATATGGATTGGTCGGGCTGGGCTTATCAGGCCTTATCGGGTTCGGATTTATCAGATTTATTAAAATCCCCCCTCCCCTATAATTAAAAAAAAAAAGTAAGCAAATTCGGATGTGATGCAATTAGGAGTGTTTAGTAATTTTGAATTACTGGGAGTCTAATTTTTAAAACGGAATGTAGCAACTTACATACCGCCGTGTTATTATATTAAGTTACAAAATTATATAAAATTTCATTTGTTCAATGGTTTTAGATCTTCGAATAACAATTTAGTAACATGTATAAAATTCTTAGAAAATGAGCCATACAATCAAATATGAGATATTTTTAGGAATAAATGAAGATATTTTAATTACATTCGAACAAATTGTGAAAATTATATAATATTGTAGGTTAAGAAAGAAAAATCATAATCGCAAAAAAAATCATTTCTATTTTTGGTTACATGTGATGTTTCTATTTTATTCGTTATTTTATTCTTTCAATATTTCACTTATTTTATAAATAAAATGGTAATGAAACCAACATTTCTATCCATAAGTTTTACCGTCTTAAAGAGTACTCCTAGGTCAAAACTATATTGAATTTATGCCTTAGTAAAACCCTCCAATATTTAGCAAGAGAGTGTCTCCACTCTCCACCCACACGAAATATGGAAAATAATCGAGATGGAGAATTGACAAAAAAAAAATCAGGAGGGAAAATGGCATTATGGCCTTATGGGTCTTTCATTTTGGACCGCATTAATATTTGGTTCGCTTCCAGACATATTTATAGCACTACTAGGTGCCGATGCGGTGGTCCGATTCTCAGTTGCCCGTCCAACCTGGCGACATGACAAGGAACAAGTAAATAACTACACCTAAATCCCCATTTTACCCTTCACCACACTCCATTATTTACACGTCACCACCAGCCAGTCTCCACGTAATTTCCCCCGAACACATGATTTGTTACGTATTTCCTTTGCAGGAGTACCTATTTAATGCTTCGCCATGGAGATTTCTGTCTCTGGGTTTTTTCCTGTTATCCAAACAAACGAAATCAATCCTCCGAGAGGAAATCCAAACTTCGAAACCCCAGGTGTTTCAGCAACGGAGGTTGGATTTCCAATTCGCCATCCAAAAGGAAACCTACAAGAAAAAAAGAAGTTCAAATTTCAAGAAAAAGAGTTGCCCGGAGAGAATTGTTTCGAGTCTTTGAGCTGTCTGATTGCTCGTATGTTCTTCTATTTTCCAATTCAACCCGGTAAGTTTATAATCGTAATGTTCTTCATTTTTCCTTGATTCGTTTCTTGAATTTTCAACGCGGATTTTCATGTTTATTCTTTGTTTGCATTGGAGAATATTCGTGATTGATATGTTTGATTGCGGAGGAATCGTGGGAAAAAGAAATTTGGGAAATTTCAGCATCTTAGAGCTCAAATTGTTGGTGTTGTATCGAAAGGCTTCAAAATGAGGGATAAGAGATTCTTTTCCTTCTTGTTTTCTTGGCAACCAAACAGGGTGTTAGGGTTTATAATCTCTTTTAGATGTCATTGATTCGTGTCTTATATGAAAATTCTTTCAGCTATTTAATTCATCTTGTGTGATTATCATTCCATCGTAAATTTATGTCTTGCAGATATCAGAAAAATGATCAAAATCATAATCAAGGAACAGGAATTTTGGATGAATGTGTGAATTTTTTTTTTATTGAGCATTAGTGATTTGAGTTTAGATGTTAGTTGGGTTTTCACTAAGTTTTGAGAGGTTGTTAGTGGCTTGACCAGATGAATGTGGTTGGTAGAGTTGGGAGCCTAATTTCCCAAGGAGTTTACTCTGTTGCCACCCCTTTTCATCCCTTTGGTGGGGCTGTTGATGTCATTGTTGTTCAGCAGCAGGATGGGACATTTCGAAGCACACCTTGGTACGTTCGTTTTGGTAAATTTCAGGGTGTTCTTAAGGGTGCGGAGAAGATGGTCCAGATAAACGTAAATGGCACCGATGCAAATTTTCATATGTATCTTGATAACTCGGGTGAGGCTTATTTTATAAAGGAGGTTGATTCTGGTAAAGAAAGTGAGATAAATGGGGTTGTGAAGGATTCTGATAATTTAGGTGCTAAGCTAGATGGTCTTACGTTGGAGGATGATGGCCAGAGTCACGAGATACGTAGACTTGAGCATAGTGTCTCTGATTCGATTGCGGTTCAAATGCGAGATGAGCATGAATCTTTGGGTGCAAGCCGGTTGGGAAGGGCTGAATCTGATGCTGACCGAAGGTATTATGAGTTTCAAGATGATCATTCTTCTCTAGAGGGTTCTGTTGATTTATCGGAGTATGGGTCAAGCCGATATGACAATGTAGACAGTGAACATATAGTGGAATCACAGAATTTAAACTCGGAAGTCATATTGGTTAGTGTCGATGGGCATGTATTGACAGCCCCCATCTCAGCATCAGAACAGACCGCTGAGAACTTGGAATTAGACACGCCTCGATTTAATCTAGGCCCAGGGGAAGAGACGGACTTCTGTGAAGGCAATGAGGAGTTCAGTTCTGGTGAAAATGCTTGGGCTGCTAATTATATTAGTAAGCTGAATGCATCTACATCTGGTAATGTTTGTGGCAGTCAGAATGATGATAAAGGTATTGGTCATCAGTCAGAAGTTGATGAAGCAGAGGGTGAACATGAATGTCAACCAGAATCCCAACCCATTCAAACGACTTCAAGACAGGAAAGAGATCTTCAGATTCATAGTGATTCAGAAGAGACACCTGCTAACAAGGCAGATGCTTTCAGGAGCTGTTTGGAGCTAGAAGAAATGGGAAAACATGTTGAAAAAACTGATGTTAAAGACGAGGGCTCCTCATTGGAAAGTCAGAATTCACCAGAAAAATCTTATCAGTCTCTTCCGGTGTTTGATAGAACTGAAGATGTTAGTGTTGTTCAATCAAGAAATAACAATGAGCTATCTGCTTCCTGTGGTTCTGTTTCATCAGGAAAGAATATGGCTCCAGATTTACAAGTTGGCAATGAATCAGTTGAGAAGGTTGCGAGCTCTTCAGAGCAAATAATTATTGACAGTTCAGCTGAGAAGGTTGCAATTTCTTCCGAACAAATTAGTGTTGCCAGCATGTCTGTACACTATGCCATTAATGATCCAGAGTGGAGGGATGAGCAGTGTGCTACATCAGAAGAAGTCGATGGGACAGAGAGTAGTGAACTAAGACCTGAAACTGGAGATGAATGCTGTAAAAGTGAGCTAATAGAACCCCCAACCGAACCTTCAAGTGAAGAAACACAAAATGAGCTAATAAAACCATCAACAGAATCTTCAAGTATAGAAACACAAATCCATTCAAGCATAAGTAAGCACTTCTACCGTCCTCAATTGTTTTCAAACCTCCTTATTTTTCCTTCATTATAGAATCTGATTCACGTTTACTGATCTTACAACCTGCAGGGTTTGAGATCTCACTCTGTGGGAATGAGCTTCATGCGCGTATGGGGGCGAATGCTGCTGCTAAATCCTTTGATGCACATTGTGTATCCGCAGAGGATTTTATGACTTCTGCGACTTCAATTTTGAAAAATGAAAACCTTATCATCCGATATAGAGGAAGATACTTCTCATGGGAAAAAGCAGCTCCTGCTGTTCTTGGAATGGCTGCATTTGACCTAGATTTACCACTTGAGCCAGAGGATGCAATTCCTGTAGAACAAGATGCCTCAGAAAAACCCAGGGATGTGGATTCTGGATCACCTTCCACTCCTAGTGGACGGAGATGGAGGCTCTGGCCTATTCCATTTAGAAGGGTCAAAACACTTGAGCACACCAGCAGTAATTCATCAAATGAGGACGAATTTGTTGATTCTGTATCTGGGCTGCAGAATTCGCAAGTTGAAGCAACTCCTGAGTCCCCTCAAAAGCAATTTGTAAGGACAAATGTTCCAACGACTGAGCAGATAGCGTCTTTAAATCTCAAAGAAGGTCAAAATATGATAACGTTCAGTTTCTCTACCCGGGTTTTGGGGACACAACAGGTTTGCCAATCATCTGGTGTTTCAATTATAAATATGTACTTTAGCTGGTAGACTTCAATGTTCCTATTATTTTGCTGCTAAGTGAGGTTTATCCTTACCAGGTTGATGCCCATATTTACTTGTGGAAATGGAATGCCAGAATTGTAATTTCTGATGTTGATGGAACTATTACCAAGTAAGGCTTCTGTCAATGTAATATGGTATTGGTGGTTAAAATAGGATTGCTTCTGCAACTTGTTAAAAGTCGATGGAAACCGTTGAAAATTGCGGTTCTCTTGCTTTTTTCTATTCCTAGAGGACAAAACCATAAGATACCGGTTTAATGCCAGAAAGTCATACAAAATTAGTCCTTTGGACTATCATATGACTGCTGGGAAATCTGGAAGCCTATCAAAATTGAAAGATTACTAGAGATATAAAGTAGGCAAGATACATTTGATGATAAAACTTTTAACCTGCATACGTTTTTCCAGGTCCGATGTTTTAGGTCAGTTCATGCCATTAGTTGGAAAGGATTGGACACAATCTGGAGTGGCTAGACTTTTCTGTGCAATTAAGGTATGTTTCTTACTTTTTCTGTAAGACCATTTGGGGTTAAAAAATAGGACTCACATAGCTTAATGATTTAACTGAACTTAATGAGACTGCAACACTTTGCAGTCAAGGTTATGAGATTGATTTGCCATCAGGGTTCCATTAAGGTCATTGTTGAAACAATGCAACTAAATGTCTTCACTTTTATGGAATGATCTGGATTTATTTTGTAAATTGATATCAAACTCTGAGTCGACGTTTACTACAGGAAAATGGATATCAGCTACTGTTTCTGAGTGCCCGTGCAATTGTACAGGCATATCTGACGAGAAGCTTTCTACTCAACCTTAAACAGGTAACCTAATAACCTGGTTTTTGGTATGTATTTCCTTCTAATCAAACAGAAAATATTTGTTCCTTCCCTCAAGTAATTCAGGGCATTGATTAATCATCTATTCTTGAGATTGTCAATATTAGAGTGGTATAAGTCAAATCGATTGCTCGTGTACTTTCAGGATGGAAAAGCTTTACCGAATGGACCGGTAGTTATCTCACCCGATGGACTATTTCCTTCATTATTTCGGGAAGGTGAGGTTATCTCTCTCGTATTTGTGGGAGTAATTTCGCTTGCATTGACTAACTGCAATTGTGTGTTTCTGGTTCCCACTGTAATGGTAATCTCGTGGCTTTTTTAATGAATTATATATCTGCGAAAACAAAAGCCAGAAGGAAACTAACAATGGAGAAAGGCATTGATAGCAAAAGTATAAATATTTAAATTAGTCTTTGTTTGCTTACAAGTTTCATTGCTGCCTGCCTTTGATTTATTGTAGAAATTGATTATTGAGTTTGCGCTGATTCATTAGTTTGTGTTCACTCATTTTCTGATGGCAGTTGTACGAAGAGCACCACATGAATTCAAAATTGCCTGTTTAGAGGTAATTAAATGGAAAGAAAAAAAAAAGTTAAAATTGGAACGGCTTTGGCTGGCATTGGATCTTTTTGTTCTGATGGCTGTGATATAAATCATATACTGCAGGACATAAAAAAACTCTTCCCTTCCGATTACAATCCATTCTATGCCGGTTTTGGAAATCGAGACACAGATGAGCTCAGCTACAGGAAGATTGGGATTCCAAAGGGCAAAATTTTCATAATCAACCCCAAGGTAAATCTTCCATTGATGCTTTTGACAAACCAAGAGCAATGTATGCATCTTCTGTGGCTAACCTGTTCTCATAAAATTGGCAGGGTGAGGTGGCCATTAGCCATCATCGCATTGATGTGAAAACGTACACATCTTTACACACCCTTGTGAACGACATGTTTCCTCCAACTTCAATGGTTGAGCAGGTAACCTGCATTCTTTTACATTCCCCACCTGAGAGCATAAACTGAAAGTACGGCTAGTTCTTATAATCAATGTCGAACTGGTTTTCAACTTGTGCAGGAAGATTTTAACTCGTGGAACTATTGGAAAGTACCATTGCCGGATATTGAGTGATGGTTGTTACTTACAGAAACATTGCCGTATGGCCGAACACGACAGCGGCTTGGAGGAGTGATGTACAATGTAGAGATTACAACACTCAACATTCTTCATCTTCTTCTTTCTCCATTCAATGCACAGAATAGAACTGATGGCCACTTTTTTTTGGTCATTTGTATTATCAGTGTAACATTCAAGCCATTGACATTGTACTAGAAATTTGGGATTTTGATAGTTAAGAAAGCTCTTTAAATAATAAAAGTTCATGCGAAACTCTGCCCTTCCCTTTTTATTACTGAAACTTCAATCCATTGAAACAGAAAAAAGAAAAAAAGAGAAGGAAATTTGTGTGCTACACACGAATAAGTTTATTGGTTTTTTTTTTTTTAAATAATAGTATTGCTGTCAGTAAGAAGCAAGCTGGAGGAGATTATATTACATATATTTGGTATTAATCTCGTTCTTTGAGAGTCAAAGTTAAATTATAAAAATTAGGCTTTATATTTCAAATGCACCATATTCTCGAATCAAGATGTCACTTTGCACTATATTCTCATTATAGGTGTTAAGTACACTATGAGACGTCTAAGTTGGTGCAAATCGCTACTTCTATGTTATTCCTGTCAATAAGACGTCCAATATAGGGGTAAAATAAAGACGTGGAATAGAATAGGTTGACGTGGAAGAGGTCGATTGTAATGATCCGTCACGAATATCGGGATTAAATATTAATTAACTATAGTTTAGAATGACTGATCGGGGATTAGTTGAGAGAAATCAGACGGTTGGTGCAAAATGATCGTTTTGCCCTTAGGCGTGGGCAAAAAGTTGACTTTTGACCTGAGAGATCCGATGGCCGAGGGCCAGGGACCGTTACGTAGATCGGGTCGATACGAATCCATAGACAGGTGGCATGCCGAAATCGGACGTCGAATGGAGAAGTTATGATCACGGGAACGAAATCGGGGATTTACATCTCGAGATTTGTATTAATTATTATTTTAATCCAGTTGGGCAGATATTTGTATGGGGCACTTGGATGAGTGACAAGTGTCACTCATCCATTGGAGGCTTGCCCTTAAATTGTGGATCTTGTTCCCATTGGCCCATTTGTAATTAAATCAAACACACACCCATCTCTCATCCTAGCCCTTCATTTCCCTCAATCCTCTCATCCTCACCATTCATTTTCCCTCAGATGATCATCATCATCAAGAACCCACACCATTTCTACTAGACCGTGAGAAACCTTCCATGGAATTCCTTGAAACTTCACCTGTTGGTCGTGGCGTGTGAATGGAAAAGTATGAGTGGATGATGAGGAATGTATTGGTGCCACCGTGGAAGGCCGCCGTGTACGGTGGCAGAAGCGGGCAGGTAAGCCGTGTGCTCTGTTTCTTAGCATTCGAAAATGGTGGGTCGAGTTCTATCAATGATGGACGGTTTTGGTGGTTTGTTTGAGGTTTTGGAGGATAGGACGAGGTTAGTGGTGGCCATGGAGGTGCACAAAAGCGACAGTAAGCCATTTCCCGTAAAATTCGACTTTGAGTTCAAAAATGGCAAATCACAAATTGGTCCTTGTTAATCGAATTGGTTGCTTAGGTGAGTATCTGGGAGTTGCCAGGAATCGATCAAGATTGGTTTCAGGGTCTGAGGTGAACTGTAGTGGCTGGAGACGGCGGAGGAAAATGGAAGCTTGGATAGTCGATCGGGGAGGTAATTTTCAACCCCTAAGTTCAGGTTTTGACATCATTAATCGAATAGAATTAAATGGAATTGAAAATAGGTGGAAAAATGGAGAAAACCAGGAACGTCGGTTCGGTTGGACCGAACCGGTCTGAACCGAGTCTGCCTGAGGAGGACGATGAACAGTGTCTGGCGCGTGGGTTTCACGCACAGGGAGTTCAAGCCGCGCGTGGGGGCGCGTGAAGGGATTTTTGGGGAAATTTCAACATGTGAAATAATCTATTCGATGTAACGAACATTTTGGGACTGGTTTCGTGTCGATCAGACACTGTTTCGATATGTTTCGGGGTGTCCGAAGGTTTTGAATCGAGTTTAAAAATAGTTAAAAATGAGGGAAAATTACGAGGCTTTAATAGGAGGTTAATGAAGAGGTTAGTAACCCTCTAGTGTGGTTTGGACATCCTTGGAAGTCTCGATGATAGTGATGGGGTCCTGGAAGGCTCATGGCACGCGTATCGAGGCGGTAGCGTTGGACTGTCTGTGAGTGGACTTCGTTTTCTAAATTGTGATGCATGCATAACTATTTTATATGTTTTACATACGTGATTTCTATGATGATGATTGTGGCACTGGTGGTTTATATGATGGCATGTATTTCAAGGTAATCCCGTATTTATACGTATTTCAAGGTAATCCCGTATTTATACGTATTTCGAGGTTTACGAGTTTATGCTATTGTTATGTGATTGTGAGCTTAACAATGGTTCTATGGTATGGTTTTGGTTTTGGAAAGATGAACTCAGACATGAGACCCATTTGAATTATGTGATCAGGCTAGGGGCTCAGTTGGTTTACGAAATCGGGCTGAGACACTTTTGAGTTATGTGATCGGGTCGGGGGCCCAGTGGTTTACAAAATCGGGTATGAGACCCAGTTGAGTTTTATAAATGTGATTTCGAGTTTGGGACCCTATGTTTCATAAACGTGATTTCGGGTCGGGGACCCTAAATGAATTTGTGATGTTTTATGGAGATTTCGGGCAGGGCCCATCGAGATGTTTTGAAATGACTTTGTAAAAATGTTTTTCCATACAACATCTTGATACGAGGATATGTGATGGTCTCCTCCAGGTGTCTGGGACACTGGGGAAGTCAAGGTGCATTGCCTGCGAGGGGTCATTATACGGAGCTACCGGACCGTATAGTGACTCACGAGCAGGAATGCTATGATTAGATGTCTGAGACGTCAGACATCTGGGACGTCAGACATCTGGGATGTCAGAGATATTGACCCGGAGAGACCCCAGGTAGCACGCGTTGCTTATTACAGTGAGATATGACGTATAGGACGTCGAGCGTCTGGGATTCTAGGCATCTGGGACGCTAGGCATCTAGGATGCTGGAGATGGTTATGTGGTAAATATAGATTATGGGATTCATGAATGGTATTTCGGTATTTGTGGATTTGTGGGTATGGATTTGGGCAGTGACCCACTTGGTTTTAGATTTACGGATTTTGGTATTCTACTGTTTTGGGCTGAGTTCCCACACTTGGTTTTGAGTTACGGTTTTTGGGCTAAGGCTCTAATGACTTCTTTGAGTAAATGTTTTGATTACTGATTTTCTGCATGCATACTTTTTAGTGAAGGGTATATGTAACGACCCGTCCCGGAATTTAAGATTAAGGAAGTGATTAGTGACGGATTAGTGAGGCTAATCAGTGGTTAGTTGGTTACTGTGGGACTTTGGGCGTAGAATGACGATTTTGCCCATGGTCTGGGCAAAATGTTGACTTTAAGTTTGGGCAGTCAATTGGACATTGACCGATGACCGTGACGTAGTTCGGGACGTCACGAGTCCGTATACAGGTGGCACGCCCGATTCCGACATCCGATGAGGAAGTTATGATGTTCGGAAGGTTGAGGGCACTTTCGTAATTTGGTTAAAAGAGAGGAATTTGTTGACTTTTTGAATGACAAGGTTTCTTCACGAAAACCAAGGACCGTTAGATAGGTCTCGACGCCCTGAGTACAACGACAGGCGGCACGCCTTTATCGGACAATGAACGCGTGAGATACAGGTCTAGAAAGTGAGGAGTAAAACCGTAAATTGAACCATTAGGGGTATTTTGGTCTTTTTGCACCTTGGGAAGTGTGTCAATTAGATGAGGACAGGTGTAAAGGGTTTAATTGGATACTTTGGGCTTGGGCCACCAGGTGTGTGACACCTGGCTGTTTTCTGGTGGCTTCTAGCCACTACCTGGTTTAAATTAAATGGGTTGTGTTGGTGTTAATCGTGCATTGAGAGGAAAACAGAGCCTGAGAACAGGGAGGAAATCGATCGATTGTAGGAAGTGTGTGAGGTTTTGTGACCCAGTGAGTATGAGTAGGGACTAATTGGGATAGTGGTGAGTGGTTCTGGGTGAAGGTTGGGAGAGGAAACAGTTGGGAATGTGAGGGAAAACAGTGAGAAATAGAGAACTACCATGCAAGGTTGAGAGGGCAATCGATCAAGACATTCGAGTTTGAGGTTTGTGGTGGTGTTCAGAGGACCAGATGAGTGTGTTGGAGACCCTGAGACCCACGACGAAGCTCACGACAGTGAGCAGAGGCACGGGTAAGCTCTGGTTCCCCTGTTTTTAAGTTTTGTTTCAAACTAAGAGTCATGGGTCTAGGAGCTTAGTCGAGCTGTTCTGTGGGTCCTAATAGGTTTAGTAAGTTGAATATGAGCTCAGGGAATTAACTTGTGGCTGGGAGAACAACCTGTGGCCGGGAACAGAATTGGGATTTTTCTGGGTTTAAGCTCGAATTTGGGAGAGGAGTGTTAGGCCGTGATGTCGTGTGTTTAGTAGTGGAATAGGTTGCTAGGAAGGGGACGAAACTAGTGCGATCAAAATGGTTGGAAACGGACTGGATTTGAGGGGAAAATCGGTCACGCCGATTCGGTTCGGTTAGACCGGTCTGAACCGGGTGAACTGAGGTTGAAGACGATGAACAATGCAGGCATGTGAGGCCCACGTACAGCCCCTTTGGGCGGCGCGTGGGGGCGCATGGGGCGTTTTCCGAGGAAGTGTCCAACATGGTTTTTGGTCTAATTGTTGTAACGAATCTTTTGGGATAGGTTTCGGGACAATCAGACGTCGTTTCGTGTTAGTTCTGCGGGATTGAAGGTCTAGGGTCCCGTTTAAAGTACGCTTAGAAGTTCGGGAAAGTTATGGGATTTGAGTAGGACTTTTGTGAAGTGGTTAGTAACCTCGTTATGGGCTTTGGACAGGTTCGGGGAAGTCGAGGATAGCGGAATGGCAGGGAACGGCGTAAGTACACACGTATCGAGGCGACGACGGAATGGTCTGTGAGTGGACTTTGCTTTCTAACTCTTGATGTATGCATATATGCTTTTATATGTTTTCTATACTCGATTCTATGATTTGATTTATGATTGTGATGGTTTATGGTTTTTGCACATTTTTCGAGGAAAGTACGGTATTTCACGTTTTACGAGATTTTGATGGATATTGTAATTTGAACCTGGTTTAATGATTTGATTTCGGGATTTGAAATACGATTTGATTTCAAAGAAAGTAAAAGGATTTCAGAAAAGGGTTTTCGGGCTTGAAGCCCAGTTCAAAAAGTGGTTTTGAGAAACGTGATTTCGGATTTGTGAATCGGAATTCCAGATGACGATTCGGGACTTGAAGTGGATTCCGGGTTTGGGTTCGAAATGGTTATTCCGGATGCCGGTTTACGGAATGATGGTTGCTGACTCGGATCTAGAAATGAGGTGGATATGATTCTGGATTTGGATTCGGAATGACGGTTCTGGATGCTGGAAGGGCTTCGGACCAGTGGTTTCGGATTCGGTTTTGGATGTGGATTTTGAAATGGGTTTTCAAACGGTTTTGGATTGGATTTGCTGGGTCTGGTTATTGGGTTTAAAGACCCGGATTATGATTGACGGGGGACGGGCCTGGATTGGGTTTAAAGACGGGGATTGAGTTTAAAGACTCGGATATTGATATTTTCCCCCGTAGGCCTGTTGAGTTTAAAGACTCGAGAGTTTAAAGACTTGGGAGTTTAAAGACTCGGATTATATTGAGGCCTGGATTAAGTTTAAAGACTCGAGAGTTTAAAGAGATCCAGCATGTTCGGTGAATGGAAATATGATGTGGTTTTCAACAAGGTTTTTCGATGTTTTGGGCAGTGGCCCGGATGAAATTGTTTTCGGTGGTTTTGGACTGAGGCCCGGGATTTGAGAAAAAGGAAAATGTGTTTGGTTTTCATACGTGTTTTATGACATGAATTTGATATGCATGCATTGGTTTTTGAAACGGAGGGTATAAATGTCATTGTTTTATGAAATGTTTTTGAACTATACTTTATTTTTGTCCACTCACAGTGTTTTCGTGTTTTCGATACCCTCCAGGTTGTTGTGGCCCGGGCTGTCGGTCGAGAGAGACGGAGACATCACACGTACGATCTACAGTAGACTCCGTGCACTCTGGGAAGTTCGAAAGTTTTTGGACGGTCGGATCGAGAATCCCTTGTCCGACTTACGTGTCACATGAAGGTTGGACGTCAGTTTGGCCTTCGTGTCATGCGTAAGTCAGACGGGAGCAGGGTTTAATCCCTAAACCTGGGGGATTAGGGGTGGGCCCCGACAGTATAAATATCTTTTATGAATGTGTTTTATGAAACTATTGATTTTCGTCCACTCACAGTTCTGAATGGTTTTAATGCCCTTTAGGTTGATCACAGATGCAGGTTGTAACAGAGACCGAGACAACGCACTCCTCCACCGATCCTGGCGCGCTCTAGGAGCCCTGTATGGGCTAAGGTATGTATTATCCCTTGTCTGACACTTCGTGTCAAACGAAAGCATGACACATTCCACGTTAATCCCGGGGGGATTGGGATGGGTCGTGTCATCAACGCTGGTATAGAAGAGGTGGACGTGGAATCAAATCAATCTCTCTCCCTCGCGACCTAATTTTGAAATCTAGAAATTGGGGATTTCGTGATTGGGGAATTCTAGGGTTTGAAGAATTCGCGATTTGGGGATTTCAGAAGTTGGGGAAATTGGTAGCTCTGCTCTCGACATTGGAGGCGTTGGAGAAGTCGGAAGGCTTCTGCGAGGATGATTCGGTAAACCGAAGGGCTGAGTAGCCCATTTATGGTAATTGCATATTCATTTTCAGTTAGAAGAATATACATGTTTTTACTCGATTTCGATTGGTATTTGAAATGATAGGCACTTATGTTTGCAGATTATTGGATATTGATTGTTAAATGAATTGGGACTGGAATTATATGGTGTTAATGCTAGTACATTAGGACTGGAATTGATGGACTAGTATGTTGTTAGTGCTAGTACATTAGGATTGTAATTGGTGGAATTATATGTTGTTATTTCTAGTACATTAGGACTGGAATTGATGGAATTGTATAATCTTAGTGCTAGTATATTAGGACTAGAATTTGTGGAATTGTATGTTCATGAGTTTATGTGTGCTTAGGTGATGAATTGTTCCTATATGATTTGGTTTGTGTTTGCAGATGATGTATACTTATTCATTATGAAGATTCATTATGGTGGGACACTTTGTATAGATGAGTCGATTTGGTCTTACAACGGAGGTGAATTAGTCTACATAGATTGGTGCACAGTTGAGTTATATCTACATAGATTGGCTATCGAGGGTATTTAGCGTGGTTTTAATACTTGGGGACGTTCAGGGAACGTTCATTATCCTAACGTGGGGGTGGCCAAATTGGGGGTACCCATGGTCGTGGGGTACGAGTGGTGTTACGGGATCGTCGTTCGGAATGAACGGAGATCCAGGGTAACAACTTTGCACACTGTGTGCTAGCATGGATGTTCATGTGCTAGCATGGGTGTTCGTGTGCTATGTATGGATATTGGTATGGTGATACCTATATGCCAATACTAGTATGGATGCCTGTGTGCTGATACTGGTATTGATGATGGTGCGTTGGTGCTGGTACTAGCGCTGGTGCTGGTGACAGTAATTGTGATGACGATGAGCCACCAGTTGGGGTATGACTCTGTCATGATGAACAGATGATTGGTATCTGCGACTCAGTGGTGGTTGAGTCTTGGACTGGATGGGATCCAGTGGAGGTTGTGTCGTGTTGGGATGAGTTCCGACAGATATACGATGACTTGTGATGAACGGATAAAATGGTATGATTGAAAATTTGGGGAATCTTGGGATGCTGTTCCATATGTCATGTGTATTGGTGGACTTGGGGAGTTTTGTCAACTCCGAGATTGGTAAGATTGTTTATTTCTTATATCCCCAGAGAGTACAAGGAAATTATTGAAATTGGAAAAAGTCGGGGAAAACCATTCGTGGTATTGATGTGGGATTTTGTGATTGCGAATCACTTGGAACCTGAGGATTGAACCTGTTTAGGTTGGGATGTGGGACAGAGGCTGTATGGTATGCACATTCATGCAAAATTGGAGATATCCCGTTCGGAATCGGGCGTGTGCATACATGAGTATTGGCGGACGTAAGGTCCGAGTAATGAAATGATTTTGGACACGTGGTGGTCCAAGTGAGGTAAGGACGTGGGCAGTCCAGTGGTTGGACTTGACATCTCATTGGGAGCATGTTTGTTTCCAACATGGTTGGAACTCCCGATTTGGGGAGAGTTGTGATTGGGAGACGAGAGGAGTGCTCGTTTCCACATCGGTGATTGGTATTCCGAAGTCTTTGGGGTTGACTTCTTATTTTCTGCCGTGGCAGATGATGATTGTTGCTACCAGTACGTTGAGCGTGTATTGGTAGGTGGACCCATGTTTGGCCTTGGGTCATTGGACACAAGAGGTTGTGTATGATCTTGGATTTGGTGGTGAAATGCGAGGTCATCTTTCCACCAAGGGAAATTTGGTGAATGATTCAATGAGGGTGTAAGACCCTACGATCAGCTTTCGGATGGATTGCTTGCTACGTGGGCATGTGTGGATCCTAGGTGGATCTGATTTGCGACGTTGTCGACTTTGGTCGATGTGACGATCTAGGATCGTGATGTTACTTGTCCGATGACGTAGTGATGGATATGGATTGTGATCTTGATGATCCAGATGGGTGGAGAGTTTATCACTCTTACCTTGGTATGTGAGTCGTAAATGACGGGACTGAACTTCTTTTCGAAGTGAAGTCCATATGGTTTGTGACTTGGTTGAGTAGGTTTCCGATGTGGTCGGATTTTGTCAAACTCTGACGTGTGGATATTGGGATTGGCTTCCCTATGAAGTCAATCGAGTGTTTTGGAGAGGCAACCGATAGATTCGGTTACGTTACGTCTTGATGGACGTAAACGAGATTTTGGGTTTTGGAACCGAATTTCTGGGTGACGATTCAGGATTCGATTGCGAAGCTCGAAAATGGATTACTGGATTTGGGTGCGGAATGATTATTCCAATGCTAGCTTACGGAATAATGATTTCGGATTCGGATTTGGAAATGGATTAAAAATATGATGTTGGGTTCGGATTCGGGATTTCTTACGAAATTGCGGATTCGGATTTGGAATTGGAACTAGATGACGGGTGGAGTTCGTTTTGTCTCATGTTGGTTTGGGGCAAAGGTACTTCATTGTTGGAACGTGTTTGGCTATGACCTGGGTGGCTATAGTCAGATTGATGGATTGAGGTACGTACAGGGTACGAGGATTGATACTGGTTAGGCTGAGTGGTGCCTAATGGCGGTACATGGGATGTACCAGTGGTGTGTAACTAATGTGTTGGTAATCGGCTTGGTTCTGATACCATTTGTTTGGCTGTATTGTGGACTGGACATTGGATACTGTGCGCTGGGCAGATTGATCTTGTCGGGTTCAGTGATTTTATGAGCAGGTGCTCTTAGCCATGGTTGGCTTGTGGAACCCTAGTATTGATATGTGTGATCACTGCTGGGCTGGTATTCAATGTGTTCCAGTTACGCCACTTGATTGGGTTAATTGACGGTATACGTACACTCAGGATGAGTGAATTGGTGGTCTGAGTAACCACGAGTAGCCTTGTGTGACTTGATCACACCGTGATTTTCCCAGCGTTTTGGTTCGCTAACGGAGTCGGCAATTATGGACATTGAGATTATTTTGTGTCGCAGGATTGGGCTTGCCCTGCGAATTGAGATCAGGTGGTTGATCTTACGCTACATCGAGGGTGATGTAGTACGTGGTGTTGTCACTGACTAACAGATGGTTGGGGCTTTACTAGGGTGGTAAAGCTTAGTGGTGACAGTTTGACTGATGGTGTCAGCATGGACTGACAAATGAGATTTGGTGACTCCCAACGGGAGCAAATGTAAGGATTTATTGATAATGGAAAGGAACCATCTAGCTGAAGGAGTCAACTAAATGGTTAGGCGATTTTATCGCGGATCAGGTGATCATGTCCACTCGAGGTGGTCGAGTGTTGTTGATTGTAACGTATGACTGAGATGGTATGTCTGGGTACAGCCGAGGCTGGTGTTGACCCAGTGTGTGGGTGTACAAGTGTACACAGATGTGAGGTCGAATTGTTTTCCACAAGGTGGTTGTGGAATAAGGTGATTGGTAATTTCGAGGACGAAATTCTTTAAGGAGGGAAGGTTGTAACGACCCGTCCCGAATATCGGGATTTAATAATATTTAATTGTGATTTACTAATCTGGGATTAGTTGGGCGATTTCGGACGAATTGTGCAAAATGACCGTTTTGCCCCTGGGCGTGGGCAAAACGTTGACTTTTAATTCGGATGGTCAAATGGACTTTGACCGATGACCGTGACGTAGTTCGGGACGTCACGAGTTCATAGACAGGTGACACGTTCGATTCCGACGTTCGTGGTGAAAGTTATGATGTACGGAAGTCCAGGGGCATTTTCGTAATTTGGACGAAAGAAGGGGAAATGTTGACTTTTTGACCGGGATGTCCGATGGCCGAGGGCCAAGGACCGTTACGGAGGTTTCGTCGATGCGAATCCAACGACAGGCGGCACGCCGAAATCGGAGATTCGACGACGAAGTTATGGGTCACGGAAGTTTGGTTTCGTTATGCACGCATTACGAGGCGTGGACACGTGGCGTTCTCTGATTGGTCTGAATTTCTGAGTGGGACACGTGGACCACTAACCTTTAATTATTGGGATCAGATCTGGATTGGTCAGATTGTTTAAATTATAGGATTTAAATAATATAAAGTATTCCCACTTATTGCATCTTTTGATCTGGACCCTTAATCTCAATGGTGAGATTGAATCTGGACCATCCATTTTTCTTTATCATCTCCCTTCCCATATTATAATTGCTAACCGTGTGCACAACCATTCGAACCGTGCACCAGAACCTTCACACATCTCCTCTGTGCACATGTGTGGGTCACTGAGGTTGTGAGAACCGGCGGAAGGCGACAGGGCGTCGGCGGCGACCGCGGTGGTCCACGGCGGCTGTGTTAACCCGAGGAGGAGGTTATGCCCAGATTTTTGGAAATCGACGATCCGTCGTGTTTCTGAGCTCCTTCTCGACTCCTTTGGGACTTGGGGTCAGAAACAGACATGGGGGACTGGTTTTCGAAGCTCGAAGTGAGCTGGGCAAGGCGGGGACGGCGGTGCTCGTAACCCGGTTCGAAACCAAAAATGGTGATCGGGTTTTGGATGGGTTTTGGACGTTGGATTTGATCCTACGGTGTTCTCTGAGCATAAAAAAAACCTTGTGGACGTGATTTTGGGGCTCGAGGCGGCCGGAATCGGGAGGAAGGACGATCGGAAAATTCTGGACTTCGGGTTTGAGTCAGAGGTAATAATCTGGACGTTACTCCTGGTTTTTGATTCCACAGAACTATTAGTTGAACTCAGACGATCTTGCAGGTGAAAACCCCGTCCAAAATGATCCAGTATCGACGGAGAACCAGTCGGGTTGGCCCGCGGGTCACGGCGACCCGTTTACCAGTCGTTCGGGTTGAACGACGGTGACCAGTACCCGGCGCGTGGGTTTCACGCGCAGGGAGTTCAACCGGCGCGTGGGGGCGCGTGTGAGGTAATTTTGGGAAACTTCCAACATGACTTTTGTCCTATACAATGTAACGAACATTTTAGCGTTGGTTTCGTGTCGATCGGGTCCCGTTTCGTTATTGTTCGGGATGTCCGAAGGTTTTAAATCCAGCTTAAAAATACTTAAAAATTCGGGAAAATTACGGGACTTGAATAGGATGTTAATGATGAGGTTAGTGATCCTCTAAATTGATTTGAACAGGATTGGGAGTCCCGGTGATAGTAATGTGGCCTAGGAAGGCCTATGGCACGCGTATCGAGGCGCTCGGTTAAATGGTCTGTGAGTGGAAATTGGTTTCATAAATTCGATGCATGCATAATTGTTTTATGATTGTTATAATTATGATTAAATGATTTACTTTGGATATCGGTGAATTTAAAATGATTTCACGCATTTCGAGGTGAATTACGTATTTGCACGTAAACCGAGATTTTCTGGATTTTCACCGATTTCCATAAATGTGGTTGGATATGATTTCATGAAACGGTTACGAACTTGAATAATGTAAAATCGGGCCAGGGGCCCAGTTGAACTATGAAATCGGGCCAGGGGCCCAGTTAACTTGTGAAATCGGGCCAGGGGCCCAGTTGATTTCTACCTGTGATTGCGGGTCGGGGACCCTAAATGGAATTGAATAAATGTTTCCTGGTTTACATTTTATATATGTTCACATGCTGGAATCTATAAATGGTTTTGATGATGTTTCGGTCGTGGCACGTTTCACGGTTTTGGGCATGAGACCCGTTTGATGAAACGTAACGATCAGTTCGGATTTTACCTATGTATACCTATATGTTTTGCATGTGGATATCAATAAAATGTATTTAGTACTGCACTGTATAAATCCTTCCATATTATATTGTCTCCTCCGGCGAGGTACCCCGGAGAGGTCACGGGCGTCTAGTACGTCCAGCGTCTATGACGCTAAGCATCAGGTGATGCTGCATCAGGTGATGCTGTACCCGAACGGGGTTCGGGGATTTAACTCGGAAAAATTGAGACCCGAGTGGCACGCGTAGCCTTGTGATTGTGACCTTATTGACGTCAGGGACGTCAGACATCAGGGATGTCGGATTGGAGTGTATAGTGCAGTGGCTAAAATAATGGTTATGGTTTATATTATATGCCTTATGGTTCATATTACTGGATTTATGAAATAACTCTTGGATTTACTTTTGGAAATTGAAACTAGGCTTTGGTTTCCGGGCTAAGGCCCTAATGGTTATTTCTAAATAAATATGGGATTATTGGTTTTGGTGCATGCATATGATTTTACTGAGGGGCATAAATGTCTTATAAATGTTTTAAACAGACTTGTTTATTTTCGTCCACTCACAGCTTTTGTTTTCAATGCCCTTCAGGTTGATTCCGGATACGAGTGCAGCAGAGACTTGAGCATCGCACACCTCCTCCATCGATCCTTACGCACTCTGGAAGCCCGTTTGGGCAATGGCAATCGGTTATCCCTTGTCTGGCGCCTCTTGTCAGACGGGAGCACGTCACATTCCATGGTAATCCCGGGGGGATTGGGATGGGTCGTGTCAAGTGGTATCAGAGCCAGGTTTTGCTCTTTTGTGCGCGAAGGACGAGGGTGTGATGTCACTTTGGGCTGCTGTTCCGTTGTCAACCTGATAGATAGTTTTCGGTTTGTATGGTGGATTGGGTGTGTTTGGCCCGATACGCCGTGCATTGATGCGATTCAACCCAGGTGGGGTTGTATACGATTAACTGGTAATGTGGGACCGTCGGTTCGGTCATGTGATTATGGATTGTTGTGCCACTGGGCACAGCCGGGTTCAAGGAACCCCATTGGAGTAATGTTATGGAAATGCAAAACTCAGTTGAGTATTGGTCTAAGTTTTGGACCCTGGTAGTGTTGGCTAGTGTACGGGGTGTTGGTGCATCGGAGTTAGCCGATGACCTTCGTGGTGGAACCCACGATGGAACCCACATTGCGTTGACGATTGGATTGGATTGGACGTCTATATGATGTCAGGACCGCGGGGTCGGTCAGGTTGTGGATTTTACTGCAAAAGGCAGTTGGGTTCGGTGGAACCCTAGGGTGTGATTTTGGAACCCTAATTTATAATTGATGGGCAGGAAAAGTGAACTTTAATTAAGGAATTGTACTGCGACGTGCGGCTGAGGTCATGGATGACCATGTGGATGACTCTAGTGAGTCTAGTCTGGATTATGGGATTCGATCCACGGATGCGGTTATGAGATAAAATATGGAATCCCGTGTTGGATCGAATAGTAGTGTGATGTGTGGATACGGATCTTGACAACGATGACTGTTGGTCGACAGTTGTGTCGAGATAACTGGCTATCGAGGGTATTTAGCGTGGTTTTAATACTTGGGGACGTTCAGGGAACGTTCATTATCCTAACGTGGGGGTGGCCAAATTGGGGGTACCCATGGTCGTGGGGTACGAGTGGTGTTACGGGATCGTCGTTCGGAATGAACGGAGATCCAGGGTAACAACTTTGCACACTGTGTGCTAGCATGGATGTTCATGTGCTAGCATGGGTGTTCGTGTGCTATGTATGGATATTGGTATGGTGATACCTATATGCCAATACTAGTATGGATGCCTGTGTGCTGATACTGGTATTGATGATGGTGCGTTGGTGCTGGTACTAGCGCTGGTGCTGGTGACAGTAATTGTGATGACGATGAGCCACCAGTTGGGGTATGACTCTGTCATGATGAACAGATGATTGGTATCTGCGACTCAGTGGTGGTTGAGTCTTGGACTGGATGGGATCCAGTGGAGGTTGTGTCGTGTTGGGATGAGTTCCGACAGATATACGATGACTTGTGATGAACGGATAAAATGGTATGATTGAAAATTTGGGGAATCTTGGGATGCTGTTCCATATGTCATGTGTATTGGTGGACTTGGGGAGTTTTGTCAACTCCGAGATTGGTAAGATTGTTTATTTCTTATATCCCCAGAGAGTACAAGGAAATTATTGAAATTGGAAAAAGTCGGGGAAAACCATTCGTGGTATTGATGTGGGATTTTGTGATTGCGAATCACTTGGAACCTGAGGATTGAACCTGTTTAGGTTGGGATGTGGGACAGAGGCTGTATGGTATGCACATTCATGCAAAATTGGAGATATCCCGTTCGGAATCGGGCGTGTGCATACATGAGTATTGGCGGACGTAAGGTCCGAGTAATGAAATGATTTTGGACACGTGGTGGTCCAAGTGAGGTAAGGACGTGGGCAGTCCAGTGGTTGGACTTGACATCTCATTGGGAGCATGTTTGTTTCCAACATGGTTGGAACTCCCGATTTGGGGAGAGTTGTGATTGGGAGACGAGAGGAGTGCTCGTTTCCACATCGGTGATTGGTATTCCGAAGTCTTTGGGGTTGACTTCTTATTTTCTGCCGTGGCAGATGATGATTGTTGCTACCAGTACGTTGAGCGTGTATTGGTAGGTGGACCCATGTTTGGCCTTGGGTCATTGGACACAAGAGGTTGTGTATGATCTTGGATTTGGTGGTGAAATGCGAGGTCATCTTTCCACCAAGGGAAATTTGGTGAATGATTCAATGAGGGTGTAAGACCCTACGATCAGCTTTCGGATGGATTGCTTGCTACGTGGGCATGTGTGGATCCTAGGTGGATCTGATTTGCGACGTTGTCGACTTTGGTCGATGTGACGATCTAGGATCGTGATGTTACTTGTCCGATGACGTAGTGATGGATATGGATTGTGATCTTGATGATCCAGATGGGTGGAGAGTTTATCACTCTTACCTTGGTATGTGAGTCGTAAATGACGGGACTGAACTTCTTTTCGAAGTGAAGTCCATATGGTTTGTGACTTGGTTGAGTAGGTTTCCGATGTGGTCGGATTTTGTCAAACTCTGACGTGTGGATATTGGGATTGGCTTCCCTATGAAGTCAATCGAGTGTTTTGGAGAGGCAACCGATAGATTCGGTTACGTTACGTCTTGATGGACGTAAACGAGATTTTGGGTTTTGGAACCGAATTTCTGGGTGACGATTCAGGATTCGATTGCGAAGCTCGAAAATGGATTACTGGATTTGGGTGCGGAATGATTATTCCAATGCTAGCTTACGGAATAATGATTTCGGATTCGGATTTGGAAATGGATTAAAAATATGATGTTGGGTTCGGATTCGGGATTTCTTACGAAATTGCGGATTCGGATTTGGAATTGGAACTAGATGACGGGTGGAGTTCGTTTTGTCTCATGTTGGTTTGGGGCAAAGGTACTTCATTGTTGGAACGTGTTTGGCTATGACCTGGGTGGCTATAGTCAGATTGATGGATTGAGGTACGTACAGGGTACGAGGATTGATACTGGTTAGGCTGAGTGGTGCCTAATGGCGGTACATGGGATGTACCAGTGGTGTGTAACTAATGTGTTGGTAATCGGCTTGGTTCTGATACCATTTGTTTGGCTGTATTGTGGACTGGACATTGGATACTGTGCGCTGGGCAGATTGATCTTGTCGGGTTCAGTGATTTTATGAGCAGGTGCTCTTAGCCATGGTTGGCTTGTGGAACCCTAGTATTGATATGTGTGATCACTGCTGGGCTGGTATTCAATGTGTTCCAGTTACGCCACTTGATTGGGTTAATTGACGGTATACGTACACTCAGGATGAGTGAATTGGTGGTCTGAGTAACCACGAGTAGCCTTGTGTGACTTGATCACACCGTGATTTTCCCAGCGTTTTGGTTCGCTAACGGAGTCGGCAATTATGGACATTGAGATTATTTTGTGTCGCAGGATTGGGCTTGCCCTGCGAATTGAGATCAGGTGGTTGATCTTACGCTACATCGAGGGTGATGTAGTACGTGGTGTTGTCACTGACTAACAGATGGTTGGGGCTTTACTAGGGTGGTAAAGCTTAGTGGTGACAGTTTGACTGATGGTGTCAGCATGGACTGACAAATGAGATTTGGTGACTCCCAACGGGAGCAAATGTAAGGATTTATTGATAATGGAAAGGAACCATCTAGCTGAAGGAGTCAACTAAATGGTTAGGCGATTTTATCGCGGATCAGGTGATCATGTCCACTCGAGGTGGTCGAGTGTTGTTGATTGTAACGTATGACTGAGATGGTATGTCTGGGTACAGCCGAGGCTGGTGTTGACCCAGTGTGTGGGTGTACAAGTGTACACAGATGTGAGGTCGAATTGTTTTCCACAAGGTGGTTGTGGAATAAGGTGATTGGTAATTTCGAGGACGAAATTCTTTAAGGAGGGAAGGTTGTAACGACCCGTCCCGAATATCGGGATTTAATAATATTTAATTGTGATTTACTAATCTGGGATTAGTTGGGCGATTTCGGACGAATTGTGCAAAATGACCGTTTTGCCCCTGGGCGTGGGCAAAACGTTGACTTTTAATTCGGATGGTCAAATGGACTTTGACCGATGACCGTGACGTAGTTCGGGACGTCACGAGTTCATAGACAGGTGACACGTTCGATTCCGACGTTCGTGGTGAAAGTTATGATGTACGGAAGTCCAGGGGCATTTTCGTAATTTGGACGAAAGAAGGGGAAATGTTGACTTTTTGACCGGGATGTCCGATGGCCGAGGGCCAAGGACCGTTACGGAGGTTTCGTCGATGCGAATCCAACGACAGGCGGCACGCCGAAATCGGAGATTCGACGACAAAGTTATGGGTCACGGAAGTTTGGTTTCGTTATGCACGCATTACGAGGCGTGGACACGTGGCGTTCTCTGATTGGTCTGAATTTCTGAGTGGGACACGTGGACCACTAACCTTTAATTATTGGGATCAGATCTGGATTGGTCAGATTGTTTAAATTATAGGATTTAAATAATATAAAGTATTCCCACTTATTGCATCTTTTGATCTGGACCCTTAATCTCAATGGTGAGATTGAATCTGGACCATCCATTTTTCTTTATCATCTCCCTTCCCATATTATAATTGCTAACCGTGTGCACAACCATTCGAACCGTGCACCAGAACCTTCACACATCTCCTCTGTGCACATGTGTGGGTCACTGAGGTTGTGAGAACCGGCGGAAGGCGGCAGGGCGTCGGCGGCGACCGCGGTGGTCCACGGCGGCTGTGTTAACCCGAGGAGGAGGTTATGCCCAGATTTTTGGAAATCGACGATCCGTCGTGTTTCTGAGCTCCTTCTCGACTCCTTTGGGACTTGGGGTCAGAAACAGACATGGGGGACTGGTTTTCGAAGCTCGAAGTGAGCTGGGCACGGCGGGGACGGCGGTGCTCGTAACCCGGTTCGAAACCAAAAATGGTGATCGGGTTTTGGATGGGTTTTGGACGTTGGATTTGATCCTACGGTGTTCTCTGAGCATAAAAAAACCTTGTGGACGTGATTTTGGGGCTCGAGGCGGCCGGAATCGGGAGGAAGGACGATCGGAAAATTCTGGACTTCGGGTTTGAGTCAGAGGTAATAATCTGGACGTTACTCCTGGTTTTTGATTCCACAGAACTATTAGTTGAACTCAGACGATCTTGCAGGTGAAAACCCCGTCCAAAATGATCCAGTATCGACGGAGAACCAGTCGGGTTGGCCCGCGGGTCACGGCGACCCGTTTACCAGTCGTTCGGGTTGAACGACGGTGACCAGTACCCGGCGCGTGGGTTTCACGCGCAGGGAGTTCAACCGGCGCGTGGGGGCGCGTGTGAGGTAATTTTGGGAAACTTCCAACATGACTTTTGTCCTATACAATGTAACGAACATTTTAGCGTTGGTTTCGTGTCGATCGGGTCCCGTTTCGTTATTGTTCGGGATGTTCGAAGGTTTTAAATCCAGCTTAAAAATACTTAAAAATTCGGGAAAATTACGGGACTTGAATAGGATGTTAATGATGAGGTTAGTGATCCTCTAAATTGATTTGAACAGGATTGGGAGTCCCGGTGATAGTAATGTGGCCCAGGAAGGCCTATGGCACGCGTATCGAGGCGCTCGGTTAAACGGTCTGTGAGTGGAAATTGGTTTCATAAATTCGATGCATGCATAACTGTTTTATGATTGTTATAATTATGATTAAATGATTTACTTTGGATATCGGTGAATTTAAAATGATTTCACGCATTTCGAGGTGAATTACGTATTTGCACGTAAACCGAGGTTTTTTGGATTTTCACCGATTTCCATAAATGTGGTTGGATATGATTTCATGAAACGGTTACGAACTTGAATAATGTAAAATCGGGCCAGGGGCCCAGTTGAACTATGAAATCGGGCCAGGGGCCCAGTTAACTTGTGAAATCGGGCCAGGGGCCCAGTTGATTTCTACCTGTGATTGCGGGTCGGGGACCCTAAATGGAATTGAATAAATGTTTCCTGGTTTACATTTTATATATGTTCACATGCTGGAATCTATAAATGGTTTTGATGATGTTTCGGTCGTGGCACGTTTCACGGTTTTGGGCATGAGACCCGTTTGATGAAACGTAACGATCAGTTCGGATTTTACCTATGTATACCTATATGTTTTGCATGTGGATATCAATAAAATGTATTTAGTACTGCACTGTATAAATCCTTCCATATTATATTGTCTCCTCCGGCGAGGTACCCCGGAGAGGTCACGGGCGTCTAGTACGTCCAGCGTCTATGACGCTAAGCATCAGGTGATGCTGTACCCGAACGGGGTTCGGGGATTTAACTCGGAAAAATTGAGACCCGAGTGGCACGCGTAGCCTTGTGATTGTGACCTTATTGACGTCAGGGACGTCAGACATCAGGGATGTCGGATTGGAGTGTATAGTGCAGTGGCTAAAATAATGGTTATGGTTTATATTATATGCCTTATGGTTCATATTACTGGATTTATGAAATAACTCTTGGATTTACTTTTGGAAATTGAAACTAGGCTTTGGTTTCCGGGCTAAGGCCCTAATGGTTATTTCTAAATAAATATGGGATTATTGGTTTTGGTGCATGCATATGATTTTACTGAGGGGCATAAATGTCTTATAAATGTTTTAAACAGACTTGTTTATTTTCGTCCACTCACAGCTTTTGTTTTCAATGCCCTTCAGGTTGATTCCGGATACGACTGCAGCAGAGACTTGAGCATCGCACACCTCCTCCATCGATCCTTACGCACTCTAGATGCCCGTTTGGGCAATGGCAATCGGTTATCCCTTGTCTGGCGCCTCTTGTCAGACGGGAGCACGTCACATTCCATGGTAATCCCGGGGGGATTGGGATGGGTCGTGTCAATGGAGCTAATATATATATATATATATATATATATATCTTCAAGATGCTACAATAACATCTATCACTGTTTGGTGGACTTGATGTGGCAAATTAGTTACAATACAGTTAATCAAATATTATATATATGTATGTCAAAAAAGTAATGCTCCATTCTAATATTAGGCAAATACGTTAGTTAAAAAATAGAAAATATCTACTTATGTTGTGTTTAATAATGTCAAATTTAATTAATTAGCTAGTTTTAGTTTGACAATTATGTAAGTTGCACTATGAATGCTTTTAAATTTGATTCCATGCCGCTTCATCCTTTGACAACAAAAATATATATATTAATATGATATATATCATCCTACCTAAATCTACATATAATATATATTCATTTCTCATCTATGACATCGTGATCATAGAATCACTCAATACATAATTATTAAATATATTCGCGCTTATGATTAGGATTTATACGGGCGGGTCGGGTTGGGCTTATCGGGCCTTATCGGGCTCCAGCCTATCGGGTTTGAACACCCTAAGCCAAAGTCTAGCCCATCAACTTTCGGGCAGAACTGGCCCATAGCCTGTAGTGGGCTGGGTTGGGCTTTTTGTTAACGGGTCTAGTGGGTACCCATATGGCTATGGGCTTCTGGGCCAAATGGTGAGGGCTAGTCATATCCCTAGTAGCTTATCTATCTATTCTGTGGATTTGGACAATGGTAAATTGATAAAAGTGCACTCGTATGTATTCAGAATTTGTGTCGAGTACGAAAAGATAAGGGAATGTGTACCTATTTATTTGAAATCTAGAGGCGGTGATGGGATTAAACTACCAAAACATGAGGAGTTAGAAGAGCAGTCTAGTGCTAAAGTGGTGAATGGTAAAGGTAAGGCTATTCAGCAGCCTAGTGCTAAAGTGTTGAAGCGTATTGCTACAAGAAGGGGATTTATAGAGCCATGTTATGCTAGGTCTAGTATAAGTGAGAGTGAAGATAATGATGGCAATGATGATTCCACCAGTGATGATCCTGAGTATGTTGTTGATGAAGATTATGTACAAACACAAGAGGTTACTTTGGAAGCAGATGATGACAACCTGTTTGCAGCCTATGTAGATCTTGATGCTATTGCCTTTGATCGTGCACCTTCTAGTGGTGGTGATGAGGATGAGCAAACAAGTGATGGCCCAAACTCTCCAAGGTTGGATTTATTTGATTCAGAACCAGAACTAGATAGTGGGGAAGATGAGCAAGTAGATGGTAAGGGAACATGAGCCTCCTCGGAAGAATTCAAGGACGAGGAAAGTTGGAGGTATCTAGTTCAACTCTGAAACTGATGGGAAAATTCCCCAATTCTAGCTTGGAATGAAGTTCTCAAGTGGAACAATCTTCAGAGGGGCTGTGAGAACCTATTCAGTGAATACTAAGAGGGAGCTTGTTTTCAAAAAGAATTGCTCAGACAAAATCAAAGCTATATGTGTCAAAGCTAAAGATGAAGGTTGTCCATTCTTCATATATGCTTCTAGGGTGAATAAGATGGATTACTTTCAAGTGAAGAGTTTACAAGGAGAACATAGTTGTGGGAAGGGAACTACCAATTATCATGCTAATACCAGGTGGATGAAGGCGAAATACCCGAGTCACCTTACAAGTAAGAAGTGAGATCTTTGTGAATTCCAAGAAATGATCAATCAAGAAATAGGTTATAGGCCTAGTAAGACAGCATGCAATAGGGCAAGGAGGATAACCTTTGAAATTTTGGAGGGGACATATGTGAGCCAATATAGGAAGTTAAGAGATTATTGTGAAGAGATTATTAGGGTAAACATTGGCAGCACAGTGAATATCAAATCTGTGATTGAATGTAACACCCCGGACATTCGAGGATTTTAATATTTCAATTTAATGGATGAATTGACGTTCTTACCCTTGTGAATGGTATGGCCAAATTGTTGACTTTTTGATTGGTGGATTAAATGGACTTTGACCTATGACCGTGACGTAGTTCGGGACGTCACGAGTTCATAGACAGGTGGCACGTCCAATTCGGACGATCAGGGAAAAAGTTATGACTATCGGAAGTTCAGGGGCATTACCGTAAGTTGGACTTCACAGGCGAAAATGTTGACTTTTCGTTTGACAATTAATTTTCACGCGACTCAAGGACCGATAGGTAGGTCTCGACGTCCTGAGTCCGTAGACAGGCGGCACGCCAAAATCGGACTTCGTATGGCTGAGTTACGGGTCTATGAAGTGAGGGGTATTTTGGTAATTATTGAACCAGGGGCATTTTGGTCTTTTGCCCTGTTACTGTAGCAGGCCGCGGGGGACATGGGCGGCACCACCATGTGCGGTGGTTCAATCGTGCAATTGTGTGCTGGAAAGTTGGGAATATCTGATGCTTTAGAACGTGGTCTGTTGCATCCACCGTGCACGACCCCATTATTAATTCAAGATTGAAGCTTTTCGGGGGACATTTTTCAGCGGACAATTGGGCACCCACGAGCCTCTGGGACGGCTTGAAATTAATTAAAACTGATTATATAGTGTGTGAGCTTCACTCTGGTATTGAAAGGACTGAAAATAAGAGTGGACCCAGAGAGAAACCATTTCGGGAATTTTTGGAGGGAAATCGGGTTTTTGATTTCTACGGTGTGTTGGGCCAATCTAATCGTAGAGTAAGCTTTCTGGGAGCATTTGGAACACAACCATATCAAAATCGAAGGCAACCAGCCACGGGTGAGCTGGGACGGTGACTGCCGTGTTCAGAGGAATTTCAGAGGTTTGGACGACTACTTCCAGGTGAGTGTTGATTCAATTGAGTATGTTTTCCAGTTCGTTGTGATACTATGATGCTTCATGTAAGGTTAATTTGATTTCGGTTTAGAAACCAGTGAGTTGGGGTGATCAACCCGTTTGGATGATCACGGGTCGAAGGGCCGTTTGAGGATTCGATTTGGCAAATTAATAACCCAGAACTTAAATTGAATGTTTAATTAACATGTTAGGATCAAATTGGATTGAAATCGAGTAGGAATTGGTGGGTAATTAACCGGGTCAAGCCGCGGGTGGCAGGCCCGAATTACAGACAAACGGGTGAAGGTGTTGACACTGTAGCTACAGTGTCAGGCGCGTGACTTTCACGCCCAACCACTTTGGGCGGCGCGTGAGGGCGCGTTGGGGCTTATCTCCGATCACGATCAACATGACTTTTATCCCTCTCATCATTCTGAACATTTTTGGTGAAGTAACCATGTTGATCTGAGATAGTTTTTGATGGGTACTTTAGGGCCGGTTACCTCGGGGAACGTGTCGACGGATTCCCCGAGCCGGTTTCTATTTCGGACTTTGTGGTTAAACGTTGAAGACTTGTAGTGACCCTTACATGTGTTTTGGACTGACAGGAATTGTACGATAATCCCGGTACAAGTTCGTACGCGCAGGTTCACCGCGGGATCGTACAGTGAGTGAGCCATTTTCTTAAACCCTTGCGTGCATAAATGTTTTCTGGTTTATTATACTTATTCACATGCTAAAACAATAATGGTTTTGATGATATGGGAAATATGGTTATGGCACGTTTCACGGTATTTGGGCTTGAGACCCGTCTGATGAAACTTAATGATTGGTTCGGATTTTATCTATGTATATATATGCTTTGCATGTGGATATCAATAAAATGTATTTGGTACTGCACCGTATAGATCCTTTCATATTATATTGTCTCCTCCGGCGAGGTACCCCGGAGAGGTCACAGACGTCTAGTACGTCCAGCGTCTATGACGCTAAGCATCAGGTGATGCTGCATCAGGTGATGCTGTACCCGAACGGGATTCGGGGATTTAACTCGGAAATTGAGACCCGAGTGGCACGCGTAGCCTTATTATTGTGACCTTATTAGGCGTCAAGAACGTCAAACATCAGGTGATGTCGGGATTGGAGTGTATAGTGCAGCAACTAAAATTATACTTATGGTTTTATTACATGTCTTATGGTTCATATTATATGGTTTATGATTTTAAATAATGATGCATGCATGTTTGGAAAACGGAGGGGTAAATTATATGTTTTACTTATCAAATGGTTTTATAAACTTGAGTTCGGTCCACTCACCCTTAATGTTTTTGGTAACCCCTTCAGGTCACGGTACTGAGGTAGAGGAGGAACCTGAGGCTGAGGCATAGATCTACTTCTGCGTACCTGAACCCCTGTTGGGTGGTTTGCCCGCAGGTTTTATTTTAGAGTCGTGCTCGCAACTTGTAATTTTGGATTTCATCCCTTGTCTGACATCTGTTTAATTCGGATTTGATGTATGACTATAATTTGGTTATTTATGCATTTGATGTTTTGAGGTTAAAATTGGTATGAACTATCGGGTGTCAGACGGGAGCAGGGCACGTCCCCTTGTGGTCCCTGAGGGATCGGGGCGGGTCTTGTCAGCTTGGTGTCAAAGCACTAGGTTGTGGTCAGTACTAGGGTATGGTCAGCATGCTAGACTAGCGATTAGTACTAGTTACTTTTTGACTTTTAAGAATATTGTTTTCTGATCTATGCCTCTTGACAGTTGGTTATTCCTCCTAAGAGAATTCCTCATATTCGAACGGACGAGGATCTGGAAAGGGAGATGGAATGCGCGAGCATTGAAAGGGCTCAACGTTTGGTAGCCACTCCTTTCTGTGGGGGATCAAACCCCGAGGATGCTCATGATTGGATCACCAAGTGGGAGAGGATCTTCTCGGTGATGTATTGCCCTCCGGGCGAACGAGTAACCTTGGCGGCCTTCTTACTGGAAGGAGGAGCCTACCAGTGGTGGCACGGACTCGAAATGTCTGGGTGGTCTGTCCATACCACTACTTGGGAAGCTTTCCGTTCCAGATTTCTGGACCAGTACTACCCGCGATCGTTCCGCGCGGCACGGGAGGCCGAGTTCCTGCGACTGGAGCAGGGTGATATGTCCGTTGTGGACTACGAGCAAACTTTCGGGAAACTATCCCCGTTCGCTGCATCATTCGTGAGCACGGAGGAGGAAAAATGCCAAAGGTTCGAGCTTGGACTCCGAGGGGAGATCCGGGCAAGTGTGACTGCTACTACTCATGCTTCTCTGAGAGATATGGTCGACGCTGCGGTGCGTGTCGAGGCCAGTCTGGAGGCACACCAGACACGACAACCTTCGGACGAGGGGCGACGTCAGGATCGCCCACATCGTGGGCCATCGGTCCATAAGAACAACAAGGGAGGGGGCTACAGGGGAGCACCCTCATCCTTCAAGGGTCGTGGCTGGTCAGGTCGACGTGGAGGCTCTCAGGCCAGAGGATCTGGATACAACTCTGGGCAACGCTCATCTTGGAGCGGTGCTTCTGGCGGGCATTCGGACAGGCCAAGGCCAGTAACTTGTTTTGCTTGCGGAGAGGAGGGCCACTATGCCAGTGATTGCCCGCAGTTGTCCAAGAACAACGACACTGGGGGCTCTAGTGTGGTGCAGAGCACGGCTTCCCACAATAATGGAGGTCACGGTCAGGGAGGTGACCGTGGTGCTGGGCGTGGCGCGTGCGGGCGAGGACGGAACGGAGGGCCGAGGGCCCAAGTGTTTGCAATGACCCAGCAGCAGGCGAGGACTGCCCCAGGCGTGGTCACATGTACACTACATATCTTAAACCTTCTTGTACGTGTATTGATGGATGCGGGGGCTACACATTCTTTTATTTCGAAGAGTTGTGCTGGTATGCTTGATTGTGTGGTATCGGCTTTAGATTGTGAAATGGGTGTTGGCACCCCGATGGGCATCGTGTACCTTGTGAATCAGGTGATTCGGAGGTGCCCGGTAAGAATTGAGGATGTGGATTTACCAGCAGACTTAATTATTCTGGATATCCACGACTTCGATATAATCCTAGGGATGGATTGGCTGTCGATGAGGGAGCACGGATCGCTCATCGACTGCTGTAGCAAGCAAGTGATTCTGCGGAGCCCGGGTTTACCGGAGGTTATCTTTCAGGGGGAACGTGATGGTTCACCTCCTGAAGTGATTTCGTCACTTACTGCTACCAAACTTCTACGGAAGGGATGCCAGGGTTATCTGGCGCATGTTGTGTCGGAACAGGTTGATACTCCGGGTATCGACGTGATACCGGTGGTATGTGAGTTTCCGGACGTGTTCCCGGAAGACTTACCTGGATTACCGCCATCGAGGGAGATCGAGTTTACAATTGAACTACTCCCGGGTACCCGACCTATATCCCAAGCACCATACCGGATGGCGCCGGCCGAGTTACGAGAACTCAAGACTCAATTGCAGGAGTTAGTGGATTTGGGATATGTCCGACCCAGTACTTCACCATGGGGAGCACCGGTGTTGTTCGTAAAGAAGAAGGAGAGAAGTCTCCGTTTGTGTATTGACTATCGACAACTCAACAAGGTGACACTGAGGAACCAGTATCCTCTACCCAGAATCGATGACCTTTTTGACCAGTTGCGGGGAGCTCAGTGCTTCTCGAAAATTGATTTGCGGTCTGGGTATCACCAACTGAGGATTTCGGAGGAGGATATTCTGAAAACTGCTTTTCGAACCCGTTATGGACACTACGAGTTCCTGGTTATACCTTTTGGCTTGACGAATGCTCCAGCAGCATTCATGGATCTGATGAACCGAGTCTTCCGACCCTACCTGGATAAGTTCGTGATTGTGTTCATCGATGATATTTTGGTGTACTCCCGGAGCGCTCGTGCACATGAGGAACATCTACGGTTGGTCTTAGAGAGGCTGAGACAAGAGTAATTGTACGCTAAGCTGAGCAAGTGTCAGTTTTGGCTGAGCAGTATTGGTTTTCTGGGACACGTGATATCAACGGATGGGATTTGCGTGGACCCCCAGAAAACAGAAGCGGTAACCAACTGGGCTAGACCGACAACAGTGACCGAGGTGCGGAGTTTCGTCGGATTAGCAGGTTACTACCGGAGATTCGTGGAGGCTTTCTCCAAAATTGCTGCACCATTGACTCGTTTGACTCGGAAGGGAGTGAAGTTTATCTGGGACGAGCAGTGCGATCGGAGCTTTCAAGAGTTGAAGGATCGATTGACCACTGCACCTGTCCTGCATTGCCGGATGACAGTGGAGAGTTTGTGGTCTTCAGTGATGCATCGCTGCAAGGTCTGGGCTGCGTGTTGATGCAAACTGGCAAGGTTATCGCCTATGCATCCCGGCAGCTGAAGACCCACGAGTTGAACGACCCTACCCATGATTTGGAGTTGGCGGCGGTGGTTCATGCTCTCAAAATCTGGAGGCATTATCTTTTCGGCGCAACGTGTCGGATATACACCGACCACCAGAGTCTTAAATACCTATTCACTCAGAAGGAGCTTAACATGAGACAACGGAGATGGTTGAAGCTGCTGAAGGACTATGACTGTACGATCGAGTACCATCCAGGTAAGGCCAATGTGGTGGCGGATGCACTCAGCAGAAAATCAGCAGGATCAGTTGCACACCTGGGGATGGTGTATCTTCCCTTACTGGTGGAACTCCGGAAGGCGGGAGTTATCTTGGGTACGGATGAACGTGGAGCTTTGTTGGCCAGCTTCCATGTACGACCTATACTGATTGATCGGATTATCGAAGCACAACTTCAGGATCCGATACTCTGTATTTACAGAATTGAGGTCGATGTGGATGGGAGACAGGATTTTACTATCCGGGACGATGGAGCACTTGTGAAGTTGGGCCGTTTGTGCGTACCTGCAGTGGCAGAGTTACGAGCCGAGATCCTTGAGGAGGCCCATAGTTCGGCCTATGCTATGCATCCGGGAGGTACAAAGATGTACCGTACCCTCCGGAACCATTATTGGTGGCCAGGAATGAAGAAGGATATTGCTGAATTCGTGAGCAAATGCTTAACCTGTCAGCAGGTTAAGGCGGAACGGCAGAGATCTTATGGGGCTATGCAGCCACTTCCGAGTCCCGAGTGGAAGTGGGATCACATCACCATGGACTTCGTCTTTAAGTTACCAAGGACTCAGAGTGGAGTGGACGGAGTGTGGGTGATCGTGGATCGGTTAACCAAATCAGCCCATTTTCCGCCAGTTCAGGAGACTTATAAACCTAACCGACTGGCTCAGTTGTTTGTGAAGGAAATCATACGATTGCATGGTACGCCGGAATCGATCGTGTCCGATCGTGATCCGCGTTTCACTTCCAGGTTCTGGCGGAGTTTACAAGCTACTCTGGGAACAACCCTACGTTTCAGTACTGCTTTTCATCCACAGACCGATGGACAGTCTGAAAGAACCATTCAGACCCTGGAGGACATGATGAGGTCATGTGTACTACAGTTTCAGGACTCTTGGGATACTCATTTGCCATTGATGGAATTCGCTTACAACAACAGTTATCAGGCAAGCATCGGGATGGCACCTTATGAGGCACTATATGGTCGACAGTGCAAGACACCTATCTGCTGGACGGAGATAGGAGAGCGAGCGGCTGTAGGGCCGGAATTGATGGACTTAACCATGGAAACTGTTCGTGTTATCAAGGAGAGACTGAAGGTGGCACAGGATCGCCAGAAGAGTTATGCCGATCGACGGATTCGAGACTTGGAATTTGAAGTGGGAGATTTTGTCTTCCTGAAGTTATCTCCGTGGAAAGGGATTATCCGATTTGGTCGACGGGGGAAACTGAGTCCGCGTTTTATCGGACCTTATGAGATCGTGGAGAGAATTGGCAGAGTTGCTTACAGATTGGCGCTACCTCCAGAACTATCTAGAGTTCACGATGTTTTCCACATATCGATGCTACGGAAGTACGTACGTGATGCTTCTCATGTACTTGGGGAAAAACCTGTCGAACTACGGGAGGATTTGAGCTTTGAAGAACAACCAGTACAGATCTTGGATCGGAAGGACAAGGTACTACGTCGGAAGACGATCCCTCTCGTGAAGATTCTCTGGAGAAACCAGAATGTGGAAGAAGCCACATGGGAGCCTGAGGCTCAGATGCGAGATCAATTTCCTCATTTGTTTCTTTGAAATTTCGGGACGAAATTTCTTAAGGGGGGAAGGTTGTAACACCCCGGACATTCGAGGATTTTAATATTTCAATTTAATGGGTGAATTGACGTTCTTACCCTTGTGAATGGTATGGCCAAATTGTTGACTTTTTGATTGGTGGATTGAATGGACTTTGACCTATGACCGTGACGTAGTTCGGGACGTCACGAGTTCATAGACAGGTGGCACGTCCAATTCGGACGATCAGGGAAAAAGTTATGACTATCGGAAGTTCAGGGGCATTACCGTAAGTTGGACTTCACGGGCGAAAATGTTGACTTTTCATTTGACAATTAATTTTCACGCGACTCAAGGACCGATAGGTAGGTCTCGACATCCTGAGTCCGTAGACAGGCGGCACGCCAAAATCGGACTTCGTATGGCTGAGTTACGGGTCTATGAAGTGAGGGGTATTTTGATAATTATTGAACCAGGGGCATTTTGGTCTTTTGCCCTGGTTACTGTAGCAGGCCGCGGGGGACATGGGCGGCACCACCATGTGCGGTGGTTCAATCGTGCAATTGTGTGCTGGAAAGTTGGGAATATCTGATGCTTTAGAACGTGGTCTGTTGCATCCACCGTGCACGACCCCATTATTAATTCAAGATTGAAGCTTTTCGGGGGACATTTTTCAGTGGACAATTGGGCACCCACGAGCCTCTGGGACGGCTTGAAATTAATTAAAACTGATTATATAGTGTGTGAGCTTCACTCTGGTATTGAAAGGACTGAAAATAAGAGTGGAACCAGAGAGAAACCATTTCGGGAATTTTTGGAGAGAAATCGGGTTTTTGATTTCTACGGTGTGTTGGGCCAATCTAATCATAGAGTAAGCTTTCTGGGAGCATTTGGAACACAACCATATCAAAATCGAAGGCAACCAGCCACGGGTGAGCTGGGACGGTGACTGCCGTGTTCAGAGGAATTTCAGAGGTTTGGACGACTACTTCCAGGTGAGTGTTGATTCAATTGAGTGTGTTTTCCAGTTCGTTGTGATACTATGATGCTTCATGTAAGGTTAATTTGATTTCGGTTTAGAAACCAGTGAGTTTGGGTGATCAACCCGTTTGGATGATCACGGGTCGAAGGGCCGTTTGAGGATTCGATTTGGCAAATTAATAACCCAGAACTTAAATTGAATGTTTAATTAACATGTTAGGATCAAATTGGATTGAAATCGAGTAGGAATTGGTGGGTAATTAACCGGGTCAAGCCGCGGGTGGCAGGCCCGAATTACAGACAAACGGGTGAAGGTGCTGACACTGTAGCTACAGTGTCAGGCGCGTGACTTTCACGCGCAACCACTTTGGGCGGCGCGTGAGGGCGCGTTGGGGCTTATCTCCGATCACGATCAACATGACTTTTATCCCTCTCATCATTCTGAACATTTTTGGTGAAGTAACCATGTTGATCTGAGATAGTTTTTGATGGGTCAGTTTAGGGCCGGTTGCCTCGGGGAACGTGTCGACGGATTCCCCGAGCCGGTTTCTATTTCGGACTTTGTGGTTAAACGTTGAAGACTTGTAGTGACCCTTACATGTGTTTTGGACTGACAGGAATTGTACGATAATCCCGGTACAAGTTCGTACGCGCAGGTTCACCGCGGGATCGTACAGTGAGTGGGCCATTTTCTTAAACCCTTGCGTGCATAAATGTTTTCTGGTTTATTATACTTATTCACATGCTAAAACAATAATGGTTTTGATGATATGGGAAATATGGTTATGGCACGTTTCACGGTATTTGGGCTTGAGACCCGTCTGATGAAACTTAATGATTGGTTCGGATTTTATCTATGTATATATATGCTTTGCATGTGGATATCAATAAAATGTATTTGGTACTGCACCGTATAGATCCTTTCATATTATATTGTCTCCTCCGGCGAGGTACCCCGGAGAGGTCACGGACGTCTAGTACGTCCAGCGTCTATGACGCTAAGCATCAGGTGATGCTGCATCAGGTGATGCTGTACCCGAACGGGATTCGGGGATTTAACTCGGAAATTGAGACCCGAGTGGCACGCGTAGCCTTATTATTGTGACCTTATTAGGCGTCAAGAACGTCAAACATCAGGTGATGTCGGGATTGGAGTGTATAGTGCAGCAACTAAAATTATACTTATGGTTTTATTACATGTCTTATGGTTCATATTATATGGTTTATGATTTTAAATAATGATGCATGCATGTTTGGAAAACGGAGGGGTAAATTATATGTTTTACTTATCAAATGGTTTTATAAACTTGAGTTCGGTCCACTCACCCTTAATGTTTTTGGTAACCCCTTCAGGTCACGGTACTGAAGTAGAGGAGGAACCTGAGGCTGAGGCATAGATCTACTTCTGCGTACCTGAACCCCTGTTGGGTGGTTTGCCCGCAGGTTTTATTTTAGAGTCGTGCTCGCAACTTGTAATTTTGGATTTCATCCCTTGTCTGACATCTGTTTAATTCGGATTTGATGTATGACTATAATTTGGTTATTTATGCATTTGATGCTTTGAGGTTAAAATTGGTATGAATTATCGGGTGTCAGACGGGAGCAGGGCACGTCCCCTTGTGGTCCCTGAGGGATCGGGGCGGGTCTTGTCATTGAAGGTGATGATGAGCCAAGATTCCAAAGGCTTTGTGTGTGCTTAGGTATGTGCAAAGAGAGTTAGCTAAAAGGATGTCGGCCATTTATTGGATTGGATGGTGCTCACATCAAGAAACCTTATACAGGCCAGATTTTGACTGTTGTTGGTGTTGATGCTAACAACAGCATGTTCCCAGTAGCTTATTTGATTGTTGAGGTAGACAACTAATCTACATGGAAATGATTCCATGGGTTGTTGTTTGTAGACTTGAAGCCTGAAAGAATGAAGGACCTATGCCCATGACTGACAAGCAGAAAGGATTAATCGAGGTTGTTAATGAGTTGTTTCGAAGGGCTAATCATAGGCACTGTACCAGGCATATGTATGGGAACTTCAATGCAATACACAAGGAATTAGCACTGAAGTTCCAGTTTGAGAAAATCTCAAGGTCAACTATTCTTTCATGGTACAAAGCAGAGATGAAGGTAATGGCAGACTTGAGTCATGTAGCTCATGATTGGTTAAGTAAGATGGATCTGTGGCAATGGACAAGGTCTCATTTTAGCACATACTATAAAGTTTATATTTTTCTTAACAACCTTAAAGAGGCATTAAATAAGGAAATCTTGCCTGCTGGGGACAAGCCAATTATAATTATGCTGGAGTGTGACGCCCCGGAAATTCGAAACATGAAAATTTGGAAAAATTTGAAGAAAATGACGATTTTGCCCCCGGAATTGGGCGAAAAGTTGACTTTTGATTTGAGCGGTTAAACGGACTTTGACCGATGACCGTGACGTAGTTTGGGACGTCACGAGTTCATAGACAGGTGGCACGCCCAATTCCGACATTCGAGGAGAAAGTTATGACGTGCAAAAGTTGGTAAAAGGGGCCGAAAGTTGACTTTTTGATCAGGACATTGTTTGGACTTTCTGGAAGTACCGTTGGATAGGTCTCGGGACGCTGAATCCGTAGACAGGCGGCATGCGCCAATCGGAGTCTGAACGAGAAACTTATGGGTCTAGAACTATGAGGGGAATTTTGGTAATTTATGTTAGTAAGGGTAAAATGGTAATTTGCTGCAGTATGGATAAGTGTGTGATTAATCTGCTGAGTCAACTAATTTGGATGTGGATTGGGCAGGTGGTGACACTTGTCACCATGTTTGTAAGATTAGTGGCTAGATTTGCTGATGGAGCACATGTGATGGACGGTGTGGATTTTAACTGGGGAAACTAATCGTGTATAGCCTGTGCAAGTGTTTTGGGAAAAACAGAGAGAGTATTCTATACTTTTACACAAAATCCTTCAATCCCTTCTTCTCTGATTGATCCCAATTTAGAGCGGGTGAAAAGGAAAAATTTGAAAGGAAAGAGAGAGGATGAGACTGGGAGAAAAACGAAAGAAAATGGGGGAGAAATGCCCAAGAACCCGAGACCCTTCAAATTGCTCCAAAAATTCGAATTAATCTTTCTAGCTCGAGATGTTATAAACTGAGATTGAAGTGAGTCCTCTGAGGTCATTCTGAATGGAACCAATTCAAATTTGACGACAATTGGTGTCGTTTGGACCTAGAACGGACATGGCGGGCTCCAGAGATTTTCGAGCTTAGGTTGAGTGATTGGGGGCCAATTCGTGTGCAATTGACTTCGAAATTATCTTTAGAATGAGCCTACGACGCTATACGACTCATTAATTGGAGGGTTGGATGCTGGTTTGAGGAACTCGATGATGAACGGACTTCGAACCCGTGAGCTTTGATCGAGTAGATTGAGGTAATTAGTGACGAAATTGACATTACAGATCTTCAATAAACATTAATACGATCCTATTAGTGAAATCAATTGAAGAAATGGACTAGAAATGTGCAGGATTGGACCGGGTCACCTCGCGGGTCGTAGGCTCCGTTTATCAGAGAAACGGGTTGGAACGATCACTGTTCATTACACTGTAGCAGGCGCATGGCACCCACGCGCAGCCACTCACGGCGGCGCGTGGGGGCGCGTGAGGGGGAATCCCGAGGTGAGTTCAACATGAAACTTGTCCTATTTAATGTAACGAACATTTTTGTATTGGTTGCGAGTCGATCGGACGCCGTCTCGATAATGTTTCGAGAGTCCGAAGGTTTATGTTACGTATTAAATAATATTTAAATTCCGGAAAATTAGGGGAAATTAATATGATGTAAATTGACTTGTTTATAACCCTGTATAATGATTTGAACAGGATTCGGGATTCCTGGCAAGTGTCGGAAATTACGGAAACGCGTACAGCGCGGGAAACGAGCAATCAGACGGTGTGTGAGTGGACGTTTGTTTTATAAATTGATATGCATGCATAGCTAAATGTTTTACATGATTGATTGCATGATTTGGTTTGCAATGATGTCATGATTTGTTTGGATGATTATTTATGATTTAATGATTATTTTAATCGGTAATTCGGGCACATTTTACGAGAAATGTGTAAATGATATTTTGGACTAGGCCCGGAGTCAAAATGATTTCAAAATGGATATTTTAATGAATTAATGAGTTAAGAATGATTTCTGGATTATTATGATGTTTTCTATGTGATTTTACGGAATTACGTGTAAAGGATATTTGGGCTTGAGTCCCAGTTGGTAATGATTTGACTTGGATTGAGTCATGGATTTGATTGACATGTTTTGGGATATGATCCCAGACGGTTTTCCTTGTGATTGTGATTGTGACTATGGATGCCCAGGCGGTCGGAGCTAGGGGATTACCTAGTCGGCCGGTGCTTGGGGATGTGATGGTATGATTGTGAGTTCTTATGGTAAGCCAACTTTTCGGATGCGACTGAGCCTGGATGTACCACTCGGATGTGTCTGAGCCTGGGGATGTGTTCGCCCAGATGTGACTGAGCCCGAGGGTTGAGCCCAGATGTGTCTGATCCCGAGAGTGTGGCTGGATGTTGGCCTACGCATAGTGCAGATGTGACTGTATGATGGTTTGTTCACTTGTGAATAGTACGGATTGATTGATTGATTGAGTAATTGATTATGACCTTGTGCATAGTACTGTTTGATGTTGCGTACTAGTATTGAGTACGAGTTTTGGTCTGTGTGGCCAGTTGACTATGTTTTCATGTGTTTGGCCTGAGAGCCGGGAATTTGACTTATTATATGGTTTGGCTGAAAAGCCGGTGCTTGTGATTCATATGTTTTTCCCTATGCATGCATGATTTGTAAAATTGGAGGGTAAAGGATGTCTTTTCAAATGTGTTTTAACGAATATATTTTTGTCCACTCACACCTTTGTTTTTGATGACCCTCCAGGCCGTGGCACAACGTTCGGGGCTGATCTCGAGGCGGAGGCATGAGCAGAAATCAGTGCAGTTATTCCTGGTCTGACAGGTGCTGAAGGGTACTTTCGGGATTTCAGTTGACTTGTCAGACGGGAGCAGGACCGGGCACGGTTATCGAGGTCCAGTTGGGACGGGTCCTGTCATGGAGAGAATCAGAACTTATATGATGTTGTTGTTCTCAACAAGAAAGTTGGCAGCTGTTAATTGGAATAGAGAATTTGGGCCAAAGATAAGGTCTATTTTAGAGAAGAAGAACAAAGAAGAGCAGTGATATATTCCAAGACATGCATGTAATGAAGTCTTTGAAGTGACTCACCTATCTGAGAGGCAATTTAGGGTGGATTTGATGGCAAACAAATGCTCATGTAGGGAATGAGATTTTAATGGACTCCCATACCCACATGCTTGCTCACCATTCAGTAGGTTGAATAGGCAAGCAGAACGGTATGTACACGAATGCTACCGCAAAACGGTCTACTTGAAATGCTATGAGAGAATTATTGAGCCTATGATAAGCCAAGATCAATGGGCATCTACTGGTTACCTTCTTTGAAGCCACCAACCTACCATAGACAGCCAGACAGGCCAATAAAAGCAAGAAAAAGCCAGCTGGTGCGACATAGTTACCACAACATCCAACCAAGCTTAGATGCTACCACATTGAGTTTAAGTGCAGCAATTGTGGTGAACTAGGCCACAAGCTTAACAAGTGCGAGGTAAACGTCTTATCCTTTCAAGTTCATTGAAGTGTTATATATGATATACTTAGTGAAAAATGAAAGATGTTTTGACATGTGAAAAGATGCTTTCACATGTGTCTTAGAATGATAATTATGAAATGTGGAAAGATACTTTCACATGTGCCTTGGAATGTTAAATGTGAAATGTGCTTTGGAATGTTAAATGTGAAATGTGATTTGAAATTCAAATGTGAAATGTGATGTGTTTGTCATTACAGTTTAGATAGAACAAGGTGCAAAATTGGAATTCAAATTTATTATAAGGTGTAATCTGGAACTTTCAGATGAGTTTAGGGTGATAATTGTGTCTCGGTCTCGTTGAAATTTGACATGCAAGTTCCTATTACAGAGAAGGCTGATGCTTTGAGAAAGAAAAGAAACGAGGTAAAAGGCAGGTGGAAAGTATAAGCTGCCTTAACTAGCTGGAAATTAAGAAACACAAAACCTGCAACAAAATTTTCTCCAGCCCCTGCAATAGAACCTATTCCAGCACCTGCACAATCCTTGTCCTAACTGCCTACACCCCGAATGAACTTGGAAAGTCTCCTGGAAACTCGACACACCACCAGCATCTTCCTTAACTCAAACTTTTCCACAAAAAAAAAATTGAGGTTTAAATCCTCAAAAAGAGGGGAAAAAATAGATGATTGTCTATTGGTTTACTAACAATGGCCGTGTGTAGTTTGACCATGTTTTGTGTAGCTTGGCTATATTTTGTGCAGTTTGGCTGTACTTCTAAGTTTAGGTACAATTATGTTGGCCTAATGTAGACAATGAAGTTTATGTAGGTATGCTTCTTTTGGAATCAATCTAGTTTGTTTGCTTTTGCAATCATTGTAGCTTTGTTACTTTGGAATCAATGTAACATTGCTGCCTTTTAGACTCAATGAAAGTTTTTTTTTTTACTCGATTAAGTTTTATTGCTTTTAGACTTAATTTAACAAAGTAACAGGAAAGAGTAGCAGAGTAAAATAACTTAAAAGAGTCCCATAAAGTCATTCCATACAACAATTGTTACAAGCCTTAATACAATAATAGATTTCATATACACTACTCAACAATCTAGAATTTAATGCAAAATTGGATTTTTTTGGGCATTACACAATTACATCTGCCTCACGCCTTCATCACAATCATCAGAATCCGGGATGCAATGAGAGATATCCATAGTTTTTTTGTCCTAACTCTGTTCTTCTTGAGTTCCTATTCCAATATCCCAGTCTTCTTCAATAGCCCCAGTATAATTGATTTGCATCTATGATAATTATTAAGACCATACCATTCCCAGAACCAAAAATTACCTCCCTATAATCAATATAACACATCTTATAAACGGATAGCAACCAAGATTCAACAATCAATGTAATAATCCTAAATTCAAAAACCCACAATTACCCCCCTAACATAAAAAACCCACAATTACATCCAACAATCAATATAAAAAGCCTAAATTCAAAAACCCACAATTACCTCCCTAATTCAAAAACCCACAATTATCTCCCTGCATCAAAAACCCATAATTACATCCAACAATTAATGTAACAAGTCTAAAATGAAAAACCCGCAATTACCTCCCTACATAAAAAAAAAAACCCACAATTACATCCAAAAATCAATGTAACAAGTCTAAAATCAAAAACCCACAATGACCTCCTTGCATAAAAACCCACAATGACCTCCCTACATCAAAAACCCACAATTACCTCCCTACATCAAAAACCCACAATTACATCCAACCATCAATGTAACAAGCCTAAATTCAACATTCAAATCGAAACCCTAAATTCAACATTCATTTACTCAAACCAAATGAATGTTCATACCACAATCACCAAAATCAACAAAAAAATCCTAAAATCAATGTAGAAACCGAATCAATCCTTACCCCAATTACTAGACAAACTTGGAATTGCCTGCTAGGATGTCTATAGGTCCAAGATGTCCTCACTTTGTAGGTTTTTATACAGAAACACATCTTGGCTTCAATGATGTTCATCCCTTTAGAGATAAGAAGAATGATGATGGTTTTGGGTTTTTGATGCAACTAGGTTTTTGATGATTCTAGGTTCAAGGTTTCGAGGTTGCCAAATTGAAGAAGGAAAATGAAGACGAGAAAAATGAAGAACGAGAAAAACGAAGAACGAGAAAAATGGAGAACGACGATGAAGACGAAGACGAAGACGAAGAACAAAGATGAAGAATACAAGATTGAAGAACGAAGACGAAGAAAACGAACTGAACGAAGAACGAGAATGAAGATGAGAAGAATGGAGAACGACAATGAAGATGAAGACGAAGAACGAAGATGAAGAAGACGAGATTAAAGAACAAAGACGATGAAGACGAGATTGAAGAACGAAGACGAGAAGAACAAAGATGATTGTGGATTTAGGGATTGATTTAGGGATTTAGGGATTGAGATATGCGAAGGAGATTGGGGATTTAGGGATTGGTTTACGAATTTGGGGATTTCGAGATTGACATATGCGAAGGAATTTGGGGATTTAGGGTTTGATGGATCAAGTTCCAATTATGCTCTTATCTAACTTGTATCTTTGTCATCCATATCAGCACCATGTAAGCGTCACGTTAAATATTGGACGTCTAGTTGACATGAATAATAGAGAAGTGGCGATTTGCATCAACTCAGACGTCTCAGAGTGTACTTAACACCTATAATGAAAATAGATTGCAAATTGGCACATTGATTCGAAAATAAGGTGCATTTAAAATTTAAAAAAAAAAGCCTAAAAATTAAATCAAAGATCTTTTGTAAGTGGATATAATTTAATTACTAGATTGCATAGAATAAAATTTGAGGTGATTGTTAATGAAGGTATGTCATGGCTTTTGGTGGATAAATTTGACCTTAATTTATGACATAACACTAAGGGCATTTGACCGTAAGTTCCTTATCAATTATCTTTCATTTTATGCAATCCAATATAAGATTATAAATAATAGAATCAGTAATATTTATACTTTTATTATGTTTCAATCCTCTTAAAGGACGCCGTTTTAAAATTTAAGCTTACGCGATTATTCTTCCGAAAAGTCCTCTACGCCCATTAGGTCATTACCCCCTAGTAAACGGCCTAAGCGCTATTCGCAAGGTATGCAATTTGGTAAGAAGGAGGGTATTTTGGTAAATTATGAGTCCGGACAAGAAACGGAAGCGGGAGTGCGAAACAAAAGGCAAAGCCGCGCAAAGCATTCCAACTCAAACCAGGAAAAAGAAAACGTTCATTTTTGCTCTCCGAATCGCTTGACTTCTTCTTCTTCCTCCTCCAATGTCGTTAGACCGAAAATCAACATACCTCAGCGTCTTTTATCCATTTCATCAATAATTAATTTGTTTAATTATCGAATTTATTTGTTACTTGTTTGGCGAGCGGGAAATTTCGAGCGAGAACGCGAGGAAAATAGAGCGTCGGATGACATGTCGTGGATAAGAAATGCGGTGAACCTGGCAGTGGAAGCAGGGACAACCAATAGCCTCACTCGAACCGTACGGAACTACGCAGACTCCGTCGTTCTTCACGCCGGCAATGCCGTCGCCGGCGGAGCCAGGCTCCTCCTCCCTGACCGCATTGTATTATTTCCCAACTCGCTGGTTCCTTTTAGTTATCTGTTTTGCTAAAAAAGTTATATTTTTTTGTTGTCGTTCCTTTAGTTGTTTCTTTATGCCCATTTCATGTTTATTTGTTATTTTTGTATTTTTTTTAGCTAGTTTGAAATTTTGCCTTTTCTGGGTTTTCATTGCATGGGTTTGTTAACTAGGGTCCGAAGAATTTACAGAGTTTTAGACATACTGTAAAAAGGTTGGAAGAGGTGTCTGTTTCCTGTAGAGGGATAGAACGGGTTCAGTTACTCAGAAGGTGGTCGGTTGCACTTAAAGAAATTGAGAGATTGTCCACCCTTTACAATGTGAATCATGGAAAAGATCCCGAAGATCACCTTTACTCTGATGAATCTCTGGAATCGCCAAAAAAACCTACCCTGGTGGGTAAACCCTTCACTTTGTCTTTGTTGTTTTTCTGGTTGCTATCTTGTAATTCTTCCTTTACCGTTTGAGACAGGTTTATTACATTGACTCTGATATGGGAGATGAACCAAAAACTTTCCGTGATGTGTTTCTACATAGCCAAGCTCTTGAAGGCATAACATTGTCCATGGTAAGTTAACAAGCGCCCTATAGATGTCATAAATAATTTCTTGTAATAGATGAATGCCGACAATGGATCAATGAGTCTAAAATACGATCTTAGCTAAGTGAGATCTCACATTTACACTTGTTTGACATAGAAAGAATTGTTTGCTTTCAATTATCAGCATCCCCAGTGTATATAACAATATATGATGAATAACTAGTTCACAGTACCAGATAACAATAAATCGAAATCACGATCACTTAGATATGCATATAATTTGCATTATAAGTAGAGAGAAACTCTTTTAACCCCTGTGGAAAGTTGTAGAAGAATACTTAGATTTTCCTTAAGTTTTAACGCCATGCTATATAATTGTCTGGGCTTTGTATTTGCTGATCCAATGAGTTTAACCGCAGGTTAACTCTTTTGTATGACTCAGATTCTTGAAGAACCAAATGAGGAAGAAGTTTCGCTACTTTTGGAGATATATGGGTGATTTTTCTCACTTCTAATCTTTTCATATTACTGAATAATACTATTTGGGGGTAACTTAGGTTTTTGAAATTACATTTTGGTCCATAACAAGGACGAGAAAAATTCTATTCGATTGACCAAAAAAGAAAGGAAAGACGACTTCTAAAGATTGCTTTTGGGAATGATATTATTGAATAATAAATTATCTTGTGAATTTTCTTGTATCGTTATATACAGGCTCTGTCTTACAGGAGGAAAGGAAGTACATAATGTAGTAATGAGCAGTGTACAGAATTTGGCATCAGCACTTTCATACTATCAGGATGAAGTACTGGTAAGGATAGGGTATGCATGTCTTCTGTATAATAGCATGCATTTACATGGGTTAATTTAAGACTGCAAATCTCCAGACACCTAAGAGATCTCATATATTTTGTTTTTGCACAATTGGCCTTCTGTATAGCAGATGGAACCATTAAGTTTGGAACCAGTTGATGCAAGAGCCCGTCCTTTGATTATGATGTGAAACGTTATTATTGTTGTCTTCTATACAGCATAATATTGTTTTCTTGCTGCGTGATTGGCCATGGTTAAATTTTCAGATCTATACTATAGCTGAAAATGACAGAAGCATTTTTGACGTTATGGAATGATGCTGTAACTTAAGATTTTGAAGGTGTTAATTCCACTCACCTCCTCTCTGTTTTGCTTTTTACTTGTTTTTCCAGATCAAGCGAGAAGAACTGCTCCAATTCGCTCAAAGTGCAATTGCAGGGCTGAAAATAAATGCTGATCTTGCAAGGTGGTTAAGGAACATATTTTTCTTTTTCTCATCCAGCATGTCTGGGCATTGACATGTGTGCTAAAAGATATGTGGAATGAAATTACTTTTCTGTTATTGGTCTTTTATGTATTGTGTTCTGCTAATTCTTCTGAGATTAAGAAACAGGATGTTTTGTGAGCCATTATATGCCCTGATGTTGAAATTGTTTCTCGCTATGTGTCGTAGAAAGAAATTATGGCAAAAAGACTGTTTCATGTTGGATACTGATTACCCAGCACTACGCTTGTATAATATGCATATTTTTGCTGTCTCTCGTTTTCTCTCTGTGTTTTTCGTGCATTTTAAAACTCCAAACTTGTTTAGCATGATTATCTACGATTTTCCTTTGATATCATTGCAGTTTGAGCTCTTATAGTTTTGGTTTTCCTTTTGCATTGTTAGTTTGAGGTTTATCATATCTGGTTGTTTCTTCACCTAATCTTGTTTTCCATGTGTGTTTGTGATCTGTTCTCTGCTCTCAGAATAGATGCTGAAGTCAGCAGCATAAGGGAAGAACTAGATAAGATGGTGCACCAGAAACCTCTAAGTGAAAGCACAAAAAAATCATCTGAGAAGGCAAGAGATGCCACGGTAGAGGTAAGCTTGATCTACTTATTAATGCTTTACACACACATATGTATGCAGATTAGCACCTATATGTGAGCAGATGGCAAACTTGCAAGTATACAGCCCTACACATTGAATTTATTTGACATGTTTTTATATATGTATCCAACTTAAATTTGATGTTATGAAGGCGTCTTTTTTTGAGTGCACATGTTTGTGAAATTTTTGTGAAATTTCTTTTATATTTTTTTTCTTTCTATGTTTTAATAATATACTTTTAGCATCCATCGTACTCGATTTGTTACGCACACACCGCGAGGTCGGATCAGGTCCCGCAGTGGGCATGGCCTGTGGAATGAATCTAGCCACTTCTCTCAGCCTGTAGCCCCTTTTCTAGGACTTGCTTCCAGATTATTTTTAAGAACTAAGTTTAGTTGAGAGTTGAGAGTATTTGACTCATTGAAACTGAAAGACCTAATTTACTTGCAGAATTTAAAAGAAGCGCTTGTAGAAATTCAACTATGTTCCAGGTTGGAGGATCTGTTGCTAAAGAAGAAATCCTTGAGCAATGGGGACTCGCCCGAGATGCATTCTGAAAAGGTCTAAATTTTATGAGATAGCAGTCCCTCCCCTCCCCTCCCCTCCCCTCCTTTTCTTTGAACTTTCACCACAGATGAATTGACAGTTATATTTCTCAACCTTCTTGAGCCAGGTCTCCTTTTATTAGTAATTAACGGCCCTGTTTTAATTTGTATTTCAGGTTGAAAAATTGAAAATACTATCAGAATCTCTTGCTAACTCCACCTCACAAGCTGAAAAGCGCGTTATAGACCACAGGTTTCAAACAGTAGTTTAAGAGGTCTTGTTTGTGTTAAGTGTTCTTGTATATGTATGCGGCTTCCATGCTTTGAGTTTTTGTTTTTGTTCTTTCATCCATGTATCGATGCAGATGTATTTAGAAAATAGATGGTTGTGTTAGCACATCCTTTTTTGTTCTTTAAAAGAAGTCAGCACATCCTTCTTTGGTTTTAAAAAGAATATTGTCTTTTGTCCATTAACGAGTCTTTTTTGTGAAATTTTGCATTTAAAACATGTTAGCATTTCTTTTCTATCAATGGTAAAGGGAATTTTCATCAGTAGGGATATGGTTTTCGAACATAGTGTTGAAGTAGACTAGTCGAATGGTTGACATGATTTCTTAGGTATTTTCAGGATTGCTTGTCATTTTCTAAAGGGATTGTGCACTCGAGCATAATATGTTTTTGGTTCATGTCAGGACACATATTCAATTAATTATTTGATTAATTGCTATTTGACATGTAAAATGTGAAAATTTTAACCTTATGGTGATTTCTTAATCTTGATGTGCTCTGAATTTGGTGAATCAATTTATTCTTTCCCTCAATTTTTCAAGCAGGTCACAGAAAGAAGAAGCTCTTAACTTTCGTGTAGCTAAAGCTAATGAAGTAAGCCAACTTGAGAAGGTATGCTTCCTCACTTGCCTCCTTGTGAAAGAGAATGTCAAAGAACTTTGGGCCTTTTTTCCACTATGGAACTCTTTTGTACAGATTGAATAAGCATAGCGAGATAATGAAAGCTTATTTACTAGGTTTCGTCCTGAAGCATCTCTATATTACATTACATATGAAAAGTGGCTTCAGTTACTCAGGATGGTGGCTTATTGTTTTATCTTTCAGGATTAGTATTATGATGCAAGTATTGCTCACATTGCGTACCAATTTAATTTTAATTTTAATTAATTACTGAAGAGCTCCCATTCAGTGATAGCTGATATTTCACACCCATTGCTAATTTGATTAGAAATAAGTTAAAAAGACCCATTATACCATCTGTAACAATATTTTCGGAATTGATATATGACTTTTAATTGTTTGTTTAATGGACTCTCAAAGTCAAATATGGTTGGGACCTACTGCCTATAGTGGACTGTTTTTCGTATTCATTTTTTCGCTTGTGATCCATTTTATTGCTGCTGTACACGGACTATATTAAATTGGAATTCTTCAGGAATTGTTGGCAGATATCGGAAAACTTGAGAGGAAAAGAGAAGACCTCCAACAAGAACTGAAAATGGTTCGTCCTCTTTACCTTATGTTGCTCTTTTATGCTTTTGATGGAAATTGACATTTGAGAAGATGGCAGTCATTTCCATTACTGTTAAACTGGTTGTTAGTTCTAGGCTTCTAGTTAAAAAGTTGAAGTGCGCCCATGAGAATATGCATGTCTTTTCTGCTTGAACATCAATGCGGGTTTTAATTGTCATTCCTGCGAATTTTAGTCTGCAAAATGAGTCCCACTGTGGTTTTTCATTTTTTTCTTTTCTGTGGGATATAATACAGCTGAATGTTTTTCATAGGTGATTGTCTCATTGAATGCTCATCGTGCACGCCTTCACAATGCAAGGGAGGAAAGAGAACAATTTGATGAAGCAAGCAATCAGATTCTTGTACACATGAAATCAAAGGTATTATAGGTTTTTGAGTTTCCTCAAGCCACCTCTTGAATGCATACATTAGTCTTTTACAGCTTCATTTTGCATAGGCATTGGGTAGCTTTCTGTGGGTATTTATAGTATCTGTTTTCTTAATCACAGGAAGAGGAGCTGTCAAGATCCATTGCTTCATGTAGATCCGAAGTTGATGTTGTCAATACTTGGATTAGTTTTCTTGAAGATACGTGGGATCTTCAGACCTCATACACAGAGAAAAAGGAGAAGCAGGTCAAGTATGTAGATCTTATTTACACTTTCATGAAAATACCTGGGATCTCCAAGACTCCAATTATGTTCGATAAATCTATTCTCAAAACTAGAATGGAATTAATGTTAAGATACAATCTCGATGATGATTTTTCTACTTGCACTTGCTGTGCTATCTTCGTATTTGATGATATTTGGTTATGTTCATGTTCAAGTGGCGAACTGGAGAGATATGGAGACTATTTTGTGAATTTAGTTGTCCAACTTCTCTCTACCTACAAGGTAATAGTTCTCGTCTTGTACCTTGATAGTTTTCTTTCAATTAATGCGTCACATTTTCACTTCATATCTATTACTGAATTTTTTCTTTTTTCACCTTATTTTCGTGCCGGTCTTTTATCACAATTAGGAAAGCTTGGGATCCTCCGTCACCCAAATTAGAGGTCTTGTGCAGAGCTTGAGTTCTAGCCAGGGGTACTTTTCTCTTTTTCTCTTAGATTTTCTTTTGCACAGTTAAATCAATCCTCTGATATTTATTTATTTCTAACATCAGAGCGACAACACCACCTGACTTAGATGGCCTAAGTTCAAAAGTAAGTAACCCCTGGAAACATCTAGAAGAAGAATATTTGGACATGGAAGCGAAGGTATGCACAAATTTTCCCCTCGTTTTTCATCATTTATTGTGCTTTGAAGGTCTCAATTGATCATTGTAATGCTATTCAGCATGCAACATTAATTTTTCTTGCTAATATTATTCTGTTGTCACTTCAGTTTCTGACCACCTTAAGCGTAGTGGAAACCATGAAAAAGCAGTTCTATATTCAAACTGAAGGCATTTTCAGGTAGTCATATGCTGTCATTTGCCCTTCTGCCGTTAGCTACACTTCTATGTTTACTATTTACATAGTACACTTTTGATCCAGGAGAGATGACCAGATGATCAAAGAACTGTTTGCTGCCATAAAAAAGATAAAAGATGAATTCGAATCTATTGACAAACCAATACTGGAGATTGAAGCTTCTCCGCGAAGACCAGAGACCCCGTCTAGTGATGCACCACTTGTAACTCTCTCTACCTCTCCATTGGCCACTGGGACTCCAGAGTTCAAAAAGGATGAAGTATCCAATTTTTCCTTGATTAGGGGGGAAAAGACGCTAGACGCGAAGGAAGAGATGACAAAGCCATTGACTCCCGGGACTACAGGGTTCAAACAGGAAGAAGTGTCCAAGTCTGCCCCGATTAAGGGTGAGAAGGCACTGGACCAGAAGGAACAATTGGTAATTCCATTGACCACAGGGACTCCAGAATCCAAACAGGATATAGTGTCCAAGTCTTCCTTGATAAAGGGGGAACAGACAGTAGAGCCCACGGAAGAAAAGGCAAAACCATTCACTACTGGGACTCTGGAAGTCAAACAGGATGGAGTATCCCGTTCTTCCTCGAGCAAGGGGACGACGAAGCCAGAGGTGGCAAAGGTAGAGCCAGAAGTTGGGAAGCTTGGGAAAGAAGACTCGGCTGCAGAGATTATTGATTCGGTGTTTGGTGAACTTGAAAAGGAACTGAAAGCCCCTAGCTGACCTGCAAGAAATAGGCCAAGTTCAGACAGGTGCAATTTTGATCCCTTATCAAGGCAGGAGATTTTGACATATCTACTAGAATCAACATTCCTCGTAGCTTACTTTGCAGACAAGACTGTAACGGTATGAATTTACAGACAAAAACTCTTCATAGGTTGTAAATATAAAAAATTTGGGTGCTTAGGTCTATTGATGTTGTGTACATTCTCTGCTCTTTCATTACAGGATGTAGATACCCTAAAAGTAAAATGCAAAACTAATTTCTCCTTGTGCATAAAATTGTTGCTGCAAATTGTTATTCGAAACTTCCGAGTGAGTGTTCCAAACTTCCAAACATATTATTATCAGTACAATTAGTTATAGAGGCTAATGCACGTGTTTATAAACATATTATCACTTTTTCAGAGCAGGTCACCATAAAATAGAAAAGGAGTTCCCAAAAGTGGCAGTGACATGAATTCATTCATATTCATTAACTCTCTCCCAGTAACCAAATAATGGAGAAGGTCAATCATGTGCACCAGTACTGCTCAACTTCATCTCTTCAGATTAGCATCACGTGATCTCTTGATGAAGGATTAGTAAGACTAACATCATTGGTGATATGGCATGTCACGTGTTGGCACGTGGTAGCTACCATTACAGGCAGTGGACTTACACTTTCTTTCCACTTTTTAATGGCCGTGGCAGGCCCTTCATTGCCCTCAAGTAATTATTGAATTTTGGTAACTAGGAAAACTTAGAGAACATACTAGATGATTTCGTTGGTATTTTAAAAAAATAAGCGTAATATTAATAAATAAATAAATATACATATTAATCAATAAATAAATAAAAATATCGAAAGATAAATCAAAATAATCACATAATGTAATAGGAAAATATAATAAATTCGAATCAATGATTACATGTGTGTTTAAGCATCACAATCATCTAAGGTAATTTTTTATTTATTTTTGTTTAAAAATTAAAAACACAAGATTTCTTGTTTCGTTTTTAAATTTGACAAACGACGATAAATAAAGAAGATAATTGAAAAACTTTGAGTGCTAAATATTGTTTAACTAAAAAGAATTAAGATATTTATAAATTTTGTACATATTAAGAAATTTTGTTGCATAGGTGTGAAGCATTAAGTGCGAAGTCGATTGATTGAAATTTGCTCTCGTCCTTCTCTACCATATATTAACTTCCAAATTGCTGGATAATCTTACAAGAAAAAGATACATCATCGAAGAAAAGTGGAGAGAAGGGAAGAAGAAAGAGGAGAGATAATGAAGCATGACGAGTGTTTTTAACTTTTTACTGGCATGAAATTGGACCTTGTGGGTTGTTCTTACTTGATAATGAGACCAAACAGTAGAAATTCTAAGAACAGAAAATGGTAAAACTAATGATGACGAGGTTAAAATTTCTCCAGAATTTTGACTGGCACTGGCTCAGATAAAGACATCCACACATGATAGATAGCCCATAATAGATGTGGAGTCTGGAGACATAAAAATAAATTTTTTATTTTCTCTTTTCTCTTTTCAGAAAATAGAAAAAATTAAAAATTAAAAAACAAAATCTATCTCTCCTCCACTGATTATACAATTGTGAGAGTGCAGAAAACCAGATTTCAGAAAAATGGGTTGTTCAGAAAAAATAATGTATAAAAAATTATAAAACTTAAATTAATATTCAAATTCAAATCTTGGTTGCAGATAGGTTAGTGGATGTTGCAGAAAAGAAGAAGATAATTATAAATGCAATGGCATCTAAACATGAGCTCCATTATTTTCAAACAGTTTGTTCCTCTAAATCCAATCCAAGGCATGTTTCTCCCTCAGAAAACTTCAAAAACAGTTGACAAAACTAATATATGCGCGTGCGCGCACACATATATATATATATATATATATATATATTACTTCTGCCATATATTTAAAATTTTATTTTTATTTTTTTTCTCAGATCTCATATTAGTATATTACACATAGAGGAAGTGCAGCAAAATTTTATTTTTAGGAAAAAGGATAAAAGAGAGCCACGAGAACTTCTCCGAAGGTCACTCGTGTCTAATAATCATCGTTATTCTCCTTCTCTTTTTTTATTTACCTAATTTTAAAACTGTCTAATTTTCGTACTTAGTTGTAGGTCATCTAATTATTGTTTAACAAAAATAAAGGAATCAAGTATTTTTGTCAAATACTAAACCTTGACAGCCTTAATTAACCAATTTTTTACTTAGTTAATTGTTTTTTGGTTGATTTCAAATTTTAAAAACAACCTAGAAAAGAGTAATTTAAAATTTACCTCGTAACATTTCATTCATATTTACTCTTATTTCGTTTGATATTTCTTCAAAAAAGGTACGTATCAATCTTTAAATAGTATTCATTATAAGTAATTTTTCATTGATTGAAGTTATTCGATATTTTTTTTTTCACAAAGGCGTGACAAATTTAACCCAAAAAAAAGGAACTTTATAAGAGAAATGAGCCATTGATAAATTTAGAAGGAAATTCGCTAAACTAAAAAGTAAGAAAAGAAAACAAGCAATTCCAAAACATGAAACAGTACAGGATTGACAAAGTAAAAGAAGACGATGAAAAGAAAAAGCAGCAGGTGTTTGATAAAACATAGAAAAAGGGTTCAGTCTTTGAGAAAAATTCAAAAGTGAGAAAGCTAATATGAAAAAGGAGGCACAAACTTAAGTGTTAAGAACAAGTAACCCCATTTGGGTTTCCCAAATTGATTTTTTTTTCTTTTTCATCTCAGATCCTTTTCAATTTTTCCCTCTCTGAAATATCAAGTTTCATTTTATCGACACTGTTCATATAGATGGGGGCGTGTTGCTGAATGCATACATTGAAGATTGAAATTCTGAATAAAAACAAGAAGGAAGCTGAGGATGAAGATGATGAATAAGCTCTGTTATGTCAACATCTTTTTGATTGTCGATCCAAGTTCAAGGCATGTCCTTTACAATGAAGAGTAAGTGAACGTTCGTCATCCACTAATCACGCCCTATAGTCCATGCATTTATAAATGTCTGTTTTGATGGTTTCAAATAACCTGTGTGTCACAATTTCATTGGTTCACATCTCCCTTAACAAAATATTTATTTTGTCAATAACAATATTTAATGTAATATTAGCTGCTTACACAGCGCAAACTTATGAGATTTGGACGACTGATGTTAGCAAATAGCAATTACGTGAAGGAAGAATTCATCTTTAGAGAGTCATAAAAAAAAAAATGGGATTAGCGGTATTAGAATCTAATGAAGCTACAATTTCAATGGTCTCTCGGTCCAAAATATAAGAACAGTAAGATATTGGTCAGGTTGTGTGGCTACTCAGAAAAGAAAAAAGCTTTTCATTTTCTTCTTTCTGCAATTTTGTTCTTGGAAGCATTCAAGAAAAAAAATAGACTTTATTATTACACACCATTATATATTATTCTAACTTTCAAAGGTCTTCATCAAGCTCATCTCCCCATAAGCATCTTCACACACACACACACACTATTACACAAATACTCACACACATAATAAACCGAGCAAGAGAGAGGGGGGAGAGAGAGAGGCACCAGGGTCACATGAGATGGCCAGAAGCCAAGGTTCTTCAAGTGAGCAAACAGATCATGAAGATTACATCGACATGGAAGTGAGCTCTTCCAAATTCTTCTGCTACTCCATTAGCTCTCCACCACAGACCAGAGAGTTTGAATTCCAAATGTCTTCAGTTTCTAAAGACAAAGAGACCACAACTTCTCCAGCTGATGAGCTTTTCTACAAAGGCAAGCTCCTTCCTCTTCATCTCCCACCTCGCTTGCAAATGGTCCAGAAGATTCTGCAGAGCTCATCAAACAACAAAACCCAGGAAGCCAGTGAAGAGAGTTTCAGCATTCCCTTCATCAACAGCTCCACAACCACACCTTCCAGCATCTCACCCCCCGAGTCTTGCAGGGCCAGCAGTGAGCTCAGCTCAGATGAGTTCATCTCTGAATGGACGGCTGAGATGTGTGTCAATTTCATTGGTGGGCATGACCATCCAAAGAAGTCATGGTCCACAAAGCTCAAGCAGATCAAGCAGTGTTCTCTGGGGCAAAAGCTCAAGGCTTCAAGGGAATATGTGAAATCTCTGTTCAGCAAGCCCACTTGTACAGATGAGTTATCTTGTGCCAAGCCAGCAAGCAATGCAAAAGGTGAGAATGGCTCAAAAGCTGAGTACTTTTGCTCAAATAAGTACATGAAAGTGGCTAAGAAGAACCCATTTGGAAAAATCGACAATAGCAGATACCAAATCCCAGCCACCACTCTCATGAAGAGGATTGAGACAGAAATGGCCGAGGAAAATGCAACCATCCACAGAAAGTCTTTCTCTGGGGCATTTCAACCAACACCTGCAGCAAAACCTTTATGTTCATCCACATCTTCCTCTGCGTCTTCATCTTCTTCTTCTTTCTCATTCGGCTCAAATGGGTTGTGTGATTTACAGCTGCTGAAGAGAAGCACCAGTGCAAATTCAGAGCTTGAGAGCTCAATAGAAGGAGCCATTGCTCATTGTAAACAGTCTCAGCAGCTGTTTGGTGCAAGAAAGAGTGTAAATGAAGACCATGGATTCTGCTCTCTCTCTGCTTCAAGGATGCAGTTTGCTGGGTTCAAGAGATCTCACCAGGCCACAGCTAATGCCACGAGAGATACACACATGAATATGATTACATCATATGATTGAGAGTTTGAAATGGTTTCCGAATTTCCACTAGTCCCAAGTTTTCAATTTTGTTGATCTTTTTTGAATTTGGGGTTTTTTTACTCTGCAGTGTGATTAATGTACAGGCACAATTTGCACGTTTTCCCAGCACTGTTGCTAGATCAGACTCAGAGCCATCAGACCTTCTTGGCTCAATTTTAGAGAATTCAACTGTTTAAATCAAAAAGTCTAAATTCTTAACCCACTTTCTCTATTTTTTTTTCTTGTTAGAACCCACTTTCTCTGCTTCTTGTAGTGATTCACTGCACAAAGTTTTTTGGCTGCAATCCAGAATTATTTTTGTTTTCAATATTTTTGTTACTTTGTATGATACTATTCACAGTGTGACAAATGACTACCTCATTTCTTAACTATTCAGTATGGGGCACCCAAGTTTATGTGATTGATTTTCCTTTCATATCATTGTGTTTACCAATTTTTTCCATTCCACATATTTAATCATGTAACCAATATCAATGAATGGAAAACTGTCTTTCAGTCAAAACTGTGATAATGACAATGTACCAATCATTAAGAAACATTACACGAACAGAAAAAAGGGAAGAAAATTAAAAGGAAAGATTTTATGTATGCCTACTTAGTGACCTAATCCACTATGCTTGTTCATGTTGACTAATGTTGATACAATGAAATGGAAACTGTGCATTGAAAAGAAAAATGAAAATGGGTTTAGCACAAGGGGAGGGCCTCAAATATGGAAACCTTTATATTTAAAGTCACTCAAATTGTTTTAGTGGGTAGGGTAGGTAGGGGTGGGTACGGTTCGGTTCGATACGAATATTGATAATATTTAAATTCAAACCGTTAAAATTTTAACGGTTCGATACGGTTTGGATTTTATAAAATTAGAAATAAAACCGTTTCGATCCAAACCGTTATTAACGGTTCGGTTTGGATCGAAACGGTTTAAAACCAATAAGAAATAAAAAAAAATAAGGGTACAAAAAAAAAATCAATACTCAATATTCAAAATTTTATATATTAAGCTTGCTAAGTATTGAATTGCAAATATTATCACTATACTAAGATTTATCAAATACAAAAACTATTTAATAATTTTTTATTACACTCTTTTATGAGTATACATATACTTATATGAGTATATCTAGGTATCCTTTTATTTTTATTTATTTTTACTTTGTATTAATAATAGATTTAAACGTTAATAAAAATTAATATATTTCTTAACGGTTCGGTTTGAATTTAACGGATTTCCAAAATGAAAATCCAAATCCAAACCGTTACTAACGGAATGGTTTGGATTCTTAAACCGTTTGACTTTTATCCGGTCAAATCTAAACCGTTGGATAAATAACGATTTAAAGCGGATCGATTAGCGATTTTAATGGATTCATGACCATCCTAAGGGTAGGTGTAGGCTAAAACTAGCTAGAGGGTAGCTTTCAGAGCTTTTGCTTTCTCCACTGAACTGGATTCTTAGTTACTGCCCCAGACTTTACGTCCATCATCACCCTTTAGACTTTACAAAAGTTTTACCCAAAAGAACCGTGGGTAAATATCTTCTACTGTTCTAGTCTTCTAAGACTTTAATGGATGGCGATCCAAGTTTGGTAAAAGGTGAGGGGAAAAGTGATCCCTATATACACTAAATACCGATATGTGAATATTTCTAGTAATTACTGTAGTGCATCAAAGTTAGGAACAGATCATCGCTCAATTTAAGGTTGTATTTAATTTCTAAAAGATGTCTCAAATTTAACTTTTGCATAAAATTTATTTTATTTTATACTAAAATAAAGCTCAAAATTCACTATCTGATTTTTAAAAGATGTCTCAGATTTAACTTTCCTATATAAATAAATTTATTTTAGTATATCTCTCATTTCTATTAAGAATCAATTTAAGGTTGTATCCGATTTCTAAAAGATGTCTCAGATTTAACTTTCCTGCATAAATAAATTTATTTTATCTTATACTAAAATAAAGCTCAAAATTCATTATCTAATTTCTAAAAGATGTCTCAGATTTAACTTTCCTACATAAATAAATTTATTTTATATTAAAATAAAGCTCAAAATTCACTATTTACCCTTATTTGTTTTTTATTTTTTGTGGTGCATAATAAAATTATGATTTTACCCTTTTATTAGTTAGGTCATAAAAGGTAGTTTAATTGATGAAATAGGCCATAAAAGGTAGTTTAATTGATGAAAAGTACTGTTTTTTTATTTATTTGTGTAGAGAAAACAATCCTTATTGTTATTTTTTGAACTCTAGCATGCTTATAAATAGCTATTCTATATTGCTATAATACATATAAAAACTAAAATCATATAAATAAATAAATGATTATGTATGTAAATAGTTAATCAATTTTTGAACATTTTCTTATGCTGCTGAATCTATTTATATTTATGACTTCTTATCACAGATGAAAATGTCGCCGGAATTGGCGATATATCGTCCGATATATCGCTTTTTCCGGCCGGCGACACATAAGCGGAGGGGGAAGGCTAATCTTCCACCAAAATCGACGATATCGGCGGATATCGGCGGATATAGACGATAACCGTCGATAAATCCGATATTGGCCGACATTCCCGATTTCGGACTCAACCCTACAAATTTCCCTAGCTAATTCGGCAGCTAGAAACCGAAAGCACACAAAAGAAAATCAAGAACAAATTTCTATCATCACGGACAAAACAGAGTTTGGGGGAAACAAAGTTCAATCATTGAACAAGTGGGCAATAATTGACAGACTCATTCACGGGCGATTATTGAAGGAAAAACCCAAGGAAGGATCACGGACTCACCAATTAGGGATGTGAATAAATTGGGGGCAACCAGCAACATCGAATAAAAAAGCCACCCAATTTCCTGATCTCTGAAACACACCCAGTCGAACGCACCAGCTCTGTGGCTCCACCACCGTCGCTGGCAACCTCTGCCGACCCCAACTCCTGAGTCGACCCTCGACGGCCGCTCCACCACCAACTCATCCTCTCTGTGGCTCGCGCCGCCTCTCGCCCTCACGGTCTCACTTCTCCGTCGAGTTACCGCCTCGCCCTCTCCGCTTCTGGCCCTCACGGATCACCTCGGTCCGTCGGTCGTCATCTCCAAAGTCGCCCAAACAAACAACAAATCGAGTACAGAATTAATACTGTACCCTTTGATTATATACGCCCGTACTCTCCAAATGAAACGCCCCGATTCATTTGTGGTTTTTTTTTAAAAAACCTTTTGTTATATATTTAAAAATTTAAACCTAGATTATTATTTTTAATATATTACTTTCATCCTTAACTCCTTTTTTTTAAATGTTATAATTTAGAATATTGAAATAATAATATATTACTTTAATGTAGGAATATATGTTTTAATTCAAATAATTTCAATAAAGTGATTATAATTTAGAATTATTAATATTATTTTATTATTAGTCGTAATTTTATTATTATGATTATTTCTTATTATCAAAGTCTAATTATTTTTCATTTAAAATAGACGGTAAAATATGTTATAATTTAGAATATATATTTCAATGTAGGAATATATGTTTTAATTCAAATAATTTCAATAAAGTGATTATAATTTAGAATTATTAATATTATTTTATTATTAGTCATAATTTTAATTATGATTATTTCTTATTATCAAAGTCTAATTATTTTTCATTTAAAATAGACGGTAAAATATGTTATAATTTAGAATATATATTTCAATGTAGGAATATATGTTTTAATTCAAATAATTTCAATAAGTGATTATAATTTAGAATTATTAATATTATTTTATTATTAGTCGTAATTTTATTATTATGATTATTTCTTATTATCAAAGTCTAATTATTTTTCATTTAAAATAGACGGTAAAATATGTTATAATTTAGAATATATATTTCAATGTAGGAATATATGTTTTAATTCAAATAATTTCAATAAGTGATTATAATTTAGAATTATTAATATTATTTTATTATTAGTCGTAATTTTATTATTATGATTATTTCTTATTATCAAAGTCTAATTATTTTTCATTTAAAATAAACGGTAAAATATGTTATAATTTAGAATATATATTTCAATGTAGGAATATATGTTTTAATTCAAATAATTTCAATAAAGTGATTATAATTTAGAATTATTAATATTATTTTATTATTAGTCGTAATTTTATTATTATGATTATTTCTTATTATCAAAGTCTAATTATTTTTCATTTAAAATAGACGGTAAAATATGTTATAATTTAGAATATATATTTCAATGTAGGAATATATGTTTTAATTCAAATAATTTCAATAAAGTGATTATAATTTAGAATTATTAATATTATTTTATTATTAGTCGTAATTTTATTATTATGATTATTTCTTATTATCAAAGTCTAATAATTTTTCATTTAAAATAGACGGTAAAATATGTTATAATTTAGAATATATATTTCAATGTAGTAATATATGTTTTAATTCAAATAATTTCAATAAAGTGATTATAATTTAGAATTATTAATATTATTTTATTATTAGTCGTAATTTTATTATTATGATTATTTCTTATTATCGAAGTCTAATTATTTTTCATTTAAAATAGACGGTAAAATATGTTATAATTTAGAATATATATTTCAATGTAGGAATATATGTTTTAATTCAAATAATTTCAATAAAGTGATTATAATTTAGAATTATTAATATTATTTTATTATTAGTCGTAATTTTATTATTATGATTATTTCTTATTATCAAAGTCTAATTATTTTTCATTTAAAATAGACGGTAAAATATGTTATAATTTAGAATATATATTTCAATGTAGGAATATATGTTTTAATTCAAATAATTTCAATAAAGTGATTATAATTTAGAATTATTAATATTATTTTATTATTAGTCGTATTTTTATTATTATGATTATTTGTCATTATCAAAGTCTAATTATTTTTCCTTTAAATTAGTTGGTAAAATATGGCTAGTGGAAGTGCAAGTGCAAGTGAAAACCGCCCAAGACCTAGACGAGTTGACCCAGCATGGAAATATGCCATTGCAATTCCTGTAATGACCCGTCCCGAATATCGGGAGTGAATATTAATTAATTATGAATTAGAATGACTAATCGGGGATTAGTTGGGTGAAATCGGACGAAACGTGCAAAATGACCGTTTTGCCCCTAGCGTGGGCAAAATGTTCACTTTTAGTTCGGGCGGTCAAATGGACTTTGGCCGATGACTGTGACGTAGTTTGGGACGTCACGAGTTCATAGACAGGTGGCACGTTCGATTCCGACATTCGAGGTGAAAGTTATGATGTTCAGAAGTTGAGGGGTATTTTGGTAATTTGGCATATTGGGGGCCAAATGTTGACTTTTTGATCGGGAGGTCCGATGGACGAGGGCCAAGGACCGTTACGTAGGTCTCGTCGATACGAATCCAACGACAGGCGGCATGCCGAACTGGGAGAATTGGCTCCCTTTCTCTGCCGTTTTTGTGAGAAAATAGAGAGTTGGAATGACTGGACTAACAAGGGAAACACGAGGGGTTGTGAGTGTGAGGAATTCTGGGTTTCGAATTTTAGAAATTTTGGGGGGAAAATTCAATTGTTGCGAATTGAGCCGTGAGGAGTGGAATTGAAGCTCGAGTTAGCTTCCTGAGATCAGTACGAGTCGATCCACATCGAAAACACGAAGAATTGGCAACGTTTTGGCTCTGAACACACTTGGTGACAGAGGAGGAAATTCGAGATTGAGTCGAGGAATTGGAGGCTTCGATGGATGAAATTGAGCTGGGGATTACGTTCCTGAGGATCCCACGATGCTTCTGGAAGGATCAATTGAAAGAAAACGGTTGAGATTGGTAGACTTCCATGGTTGCACAGTGACGGCTATCGAGTTTGAGTCGTGAAATTTGAGCAATGGATTGATGCAATTGAGTTGGGGGAAAGGTTTTACTGAGTCCATGGAAGCTTCTGGTTGAATCAATTTAGGGATATCAATCGAAATTGATGGGGTTCGAGGGATGAACAATGGACGGGTGTTCTTGGTGTTCATCATCGAATCGTGAGGTTTAGAGTATGTAATCGTGTAATTGTTATTACAGACCTCTAATTAGACTTGTAACGAAGCTGTATGAATGTTTAATTGAAGGAATTAATGTCGAATTGACAGGATTGGAACCGGGTCTGGTCGCGGGCTAAAGGACCCGTTTATCAGACAAACGGGTTAGGCTGGTGACACTGTAGCTGGCGCGTGGGTTTCACGCGCAGCCACTCACGGCGGCGCGTGAGGGCGCGTCCGGCCTAGTCTCAAGGTGAGGTCAACATGACTTTTGATCCTCTCAGTGTAACGAACATTTTGACGTTGATTTCGGTGAAATCGGATATTGTTTCGATAATGTTCCGCGTATCCGAAGTTTTGTTTTACGTTTAAAATACGTATTTAAATTCCGGAAAAATTGGGGAAAATTATATGAAGTATTTTGAGATGTTAGTAACCCTCTATAATGATTTTGGGCAGGAGTTGTGATTTCCAGAATTTACGGAAAAACGTGCAGCTCGGAAACGAACCGTTTTGAACGGTGTGTGTGAGTGGACTTTTGGTTTTCTAACTGTGATGCATGCACATATGATTTAAAATGCTTTATTATATGATTTGGTATGCTTTGGCATGATTGGTATTTCAATTCGGTGATTTCTCGATTTTGTGATTATTATATTATTATAATCTGGCACGATTTTCGAGAAATCATGAAATTGGTTAAAAATGATATTGTGTGTAACGCCCCGGACGTTCTGGAATGTAATATTATTAAATATTGAATAAAATGACGTTTTTACCCCTGTGTTTGTGTGGTCGATTTGTTGACTTTTAGATTTGGAGGTCGAACGGACGTTGAGTGATGACCGTAACGTAGTTCGGGATGTCACGAGTCCATAGACAGGTGGCACGTCCGATTCTGACGCTCGGAGTGAAAGTTATGATGTTCGGAAGTTCGGGGGCATTACCGTAATTTGGGCGTTATAAGGGGAAAAAGTTGACTTTTTGTTTGACAATTGATATCCATTTGACTCGAAGACCGTTATGTTCGTCTCGACGCCCCGAGTACAACGACAGGCGGCACGCTTGAAACGGACGTCGGACGACCGAGTTACGGGTCACGGAAGTTGGAGGGCATTTTGGTAATTTTTGCCCTGGGGGCATTTTGGTAATTTTTGCCCTGGGGGCATTTTGGTAATTTCCGCACGGGGTACTGTTCACCACCGTGGAAAACAGAGCAGCGGCCGTGGGTTTGTGCGTTCAATTGTTTATGGCTTTAGTGGATTGATCAGACGTTTGTTTATGTGAATTGAGGTAGTGGGAGCATGACTGAGTGACGTGAGCAGGTTGCAGGCACGGGATTGAGTTTAATATGGCCATGGTTTCTGTGTTTGTGGGAAGCAGGTTTCAGAGAACCTCAGCTGGTCTCCCACGAGTGCTGGCCGTTTGAATCGAATGACTGAGTAAGAGAGTGAGGGGGGACTCGGTTGGGTCATTTGGGCATCATTGTGAGGGCTGAGGTTGAGAGAGACGGGAGAACAGTTTCGGGTTTTCAGGGGGGAAACTCAGAGTTCAAATCCTACGGGCTTTGAGGTGAAACTAAACACATAGGGAGTCTTCTGGGAGTGTTAGAATCACGACGGTGCTGGAGTTGTCGAGTTTGGAGCCGTTTTGCCCAGGAACCCAAGTCCCAGTTTGAAGGAAAAACCAGTGGAGGGAAAAATGGAAGATCAAATTGTGGGGACTTGCGAGCTAAACTAGGGGCCATTCTAGTCTTCTGGGAGCAAGAGGAAACCAACCACGTCAAATTCGAAGGACGACATCCACGAATTGGCCAGTAACGGAGTGCCCTGGTTCTGAGTGTTTTCGAGCTTGAGGACGACGACTTCCAGGTAACGGCGAGACCAATTGACGGTACCATTGTGTTCGTGTAAGTCCCCTTAATCTACTGGTGAAATTAATTTGAGATTGGGGTTAGTTTGGGTGAGTTCCAGAATGTCGATTTGTTCGACTGTTCGAGTTTGAGTTGGGTCGTTTGGGTACTAGTCGAGGTTAACCTTCATTACAGATCTAAAATTAAAGGATTAGGGAAGATAATAGGATCAAAAACGAGAGGAATTGATTGAGAATTGGGCTTGAACTGGTCGGGTTGAATCGCGGGTATCAGACCCGTTTAGCAGGCTGTTCGGGTAAGGGAGATGACACTGTAGCTTGGCGCGTGGTCTTCACGCGCAGCCACTTTGGGCGGCGCGTGACGGCGCGTGTGACGTCAACTCCGATCACGATCAACATGAGAATTAATCCTTTCAGTTTAATTAACATTTTATCTTTAGAGTTCGAATCGATCGGGAGTCATTCGGGATAATTTCGGGAGTCCGGAAGATTAAGTCTTTAAGTTTATTTTCGCCGAAAAATCCGGAAAAATTAGGAAAAATACTACGAGTTATTTTGGGATGTTTGTAACCCTTCTTGTACGTTTTCACAGGCCCGGACACTTCCGAAGCTACGGAGGAGCGCACGGGACGCGATTGACGTGTCCTAAGACTGTGAGAGGACTCTTTGATTTTTAAATTGGGCATGCATGACTATTTTGCTTATTTATCTCATGGTTTTACATATGATGTTACGATGGTGAGATGATATATCAGTTTTACTTGTTTTCACGTTTTTCGAGATAATTATCGTACTTCACGCATTTCGAGATTTCAGTTTTTGCCTATGCATGCGTGATAATTTTGATGAAGTATCTGGTTATGAATATGCATGTTTCGGATTTATGATGTTTGATCATATTGTGAAGAAATTTTCTGGTAATTGCATGTGTTGGAATTTACATGTGAATTCGGGCATGAGTCCTGTTACGATGAGAAATGTTTTTGGAATAATGTTGGAAAAAGATTTGTGATGAATCCTGATTTATTATGTTTAAAAACGGTTTTGGGTTTAAAGACCCGGTTGATGGTTGGATCTGGTTTTGGGTTTAAAGACCCGGTATGTTGATTTTGGGGGCGGGCCCGAAAATTGAGTTTAAAGACTCGTGAGTTTAAAGACTCGATTATTATGATACCCCCGAGGCCTACTAATCGTATTTTGAGTTTAAAGACTCGTTGATATCCCGGGAAGGCCTAATGTTGAGTTTAAAGACTCGGATGGATCCAACGGCATAATCATGATTATTGATTTATGTTTCACTTGATTTGTGCAAATAATGTTTCAAAATGGCGGTTTCTGGAATCTGGTATTATTATATGGTTTTACAAGAGTTATGACGATCCCTGTAACGTTTTTCTTGTGTTTCGGAAAAAGAGTTTTCAAAAGTTTAATACACAATTTTGAATATTTGGTGATGCATGCGGATTACAAAACTGGAGGGCGAACCCGATTTTCGGAAAAACTGTTTTTCCTGTTAAACTTATGTTTCGGTCCACTCACACCTTGTTGTTTTAAATTCCCTCCAGGTCGTGGTACAAGCGTGGGGGCAAGCGCCGAGGCAGAGGCGGAGGCATAACGTTTTCCGTTGCGGAGTAGTTAGTTCACAGAGTAGGACTTGTTCTTTAATTTGTTTTGTAATATTGCTCTGTGAAACTGTGGACTTGACGTCCAGTGACAGGACCCACCCCGATTATCGCCTCGATAATCGGGAAGCATCCTGCTCCCGTCGGACAATCGAACCCAAAAGACCGGAAAACTAGTTAAAATTACAACACACCCATTGTCAGACCAGGGAGATTAAACAAATACATGCGACTGGACGTCAAGTCCACAGTTTCACAGAGCAATATTACAAAACAAATTAAAGAACAAGTCCTACTCTGTGAACTAACTACTCCGCAACGGAAAACTTTATGCCTCCGCCTCTGCCTCGGCGCTTGCCCCCACGCTTGTACCACGACCTGGAGGGAATTTAAAACAACAAGGTGTGAGTGGACCGAAACATAAGTTTAACAGGAAAAACAGTTTTTCCGAAATCGGGTTCGCCCTCCAGTTTTGTAATCCGCATGCATAACCAAATATTCAAAATTGTGTATTATACTTTTGAAAACTCTTTTTCCGAAATACAAGAAAAACGTTACAGGGATCGTCATAACTCATGTAAAACCATATAATAATACCAGATTCCAGAAACCGTCATTTTGAAACATTATTTGCATAAATCAAGTGAAACATAAATCAATAATCATGATTATGCCGTTGGATCCATCCGAGTCTTTAAACTCAACATTAGGCCTTCCCGGGATATCAACGAGTCTTTAAACTCAAAACACGATTAGTAGGCTTCGGGGGTATCATAATAATCGAGTCTTTAAACTCACGAGTCTTTAAACTCCATTTTCGGGCCCGCCCCCAAAATCAACATACCGGGTCTTTAAACCCAAAACCAGATCCAACCATCAACCGGGTCTTTAAACCCAAAACCGTTTTTAAACATATTAAATCAGGATTCATCACAAATCTTTTTCCAACGTTATTCCAAAAACATTTCTCATCGTAACAGGACTCATGCCCGAATTCACATGTAAATTCCAACAAATGCAATTAACAGAAAATTTCTTCACAATATGATCAAACATCATAAATCCGAAACATGCATATTCATAACCAGACACTTCATCAAAAACTATCACGCATGCATAGGCAAAAACCGAAATCTCGAAATGCGTGAAATACGATAATTATCTCGAAAAACGTGAAAACAAGTAAAACCGATATATCATCTCACCATCGTAAAATCATATGTAAAACCATGAGATAAATAAGCAAAATAGTCATGCATGCCCAATTTAAAAATCAAAGAGTCCACTCACAGTCTTAGGACACGTCAATCGCGTCCCGCGCGCTCCTCTGTAGCTTCGGAAGTGTCCGGGCCTGTGAAAACGTACAAGAAGGGTTACAAACATCCCAAAATAACTCGTAGGATTTTTTCCTAATTTTTCCGGATTTTTCGGCGGAAATAAACTTAAAGACTTAATCTTCCGGACTCCCGAAATTATCCCGAATGACTCCCGATCGATTCGAACTCTAAAGATAAAATGTTATTTAGACTGTAAGGATTAATTCTCATGTTGACCGTGATCGGAGTTGACGTCACACGCGCCGTCACGCGCCGTCCAAACTGGCTGCGCGTGAAGGCCACGCGCCAAGCTACAGTGTCATCTCCCTTACCCGAACAGCCTGCTAAACGGGTCTGATACCCGCGACTCAACCCGATCAGTTAGCCCTCAATTCTCAGTCAATACTACCCGTTTTCAATCCTATTATCTTCCCTAACTCATTTATTTTAGGTCTGCAACACTGGTTAACCTCGACTTACACCAAATCGACCCAATCCAAGCTCGAACAGTCGAACAAGTCGACTCCTGGAACTCACCCTACACGGTTCCATTTCCAAATTAACTTCACCAGTAGCAATAAGGGACCCATACGCACACAATGACACTAACAATTTAGCTCGACGTTACCTGGAAGTCGTCGTCCACAGCACTGGTTTTCCCCTGAAACTGAGACTCAGGTTCCCGGCCAAACTGTCCTCCTCCTCCTTCAATTCTTGCACGGTTGTGCACGAAATGACCCCAGAAGTCTAACACGGCCTTTGGTTTCGATCAACAGGCTCCAGAAATTGAATGAGATTTTTCCCTCCAACTGGTTTTTCCTTCGAACTGGACCTTGGGTTCTTGGGCAATCCGTGCTCGAATCCCTTCAATTCTTGCACGGCTGAGACTCTATCACTCCCAGAAGACTCACTGTGTGTTTAGAATGATCCCTCGACCCTTAGAAATTGAACTCTGCGATTTCCCCCCAAAAAACCCGAAACAGTTGCTCACGGTTTCTCTCACAATCCCTCCCACGCTCAGCTTCCAAATTGAACCAAAATGATCCTAACTCCAACCTCACTCCACTCCCATACTCAGTTATTCGATCGGTATGGCCAACAGCCCGTGGGAGACCAACTGAGGCCTCTGAAACTGGTTTCCCGCAAACACAGAGACCACAGCCATTCTCGTTCCTCCCGTGCACTCAGTCTCTGCCCAGACACGCCTGGCTGCCTCCCACAACCTCAAAATCCATAAACTAAACCCACTCACCAGTCCACTTAGCCTTAAACAAATGCACGCTCAAAAACACCACGGCCGCACTCTGCTTCTCGCGGTGGTGCTACAGTAACCACCGTGAAATGACCAAAATGCCCCTCTGTGCAATAATTACCAAAATGCCCTCCAACTTCCGTGACCCGTAACTCGGTCGTCCGACGTCCGTTTCAAGCGTGCCGCCTGTCGTTGTACTCGGGGCGTCGAGATGAACATAACGGTCTTCGAGTCAAATGGATATCAATTGTCAAACAAAAAGTCAACTTTTTCCCCTTATAACGCCCAAATTACGGTAATGCCCCCGAACTTCCGAACATCATAACTTTCACTCCGAGCGTCCGAATCGGACGTGCCACCTGTCTATGAACTCGTGACATCCCGAACTACGTCACGGTCATCACTCAACGTCCGTTCGACCTCCAAATCTAAAAGTCAACAAATCGACCACACAAACACAGGGGTAAAACGTCATTTTATTCAATATTTAATAATATTACATTTCCAGAACGTCCGGGGCGTTACAATCTCCCCCCCTTAAGAAATTTCGTCCCGAAATTTCAAGGAAACAAGTAAGGGAACTGTTCTCGCATCTGCGCCTCGGGTTCCCATGTGGCTTCTTCCACATTCTGGTTCCTCCAGAGAACCTTCACCAGAGGAACGGTCTTCCGACGTAGCACTTTCTCCTTCCGATCCAAAATCTGTACCGGTTGTTCCTCGAAGCTCAAATCATCTCGAAGTTCAATGGGCTGATCCTCCAGTATATGAGATGCGTCAAACACATATTTCCGCAACATCGACACATGGAAAACATCGTGGACCTTCGAAAGCTCTGGCGGTAGTGCCAGCCGGTAGGCCACCGGGCCAATCCTCTCGGTAATCTCATAAGGTCCAATATAACGAGGGCTCAACTTTCCTCGCCTGCCGAATCGCACTACACCCTTCCAAGGGGACAATTTCAGAAATACCCGATCTCCGACCGCAAACTCCAGATCTCGAATCCGATGGTCCACATAGCTCTTTTGTCTGTCCTGGGCTGCCTTGAGCCGATCCTTGATGAGTTTGACCTTCTCGGTCGTCAGTTCCACCAATTCGGATTTATTCAGCCTCCTTTCCCCCACGTCCGTCCAACACAACGGAGTTCTGCACTGCCGTCCGTACAAGGCTTCGTACGGAGCCATCCCAATGCTCGCTTGATAGCTGTTGTTGTAGGCAAATTCCATCAAGGCTAGATGTGACTCCCAAGTGTCCTGAAATTGCAAAACGCAAGCTCGCATCATATCCTCCAATGTCTGGATGGTCCGCTCAGACTGGCCGTCAGTCTGAGGATGAAATGCAGTACTGAAACGAAGTTTCGTCCCAAATGCTTCCTGCAGACTCTGCCAAAATCGAGAAGTAAATCTTGGGTCTCGGTTAGAAACTATTGATTCCGGAGTACCGTGCAAACGGATGATCTCGTCGATAAACAACTGGGCCAACTGCGTCATCCTGAAGTTCTCTCGCACTGGCAAGAAGTGAGCTGATTTCGTAAGCCTGTCCACAATCACCCAAACTCCATCGTGACCCCTGGGTGTCCTAGGAAGTCCAAACACAAAATCCATCGTCAAGTGATCCCATTTCCATTCCGGAATAGGTAGTGGTTGCAAGGCTCCATAAGGTCGTTGTCTCTCAGCCTTCACTTGCTGGCAAATCAGACACCTGCTGACAAACTCGGCAATCTCCCGTTTCATTCCCGGCCACCAGTAGTGTTCTCGCAAGGTACGATACATCTTGGTCCCACCAGGATGCATCGCGTAGGCCGAACTATGAGCTTCGTCCAAGATCTCCTTCTTCAGTGCCTCCACGCCGGGCACACACAACCGTCCTTCTTTTAGCAAAGCTCCATCCTCCCTGACTGTAAAATCTAGCCGTTCACCGGCTTCCACTTCAATCCGAAGTACACATGAGACAGGATCTTGAGATTGAGCCTCAACGATCCGACCGACCAGAAGTGGTCTCACATGAAAATTAGCCAGCAAGACACCTTGGCCATCCAAACCCAAATCAATGCTATTCTTACGGAGTTCAACCAAAAGTGGTAAATGAACCGTCCGTAGATGTGCTACAGAATGCGTTGACTTCCGGCTTAGAGCATCAGCCACCACATTGGCTTTTCCCGGGTGGTACTCAATCGTGCAATCATAATCCTTAATTAGCTCTAGCCACCGTCGCTGCCTCACATTCAACTCCTTCTGAGTGAACAAGTACTTCAGGCTCTTGTGGTCCGTAAATATTCTGCAAGTCGCACCGTACAGGTGATGTCTCCAAATCTTCAATGCATGCACAACAGCAGCTAACTCCAAATCGTGCGTCGGATAATTGCGCTCATGCGGTTTCAACTGGCGCGAAGCATAGGCGATCACTTTCCCATGCTGCATTAGTACACATCCCAAACCCTGTAAGGATGCATCACTGTACACCTCAAATTCCCCACTGTCGTCTGGAAGGGTCAGTATAGGAGCAGACGTCAACCTTTCCTTTAGCTCCCGAAAACTACGCTCACAACCGTCATCCCACTCAAACTTGACTCCCTTCCGCGTCAGTCGCGTCAACGGGGCAGCAATGGTAGAGAAACCCTCTACAAACCTCCTGTAGTAACCAGCCAAACCCAAGAAACTTCTGACTTCAGTGACGGTCCTCGGTTGTTCCCACTTCGCCACTGCCTCAATTTTCTGAGAATCCACACTGATCCCGTTCGTTGAGATCACATGCCCCAAGAAACTCACGCTCGTCAACCAAAACTGACATTTGCTGAGCTTCGCGTACAACTGGTTTTCCCTCAAGGTACCTAGCACCCTCCTTAAGTGCTCCTCGTGCGCTTCCGCACTCCTCGAGTAGACCAGGATATCGTCGATGAACACGATGACAAAGTGATCCAAGTAAGGCCGCAACACTCGGTTCATCAAGTCCATAAACGCTGCGGGTGCGTTGGTCAAGCCAAACGGCATCACAAGGAACTCATAATGACCATAACGGGTCCTAAAGGCCGTCTTGGGTACATCCTCATCCTTAACCCGCAATTGATGATACCCAGAACGTAGATCAATTTTGGAGAAGTACTGCGCTCCTCGCAGCTGATCGAACAAATCATCGATCCGAGGCAACGGGTATTTGTTCCTGACTGTTACTTTATTCAGTTGCCTGTAATCGATGCAGAGTCTCATACTCCCATCCTTTTTCTTCACAAACAACACCGGGGCTCCCCAGGGGGATACACTCGGTCGGATAAATCCCATCTCAAGTAATTCTTGTAACTGCGCCTTCAGTTCTTTCAACTCGGCTGGCGCCATACGATACGGAGTCTGAGAAATAGGTTGCGTACCTGGAACCAGATCAATAGTGAACTCAACATCACGATGCGGTGGCAATCCCGGTAGATCCTCCGGAAAGACATCCGGGAACTCCCGTACAATCGGTATATCCTCCACCCGCAATGGTGCAGCTCGTGAATCCAACACTCGGGCTAAGTATCCCTGGCACCCCTTCCTCAATAACTTACTTGCCTTCAGGGCAGAAATCACTCCGACAGGAGTTGCTCGCTGAATTCCCTGAAAAGTGGTTTCCGGTAGCCCCGGGCTCCGAAAAGTAACCCTCTTATCGACGCATTCGATAGAGGCATGATGGAGCGTCAACCAATCCATACCCAAGATGACATCAAAGTCATGCAAGTCCAAGAGTATCAAATCTGCCACCAGACCAACATCACCTACCATTACGGGGCACTCCCGCAACACTTGATTCACCACAAACACATCTCCGGTGGGCGTACTCACTCCCATGTCACAGTCCAGTGCGGACACCTCTCTACCCGCCAACAGCTCATAGTCCCGTGAAATAAATGAATGAGTAGCTCCGGGATCAATTAAAGCACAAACATCATGTCCAAAGATCGTGAGTGTACCTGTCACAACACCAGGCGCTGCCCTGGCCTCCTGCTGCGTAACAGCAAAAACTCGGGCCTGTGGTCCAGCTGCTCGCCCACGGCCCCGGCCCCTCTGTCCATTAGCCGCTCCGGTACCACCTCCTCGAGTGCTCCCAGTCCCAGAAGCTGCAGCTGTGCTCCGTCCCTGCTCTGCTCCACCCCGACCTGCGCCACCACCCTATGGCAAAGATGGACAATCCCTCCGGTAGTGGCCCCGCTCGCCACAGAAGAAACAGATGACACTGGAAGCATCTCGAACAAAACCACCACCCTGCCGTCCCGTGGAAGCAACAGAAGTCACGCTCGCCTGCGGAGCAGTCTGCGCCCTAGGCGCTCGGAATCCGGAACCCTGATAGTTACCAGGCCTGCCATAACGATCATTGCCTGCAGATGAGGCTCCACCATAACGTCCCTTCTTCGAGGCTCCTTGACCATACGACCCAGAATATGAACGCCCGCGACGTTGTCCACCACCAGAATACTGTGGACGTGTCGGGAGACTAGCCTCAACCCGCACCGCGGCATCAGACAACTCCCTGAGAGTAGCAAAAGCTCCGGCCGTCACAATGGCCCGTATCTCACCCCGTAGGCCAAGCTCGAACCTACGGCATTTCTCAGCCTCAGTAGATACAAAGGTAGGAGCAAAACGAGCTAGCATCTGAAATTTCTGTTCATACTCAGCTACGGACATGCTCCCCTGCTGGAGTTGCAGAAACTCGGTCTCCCTAGCATCACGGAATGAACGGGGATAATACTGATCCAGAAACCGTTCACGAAAGGTCTCCCAAGTCACTGTACGGGCATCCCAACCTGACAACTCCAGAGTATACCACCACTCATAAGCAGATCCATCAAGTAGAAATGTAGCCAACACCACACGCTCCTCAAGAGGACAGTGCATCACAGTAAAAATCCGCTCAATCCAAGAAATCCAACGGTGAGCATCCTCGGGATCCGCTCCACCACTGAAAACCGTAGCCCCAAGACGCTGGGCTCGCTCGATCGAGGCACTCTCGGCATCGCCATTAGGTCGTGGAGGGGGTTCGCGTCGCGGAGGCATGGCCGGTCGTCCTTCTTCTGAAAGAGGCATAAGTTAGTACAATAATCAAGGCACACCCGAATGCCGGACACGAATCGTAAACCTAGGCTTTGATACCAATTGACAGGACCCACCCCGATTATCGCCTCGATAATCGGGAAGCATCCTGCTCCCGTCGGACAATCGAACCCAAAAGACCGGAAAACTAGTTAAAATTACAACACACCCATTGTCAGACCAGGGAGATTAAACAAATACATGCGACTGGACGTCAAGTCCACAGTTTCACAGAGCAATATTACAAAACAAATTAAAGAACAAGTCCTACTCTGTGAACTAACTACTCCGCAACGGAAAACTTTATGCCTCCGCCTCTGCCTCGGCGCTTGCCCCCACGCTTGTACCACGACCTGGAGGGAATTTAAAACAACAAGGTGTGAGTGGACCGAAACATAAGTTTAACAGGAAAAACAGTTTTTCCGAAATCGGGTTCGCCCTCCAGTTTTGTAATCTGCATGCATAACCAAATATTCAAAATTGTGTATTATACTTTTGAAAACTCTTTTTCCGAAACACAAGAAAAACGTTACAGGGATCGTCATAACTCATGTAAAACCATATAATAATACCAGATTCCAGAAACCGTCATTTTGAAACATTATTTGCATAAATCAAGTGAAACATAAATCAATAATCATGATTATGCCGTTGGATCCATCCGAGTCTTTAAACTCAACATTAGGCCTTCCCGGGATATCAACGAGTCTTTAAACTCAAAACACGATTAGTAGGCCTCGGGGGTATCATAATAATCGAGTCTTTAAACTCACGAGTCTTTAAACTCCATTTTCGGGCCCGCCCCCAAAATCAACATACCGGGTCTTTAAACCCAAAACCAGATCCAACCATCAACCGGGTCTTTAAACCCAAAACCGTTTTTAAACATATTAAATCAGGATTCATCACAAATCTTTTTCCAACGTTATTCCAAAAACATTTCTCATCGTAACAGGACTCATGCCCGAATTCACATGTAAATTCCAACACATGCAATTAACAGAAAATTTCTTCACAATATGATCAAACATCATAAATCCGAAACATGCATATTCATAACCAGACACTTCATCAAAAATTATCACGCATGCATAGGCAAAAACCGAAATCTCGAAATGCGTGAAATACGATAATTATCTCGAAAAACGTGAAAACAAGTAAAACCGATATATCATCTCACCATCGTAAAATCATATGTAAAACCATGAGATAAATAAGCAAAATAGTCATGCATGCCCAATTTAAAAATCAAAGAGTCCACTCACAGTCTTAGGACACGTCAATCGCGTCCCGCGCGCTCCTCTGTAGCTTCGGAAGTGTCCGGGCCTGTGAAAACGTACAAGAAGGGTTACAAACATCCCAAAATAACTCGTAGGATTTTTTCCTAATTTTTCCGGATTTTTCGGCGGAAATAAACTTAAAGACTTAATCTTCCGGACTCCCGAAATTATCCCGAATGACTCCCGATCGATTCGAACTCTAAAGATAAAATGTTATTTAGACTGTAAGGATTAATTCTCATGTTGACCGTGATCGGAGTTGACGTCACACGCGCCGTCACGCGCCGTCCAAACTGGCTGCGCGTGAAGGCCACGCGCCAAGCTACAGTGTCATCTCCCTTACCCGAACAGCCTGCTAAACGGGTCTGATACCCGCGACTCAACCCGATCAGTTAGCCCTCAATTCTCAGTCAATACTACCCGTTTTCAATCCTATTATCTTCCCTAACTCATTTATTTTAGGTCTGCAACACTGGTTAACCTCGACTTACACCAAATCGACCCAATCCAAGCTCGAACAGTCGAACAAGTCGACTCCTGGAACTCACCCTACACGGTTCCATTTCCAAATTAACTTCACCAGTAGCAATAAGGGACCCATACGCACACAATGACACTAACAATTTAGCTCGCCGTTACCTGGAAGTCGTCGTCCACAGCACTGGTTTTCCCCTGAAACTGAGACTCAGGTTCCCGGCCAAACTGTCCTCCTCCTCCTTCAATTCTTGCACGGTTGTGCACGAAATGACCCCAGAAGTCTAACACGGCCTTTGGTTTCGATCAACAGGCTCCAGAAATTGAATGAGATTTTTCCCTCCAACTGGTTTTTCCTTCGAACTGGACCTTGGGTTCTTGGGCAATCCGTGCTCGAATCCCTTCAATTCTTGCACGGCTGAGACTCTATCACTCCCAGAAGACTCACTGTGTGTTTAGAATGATCCCTCGACCCTTAGAAATTGAACTCTGCGATTTCCCCCCAAAAAACCCGAAACAGTTGCTCACGGTTTCTCTCACAATCCCTCCCACGCTCAGCTTCCAAATTGAACCAAAATGATCCTAACTCCAACCTCACTCTACTCCCATACTCAGTTATTCGATCGGTATGGCCAACAGCCCGTGGGAGACCAACTGAGGCCTCTGAAACTGGTTTCCCGCAAACACAGAGACCACAGCCATTCTCGTTCCTCCCGTGCACTCAGTCTCTGCCCAGACACGCCTGGCTGCCTCCCACAACCTCAAAATCCATAAACTAAACCCACTCACCAGTCCACTTAGCCTTAAACAAATGCACGCTCAAAAACACCACGGCCGCACTCTGCTTCTCGCGGTGGTGCTACAGTAACCACCGTGAAATGACCAAAATGCCCCTCTGTGCAATAATTACCAAAATGCCCTCCAACTTCCGTGACCCGTAACTCGGTCGTCCGACGTCCGTTTCAAGCGTGCCGCCTGTCGTTGTACTCGGGGCGTCGAGATGAACATAACGGTCTTCGAGTCAAATGGATATCAATTGTCAAACAAAAAGTCAACTTTTTCCCCTTATAACGCCCAAATTACGGTAATGCCCCCGAACTTCCGAACATCATAACTTTCACTCCGAGCGTCCGAATCGGACGTGCCACCTGTCTATGAACTCGTGACATCCCGAACTACGTCACGGTCATCACTCAACGTCCGTTCGACCTCCAAATCTAAAAGTCAACAAATCGACCACACAAACACAGGGGTAAAACGTCATTTTATTCAATATTTAATAATATTACATTTCCAGAACGTCCGGGGCGTTACATCCAGTCGCATGTATTTTGTTTAATCTCCCTGGTCTGACAATGGGTGTGTTGTAATTTTAACTAGTCTTCCGGTCTTTTGGGTTCGATTGTCAGACGGGAGCAGGATGCTTCCCGATTATCGAGGCGATAGTCGGGGTGGGTCCTGTCATTGTGGGCGTGAGAACCCAAGTAAATAATGATTTTGACTCGGATTTGGAGTTACATGTGAATTTGATGAATTTGATGATTTTTGGTATCCTCGTGATTTTGTGATTATTTTAATCAGTCTTTCGGCCACGTTTTACGAGGAACATGCAAATGATGTTTTGGGCTAAGCCCGGATTGAAAATGATGTTTTGACTCGGGTTATGAGTCAGGAAGTTGAAAATGATATTTGGACTCGGATTATGAGTCCGTGATTGATTTCATGGATTTACATGATCGTGGCAACTCGGATTTACAGTTGCACGGATTTACGTGATATTGATATTTTGGGCTTGAGACCCAATGGAATTGTGATTTTGGTTGGAATTGTATTTCCATGTGATGACATGATGATATTGATGATTTTCGGATTTATAAAGTAAATCGGGACTTGGGGCTGAGACCCTGTATTGATATATGATTTGGTTTTAATGCAACTGTTTTTCACTGGTTTTTGTGATGGTGATATGTTGCGGATATTTAGGGCTTTCGGGAGAAAATATGTTTTTCCCCGGAATGCACCCTGGAGATAACGCTTGCCTTCGGGATGGAAGTGTTTACCCCGAAGAGTTCACGTAGCACGATCTTTGTCTTGCAGCCCAGGGGAGGCTTGACTCAGATCAGATGTGCTGGATTATATGGATCGGTAAGTGATATGTTCACGAGATCCGGATCGTCGGCTGGTGAGGTTTTTCCCAGCGACGGATTGCTGACTGATGATGTGTTCACAGCAACGGATGCTCGGATTTTGAGCGGTCCTTGAGCCTATTGATATGCACGCGTTACAGGGATAAACGTGACTCTAAGCAACAGGATATGGAAATAAGTCCCGTGGATTATGGAAAATGATTTTGAGGAAACCGTGGTTTAGCGGTTAAAATGATTTAAAGAAATTGTGAACTTTTGAGATGTTAAACTGATTTGGTGAACATGAGTTTTTGTGGACCATGGGAAAATATGTTTTGATTTTATCGGTCCACTGTTCATACTTGAATGATTTCATACTATTACTCATGTTTTACGATATGCATGCAAGTTTGTGAAAACTGGAGGGTAAGAATGTATTTTGGTAAATGTTTTTTATAAGAGGTCATTTTTGTCCACTCACACCTTTTCTGTTTTGTTAACCCTTCAGGTCGTGGCGCGTTGATCGAGGCTATTCTAGAGGTGGAGGTATGTGCGGGCACAGGCGCAAAAATTCCCTTGTCTGGCAGGTATTGAAGGGTAGTTTCGGACTTTCAGTTGACTTGTCAGACGGGAGCAGGACCGTGTACAGTTTTTAATGTCCAGTTGGGACGGGTCCTGTCAAATTGGTATCAGAGCACTAGGTTGCTGATGCTGTTGCCATGCCATACCTCCGGAACGTGAGCCTCGTGCACGACCTGGTAGTGAGATGGGTATATTAGGGTATTTGAGACCTTGTGATTAATCTCGGAATGTAATTGACCTTGGTTTGTGGGTCAGATATTAATTTGTGTAACTACGGCTTACTAATTGACGAATCGGTATTCTTGTGGGTCCTAGGATTTGTTGGATCCAGAGGCTGAGAAGGTAGCACAATTGGGTAGGTTGGACCCAGGATGAGATTATTCTCAGTAAATTCCTTGTGCGGAATATGAGTTCCCAACGTCTAGAGTATGTTGGGGTATTCCTAGGTTTGGAATGTGGTATTGATGTGGTTCACCGGCGGTAATTTGCTGGGTGACCGGGTATTGATGTGTCAGGTCTAATCATGTCAGCTTTAGTGGTGGAGCTGCAATCCACAGTCGGGGTTGGTACGTGTCGATGGAATCCCAGAGTGGGGATACAGAGTACTGTACGGGTACATGATTCCATTGGATGTGGAGTCTCGATAGTGATGTCTGGTGGTTGGGTCTGCACAAGTCTGTGGCAGGCACTACTACCGAGAGTGGTTGTTGAGAATCGGGGGGGATGTCAGGGGACGTTTCTTTTTCTCACATGAGTTGTCAGGGTGACTGTACCCAGAGTTGTTAGGTGCGAAGGAGGCAGAGTTTCTCCTATTCGAGCAGAGGTACGGGGTTGTCGCTTGTTATGAGCGGAGATCCAGGGTTGTCAGTTTTGCACACGGTATGCTCATACTGATATTGTTGTCTGTGTACTGGTGTGGGTGCCGGTGTGGTGCTGACGATGAGTCACGAGTCGGGTTGTGACATCGTCGAGTTGGGTAAGTGTCAGTAACCAGTCCAAAGGGGACACGTGGTTGGTGTCCGAGTCCGATGGTTCCAACATGGTTGGACCTACGGAATCGTGAGAGGTTGTGTTTGAGGAGGATTGCGGGTTTTCCGCATTGGGATTAGGTATTCTGAAGTCATCAGGGGTGATTTCTTATTTTCTGCTTGGTAGCAGATAATGTTGGGTTACATGGCATGGGGAGTGCAATGAGTTTTGTTTGCATCCACGTAGGATGAATATTGGTGTCATTGATTTGGATCATCCTTGGTTTTCCCTAGGTGGGATGGCAAGGATAGATACGAGGTAATCAGTAAGGGTGTAAGACCCTGTGGTTCCTAGTTGTTGATTGTGTGGATCCTAGGTGGATCGGGTTAGTGATGTCGTGGACTTTGGGCATTGTGACGATCTAGGATCGTGATGTTCACGGTCGGCTGACGTCGTAATGGATCTGGGTCGTGATTTCGATGATCCAGATTGGGTGAGAGTTTATCACTCTTACGTCGGTATGTGAGTCATAAATGACGGGACTGAACTTCGTTTCGAAGTGGAGCCCCTTATGGTATGTTACTCGAGCGAGTAGGGTTCAGACGGGGTTGAATTTGTTCAGCCTTAGAGTTGTGGCTGTAGGGATTGGCTTCCTTGTGAAGTCAATCGGATGTAATGTGTTACTCGCTTGAACAGGTAACCGATAGGTTCGGTTTTGATGTGTCCGAGTGGACGTGAACCAGATTTCGGGTTTGGAATCGAATTTTTGGGTGACGATTCAGGATTCGATTCAGGACTTGAAAGAGGAATACTGGATTTGGGTACGGAATGATTATTCCAAATGCTAGCTTACGGAATAATGGTTTCGGATTCGGATTTGGACATGAATTAAAAACTGTGATGTATGGATTTGGATTCGGGATTTCTTACGAAATTGCGGATTCGGATTTGGTATTGAAACTAGCTGATTGGTGGAGTTTCGATTTGTCTCTTGCTGGTTTGGGCAAATGGACTCCATTATTGGAACGTGTTTGGCTATGACCTAGGTGGTTGTGGTCTGGTCTAGGGATAGATGTATGTACCTTGTACATGGTTTGGGGTACGATATTTTGCAGACTTGTGGTGGCCGGGGTTGATGTGAATCCCGGGAGAACTAGGCGTTCTTCCCTGTGGACACGTTGATGTGTCATTTTGAGTGTTGTCATTTGGCGAGGTGTTTTTGGGTAGCATAGGACAAGGATTGTCGATGTTAGCTAAACCCTCAGGATTTTTACTTTTGCCTTACCTGGTTTGGGATCGACCATATTGGTCTATGGGTCGAGTACTAGTGTAACGACCCATCCCGAATTCCGGGATTAGATTAGTCACTAATCTTGATTAGTGAGGTTGAACGGTGGTTAGTAGGGCGGAATCGGACAAATTGTGCAAAATGACCGTTTTGCCCCTGGTCGTGGGCAAAATGTTGACTTTTTGATCGGGCGTTCAAACGGACTTTGACCGATGACCGTGACGTAGTTCGGGACGTCACGAGTTCATAGACAGGTGGCACGTTCGATTCCGACATTCGTAGAGAAAGTTATGGTGTTCAGAAGTTGAGGGGCATTTTGGTAATTTGGCTTATTAGGGGCCAAATGTTGACTTTTGATCGGGAGGTCCGATGGGCGAGGGCCAAGGACCGTTACGTAGGTATCGTCGATACGAATCCAACGACAGGCGGCATGCCGAAATCGGAGATCCGACGACGACGTTATGGTCAAGGAAACGAACTAACGAACCGAGGCCGGGATTAAAATAATAATATAATATTGAATAGTGACCGTTGACTGTGCACATCTGGATGAGTGACAAGTGTCACCCATCCCCTGAATTCTGATCCATGTTTCCCTCCCAACACTATCATTACAACATCATCATTCCTTATCCATCATTTTCCTTCCTTTTCCTTTATTTTTCTTTCAAACCGTGCACGATTTGGGGAGAGTATGAACTGGGAGAATTGGCTCCCTCTCTCTGCCGTTTCTGAGAGAAAAATGGGAGACTAAGATGAGGGAATTAACGGGGAAACACGAGGGGTTGTGAGAGTGTTGAATTTTGGATTTTTGATTTCGGGAAAATGAGAGGGAAAATTCGAATACTGAGTGTTAGGCCGTGAGGATCGAAATTGAGCTCACATTCAGCTTTCTGGGATCAACACGAATCGATCTGCAACAAGAACGAAGGTAATTGGGGTCGAATTGAGGAAGAACAGAAGGATGGAGGTCTCTGAAATTTCGAAGCTGAGTCGTGGAATTGGAGGCTTCGTTGGATGAAATTGAGGTGGGGAAACTGCTTATCATGATCCCACGATGCTTCTAGGTTCGTCAATTGAAAGGAAACGGTCGTGGTTGACGAAACTCCATGCTTGAACAGTGACTGTGTTCGAGCTTGAGTTCATTGGGTTAGAGGTGAGATTGTATGAAATTAATCTTGTAGAAATGATCCTTACACTCTCACGATACTCACTGTGTTAATTAATTTGAAAAACAGGGTCGAAATCTATGAACCCGAATCGGAGACCCGTCGAGGATCGATCGAGAGTCGTGAGGATTTAGACCACGATTCGAGAAATTGAACTTGCAGAACTTAATTAGAGTTGGATTGGAAGGAATCAGTTGAAAGAACGGATCGAATTGAGGTTAAATTGAATGAGATTGAATCGGGTCTGTTCGCGGGTTTTTCAACCCGTTTACCAGACAAACGGGCGAAGGGGATGACTGTGCTGGTACTGTAGCTGGCGCGTGGGGGCGCGTGATTGGGAATCTTGAGGTGAGGTCAACATGACTTCTGTCCTATTTAATGTAACGGACATTTTGGAATTGGTTTCGTGTCGATCGGACACCGTCTCGATATTGTTCGGGATGTCCGAAGGTTGTAAAATAAGTTTAAAAATAAGTAAAAATTCGGGAAAATTACGGGACTTTGATAGGATGTTAATAATGAGGTTAGTAACCCTCTAATGTGATTTAGACAGGATTGGGAGTCCCGGTGATAGTGGTGTGGCCCGGGAGGGCCGGTGGCACGCATATCGAGGCACACGGTTAAAACGGTCTGTGAGTGGACTTTGGTTTTATAAATTCTATGCATGCTTAAATGTTTTATATGGATTATGGTTGTGATTGTGTGATGTTGATTTGGTTGTTGGTAAATTGTACGGTTTCACGTATTTCGAGGTTTTTCGGTTTTACATGGATTTTCCATATTTATGACTTGGATATAATATGATGAAATGGTTTTGAAATTGGAAATATGAACTCGGGCTTGAGGCCCACTTGTTTTGGAAATTTCGGACTTAGAGTCCATTTGAGAATCGGGCCGGGGGCCCAGTTGGTTAATGAAATCGGGCCAGGGGCCCAGTTGGTATGAAATCGGGCTGAGACCCATTTGAGTTATGTTCTCGGGCCAGGGGCCCAGTTGATTTACGAATTCGGGCCGTGGGCCCAGTGGGTTTATAAGGTCGGGCTGCGGGCCCAGTTGGTTTACAAATCGGGCCGTGGGCCCAGTGGTTCATAAAATCGGGTATGAGGCCCAGTTGGGTAATAAATGTGATTTCGGGTCAGGGACCCTATATTTAATAATTGTGATTTTGGGTCAGGGACCCTAAATGGAATTATGTGGTTTTATGGAAATTTCGGGCAGGGCCCAATGGTAATAATGTGATAAAAGGATTTAATAAAACTGTTTTCCATATACCATCTGGACACAAGGATATATGATGGTCTCCTCCAGATGTCTGGGACACTGGGGAAGTCACGGTGCATTGCATGCGAGGGGTCATTATACGGAGCAGCCGGACCGTATGATGACTCAGGAGCAGGATTGCTATGATTGACGTCAGGGACGTCAGACATCAGGGATGTCAGAAATATGGACCCGGAGAGACCCCGGGCAGCACGCGTAGCTTATGAAACCGTGAGATATGACGTCAGGGACGTCTAGCGTCTGGGACGCTAAGCATCTGGGATGCTGGTGATGGTAATGGTAAAATATGGATTAATGAATAAAATGGCTTATTGGTTGGATATGTGTTATGTGGTAAAAATGGATTATTGGTTGTGAAATGGTATGTCAGGTCAGGGACCCTAAATGGTTTTGGATTTATGGATTGATGTTCATTTATGGTCGTGGGTGGTGACCCACATGGTTTTAATATGTATGGTGGTGGTATTCCACAGTTTTGGGCTGAGTTCCCACACTTGGTTTTTGGTTAAGGGTTTTTGGGCTAAGGCCCTAAGGGCTCGGTTGAGCAAACGTTTTGGTTACTGGTTTTGGTGGCATGCATACATTTTTATTGGAGGGCATAAATGTCTTATAAATGTATTTGGTAAATTTATTGGTTTTTGTCCACTCACAGCTTTTGGTTTTAATGCCCTTCAGGTTGATCACGGATGCGATTGCAGCAGAGACTGGGACATTGCACACCTCCTCCATCGATCCTTGCGCACTCTGGATGCCCTGTTTGGGCAGTGGCTCTTGGTCATCCTTTGTCTGACACCCCTTGTTGGACGGGAGCAGGGCACATTCCATGGTAATCCCGGGGGGATTGGGATGGGTCCTGTCAACTTGGTATCAGAGCACGGTTGCTCTTTTGTGTGCGCAGGTCGAGGGTGTGATGTCTCTTTGGGCTGCAATTCGTTATCAACCTGATAGATAGTTTTTGGGTTTGGATAGTGGATGGAGTGTGATTGGCCCGATACGCCGTGCATTAATGTGATTCGACCCAAGTGGGGTTGATTGTGATGAACTGGTATTGTGGGACCAACGGTTCGGTCATGTAATATTAAATTGTTGTGCTGCTAGGTGCAGCCAGGTTCGGGGAACCTCTTTTGCGTAATGGTCTAAAATGTGAACCCTAGTGGTGGTTGTTGGTGTGAGAGATGTTGGTTCATCGGAGTTGGCCGGTGACCTTAATGGTGGAACCCACATTGATGGGATGGTAGGATTGGATTTGACGTCTATTCGATGTCTAGACCGCGGGGTCGGTCAGGTGGTGAATTTTATATTACGGAAAGTGGTTGGGTTCGGGGGAACCATAGGGTGTGATTGTGGAACTCTAGTATTAAAAAGGTAAACCTTAATTGTGGCTAGTGGATGAGAACTTGTGCTGCGACGAGCGGCTGAGGTCATGGATGACCATGTGGATGGCTCTGGTGAGTTTAGGCAGAACTATGGGATTCGATTTACGGATACGGTTCTGAGATAAATTATGGAATCCCGTGTTGGATCGGGTATTGGTGTGATGTGTGGATGCGGATCTCGATAGCAATGACAGTTAGTCGGAAGTCATATGGAGATGACTGGCTATCGAGGGTAATTAGTGTGGTTATAATACTTGGGGATCAGGGGACGTTCGGGGAACGTTCATTTTCCTGATGAGGATTGTCAGAATAGTGGTACCCATAGTCGTGAGGTACGGGATCGTCGTTCCGTATGAACGGAGATCCAGGGTTGTCGTATTTGCACACGGTGTGCAGTATGGATGTTTGCGGGGTTGGTACTTTTGTGTCGATGCTAGTATGGATACATGTTTGCTGATACTAGTGTGGTTGATAGTGTGTTGGTGCTGGTACTAGCGCTGGTGCTAGTGTCGGTGATGGTGTTGACGATGAGCCACAAGTTGGGTTGTGACCCCGTCATGGTGAGCATATGTTCGGTCTTTAAGATTTGGTAATGGTTGAGTGATGGACTGGATGGGTTCCAGTGAGGATTGTGAGGTGTTGGGATAAGTCCCAATAGTGGTGAGATAACCAGTAAGGAGTGGATTAAAATGGTATAATTAAGATTTAAGAAATTTTGGGATGATTAGTGGATTTGGGGAGTTGTTGGCAACTCCAAAATTAGTGTGATTTATGTTTTTAAATATTCCTAAAAAGTACATAGAAATGATTAAAACTGGAAAAGACGAGGAAAACCATTAGTGGTATAAAGGTAGGAATTTGTAATTGAGAACTTAGAAAACTGAGTGTTGAACCTGTAAAAGTTAGGATGTGCGAACGAAACAATAACGGATTGATTGTGGACACGTGGTTGTCCAAGTGAGTTAAGGAGGTAGGAAGTCTAGTGGTTAGACTTGACATCTCGTTGGGAGCATGTCTGTTTCCAACATAGGTGGAACCTTAGTTTCGAGGAGAGTTATGATTAGGGAACGAGAGTGGTGCTTGTTTTTTGGTGATAGGTATTCTGAAGTCCTTGGGGTCGACATATCGTTTTCTGCCCTGGCAGACATTGACTGTAGTTACCAGTACGTTGAGCGTGTATTGGTTGGTGAGTCGTGTGTGTTGTGGGGTCGTTAAGGGGAGTTGTGTATTCAAAGTTAGGTAAACGAGATTTCTCATTTTCTGCTTGGTGGCAGATGATGTTGTGTCACATGGCGTAGTGAGTGCAGTGAGCCTGGTTGCATCCACGTAGGATGAGTATTGGTGTCATTGTTTTGGATCATCCTTGGTTTTTCCTAGGTGGAATGACAAGGATTGATACAAGGTAATCCGTGAGAATCCGCAGTCTCGACGTGTCTCGTCGTTGACTGATCTGTCTAGTTGTGGGAGTCGGTTGTCGATCGTTGTGGCGATCTAGGATTTCGACGTTATTGTCAGGGACACAGTGTCTATCTGGGTCGTGATCTTGATGATTCAGATAGGGGGAGAGTATATCACTCTTACCTTGGTACGTGAGTCGTAAATGACGAGATTGAACTTCTTTTCGAAGTGGGGCCCGTATGGTATTCTACTCGGGTGAGTAGGTTTTCAAGGTAGTTGAATTTTGTCAACCTTAGACGTGTGGAGGATGGATTGGCTTCCCTATGAAGTCAATCAAGTGTATTGAACGGGTAACCGATAGGTTCGGTTTTCGTGTGTCTTGGTAAATGTGAACGAGATTTCGGGATTTGGAATCGAATTTCTGGGTGACGATTCAGGATTCGATTTTGGAACTTGAAAGTATATTTCTGGATTTGGGTACGGAATGATTATTCCAAATGCTAGCTTACGGAATAATGATTTCGGATTCGGATTTGGATAAGAATTAAAATTTGATGTCTGGGCTTGGATCTGGGATTTCTTACGAAATTGCGGATTCAGATTCGGAATTGGAACTAGACGTTGGGTGGAGTTTCGATTTGTCTCATGCTGGATTGGGCAAACGTACTCCATTATTGGAACGCGTTCGGCTATGACCTAGGTGGTTGTAGTCTGGTTATTAGGTAGATGTGTGTACTTCGTACTTGGGTCGAGGTACAATACCATGTAGACTTGTGATGTCTAGTTACGGTATACGGGATATACCCGTGGTGTGTCGGTGAACGTGTTGGTAGTCGGATACCATGGGATTGGTTGTGGACCGGACATTACTATGCAATGGGTCATGGTAATTCCGATGTGTTTAATTACACACAAGTCGTGTGAAAATGTTGGTAAGTGTATTTGTGAGTCGAGTACGTTGGTGGCATGTGTAGCCACGAGTGAGTCTAGAGTCAGTTTTCGATTGACAACAACTGTGTGGTGACAGATTGTCAGGATGTGTCAACATAGATTGTTGAGTGGGGTCAGCTGACACCTAGTGGGAGTGGGAAAGGAACCGTCGAGTTGTTGCGTCAACGAGAGGGTTGATTTGACAAGTGGTGTCAAATTCGAAACAAGTAGTTTCAGTCATTCGACGGGGTCGAATGTAGTCGTTGCGTTTTGAGTATTAGTGGTACGTTTGGGCGTAGACAAGGTTTGTCTAAGTAGTTGGTGTACGGGTGTACACGTGTTGTGTGGTCGATTCCACTTTCCACGGGGTGTTTGTGGAATCAGGGTAATCGAGTTTCGAGAGCGAAACTAATTAAGGAGGGAAGTACGTTGAGATTAGAGCGGTTGGAATTTCGAGGACGAAATTTATTAAGGAGGGAAGATTGTAACGACCCGTCCCGAATTCCGGGATTAGATTAGTCACTAATCTTGATTAGTGAGGTTGAACGGTGGTTAGTAGGGCGGAATCGGACAAATTGTGCAAAATGACCGTTTTGCCCCTGGTCGTGGGCAAAATGTTGACTTTTTGATCGGGCGGTCAAACGGACTTTGACCGATGACCGTGACGTAGTTCGGGACGTCACGAGTTCATAGACAGGTGGTACGTTCGATTCCGACATTCGTAGAGAAAGTTATGGTGTTCAGAAGTTGAGGGGCATTTTGGTAATTTGGCTTATTAGGGGCCAAATGTTGACTTTTGATCGGGAGGTCCGATGGGCGAGGGCCAAGGACCGTTACGTAGGTATCGTCGATACGAATCCAACGACAGGCGGCATGCCGAAATCGGAGATCCGACGACGACGTCATGGTCAAGGAAACGAACTAACGAACCGAGGCCGGGATTAAAATAATAATATAATATTGAATAGTGACCCTTGACTGTGCACATCTGGATGAGTGACAAGTGTCACCCATCCCCTGAATTCTGATCCATGTTTCCCTCCCAACACTATCATTACAACATCATCATTCCTTATCCATCATTTTCCTTCCTTTTCCTTTATTTTTCTTTCAAACCGTGCACGATTTGGGGAGAGTATGAACTGGGAGAATTGGCTCCCTCTCTCTGCCGTTCCTGAGAGAAAAATGGGAGACTAAGATAAGGGAATTAACGGGGAAACACGAGGGGTTGTGAGAGTGTTGAATTTTGGATTTTTGATTTCGGGAAAATGAGAGGGAAAATTCGAATACTGAGTGTTAGGCCGTGAGGATCGAAATTGAGCTCACATTCAGCTTTCTGGGATCAACACGAATCGATCTGCAACAAGAACGAAGGTAATTGGGGTCGAATTGAGGAAGAACAGAAGGATGGAGGTCTCTGAAATTTCGAAGCTGAGTCGTGGAATTGGAGGCTTCGTTGGATGAAATTGAGGTGGGGAAACTGCTTATCATGATCCCACGATGCTTCTGGGTTCGTCAATTGAAAGGAAACGGTCGTGGTTGACGAAACTCCATGCTTGAACAGTGACTGTGTTCGAGCTTGAGTTCATTGGGTTAGAGGTGAGAATGTATGAAATTAATCTTGTAGAAATGATCCTTACACTCTCACGATACTCACTGTGTTAATTAATTTGAAAAACAGGGTCGAAATCTATGAACCCGAATCGGAGACCCGTCGAGGATCGATCGAGAGTCGTGAGGATTTAGACCACGATTCGAGAAATTGAACTTGCAGAACTTAATTAGAGTTGGATTGGAAGGAATCAGTTGAAAGAACGGATCGAATTGAGGTTAAATTGAATGAGATTGAATCGGGTCTGTTCGCGGGTTTTTCAACCCGTTTACCAGACAAACGGGCGAAGGGGATGACTGTGCTGGTACTGTAGCTGGCGCGTGGCTTCCACGCGCAGCCGCTTGCGGCGGTGCGTGGGGGCGCGTGATTGAGAATCTTGAGGTGAGGTCAACATGACTTCTGTCCTATTTAATGTAACGGACATTTTGGAATTGGTTTCGTGCCGATCGGACACCGTCTCGATATTGTTCGGGATGTCCGAAGGTTTTAAAATAAGTTTAAAAATAAGTAAAAATTCGGGAAAATTACGGGACTTTGATAGGATGTTAATAATGAGGTTAGTAACCCTCTAATATGATTTGGACAGGATTGGGAGTCCCGGTGATAGTGGTGTGGCCCGGGAGGGCCGGTGGCACGCATATCGAGGCACACGGTTAAAACGGTCTGTGAGTGGACTTTGGTTTTATAAATTCTATGCATGCTTAAATGTTTTATATGGATTATGGTTGTGATTGTGTGATGTTGATTTGGTTGTTGGTAAATTGTACGGTTTCACGTATTTCGAGGTGATTTACGTGCTTGCACGTAAATCGAGGTTTTTCGGTTTTACATGGATTTTCCATATTTATGACTTGGATATAATATGATGAAATGGTTTTGAAATTGGAAATATGAACTCGGGCTTGAGGCCCACTTGTTTTGGAAATTTCGGACTTAGAGTCCATTTGAGAATCGGGCCGGGGGCCCAGTTGGTTAATGAAATCGGGCCAGGGGCCCAGTTGGTATGAAATCGGGCTGAGACCTATTTGAGTTATGTTCTCGGGCCAGGGGCCCAGTTGATTTACGAATTCGGGCCGTGGGCCCAGTGGGTTTATAAGGTCGGGTTGCGGGCCCAGTTGGTTTACAAATCGGGTCGTGGGCCCAGTGGTTCATAAAATCGGGTATGAGGCCCAGTTGGGTAATAAATGTGATTTCGGGTCAGGGACCCTATATTTAATAATTGTGATTTTGGGTCAGGGACCCTAAATGGAATTATGTGGTTTTATGGAAATTTCGGGCAGGGCCCAATGGTAATAATGTGATAAAAGGATTTAATAAAACTGTTTTCCATATACCATCTGGACACAAGGATATATGATGGTCTCCTCCAGATGTCTGGGACACTGGGGAAGTCACGGTGCATTGCCTGCGAGGGGTCATTATACGGAGCAGCCGGACCGTATGATGACTCAGGAGCAGGATTGCTATGATTGACGTCAGGGACGTCAGACATCAGGGATGTCAGAAATATGGACCCGGAGAGACCCCGGGCAGCACGCGTAGCTTATGAAACCGTGAGATATGACGTCAGGGACGTCTAGCGTCTGGGACGCTAAGCATCTAGGATGCTGGTGATGGTAATGGTAAAATATGGATTAATGAATAAAATGGCTTATTGGTTGGATATGTGTTATGTGGTAAAAATGGATTATTGGTTGTGAAATGGTATGTCGGGTCAGGGACCCTAAATGGTTTTGGATTTATGGATTGATGTTCATTTATGGTCGTGGGTGGTGACCCACATGGTTTTAATATGTATGGTGGTGGTATTCCACAGTTTTGGGCTGAGTTCCCACACTTGGTTTTTGGTTAAGGGTTTTTGGGCTAAGGCCCTAAGGGCTCGGTTGAGCAAACGTTTTGGTTACTGGTTTTGGTGGCATGCATACGTTTTTATTGGAGGGCATAAATGTCTTATAAATGTATTTGGTAAATTTATTGGTTTTTGTCCACTCACAGCTTTTGGTTTTAATGCCCTTCAGGTTGATCACGGATGCGATTGCAGCAGAGACTGGGACATTGCACACCTCCTCCATCGATCCTTGCGCACTCTGGATGCCCTGTTTGGGCAGTGGCTCTTGGTCATTCTTTGTCTGACACCCCTTTGTTGGACGGGAGCAGGGCACATTCCATGGTAATCCCGGGGGGATTGGGATGGGTCCTGTCAACTAGGGTCCAGCTGTAGGATCTTGCTTGGTGTGCGATGTACTGTATCATATGGACGAGGGTACTTGATACCTAGTGACGGTACATGGGATGTACCAGTGTCGTGTCGATAAACGTGTTGGTGTTTGGCTTAGTTCCAATACCATTGGTTGTGGTTGTGAACGTGAACTGGACATTGAACACGATGCACTGGGCAGAGTGATTCTGACGATTACAGTGATTGTTTGAGCAGGTGCTCTTAGCCAAGGTTGGCAAGTATAACTCTAGTGTTGAGTTGTGTGATTACTGCTAGGCTTGTGTTCAACTTGTTCCAGATACACCGCCTGATTGAGTGGGGTGACGGTATGCGTATACTCAGGATGAGTGAGTTGGTGGTTGGTGTGACCGCAAGTTGCTTTGCGGCGAGATGTTACCTTGTCGTGACCTTACCAGCATCTGGGATCGCTGAGGGGGTGACAATTGTGGTAACTGCTGTAGGTATTTGTCGCAGGATTGAGTTTGCCCTGCGAAGGGAGATCATGTTGATGATCATATGCTACATTGACGGACGTTGTAGTATGATGTGTTGTCACTGATTTTTTACTGATTGGCGCTTGACTAGGGTGGTAAAGCTTGGTAGTGATAGTTTGGCTTGTGGTGTCGGCTTGGACTGACTAGTGAGTTTTGGTGACTCTCTATGAGAGCGAAGATCAGGGCACATTAGGGAGTATGTGGGGCTGTCAAGCTGAGGGAGTCAGCTTAACGGTGACATTGCCAATTTCTGGTAATCAATTTCATTCGAGGTAGTCGAGTGTAGTCAGTACGACGTGCATCTGTGATGTGACGTCTGAGTGCAGACGAGTTCTGTGTTGGCTAGTGGGTGTACAGGTGTACACGTGTTGTGTGGCCATTTGTTCTCCACGAGGTAGTTGTGGAATACGAGTAGTTGGAATTTCGGGGACGAAATTCTTTAAGGAGGGAAGGTTGTAATGACCCGTCCCGAATATCGGGAGTGAATATTAATTAATTATGAATTAGAATGACTAATCGGGGATTAGTTGGGTGAAATTGGACGAAACGTGCAAAATGACCGTTTTGCCCCTAGCGTGGGCAAAATGTTGACTTTTAGTTCGGGCGGTCAAATGGACTTTGGCCGATGATTGTGACGTAGTTCGGGACGTCACGAGTTCATAGACAGGTGGCACGTTCGATTCCGACATTCGAGGTGAAAGTTATGATGTTCGGAAGTTGAGGGGTATTTTGGTAATTTGGCATATTGGGGGCCAAATGTTGACTTTTTGATCGGGAGGTCTGATGGACGAGGGCCAAGGACCGTTACGTAGGTCTCGTCGATACGAATCCAACGACAGGCGGCATGCCGAAATCGGAGATTCGACGACGAAGTTATGGTCACGGAATCAAGCTCGATTAACCGAACGAACCGGGATTAAAATAATATTTTAGTGTGAACAGTACCCGGTGACTGTGCACATCCGGATGAGTGACAAGTGTCACCCATCCCTTGTTTCCAGCTCCATGTTTCCCTCCCAACACCATCATCACCCTTAATCATCATGTTCTCCACCATTTTCCTTTATTTTCTTTGAAATTTCTTCAAACCGTGCACATTTTGGGGAGGGATTGAACTGGGAGAATTGGCTCCCTTTCTCTGCCGTTTTTGTGAGAAAATAGAGAGTTGGAATGACTGGACTAACAAGGGAAACACGAGGGGTTGTGAGTGTGAGGAATTCTGGGTTTCGAATTTTAGAAATTTTGGGGGGAAAATTCAATTGTTGCGAATTGAGCCGTGAGGAGTGGAATTGAAGCTCGAGTTAGCTTCTTGAGATCAGTACGAGTCGATCCACATCGAAAACACGAAGAATTGGCAACGTTTTGGCTCTGAACACACTTGGTGACAGAGGAGGAAATTCGAGATTGAGTCGTGGAATTGGAGGCTTCGATGGATGAAATTGAGCTGGGGATTACGTTCCTGAGGATCCCACGATGCTTCTGGAAGGATCAATTGAAAGAAAACGGTTGAGATTGGCAGACTTCCATGGTTGCACAGTGACGGCTATCGAGTTTGAGTCGTGAAATTTGAGCAATGGATTGATGCAATTGAGTTGGGGGAAAGGTTTTACTGAGTCCATGGAAGCTTCTGGTTGAATCAATTTAGGGATATCGATCGAAATTGATGGGGTTCGAGGGATGAACAATGGACGGGTGTTCTTGGTGTTCATCATCGAATCGTGAGGTTTAGAGTATGTAATCGTGTAATTGTTATTACAGACCTCTAATTAGACTTGTAACGAAGCTGTATGAATGTTTAATTGAAGGAATTAATGTCGAATTGACAGGATTGGAACCGGGTCTGGTCGCGGGCTAAAGGACCCGTTTATCAGACAAACGGGTTAGGCTGGTGACACTGTAGCTGGCGCGTGGGTTTCACGCGCAGCCACTCACGGCGGCGCGTGAGGGCGCGTCCGGCCTAGTCTCAAGGTGAGGTCAACATGACTTTTGATCCTCTCAGTGTAACGAACATTTTGACGTTGATTTTGGTGAAATCGGATATTGTTTCGATAATGTTCCGCGTATCCGAAGTTTTGTTTTACGTTTAAAATACGTATTTAAATTCCGGAAAAATTGGGGAAAATTATATGAAGTATTTTGAGATGTTAGTAACCCTCTATAATGATTTTGGACAGGAGTTGTGATTTCCAGAATTTACGGAAAAACGTGTAGCTCGGAAACGAACCGTTTTGAACGGTGTGTGTGAGTGGACTTTTGGTTTTCTAACTGTGATGCATGCATATATGATTTAAAATGCTTTATTATATGATTTGGTATGCTTTGGCATGATTGGTATTTCAATTCGGTGATTTCTCGGTTTTGTGATTATTATATTATTATAATCTGGCACGATTTTCGAGAAATCATGAAATTGGTTAAAAATGATATTGTGGGCGTGAGAACCCAAGTAAATAATGATTTTGACTCGGATTTGGAGTTACATGTGAATTTGATGAATTTGATGATTTTTGGTATCCTCGTGATTTTGTGTTTATTTTAATCAGTCTTTCGGGCACGTTTTACGAGGAACGTGCAAATGATGTTTTGGGCTAAGCCCGGATTGAAAATGATGTTTTGACTCGGGTTATGAGTCAGGAAGTTGAAAATGATATTTGGACTCGGATTATGAGTCAGTGATTGATTTCATGGATTTACGTGATCGTGGCAACTCGGGTTTACAGTTGCACGGATTTACGTGATATTGATATTTTGGGCTTGAGACCCAATGGAATTGTGATTTTGGTTGGAATTGTATTTCCATGTGATGACATGATGATATTGATGATTTTCGGATTTATAAAGTAAATCGGGACTTGGGGCTGAGACCCTGTATTGATATATGATTTGGTTTTTAATGCAACTGTTTTTCACTGGTTTTTGTGATGGTGATATGTTGCGGATATTTAGGGCTTTCGGGAGAAAATATGTTTTTCCCCGGAGTGCACCCTGGAGATAACGCTCGCCTTCGGGATGGAAGTGTTTACCCCGAAGAGGTCACGTAGCACGATCTTTGTCTTGCAGCCCAGGGGAGGCTTGACTCAGATCAGATGTGCTGGATTATATGGATCGGTAAGTGATATGTTCACGAGATCCGGATCGTCGGCTGGTGAGGTTTTTCCCAGCGACGGATTGCTGACTGATGATGTGTTCACAGCAGCGGATGCTCGGATTTTGAGCGGTCCTTGAGCCTATTGATATGCACGCGTTGCAGGGATAAACGTGACTCTAAGCAACAGGATATGGAAATAAGTCTCGTGGATTATGGAAAATGATTTTGAGGAAACCGTGGTTTAGCGGTTAAAATGATTTAAAGAAATTGTGAACTTTTGAGATGTTAAACTGATTTGGTGAACATGAGTTTTTGTGGACCATGGGAAAATATGTTTTGATTTTATCGGTCCACTGTTCATACTTGAATGATTTCATACTATTACTCATGTTTTACGATATGCATGCAAGTTTGTGAAAACTGGAGGGTAAGAATGTATTTTGGTAAATGTTTTTTATAAGAAGTCATTTTTGTCCACTCACACCTTTTCTGTTTTGTTAACCCTTCAGGTCGTGGCGCGTTGATCGAGGCTATTCTAGAGGTGGAGGTATGTGCGGGCACAGGCGCAAAAATTCCCTTGTCTGGCAGGTATTGAAGGGTAGTTTCGGACTTTCAGTTGACTTGTCAGACGGGAGCAGGACCGTGTACGGTTTTTAACGTCCAGTTGGGACGGGTCCTGTCAATTCCTGGAAATAAAAACGGTGCCATATGTTCGTTTTGTCAACATCAGTTTCAGAGTGGAGGCATAACGCGATTAAAGTTTCATTTAGCAGGTTTTGATCCGAAAAAAAATGTTCAAAAATGCAAAGACGTACCTAAAGCTATTAGGGATGAGGTCAGAGCATGGATCAAAAGTAAAGATACTGCTAAACAGACTAAGAATATGATTGGGGAGAATATACGAGCTGGCTTGAGAGGAGATCCACAAGACACTCAACAGAGCATTCAGATTAACGATAGCGATGATGAAGAGGATGATGATGGATTCGCTTATCCACCAGATGTGCATAGATCTGAGAGCGCAGCATATCGCTTTGCTGTAAATGCATCAAGAGATGAGGCACGACGAAGTGTCGACAATTATGGAGTTGGGTCCATGCGTGGTGCTCAAGGAGGTAGTAGCAGTCGTCAACCACCGCAACAGATGCGTCGATCACAAAGTTTGCGTGATCCATTTTCAATTCCTCCCGAACTGACACTCTACAAAACCGCACGAAGTCAACAGAAGACTGTAAAATCGATGTGGAAAGGGACGAAAGATAAGTTGGGTCGATACATAAGCAAATTTTTTATATATGAAGGCATGGCTCCAAATAAAGCCAACTCTCATCATTTTAAGAATATGATCATTGAAGCCCAACGAGCAGGTATTTAATAAATTTATTTATTTATTATACATGTTTATTTAGCTTATGAAATAGCATTAAATGCTAACTTATGTTTTGGTTTGCAGGTGAAGGCGTGTCCACTCCTTCTCCATATGAAGTGAAAAATAAATATCTTCCTATGGAGTATGAAGACATGGCGGCGTATGTGGAGCAACAAAAGCGACACTGGGAAACTTATGGATGTACCATAATGTGCGATGGTTGGACCGGTCCAACGAAGTTATCCATAATTAACTTCATGGTATATAGTAAGGGTTCAACTGTATTTCTCAAGTCAGTTGATTCTTCCAAATTTCATAAAGACTATGTGTACATAGGAAATTTGTTGAAGGAAGTTGTTCAGGAGGTTGGAGTACAAAATGTTGTACAGATCGTTACTGATAATGGGTCGAACTTCAAAAAGGCTGGAAAAAAACTGATGAAGACTTATCCGCTCTATTGGACTCCTTATGCAGCTCATTGTATCGACCTAATATTTGAAGATATTGGGAAGAATGAGACAATGGCGCTCATCATAAAAAATGCTAGGTAGGTAACTAACTACATTTATAATCATCTATGGTTACTTGCTCAGATGCATGAATTCTGTCAAGGTGACTTGGTTCGTCCTGGTGCAACTCGGTTCGCAACCAACTATATTTGTATAAACAGTATAGTTAAGCATAAAGTTGGCCTTAGAAGGTTGTTTACCAGTGATCAATGACATGGTAGCCCATTGAGTATGAAAGCGGAAGGCAAGAGGGTTGAGGCTCATATCCTCGACCAAAGATTCTGGGAGTCCTTGGAGATGATGCAATCAATATATGAACCATTATATTGCATCCTCCGAATTGTTGATACAGAGGTAGTCCCAACCATGCCAATCCTGTATGATATGTTCAATCGAATGAAAGAAAAGATAACCCGTCTTAAAGGGAAGAAGTGGGTCCTTAAAATCATACAGGAGCGATGGGAAAAAACATTAGTGCATCCCTTACATGCCGCTGGTATATTTCTATCTTATTGAACTTGTTAATATTTTATTTTATTGTTGTTTACTAAGCAAAGTTCATTCATGATTTGCAGCTTATTACTTGAATCCTCGATATCAATATCAAGCAGGTGTTGGGCATGACTCCTTCCTTGTCCAATCAGTTCAACACGTATTCCTCAAACTGAATCCAAATGGACAAGTGGGTTTACAAAATTTTGGAGTAGACGTAAGTTCACTACCATATATGAACCTTGATGAGTTATTTTGAATCTTGATGAGTTATTTCGAATCTGTACATCTATGGCATTATATTAACATCAACCTTAATGTAGTTGATCAACTTTAGAGATGGTCGAAAAACATTTCGTTCACCTATGGCTGTACAATCACGAACGAAAATGCCCCCAGGTATATTACTTGCATTTAACTTGATATTCTATGACTTAGCACTTTATAATGCCTCTTACATTAAACTTGATTATGACAGCTGAGTGGTGGGAACTATATGGCCAAGCTTCTCCCAGCTTGCAACAAATTGATGTTCGTATATTATCACAAACTGCATCATCTTTGGCATGTGAGAGAAATTGGAGTACATTTGCTTTAATTCATACAAAGCAAAGAAATCGTCTCGCATATTCTAAGTTAGAACAACTTGTTTTCTGTTATTACAACATGAAACTCAAGTTAAGAGATGAAGAAGCCGAAGCCGATAAAATTGTGGAAGAAGATTACGTTGACCTGTTGGAAATTGCAGGTCAACATGTGGAAGGTAATGATGCTGATCCACTTCAAGCATGGATTATGCCAGCTCACTTGGATGATAATAGTGGAAGGCCTGACCCTCGAGTAGCACATCTTGCTAGTGAACACGGTGTTAATGTCGATAGAGTGCTATCTGAAGAAGTGGGGAGTGAGGACGTAGGAAGTGAGCGGACAATGTCTTCATGGGAGAGATCAATGCTTGGTTCTACCGGTAGACGTGACTTACGAGCTGATGCTACTAGTAAGGGACTTCATCAAAATAAATCTCCAGATGATGATGATGATGATGATGATGATGATGATGATGATGATGATGATGATGATGATGATGATGATGATGATGATGATGATGATGATGATGATGATGATGATGGGGGAGATGATGGAGGAGATGATGTTGAGACAAACGATGAAGACAAGGATGACGGAGGGGATGATGACGGGGGAAATGAACATGTAACCGATACATATGCACCCTTGAGCCCATTTACTGAAGAGGCGGATTTCACTCATGACACACAAGATTATGATCATGGGTGTAGAGAAGGAGGAGTAGGAATCGGTGGTGTCGGAAAAGATTACACGCGGACAAGAAATATATATATGAAGGTTATGGAAACCCATATTCTGAGGATTCCATGGCAATTAGTTTTGAGTCAATGAGTTTAGGCACCGATCCTAGTAACAACTCAAATGATCCATATGCTTATGGTCCATATCGTCACCCCCTGTTAGACAACCATCTCCCTCAAATGTCACATGAAGATTATGGAGAAGTTAGTTGGGTAAATCCGAACTACCCTATCTATGGAGGAAAAGTAGGCCATTCAAAGGAGATATACGAATACTATGTCCAACAATACATTTCCTTTTGGTCAAATAGCATCAGTTGACAAAACTTTTGTGTCTTGGTAGATCAAGAGATTCAAGACCAATCTAATTTTCAAGCTGGTCGACACTCTACTTGTTTTTGATCAAGTTCAATGTGTACAATATTGTTAATGCAATATTATCAATGAAATTATGTTTTAATTTAAGTTTATCTTTAATATTTTATACTGTTAGTGGTCGGCAGATCTATATTCTATTATATGATTCATCATATATTTATCATATCAAAGTCATTTTATAGTTTTTATTAGCCCTATATAACCATTATTGGGTACTTAAGTGTTTTTCAAAGTTTCATTCCAAATTTCCTTCATTTGGACCTAATTTCCGTCATTTTTGTTGACCGTAAACGATATCGATATCGATATCGATATTTGGGGCGAGATATCAGTAAATTCGGCGAGCGATATATCCGTCGATATCGATATTTTCATCCTTGCTTCTTATAGAATTCATATTAATAATCAATTGATCAGCTCTGAAGCACACGTGGGCATATCTTGCTAGTTAATACTAAATTTTGGGTAAATTATGGTTATTTAAGAAATATCTTTGTGAATATTCTGTTATTTTCCATAAGTATGAATTGAAGGTCCAATAGAAGCCTAATTATCAACCAAATCTTAACAGTATTACTAATTGTATTCACAAAGATGTTCCCTGTCTGCAGAGCATCCAGAGGCACGTTACATGTATCAGAACAGAGTTAAATAAAGAAACAAAGAAAATAATGTCACACAAATATTATTTATGGAAGTCTAAACAGTGATTGACAATGGATTTCCAGGCCAAGAACATTTTAGCATTCAATTCTTTTGATTTTGATTATGCCTAGATCTAGACATGGAGTTGAGAAAATGTGTCTGCCAGATTTTTGACAGGACCAGAAGTAGAAACCTCACTTGTAGAGCACTATACATGCATACAATACAAGCAGATATAACAACTCATATCTCCATAATAACATCAAACATGCGAAGATGAGAAGGATGGGTCTTGTCTTGTGAGGTGTAACTCCTCAAAGAAATTTATGTGTCTACGTGCAAGCAATGCACATCTACCAAGGTGATAAATTTCAAAGGAGGGTTCAGGGTAAGTAAATTGTTAGTAAAATGAGTGTGAAAAGGTTTTTTTTTTTTTTTTAAAAAAAAAAAACCACATGGTGAAAAGGTCTGATGCATCTGTTGAAGATTTAAGAAATTTATGTTGGAGATATGATCAGAACAATAGACTAATTCTATGTGTTTCTGAAAAAAAGTAGCAAGATGATTTGGAATTTGGAGAGGTCAGAGCTCTTAGAACCAAACAGGAATTCATCAGTCAAGAACAAAATGTTCTTTCTCCTGATTACTAATCTTCCCCATTTACCTGATTTGTTTAACAAAGAAAATGGACACTAGGTATCATGTTGCTATTGTTTCATGCATCCTAATGGATGGTGAGAGATGTATGTATATGCAATTCTCAAAACGGTATGAGTGTCTAGTATTTAGGCGGTTTTTTTTTTAATATAAAATTCAATAAATTAATAATATATTAAATATATCAAATAATTATAGAATAAAAATTAATTATCTAGATAAATAATTTGAATTAGGAAGTATAAATATTGAAAAGGAAAGTTTTTTATTAATTTTATTATACAATATTTTATATTTTTTAATTTAATATATTTATTTTAGTTAATACTTAAATTATTAATTAAGTATTTAACAAATAAAATAATTTATATAATTAAATATATATATAAAAAAATTATACAAATAATTTATACAAATATATATATATATATATACAAATCTATCCAAACACCTAATCATTATATAAGATGGTCCCAATCTTCGAGTGTCAGTGTCCAGGCGCTGCCTAGTGCCTAGGAGGACTAGCGGCCGTGACCAGTACGTATATTTGGCATTGGTGGGACAGGTGCGCAAGTGGAGCATGTCTGCATGTGGGTACTGTCAGCATGGAGAGATTCAAGGCATCAAAATAATTTCATTGCATTTGCAGAGATATTTCTGGACTAAATGTTTTTCTGCAAGAACTTGTCATCTTCTTCTAACTCTTCCCATTTCCCAGATCAGTCAGTTCAGCCCATAATGCCAACCAAGCCAATAGAAACTGAAACAAAGCTTCTGTAAATCTAGAGCACATCCTGGGCTTTTCATCTAGTCAGTAAATACGAGTATAAAATACAAAAGTACATTTCAGTATAATCATAATTTTATATTGTACAAAATTTGGTCAAGGAAAATATATCTTCTCATATGGTTGAAACCTTAAGCACGTAACATTGGGAAAGCTACTCTAGTGAGTGACTGAGTGACCATTGTTTCACAGAAAATATCTCCCAACATAAGATTAACCATTCTCTGCTACATGTTTAACTGGCTATCATCAAGGAACATCAACTTTCTACTGGCCTAATTGACCCACTGAGAATAGTAAAGCTTAGGTTCTATCATTTATATACACAGAGGACCAAAAATCAAATCAGGAGATAGGCAATTTATGTGTTTAACATACCCCATATCAAATTGCATAGACTTTCTTATTCTTAAACTCAGTGTTCAGAAGCTCCGGGTCGGACATCACTGAAAACGAGCATGAGTGTGAGTGTAAGTGTGAGTGTGAGTGTGAATGTGAGTGTGAGTGACTGCTCATTGATGACCTGCGGATGCTCCTACGTTGTTTAGAAGCTTCAACTCGCTGCACAATCATCCAATAACACATTGTTCCTAATGTCATCCCCATAATCACTGTCCCTATAGCTGTTACTCCAACAGCCAACCATTTGTCCTCCTCTCCCACAATGATATATGAAAGTGCAAGAAATGCCACAGAAATCATCACACAAGCCGTCCACATTAGCTTGTTTATGACTGACATCAGTTTCTCCTTTGACTTCCTCTCAATAACAACAATAGAAGTTTGAACCACCACAACAGCCAATGAAATGAAGAGCGCAAAAGAGTCAAAGATGAAGAAGACTATGAACTCGGTTCTTTGGCCAATGTTTGCTTCTCCGGGGGATAATCCGGGAGATAGAGGAGCGTTGTCATTTGGGTATTGACCCGGGAGATTGAAGATTGCGGCAAAGGCAACAGTGGCAATGAGGACAGCCACAACTGTGGTGGAGGTTATTGCATTGTTAAGCCCCTCCGAATGCATTTTGCTTAGCCTCTTTACCATACCATGCACTTGCTTTCGCGTTTGTCTTGTTTGCTTAAGCTGGTCATGCACCTCATGTTTTATATCACTTACAGTTTGCTTGAGTTCTCGGTTTGGGTTTAAACTTTGTGCCTTCATGGATTTAGCACTTTGAATCCCATTCCCTACTAGCATGGCAGCAATCATTGAGTTCCCAGATTTTTCTGCAGTGTCAAGAGCAGTTTCTCCAGATTTGTTAATGGTGGTCTTGGCCACTCCATTACTCAACACCATACGAACAATCTGCAAAAAAAAAAAGTACGATCTCAGGGGCTTAACCATATGAGAATTCAAACAACCATTTATATGGTGAGCTCATCTCTTTTTAAAAAGAAACTAATTTTCTTTGTATAGATTCTAAAACAAAGAACAGCTTTTGTTACCTGAGGTTGAGCCTTCTGGGTTGCTATGTGCAAGGCAGTGTTGCCCTTGTTATCCTCCGCATTTATCAAAGAAGGATCCGCCTTCATTAACTCATCCACCAACTCAACATTCTGTCCCTTAACTGCCATATGAAGAGCCGTCTGGCCCTTCTTATCAGTTCTTGTTGCAATTCCAGTATTTTTGCTCAAAAGTGCCTTTACCACCTCTAAATGCCCTTTCCTTGCTGCAGAATGCAAGGCAGTTTTTCCATTGCTTCTTGCTATTGATACCAAGCTACAACCAGTCTCCAAGAGGAAATTCACCACTTCAATATGGCCCTGTGTTGCAGCAGTGTACAATGCCGTGGTGTTTGCATGATCAACGGTCATTGAAAGTTCTGGAATGGCCTCCACCAGGACCTTCAGAACCTCTGAAACACACAGAACTATGAATTGAGACAATTTGGTCCAAAACTTACATGTTATCAGATAGACAATCCGCATCCAACTTTCAACTTCCAATTTCAATCAACAACAAAATGAGGTAAATAATATTATACCTAACAACACAGAAAAGGGGGGGGGAAAAGTTGACTATGCAAGCAAGCAGTAATCACAGTTTAAGTGCAACGAAAATTCAAAAGATCTATAAAGACTCACCTAAGTTCCCTTGCTTGGAAGCAATGTGAAATGCATCAAATCCATTTCTAGCTTTGACACTAGCTGAACCAGCATCATAGTACTTCATCATTTCCTTAACCAAATCAACGTAACCAAATTCAGCCGCCACATATAAGGCGGTTTCACCCGTGTGATTCTGCTTGGACACCACTTCATTCAACTCCTTCTCCCCACAGTTCGAGATGATTTCAATGACCAATCCTAAATTCCCTTCCCTGGTTGCCGAATGCAAGGGACTGTCTTCGCGTTTCGCGGTTAACTGCTTAGTCATCTTCTTCCCACAGAAGCTGTGTTGCCTCACAGGAGCTTCCATTGTTCAATCCAATTCTACCTGATCAACTCCAAAATTGAAGTTCGCCCCTTTCAAGATGAAGACCAAAAGTCAATCTAGGCAACCCAGAAGATCGAATTTATGAATGATGAGGATAAGATGATAATTCAGATGAATCCATGGGGTTGCACATGGGAAATCTGTAAATTTGATTCCTTGAAACCATTACAAACTGACATTTTCTGCACTCAAAATAATTCACTTATTAAAATAAAACCCCAATTATAAATTGTCTCACCTGTTGTCTCTTACCCTTTATATACACATTTTTTTCCTTCCATCATCACCCATCATTGTAAACCGGTCATCATAACAAGAGGGCATAAAGAACAGAACAAAATGCAAAGTTGAAACCGCGTTAACAGTGTGAAATCAAATAAAGTAATGCACAATTCATCCACAATACACGTTAAAAACTTAATTTGTACCAAACCGAGCACTAATTTAATACTAATTAGTCCAAAAAGTGAACATTTTATTAAGCATTAAAATAAGCTTACAGATTTTGTTCTTGGGTTCGGCTGGAAGCTTGAACCAGAGCTGTTCCAATTCATAAACCTGAAGTATCCAATGACGAAAGAAGAAAACTTTAGTGTGAAAACATAAGAGGCCAAGTTAAAGTTGAGTGGAATTGAGCATGCAAACACAAAACTCTCATAAAACGTGATGTTGACAGGCTCACTAAGGGGAAGGAGTCACTGTAGAGGAAGCTACCTTGCAATTTGCAAGACAGATGTCGTTCATTTTTATCCTCACGTTCATTTTTATCCTCTTCCCTCTCTCAAGGAAAGTTTCTATCAATATGCGACAGTGGCCACTCACGTTTCACCACGTCGCTGTTGTGTGTTTGGCTTTGGCATGCCGAAAAAACACCAATGGTTTCCCTTCAATAATCCGAACCAATTCCAATTACAAATCAAAATTCACTAACTCGACGGGGATCAATGGGGGACAGATGAGTTTTACTAGGTAGAAATACCATGTGATTAGATTGGAGTTGAAGAGTTGATTCCATGTGATCAAACATATACTGGATTAGTCATTGTCCAAACTGGCTCATTTTAGATTTTAAAACTAATGGTATAATTAAACCACATGAATCGGTAAGTGCTTAACTTTGTTTAATTCATTTCTTTCCGTAGCTACTAAGTAAAAAATTTATGTTTGATACTATATATGAAATAGAAGTGAAATTAGAAAAAAAAAAAAAAAAAAAACTGAGAAAACTTTTTAATATAGCATGGAGAAACTTTGATCGAGTAATGACCTCATAATTGAATAATAAAGAGCCTCAAATGCGCGCATGAGGTGAAACCTCAAAATGTCGCTACACTTAGATTGCAGTAGTGTGGCAAGTAAGTTTGCTGGTATAATGACAAAATGTGGGTTGATTAGGATTAAAAAAATTAAACGGAGAGAATATAAAAAAGAAAAAAAGAAAAGCATTGACTTGAAGACTTTAGTAAAGGACAAGTCAAGGGCGACATAGCATTAAGATCATGATGGTGGGCTTGTCAGACGCGGAGATGATTCGCTTCCTTATATAGTGGGCTTCTGGCTTTTTCTGGCTTTCTGGGAACACGTTGAAACCGACTCGGTTTCATTCATACCCAGAAAAAAGCCACACAAAAATCTCTTCGTCATCTGTGACTCTGAGGCGTTCAAGCTTGCTTTGTTTGGCTTGACTCTCCAGTGCTTGTTTCACGCCTTGTTTCTATTTAAAATGGTCGGTTAACAGTCTCAACCATCATACCTTATCTTATGTTTCTATTTGCGTTATTTGTATGTTTGTAGTTGTTAGGCCGCCTTCCCATATGCAGATATGGATATTGTATATGCTGCTTCTATTTCTTTTAGCTCTTGACTTCTGACCAACTATGTATGAGATTCATATGGGATAACAACCTTAAAACTTCTTTCCCCCCACAAAATTAAATTCCTCCTTTTAGATCCATTGGTCCATCACCAACACCATTCATCCATGTTCTCACATCCTCCTCGAGAGAATTGAGAAGGTCTTCGGTAAGGTTGTACAAAATACAAGAGGAGTCCATTATGCGAGGAGGTGATCTGACCCTCGAGAAAGTCTTGGTGCATGTTAAAGGACCACGTAGATGGGGTGCACCCCCTCACAATAGATGGACTTCCTTTTGCATTTTGTATCAGTCTGTCCCACCGGATCCTACCCTATTATGAGATAAAAGGTGTATATATTTTGGTGCACCCAAGACCTTCTCCCAACCCTCCTATCCAAGACTTTCCCCATTCTCACGGGCTCAATGGAAACAAAGAAAGAGGCTTGTTTAGAAATTGAAATTATTTTCATTCTTGACCTTCTTTGAGAACCACAATTAAAATCCTAGTGCTTTGAAGAAAGCATGTTACAGCTTATATTGCAAATACTTATGAGAAATGTTTCTAGAATCGCTTTAACGCAAAAGCACTTTCAACGAAAGGTGAAACACATGGAGAAGGTGAAAGGAAAACTTTTCCCCCAAAGGAAACGAAGTGTGGAACCGAGTAGCTCACCTGCCTGGGTCTTCTACTCCTCATGGCTCATGCTAATGGCTGATAAAGACCCATCATTGACTTCTGATTAAAGTAGCAAATAGCTTTAACCAAAAGCAGCACTTGAGGCAACCACCCAACATTTTTTCAACCCCCCAACCAATCACAATCATAATTAGTAGACAACGCAAATATAAAATGTAATTAATGAATGGATCGTATCAAAGTTAACGTGTGCTTTGTCTAATGGGGTCGATCAACTCAATCTGAATTTTGTTTCTCTTAGGGCATTGGATCGCAGTTTCAAAAACTTAGAGCTACAGTAATCTGCTCCTCTCATATGGAGAGCCATTCAATATTTTCACACTCGCATACTTAAGAAGTGTTAAACACACCAATTAGAGGAAGGAAAACATGCCTCGACTCTTCCAGCTTCAGCTAGAAATTAAGTGGAGCGTGCAAGAGTGATTCCATAGTGCACGAAAAGAAGAGATCAACATCCCACCTAATTTGTTGCACCAAAGCAAATGCTTTTTATCCTGAAAAATCAGAAAGTTGAAAAATGAGCAACAGCCGACAACTTTCGAAAATGTATAAGCTTCCACAATAGGCTCAAGATCAAGATAAAGTAAAACTAGAATCTTCCATGAATTAGGCTAAGCATAGGATATGCTCTTGTTATCTTTCCAGAACTAATCAATGCCATTGTATTTTGGATTGACCTTGAGGGTTTCGAGCTTAAGAGTCCCAGGCCACTTGAACGTATAATGAGCAAAATCAGAATTATCAAATGCTCTATTGTTTTGCATTCTCTTCCACAATTCGATAAGTGCTATCAAAGTGGATGTGAAAGTAGGCAGAGATAAAGGAAAATGGTACCTTTTGCAGAAACATTGCCAACATCGTGAATCCTCTAATTGGAGCATTGCTTCTCTGATCTGCATGGACAAGAGCCTCAGCAGTCATTTTAGATCAAAACCACCTTCCAGTGTTTCCCCATTAAATCCTCTGCTCTATCAACTTTGCGATACAATATACCAACTTTGCGATTTAAAGTAGGAGAAACATGTAATAAGGGAAAGAAAATAAGAAATGGAAGCCTGTGCCAGGGACATTCATGGAGCAAACCCGACTTTTGTACAAGTTCAAGCAACATCCACCTAGTACATTCTTTTTTCAACCATCATGGACAACATGAATGCCTCAGAATTGAATCACTAATCAGATACATTGACATTTTTCAGTTAGATAATGTCAAGTAAAGTCACAGTCAAAATTTTGATCAACAAGTCACTATCTATGCTAGAATTCGAATAGCATATCACCAGTTATGGAACCTATAAAGTTACAAATGAAGATTGATACCACGCGTATGCCATACAGTATACATATCATATTCTCAATTTCTGCATTTGAAGGTTACGAGCATGAACAGCCTGGCTGAAAAACTTTATACCCATTGAGACACCAAAAAATTTCATCTTCAAAAAATGTCCAGGCATTGATGTTTTTACAAAGGTCCTGGGATTTGATATCTACAGGAGCCTCTTTTGAACCAGCTACTCCTGTATTAATTTTATTTCTCATTGCCCTAGACTATCATTATAGGGCATAAATACGGTTCACTTCTGAATCAGACTCTGAGTAGTGCAAAAAACTGCCATTCCTCAGCTTCTCTCTCCTTCTCACTCTACGAGTCGTTTTTGACTTCACCACATAATATGTCATGGTACCAAGAACTCCTGCCATTATAGCTCCCCCTATACATGTGACAAGAATTGCAGCCCAAATATTATGGCGACCAACCACTATATACGATGAAGAAATAAATGCTACTGTAGTGCAGACTGAGGCCAGCCACATCAACTTATTGATCACTTCCACAACCCTCCTCTCCGTTTGTATCTCCCTCCTAACGAGGGTGATTTGAACCAGAACAACAGCCAATGATGTGAAGAGTGAAACGGCATTAAAAATGAAGAAGATTTTGAATGATACACTGAAGGACACAACAGCCTCCCCAGAGTCTAAATCCCCACCAGGAAGTGTAAATATAGCTGCGAACGCTACCGTTGCAAAGAGTGAGGCAACCACTGTGACTGAGTTAGTGGCATTATTGATTCCTTCCCTGTGTAACTTACGGAGCTCCTTGGCAATTCCAGTTACACTCTGGTTGGTTTTTCGGGCTTGTTCAAGTTGAGTATGGACATTTTTTTTAATCTCTGTTACAGTGTTTCTAAGCTCATCCCGTGGCTGGGTAAGTTCATTTGCTCGGAAACCACCATATTGAGCCAAATTTTCCTTAATTGTTGTGATTTCTTCAGAGTAAGGAAGTGCATCAGCTATATCAAGGGCTGTTTTCTGGTCTCTTGTCAAACCATTCACATTTGTGTCACGTACCTGTAGCAGAACATTGACTATCTGCAGGCATAATGAGAAATTAAGTTGCTAATTATGAAAACCAAGTTCAAAACAATTTGATAAGAGATCAATAAAAAAACTCAAGGGGAAAACAGGATCTTAGGTCATCTAAACCTAATGTGCATTCTTAATCACATGGCTGGAACTTGTAAAAAGAACAACCGAATAAAGAGTTATCAAAGGTAAAGATCCAACAACAGAAATACATACATCTACTCGCTTCTTCCTGGTGGCCACATGTAATGCTGCATTGCCGAACTTGTCTGGAAGCATGACAATAGCCGGATCTGTTTCGACAATCAACCTCACCACTTCACTGCTTTTACCTTTTACGGCCATATGCAGAGCAGTCTGTCCTTTCTTATCAGTTCTTCTTGCTAGTTGTGGATCCCTGGCAAGCAAAACTTTCACAATATCTGCATGCCCCTGCCGTGCAGCAAGATGCAATGCATTCTTCCCATTGGACTTTGCTACCCCCAGCAAACTAGAATCTTTAATTATTAATTCCTTAACTACTGCTGTATGCCCTCTTGTAGCTGCAGATACAAGAGGAGTAGCATTTGCCTGGCCAACTGTTTTACTAAGCCCCGGTTCATGGTCTAACAGCACCTGGACAATGGCTGCATAAAGCTAGTTATTGAACTGAAGTGACAAGATATAGACTCAAAGATTATTTATTATGTTTACCTGCAATACCAATAGTTAAGTGCCTTAAAAAGATATAGGCTCCAAAATTACAAAAAGAAATTGTAATCATCCGTTTCATAGACCAACTGAATCAACATGATGAAGAACAATACAGAATCTGGCTCAAACTATCAAAGTTATGATTACCTTGGTGCCCTTGATTTGCAGCAATGTGCAAGGCATCAAAGCTTATTTGATTCTTCAACAAAATGCCCTCGTCGGTCATGTAAGGCAAAAGCTCCTCCACTATACTAAGATGCCCCTGCTCGGCCGCAATGAAAAGCGCCGACTCTCCCAACTCATTCACCTCATTCACAATGGCCGACCTTATATCAGCCACCTCTTCATCAAACTCGGACCCCACCATCTGAGCATCGATCTCCCCCAGAAACTGCTGCACAGAAGCCAAATCTCCACGGCGTGCAGCAAGATGTAGCTCGGTATCATTGTGGCGGCCGGTCACCTGCTTCACATACTTTTTCCTCCCCAACTGATCAATGCGCTTACCGGAATTCGACACAACCAGAGACTTACTGGAATTCGAAACAAGCAATGCCTTGCCAGAATTCGAAATGAGCAATGCCTTGCTAGAATTCGAAGGGAGCAGAGCCTTGCTGGAATTGGAGAACACCAGAGACGGCCTCGACGGGTGAGGCGACGATGGCGGCTCGGAGAGAGCTCCTGGAGTCGAAGGCTGCATCAGCCCCTTCTCCAGGTCTCTACCACCTAGATCAAATTTAAAAATTACAAAAAATGAAATCCTTAATTTCAGTATTTATTTCCATAAAAATAAAATTGAGAAAATCAAACATTGTGGCTAAAATACTCAGACAATATATAATAATAATAATAATAATAAACATTGTTTTTCCTGCGAAATTAACCAAATTAAGAAACGAAAATGAGCGATCATGGTAAATTTTATTTTATTCCTAATTCCGTACTCATACAGTTTCCTGCAGATTCTCAACTAACAAACACAGAAGAACATGCAGAGAGAGAACCTGAACGGCTTCCTAATCCCAGATTGATTCTCATTCTGAAAAGCGATACTTTATATGTTCATCTTTTTATGACCAAAAAAAGTGATGATTTTAATTGGGGAAATGAAGATTGTCCGTGACTAGGGTTTTGAAGCGCAAGGAAGAGGTGCAGAAGTCGGTGGGGGCGGGGCGGCAGGAGGTGGCGGGTGGCGAATGACGGGGAAACTATTTGGGGGTGAGTTTGGTTTTTATTTTTTGATTTTTTTAAAATTAAAAAAATGATGAGGTTCTCATGAGGAAAAAGTAAAAAGATGAGGTCGATAAGCTGGTGCCAGGCGGGCCCCACCGTTTTGACAGTACGGGGCCACCGAGTGTCGAACCACACCGCGCCTCATTTGTGTTGCCAATTTAATTTGTCATCGAACGATAAAATAGGATGGCTTCAAAAAACAAAACCATATTTCGGAAAAAAAAAAAAAAAAACAAAACCATAAAATAGGAACAAAATCTAATTTAGAAAATTTTCATTTTCAACTTTCACCATTAATTTAAAAAATTATTTTATTTTCATTTTGATTTTTCCATCATCAGTCTTTTTTCCTTCAAAAATAAAAAATTAGAACTTGATTTTAGTTCATAAACCAGTTCATTTGGTCATAATTAAGAGGGAAATTAACTTCAAAAATGTATTGGTTTTTACCGTTAAATCGAGAAAGATAGTCCGTATAGAATATTCGGGTCGGTTTTTACTCGGATAGTAAACTCTCCGTCTCCGACAGAAATATGCTTTATCATAACCGACGCCAAGAATACGAAAAGGATTTGCACAAAACGCAAACGAGTTCATCTAGAATTAATGCCAGTCTGTTTTCACTTCGATTGTTTCAGTTTAGAAGACGAGTTTATTTCGGTTTCAATTTCTGCCATAATCAGATTTCCGAAACCGCAACGTTTTACCATAAATGGGCAACGCCCACGGCCACCATAAACTCCGTAACAGCGTGAGCCGCCTTTTCTCCGATAAAACTCCCCCTCCAGGCTTTAAATATGGTCCGTCGGATCAGGCTGCTCAAACCCCTAGCTCGTCAGCTACGATGACCAGCATGGTGGCCTTGCCATACGCCCATGTCGACTCGAGCTTGCGAGCCCTTGCTGCCCAGGCTGAAGGATTCGGTCGACTCGCAATTGGTGGCCTCCACGGTGCCCTTTACCACGTCACCACTCTCGCAGGTCATTTTGAACTCCAATTGTAAACTAAATTTGTGTTCTTAATTATTGTAGGTTCAATTATTGGCATCTACTTTGTAAATCTATTTGCTTTGGGGTTTTGAAAATTTGGGTTTTGCTGGCGTGTGTGTTTTTCTTGTTTGATTGGCAGTTCGTGTTTTTTAGAGTGCAATTTGTTGAAGTAACTTTGCTTGTGGAGCTTGAAATAGCGGAAGATTGATGGCTTATGTACTGCTTGTGAGCCCATGATTCAGTTTGTAGTTAATTTCGCATGTCAACTCGAAAGTCTGAATCTTTATTGCTATATTAGTAAGCTTAATTACGTCTGTTGCGCTGCTTTTTGGTCTGTTGTGATGGATAGTGTATAGTCATTGTGAGTTTAAGAACAAGTCATATATACTTTTTTTCGAACGCTTAAGTATTTTGTTATTTCTCATTTGATTGTAGATGATGGCCCTGGGTCACTGAGGGAAGGATGCCGTAAGAAAGAACCTCTGTGGATAGTGTTTGAAATAACAGGCACTATCCATCTCTCATCTTACTTGAATGTATCCTCGCATAAGACTATAGATGGCCGGGGTCAGAGGATTAAACTCACTGGGAAGGGTTTGAGATTGAAGGAATGTGAACATGTGATTGTATGCAACTTAGAGTTTGAAGGTGGTAGAGGACCAGACGTTGATGCCATTCAAATAAAGCCCAATTCTAAAAACATTTGGATTGACCGGTGCAGCCTTCGTGATTATGAGGATGGACTTATAGATATCACCAGAGGAAGCACAGATATTACCATTTCAAGGTGAGGTGAATCCCGGGTATTGGAATTTTACCCTTCTTACTTTTGTAGAATTTAAATTTATGTCTTTGACCATCATGCAGGTGTCATTTTTCACAGCATGACAAGACAATGCTAATTGGAGCAGATCCCTCTAATATTGATGACAGATGCATCCGCGTTACCATTCACCATTGTTTTTTCGATGAGACACGACAGAGGCACCCTCGTGTTAGATTTGCAAAAGTACATCTATATAACAACTACACACGAAACTGGGGCATATATGCTGTTTGTGCCAGTGTAGAATCGCAGGTGATAATGATACTACCAATGGCTGTTATATGTTTTCTTAAATATCTTTGAAGTTTCCAAATATATATTCTATATGTGGTAAGAGGTTATTGTGTTACTAGTTTACTAGTATATCTCTATTCCACAGATATTCTCCGAATGCAATATATATGAAGCAGGACAGAAGAAAGTAGCCTTTAAGTACCTTACAGAGAAGGTATGTTTCTTTTTATTCTTATTTACCAACGATTCAATTACATATTTATTAGATATCAGACTGGTATATTTCAGAAATTTTATTCCATATGTGGTATTTTAGAGGCCCTAGATATAAGTACATCTTCGAATGTTCGTTGTACGATTGACACATTATCATATATATCAGGGATGGGATACTTGGTAGCCTCGGTTTTTTAGTCTTTCTTGACCTTTAAGTCGTAGTTCTGCCCACAATAGAATGTGTTATTTGATGCCCTTTTTAAAGGCATTTTATTTCAAGTTCCAACTGCTATATTACAACACTAGAAAACAAAACTGGCTGATCTCAAATAGGAGAAAAAAGTGAAAAAAAATTGGTACAACACGAGGATTCGTATATACTTGGAAACCTTCTGACTAGATGATCATCGGACATGTTAATAAGGATCAGATATAGGATAGCTATTCGCTAGTGCTATTGTTAGGCCTATGATATGCTCATAGATGATAAGAAAAAACAATTTTGTATTCTTAGGGGATTGTTGGTCAGAGTCATGTAATTGAAAAGACATATCAATTTAACCAACATAGTCTTTGAAATATATTTCGTCTCATATATGATATATGAGACTAACTTGTTCATATGATGGCTTTCTATAGGCAGCAGACAAGGAGACAGCAATGACCGGGCACATTAGGTCCGAAGGAGACTTATTTATAAGTGGAACTCAAGCAGGACTAATGCCCGATGGTTGTGAACACAGCACATTTCATCCTGCCCAACACTACCAGACCTGGACGGTAGGGCCTCCCGTCAACGATCTTAAGCATCTTCTTCAACATTGTACCGGATGGCAGTCCGTTCCATGGCCAGCCGATCAGAGATGAGTAGCACAGTAGCCTCATGGAACCTAACCATATTTGATGTTATTCTCATCTTATATTATACTCATCTAAGTTCTACCTTACGTCTAGTTGTCTACAGTCTATCTGATGTCTTTGAACCCATGTATGTAAGAATATGTTTTTTGTGACCCGGCACTGGTGCAGTTTGTCAAATATTAGTCATGTTGTTGGAAATTTTTAATGTCAATTGATGCGTGCCAAGTTATTTTCTGATTAGCAAACGTATGATGATGCTTAAATATACTTCTTTTAACAAATCATGATTAGAAACTTCCAATTGACCCTAAACAAAATACATGCACAGCAGTTCTCATTTGACTTGGCAAGCAATTTATTTGGTGAAGGTAGTATAGTATAATCACGCTATTCATACGATCCTTCATTGTATCAAACTTTGTACGGCATTGTAAATTAAGTTATTGATTATCTTTGTTACGTAACCTCTTCCAAAATATTTGCGAGGATTAGTGGCTGAGATGTTTTCTCTTACTTCAATTGATTATTAATTATAACTAACTGAGGCTTTAACAACAGGTATCAGTTTTTTACCACCAGCCATACATTTCAGAAAACAACAAAACAAAAATAATAAGGCTCGAGAATTAGTTTTCTTCTTCTTTTTTAATTTGGTGACGAATTTCACATCATTATAAAATTAAACTCGCAGAAATAAAGGAACCAGAATTTTGGGGGGGTCACAATCAAATTGAAGGTCCATCAAAGACGGTACTACAGCCGTACGCTTACCTCAGTAAAATATAAAATTCAACATATTATTACGTAAATATCTCAAATTTTCAATTTTTTAAAATTAGAATACATTGAGAGTATTGATGAAGGAAAATAACAAAAAAATCTAATAAAAATTTAGAAATTTAAAATCTCTACGGATCAATTCTCTTATTTAAATAATAAACATTAAAGTTTTAAAATTTAAAATAAATATAAATAAGGAATTTTGATGCCCAAAATTTCCACCATAAATTCAATATAAAAAAAATGTCATTTTCAAAATTCCATTTTTATAGCTACCATTTATATATGAACATTAAATTCTGTGTTAAATTTTATTTTACTTCTATATTATTCAAACATAAAACTTTATAATTTTCTAGTAATTTAAATTACATCCTTCTCGCCCTCTCACCTTCAGGCCGCAAATATTTTGATTGTGTTATTGTTCATGCTGATTACGTTTGGATTCATGATAGGTTTCGTACATATCTGTTGTACTATCTCTAGATGTTTTCAATAAAACGTCTCTTCTATAAAAAAACAAACAAACTCTTAGTAATCTTAACATTTTTCATCCAAACACAATTATTTAACAAAGAGTCATTTTAACAAATTCGATCGTTTGGCAAATTCTTAGAAATTTAAAATCTTACGTTCTTTGAATAAAGTCATTTTAACTTATCGGAACCCAACTTGAAGACGAAATACTGTATTGATTTAAGGAATATCGCGGACTATTCATTGCTTGTTCAGAAAGAAAATTTTGAAAGGAATATAAAGATGTGGCAAGTTTTTGAGTTTACAGAAAATACAGGGGTGATTGTGTGAAAATAAAGGGCTCTTTCAAAAAGTCGTTACACATGGGCAATAATATAACTATACATATTCAAACTACCTGACGTATGCCCGCGCTTTTTACGAAGAAGAACACAGAACAACATTTATATATGTACCTCCGAAAAGAATCGGCAAAAAACCGGCGATTAATACCAAAAAAGTCGCCGTAAAAACTCAGGCTCAGAGAGCGAACTAAAGCATCAACGACTCCGCCGATGAGCGGAGGACCACGATGAAGAACGTGGCGACGAACTACCCGATTCCATTGTCCCAAAAAACAGGTCCGACAAGTAATTTCTAACATCATCAGGCGTAAATCTGACATACAGTGCCACGTTTCTCAAACCACCGACCGTCAGCCTATGCGCATCGTGAAACTCCTTGTAAACCGATACCAATTTTTTTGCAACGGACACTTTGATTTCTTCTCGGAGTTTCGTATCCGGCACGACGGTCGTCCTCTGTTTCTTGTACGCCTCCTCGAAGCTGAAATTGAAGTCCCGGAATATCGATCTAGCTTCTTCGGGAGAAATCGGAGCCACTGGATTCTCCGGCAATGACTCGAACACTTTTCCCCACGCCAACCGCTCGTAGTTCGCTGCGAACTGCCTCACCTTCGCCTCGTGCTTCGATATCCACTCGTCGCCGAGAAGGTATTGGAGATTCGACGTACGGACTTTTGAGATCACGTGCTGGAGATTGTTCGCTAGGAAGAGGTACGACAACGAAACGTCCTTGTAGTGCTTGGCTTTGTCGTCGAGCTTGCAGAGAAGGACGAGGACGAGCCACGCCATACGGATGCATATCGCCGTCGCCGGGCCGTCTTCGGATTGTGGACTGTCGAAGTAAGACTCCGGGAGAGACGATTTTGCCGGCGCAGCCCAGTCGGCGAAAATATCAACGAGGACGTTGCTGTAGTCGGTGAGGAGAGAGAGGTGATTCATCACGCGGAGAGTCAGATCGTGGACCCCGCCCCCGGCAGCCACCGACTTCGACGAGTCTTTCTGGATCGTTAACTCGAATTCGGAGATCATTCCACGGACTGTTTCGCTGAGTTTGTTGAGCGAGTTGAGGGCCTGGGACCGGACGACGGCGGTGGACTCGAAGGCAAAGATGGAGTCGATGTCCGGCCAGTTCTCGGAGATCGCAGTGTGCATGTCGAGAAGGCGAAAGACGTCGAGTGTCGTGTTCTTCTTGCTCTTCGCTACGAGGACTTGCGGGAAGCCGAAGAGTAAACTCGCGGCTTCGCGAGAAATGTGTGAGAAGCAAGATTCTTTGATGGAGTTGGAGGATGCGAACACGTGGTCGCACAGGATTCGCTCTCCGTTAAAGAGAGTGGAAACTGAAATCTTCACGGCATTCAACCAGCTCTTGATTCTGAGATCCAAAACCTCTCTGTCCATTTTGTTGATCTGAGAAGAGCTCACTCTCTCGACTCCGAGCTTGTACATTCCCTCGTCGATGATCGATTTTCTGATAATTTTATAAATATGGACACATTCTTTGGCGTAGCCGGAGGAGATCATACACTCGGCTATCAGTTTCAAGTCGGCCATGGCAATTGACGAGACCTGTTCGACTTCGGAGATGGCCTCTCCGGCGAACCGAACGTCGTCGTCTGTTGTTGCGCCACCGTCGTCTTCGTAATCGGATGTGCTGGAGCGGGTGGAGGCGAGGGATGATCTGGACCGGTTGGATACAGATTCCGGGTCCAGGTGAGCCCGGTTCATGGAGAGGATCTGGTAGAACTCTTTTTGGAGCCTTTTCATTGCGATCTGCATGAGACTCTGTGCGTGAACGAGTATCTCGGAGGTGGGGCCCTCCTGGACGAGGAAGTGCATGGCCTTCTGGAGGTCCGTCACGCACTTGATAAATTGCCGGGCTTCGGTTTTGTTCTCGTAGAAGATGGAAGTGACCTTGGCGTAGGTGGAGGATTCTGGATTCCATTTCATGACCAAAACGGCGGCGTTTCCGATGATCTCCTCTATCATTGTGTCTGTGAAGTTAGTTACGGGAACGCGGCGTGGGGTGGGGAATGAAATGGAGGGTCTGGAAGGGGAAGGGGAAGAAGGAGCGTGGGCGGAGGACGGCGGCGTCTTGGGGTGAAAGCAGAGGCTCCTCATTCCTTTTGTTGGCATTGTCTATTTTAAATGATTTTAGGTTGGATTGGATTGAATTAGATTTCCTGAGTGATGTGTTTGTTTCTCGGGAAACTTGGGTGAGTACTTTTTGTGTCTAGAGAACTTTGGTGGCTCTGAGTAGAGAGGGATATGATTGGTTTGGGAGTGATTGGGCGGGGAGGGGATATTTATAGAGAAGGAGATGGAGGAACGACGCCGTTACTTGTAAAAGAAAAACGTGAGTTTTAGATTGACTTTAAAAAACTAGTGGGAGTCATAAAAAACGAAGGCACGTATTTGACCCTGACGCGTTGTATTGACAAATTAAAACGACAATTTCATACTAGGGCTTGTTTTTGTAGCTTCCTTGCTTAGTCGAAATAAGACAAATTATTCTAATAAATCCGACAAAAACAAATATTCAAATAAGTCAGGAGAAGCCAAACCGTAGAAGTTAAATAACTTTATATATATATATATATATTGTTGGTGTAAAATTGGCGGTGAATATTGTGGGTAATGTATTTAATTAAGAAAAATAATTAGAAAGTAAATTTTGTTTGCTAGGTTTGTTGTAAGGCTTAGCTAGAAAAATAATATTATAAGGGATGTTTAGTGGTTTAGTATAGCTGACCTTGAGATTTGGGTGTTGTAGGCCTGTAGGGTACTTGATTAATTATTATATATGCTGAAAAGCGAAAAGGAGCCTTTTTAGTTTTTTTTTAATTATATATGCTGAAAAGGAGCCTTTTTAGTTTAGTCGTCTCCCGTGTGATCACCACATCAATATTCCCCAGGGAATTAATTTGTTGGTACATAAATCAACTGAGCATATGCTGGGACGTAAGCGAGTGTATCATTGTAGGCCCTATATATTTTTCCCAAAGTATGAAATTCACCGCCTGAAAACAACAAGGGCAGAGAATAATGGCCATCAAAGTTGGAGAAAAGTATGATGATCAGAGTACTTGGGACCAATTAACGAATCAATCTCTGAATTTCAGATAATTATATTCAAAAAATAATAAAATTATATATGTACATCACACATTTGTAAATAAAGGGTAGAATATAAATAATAGACAAATGTATACAAATAAACTATAATAATATGAGGATAATATATATATATGTATATATAATAATAATATTATAATAATATTATAATATTTGATAAGGGATTCGTTAACGAATCCCTTATCAAAATAATATACAAATAAACTATAATATATGAGGATAATATATATATATATATAACAAATATTATAGTTTAATTGTCTAAGTAATTATAATAATATTTGTTAACGAATCCCTTATCAAAATAATATACAAATAAACTATAATATATGAGGATAATATATATGTTGAAGCAGAAATCGAACCCGCCGCGAAAAGTTCTCACAATTCCTGCAAACAGCAAACAATTAGCTATCGTTGTCTCGATCGATTTACCCGGGGGGTTGTTCGACCAAGAACACTCCGATGCCTAAGTTAGCTTTGAGAGAGGAAAAGGATATACTTCGAAGCGAAGAATCAACTTAACTTGGAAATGAAATGTGCCTTGCTATTTATAGGGGTGAATGAAATGTTCAATTTCCATAGTTTCGATGTGGCACAAATGCTCATCAATTTGCATGCTAACACGTGTTATACAAATCGAGGGTGGAGAGGCTTCCACATGTCATTCTGGTTTGGGCCATGTCCGGTGCTTGTGCTTACAAGTATTATTGCCAAGGGCAATTTGGTCATTTTTAGAATTATGGGCCACGTGGCAGCTCCACATTTTTCCGGTGATTTTGGGTTCCACAAATGCCCCCACATCGATTCGGTATTCAGGGAATCCGGAGGGATGTACATTGTTTGGAGTCTTATATTACCGGGTTACCAGTTACCGTTGGGTTCAAGAATCGATTCAGTGTTTATTTGACGATTTTGCCCCTGGTTATAAAGGTAAAAAGTCCATTTTTAGTTTTAGAATGACTATTCTGGGTTTAGTGGTGTGAATCGGACATAATGTGCAAAATGACCATTTTACCCCCAAGCATGGGCAAAATGTTGTCTTTTGAACCAGGGGGTCCAAAGGACGAGGGCCAAAGACCGTTACGTAGGTCGAGTTGATACGAATCCATAGACAGGTGGCATGCCGAAATCGGAGATCGGATGCGAAGGTTATGTGTCTACGAAGGCGAGGGGCATTTTCGTAATTTTGGAAGCGAAGGGCAAAACGGTCTTTTTGAGACAAGCGAACGGTGGACGCTGACTCATGCTACCTACCAATGATTCTTGCTGCTTTGTCTAGACAACATGGAGGAAATCAAGGATTTTAGGGACCCTAAACCCTTAATTGGGGAAAACTCAATCATTTTGTCCAAACCTTGATTTTGTTAAATAGCAGAGCAATTCGATTGTGAGAATGAGAGATTAGAGAGTCTGAATTGGAGCAAAACAAACACAAAGGACAGAGGGTCGCTGGTTTTGCAGATTTTCGAAATTTTGGAAATTTGTGGTAAAAATTCGAATTCGAATTCGTGAGTCTTGAGGATCAAAATTGAGGCTGGATTAAGTCTCCTGGGACTAATTCGAACCGATCCAAATCAAAAACGGGGAGGATTGAGGCCGTATCGAGCAAGAACAGAAGCTTCAAAATCCTCGAAAAATCGAGCTTGAGTTCTACTAGCTGGAGGTAAGGATTTATCAAATTGATCTTGTAAAATCGTTCCTTATACTCTCACGATGTCACGTCGTGGACGGAGTTTGGCCGAACAGTCGACGGGGACTTGGTGGTGACTGAGTGCACTTGCGGACGTGACTAGTGAGCATCGTTAGGCAGGATCACACCTACTGTGACTCTTGCTAGTACCACATACATGCTCGCCATGCGTCAAGATGCCGAGAGACCTAGCAAATTTGTCCTGTGAGCGTGGCGGTTTTCGTGGCCTAAGTCCATTCCGAGGGAAAGATATGGATTTTGAGAAGCCTGAAGACCTCATGGAGTGGAAGGCTTGCAATCAAAATTCCTTTCCAAACGACGTTCTCGTGGAGCTTGGCGACAGATGTTCTTCCAGAGTTCCGAGACATGAGCCGGCTGCTTTCTCCATGAATGGCGCGAGGCTTTCAGACATCCCGATCAAGGAGTGGTTGTGCGTTCCACTGTGCTCGAAGGAGACCATTGTTCAGAAGAAGGACGATAAACAAGGACTTATTGGTTCTTGGGAGAAGAAAGCATGCCGGGCAACTTCTTTCCTAACCAAAAAGCATACCGAGCAACTTCTTTCCTAACCTTTCCGTTCCGGTCCTGCGAATGTGCTATTTTGAAGGGCCGCAGAAATGGAAGATTATGTTGTTGATGTGATATTACGATAACTTAAGAAAACTTAAGGTCTTAATTTCACATCGGAAGCCAAGGTGGGCGAGTTGGAGAGGAGCCGTGCGGAGAGGATGCTGATAGAGAATGAGCGAGATACCGCTCGAGATGAGCTCTCCTTGCTGCGCAGAAATTTGCAGGACTCAGAAGGCTTTGATGCTTCGATGACAAAGGCTTGAATGCTTCGCAGGGCGAAGGCTTGGATGCTTCGATGACGAAGGCTTGGATGCTTCGATGACGAAGGCTTGGATGCTTCGATGACGAAGGCTTGGATGCTTCGATGACGAAGGCTTAGGTGCTTCGCATGGCGAAGGCTTAGATGCTTCGCAGGGCGAAGGCTTAGATGCTTCGCAGGGCAAAGGCTTAGATGCTTCGCAGGGCGAAGGCTTAGGTGCTTCGCATGGCGAAGGCTTTTTACACTAGATAGAATAAGCTTTGAAAATTGTACATGGTGAACAAATCAATTTGTCGATCTCATTTCATTGATACTTGAATTTAGAAGACAACTTGAAAAGCAAAATTGAAAAGCTCCATAGAATTTTATGTCTCTCTAATGTTGACAGTCTAGTTGATGCGGATCACCTTTGAAGCTGGTTCGTTTGGCCCTTTGTTTTCCATGTGATTTACAGTTTTGATGTAGTCTGCACAATGCCCCTCCCTCAGGAGATTTCGGAGATATCTTTCGAAAGATATACATGTGCTGATATTGTGCTCATAACATTCATGATAGGCGCACCATTTGGTCTTATCAGCATTCTCTTGATTGCCTTTGACTGACTCCGGCCTTTTAAACCATGGTTTGTTCTTAATTTCATTGTGGATCTGATGGGCTGGTAAAGATAGCTGTAAGTTAGGCTTCCCCATAACTGGCGTTTGGGAGTGTTGCCCGGCCTTTCGCTTTTTGAGCTTTCCAGTCGCAGACTTTTCATGAGGTTCATCCTCATTGGAGGCCCCTTCGCTAGTCCCGGCGTGGTCATGAGTATGAGCAGCGCTCTTCTCGTCCTCCCAACTTGCATGTCGCTCTGCTAGCGAAAGTATTTTGGAAAAACTTCGCGCATTGCTCATGACGATGTCCCCGTAAAGCTGGCTGTCTCGAGGGAGTCCTTGTTTGAATGCCATTGTCGCAACAAGGTCATTACAGCTGATAATGCGAGACTTTTCCTCACAAAATCTCCGTATGTATTGTCGCAGAGTGTCTTTTGCTCGCTTTTGGACAGAGAAAAGATGGTCATCTTTCACCTCGATTGTCCGAAGTTGTGCGTATTCCTTCACAAATGCCAAAGTCAACTCTTCAAAGGACTCAATCGACCTCGGGGGGAGATGATTGAACCAAGTTACGGCTTGGCCTCGAAGGGAAGCTTGAAAAACTTTGCACATGAGCGCATCGTTAGACCTGTGGGGGATCATGACTCCTCAGTAATAATCTATGTGTTTTACTGGGTCGGAGGATCCTTTGAATGGAGTGAAGTTTGGTGTTGCGAACCTCTGGGGGAATGGCTCCTCCTCAATATCCCTTATGAAGGGCGTAGAGAGCTGTATTTGGCGACGTAGATCGTCTTCTAGATCGCCACCCTGTTGAGCACGAAGGTGCATGTCCAGCATTTTTTGAACATCATTAGCCCGCAATGCTCCTTGCTGAGCCGATGAGTCCTCTTTTGCTAATTGTTGAGAAACTCCTTGAGCTTTTCCCCTTTTACTGTCGTGGGCAGATCGTTTTGGGTTTTTGTTTTGAGCTCGAAATTGCCCCCTGCCCCCACGTGAGTGCTGTGAATGCTCTGCCCATGAAGTTGCCTCAGTCTGACCTCCTAGCCGTTCACGTACTAACGGCTTTAGGCGTTGTGGGATTTTTGCTTGATGAGCGTGACTTTCTTCTCCAGAGTTTCCCAGCGAAGTATCTTGTAACATTGTATGGCAGCGGGCCTGCTCTTTCCTAGGTCGTCCCTGGGCATTCTCTTGTCGGCCACGTGACGTGGATCGTCCGTCCCGCTCCTGGATTGGTCTCCCTGCTAGGAGTTGCTGCAAGAGCTCTGACTGAAGTTGAATTTGTTTGCTTAACCCTTCAACTTGCTGCGCCAAATTGTCTTGGGGAGGTTGGTGACGACTTCTCCCTGAGATGTCATGACATCCGTCCAGAAAGTCCTTTAGGACCATGTTTGTTGTGGGTCGATCATGTCGTGATTCATTTCCCATCAACCTCTCATTCGCTTGTTTTAAAGTCGAAGTTCCTTCCCCTAGCGCGGGTACTTGGTTAGCTGGAGAGGGGAATGCTCCAAAACTGAAGGTTGGCCTCCCTTCGAGTGTCTCAAGGGGCGCTTCCATAGACACGCGCCTGAGTTGAGCTGGGCGCTTCTCCGGAGTTTCTATGTGAGCTTCATTCCTCGTCTGAGCTGTTGAGGCAGAAATACCTTCTCCGGCTGACTGAGCGGATCGACGAGCCTTAGCCATGCCGATTCGAAGAATTTTGAATTTGGAAAGCTGTTGATAGGTAATTTGAACAACGTTCAGAATCTTCGAACAATGTCGATGAACGACGAACGAAGAGAGATGAACGATGAACAATGTTCAAAATCGATGAACAATGTTCAAAATCGATGAACAATGTCGATGAACGACGAACGAAGAAAGATGAACGATGAACGAATTCTTGATGAGTGATGAACAACGTTCAAAATCTTCGAACAATGTCGATAAACGACGAACGAAGAAAGATGAACGATGAACAAATTCTTGATGAGTGATGAACAACGTTCAAAATCTTCGAACAATGTCGATAAACGACGAACGAAGAAAGATGGACGATGAACAAATTCCTGATGAGTGATGAACAACGTTCAAAATCTTCGAACAATGTCGATGAACGACGAACGAAGAAAGATGAACGATGAACAAATGAGAGAGCTTCTTCTGAGTATAACTCAATAGCTCTCAATGAAAGCACCAATTGTTGAAGCAGAAATCGAACCCGCCGCGAAAAGTTCTCACAATTCCTGCAAACAGTAAACAATTAGCTATCGTTGTCTCGATCGATTTACCCGGGGGGTTGTTCGACCAAGAACACTCCGATGCCTAAGTTAGCTTTGAGAGAGGAAAAGGATATACTTCGAAGCGAAGAATCAACTTAACTTGGAAATGAAATGTGCCTTGCTATTTATAGGGGTGAATGAAATGTTCAATTTCCATAGTTTCAATGTGGCACAAATGCTCATCAATTTGCATGCTAACACGTGTTATACAAATCGAGGGTGGAGAGGCTTCCACATGTCATTCTGGTTTGGGCCATGTCCGGTGCTTGTGCTTACAAGTATTATTGCCAAGGGCAATTTGGTCATTTTGAGAATTATGGGCCACGTGGCAGCTCCACATTTTTCCGGTGATTTTGGGTTCCACAATATATATATATATATATATGTATCTCAGGTGCCACCATTTCGTTTGGTCGAGCTAATCGGATCGAGTTGTTCATATATATTTTAAATCATCATATTAATATCATCTTCATAGAAAATCAATAACATTGAAGGTCGTTTAGTCATTCATATATATATATATATATATCAACTAAATAACCGGTTTTTTTTTTTTTAGGATCTTAATTTTTACCAACACTGTTGATTTATTTGATACATATAAATGACCAAACGATCTCAAATCATATTGATTTTTTACGGAGATAATTTTCAAATGATAATTTAGAGATTGAACGGTTCCAATTATAATATATGTATAAAAGACAATTTGATAAATCGAAATGATGGTATGAAGATGTACTAGCCAGGTGGGAGACAAATATTTTCCAATATATAATAGGTGGTTCTCTCCCAATAATACAAAGATTTTTTTTTATATATAAAAATATCATACATGTTAAATTGTACATGTGCATGCTAGCAAGTTAAGGAGAATATACATGAGTATTTGAAGGAAAGGGCTGCTAGTTCGATTCTACATATAACCTTGACAATATTAACTTCTAACATACAATGCACAAGAGGGAAAAAGAATGGAAGATACTACAAAACAATTGATAGCTAGGTTGGTGAGTTGTGTTAGAAAATTAGCCGGCGACCTAAATTTTCAATGGGAATACTGCACATTCACGCATGTTAATATTTTAGGGTCAATATTATATGCCCATTGTTGAGGCAATTTGAGATGTTGAGGTTATCTCTTCACACGTAGCCATATGTCAATGTGCAATTGTGCAGATCGAAATGAGAGGCTCAATGCTATATTTCTTCCATAGTTGAAAGTTCTTTATTACTTATTTAGGCAGCTAGAATCTACTCCTACTGTGGCGGAACAAATCAACCGTTCATTCTCATGACTAATTTGCAGTTCTTTTCAGGCCAGGCCATTGTTTGACTGACTGACATGGAGTCGAGTCTTGGTTCGCATAAAAATATGGCCTCGATCAGTTAATATATAAGTTTGCTTCCAATTATTCCAACCACAGAATAAATAAATTAGTCTCCATATGAACTCGAACCCTGAGAAATCAGCTGTCTGGTATTAATAAATCTTTGTGGACTATATCTATAATCTCATTACGGGTCTTCTTAGAAAATAAAAATAAAATAAAACATGAATGCGTGACATATATGCTGATTATATTTTGATTGTTGAATTTTAAGCAACTGATCTTGTACGGGGTCTTTTTAGACGGCTTTGATGCCATATTAAAATTTACTGCAAGTCTTTGATCAACGCGCGCCCAAGTCCCGGCCCTCATATCATTAATTTCCAAGTGTGTTTCTATATTTAAAATATTTATAGAACTTCTAATTAATAATTGAGGCAATTATATACTAGCTAGTCTGAAAGGTTAAGCTATCATTTAGTTTAGTCCACTTATTAATTTCAATTGTTTTATTTATTTTTTAAATAGATAAGACAAATAATCATTATTGATCCCAATTTTAAATTTTGAATATTGAACACTTTCTATATTATTAGGAATCGTATTCAATTTTATTTTATGACCCATCTATTAATTTTATTAGTCATATATTGTTGATGCAGAAATCGTCCGGATCTGTGAAACTCCTTTTCGATCCCTACACACAAGAATGAAAATCAAACGGGGTTAAGGTTGAATCCCGGGGGGGTGGTTCAACCGAAAACGCTCCGATACTTAAGTCAGTTTTCTGTGAGAGAATAATCTGACAGAGTGTTTGTAGAAATTTTTTATTACCTTGAGAAGTGAAATGAGGTCTTCTATTTATAGTGAAGCCTTGAGGGTCACCGGAGCGTCTAATTGGCTGAAGGAAAAATATTAAATAAGTGATTGTACCGAGTGTAATCACTTATTTATTATGAATAAATAATTCGATGGGAAGTTATTTATTATCGGCATTGATCTGATTAATTAATATATTTAGTTAGTAAATATATTGAATTAATACGGAGATCATAACATGTCGATGTCAATTTTACCAAGGGTAATGTCGACATTATGAGAATTGTTGGTCACGTGGCAGCTGCATAATTTTTCGGTGATTTATGGTTCCACATATATGAATAAGGATATGGTAAAAGCTACAAAGTAGGAATGCAGAAGAAAAAAGATAGATTAAAAAAATTTAAAACTTTTTTTTTGGTGGGTTTATTCACTTTTAGTTTTACATTATTCATTCTTTAATATTTCCCTCTCTCTCTCTCTCTATATATATATATATCGCCATTTTTCCTCATCTCTTCTATGCCGTTCATATCTTTTACATATTCCATACACAAAGAACTCAGATTCTTTTTTTTTTTAAATAAAAAAAACCAAAATAATTTATTAACGTCCCCTTTCTTTGCTCCAATCATTCAAGTCATGGTATATTTGTTAGGGATCAGTATTCAGTAGTAACTTTTAATTTTTATACTCCACGAGGCGCGAACTCAACGTGTTTAATAAATTTAATATACAATTAATAGTTATGTTGTATGTTTTTTCTTAATTGTTATTATAAATTTATTAGACTTCCGGTACTCGCCAACACGAATTTATTTTTTTAATAAAAAATAAAAATTCAATTTTACATTTTAAATAAAAATAAGAATATTAATTAACTACCTGATCCATCCATGGAAAAATAAAAAAACTACCTGAGCTTACCTCATTATTTCCATGAACTAATTATTATTATTTTTAACTCTAAATTTAATATTTGTTTTTACTATTGATTGTATCTTGAGCTATTAAATTATTTAAAAGGTATTTTCATAAAATATTTTGGTGAATTCTTTTGAGCCTTTTGACTTAATAATAATAACGATCATTTATAACTATATATGTGCGCGCGTGTGAATATATATGATATAATGAATTACAATGAATTAATTAAAAGGTACGCAGCAAATTTGGACAAATTATACCACATACATGTGTTTATTTAATTCCTAATATAGTAATATATTTTGCCATTTATTTAAGGGTGTGGACAAGATCGTGGAAGAAAATTGAATGAAGCAGAAAAATGATTAAGAAATTAATCACAAAGTAGCTCATTATTGATACGAATTAAATGAAGCGAACTAAAAGTCTATGATGGAGACAATCCAATTTTCAAAAATTTTGACGTTAATAAATGAATTAAAATAGGCATGGCAAACTTTTGACATGCACCCAACCGAAGGCAATTATGTCAATTACCATAAATGTTGTATCAGTGTAATTAATTATAGGGTTTGATATATGTAGCAATACTAAGAATGAGTAGTGTTGAAGCGTTAAATGTTCCAACTGTCGAGTACTCGTTGCCCAATCACCAAATGACGCGTGTCCCTCTTGTGACCTGTCAACTCAAGTGGATCGCGGGTCTCCGTTAGTACGGGCACCGGTGTGGTGCCGGCCTAAGGCTCGGTGAAATCACACCCGGGCAAGGCCCCAGAACGAGGGGAGAACCCTCTCCCAACTTCTTGCAGATAATCGAGAAACTCCAGAGCGACATGGCCGAGGTGAAAGCTAAGGGCACCCAGGCCGAGTCGAGGTGTCAGGTGCTCGACGATCGGTACACTGAGGTGGCCGAACAGCTACGGGTCGCACAGGCAGAACTCGCTGCCCACCGAGCACGCGTCGGTAGCGCTGAGGCCGATAAGGTGGTGGCCGAATGCGCGGAGCGTGCCGAGAAGAATCGCCGACTGGCGGAAAAAGGAAGGGAACATGCAGTCGCCGAGCCACGGAAGGGAAGGTATGGGGACACCGAGACGAGCAAGAAACCGGCTCGGATGTTAATCATCCCCGGCAACGGCGCCAAAACTGTTGAAGCGTTAAATGTTCCAACTGTCGAGTACTCGTTGCCCAATCACCAAATGACGCGTGTCCCTCTTGTGACCTGTCAACTCAAGTGGATCGCGGGTCTCCGTTAGTACGGGCACCGGTGTGGTGCCGGCCTAAGGCTCTCCGACGATCAAGTCAGTTACTTTGTTCGTAAGAGGAAGCAGTAAATGGTAAGTTCGGTAGAGTAATTGTAATAGTAAAACTTAGTTACCTTTATTGGGAAATGTGTACCCTTTATGTATAGGTAGGTGGGATGTTCAATTCCCAAAGTTCCGATGTGGGACGAATGCTTCTCGATTTACGTGCGGACACGTGTTACGTAAATCGAGGGTGGATATGCTTCCACGCGGCATTCCACATTGGGCCCCGTGTTAGGGCTGTCGCAAGTATGGTGTTCTTGGGCCTTGAGCGTTGTCAGGGCTTTAAGTATACGGCCCAGTGGGTCTGGTCAGATATGGTGTCAACAAGTAGTACGTTAATTATAGGGTATATATAGCTAGCTAATATAAGAATCGAACACGAGACATAATTTTACAGTATATTAGAATATGTAAGAATATAACTAGCTAATGTTGTTTCCTTTCTATCACATTCTTTTATAAGAATCAAACATAAGACATACTCTTACAGTAAATTAGAATATGTAGGAATATAGCTAGCTAGTGCTGCTTTGTTTCTATCTATTTTCACCGTCATAAAATCTCAGTCATTGATTTTATATTTTGAAGAGTTTTCCCTTTCAACCTTTCTTCTACACGTACGACACATACGTGGGCATGCATAATCTCTTGAACTCCTCCGTACACGAAAAACTAAACTGATCAAAAGTATGTGGTGCATCATATTTTGACGTCGATGTGATTGAAAATTTTGGTGTGCTGGTATATAATAGCAATTCAACTTAAAATGACTTTGAGCCCGCCCAAATTTAATCATATTATGTCACTTTCTCTTGATCAAATTTTGGCTACGCCCATTGTCAAATCTCAAATGTCAACAATGATATTCTCTTTCCTAAAATCATTAGATTTCAAAAACTGTACGGAAGAAGATAGGTGGTCGTAGAAGTTGTGGCCTGGTTAAAACTACCTAAGATTTTCTCTCAGAATTGTATAATATTGAGTGTGAGTCTGGTAGTTTCGATCTATCACAATCGGACGGCGCCTACCCTGTAGTTCCATTCATGGAAGGTGATGAATATGCATTTGAGTCTCAGATTCATGATGATGAATCAAATTACTATTAACATCCTGGTGTTTTGTCCCTAGTCGATCTCCTACGCGGCAATTGGGGAACCCTTGATCTTGGTGTTTTAGCACTCTCGCCAATATCAATCATAGAGTACGAGAAACATCCATGATTATTTGGTAGTTAGTTAACTCGTTAGTTGAATTTGAATTTGTGTTATAATAAATAGATTGTGCGTTTGATTTTTGTTGGGATAATTTAACTCGAAAGTCATATTGTAGTTAGTTTGGTTTGCTGACATTCTATTCTCAAAATTAATTGACAATAATTAAATTAACTGAAACGTGAAAATTTATTGATATTAATTTTGTAAAATAGGATATTTTTCTTTCATACCTTCAGAGAAATTTTATTTTAACCATATATAGGTACGCAGAGATAGCACATATACAATGAGTTTGACATTTAATAATATGTGACCGTTGAGTTAACATAATTCTATTTGGATACACAAACTTAAATATATTTAGTAATACATTGGATGTGGCAATTAATAATCACTGAATTGATATTTATTTAACATAATTAATTGATTGACACATCAAGTATGTAATTAAATATGGTTAATTTAGTGTGTCGAATTAGTATTATTCTTTTGATATATTTATATATAGTCAAGAAATTTAAGGTTGACTAAAAAAATGGCATTACCCGAATTAGTATTATTCTTTTTATATATTTATACACTGATCATTCATATTCTCACTGAAATTGCAATTCAATTGCTGGGAAATTGCAATTCAATTGCTGGGAAATTGCAATTCAATTGCTGGGAAATTGCAATTCAATTGCTGGGAAATTGCTTTGTTAATGTGAGCTTTCATTGATGCATGATCTTGACATGTTAACAATGCAAATGATAAACCCAGTGAAATTTTATTTTAAAGGTGATGGAAATAAATTGACGATGATAGGAATACACTTTACACACCCATCTTTCACCCAGGTGGCTCATATTCAACTTCTTAATCTGAGTTTTAAAAAAAAAAAAAAAAAAAACCTATTCATCTAAATCGATAAGTTAATAGAAAAGCAACAGATCTTACAAGTTGACCGCATAGCGCAGTGGATTAGCGCGTTTGACTTCGGATCAAAAGGTCGTGGGTTCGACTCCCACTGTGGTCGATTTTGTTCTTAAAACTCCCTTCCTGTCTATTGTGCTGGCCCGTTCTTTTTATGATGAAGGTTTATTTCTTCTGTTTTCACTCTAATTCGTAGTCCAGCTTGTCCAATGGGCCTTCCATCTAGAAACCTCCTGGCCCAGATTAGAGTTTAATAGGAGGCGAATGCAACGATTTTCTTATTTTTGTCACAAACCAAAATATGGCTCGACTCTTGCTCCATACTTGCATCCATACAAACTTGAGAAAATCAAACCATCAATCAGTTTGATTGGATTTTTTTTATTTATTATTGTTAATTTAATCCTTAGTTAAGTATTTAATTTTCACATATTATCTCTTTAAATTTTGCTATTATTCTTTCTGATCATATTTAGGTACTTAACAGATTACATGCCTATTTATTTTATTTTTTCTGTCAATAAAACATCTTTTTTAAAAATAAAAAAATAAAACAAAAAGCATGAGTTCCCTTTAAATTAAGGACGTGCACTAATTCGTTTCCATTACCAGTAGGCTCTCCTGTAGTCCTTCCCGTACCGTATACTTTTTCAGTAACTATATACCCGAGTGTTTTCTGAAGGCGAGTGGGTCCAAGCAATCCCTTCCCTTGCTAATTACTCAACGCAGACCAAGTAATCAATCTCATAATCGTAATTATTTTTTTGTTTATTTATTTTCATTCCCCGTAACCACCTCTTCTTCTTCTTCTTCTTCGGAAACAGACCTTCCAACCTCAAAACAAATGATTTTGATTGATTAATCGCAGCAAATAGCTTCAGCACACACTCCTTCACTAACCTCAACATTCAATATACCCAGTTCACCTGAACCTGAAAGTCTCTGTCCTTATGCAGCCCCAAACAATTTGGACACGAAGAAGAGACAGAGAGAGACCAGAATCCCAATCCCAATCTCAATTTCATTATCGATTTTGAAGATCAATTTCGATTTTTGAATGATGAAGCAATTGCACAAGCAATCGAGCGTGAATCACAGGAGGGACGAAGAGATCGCGTCAGCCATAGCGTCGCCCTACTCACCCAAAGCTCTTAAGCACCCTAGATCCCTCCCCAGATCCATCAACTACCTCTTCAAGGAACAGAGGCTCCTCTTCATCCTCGTCGGCATCCTCATCGGCTCCACCTTCTTCATTCTCCAGCCAACCCTCTCCCGCCTCGGCCCATCTGACACCAGCAGCCCAACATCAATCCCCAGATCATTCACCACCACCCGTGACTTGGTCACCAAGCCCACTCATGCCAAGGTGGGTCGGGTCCCTGTTGGCCTCGGTAAGCGGAGGCTCCGAATCGTCGTCACTGGTGGTGCTGGCTTTGTTGGCTCTCATCTTGTTGACAAGCTCCTTGACAGAGGCAACGATGTGATTGTCATTGATAATTTCTTCACTGGGAGGAAGGATAATCTGGTCCACCATTTTGGTAATCCGAAGTTCGAGCTCATTAGGCACGACGTCGTCGAGCCGATTCTGTTGGAGGTGGATCAGATCTACCATTTGGCATGTCCTGCCTCCCCCGTTCATTATAAGTATAACCCAGTCAAGACCATCATATCCTTTTTTAATCAATCATGTGTATTCCTAGTGTTTGGTTGTGGTTTTCATTGAGTTTTGGCATTTTGGTTTCTTTTTTTTTCTTGTTTTTGGTTGCTTTATTGGTTGAATTTTGAAACTTATTTTGAGGTCCTTGACTGTTATTACAAGACCAATGTGATGGGTACCCTCAATATGCTGGGACTTGCCAAGAGAATTGGCGCACGGTTTTTGCTCACTAGTACGAGTGAGGTGTATGGGGACCCACTGGAGCATCCTCAGAAGGAGACTTACTGGGGAAATGTAAATCCTATAGGTTTGTGTTGTTAGTTAGTAGTTTTTTTATTTTATTTGTCAGATGTTTACGTCTGCAATGCTGCCAATGCATTTCTGTTGCGTAATATGTTTATATCTATGGGTGTGTTGCTTGGAAATGGGCAGGTGAGAGGAGCTGTTATGATGAAGGAAAGAGGACAGCAGAGACATTGGCAATGGATTATCATCGTGGTGCAGATGTTGAGGTAACTGAAACATTGATTCGGATATTCAGTTGTAAATGAGCTATTGTAGAATCAAATCACAAAAATTTGATGCCAGAATCACTAGGCTTGAAGATGTAGGATTTTTACAAAATTTAACATTTCTCGGTAGGACCATGTAGGAATGTGTTGGTATATCATCTCTGCTCTTGAGTGATCAGTTTAAAATTGTAAAGTTCATACTTTCTTTCAGTTTTAATATCATCTCTCCCTCTCCCCACTGCATTGAGTCATTATACTTTGGGCTACCTGGTCTGCTTTATACTTAGTTTCTATTTAAAAGTTGATTCAATGGACCTATATGTATATAGGTAGTTTTTGAGCTAATTCAGGACTGCATGTTTGAACATGAATGAAAAGGTTCCCCTATGCTGCATTTTTAGCGATTTGTACAATTAAGAGTTGAAAGTAGCCAAGTGAATATTTTTACTTTGGCTTTCCTTGTATGGTTACTGCAACTTTATGTTAATGTCCAATGTCCAACTCCCGAGCAATTGAATGTTGTTATTCGGGATTTCCTTGTATCGTGATTTTACCTTGGATCTATTTCATTTCTAATTGATCCTTGACTGAAGCATACAAGTCAATTTTCCATGCTTGAGTTTAAACACGTTGTCTCATCTAAATGCTTTTGGAATCCTTTATGCATCAGTTTGAACTAATCTTGTTCAAAGTACGATAGGCTTTGGTTCATTTTCCTTGATTAACTTGTCATACTCACATATGGCCTTTTTTCTTCAGGTGCGAATTGCTCGAATTTTCAACACATATGGGCCACGTATGTGTCTAGATGATGGGCGTGTTGTTAGCAATTTTGTTGCTCAGGTTATTGCTACCTTTTTCTTTTAAAGAAGTTTTAAGATTTTCAATGAAATTACTCATGATGTGGATGTGTTAGCAATTTCGTTGCTCAGGTTATTGCTACCTTTTTCTTTTAAAGATGTTTTAAGATTTTCAATGAAATTACTCATGATGTGGATGTATCTCAATGCGATTATTGCTGTAGTGGTTCTAATTACCGTGGCTATCTATGTAGGCTATCCGCAAACAACCATTGACTGTGTACGGTGATGGAAAGCAAACTCGAAGCTTCCAATATGTGTCTGATTTGGTACGGCAGACTGTTATTTCCTGTACTTTATTGATCATCAATCAATAGTAGTACCATTTTAAATTTAGAGCATGAGCTGAAAGCTGGGAAAGCATTATCTCCTTTTTGTCTAGCTTCGACTTAAAATGGACATTGAACTGATTGAAGTTGAACTACTGAAATGATTTGATGGATAATGTTAAAACAATTCTTTCAATGATAGGTCAATGGACTGGTAGCATTGATGGAAGGTGAACATGTGGGGCCCTTCAACCTGGGTAATCCAGGGGAGTTCACCATGCTAGAGCTTGCTGAGGTTTGTCTTAGCACATTTTTCATAAGTTCAATATCAACATTTCATTTAGACATAAAATAAAATGCTCTAAGATGCTAGGATAGTAGTTCTTTTAGAGCATTTTTAATGTTTTGCTTCTATTTACCCCTGTTTATTCCAAGAAGCAGAAAGTAATAGAGATTCTACGCTGTAATTCTCTTCTTCCTGATGAACAGGTTGTGAAAGAAACAATTGATTCAAGTGCAACTATAGAATTCAAACCAAATACTGCTGATGATCCACACAAGAGGAAACCTGACATCAGCAAAGCAAAGGAGCTTCTGAACTGGGAGCCAAAGGTGTCGCTGAGGGAGGGACTGCCTCTAATGGTGAGTGATTTCCAGAACCGCATCTTAAACGAGGATGAAGGAAAAGGGATTAATTAAGGAGGAGGTGGTCCAGTATGTATAGTGTGAAGCATGACTGTATCTTATTGATTCATTTATTATTGTCATGTTTTAAGGCTGGCGGTTGAACCAAAATGCCACTGTAGGAAAAAGTAAAATGCCACTAGGAATATCTGTTTTTTTCTACTATGCTTGTTTAGAACAGAGTCCACGGTCATTAGGTTTTGATGACATTCTTTTACCTTTCTGGTGGTCCAAGGCTGTAATCTTATTAACTTTTTTGGTCAGTTTTTGGTATCTTCAAAGGAAATTCGATTTTGTCGGAAGAGAATTATATTACTTATAAGATTTTCAATACATATGGACTGCACTACATATGGTGCAGTCGTTTCCTAATCATTAAAGAATATACGAAATTTTAGAAAGTTGAGTTTACCCCCCCGGTCCTTGCTGGTCTTGACTCCGGCAATCGTGGCCCCTTCTCTTGACCTAGATCAAAATTGAAGATCAAAGGGTCCCCTCCTTTCTCCCTTCCTCTTGACCTATGGGGTGGAAGGACTGGAATTGGGGAAGGGGTTCCCACCTCACTCCTCTCCTCTTGACTTAGACTAAAGTCGAAGATTAAGAGAAGCGGATGGATGAAATGGAATGACCGGGTGGGCGAAATTGGGAAAGGAGCCCCCTCCTCTTGACCTAGACCAAAATTGAAGGTCAAGAGAAGCGGATGGATGAGGTTGAAGGATTGGGGTGGCCAGAATTGGGGAAAGAGCCCCTCCTCTCGACCTAGACGAAAATGGAAGGTCAAAACAAAAGGATGGAAATTGGGGAAGAGGTTGTAAGAATTTGATTGATCACCCTTTTTACTTGTTTAGCAAAAACGAGTAAAATCCATCAACTTGAAATCATTATTTTACATCGACAACCCTTTTCATCTCATCAGCTTTGATTGCCGACCTAAATCCAAGATAGTTTTGCCTTTTTTGGTTTTGATGGGGGGGGGGGGGGGGGGGGGGGGGTGGCCGGTAGGTTGGAGGAATGCCATTGTCAATTTTCCATGCATGGTTTGTGCACTTGGTCCCTGGGACCAAACCAAAATGTGCATAAATGTAGAGAGGAAAATTTTGAATTGAAGCTTCCATCATCTCATCTTTTAAGTGATGAAAAAGCTCTCACACTTGACTTACAGCGCACACATCTACGATCTATCTTTTTCTATAGTTTTGACCGAACTTAAAAGCAAGCAAGAAAGAAAGAAAGCCCACCTTCTAACAAAGTAACAATACCCCACCATTTTCCACCTCCATGCAATACAATCTGCCCCATTTGATTCTAATCATCTAATCCATTGAAGCCGCAGATCACAGATATTACTCATAAATTTCACCATACTCCCTTATCCTTCCATCTGTACAGAACGTGACCCTTTGAAAAAATTATGTTTCTTAAAACAATAATTCGACATCTCAAAGTTGAAGAAATTTGAATTGAAAAAGGTGTTCTCAATGCTCACGTCTTGTGCATACCCGAACTATTCTTCCACTTAAAAACGTACGCCCCACATCTTTAAGAACATAATGACAAGCCAAAAAAGAAAATTAAAGGAAGAAAGGTTTGGGGTTGAGACTTTAAATTGGTGAGAGTGCAAGGAAGGCAGGGATATAAAGGAAGGAAAAAAGAAAGGAGCAAATGAATATGATGAAATGGAAGCCATTCATTCGTATTAATATAGGCATCTGATTCCACAACAGCTTAAGAATTAGAACTGTGCCATCACTTCACTAGTGAATGTGGTATAAGAAAGAAAGAAAAATTCCAACTGGTGTTGTCCTTCTTTTTCTCTTTTATATATAAAAGATAAAAATAAAAACAAAAATATATGCTGCCGGCAACATTTATTCCACTGCAATATAAATAATTGCATCATAAATGTAATCTGGAAAGCTTACCCTCCTTCCATATACCTTTGTTCCGTTACCGGTATGACTGCTTTCATCGTGACTTTGCATTTGAGTTCGAATTTCTACCTGATCGAGATAATTTTAGAGCCGTTGGTGCCTCTGCTGTGAAGTTTTGTTTTGTTTTCACAACAAAAACTGAAGCTATGGGGACGAGTTAATTGCTAGGCCATGCATGCCCACTGCCCAGCAGGCCAAACAGTGGCAGCAGACCACTCATTTATTTAATGTACTTGAAGGATGTATATATATATATATATATATATATATATATGTTAAGCCAAACGCATCCTCAGGAAATGTTATGTCACGACTCACGGGTGCATCAGATAATATATGATCCACTAATAATATATGTATTAATATAGTTAGTAGTGTAATTAAGTAATTACATTGCCAAATGCTGTAATTACTTAAATATGCATATATATATATATATATATATTGGTCCTAGTGCACTAATATCTGCTTTCTGCAATATATCTGATGCCCTAATTATTTACTTGAAGAAACAAAAATATACCACATCAAGGACACCGACACCCATCAAATACCCCATTCAAATATGTATTATTATCCATATATCTAAGATATTTAAGATATTTAAAATATTTAAGATGTGTCCTCATATTATTTACTTTTAGCTGATTCGAATTAGTATTTTACGATTTTTTTGTATTATATTTGTCTTTATTAATAAAGTTATTTTTGTATTGTAAAATAAAGTAATAAAAATTTAAGTATATACTTTTTTTATGAGAATTTTAGGATATTACTTAGGACTCACTTTTAGGTCTAAATTGCACGTGTCTTCCACAGAACTATTAGGTGGCAATGTTGAAATTTATAAGACTAATAAAACAATTGGTGAGAATGGTAACCATATGCAAGAAAAGAAATAATGCACTTGAACTACACATCATTTTCCATCTATTGAATCCACAGAAAAGTTAGCTGCATCTCATATAACATCACCTTCTGAGTAGCCTGCTTTTCAGGTAAAAAAATATAAATCTTTGCCCTATTTCTTTTCTTCTGTTCTATTTTTGCCATATGAACAGTTTGCATAACTTAATGTGGAACAATGCGAAAAAATATCCCACATTAGAATATTAATAAATTTTAATACATCGAGCTCGTAAGAAGTTGAGCTACTCTCCAGTTGCTGAGTGATTTTGAGATAAGGGTATTTAATTTGATGCTTCAAAATCTCACCCTTTATCCCCAAGAGTAGGCTTCAAGCTTAAAAGCAGAAAATGAAACTACCATATTCCTAAAGCGCTCTCTTTCTCTATGCTATCTGTCTACCTTTCTCTTATTCCTCACTTTTATGCAGATTCTCTGTACCCCTACTTTCCCTAAGTCATCATTACCAAAATGAAGATGAAAGGCATTGATATTTTTTGTGCATCCCAAGCTTCAACAGCCATATGTTTGAGCATGGATCAAGCCTCCTCCTCCACCTCCTCTTCCTCCACCATCCAACTTGGCGGCAGAGCCATCGACCGCCACAACCCCATTATCAAAGATGCAAGAAGAAGCACAAGCTCTAGGGCTCTCCCCATTGCCTCTTGCTCTTCCTCTCAATCCCCAATTAATCCCAAGGCCTACCACCAACTCCAAAAGACCAGCAAAAAAATCTCCTCCTCATCTCCAAGACCAAGCCTTGATCACCAAACCAAGAAAAAGATCCCATCTTTCAGCTCATCAAAAGAAAATGAGCCAAAGAGGAAGAGTATCTTTACTTCATATGGAAAGGCAGAAGAAAATATGAAGAAGTTTTCTTCTGTGCCAAGTGAGAGTGTCAGGAAGCAGAGCTCTGCTAACCTAATTGACCTCATTACCCCTCCGGGCTCTACCAGATATCTTCTCAGTGACACTATCATCTATGATGGCTTTTCAAATAATGACCCGGTTTTGGCAGAGGTTCCAGTTGGATACAAAAAGAATCAAATTTCAGTCGAGAACAATGAAAATGAAGCTGCAATTTCTTCTTCAATTGGCTCTTCCTCCTCCTCCTCATCTCTGTCGCTATACTCAAAACCACCACCTCCTTCCAACCAGGTTTGTCCAGATTGTTCTTTTTGCTGGGAAGGATTTTCACACTCCTTTTTTTCTAGCCATCTAATTGAGTAAACCAAAGTAGAATCAATGGATAGAAAATAACTGATGAGTACATAAAGAGAGAAATATATTGTGAAAATCACTTCTTTTATAGCACTAAAGTAATAACCTTTGATGATTTGAAGTTGGGTTTTACATTTTTAATTGCTTTTGATTTTGATTTGTTAGCAGGTTGTGGTGCTGAGGGTTTCTTTGCACTGCAAAGGCTGTGAAGGAAAACTGAGAAAACATCTGAAAAGAATGGAAGGTACCTTCATATGCTTTTTTGCATGCTGTAATTTCAAATTTGTTAGCTCCTTAAAGATCAGAAATTTTACCTTCCAATTCATTAAGACTGCATAATTTGTTTTTACTATTTACTACTAATGCATAATTAAAGGCTGCATCCAATATTGTTGTTAATTTATGTGAGCAGGTGTGACATCTTTCAACATAGACTTTGCAGCAAAGAAGGTGACGGTTGCCGGTGATGTGACCCCGTTGACTGTCCTTGCCAGTGTCTCCAAGGTGAAGAATGCACAATTTTGGCCTACAGTTGCAGAACCTGATCCCACCAAACCAGAGGCCAAGAAATGATAAAAACAGGTAACCCAACAGAGAAGAAAAGAAATTGGGAACCACTGAAGAAGCTGTATGGTTTCACTGTGAATTAATTAATTAATTAATTAATAGTAATGATGTGTAATGTAAATGTACTATTAGCATGGGTGGATGAAGAACCAGATTCTGTATTTGCTTGGCAGGAACTAGCTTGAAAGTTTAAGTGAGTTGCAGAATAGAATCCGTATTATTATGGGTCACTTTCTTATTTTAAGTCTGCTTTGAGTTGGGGACCTTTGTTTTCTGTTTCTTATGAGAAAAGGTAGAGCCTTTTAGTTTTGGGGTACCCTACAACTTAATGGTCTGTTAGTCGCATGTTTTTGTTTAATATAATCCCATTTGTCAGGGCTTTGTGCTTCCTAAAAGTTAGTTTGTTTCTGGTTTTACCACACCATACCCGGTAAAAAGATGCTTAGGAAACTGTAAAATTCTGATTGTGGGGTTGATGGCTCAAGGACCATGTTCTTGGTTCTGGTGTTTAAGGTTAAAATGAGACGGTGCACCTCAATAAAAAGTTAAAACAAACTACGCTAGCAAGCCACCCTACTGGATATGTTACCAAATTACTTGTGGTTATTGTTGGAGTATTTACTTTACAGCTGAAATGTAGATTGCTCCAAAAAATGCTGCATTCGCCATTCACTGCCCACATAACTTTACATCTGACGGTGGTCCATTCCCCAAATCATATTTGAAGTATTTTGCACTGAGATGTTCTAAGTAATTGAATTTATTTTTTTTGGGGAAAAGTCTGAAATTCCTAATTACTTGTCATCTCACTGTGAAGCTATTGCCATATTGAGTTATTGGGTAACTTACTTAAAAAATATTGAGGGTTTAGACCCTTTAAATAACTTAAAAAATTAAAATTCGACTTTCAAAAGTTTTAATACATCAATATCACCCTCTGACTATGAAATTATTGAAGCTTTGAACGCTTTAATTAATTTAAAAAAATATTGAGATTTTGGATGGTTTAATTAGCTTAAACGATTAAAATCCAGCTTTTGCAAAATTTATTGGTTTAATTAATTTCAAAAGTTTTAATACATCAATATCTCAAGTTGGTTTATCTGAATTTGAAGCTGCAACTAACCCCCAAAAAAATTAGGAGAAAAATCTGCTAATCTATATCCCTAAACAAATTCGAATTATATTCCACGCTTATCTATCTATGTTTATCAAGCTTGCCCCTCCTAATTAAACTCAACAACCAATTATGAGTTATCTATCTCTCAGTAACTCAATACTTAATCTTACTCAATGCCTCCACTGACCACTTTGCCTTCCACACACAAAAAAAATCTACCTACAACTTTTCCAGTCTACCCAATCATAATGGCTGAAAATGTGCCCGCCCAGAAACCTCTTCAAAATCTCCCTTAAATTAGATGCCAAAAGATCAGCGTTTTGATTATTGATAACAACTATGATGATGCCTTGGAAAACAAAAAACAAAAAGTTGATGAACCGAGCTTATTATTTCCATGTACGAATTTCAGTGTGCATCAATTTTGTTAGAACACAAGATATATACGGCCCCAAAAATGATAGCGATTTTGATAATTTAGCCTTATCCATATTCCAAGAAATTGAAATTCAAGAATTCTAGTGTCATGAGAGTCCATGTGGTTCCTCCTGCTTTCTCTGCAAATCAGTTATATTTCTCGACGAAGGAAATGAACAGAAAACAAAGAAGCTGTCTTCCTCGTTTCTCCTGTCTACGCTCATTTTTCTTTCCCAAATTCTTGCACGCTCACTCTCTCTGCCCCAACCCAACATTCCTCTTCTCTGTCTCTACTCTGTTTTATTATTATTATTATTATTATTATTATTATTATTATTATTATTATTATTATAAATACATATAGCAAAAATTGAGCACTGAAGCCACCATGCTTCATGAAATAGATCAAGAACATGAAGATCTACTAACCCTTTCGCTCTCAACTCACCAAACGCCACAAAACCCTCCTCATTCCTCCTCCTCCTCATCCCCTCCGCTTATGATACCAACCTCATCGCAACCCTTGCCTCCGTTTGTACAAATCCCGCCGCCGCCTACGCCATCTTTTGATTTCAACCTCCCACACAATTCCCACTATGAGGCACCGGAAATGGCTCACCCGGCCCGAATCCGGAGAGCCCCTGTCCAGGCCCTGCGCAATGGCAAGTCGGAATTCATCCGGCCACCGTACCCTTGGGCGCAAAACAAACGCGCCACCGTCCACAGCCTTGAATACCTCCTCGGCAACGGCATGGAGGTGATCAGAGGCCTCGTTCAGTGCAAGAAATGCGACCAGAGCTATGAGATGGAGTACAACTTGCGCCAGAAGTTCATGGAGATTGCGAGCTACGTGTCGGAGCATAAGGGCGCCATGCATGACAGAGCACCGGCGGTTTGGATGAATCCGACGCTGCCCAATTGCAAGCTTTGTGATCAGAAAAATTGCATGAAGCCCGTGATTACCAAGAAGCGCTCGATCAATTGGCTGTTCTTGCTTTTGGGCGAAGCGCTTGGGTGCTGTAAGCTTTCTGAATTGAAGTATTTCTGCAAGCACACCAAGAATCACAGGACTGGGGCCAAAGATCGGGTCTTGTATCTTACGTATTTGGGCCTCTGCAAACAACTTGATCCCAGCGGACCCTTTGATATTTTGAGTTGATGATGGAGCTGGGCAGGCGCCAAATTAACCATCTTTCTAATCGATCTTTCGTGGGTTTAATTTCTTTGATTTGCAGGATTATATAGCTCTGTCATGAGGAGGATTATTTGGATTTTGGGCTGCTTGATTTGTAAGCTTTTGTTTGATATCATATTCTAGTATTGATTTTTGGCTCTAAATTATGTTCTCCATGTGCTCGACGTTATGTTCCAATGCCATTTTTCTACACTAACCTCACACCGGCGATTCTAAAATCAACATCGGAAGCGCATTCACATTATTAATTCTTCAGCACTGTCCAATGTTCATGCCATTTTTAATATTAAGCTTATTATGTTACTATCACATTTGTAACATCTGAATAGAAACCAAATGTTACATCACACTGCACCAAAGGAAACAAAAGGTGACATTGGATTTCAGTTTGATTAAAAAAAACAAAAAATGTTGAAAAAACAGTGTTTCCATCGCCAATTTCGAAGTTATTGAGGTTGAGAATGCATGAATTAATAGCAGCTTACTTGACTATCTGGTTCTAAAGCTATTAAAATTTCTAATTACTTGACTATCTGATTGTGAAAATATTGAGGCTTTGTATTTTTCATAAATGTCATTTCTATTTATTTTACTATCTGAATGGTGAGGTTCTGTATTCACTATATATATATATATATAAAGCATCTAACCTTGAAGTTATTGAAGTTCTGGATGGTTTAACTAAATTAAAGAAATATTGTTTTATATTCCACATTGCTTGATCATCTTTCTCTGAAGTTATTGAGGTTCATGATACTTTAACTAGCTAGCTTTAAGGTTCTCCATGCTTTAACTAGCTTACAAGGCGCCACATAAAGATGGTTATTTCACCACAAATATATTCATGATTACTCGACCATCTAACAATGTATGATCATGATTCGAGGATGCTTTACAATTGGATAACCTGTGATATTTTTTACTTTTGCTGTCAGTTATATATATATCTGCAGCCTCTTTTTGGTTTACAATTGGATTTTTTAGTGTTGATTCTTTTCTCTACTGTTTTGTAGGATTTGGAGGAATAGATGGTAGGCGTTGATGATGTACATATTGAGCTATATATATAAGACTAAGGTGTCCTCTAGCTCAGAGTAGAATTTGGAAGACGTGCATGCATATATATATATATATATATATATATATGTTGTATGAAAGACTATAATATTAATAAAGAAGAACTGATGAATGAATTTGTATGAATTACGTCCCTCCAAAATGCCTCTCGCAAACTAGTTAATGATAAGCCAAACTCCCAAGTCCTAACACTAGCTTCTTCATTGGCCAAAATCATTCATTTAATTGAGCAGTAAAATCGTATCTCTCTGCTGTATATGATTAACTTGAAATTGAGAATATCGAGACTAATTTCAATTGCAGTATTCTTCTCTCTAAGAGAATTTATGTACTGTTATAACTCTAGTTATAAATAATTACATGCAATCCTTTTAAGATAAGGAGAGACCTATATATATATATATTACATATCTCCATTCGAAAATATACATTAATGCATGCATGAACAAAAACCTATACCTTTACATGAATCTCAATATATATTCTAACATTAACTATGTAATTGTATCTAGTTGGAGCTAAAAGGGAAGAAAATGTACCGCGCTTACATTACTATCGTCTGATTTCATTTCAGTCCATTAATAATATAAATATGTAAAGTTCATTATATATATATACCACAAAAGATACGATTGCTCATTTATTTTTAAACGAGTTTATGGAAACCAAATAGTAATATATACACATGACATGCATGCATATATTGTAGAAAAGGCAACAGAGATCTGCCAACAAATTACGGATTTCATCTCCTTATTGTGATGTTAAGATTTGGTTTCGACTTAAAAGCGGTGACACCAGATCTGCATTTGACTTATTGATGGGCTATATCTAACTATATATATGAAATAGAATGAAATCAATCTGTTTTTTTTTTTCTTTGTTTTTTTTAAGAAAGGAAATAAATCTGATTTTGAAAAGAGAATTACAAGTTATTTTTTCAGGGTGCTAATAACAAGTCTTGAATTGAGTAAATTTCCCAATGAAATTTCATCTCGCTGTTATATAAAGGGTAGGCTAGTGGAGATTGGTATTCAAGTTTTCATTCATAAACAAAAAAGGAGCATGAAGATGAGCAGCATGGCAGAAACCTACCAAAAGCTTTCGCTGGTTGCCTTTGCCCTTTTGCTTCTTTTGGGCTTTGCTGCCTCAAGCTCCTCAGTGGGAGGAAGAGGAGATATTCATAAGTCTAACTTGAATAATGTTGGGATTTCAAAGGATTATCCAGCAAGTGGACATAACCCTGGAGGTCCTCCTCCTGCTTCATCAACAAAACCCAACATTGGCAAACTGGGAAAGGGCTTACCGCTGACACCAATTCCTCATCCATCCTCAAAAACTTTAAATTTCGGGATCAAGCACTCTGGACTCTCCTATGGCCTACCAACCTACGAGATCCCACCGCCATCCTCCAAAACTTCGAATTTCGGGATCAAGCATTCCGGGCCCTCCTACGGTCCACCAACCTATGAGATCCCACCACCACCACCCTCCAGAACTTTGAATTTCAGGATCAAGCACTCTGGACCCTCCTATGGTCCACCAACCTACGAGATCCCACCACCACCCTCCAAAACTTTGAATTTTGAGATCAAACACGCTGGGCCCTTTTACGGCCCACCAACCTATGAGATCCCACCACCACCCTCTAAAACTTTGAATTTTGGGATCAAGCACTTTGGACCCTCCTATGACCCACTAACCTACGAGATCCCCTCACCACCCTCCAAACTCTGAATTTTGGGATCAATCACTCTGGGCCCTCCTATGATCCACCAACCTACGAGATTCCACCACCACCTTCTCCGGCTGAGCAATTTTAAGCAACCAAATACTAGGGTGCATTGTTAGTATTTTACAATGCCAATAAAAGTTCTAGAGAGACACCAACTCTTGTTGTAACTCATATGTCGCTCATAATATATGTAAGCTTTTTACACATAAATGTCTATAATATTAACGGGCTTATATATCCATGGGCGGAACCAGGGGTTCATCGAGGTCCTGGTCCCTTACTCATCAATATATAATATGTAAAGATAAAATATATTTTTCATAAAAGAAATATAAGTATAATGTCATTTTATTAGAAACATTTAAATTTGCATTGAGTTTTGATATAAATAAGTTAATATATCTTTTAATTATAGAGAAATATAGAAGAAAATCAAATATTAAACAATATCGATTTCCAAAAATGATAACACGTCGAGGATAATTATATAATAAATATTCTTAATATGATATAATTTTTTGAATCTGTATTTAGTTTGATAATGTCATCTATATTTCTTGTTTAGGACTTGTATATCTTTTTTATACAACAATATTAATGGAGGAGGAATAAATAGTAGTGTATATTGGGTATCGTTTTCGTTTTTACAAGTATTGACTCGAGACTTGAAAACTCCCACAAACAATAAGTAGTACATAGAATTATTAGGCCATATAATTAGTGAAAATTGACAATCATTCTTTAGATATAAATAAAAATTAATTAGATAATATTATATATATGTATATTAAGTATCGACTTCTATCATGATAAATATAAATATGAAGATGAAAGAACCCCTGCCACTCAATTAATAATAATAACAAGTACTGGACCATTAGTGACAAAAATGAAAAATTATTAATTACCGTAAATATATATCAATAATGTTAGGGGTAACATTTTAAATCCCACATTTTAAATCCCACTCTATGTGGCATTGAAGTTTGGCATATGCCCAAAGGGCACACCAATTCCACCATCTGGACCTTGCACTAGATATCTTTCACCATCACATCTTATTAGGTCATCAAGTTCGTTGAATGTCAGAGTGCGCCACTTCGGGTCCTCTTATGCTCCATCTCAACACTTTGAGCCCTCCTATGCTCCACATGACCATTCCGAGTCCTCATACGGCCCACCTTAACACTCCAGGTCCTCCTACGATCCACCTCACCACTCCGACTCCTACAGTCCACCTCACCACTCTGAGTCCTCCTAGGGTCCATCTCGCCAGTCCCGGTCCTCCTACGGCCCACCTCGCCACTCCGGTTCTCCTACTGTCCACCTCACCACCAAAACTGACCGCTTCCGGTTGTTCGGTTTTAAGCATTCTATTATTAGGGCTAATTGTCTTCCGTAACAATTAATAATGGTAGAGATATATATCAACTAATAACCTGCATACCGCTGTTATCTGATCTTTTTCTTTATGTGTTTAGATGAACTCCATAAGCAAGAAAATTGCAAGAAAATCTTATTTTTGAAACCGATTGCCAGAAAAACTAACTGGACATACAAGGTTCTATGAAATAACCTGCATACTAGGTGTTCGACAAAATTCTCTCTAAAAAAACCTTCATCTTTTCTCTTCTTCGTCCCTCTTTTTCTTTTCTTGTACCCTCTTTTATGTTCTTTACAGTGGTTACTGTTTCCCAACTACAGATTTTGCAATCTCCCATCACTGGTCTCATTTCCACTATTGGAAACTCAGTGAATGTAAAACTCGATGATCATTATTGCCTTACGTGGAACTTTTAGATGGAATTGTTGTTGAATGTCACGACCTAATGGGATTTGTAAATGGCTCGAATCCCTGTCCTCAAGTGTTGACTTCTGGTGTTGAAGGTGATAACATGTCACGGCTGGAGGCAATTCAGATTTGGAGAATGCACAATCAAGCTCTTATGCAATTGATCACAGCAATTCTATGTCCTGTGTTATTGGTTGTTGCACTGCTCATGAAATGTGGTTAAGCCTCAAGGAAATGTTTGCTTCTATTACCAAAGCCTTAATATTCCATATGAAAACTGCATTACAAAACATAAAGAAAAGTGTTGAGAATATGACTCAATATATGCAAAGAATAAATAATACTAGAGATATGTTAGAGTCTTGTGGAGTTCATTTTGGTGATGATGATGTGGTAATCTTAGCCATGAGAGGTCGGCTTAATGAGTATAACACATTTAGATGTGTAATTAGAGGTAGATAAAACACTATTCCTTTTAAAGACTTTAGAACCCAGTCACTTTCTGAAGAAAGTGTCTTAGAACATTCTGATGAGCAAGTTCCTTTTCTGTCTGCCATAGTAGCCACAAAGAATCTTGAACTTGTCTTTCAAGATTCATCTTATCATCTTGGTTCTTCTAGCTCTTCAGTTTCAAGCCCCTTTTTAATACACATGATTCCAGAAAACAAAACCGTGAGGACGAGGCCCAAAGCGGACAATATGGTGCTAGATGAGTCGGGTCCTAACCGAGGAGGGTCGGATCTAGAAAGATTGGTATCAGTGTCAGACCCCGACTGGGAAGTGTGCCAGCGAGGACGCTGGGTCCTAAAGGGGGTGGATTGTAAGACCCGTGTCCTAGAGTGAACGGTTAACAATCCCACATTCCTGCAAGGGGGAATGGTCTGGGAAAGGATGGTGGTGTGCCTTAAAGGTGTAGGCACACACCTATCTAGCACTAGGTGACAGGACCCGTCCCAACTGGACCTCGATAACCGTGCCTGGTCCTGCTCCCGTCTGACAAGCTAACTGAAGTCCCGAAAGTACCCTTCAGCACCTGTCAAACCAGGGATAACTATACTGATTTCTGCTCATGCCTCCGCCTCGAGATCAGCCCCGAACCTTGTGCCACGGCCTGGAGGGTCATAAAAAACAAAGGTGTGAGTGGACAAAAAAATATCATTTGAAAAACATTTCTCAAAACACATCAGTTTACCCTCCAGTTTTACTAATCATGCATGCATAGGATAAAACACATGAATAACAACGAATCCGGCTCTTAAGCCCAACATGTGAAAACATTCGAATCATTTAAATCACTTTATAAAATCAGTTCACCACATAATAAAGCAGATAACTCGGGAATTACACATCAGAGGATCCTCTGGGAATTACACATCCAGAGTCGGCATCCAATGCTGGGAATTACACATCCAGCCTCACCGGGAATTACACATCCGGTTTCTCCAGGAATTACGCATCTGGAGTCATCAAATATCAAAACACAATTAAAAGCATTATTTCAAATCAAGTATCAAAACCATGTCAAAAACCATCATCACGGGTCCACATGCCCAAATCTCATTTCTCGTCAATCCGTAAAATCATAAAATAAATCAATACACGCAATTCCGTAAAATCATATCCGAAAACATCACAAATCTATTAAATCAAGTTCCCAACTCATAATCCAAGCCAAAACCAGTCACAAATACAGGGCCTTCACCCAAAACAGTTATTTCACATTTTCTCGAAAAATGTGCCCGAAGCACCGATTAAAATAATATAATATTCCATAAAATCCAGAAATCATCATATCGAAGTATCAATCATACCAAATCATTTCCAATCATATTATAAAGCATTTAAAACATATATGCATGCATTCAGGGTAGAAAACAAAAGTCCACTCACACACCGTCCAACTGCTCGTTTCCCACGCTGCACGCGTTTCCGTAATTTCTGACACTTGCTCGGAATCTCGAATCCTGTTCACAATCATTATTCAAGGTCACTAACAAGTCAATTTACATCATCTAATTTTCCCATAATTTTCCGGGAATTTAATATTAATTAAATACGTAACTTAAAACTTCGGACCCTCGAAACATTATCGAGACGGTGTCCGATTGACTTGAAACCAATTTTAAAATGTTCGTTACATTACAAGGAGTAAAACACCTGTTGAAACTTTCCTCAGAAAACGTGCCACGCGCCCTCACGCGCCGCCGCAAGCGGCTGCGCGTGAGTCCACGCGCCGTGCTACAGTAACATGAACAGTCCTCTTCTCTACCCGTTTACCTGGTATTCGGGTCTGCAACCCGCGGTGCAACCCGGTTCTTTATCGATCAATTTGAACCCAATTGTTTCAGTTCTTTCATTTATTCTCATCTATTCCATATTTCTAACCGATCTGTGACCTCAATTTAATGAAAACATGTCCTAAAACCCACGACTCAACATCGAAACCCGACGGGTTCTAACTCGAATCCCCACTCAAATTCAACCTGTATCCTTCAATTGTTTACACCCGAAGCATATAACAGTTATTCTAAATACGAAATTGAAATCAATTTCAAGGATTACTACCTCCAGGTTATTAAACTCAAGCTCCAATTTCCATAGGAGTCGCAGGGTCTGTTCTTATTGATTTCCACGTCAATTGGCTTCCGTTTTGATATGGCTCGACTCGTCTCAGTCCCAGAAAGCTCACTCCATTGTCAATTTCACTCTTTAACGTCTGAAAGATCGAATTCAACGTTTGTGTTTATGGTTGGTATTTTCGGGTTTTACCTCTCGGTTTCACAGTATTCTCCCCGTTTTTCTCTCCCAATTTCCTTCTGTTTTTCACTCAATTGTTTCCTCTACTCTCCCAGTATTTCCACGGTCATCCCTTGATCAATCAATGTTAGAATTGTTAGAATTTAAGCAAGGATTGTGGAGGTAATTTTTGTCCGTATAAGGCATTCAAAATGCCACTAATCTCACACATGTGGGGGCAAGTGTCACTACCTAAGCCATCCTCATCTAATTTAGCTGAATCACCAGTTTAATTCATACAATTATCCCAGCTGCAGAAATTACCATTTTACCCTTGTCACAACAATTTACCAAAATGCCCCTCATCGTTTTAGACTCATAAGTTTCTCGTTCGGACTCCGATTGACGCATGCCGCCTGTCTACGGATTCAGCGTCACGAGACCTACCCAATGGTATTCTCGGAAAGTCCAAACAATGCCCCGATCAAAAAGTCAACTTTCGGCCCCTTTTACCAACTTCCGCACGTCATAACTTTCTCCTCGAATGTCGGAATTGGACGTGCCACCTGTCTATGAACTCGTGACGTCCCGAACTACGTCACGGTCATCGGTCAAATTCCATTTGACCGCTCAAATCAAAAGTCAACTTTTTGCCTAATTCCGGGGGCAAAATCGTCATTTTCCTCGAAGTTTCCAACTTCTCCCTTTTTGAATGTCCGGGTCGTCACACTAGGCCTTTTGGGAGCTCAAGTGGCTTTGGGGAGATTGGAACCCCAAAGTCAAGCGAGTTGAGACTGGTGCAATTCCATGATGGGTGACCCCCTAGGAAGTTGCACCATGAGCTCTAGAAAACAAAACCGTGAGGGCGAGACCCAAAACGGACAATATGGTGCTAGATGAGTCGGGTCCTAACCGAGGAGGGTCGGGTCCTGACATATGCCCTTTACTAAAAGCATATGCATGCATTCAAAAACCGTTTATCAAAACGTCCATAAAACTGTTTGTCAAACATATCAAAACCTTTCAAGGGTTTATGCCCGGCCCCATAAACCGTCATGACCTATAAATCCAATTGGGTCCCCGACCCGAAATCACAACTCAAAAACCATAAAACATTTCATGTGGGAACTCATCCCAAATCAACGTACGTGGGTCTCAGCCCAAAACTGTTCTCAATGAAATACCAAAACATAGAATACGGGGTCTCTGCCCCAAACCATTTCTAAAACATGGAACACAGGGTCTCCGCCCTCAAATCTCTTTCTGTAAACCAGAAACGTATCAATATACGTATAACCCATCCGCAGCACTTCTGAGAAGATGCCAACTCAGGGCACACAGCCCCTAGGGAACATATCCCCGATAAATGTCACGATATCATCTCTATACTAGTCTGCACACACTACTCGGGGTCTCACTCCGAGTCTTCTCCCAGGAATTCTCCATCTGGGAGGCTCAATCTCTGGATCTAGTCCGAGCTCTCTCTCTAGATCTAGTCCACACATCTCTTCGGAATCTGGTCCGGGACCACAACATAAATCGTAACCCCCACTCCTGGAATGGGATCCGTATGGGGATACCATTCTGGTCTGTGGATCGTGACTCTCCAGGTCGACGTTTGGAGGAGAGCATATAATTATATGGAGGGTTCATATACATTTCAAAACTCTTTCTTTCTTTCTCAAAACATTTCTCAACTGGGTCTCATACCCGATTCATCTCAATAGGACCCTCGGTTCGATCGTATAACTCAAATGGACCCTCGGTCTGATTCCTCGTCAAATCAAATGGAGTCCAAGTTCGAGAGTTGGTAAATCAATTGGGTCTCGTGCCCGATTTCATATTTCCAAATCCAAAACCAATTTATGAAACCCTCATTGAAAACCTAGCACGTATAAGCATCGTATAAAACTGAAAATCTTGAAATACGTACAAATACGTAAATCCTAGGCTACCACAAACTCATGCACTCATGGCATCACAAAACATATATTAAAACACTTATAAAACATTTATGCATGCATCAAGTTCGAAAGAAAGGTCCACTCACAGACCGTCCGAAGCCGCGCCTCGATACACGTGTTATAAGCGTCTCCCGGGCCAAACGTCACCTCCGGGATTCCCGAACCTGTCCAAATTAATTTAGAGGGTTACTAATAGCCTCATTAACCTCTCATTGAAGTCCCATAATTTTCCCGATTTTCTAGCTATTTTTAAAGCTCATCCTAGACCTTCCGACGTCTCGAACTATATCGAAACGATGTCCGATTGACACGAAATCAGTCCCAAAAAGTTCGTTTAATCGAATAGATGATTTCACGTGTTGGAAATTTCCCCAAAGGAGGGAGCACGCGCCCTCATGAGCCCCAAGAACGTCCTGCGCGTGAGCCTCACACGCCAGGACTGTTCATTGTCCCTGAGCTCCAGCGGCCGGTCCGAATCTGCCGGTCCTGTGTAACCGGTCCAGCCGAACTGGCATGGCCGGTTCAGGCATTTTCCCTCCTTTTTTTCGGTCCTTTTTCTTCCTAATTAATCCTAAACTTCCTAATGTGATCCTAGGGACTTGTTTGGATGATCAAAACAAGGAAAAACACATAGAAACCCGAGGTTTGATTTTCTCATCACGGTCTAGTTATTCAAAAACCTCCCTACGGCTTCCTCAGCCCCTAACCTTCCTCAAAATCATCTTAATAACTTCCTAATAACCCCCTAAGCTCATCCTAATCATCTAAAATCAACCATATCGTGCAGAATCAAAATAAAATGGGAAAATGGTTAAACCGAGTACCTTCTCGGGTTTTTTGCCTCTACCGTCCACGGCGTCGCCTTCCTAGCTGGCCACCATCATCATCTTGTCCTCTCTTCCTTCCCTTGGTCTCAGTCATGGTTAGATGGGAAGGGTTGGATTGGTTTGGGTTCAAGGTTTTTGGAATGAGATCGGGTGGGGTGAAAACAAAGGGAATGAACTGATATGCATGGATGAAAAGGGATGGCCAGTGGATGAATTGGTCCAATAAAAAAGATCTGGACCCCACTTAATTCCAAAAAGCATCCGTTTCGTAAATAATGCAATAGTACCTTCGGACTTCCGTGAACCGTAACTTCTCCGTCGAACGTTCGAATTCGACGTACCACCTGTCTACGGATTCGTATCGTTCCGATCTACGTAACGGTCCTCGGCCCTCGTCCATCGGAACTCCCGGGTCAAAAGTCAACTATTTACCCTTTTTCAACTAAATTACCAAAATGCGCCCGAACTTCCGAAAATCATAACTTCTTCCTCGAATGTCGGAATCGGGCGTGCCACCTGTCTATGAACTCGTGACGTCACGAACTACGTCACAGTCATCAGACAAAGTCCATTTGACCACATGTACAAAAAGTCAACGATTCGCCCATTCTAGGGGCAAAATCGTCATTTCGCCCGAACGTCTGCTAATCCTCGTCTAATTCCCGATTAGTCTCGATAATCTGTCATTAATCCTTAATTAATCCTGCTAATTCGGGACGGGTCATTACAAACTTCCCCCCTTAAAGAATTTCGTCCTCGAAATTCAAATGGACCCGATTTCCACGACCAACTGTAGAAATTCAATCGTGTCTCCGCACACGGTCACTCTCGTGTACACGTACACGTCCGTCACTACGCCGTACTCATCGGTACGTACCGTCACCGGTGCCTCCAAAGCTCCAATTCATTTAAGAGAACTACACGCCTGCTTGTACGTCTCACTCGAGCCAGAACGTCGATACTCGTCGATCACTCTTGTCACTCACTTTGACAGGTCGGCAATACCAAGCTGACATCCAAACGGCTTTTAAATTAAATTTTAACACGGTCCATCCTACCGTCGTCAGGATGAAAACGCACTCTCACTAAGTGTAACGACCCGTCCCGGGAGTCGAAATTAGCAAAGTGATTAGTGACGGATTAGTACGTTAATTGGTGATTAGTTGGTTACTGATGGACAGTTAGCGCAGAATGACGCTTTTGCCCCTAGAATGGGTAAAAAGTTGACTTTTGGTTCGGACAGTCAATTGGGTATTGATCGATGACCATGGCGTAGTTCTGGACGTCATGAGTTCATAGACAGGTGGAATGCCCGATTCTGACGTCCGAGGAGGAAGTTATGACATTCGGAAGGTTAAGGGCACTTTCGTCGTTTGGTTAAAAAGAGGGAAAATGTTGACTTTTTGAATGACAAGGTTTCTTCACGTAAGCCAAGGACTGTTAGAGAGGTCTCGACGTCCTGAGTACAACGACAGGCGGCACATGTTGGTTGAAGTTGGGACGACAAAATTACGGGCATAGGAACTTGAGGGGCAAAATGGTAATTAGCCCTCTAAGGGCATTTTGGTCATTCTAGTGTATTGGATCTGTGCCCAGTATCAAGTGGACACTTGGCTTTGTTGGAATGATAGGTAAATGAGATTTTGACAGGTGTTCAGTCTCTAGAGGCCTGTGGAATTGTTTAACCGATTCAATTGGTTTTCAAAAGAAAACAATGGTTGCCCGGGTTTGGCCGTGGCCGTGAGCTGAGAACAGAGTCTGAGCGGGCTACCCAATTCCCTTGAACCTCTCGACCTTGGCGAGTACTGGTTAGTGGAGAGGGTAATGTGAGGGCTGTGACGATGAAACCTGGACGGCCGCCGTGAATCGTGGCCGGGAATTCTGGAAAAAAAAAAACAGAGATAGAGGCAGAGGACTTATGAAACAATGGCCGTCGTTTTCTCAAAAATTGAAGCTAGCTAATGATTAGAGGGAAGAGACTGACGGCTGAGGACTTGGTTGGCACCACCTCAGAGGGCAGTCGTGCGCGGTGGAGGTAGGAACTGTGATCCTTGGTTGTAAACCCAAGTTCGATTAACTTGTTTTAGTGGTTAAGACGTTATCTAATGAGTTGAATGATGTTTTGGAGCTGGTTAGGAGTGATCAGGTAGGGTTTTGGAGCTGGCCGAGGCTGGTAACAAGGAAACCCGAAAAAGAGTAAGCTTAAATTCAAAAATGGCCAGTGACGTTTTGATGCTTGAACTTCCAATTAATTATTACAGTGAGGTTCTCGTTGATGATAGGAAGCTTTCGGGCTAGAAAGGAAGGCTGGAGCTAGCTGGAAACGTAAAACACAGAGAAGGGATAAGTCGAGTTTCACACAACGTTTGGGAGGTATGATTCTCTAGTTAATTTCCAGATTTTCGTAGTTAAATCAAATGCTTAGTATAGGACGAAGCTAATGGAATTGAAAGGCCTGAAAATAGTTGAAAATTGGACGAAAACCGGTCACGCCGGTTCGAGTTACAGAGACCGGTCTGACCCGGTCTGAACCGGGTCGACCAGAGGTTGCTGGTGACACTGTTCACGCGCGTGGGTTTCACGCGCAGGAGCTTCTAGATGCGTGGGCGCGCGTGATGGGTAGTTTTGGGAAGTTTTCAACATGACTTTTAAAGTATTCGATGTAACGAACATTTTGGCGCTGGTTTCGAGTCAATCGGACATCAACTCGATATGTTTCGGGCTGTCCGAAGGTTTTAGGGCTCGGTTAAAAATAGTTAAAAATACGGGAAAATTACGGGGCTTTAGTAGAAGCTTATTTAAGTAGTTAGTGACCTCGTTATGGGATTTGAACAGGTTCGGGAAAGCCGAGGATAGTGGAATGGCCTGGAACGGCGTAAGTACGCGCGTATCGAGGCGACGTCGGAATGGTCTGTGAATGGACTTTGCTTTCTAACTCTTGATGCATGCATATATGTTTTTATATGTTTTCTATACTTGATTCTATGATTTGATTTATGATTATGATGGTTTACGGTTTGTGCATGTTTTTCGAGAAAATTACGATATTTCACGTTTTACGAGGTTTGACGGAGATTGTGATTTAACCTGGTTTTAATGATTTGATTTCGGGATTTGAAATACGACTTGATTTCAAAGAAAGTAAAAGGCTTTTGGAAAGTGTTTTCGGGCTTGAAGCCCAGTTCAAAAAGTAGGTTTTAAGAAACGTGATTTCGGGTTTGTGAATCGGATTTCCGAATGACGATTCGGGATTCGATTCAGGACTTGAAATGGATTCCAGGTTTGGGTTCGGAATGGTTTTTCCGGATGCCGGCTTACGGAATGATGGTTGCGGACTCGGATCTGGAAAAGAGATGGATATGATTCTGGATTTGGATTCGGAATGACGGTTCTGGATGCCGGAAGGGCTTCGAACCAGTGGTTTCGGATTCGGGTTTGGATATGGCTTTAGAAATGGTTTTCAGACGGTTTTGGATTGGATTTGCTGGATCTGATTATTGGGTTTAAAGACCCGGATATTGTGATTGACGGGGGACGGGCCCAGATTGGGTTTAAAGACCCGGATTGAGTTTAAAGACTCGGAGTTTAAAGACTCGGTTATATTGATTATTTCCCCCGTAAGCCTGTTGAGTTTAAAGACTCGGAGTTTAAAGTCTCAGATATTATTGAGGCCTGGTTTGAGTTTAAAGACTCGGATAGATCCAGCAGGTTCGATGGATGGAAATGTGGTTGCAAATATGTTTTGGATTTCACTGAGACTAAATGATGATGTTTTGGGCAGTGGCCCAGATGAAATGGTTTTCGGTGATTTTGGGCTGAGGCCCGGGATTTGAGAAAAAGGAAAATGTGTTTGGTTTTCGTAAATGGTTTTATGACATGAATTTGATATGCATGCATTGGTTTTGAAACAGAGGGTATAAATGTCATTGTTTTATGAAATGTTTTAAAACTTATACTTTATTTTTGTCCACTCATAGTCTTTTCGTGTTTTCGATACCCTCCAGGTTGTTGCGGTGCGGGCTGTTGGTCGAGAGAGACGGAGACATCACACGCACGATCGAAGTCCAGAAGCTTCGGTACGGTTGGAGCGAGAATCCCTTGTCCGACTTACGTGTCACATGAAGATTGGACGCCAGTTTAGCCTTCATGCGTAAGTTAGACGGGATCTGGATTTAGCCCTTAATCCCGGGTGATTAGGGGTAGGTCCTGACACTAAGGGCCAACACATCGAGGCCAACATCCTGCTCAGCATCCGATCAGACAACATTCTCTAGATTCTGCCATCACAATGGCATGAATCCCATCTCTTGGGTCATCCTCAGACCTTTGCTCGTACTAACTCTTGATACTTGCACGAATCAACTCTCTCAAATTCCTATACTCAAAACTGACTCTCCTTAGAGTCCTATCACTCCCTATCAATCCGAACTCGTCGGATACCGATCAGTTCGTAACTATCACAGGTCACAACCATCGTGACTAGCCGGCAACTCCCTACTTCACTGCGCTTCACTTTTCTACTCTGATCTCGAATCCTCTCGAGTTCTCGTATAGTATTTCGTGTCACTCAGCGATCTCTGCTGACATCTAGACTCACCTCGAGTCTCCAACTGTCACTATCGGATCTAATCCGATCGCCACTCATGTCCATCTAGGACTTGATCCAATCTCCAACAGTACCAAAATCTCGGGACACTCTCAACCCACCATATCGATTGACCGTGGTCCATCCCATCATCCAACATGCACAACACTCTAGTGCATCTCCATCGCAACAATCATCGGGGCGCCACCCGACCTACTCAAGGACTGCACTCCAGCAACGTCCAACCACCTATTATTATCCGCACATCAACCATGGTTCAGACCCGAACCGTCTGTCACCAGGCGAATATCAACCCATCACCTCGGACACTCACTCGTCACATCCTGTGACACTAAATACCATCTACTCACCAAGTCAAACAAATTTGACTCACAGCCTAGGTGTTCGGTTCTTACACTCTCTTTAAACTCTTAGCTGTCATATCACTTCTCGTCGTCCCACCTAGGGAAGAATCCAAGATGATGACATCAAAGTTCATCCAATGTCATCCTCCGGCATCCAGCACTAACTGCTAAAGCGTCACACTCAGTGACCTCGGAATACTCATCACCAATACGAAAATCAAGCACTCTTCTCATCGTCTCAATCACGACTTCTCTTGATTCCGAAGTTCTAATCACGTTGAAAACATGCTCCTTTTCCAATTATTTAGCTCACTCATTACACGAACATTTCCTGCGTCCTATAGACAATCGATTTCCAAATCCCCAACTCAGGTGGTATGGTCAACCATAGTCAACCAAAACCAATCCGTAATGGACTCTCAAGTCCACAGATCAACCGGACACCATCCACTCGTCTGTGACTACCGTTTAGGTCGGTACACTCATTCCGAGTGGAATTCACGCGACTCAAGGTTAAACCTTGCATACCATTTACGGATGTGCGTAAACAACCTCCAACACTCACATCTCGTACCTTTAATCATCCTGATCCAACTCTGACTCACGGGATTGGCCGGAATCCAATAACATCGGTTGGTAGGCTAAACAGATCGCAACGTCTGTCGTGATCTGAAGCCAAATCTTTGCGTACTACCAAATCTGACCAACCAACCCTTACGTCATAAGACGTCGCTCACGTCATCCATTTATATCTTTTCATCCGAATGCCACTTAGGCATTTCAACCTTTAACGTTACTACTCCCGAGCACACACTCGCGTCCCAAGTCTTGTATCATCAGAGAACTGGTTACCAAACCAAGTACTCCTGATGCCTGCACTGAGCCACTCGGGATCCTCTCTGTCCCACTCAGTGCCCACCGAACTCAAGTACTCGCCACACTGGGAAAATCTATTATTCCCCCTGCATACTAGTTTGCACATCCCAACTCTATGGGATCAACTCTAGCACTCATACTCGTGTAATCCATCCATGGATATCCAGGGCACCTGTCACTCATCCAGGTATATCCTACTCGTCACTGTCACCTCACGGAGGTAACGTGGCAAGTGTGCCAACACCCAACGTCAGCGTCTCATTTTGTGATCGCACTCAGTCGTAACTAAGTCGAATCCAGAATCTATCCTCGTACTGTGTGTCACTCACGCACCTCGTATCATCTTCATGACTGACGAATCCCATCGTCACAATCGTCACAACAACCTAAATCCATCCAACTCAATAAGACTCGATTACGTCAATCGATAGTAGTGTTTGCCACAACCTCGTGCAGACCAATCTCAGAAACACTCTGCTACCGAAACTCCCAATCCATGCGGTAGTCGACCGCCAGTACCAACCTCTCCACATGCAACATCCACCGATCGGTCCACCTCTGGATCCGATCACAAGTACCACACTCCTGGTAACTTGTCCAGTCAATCACCTACTAGGGTTATCACAAACCCGGCTGCCCGCTGCAGCCCAACCCTCCTGACTGATCCCTCGCTCTCGACTCCGAAGAGTCGTCATACTCCAATACTGGTACTAAATCAGCCAATAACTACACTCTGAGGATCTCGTCCTCTCATAACTCTACGGCTCTCAGCCGCTGGCCTCCACAAGAACTGGTCGTACTCCGGGTCCAATACTGCACAAGCGTTATGTGCTCAAACGCATCCTATCGTGTCACACCACATCTCCTCCGGGTATCTCCTGCAAGTCGACATCCTGGCGCATCACACCACAACTCCTCTGGGCATTTCTTTCCAAACGACATTCCTGCTAGTCGGCATCCTGGAGGGATTCGACACACCGAAACATGGTTCATCACGCCGAATAGAATCACACGCTCTTATTCCCAACCGTCGTGACTGTAGTCGTACAGGGTCATCGTAAATTGGGCGACCGTGACCTCTGACCACCACTAGTATTAATTCGTACATCCTCTATCTGACACGACCCTACCGTCGAGCGGTCACGACTCTCAAGTCGTCATACGGTATCTACAGATCCACTGGATCCTATCTCCAATAACACTACGGCTCTAAGCCGTCGGATTCACACGAATACTGATCCTCCTCGGGATCAAACATCGAAACTCGTGGTATTGGATGCCAATCAAACCTCAACTATCATACCACGTGACAAACACCATCTAGCTAAGGTTCGATTCTACCGAATCCTCGTACAAATGCCCTAACTACTAGGTTGATGAAGGGCTGTTACAACTTCAGAGACATCACATCCTCGGACTGCGCGTACTCCACGCTCTGATACCACTGGGTATCAGAGTACTACAAGTATCAAATGAGTAAACCTGCTCTGATACCACTTTCTCAGGACCCATCCTAAATCCCTCGGGATTAACGTGGGACGCGCCTAATCCCGTCTGACACAAAGTGTCAGACCAGGGAAAATTCTTTCTTTAGCCCTCGCCGAGGCTATCAGAGTACGTCATGATCGTAGGAGGAGGAGTGTGATGTCTCGTCTTTGCTACAGCCCGCATCCGCGATCACCCTGAAGGGCATTAAAACATCAAAAGTCCTGAGTGGACAAAATAATATTTCATTAAAAATATTTTCACATAAAGACATTTATGCTGTAAGACCCGTGTCCTGGAGGGAACGGTGAACGATCCCACAATCCTGCGATGGGGGAATGGTCTGGGAGAGGATGGTGGTGTGCCTTAAAGGTGTAGGCACACACCTATCTAGCACTAGGCCTTTTGGGAGCTCAAGTGGCTTTGGAGGGATTTGAACCCCAAAGTTAAGCGAGCTCAGGTTAGTGCAATTCCATGATGGGTAACCCCTTAGGAAGTTGTACCGTGAGCTCCCTAAAACAAAACCGTGAGGGCGAGGGCAAGGGCAAGGAGGCCCAAAGCGGACAATATCGTGCTAGATGAATCGGGACCTGACAGAGGAGGTTTGGGTCCTGACAATTTGGTATCAGAGCCAGACCCCAATCGGGAAGTATCTAGCGAGGATGCTGGGCCCTAAGGGGGATGGATTGTAAGACCCGTGTCCTGGAGGGAACGATGAACAATCCCACATTCCTACGAGGGGGGGAATAGTCTGGGAATGGAATGGTGGTATGCCTTAAAGGTGTAGGCACACACCTATCTAGCGCGAGGCCTTCTGGGAGCTCACTGGATTTGGATTCCTAGGGAACTCCAAAGTTAAGCGAGTTGAGACTGGTGCAATTCCATGATGGGTGACCCCCTGGGAAGTTGCACCGTGAGCTCCCGAAAACAAAACCGTGAGGGCAAGGGCAAGGAGGCCCAAAGCGAACAATATCGTGCTAGATGAGTCGAGTCCTAACTAAGGAGGGTCGGGTCATAACATAATGATTGTAAGACCCGTGTCCTAGAGGGAACGGTTAACAATCCCACATTCTTGCGAGGGGGAATGGTTTGGGAAAGGATGGTGGTGTGCCTTAAAGGTGTAGGCACACACCTATCTAGCACTAGGCCTTTTGGGAGCTCAAGTGGCTTTGGGAGGGGATTGGAACCCCAAAGTTAAGCGAGTTGAGACTGGTGCAATTCCATGGTGGGTGACCCCCTGGGAAGTTGCACCATGAGCTCCAGAAAACAAAACCTTGAGGGCGAGGCCCAAAGCGGACAATATGGTGCTAGATGAGTCGGGTCCTAACCGAGGAGGGTCGGGTCCTGATAGATTGGTATCAGAGCCAGACCCCGACTGGGAAGTATGCCAACGAGGACACTGGGCCCTAAGGGGGGTGGATTGTAAGACCCGTGTCCTAGAGGGAACGGTTAACAATCCCACATTCCTGCGAGGAGGAATAGTCTGGGAAAGGATGGTGGTGTGCCTTAAAGGTGTAGGCACACACCTATCTTGTAACGACCCGTCCCGAATTCTGGGATTAGATTAGTGACTAATCTTGATTAGTGGGGTTGATCGGTGGTTAGTAAGGCGAAATCGGAAAAATGTGCAAAATGACATTTTGCCCCTGATCGTGGGCAAAATATTGACTTTTTGATCGGGCGGTCAAACGAACTTTGACCGATAACCGTGAGGTAGTTCGGGACGTCACTGATAAGTCCTCAAATAAGCGTTATTTTATATTATTTTATACCCATTATACTTGACTTTTAATATTAAAATAATAAATAATTAGACAAATTAACTTATTTTGTGATATTTTTGTAGAAATAAATAAAGCTTGGAATTTGGAGCATTTTGGTGAAAGAATCGTCCCGATCGGAATTATAACGAAGAAATTATGGGCGAAATATGAGAAACCACTGAAAATCGCAAGGAAATTCGGTGGGAAGCTACTGAAATCCAGCAGCCCAAGCCAAAAATCCAGCAGCCCCTCAATAGTTCCCAAAATCAGCAACTTTTCCCCAAAATCAGCCACTTTTCCCCAAAATCAGCATATTTGCCCCAAAATCAGCATCTTTTCCCACCCAATCTCATCATTTCCATCACTTCTTCATGTACTATTTTATTGCTATTTTTATATTTTAATTTTGTACTTTTAATTAAACAATTGTGGCATTCCCTCTATAAATAGGGAGGTCATTTCATGTATTTGGGGAGTCCCCAATTAGTTTCATTCTTCCATTTCTTTCATTTTTCTTAGTTCTAGTTCTTAGTTAGTTCTTTTGTTTCTCTTTTTGAGAGACTTTTTTGGGGACCATTTTAACTTCTTGTAGATTTTCTTATTAATTAGTTTTCTTTTAATTCTTGTTCTTAATTTATGTTATTTTTATTTTTCTTAATTTCATTTCTTCTTTACTTTGTTCTTGTGATATTTCTTTGAGATCTCTTAAACACATTTTTATGCTTTCCTTAAGAAATACTTAGGCCAAGTAATTCTAAGGCAATTCAAGAGTTTTAAGACCGAATTCCTCGTATTTCTTCTTCCATCTTCACAAGTTTCCTGCCGCTGTTCGGTGATTCTTGTGAAAATCCATACTTCTCTACGTAAATTCTTGTTATTGTTATTGGTTTTACTTATAATTCAATATATGTGTTGGTATTTTCTTTCTAACATTTGTAAGTAAGAATGCAATCTCCATGTGTTTTACTTTTTGAGTTTCTTTTACTTCATATGTTTTAGTACTTAAACTTCAATTCGAAACTAAATGTTGATCCGCTGTTCGGGGCATTTAGAATAGAGTTGAAGAGATTTAATGTTTGATCGCTGTTCGGCGCATTAAATCACTTACTTAAGGTGGATCATATTGTAAGTAATAATCCGCTGTTCGGTGCATTTATAATATGAAAAATGTATGCATGTATTTGAGATGATTAAGGTATGATTTCGTGATTGGTTCAATATGAGCATGATGTTAGAGTGTTGGTAAAAATATGTGTTTGAAGAAAATTCACTAGTACAAAGGTTAAAGTAGAAGTAAAATTAAGTATTTAATTATTTTTACTTGTTTTCTTTATTTTATATTTACATCTCTTTTCAAAACTCCTATTTTCACTTCTTTATTCTTTATTCTTTTATTCTTTTATTCGTTTATTCTTTTATTCTTTTTTATTCTTTATTCTTTTATTATTTTATTATTTTATCCTTTTTATTCTTTATTCTTTTATTCTTTTATTCTTTTATTCTTCTTTTCTACTTTTAGTTTATTATTCTTTGATTCTTTCATCTCTTTATTCTTTTATTCTTTAATACTTTTAGTTTATTATTCTTTGATTAATTAATTCTTTAATTCTTTAATTCTTTAATTCATTAATTCTTTAATTTGTTAATTCTTTAATTATTTAATTCATTAATTTATTCATTATTAATTTATTCATTACTCTTTCTCACTAACACATTATCAATGTTCCCTAATTTCCCCGGTTAAGAACGATCCCTATTTACCAATACTACATCTACACAAAAAGGGTTTAAATTGCACAACACTCAAATTACGTGTTTAATTTAATGCGTAGTTTGGGCGTAGTCAATTTTTGGCGCCGTTGCCGGGGAAATTGAAAATCATTTTTAATTTGTTAGTGTATGTATATAAATTGTGCATATTATACTTGTTTATAAATTTTACTTTTGTTAATATTATATTTGTTTATAACCCTTACTTACTTGTTTATATTTTATTTATCCATCTTATTTTTGTTCTTATTATTTTTGTTTATAATGTTCATACTTTACTTATTCATAGTTTCTAATTTATACTTGTTCATAAATGTTCATAATTTTTTTTTATATATATTTGTTCATATTCAAATTGTTTATGTAAATTTAAAATTCTATCATACTTGTTCATAATTTAATTTAATTTGTACTTGTTATAAATGCATATTGTAAATATTCATTTTTCCTTACTTTTAATTTATTTTATTTTTCTTTACACTTTCTAACTTTTTCTTTAATCCATTAACTTTAATTTTATTCCATAAACTTTTTCTTTATTCCTTTAACTTTAAATTTATTTCATTGACTTTTTATTCCACTAACTTTTTATTCCATTAACTTTTATTCCATTAATTTTATTCATTAACTTTTTATTCCACTAACTTTTTATTCCATTAACTTTTATTCCATTAATTTTATTCATTAACTTTTTATTCCACTAACTTTTTATTCCATTAACTTTTATTCCATTAATTTTATTCATTAACTTTTTATTCCACTAACTTTTTATTCCATTAACTTTTATTCCATTAATTTTATTCATTAACTTTTTATTCCACTAACTTTTTATTCCATTAACTTTTATTCCATTAATTTTATTCATTAACTTTTTATTCCACTAACTTTTTATTCCATTAACTTTTATTCCATTAACTTTTATTCCATTAATTTTATTCATTAACTTTTTATTCCACTAACTTTTTATTCCATTAACTTTTATTCCATTAATTTTATTCCATTAACTTTTTATTCCACTAACTTTTTATTCCATTAACTTTATTTCATTAACTTTTTATTCCATTAACTTTTTGATTACACTTATTTTATTCTTATGTAATTATTTATTTGGTTATGTCTTGATAAAATTTAAATTTTAATTTAAAAAAAAATTCGAAATAAATAAAAAATTTGAAAATAATAATAAAAAAAAATCTTATCTTAGCTTTATGTTAGTGTTAATTCATACTTGTAAATAAATGTTGTATATATGTTACTTGTTACCTTTTATACTTGTTCATAACTTTTATATTTCATAGTATACATGCATACTTGTTCATAATAGATTTTCATTTATATTTGTTTATAATTTTCTTACTTGTTATATTATTCTTGTTCATACTTGTACATAATGTTCATTCTTTTTAATTGTTCATAAATGCTTATGGTAAATATTCACTTTTCCTTATTTTTATTTTTATTTGTAATTAAAAAAAACATAAAATTCGTAAAAAAAAATTAAAAATTAAAAAAATTTCTTTTTCTTCATTTATTTAATTTTTAAATTCAGAAAAAAATTAATTAATAAAAAATAAAAAATTTCTTTTTCTTCATTTATTCGTAAAAATATTCATTTATCTTCACTTTGTGTTAGTGTAAATCTAAATTGTTAAATAAATCTTATACTTATGTTAGTTTGTTAATGAGAAATTGTTTTGTAAATATCATTACTTGTGAATAAAACCATACTTGTAAATAAATTGTTCATACTTGTATAAATTGTTCATACGTAAATTGTCATGTTATATTTGTAAATTGTGCATTAAAAACATACTTGTAAATAGTTATTGCATTCATGCATTAGTCCCAGCTATATGTAGATCACTTGTGCTTCGAAGTTTAGATTTTGATCTTTATCGGCGATGACTCTTTTGTTAACTCTCACCCACGGTAATTGTTAACACTTGAGTCATCTTAATTCCTCTGGAGTAAGAAATTTTCGAGGGTGATGTCTAGGACAAGAGACGGTACTCATAACGGGTTTTGGGTCTAAGAAAATAGCCCTGCCTCTTATGTGTATTCTTTCTAACCTGGTCACTTTTGAAGTTGCCCAAACAGTTGAATTAATCCAAGATATTTACTTGGGCCGCACGGACGTATAAGTCTCCATCTAAACTTTGAAGCTATGTGAACCATATATATCTTTGACTTCCCCCGACATGTAAATATTGTTTATATCTTAATTTACATTATTTGTCATGACAAAGTTAACTTGGATCTTTAGTTTAACTAACTTGCATCTTTCATTCTAACTTGCATTTCATCTTTCATTCTAACTTGCATTTCATCTTTCATTTAACTTGCATATTTAGTTTAACTTGCATTGCACTCTTCCTCTAACTTACATCTCTTAACTCAAATTGCATCATTAACTTCAATTTGCATATTTAACTTGCATTCTTAACTAATGTACATCTCTGACTAACTAACTTGCATCTCTGTCTAGGCTGGATGGACGTTAAACTTCAAGCGCTTGTTGGGAGGCAACCCAATGTGTTCCCGGGATGTGAAGGAGTCATCAATACAGATTTGCTATCCTTTTACCCTTCACTCTCTTTTATTTTGTTTATTTAGTTTTTTCCTATTATTTTCGTAAATCATCTTCCTTACTTTGATTCTATGTTTAATTACTTCGTATTTTCCTACATTGAGGACAATGTAGAATTTAAGTGTGGGGGAATGGTTTACAATTTTAATTGTTGAAAAAAAAATTAAAGAAAATTTGTTTTAAAAAAAAAAATTCAAAAAAAAAATGTGGAAAAAATTTTTAAAAGAGAAATTCGTTTAAAAAAAAAAATTCAAAAAATTCAAAAAATTCAAAAAATATATATTATTGTTTTCTTGAATCTTTTTGTTTTAACTTAGTGTTTTTATGAGTCTTAAGTTGCCATTTAACTTGTCAATGATATAAATGAACAGAAATGAATATGTTATGGCCATAAAAATAATCACTACAACTTGAATTTGTTTGTTAATATTTTGTGATTAAGTGTTATAACTTGAAGATAATGCATGTAAATTGGCATATAAACAAGCATGATAAGATAAGTATGAATCATATGATCCTTATGTGAGCTTTAGAACCTTATATAGATCTTTGATGAGTGATTCATAAGTTCTTTGTTTAAATTGATATACATATGCCTCATAACTGCTTGCCATAGTTTTTAATGAACTCTAGAGTACTAGAACTTATTCTATGTGATTTTCAAAGCTTTTAAGTCAATAAACTCTCTGATTTTGGAAATGATTAAGGCATTAGGGTTAACACCACAAATTCAAACATCCATGTTCCCTATTTTGTGCGCACAAGTTGCGACCCCCCTTAGTTTTAACCCTTTTGAGCTCACATTAAGCCTTTCTTTCATCACCATGATTATCTAAACACTTGAGCTTAGTATAGACATCATTTACCCTTGTTCCAAGAACTCGGTTGAAGACATAATGATTGTGTAAAGAGAAAATAATGATGTTGGAAAGACTTTTATGTGAATTATTTGGATTTACCGACTCAAGCTTTGTTGTATTGTTGACACATGTTATTACCTTGATATAAAAAAAAAAAATCAAAAAATCAAAAAAAAAGAAAAAAAAAGAAAAAAAAGAAAAAAAAAAGTTAAGTCTCGATCAAGGTAATAAGGTTTGGTTATGTAATGTTTGAGTTAAGTCCCTTACATTTGTAAATCCGACACAAAGAATGATTGTGAGGTCCAACATGATGGAATTAGGTCTATGTTCGAAGGGATGGATTACTGACATCATTGCACTAAGGTTGGGAAGCTATGATACGTTTTGGGAGTCTTTTGAGTCTTGGAATGAATTTGAGCACCACTTGTCCTATATATTCCTTGCCTCTAAACTTAGCCCCATTACAACCTTCGTAAAGACCTTATGATCCTTAAGATGGTAAATTTTGATTAGTGGAGTCAATCACTTGAGTAAGCTTATGGTTTTGGTTCATTTGTGCAAGTATGTTTTGTTTTTATATTGAGGTGTTTGTTTGAGATTTTGCAAAAGTACTTCATTTCGATTATGTGAGTATTTCTCACATACTTTGAGTGCAAACACAAACCCCCACAAATTGAGTGAATTTATGAGTGCATATCCTTGTGAGTTGATTCATACTTGTCTTATTCATGCAGAGATCCATTTCACCATATTTACTCATTATCTTACTTGTTGAAACATTTTGTTACCATGTATTAACTTTTGAATTCCATATGCTTAAACGCTTTAAGTGAAAATCTTTTATGCCATGATTGTAATAATGAAATATTGAGACAAATAGTTAAAGGTTACTTGTTTGAGTTCGTAGTTTAATTTTAGTATTTGCTAGGGACTAGCAAAGTTTAAGTGTGGGGGTATTTGATAAGTCCTCAAATAAGCGTTATTTTATATTATTTTATACCCATTATACTTGACTTTTAATATTAAAATAATAAATAATTAGACAAATTAACTTATTTTGTGATATTTTTGTAGAAATAAATAAAGCTTGGAATTTGGAGCATTTTGGTGAAAGAATCGTCCCGATCGGAATTATAACGAAGAAATTATGGACGAAATATGAGAAACCACTGAAAATCGCAAGGAAATTCGGTGGGAAGCTGCTGAAATCCAGCAGCCCAAGCCAAAAATCCAGCAGCCCCTCAATAGTTCCCAAAATCAGCAACTTTTCCCCAAAATCAGCCACTTTTCCCCAAAATCAGCATATTTGCCCCAAAATCAGCATCTTTTCCCACCCAATCTCATCATTTCCATCACTTCTTCATGTACTATTTTATTGCTATTTTTATATTTTAATTTTGTACTTTTAATTAAACAATTGTGGCATTCCCTCTATAAATAGGGAGGTCATTTCATGTATTTGGGGAGTCCCCAATTAGTTTCATTCTTCCATTTCTTTCATTTTTCTTAGTTCTAGTTCTTAGTTAGTTCTTTTGTTTCTCTCTTTTGAGAGACTTTTTTGGGGACCATTTTAACTTCTTGTAGATTTTCTTATTAATTAGTTTTCTTTTAATTCTTGTTCTTAATTTATGTTATTTTTATTTTTCTTAATTTCATTTCTTCTTTACTTTGTTCTTGTGATATTTCTTTGAGATCTCTTAAACACATTTTTATGCTTTCCTTAAGAAATACTTAGGCCAAGTAATTCTAAGGCAATTCAAGAGTTTTAAGACCGAATTCCTCGTATTTCTTCTTCCATCTTCACAAGTTTCCTGCCGCTGTTCGGTGATTCTTGTGAAAATCCATACTTCTCTACGTAAATTCTTGTTATTGTTATTGGTTTTACTTATAATTCAATATATGTGTTGGTATTTTCTTTCTAACATTTGTAAGTAAGAATGCAATCTCACCATGTGTTTTACTTTTTGAGTTTCTTTTACTTCATATGTTTTAGTACTTAAACTTCAATTCGAAACTAAATGTTGATCCGCTGTTCGGGGCATTTAGAATAGAGTTGAAGAGATTTAATGTTTGATCGCTGTTCGGCGCATTAAATCACTTACTTAAGGTGGATCATATTGTAAGTAATAATCCGCTGTTCGGTGCATTTATAATATGAAAAATGTATGCATGTATTTGAGATGATTAAGGTATGATTTCGTGATTGGTTCAATATGAGCATGATGTTAGAGTGTTGGTAAAAATATGTGTTTGAAGAAAATTCACTAGTACAAAGGTTAAAGTAGAAGTAAAATTAAGTATTTAATTATTTTTACTTGTTTTCTTTATTTTATATTTACATCTCTTTTCAAAACTCCTATTTTCACTTCTTTATTCTTTATTCTTTTATTCTTTTATTCGTTTATTCTTTTATTCTTTTTTATTCTTTATTCTTTTATTATTTTATTCTTTTATCCTTTTTATTCTTTATTCTTTTATTCTTTTATTCTTTTATTCTTCTTTTCTACTTTTAGTTTATTATTCTTTGATTCTTTCATCTCTTTATTCTTTTATTCTTTAATACTTTTAGTTTATTATTCTTTGATTAATTAATTCTTTAATTCTTTAATTCTTTAATTCATTAATTCTTTAATTTGTTAATTCTTTAATTATTTAATTCATTAATTTATTCATTATTCATTTATTCATTACTCTTTCTCACTAACACATTATCAATGTTCCCTAATTTCCCCGGTTAAGAACGATCCCTATTTACCAATACTACATCTACACAAAAAGGGTTTAAATTGCACAACACTCAAATTACGTGTTTAATTTAATGCGTAGTTTGGGCGTAGTCAGTCACGAGTTCATAGACAGGTGGCACGTTCGATTCCGACATTCGAGAGGAAAGTTATGATGTTCGGAAGTCGAGGGGCATTTTGGTAATTTGGCATATTAGGGGCCAAATGTTGACTTTTGACCGGGGAGTCCAATGGACGAGGGCCAAAGACCGTTACGAAGGTCTCGTCGATACGAATCCAGTGACAAGCGGCATTCCGAAATCGGGGATTCGACGACGAAGTTATGGTCACGGGAACGAATTAACGAACCGAGGCTTCAATTAAAATAATATTAAAATAATGAATAGTGACTGTTGACTGTGCACACCTGGATGAGTGACAAGTGTCACCCATCCCTTGATTTAAGCCCAAACATCTGATCCATGTTTTAGGGAAAACATGATCATTGTGTTTCATTTAATTATTAATTATATTTAATTACCCTTAATCCTCCATTATTCCTTCTCTGTGTCCTTCAAACCGTGAGCAAAACAGTGTGGGAGAACTGGGAGAATTGGCTCCTTTCCTTTGCCGTTCTTGAAAGAAAAATGAGAGATTAAAGGACTGAGATACCAGGGGAAACACGAGGGATTGAGAGAGTGCTGGAATTTGGGTTTCGGATTTTAGAAATTTGGGGGGGAAAATTCGAATACTGAGAGTTAGGCTCCGAGGAACAAAATTGTGCTCAATTTGAGCTTCCTGAGATCATTACGATCAGAATCGTCGAAAGAACGAAGGGAATTGACCACCAATTGGCTCTGAACGGACCTGGTAGCAGAGAGTTTGAGTCGAGGTTGAGTCGTGATCGTGGAATGATCAAACGACGAAATTGATGTGGGGAAACACTTTCTCATGGTCCATTTATACTTCTGGGTGAATCAATCAGCAGCCATTGAGGAATTTTGATGAAGGAACAGTGACGGGTGTTCTTCGTTGATCATCATCGAATTGTGAAATTTTAGGTAAGGTTTTGTGTAATCAATGTTACAGACCTTTAATTGGACTTAAAACGAAACTAACTGGATGATCAATTGAAGGAATTAAGGCTGAATTGATAGGAAACCAATCAGGTCATCTCGCGGGCAAAAGGACCCGTTTATCAGACGTACGGGTTAGGACGATGACACTGTAGCAAGCGCGTGGGTTTCACGCGCAGCCACTCACGGCGGAGCGTGATGGTGCGTGGGCACGAATCTCGAGGTGAGGTCAACATGACTTCTGTCCTATTTAATGTAACGGACATTTTGGAATTAGTTTCGTGTCGATTGGACACCGTCTCGATATTGTTCGGGAGGTCCGAAGGTTTTAAATCGCGTTTAAAAATAATTAAAAATTCAGGAAAATTACGGGACTTTGATAGGATGTTAATGAAGAGGTTAGTGACCCTCTAATGTGATTTGGACAGGATTGGGAGTCCCAGTGATAGTGGTGTGGCCCGGGAGGGCCGATGGCACACGTATCGAGGCATACCGTTAAACGGTCTGTGAGTGGACTTTGGTTTTATAAATTCTATGCATGCTTAACTGTTTTATATGGATTATGATTGTGATTGTATGATGTTGATTTGGATGTTGGTAAATTATACGGTTTCACGTATTTCGAGGCAATTTACGTGCTTGCACGTAAATCGAGGTTTTCGATTTTGCACGGATTTTCCATGTTTATGGTCTTGGATAAGATTTGAGGAAATGATTTTAAAATTTGAAAGATAAACTCGGGTTTGGCCCACTTGTTTGGAAATGTAATGACCCGTCCCGAATATCAGGATTGAATATTAATTAATTATGGTTTAAAATGACTAATCGGGGATTAGTTGAGTGAAATCGGACGAATTGTGCAAAATGACCGTTTTGCCCCTAGCGTGGGCAAAATGTTGACTTTTAGTTCGGGCGGTCAAACGGACTTTGATCGATGACTGTGACATAGTTCGGGACGTCACGAGTTCATAGACAGGTGGCACGTTCGATTCCGACATTCAAGGAAAAAGTTATGACGTTCGGAAGTTCGAGGGCATTTTCGTAATTTGGCTATAAAGGGGCCAAATGTTGACTTTTGACCCGGGAAGTCCAATGGACGAGGGCCAAGAATCGTTACGTAGGTCGAGTCGATACGAATTCATAGACAGGCGGCACGCCGAAATCGGAGATTCGACGACGAAGTTGTGGTCACGGGAGCGAAATCGATTAACCGAACGAACCGGGATTTCGATTAAAATATTATTAAATAGTGAATAGTGATCATAGTTTGTGAACACTTGGATGAGTGACAAGTGTCACCCATCCCTTGTTTTGAGGCCCTAAATTGTGGAACATGTTTCCCATTAATCCATATTTTTTAATCATTCCTTATCATGCATTCTTCATCATCCGTCATCTTCATTTCTTCATTTATTTTCTTCAAAACCATATACCTCAATCCTACACAAACACCTCTCAATCATCATCCATTGCTTATGACCCGTGAACGAAAGTTGGAGAGGATGTTGAGACGAACCCAATGGTGGCCACGGTAAGGACCGTTGTGCACGGTGGCCGGAATTTTGGAAGGTAAAACCGTAGGATTCAAATTTTGGGTTTTTGATTTTGATGGTGTTGATCGATTCTAAGCTTAGGATGATGTTCTTTGAGCTCTCACGAGCTTGTAGGTGCAATTTGGGACGAATTTGGACGTTGGAGGTGAACGGAATGATGATTGGAAATTTGGCCGAAACTTTGATTGGCCATAACTTAAAATCCAGGTACTTTCTGAATTTTCTGGGTTAATATTTGGAATCCTTGGCTCGAGTAGATGGATTTACATAGGTAGAACGTCGAATTTGGTTGAGAAACGAGTGAGATATCGAAGTTTGAAGTTTGGGGCATCAATGGAGTTTTCCGGCGAGAAATTCCGGCGAGTTGCCGTCGAGTTGACTCGGTCTTCGGCGAGTTGACTCGTTGACCGGCAAGTTGACTCGTTGACTCTGACCCGTTGACTTTTGACTGTTGACTTACTGTTCATGATGATGTCAGCGTTGACTTTGATGACATCATCGTTGACTTTTTGGTCACCATTTGACTAAAACTTTGACTCGCGCGTGTGGGCGCGTGGGAGAGTATTTTTAGGTGGGACAAGAACTATTTTAAGGGTTTCGACGATCTGGATCCAATGGCGGTGGTTTCGGGTCGATCGGAGATCGTTAAGTTAGTCAAATCAAGGGTTTTCACCTCGGGAAACGTGTACGAGACACGTTGACCTTTCCGGAAAAATTTAGGGTTCTTAATATGGACTTGTATAGGTTAGTAGTAACCTTTGGATATGATTTGGACAGGTCAGGATGACCCGAAGAGGTCGGATTAGCCCGAGGAGGCTTATGGCACGCATATCGAGGCGGCAGCTAGGACGGACTGTGAGTGGACTTTTGGTTTTCTAACCGTGATGCATGCATATATGATTTAAAATGCTTTATTATATGATTTGATATGCTTTGGCATGATTGGTATTTCAATTCGGTGATTTCTCGATTTTGTGATTATTATATTATTATATTCTGGCACGATTTTCGAGAGATTATGAAATTGGTTAAAAATGATATTGTGGGCGTGAGAACCCAAGTAAATAATGATTTTGACTCGGATTTGGAGTTACATGTGAATTTGATGATTTTTGTATTCTCGTGATTTTGTGATTATTTTAATCAGTCTTTCGGGCACGTTTTACGAGGAACGTGCAAATGATGTTTTGGGCTATGGCCCGGGATTGAAAATGATATTTGGACTCAGATTATGAGTTAGGAGTTGTTTTCATGGATTTACGTGATCGTGGCAACTCGGGTTTACGGTTGCACGAATTTACGTGAAATTGATATTTTGGGCTTGAGACCCAATGGAATTGTGATTTTGAATGGATTTGTATTTCCATGTGATGACATGATGATATTGATGATTTTCGGATTTATAAAGTAAATCGGGACTTTGGTTATGTTGGGGCTGAGACCCTGTGTTGATATATGATTTGGTTTTTAATGCAACTGTTTTTCACTGGTTTTTGTGATGATGATATGTTGCGGATAATTAGGGCTTTCGGGTGAAAATATGTTTTTTTTCCCCGGAGTGCACCCTGGAGATAACGCTCGCCTTTGGGATGGAAGTGTTTACCCCGAAGAGGTCACGTAGCACGATCTTTGTCTTGCAGCCCAGGGGAGGCTTGACTCAGATCAGATGTGCTGGATTACATGGATCGGTAAGTGATGTGTTCACGAGATCCGGATCGTCGGCTGGTGAGGTTTTTCCCAGCGACGGATTGCTGACTGATGATGTGTTCACAGCAGCGGATGCTCGGATTTTGAGCGGTCCTTGAGCCTATTGATATGCACGCGTTGCAGGGATAAACGTGACTCAAAGCAACAGGATATGGAAATAAGTCTCGTGGATTATGGAAAATGATTTTGAGGAAACCGTGGTTTAGCAGTTAAAATGATTTAATGAAACTGTGAACTTTTTGAGATGTTAAACTGATTTGGTGAACATGAGTTTTTGTGGACCATGGGAAAATATGTTTTGATTTTATCGGTCCACTGTTCATACTTGAATGATTTCATACTATTACTCATGTTTTACGATATGCATGCAAGTTTGTGAAAACTGGAGGGTAAAAATGTGTTTTGGTAAATGTATTTATCAAACTTTATTTTGTCCACTCACACCTTTTCTGTTTTGTTAACCCTTCAGGTCGTGGCGTGTTGATCGAGGCTATTCCAGAGGTGGAGGTATGTGCGGGCACAGGCGCAAAAATTCCCTTGTCTGGCAGGTACTGAAGGGTAGTTTCGGACTTTCAGTTGACTTGTCAGACGGGAGCAGGACCGGGTACGGTTTTTGACGTCCAGTTGGGACGGGTCCTGTCAAATTGGTATCAGAGCACTAGGTTGCTGATGCTGTTGCCATGCCATACCTCTGGAACGTGAGCCTCGTGCGCGACCTAGTGGTGAGATGGGTATATTAGGGTATTTGAGACCTTGTGATAGATTTCAGAATGTAATTGACCTTGGTTCGAGGGTTAGATGTTAATTTGTGTAATTGCGACTTACTAATTGTCGAATCAGTATTCTTATGGGTCCCATGATTTATTGGATCCAGAGGCTTGGAAGGTAGCACAATTGGGTAGGTTGGACCCACGATGAGAATATTCTCAGTAAATTCCTTGTGCGGAATGTGAGTTCCCAACGTCTAGAGTGTGTTGGTGTATCCTTAGGCTTTGTAAGTGGTATATGATGTGGTTCACCTGCAGTAATTTGCTAGGTGACTGGGTATGCCAGGAATGGCATGGATGAATGAGTCAAGAATTCGGTTAGGATTCGAGATGAGTCATGGTAATATCTTAAGTCTCAGGAGCTGTCGGGTTTTGAGGAACCCTAGGTAGTAATCGCGGAACCCTAAGGTGGGATGTTTGGTTCGGAAATGTGTGCTAGCGAGTGGTTTGACTCTTAATGACTTTTCGAAGTCGAGACCGAGTGACGATTGTGTCAGGTCTAGTCATGTTAGCTTTAGTGGTGGAACTGCAATCCACAGTCGGGGTTGGTACATGTCGATGGAATCCCAGAGTGGGGATACAGAGTAGTGTACGGGTACATGATTCCATTGGATGTGGAGTCTCGATACCGGTGTCTGGTGGTTAGGTCTGCACAATTCTGTGGCAGGCACTACTACTGAGTGGTTATGGAGAATCAGGGGACGTTCAGGGGACGTTTCATTTTCTCACATGAGTTGTCAGGGTGATTGTACCCGGAGTTGTTAGGTACGAGGGAGGCAGAGTTTCTCCTATTCGAGCAGAGGTACGGGGTCGTCGATTGTTATGAGCGGAGATCCAGAGTTGTCAGTTTTGCACACGGTGTGCTCATACTGATACTGTTGTCTGTGTGCTGGTGTTGGTGCCGGTGTTTGTGCTGGCGATGAGTCACGAGTCGAGTTATGACTTTGTCGAGTTGGGTAGGTGCCCGTAACCAGTCTAAATGGGACACGTGGTTGGTGTCCGAAGTGCGTTGGTTTCAACATGGTTGGACCTACAGAATCGTGAGAGGTTGTGTTTGAGGTGATAGGAGAATTGCGGGTTTTTCCGTATTGGGATTAGGTATTCTGAAGTCATCGGGGGTGATTTCTTATTTTCTGCTTGGTGGCAGACGATGATGGGTTACATGGCATGGGGAGTGCAGCGAGTTTTGTTTGCATCCACGTAGGATGAGTACTGGTGTCATTGTTTTGGATCATCCTTGGTTTTCCCTGAGTGGGATGGCAAGGGTAGATACGAGGTAATCAGTGAGAACCCATAGTCGCGGCGTGTCTCGTCGTTGACAAAACTGTTTAATTGTGGGCGTTGGTTGTCAAACGTTGTGACAGTACGCAAATGAGATGAGGGTGTAAGACCCTATGGTTCCTAGTAGTTAACTGTGTGGATCCTAGGTGGATCGGGTTTGTGATGTCGTGGACATTGGGCATTGTGACGATCTAGGATCGTGATGTTCATGGTTGGCAGACGTCGTGATGGATCTGGGTCGTGATCCTGATGATCCAGTTGGGTAGAGAGTTTATCACTCTTACGTCGGTATGTGAGTCATAAAAGACGGGACTGAACTTCTTTTCGAAGTGGAGCCCCTTATGGTATGTTACTCGAGCGAGTAGGTTTCCGACGGGGTCGAATTTGGTCAGCCTTAGAGTTGTGACTGATGGGATTGGCTTCCCTATGAAGTCAACCGAGTATAGTGAACTGGTAACCGATAGGTTCGGTTTTGGGTGTGTCCGAGTGGACGTGAACGAGATTTCGGGTTTTGGAACCGAATTTCTGGGTGACGATTCAGGATTCGATTTTGGAACTTGAAAGTGGAATACTGGATTTGGGTGCGGAATGATTATTCCAAATGCTAGCTTACGGAATAATGATTTCGGATTCGGATTTGGTCATGGATTAAAAATGTGATGTCTGGGTTTGGATTCGGGATTTCTTACGAGATTGCGAATTCAGATTTGGAATTGGAACTAGAGGATGGGTGGAGTTTCGATTTGTCTACTGCTGGTTTGAGCAAATGGACTCCATTATTGGAACGTATTTGGCTATGACCTAAGTGGTTGTAGTCTAGTCAAGGGATAGATGTATGTACCTTGTACATGGTTTGGGGTACGATACTTTGCAGACTTGTGGTGGCCAGGGTTGATGTGAATCCCGGGAGAACTAGGCGTTCTTCCCTGTGGACACGTTGATGTGTCATTTTGAGTGCTGTCATTTGGCGAGGTGTTTTTGGGTAGCATAGAACAAGGATTGTCGATGTTAGCTAAACCCTCAAGATTTTTACTTTTTCCTTACCTGGTTTGGGATCGACCATATTGGTCTATGGGTCGAGTACTGGGGTCCAGCTGTAGGATCTTGCTTGGTGTACGATGTGCTGTATCGTATGGACGAGGGTACTTGATACTTAGTGACGGTACATGGGATGTACCAGTGATGTGTCGATAAATGTGTTGGTGCTTGGCTTAGTTCCAATACCATTGGTTTTGGTTGTGAGCGTGAACTGGACATTGAACACGATGCACTGGGCAGAGTGGTTCTGATGCATTCAGTGATTGTTTGAGCAGGTGCTCTTAGCCATGGTTGGCTAGAGTAACTCTAGTGTTGAGTTGTGTGATCACTGCTAGGCTGGTGTTCAACGTGTTCCAGTTACACCGTCTGATTGAGTGTGATGACGGTATGCGTATACTCAGGATGAGTGAGTTGGTGGTTGATGTGACCGCAAGTTGCTTTGCGGCGAGATGTTATCATGTCGTGACCTTACCAGCATCTGGGATCGCTGAGGGGGTGATAGTTGTGGTAACTGCTGTAGGTATTAGTCGCAGGATTGAGTTTGCCCTGCGAGGGGAGATCATGTTGATGATCTTATGCTACATTGACGGACGTTGTAGTATGATGTGTTGTCACTGATTTGTTACTGATTGGCGCTTTACTAGGGTGGTAAAGCTTGGTGGTGACAGTATGGCTTGTGGTGACATATTGGTTAGTAGTGTCAGCATGGACTGACAGGTGAGTTTTGGTGACTCTCTATGAGAGCGAAGGTCAGGGCACATTAGTGATTACGTGGGGCCGTCAAGCTGAAAGAGTCAGCTTAATGGTGACATTGCCAATTTCTGGTGATCGATTTCACTCGAGGTGGTCGAGTGTAGTTAGTACGACGTGCATCGGTGATGTGACGTCTCAGTGCAAACGAGTTCTATGTTGGCTAGTGGGTGTACATGTGTACACGTGATGTGAGGCCATTTGTTTTCCACTAGGTAGTTGTGGAATACGAGTAGTTGGAATTTCGGGGACGAAATTCTTTAAGGGGGGAAGGTTGTAATGACCCGTCCCGAATATCAGGATTGAATATTAATTAATTATGGTTTAAAATGACTAATCGGGGATTAGTTGAGTGAAATCGGACGAATTGTGCAAGTTTTGGGCTGAGTTCCCACACTTGGATTTAAGTTAACGGTTTTTAGGCTAAGGCCCTAATGGCTTGGTTGAAAAAACATTTTGGTTACTGGTTTTTGGCATGCATACGTTTTTATTGGAGGGCATAAATGTCTTATAACTGTGTTTAATGAACTTAATGATTTTCGTCCACTCACAGCTTTTGGTTTTTAATGCCCTTCAGGTTGATACGGATGCGACTGCAGCATAGACTAGGACATTGCACGCCTCCTCCATCGATCCTTGCGCACTCTAGAAGCCCCGTATGGGCAGTGACTCGTGGTTATCCCTTATCTAACACCCCTTGTTGGACGGGAGCAGGGCACATTCCACGGTAATCCCGGGGGGATTGGGATGGGTCCTGTCAACTTGGTATCAGAGCAGGGTTGCTCTTTTTGTGCGCGCAGGTCGAGGGTGTGATGTCTCATTGGGCTGCAATTCGTTATCAACTTGATAGATAGTTTTGGGTTTTAATCGCGGATAGAGTGTGTTTGGCCCGATACGCCGTGCGTTAATGTGATTCGACCCAAGTGGGGTTGATTGTGATGAACTGGTATTGTGGGACCGTCGGTTCGGTCATGTAATATTAAATTGTTGTGCTGCTAGGTGCAGCCAGGTTCGAGGAACCTCATTTGAGTAATGGTCTAAAATGTGAACCCTTGTGGTGATCACTAGCGTGAGGGATATTGGTACATTGGAGTTGGCCGATGACCTTAGTGGTGGAACCCACATTGAGTTGATGGTAGGATTGGACTTGATGTCTATACGATGTCAGGACCGCGGGGTCGGTCAGGTTGTGGATTTTATTACGGAAAGCTGTTTGTTTCGGTGGAACCATAGGGTGTGATTGTGGAACCCTAATATATGTTGGATTAAAAAGGTAAACCTTAATTGTGACTAGTGGGTGAGAACTTGTGCTGCGACGAGCGGCTGAGGTCATGGATGACCATGTGGATGACTCTAGTGAGTCTAGGGTATTTGGTGTGGTTGCAGTACTTGGGGATCAGGGGATGTTCAGGGAACGTTCATTATCCTGATGTGGATTGTCAGAATGGTGTTACCCATAGTTGTGGGGTACGAGTAGAGGTACGGGATCGTCGTTCGGTATGAGCGGAGATCCAGGGTTGTCCGATTTGCACACGGTGTGCAAGTATGGATGTTTGTATGTTGGTACTGTTGCGTTGATGCTAGTATGGATGCCTGTGTGCTGATACTAGTGTTGTTGATAGTGTGTTGATGCTGGTACTAGCGCTGGTGCTAGTGTCGGTGATTGTGATGACGACGTGCCACGAGTTGGGGTGTGACTCCGTCATGATGGACATAGGTTCGGTATTTGAGATTCGGTAGTGGTTGAGTGATGGACTGGATGGGATCCAGTTGAGATTGTGATGTGTTGGGATCAGTCCCGACAGTGGTAAAATGACAAGTGATGAGTGGATAAAAAGGTATGATTGAGACTTGAGTAAATCTTGGGATGACGTCCCCTACGTCATGAGAATTAGTGGATTTGGGGAGTTGTTGGCAACTCCGAGATTGGTGTGATTGTATGTTTTTAATATCCCCAGAAAGTACATGGAAATGATTGGAATTGGAAAAGACGAGGAAAACCATTGGTGGTATGGATGTGGGGATTTGTGATTGAGAATTTGGAAAACCGAGTGTGAACCTGTAAAGGTTGGGATGTGCGAACGAAACAATAATGGATTGATTGTGGACACGTGGTTGTCCAAGTGAGTTGGGGATGTCGGGAGTCCAGTGGTTGGACTTGACATCTCGTTGGGAGTAGGTCTGCTTCCAACATGGTTGGAACCTTAGTTTCGAGGAGAGTTGTAATTGTGGGACGAGAGGAGTGCTCGTTTCCGCATTGGTGATGGGTATTCTGGAGTCATTGGGGGAGACTTCTTATTTTCTGCCCTGGCAGACGTTGATTGTAGTTACCAGTACGTTGAGCGTGTATTGGTTGGTGGGCCCATGTGTGGTTTGGGGTCATCAGGAGGAGTTGCGTCCTTCGAAGCTAGGAAAAACGAGATTTCTCATTTTCTGCTTGGTGGCAGACGATGTTGTGTCACATGGTATGGTGAGTGCAGCGAGTTTTGTTTGCATCCACGTAGGATGAGTATTGACGTCATCATGTGGATCATCCTTGGTTTTTCCTAGGTGGAATGACAAGGATCGATAAGAACTTGGGTATGTGAGTCGTAAATGACGGGACAGAACTTCTTTTCGAAGTGGAGCCCGTATGGTATCTTACTCGAGTGAGTAGGTTTCCGACTGGTCGAATTTTGTCAACCTTAGACGTGTGGAGGTTGGATTGGCTTCCCTATGAAGTCAATCGAATGTATTGAACTGGTAACCGATAGGTTCGGTTTTGGTGTGTCTTGGTAGACGTGAGCGAGATTTCGGGTTTTGGAATCGAATTTCTGGGTGACGATTCAGGATTCGATTTTGCAACTTGAAAAATGGATTTCCGGATTTGGGTACGGAATGATTATTCCAAATGCTAGCTTACGGAATAATGATTTCGGATTCGGATTTGGAAAAGGATTAAAAGTGTGATGTCTAGATTCGGATTCGGGATTTCTTACGAAATTGCGGATTCGGATTTGGACTTGGAACTTGATGACGGGTGGAGTTTCGTTTTGTCTCATGCTGGTTTGGGCAAATGTACTCCATTATTGGAACGTGTTTGGCTATAACCTAGGTGGTTGTAGTCTGGTCGATGGGTTATACCCAAGGTGTGTCGGTGAGCGTATTGGTAGTCGGATTGGTTCTGATACCATGAGATTAGTCGTGGACCGGACATTACTATGCAATGGGTCATGGTATTTCCGATGAGTCTAATTACACACGAGTCGGGTGAAATGTCGGTAAGTGTATATTTAAGTCAGGTAAGTTAGTGGCTTGTGTAGCCACGAGTGAGTCTAGTGTCAGTTTTCGACTGACAACAACTGTGTGGTGACAGATTGTCAGGATGTGTCAACATAGATTGTTGAGTGAGGTCTGTTGACTCCTAGTGGGAGTAAATACCAGGATAGATTGGTGAGTGGGAAAGGAACCGTCGAGTTGTTGCGTCAACGAAATGGTCGATTTGACAAGTGGAGTCAATTTGAAACAGGTAGTTTCATTCATTCGACGAGGTCGAATGTAGTCAATGGACATTTTGGAATTAGTTTCGTGTCGATTGGACACCGTCTCGATATTGTTCGGGACGTCCGAAAGTTTTAAATCGAGTTTAAAAATAATTAAAAATTCGGAAAAATTACGAGACTTTGATAGGATGTTAATGAAGAGGTTAGTGACCCTCTAATGTGATTTGGACAGGATTGGGAGTCCCGGTGATAGTGGTGTGGCCCGGGAGGGCCGATGGCACGCGTATCTAGGCATACTGTTAAATGGTCTGTGAGTGGACTTTGGTTTTATAAATTCTATGCATGCTTAACTGTTTTATATGGATTATGATTGTGATTGTATGATGTTGATTTGGATGTTGGTAAATTATACGGTTTCACGTATTTCGAGGTGATTTACGTGCTTGCACGTAAATCGAGGTTTTCCAGTTTTGCACGGATTTTCCATGTTTATGGTCTTGGATAAGATTTGAGGAAATGATTTTAAAATTTGAAAGATAAACTAGGGCTTAGGCCCACTTGTTTGGAAATCTCGGACTTGGAATCCAATTGAGTACGTAATCGGGCCAGGGGCCCAATTGCTTTATGAAACCGGGCTAGGGGCCCAGTTGTTACGAAATCGGGCTGAGACCCATTTGAGTGATATTATCGGGCCAGGGGCCCAGTTGATTTACGAATCAGGCCGTGAACCCAGGGGTTTATAAAATCGGGTCGTGGGCCCAACAGTTTATAAAATCGGGCATGAGGCCCAGTTGGGTTATAATTGTGACGTCGGGTCTGGGACCCTATGTTAATAAATGTGATTTCGGGTCTGGGACCTTATGTTTAATAAATGTGATTTCGGGTCAGAGACCCTAAATGGAATTGTGATGTTTTATGGAGATTTCGGGTAGGGCCCATTGTAATGTTGTGAAATGATTTAATAAAACTATTTTCCATATACCATCTGGATACAAGGATATATGATGGTCTCCTCCAGGTGTCCGGGACACTAGGGAAGTCACGGTGCATTGCCTGCGAGGGGTCATTGTACGGAGTTACCGGACCGTATAATGATTCAGGAGCAGGATTGCTATGATTGACGTCAGGGACGTCAGACATCTGTGATGTCAAAGATATTGACCCGGAGAGACCCCGGGCAGCACGCGTCGCTTATTATACCGTGAGATATGACGTCTGGGACGTCAAGCGTCTGGGACGCTAAGCATCTGGGATGCTGGTAATGGTAATGGTAAATATGGATTAATGAATCTATGAAATGGCTTTTCAGTTGGATTTGTGTTATGTGGTAAAAATGGATTATTGGTTATGAAATGGTATTTCGGGTCGGGGACCCTAAATGGTTATGGATTTATGGATTTATGTTTATGGCTTTGGGCGGTGGCCCACATAGTTTTAATATGTCTGGTAGTGGTATTCCACAGTTTTGGGCTGAGTTCCCAAACTTGGATTTAAGTTAACGGTTTTTGGGCTAAGGCCCTAATGGCTTGGTTGAACAAACGTTTTGATTACTGGTTTTTGTGGCATGCATACGTTTTTATTGGAGGGCATAAATGTATTATAATTGTGTTTAATGAACTTAATGATTTTCGTCCACTCACAGCTTTTGGTTTTTAATGCCCTTCAGGTTGATACGGATGCGACTGCAGTAGAGACTGAGACATTGCACGCCTCCTCCATCGATCCTTGCGCACTCTGGAAGCCCCGTATGGGTAGTGACTCTTGGTTATCCCTTGTCTGACACCCCTTGTTGGGCGGGAGCAAGGCACATTCCACGGTAATCCCGGGGGGATTGGGATGGGTCCTGTCATATCTAGCACTAGGCCTTTTGGGAGCTCAAGTGGCTTTGGGGGGGATTGGAACCCCAAAGTCAAGCGAGTTGAGACTGGTGCAATTCCATGATGGGTGACCCCCTGGGAAGTTGCACAATGAGCTCCAGAAAACAAAATCGTGAGGGCGAGGCCCAAAATGGACAATATGGTGCTAGATGAGTCGGGTCCTAACCGAGGAGAGTCGGGTCCTAACCGAGGAGGGTCGGGTCCTGACATATGCCCTTCACTAAAAGCATATGCATGCATTCAAAAACCGTTTATCAAAACGTCCATAAAACTGTTTGTCAAACATATCAAAACCTTTCAAGGGTTCATGCCCGGCCCCATAAACCGTCATGACCTATAAATCCAATTGGGTCCCCGACCCGAAATCACAACTCAAAAACCATAAACCATTTCATGTGGGAACTCATCCCAAATCAACGTACGTGGGTCTCAGCCCAAAACCGTTCTCAGTGAAATACCAAAACATAGAATACGGGGTCTCTGCCCCAAACCATTTCTAAAACATGGAACACAAGGTCTCCGCCCTCAAATCTCTTTCTGTAAACCAGATACGTATCAATATACATATACCCATCCGCGGCACTTCTGAGAAGATGCCAACTCGGGGCACACATCCACATAAATGTCACGATATCATCTCTATACTAGTGTGCACACTACTCGGGGTCTCACTCCGAGTCTTCTCCCAGGAATTCTCCATCTAGGAGGCTCAATCTCTGGATCTAGTCCGAGCTCTCTCTCTAGATCTAGTCCACACATCTCTCCGGAATCTGGTCCGGGACCACAACATAAATCGTAACCTCCACTCCTGGAACGGGATCCCTATGGGCATACCCATTCTGGTCTGTGGATCGTGACTCTCCAGGTCGACTTCTGGAGGAGAGCATATAATCATATGGAGGGTTCATATACATTTCAAAACTCTTTCTTTCTTTCTCAAAACATTTCTCAACTGGGTCTCATACCCGATTCATCTCAACAGGACCCTCGGTCCGATCGTATAACTCAAATGGACCCTCTGTCCGATTCCTCATCAAATCAAATGGACTCCAAGTCTGAGAGTTGGTAAATCAATTGGGTCTCGTGCCCGATTTCATATTTCCAAATCCAAAACCAATTTATGAAACCCTCATTGAAAACCTAGCACGTATAAGCATCGTATAAAACTGAAAATCTTGAAATATGTGCAAATACGTAAATCCTAGGCTACCACAAACAAATGCACTCATGGCATCACAAAACATGTATTAAAACACTTACAAAACATTTATGCATGCATCAAGTTCGAAAGAAAAGTCCACTCCCAGACCGTCTGAAGTCGCGCCTCGATACGCATGTCATAAGCGTCTCCTGGGCCAAACATCGCCTCCGGGATTCCCGAACTTGTCCAAATTAATTTAGAGGGTTACTAATAGCCTTATTAACCTCTCATTGAAGTCCCATAATTTTCCCGATTTTCTAGCTATTTTTAAAGCTCATCCTAAACCTTCCGACGTCTCGAACTATATCGAAACGATGTCCGATTGACACGAAACCAGTCCCAAAATATTCGTTACATCGAATAGATGATTTCACATGTTGGAACTTTCGCCAAAGGAGGGAGCACGCGCCCTCACGCGCCCCAAGAACGTCCTGCGCGTGGGCCTCACGCGCCCCAAGAACGTCATGCGCGTGGGCCTCACGCGCCAGGATTGTTCATTGTCCCTGAGCTCCAGCGGCCGGTCCGAACCGGCCGGTCCTGTGCAGCCGGTCTAGCCGAACCTGCATGGCCGGTTCAGGCGTTTTCCTTCCTTGTTTTTGGTCCGTTTTCTTCCTAATTAATCCTAAACTTCCTAATGTGATCCTAGGGACTTGTTTGGATGATCAAAACAAGGAAAAACACATAGAAACCCGAGGTTTGATTTTCTCCTCACGGTCTAGTTTTTCAAAAACCTCCCTACGGCTTCCTCAGCCCTTAACCTTCCTCAAAATCATCTTAATAACTTCCTAATAACCCCCTAAGCTCATCCTAATCATCTAAAATCAACCATATCGTGCAAAATCGAAATAAAATGGGAAAATGGTTAAACCGAGTACCTTCTCGGGTTTTTTTCCTCCACCGTCCACGGCGGCGCCGTCCTGGCCGGCCACCATCATCATCTTGTCCTCTCTTCCTTCCCTTGGTCTCAGTCATGGTCAGATGGGAAGGGTTGGATTGGTTTGGGTTCAAGGTTTTTGGAATGAGATCGGGTGGGGTGAAAACAAAGGGAATGAACTGATATGCATGGATGAAAAAGGGTGGTCAGTGGATGGGTGACACGTGTCACTCATCCATTGGTCCAATAACAAATATCTGGGAATTCGACGTGAACCGTAACTTCTCCGTCGAACGTCCGGATTCGACGTGCCGCCTGTCTACAAATTCGTATCATTCCGATCTACGTAACGGTTATCGGCCCTTGTCCATCAGACCTCCCGGGTCAAAAGTCAACTATTTGCCCTTTTTCAACTAAATTACCAAAATACCCCTGAACTTCCAAAAATCTTAACTTCTTCCTCGAATGTTGGAATCGGGCGTGCCACCTGTCTATGAACTCATGACGTCACGAACTACGTCACAGTCATCAACCAAAGTCCATTTGACCACCTGTACAAAAAGTCAACGATTCGTCCATTCTAGAGGCAAAATCATCATTTCGCCCGAACGTCTGCTAATCCTCGTCTAATCCCCGATTAGTCTCGCTAGTCCATCATTAATCCTTAATTAATCCCGCTAATTCGGGACGGGTCGTTACAATATGGGCATTCTACAGTAAACTATTACCAAAGAGGAAAATATTCATATCATGGAGCACCTCTTCCTCCATCCTTACTGTAATGTCAGCCTCTACTCAATTTTTACCAGCATAACAGACTTCACAAGCTCAGGAATATTGGGTGTCAGATACTGGAGCTTCTGCACATATGACAGTAGATATGTCACAGATGTCCATGATGACACCTTCCTTCCTATAGCTGAATCGATTCTCACAACTAGTGGTACAAGTTTGCAAATAGCTCACACAAGGACTCCTCTCTTGTTACTAGTAGTCATATTGTTTCCAGCTTCTGGCTTCAACCTTTTCAGGCCTAAACCTGCCTTCTTATGTCCCAGAATGATCCTAGGGACTTAATTAATAGCCTAGCAACCCTAGCTAAACACTAGGATGCTTCAAGTTGTTTTGATGGTCATCATTGAACCTCGCGACTTTGAATTATGGGGTCACCCAGACCTCTAACCTCCTTTCATTTTCTTCCTTTTATTGTAACCTTCTTATTTCCTTCATCCTACATGCCTATTTTTTTTTTCTTCTTTTCTCTCCTTTCTCTTGTTTCTTTTCTTTGCATCTCATTTTCTTCCTTTCGGTTGCCCTCCCCCGAATGGCCTACCAACACACACCCGCACTAATATATATAACACTAAGTCGGTGGGAGAATTTGGGGTGGGGGTTGAATTGAGAAAATTCTAGAATAATCTAGGTTCCTCTTTCAAAATGATCAAAATGCTCTTATGCCCAAAATTACTAAACTACCTTACTTTGTTTTTGAACTTATTCGAACTCTGTTTTTGGCATACCGCCTGTCTATGAACATAGGAGCTCGAGACCTTCATAATGGTTCTTACAGAACATCTAAAAAGTTTCCAGATCAGGAAGTCAACAATTTAACTCTATAAGGGCAAAATCGTCATTTTTCATTTGCAAAGTTCTAGGTCGTTACACTATCTTTCTATCATCATCATCTTGAGACACATATTTAGCAGAGACTAGTATCACACACTCACACTTATAACATTTTTTCGATTGGAATTGATCACACCTTAGAATTGATCCATTGGATGCTTTTAATTATGTTTGATGTTTTGGAATCGTTCTCAAGTGGTTCTGGAATTTTCTTCAATTTTTATGAATTTTTTCTTGATAATCTAATATTACTATGAAGTTTTCGTCACTAAAAACTGAAGACCACTTTTGGTGAAGAACACCTCGGCTAAAAGAGAAAAAGTGGCAGTTTTTAAAAAAATTATGCAGATTTATGCCAAAAAAATCTGCACTCAAATAAAGACTTTTTGATCGTGTTTTGACGCATATTTCTTCAAATTAATTTTTACTATAGCATGAAGCTTCTCTGAAGAAATGGACGTTCTTGAGAAAAAATGACTTATGAGGTTCATAAGTAAATCCCTCCACTTTAGATTAGACATTTTTTGATTTATCATATGTATTTTTAACGCTCAAGTCCTTAAAAAACTGAAGACCACTTTAGATTAAACAAGTCCTTAAAAAACACAAGTCTTAATTGAATACCTTAAAACATGCATTTTTAATAACATTAAAAGTTTTAATTGAATACACCGTGATTTTTTAAAATATTTAAATGTCTTAATTAAATACACTTATATAATCTCAAAAAATATTTAAATGTTTTAATTGAATACTCAACTCTGAATTCTCAAGTGCACCTTTTTTTTTTTCTAATAACAAGTATAAATTAAGAATTTAATTTTTATTCATTACATAAGGAAAAATTAAAAAAACAAGCAAAGTAGTCCATAAATTTCCTTATATATGTAAAATTCCTCTTGTTTGTGATCACTAACACAAGACCAAACGTCGCACAAACGTATGTACTGCTTCATCGTGTGCAATCATGAACTTGGTTGATCTTTACTTATTTTCTTCCATAATTATTAGGTAATTAAGATATTATAGTACATAAGAAATATATGGATGTCGCAAATTGTAGAGAGAGAGAGAGAGAGAGAGAGAGAGAGAGAGAGGAAACTAAAAATATGGAATTTTATTTTATTTTTCTGAGTAAATGGATACAATTTAGTCGGTTGCTCAATATGAACCCTTAATTTAAAATGTGTTATAATATGAATCCTTAATTAACCATACATGAATCCTTAATTATTTTCTTCTTTCTCTCACCACATGGTAAGTCCTCTTAAGTTATGCCATCTATTAAAGCTATTTGAAGAAAGTAACTATGGGTGAAGAAAGTTATGCCATCATAATAAAATATTTAAGATTTTTCAAAATATGGAACATTGTTAGAGTTTTTTTTTTTAAAAATAGTTTGTTAAAATAAATTTTCAATTATTTTAACTACAATTTAGCTTAAATTTAGAGACGGATGAAAATATTCTTATTACATATACCATCGAGTGTTTTAATTTTTAAATGCATGTTTTTGTATTAAATACCCATTTTTTCATTAAAAGTGTGTAATTGAATCAAATATAGTCGTGAATTTAATACGAACCTTTAATGTAAAATGAGTTTTAATTAGTCCCTTAAATATATAATCATCGTCTTAAATGGATGTTTTGTACTAAATACCCTTTTGCCCTTTATGTTGGTGAGGTCCATTTATAAGAATCATACTCTTATGTACATCTAGCCCCCCAAAAAAATTGAGACTAATGAGAGTGATTTCTTTTTTCTCATGAGTTTGATCCCTATAGAGGTGAGATATAATCCTATCATTTCATAGAGAGCAAAATTAATAAAATAAAATAAAATGAGGTGAAGTCCCACAAGTTATAGATAATTAAGACTTCACACATATTCCGTATACTCGTTAGTTTAGGATTACTATTATAAGAATTAAATTCAAGTAGTCAGAAATAGCGTGACTCTTATAGATAGGAATCAAATTCACAAATAAACCACTACTGAATGCTCAAAAGCAAATTGCAAAATTTGTTACAATTTTTTGGATGAGATGTGAATTTTTTTCATCGTTCTTTTCCTTTCAACTGGGCTTGAAATTAAAAACTTTCATTTACATTCATAACACTGAAGATGCTAGAAAAAAACTGATACTATTTGTAACAAAAACAATTAAATATATAGAGGCATAGTTTGAAAACCAAAACAAAAAAGGACCAAAAAGAAAATATTTCAGAGCACAAACTTGGTGGATTTAGAGGATTGAGATAATTGAAATGTACTAAAATTATTGATAGTAAATTGTAGTGCTTTGCTTTATACTTCACAGCATACGCAAAGTCTAAGGATGATGTTTATAAATTATGTCTATGACCAGGGCCAGATGGTGGAACTGGAGTGCCCCTTGGGAACATACCAAATATAAATTCAAACTTTCTTGGTGGTTTTCTGGAAAGAGTTCTCACAACATGGTCTTCATCACTTGATGTAGCCAATCTTCCATGCAACTGGCTCAACTTCTCTCCACCTGTCATGAGCTTGAAGGCAAATGGGGTGGAAGAGGCAAAACCCAAGAGTAGCACAAGCACCAAGCCAATCCATGATGAACTCTTCATGCTTCTCTTCTTTTTGTGTTTCTGAATGAAAATCATATGCTAATAGTGCTCATATATATAAGACCTAACACATACTTTCATTAGGAAATTTAGAATTTCCTTCAAGATGGCTCTGTGCTATGTTCAGGTGTATTGGTCTATATACATTTTGGGCATTAAAGTGATCCCATATGAGGTTCACCATCTATGGAATCTTACATGAGTAAATGTTTTTCCACTTGTGGTAATTTCAATGCATTGTCTCAATTATCGTAATATGTTAATTATAATTGTATATGTTTGTAGATTGTAACTAGCCTCATAATTTTGATATACTGACTATAATTGTATATATTTGTAGATCGTGATAGTTTCAAAATAACCACGAAATTGCATTATGAATAAATATTGTTGATAACTTCGATGCAAGTTTATCGATTGTCATTGACCTTATAATATACGATGCGTATATATCTAAAGTGAAAAGTGCAAACTAACTAATTTCTAAATTTTGTGAGGTATATAATTAATTCATTAATTCCTTTCACCCTAATAAAAAGTTAATGAGAAATTAACAAACTAATAAAGAGTTTTTGTCTTTGACCTAGATGAATAAGGAATGTGTGCATGCATCATCTGTATTAATGATAGCATTTTCATACAAATGCACACACGTATAATTTTGTTCTTAATTTCTCGGCAATGCGGGGGAGATTTTATTGAAAGAAAAAAAATAAGAAGTTACATCTAAATAAAAAGTGCACACACGTATATATAACTATTCCAATGCAGCCTACTAACTAACTAAATGGTGCATAAAATTGAAGGAAACTTGAAAATTCTTGTAGAAATCATATGCCAGAATTTAATTTTTATTAGCAAACCGGAATTTGATTTTCTTTATGAATCAAAAAGAGTTGGATGAAGCAGAAACTGAAAGAGACGAAGTTGCATTGCGTCCTTCGGTAGAACCAGATGATGGTGGAACTGGAGGCTTTTGGTAAATTTAAATTTTCCTTCGACGAACCAAAAAGAAATGGGAGTCATCTGTATTGAGTTTATGGTAAATAGGTGGATTTGGAGTATTGAGATTATTAAAATGATGCACTAACATTATTCATAGATAAGAAACAAGGACAAGATGGTCAAGCTCTAGTGCATTCCTTTGTACTTCATACCCATACCAGAAGTTTAATAAAACTAATGTTTATTATGTCTCATATCAGGACCAGATGGTGGAATTGGAGTCCCCTTTGGATTCCTAACAGATGTAGATTCAAACTTAGTTGATGGTTTTTGGAGAAGAGGTAGACTCACACCATGCTCTTCACTTGAACCAGAAGGTGGAATTGGAGGGCCTTTTGGTAATATACCCAAGTTTGATCTTCTTGGTGGAAAGGGAAAAGGTGTACTCATCTTAATATGGGCCTTGCTAGAGCCAGAGGGTGTGACTGAAGAGCCGTTTTCTCCATCTGTCATGAGATTTAAGGAAAATGGGGAGGAGGCAAAGCCCAAGAGTAGCGCAAGCACCAAGCCAATCCATGAGCTCTTCATTCTTCTCTGGTTTTTGTGTTCATGAATGAAAATCATTTGCTATTCGTGCTCTTATATATATTGGTCTTTATTTATTTGTAGCCATTTAAGTAATTCCATTTGATGTTCACCATCAATGGAAGTTCACTAATCATACCACATACTAGGCATATGAGTGAATGTTTTTCTTTTGGTTGGATATTTAAAGTATAAGCGTTATAAATTTGCAGTGCGTTAAATGTACGTCTATAAATTATAATTGGTCCTAATTGTGCATACATTGTAATTGGTTTCCAAATGACGGCAAGATTGTAATTGGTGAGAACTTGTACGTTGTTCTCAAAGTAGTGGCGAGGTCGTGGGTCGTGCCGTCAATTATGCATGTTTGTGTGTTAATTATGTTTGTACATCGTGACTGACTTCAAAATAGCTGTGAAATTGTTGTGTACATACTAATAATAAGCTCGATGCATGTCTAAATCCTAACGCATACGTTTGAAATTGCAATGCATGTCTATAGACCGTGGATGCTTAAGCATAATGTTGCTAGATTTCATTGTGAATAAAGTTATCATGAAACAAAAACAAAACAAAAAATAGAAAACAGGAGAAAGTAACACCATTTGTAGTTGATGAAGGCATTCTTTTCTCCCTCACTATTCATACCAATTACCAACCAACCATTGCGCGACAAAGGCTACATCTTTTATTCATCTTTCTCACGTAACTACCATTTCATGGCTTCATTTACATATTCTATTCAAGCTTCTACAATATCAAAGACCAGAAATTTAGGTGAAAATTTTGGCATTCTACATTACATAAACCACTACTACATCTGCAACTAGCTCATCGATCAACGATCTCTCAACTTCCCGACCTATTATGTCTATTTCGTCTCCCAAATTCAACCATACTGGGTCATTTTCCATCAGTTTCTCCAGATTGTCCTCGTTTGCATTGTCTTCCTCGCTCACCAGACGTTGGCAGAGAACATTTTTTAGTGCACTTCCGTTAATCCACTTGGGGGCAACTCTTTTGTTTGCAGGCCTCACCCATGGATGCGGATCAATGAATTGCTGGAACATCTGCAGAAGCCCTGATTTTATTCGGTCGAAGAGTAATCTCCTCTCAGGCTTTGGCCAAGAAGTCTGATCCCAGTACCACTTCTCAAGCTCTTCGAAAAGTAAAGGACTCACAGGACATTCTGGGGTGTGCCATGTGGCCAAGAAGGTATCCGGGTCAGCATTGTTTAAACCAGATTCGGTTAAAATATCAACCAAGTACAAAGACTCCCAGGTTTCTTCATCTCTGCCAAGTCCTATTTCTTCCGAAAACCCAGTAGAACCTTCATCATCTTCATCACTTGAGATTCCCATGGATCCCTCTGCATATGGTTCTGACTCCAACTTGAGTAACTGAAGCTGCATGCGAAGCCCTAACAACCGAAATGAAAATGAAAATTAATGTCAACATAAGGAATAGACTAACTAACTAAAAGAAAGGACAACCGAGGGAAGGCAAGGGAAAGGGATGATACTTGTAACAAACTCAAAATGGATTCAGTTCAACAACCAATTGAAATGGCAGACTAAATTACAAAATCTTCAACTCCCTGGTCTCCTTATCCGACATTTACACTTAGAAATTGCATACTCTCCTATGTATGTTTATTAATTAGAATGCAAAATCATCTCACTTCTCGCACATGGCATAATTGGAAAACAGCCAGGAACTAGGTTATTTTTATTACAGCACAAACATATTCATGGGGAAAGTAGCAATAGAAAAATAGAAAATAATCAATAAAAATGGTGTTCCACTTACCTTGCAGGTCAGCACTGAGACCCTCAAAGCATTCTGAAGAAGATGACACATCATCAGTAAAAGGAACTTCCAAAATTGAAACAGGACTAGGCTGTTCAGCCTCCTTGGAGCTTGCAGGAGATTGTATTCCAGGTACAGGGACAGAAGGGACTGCATCTTCAGCAGATAGGCTGATTGATGGTTCCTGTAAAATTAAAGAATTGTTTAAGAGCCAAAATATTCCTGCTGCAGGAAAGGAATTCAAAACAATTAAATGTGGCATACCCATACAGGATGATACATCTACTTGTTTGTACAAATCGTATATACTAACATAATAAACAGCAATCAACATGTCAATGAGTAATATGCAACACACTTCTTTTTTAGGAACAGCAAAATGAAATGATGAGTTTATAAGAATCAATTCTAAGGATTTCAACAGCAATAAGTCTCCAATAATTCTACATCACTGGCACACTGATAATATCCTAACATAATTAAAGAAAAAGGTTTAAACACAAACCTGTGGAACTAGGTTATCTTGGCGACCACCAGAAGAATTGCCTTCTACAGAAATGCGAGAAGATAATTCAGGAAGGAAAACATCAGAAGTTTCAGCCGGCATGGATGCATCTGCATCCACCAATTTTACAGAAGCTGGACTTGTATCCATGGCATTACTAGGCGATGACTCAAAAACTGCAATATCCGGCTGGGATTGATTGTTCTCCTCCAAGTCAGTTTTATCTTTCTTCTGAGTAGAATGATTGTCAGGTGAAATGTCAATAGCTTCCCTACTTTGGGAGCGAGAAGACAATCCTTTATTACTGGATCTAGAGTGTTTGCGAGCACCATCACTAATATCAAGATTACCCTTTACTGTAGGGTTTCTTTCATGCAGGACTGTCTCATGTGGCATCAGATACCTGTCATCATTAATAGTTTCACGGCGCATGCTCATTGTATAACTTCTAAATGCACTAGATGAAGCAGGAAGAGATTTTGATCTTGATAAACTGTTGATACATCCATCCTTCCAGCCATCCCTACTGCTGATACCAAGAGGTCCACCCCACCGTGCAGGTGCATCTTCAGTAGAAAATTTATCTCTAAATCCTGCCTCATCCATCACCGCATTCAAATTTTCAGTCCCCATTTCCTTCTCTGGGGCAGCAAGCATTTCAGCAAGTGTGCTTCCCCTGCTAACTCGCACTTCTTGCGACTTGTGAGTCATTTTCCACCTCTCTGAGAGTCTCTTCTTGGCCTCTCTACTAACAGATGTTTCAGCAGAGCATGATGATGAAGGCCTGGAGTGGTTATTCATGTGAAAGGAATGTTTGGAAGCCACTGACACCGCCTCTGATTCATTTGCAGATTCATTCTCAGACATGCTACAAGAACTCTCATCACCAGCATATCCTTTCAAACCAGAGGGTAAATGCACAGAACCAACGCCAAAGTTATCCCTCATTTGCCTTGTGATTTCCTTAGCAACTTCTCTAGACTCTCTAGACTTATGCCTCAAATGCCCATCATTGTCTTGGAAGCTTTTTCTTTCCCATGATTCTGCCCCCCTATTTCGAATCCTTGGAAATTCTGTGTGTTTCCTACCATCTAACATAGAAGCATGAGAAGAACAAGGTGATGAAATAGTATTGGTAGCATTCAACACCTTCCCGATGTTTGGTTTCAGAACAACTATCCTCGTAGGAGCGGCAGATTCATTTTTGGCTTCCAACTGGTTTACTGATGACTTGAGAGAACTATGACCTGCTTGTCTACTGTCACAATGGCTAGAAGAAGTACCACGATGCTTCTGAGGAGATTTGCAGTAATTTGTCCGAGTGGGTTCCCTGACTGGTCTCCAGCCAAGGTCAATTTTCTCATACTTCTGAGCTTCTGATGACTTCCCAGATGCTATCCGACCACAACGGGATTGCGGATCACCTTGCAGATCACGCAGATGCTTTGAGAACAATGAGTCTGGCTGCTGAAGAAACTTCAATAGTAGATCCTTGTTAGAATCCAGCACCTCAAGTGCATCATGGAATTCCTTTGAATCTTGCAGCCTCTCATCCGTTGAAAAACGTTTAGCATCCATGAATTTCTGCCGAACAAAAGCCATTTCAGCATCACTGAGCTTTGAATTAGCAGTCCCTCGGGAGGAATAACTACAATTATCTACTTTCGAAGTTTCGAAAACTTCAAACACATCCTTAAATTCTTGTTGCTCCTTTGAGTTATCCCTAGAAGAACGGCGGTCATAATAAATGCTATTTCTGTGCTCTTTCTCTACTGATCTTGTCCTTTGATGATAATTCTCTGAAACACTTTTTTGTTGTCTATGAGGCGGCTGCTGAGGTGGCAACCCGTCAAGGCCCATCAATTTAGCAATAACGCTTGGGGATCTCCTTCTGGATTCAGTTTCTCTCATCATCTCATCAGCTAATAATTTCTTTATTGGAGTTCCAACAGCTTGCTTTGAAGATCTCCACCTCGACTCAGCGGTGAACTGAAAGGGCAAAAGTAATACACTTAATCAAGAATGTCCAATTGTAATATTTATGTTCAAGCAATATAAGTCAAAATGAGGGAAGATACAGAGAAACCTTTTGGATCATTTCCACAAAGAAAGTCATACAGAAAAAAGAAATCAAAATTCAGACCATAAAGCTGAACTCGCAACTAAATGAGCTTACCGAGTCTTCACCTGTAGAGCCACTACTGCAAGAACTAGAATCAGAGGCCAATTTTGGAAGGTTTTTCTGTTTCTGAATGTGCCTATTTCCTTCAAACAAAACCATAGGACAAGTCAGGAAGGCCATTCCAAAGCGTAAAAAAAGTGAGAAGGATCTACTTCATGAAATTGATCAGCAATTAGACATTAAAATAATTAGAACCCAACCCAGTAAACAATCAGAGAGGGTTGGACAGTTCTTGGGAAAAATGGAAAAGCGAGAACAACCAAAGAAAGGAAATATGGCAATGTCTGGAAAACAGCATGCATAACAACAGGAAATTTCAATTTCTCCCTTTGACTAATCAAAAAAAGCTACTGAATTATATTTCATCATCTCCTAGAACTCATCATGGAAACAAAGGAATCATGGCAAGTTGGCAACACCACTATAGACAAATCACACACTTCACCAAAATTACAGAGACAACCTCAATACAACCTACATTGCATATTTGCATAGCTAGTTTTGGAAAGTAAATTAATAAAACAAATTAAAGTTTCTAATTAAATAAAATATTGTTAACTTTATGGATAAAATTATAAAAGAAAATTTCAGAAAAATTAAAAGTAATTATCAAGTTCCACATTTTTTCAGTTTCTTCAGTTGGAAAGGAAGAGATTAGAAGATTCCGCCCAAGTGAGCTCAATGGTTGAGCTTAATCTTCAAGTTTCGGAAACACAACGAAAAATAACAATTTTCGGCCAAAATCTGATTTTCTTTTCTTCCTTCTTTTCTTTTCTTTTCTTTTATTTTCTCGGAAACCAAACAGGTTTAGAATTTCAGACAGCTTACAAAACTGGAAAAAAAAAAACGATATATAAACATACAAAGCGAAAATTTGAGCATCAGACCTCCTCTAAAACCTCGTTCAGTGGCGGCGAATCTTTCTCCAGAGCTCCTATCAGGAATGCTCGTGATCTTAGACCTCCTTGGCCGCAACTTCTCCATTTTCACTCATTAAAAACGCTCCCAAACCTAAAAAAATGTTAAAAATTTCCAACAAAATAAAACAGTAAAGCGGAAGAAACGGAAATCGGAAAGACGCACGAGACGCGAAGGTTCCGAGAAAATCACACAGAAAACAGAAGAAGAAAAAACCCCTAAATTAAATTCCCAGCTCCTCACACAGAAAGAAAAATCAGAAAAGCCCAGATCTTGAACAAGAGAGAGAAAGAAAAGGTACGAGAGAGAGAGTGATGAAAAAGGCGTCCGTTACTGAATACAGAGGAAGAGAAGGAGGGCGTTGTGGGCATGAAGAGAGAGAGAGGTAGAGAGAGAGGTAGTGAGAGAGTGGGGGAGTGGGGAGGTTAGTTTGGTGTATTGCTTTCTTTTTTGGGAATTTTGAACTTTCAAATACCGATAGACTGACACAGGGGGGCTGAGCCTCTGCGCGGGCAAGGTGGTGTATGTCACTGTGGAAGGACTACGGTAAAGGGTGGGGGTGCAACAGGCTATAACTCCGCTGATCTTTTCCACGTGTCATTACTGAGATATGAACACGTCACTATCCTGCTTGGCCTTATTTGGGAGCTCTTGGTTTCTGTTCACGCTTTGTTTGCTTGGTCCTTTTTTGACAATTTTTTTTTCTGGCTTTTATGTTGTTTTCCCCTGTGGCCATGGGAGCTTTTACCTTGATGGAGAAAACTCAGGATTGGGTTTAACTGCACTACTTTGCAAGAAGAAATGTTTATGAGTAGGGTGAGAGGAGCCTTTTTTGGATGGTCCGAGTTGCTGATTTACAATTGAGTATCTAGTGTAATTTATGTAACAAGTTTGTAGTAATTGACACATAATGCAATCGGAAAAAAATGTATAATGCAATTGAAAAAATGTAATCTCTTAAAATTATTTTAAATTTGTCGTATCTGAAATCGACATTATAAACATCTTAATTGTTGAAATGATATCTTTTAAGCGAATAATAGATTTGGAAATGGACGTTATGGACATCCCAAATGTTCGGATGATGTTGGTTTATATACGATTGTCTTTACTTAAACATTATTTTGTTGGTGAAGAAAATTGCTAGAGATTAGTATACATTTCCAACAATATAATATTTGCAATTTTATCGTTCGTAATTATTGAAAATATACATTTCCGACAATAAGAACTGACGCGTCAATTAACAATAAACCATGCTAATTAATGTATCAAGCACATAAACATTAGGTACTAGCCTACCACATAATTTGATCCCCCAACATATCATTCTAACAATAGGATTTATAAGCTCAAGACTGCCTATCAATAATTTTTAATGATTGTGCGTATTAATATACAACACAATACATAAATACAATTGGATGAGTATAGATTATATTTTAATACAATCAATTTCCAAATTTGGGTGAGTATAAGTTGTATTAGATATGCACTAATTATGGACAAAGGCCATGTTAACATTGTCAATCTAACTCCATAAAAAATTTGTATCACTCTCTATCTATATATCCACCAAACCTGAATTTTCATCCTTTGGTTTAACAAATAATAAACTTTTCTATCAGATGGGGACCCTTTGCTATGTGCTGGCTCAGTGATTCATATATTTTATTAGTCTCCATGGCTTTGGATGATTGTGGCTCTATCATCTTTATGATATCTACAAGGACAGACCAAACCAAAAGAGTAATCTTTAATTCTCAATGCATTGAGCCGTTAGGATGGTCAAATGAATTTTTTTGAGGGTGTGGGTAAACTCTTATCTATATGGGTACAAATGAGTTTTATACCCATTCAGACACATCCTCAATTTTTGAAGGTTTATCCAAACCCTACCCATTGGACAATTGGTACCCATGAGATTTTACATTTATTTTCTCCTTTCAATTTTTTTTTCCTTATATTTCATTTTGTTTTAATTTCTAATTTTTTATACCTTTTAATTTATTTTGCTTTTCATTTTTCTTTTTACTTTTCATTTTTCTTTTACTTTTTTATATATTTTTTTACTTTCATTTGTCTTCAACTTTTTATTTTTAACTTCTAATATTTTTTCCTTTCAATTTTGTTTGCTTTTTTTTTTACTTTTCATTTTTTTCAAATCCTCTCAATTTCTATTGGAGTTTCTGTTATAATCCGTCTTGAAATTTAAAGTGAGAATTAGTAAATGACAAATTTACCCTTCTATCCTTAATTATCAAACTTTGTCGAGTTGATTAAGACTAGAGAATGAGTTATTTGAGAATTTGACTCCGAAAAACTTTCCAATTAAATGAAGAATGAGTAGTAAATGTCGAAATGGAATTCAAAACTTGAAAGAAAAAAAACTCGTTAGAAATTTTATTATAAACAATTTTTAAGAATTTATAAAACTCCCTTTAAATTATTTCATGGTTATGAAATCTTAAAAATTTTATAGTTTACGTTGATTTTGTTAAATCATTTAAAATGAATTATTTAAGTTCTTAAAAAAAATTGATGTTAATAAACATTTTTATGTATAATTTTTTTGATGAAAGATGAAAGAACTTATATTTAATTGAAATAAAGTAATTTTAAATAATAATACCTAATAAAGAATAATAATAGTAAGAATAAATAGAAAAAAAATTAGTAAAGGGAAGAAAGTGTTTGAAATTCATAGATAATTTGAAAAACAGATAAATAATATACTTTGAATTTAATGGGTATTAAATACTCTCAATACTCATGGGTAAACCCTTACACTACCCATTAGATGATGAGTAAATTTTTACCCATTTCAACAATAGCCTTGGGTGCATGTAGGAGAGGTCTAAGTCTTGTAGACTTGTAGTTGTGGGTTTTTTCTTATTTTTTTATTTTTGTTTTTGTTTTGTCAAGTTTGGTGGGGAGGAAACAAATGTCAAGCAATCGTGGGACTTGTGTGTTGTCAAAATTATATTATTCTCAGTGTTATTGGACCCTTCAATGGATAACAAGACCTAATTAAGAAATTTTCTTCCATACATTCCTTTTGGTATTGATACGAGATTCGTTATCAAGCTTAACAACTTCTCCGATGTAATTAACTTGGATATGATAATTTAAAAATTAAGGGAAAAAAATTCACTCAAATGTACAAGAGAATATATATAATTATAACTTAAATATAAAGCTATATCAGAATCATCTTAATTTAGGATTGATCAATACTTAAAATCTAGAAGAAGATTATAAATTTAAGTAGATAGTGTGATTTTACATGCATGAACATGAAGTTAAAGAAAAAAAAGTTGGTTAGCAAAAATATTAGAAGATGTGTCTTTTGTGTAGGAGCGAGGAGCAACCATACAAATGTGGTATGAAGACACAAAAAGGGCAAAGCATTGGGTGTGAATTACTCTACCACTACCAATATGATATGATATGACCCTTCAACCTTTGGTCCCCCAAAACTTGCATGATTTTGCTTGGAAACCTTTATTTCTGTGTAATATGGAATCCAAGTAAAAAGAATCATAACATGGAGATCATTGCTGTCCCCATAGAGTCCAAACCCTACCAATCTACCATATGGTTGACAAAAGCACTCTGCTTCATTTTAACTTGTCTATTTGCATCATCATCATCAAAACATCTTCTATGTGTTTGATTCAATTTTCTCTTCACTTTTGTGCTTCTTAATATGGCTAATCATCAATTTCTCTAGAAGCATGTGTAAAGCAGTAAAAGTTCGCAGCCTATACATGATCAACCCCCATTCATCTACCACCAATAGGGAATAGTTTCTTCTAGTAAAAAGAAAACAGAGAAATTCTTATTTTAGAGTAGTGAATTTCATCTGAACGAATATATATTGCTTTTAATTTAAGGGGTTAGTTTGATTGGCAATTTGAAAATACTTCAATTATAATGAACTATGTTCAATTTTTAGAAACTTTAAAAAGACTCGTTCGATTTTCAACCATTCTAAGAGAGTGAGCTTTCTAAACCATTCTAAGAGAGTGAGCTTTCTAAGCGCTAATAGTGTCCCATATTCGATTCCTACCAACTTCGCAAAGCCAAATTTTATTTCGACTCCTACATGGTCAATTTTTCAGACACTAGTATTGTTTCATTGGCAAGACGACGGTCAGATGAAGTGTAAACTCTAACATCAATGGGCCTAATTTTCACTTGACTTTAAAAGCTCTTCTTTATATTGTAGAAACAGTTTTTGGGATCTTACTTTCTTTCCTCTTTAGTGCAGAGCAGAGCTGTAGACGAAGGTCGGAGTTTTCCTTCTACTAAAATATGCTTGAAATTGGAAGGACTTAGTTGCCAATTGATGGAGTGTTGTACAATAATTAAAGGCAAAAGCTAAAGTTAAAAAACAAGATTGACTGGTTAGGTGCAAATCCACCATCATGCCTTTTGACGCCCGCAATTATCTGTTAGCTTTTGAAAAACAAGTGTCTTAGTGAATGCAAACTACACATGGCACAATCACATTGGCTAGCTTTCTAAGATTACAACACTAATTAGACTGCCTAGGCAGGCCTGCAGGCTCCCTAATTAGAAAATATATTCTGATCGATCACATTATCTTAACTTAATTAACCATCAAAATCTCACCACTAACTGGTTGCAAATAGCCAGACACCTATAAGTACATATTTAACCCCAAACCCAGTCTTTGTCTCCAATTACTAAACCTCCTGAGCATTGGTTTGGTTTGGATTAGCAACAAAACTAGGACCGATAAACAGAGTCATATCATCTAGCTACTCTCTACTCTCTAGCTAGCTGACTCATAATTAAAATATGAAGAGAAAAAGAAAAAACCATGGCTAATATGTTTCTAGAAAATTTAAACCTGCTTTTGGTAGGTCTATATATATTTTTGTGTTGTACTTTCAAAATCTTTGGGTGCATGAAGCCATGAACACTGGAAATAAATTTGAACACGCAAAGCAGGGAGGTAGGAGAGAATCTTAACTAGAGTCCCGATTCTAAAATTTGTAGGATCACTTAATAACAAACTGTCATGTTATACCGATTTGGCAATGTAAATATTGTCTGAATGCTGGGTTGGATTGTTTTCTCTCCACCATGCATATTTTATTTTTTATTTTTTATTTTCTCTTGTAACTTTGTATTAAATTTGTATGTATTATGTTAAACATAATACTATACCAATTTACCACATACATATAAAATTTCTAAATTTTAGCTACTTTTTATTTTATTTGCCTATTTTTTTTTTGTAATTTTCTTCTTTTCTTTCTTAATTATAAATATTCCTAAGATATATTTAATTCATATTTTGAAAGGATTCAGCTCTTAATTTCTGTTTCCTTACTTTTTTTTTTCTCATTTATTTGCAATGATAGTGGAGTTTATATTAACTTTATGAAAATATTGTTTTATTAGATTTAAGAATATAAATATATAGATCATATATATAGTGTTTATACAAATAAATAGAACAAAAATAAAGTTGCAATTTTTTTTTTTTGAGAATCCACTGAAAATGGTCTTTGGAAATTTATTAAAATGTAAAATTATGTATAAGCATGTTTCAAAATTTACGATAATCAATAAATAAAATTTTATCAATTAAGAGCATTTGTAGAAAGAAAAAATGATTAGGCTCCTCTGATGTTAAATCATGGCTACGCCAATATATATATATATATATATATATATATATATAACCACATCAAAATTGGGTTTATTTTCATTTCTTATACTAAACACATTTTACATTAGTATAATTTATATTTCAAGAATGAAAGTTCGAACTCCACGTAGAGAAAATGAAAACACATCTGTTTTACTTACCATGCCCCGAGTTCAAGCAAAGTTTTTTTAAGAGTAAATCATTGTTACATCCTTAATAACTTTTAGTTTTATTTAAAACCTTTAATACTTGTATATTAAACAAAATAAGACCTTACTTCAATTTTTTTTTTATTCAAAAGCCCCTAAACAGAAATTATAAGTAAGAAATTCCACATGTGCCCTTTTTTTGTCCTTTTTACCCCATGTGCCCCTTAGTGTTTGATTTCTTTGACCTCTTGGAGCCTTTATTATATTATACATATAATAAATATTATATATATATATTTTATATAGTTACGATTGAATTTTTTTCTAGAAAAAATAAAATAAAATCCGTATTGTCTGGGGTTCAACGGTAGGGTATAGAATTTTTTTTTGGGGGGTTGGTGGTGTGGAGATGGTGGTGAAAACTCGTACGACATAGGGTTTAATTCTTGAATTTTGGTACAAACTCGTACGACATAGGGTTTAATTCTTGAATTTTGGTACAAAATTCAAGAATTAAACCCTAAACTATACGAAATTAATCAAATTATTTAATATCGGAAGATAAAGAATTTTTAAATTTAAAAGTATTTTTGAAGAATTACTGCTTTTAATTATCTTACTTTAAGTTAGATTAGATATTCATATTACTTTTAAAATGCTCAAGTGAAAAAAAATATATAAATAGGAGTAATATTTTAATAATCCTCAATATAATCTTATAATAAAAAAATAAAAAGTAATGTTGAAATCATGATAAATTTTGGTAAGTGATTTTTAGATTGTTGTTGGATTAGTTTACAATTAGATGGCATTAGTTGTAATTTATATAAAAACTATGGTCTATTTTAAATTGTATAGTCATTTGACTAGTCAAAGGACCTATGAGTTTAATTTTTATATTTGCAAGTTTTTGAATAAATTTACATGTTAGTAAGGACCTATGAGTTAATTGCCCTTTTTTTTATCATCTTGTGCAACATGCATCGATACAAATGGGGCAAGGTCATTCGGGTGCACTTGGGACAGGAAAAAAAGGGGTAAAAAGTTTACCGAAATTTACCAGATTCATGTAATTGTCCAAAGTGAGAATCCCAACTATCCAAGCACGTATATATTTACAAGTTTGATGAGGGCCACAGCCACTTGAATTATTGTAAAGCAGTGAAGGAAAATAAGGCATATATATGAAGCCATGAGCCATGACACTTGAAGTAACATTACAGAGCTGGCTGTGGCTGGAGAGATCGAATCCCGTCAAGAGCGGGGTGTGACTCAAATCAACACCAGAACCCAAGAAAAAAAAAAATCTTTCAAGATCATTATATGGTGGGAATTGAAAGGAATTTAAATATAAAAAGTCCTTGTATTTCGGTCTGTGTCATCCATGAATGGGACATCAACTCTTCACATGTATGTATACAGATATGGGGAGCCATTGATTTCATGAAGCTCCATGGAGCGTCCCTTAGTATGATTGCTTCTGGCTAGTTCATCTTTGATGTGTCACATCTATGTGTTGATTGGAGATTAGACTCATTAGAGCCTCTACTAAAACGTTTGGTTAGTCATAAAAAAGTTTGAGAATGGTAAATTGGTTTATTTTCTCCAAAACATAAAATAAACATGGTCAAGGAAATAAAGAAGTATTTTCCGGTTAATTTTCGAGCATTTCCAAACATTGGGAAGGAATTTCTCTTTCCATTTAGTGAAAAAATAATTCAAACATGAGAACTATTTCAAAATTAGAAAGAAAAATATCACTTGTGTGAGCACTTATGTGATTCCTTATGGAGTTATTCTGTTATTACTTAATTATTACAAAGAAAAGTATCACTTGTGTACTTACTTAAAAACACCTATGTGATTCCTGATGGAATTCTACTGTTATTAATTAGAATTAGTGATGTTAATTGTTGTTTTCTTCCTTGAATATGAATTTATGATCATGAAGTAAAACGGAAATGTGGTTACAAATAAAAAGTAAATCACATGACTTTAATTCACTTTCACAGAAATTGTGAAGGTACTTGGGTCTGGCTTTTCGGTCTTGTACCATGTCAGGACCCGTCCCAAATATCCCCGGGATTAACGCAAGATGTGTCTGATCCCGTCTGATACGAAGTATCAGAGAAGAGAAATTTCCGATTTTAGCCCCACCACGCTTTCAGAGTACGCCAGGATCAGGAGGAGAAATATGATGTCTCGGTCTCCGCTACAGCCCGCATCCGCAATCAACCTGAAGGGCATTAAAAACCACGAAAAACTGTGAGTGGACAAAACATATAATTTTATAAAATCATTTTCACGGAAAGAAGATTTATTTATGCCCTTCACTAAAAAACATGCATGCATTCGAAAACCAGTTAATCAAAATGAAACCATTAGGACCTTAGCCCAAAACACCAAATCAAGCACATGAGAACTCAGTCCAAATCAAATACATGTGAGACTCAGCCCAAATCACATCACGTGGGTTTCAACCCAAAACCATTACCAGTGGGGCTCAGCCCAAAACCAATCTTCGGTAACCCTGATGCCTGACATCTGAGATGTCACAATCAATACCAGTGTCACTATTCCAAGTTACGCGTGCTACCCGGGGTCTCAAATCCCAAGTGTAACGACCCGAACCGAAAATAATAATATTTTAATGTAAAAAGACTATTTTGCCCCTAAAGGGGGGAAACTTTGACTTTTGACCCGGGAAATAATTTGGACTTTGACCTATGACTATGACGTAGGTCGGGACGTCACGAATCCGTAGACAGGCGGCACGCCGAAATCGGAGTTCGTATGAAGAAGTTATGGTCAAGGAAGCGTTTTAGCGGAATTTACGAACCGAGAACAACGGAATAAAATATTAATTTATTATGGGAATCCGTGCAAATTCAGATTTGAATTAAAATAAGTGGATGAGTGACAAGTGTCACCCATCCAAGTCCATACTATTCCAATAAAGCAACATTACACTATTCCTTCATTTTATAATCATTTATTTTTCCCTCCATTTAATCCCAGCCGTTGGATCCCTACCCAAATGCATCTCAGCCTTCCATTTTCCTCTGTTTTTTCTTCTTCATGCACGATCACTCCCTATTTTCTCTCAAACACACACAAACACATCCAGCCCCCCCCCCCCCCCTAAACCGTGCATCTTCTTCCCATTTTCTCTCCACCCAAACACACAAACCAGCCGCCCTCATCGCACCAGACGACCACCCACAGCACCACCATCATCTGCTCCTCATCACCGTGCATCACCGGCGACCGCCACCCCATTTTCCTGCCCCGAACTACCGTGCAAACTCAGACCCGAAACACAGAGGAATCGGGTCCAAGAAGCAAACCACGACATCCACACCACCTCGACGCAAGGGAAGCTCTAGTCTACACCGTGAGGACCCCAGGAGCGTAACTGGACGACGGCGAAGCCTGCGGCGGCGACACGGCGGCGGTAAGGCCGAAAACCCGAGAACCCCGTCTTTCTTCCCTGTTTCGAACCAACCTGTTTTGATGCTAGGAAATCGATTATTTGGTGATAGAAATGTCCTAGGGTGAGAGATGAGTTGATTGGGACCGGTTTGGACGACGGAGACGGCGTGGATCGCCGGAGACGACGATCGGACTTTGACCGTGAGGTCAGCGACGGACTGGTGAGTTTCTTCTAGTTTTCTTCCTGTTTTGAGGTTGTAGAACCATAGAACAGACCTAGACGACCCTATAGGTATGAACCCCGTCGAAAATGGTGGCTGGAATCGTACGGTGGAATCGGGTCAAGCCGTGGGTCGACGGCGACCCGGTTCCAGTCAGACGGGCTGACCCGGTACTGTAGCATGATGACGTCATCATGCTAACGTCACTTCTGACGTCATCCTGTCAGATGTTGTCAGACCAGGGACCAATTAGAACATGCCACGTGTCACCTGACAAGTGTCAGTGATGACGTCAGCATGACGTCATGCTGATGTCAGCATGATGTCACTGCTGACGTCAGTAGTACTGTAGTAGCGTTGACCCACGCGTTGACCAGGCGCGTGGGGGCGCGTGTGAACAGTAATTTTGGTGAGGTCGGTACCATTTTCAAGGTTTCGACTATACGGATCCAATGGAGGTGGTTTCGTGTCGATCGGAGATCGTTAGATTAGTCAAAATGGGGTTTGAAGCACCGGGAATAGTGCCCGGGATGCGATTTTGAGGCGGATCTGTTCTAGGGTCTTGGTATTGATGTTATAGGGTCCTTAAGTAACCCTCAGGTATAAAAATACAGGTTTTAGAGATCGTTGAGCAGCAAGGACCGAGTGTGAGTGGGCTGTTTGATTTATAAAAGGCTTGCATGCATAAACTGTTTTACTATTTCCACTTATGATTTCGATGAGTCTTATATGAACTGTTTATATATGCTATTACAATGTTTTGGGCATGAGACCCGTCTGGATTATATGTGGATTTTGTTTAGGATGTCCGGGGGGACATAGGGTAAACTATACTGTTATTGTACTGTACTTTCCTACCTGTGTATATTGTCTCCTCTAGGGAGGGTCGTTGGCCTGGGTGGACCCTGGAGTAGTCACGGGGCCCTGACTGAGTGGAGTTGACCCCCGTTGGGCTGCTTACTCTCAGGAAGGCATGTTCATATACCTCGGGCAGTGACCGGGATACCGGGAGCTGATGTACCTAGAGAGTCTCGGGTGTGAGACCCTGAGTGGCAACGCGTAGCCTTAGAACCGTGACATCATTTGGGTTGGGTTTTACAGTGCACTGATATGTTAGTTTCTCCTTTCGATTATTATTGTGGTTTTATGGTTATGATTTCATTATAATATTATGTTTTCACTGCATGCAAGATTTGGAAAACGGAGGGGTAAAACCTTATGATTATTTTATTATTAAATTGATTTATAAACTGTTATTTTTGGCCCACTCACCCTTGTTTTACTGACCCCTCCAGACCCTGACACGAAAATAGAGGAGGAGGACCCGGAAGCGGAGGCAGAGGTTTAGTTTGCTTAGTTGTGCACCTGTACACCCACTTGTGGGTAGGTTGAGCACCGAATAAATGTACTCTGACTATTGTGCTCACGTGTTGTATTTTACTTTCCCTTGTCTGACAGTATCGCTTTAAACACTGTTGTAGTACGTTATCTATCTATTTAAGTATTCGATTTTTATTTAAGGGTAATTTTGGTATGTTTAGAGTCATTTTCAGACGGGAGCGGGGCACGTCCCCGGGTGGTCCCAGTGGGATTGGGACGGGTCCTGTCAGCTTGGTATCAGAGCATTAGGATTAGCAGTTAGAGTACTAGGTTAGCGGTTTGTACTTTGTACATGGTCGCTTTCGATGTCTTTTAACCTGTTTGCCTCTTAACAGTTGGATATGCCTCCCCGACGTGAACCCCGTGCACATGTTGACGAGGGCAATGGAGGGAATGGAGACACTACGAGCATTGAGCGGGCCCAGCGCCTGGGTGCTACGCACTTTAGTGAAGGGACCGACCCAGAGGAAGCACACCAGTGGATTGACCGCTGGGAGAGGATTTTCGAGGTCATGCACTGTCCACCAGAGGAGCGTGTCGTACTGGCGACCTTCCTACTGGATGGGAGCGCCTATCGATGGTGGCACAACCTTGTCCTGGCCGGCTAGACCGTTCATACCATTCCATGGGAGACCTTCCGGGAGCGGTTTCTCAACCAGTTTTATCCACGGTCGTTTCGCAACGCCCGTGAGGCGGAGTTTCTGCAACTCCGGCAGGGAGACCAGACTGTAGCAGAGTACGAGGAGACCTTCCTGATGTTGTCTCGCTTTGCTGAGAACTTCGTGATCACCGAGGATGATCGATATCGCAGATTTGAGTGGGGCCTGCGACCTGAGATTCAGGCGATGGTGACTGCAACGCCCTTTGCTACCATGAGGGATCTGACTGATGCGGCGACCAGGGTTGAGAACAGTATCCTGGCACGTCAGCGAGCTGAGGGGGAGACACGGCGACGTGATCGCCCACACTTGGGATTCTCGGGCCGTCGGGGCTCGAAGGGAGGACATTCTGGTGGATCTTCATCTTCTGGCAGCCGAGGACGTTCTGGTCAGTTCAGGAGTCCTCAGCGGTCTGGACAGCGTTCTGGGGCTTGGCAGCAGCCGTACTCACCGATGAGCATCTCACCGGGAGGATACTCGGGTCGACTTAGGGAGGTCACTTGCTGCGCTTGTGGTGAGCCGGGGCACTATGCTTCTGATTGTCCACTGATTCGGGGCAGCACTATGCCAGCACAGAGCTCAGTATCTCAGACTGACAGCAGCCGGACACGCGGTGTTGTGCGTGGCCGTGATCGAGGAGCTAGAGGACGGGGACGACCTGCAGAGTCTATGGCTCGTTTCTATGCTGTTACCTAGCAGCAGGCCAGATCCATTCTGGGAGTGTTGACAGGTACTGTACATATTTGTGGCATGGTTGTTCGTGCATTGATGGATTCGGGGGCAACTCATTCTTTTATTTCACCGCGTTGTGCGGGTCTGTTGGGCTGTGAGGTGACCACACTTGAGCACGAGATGGGTGTGGGGACACCGATGGGTGTGACCTACCAAGTGAACCAGGAGATACGAGCTTGTCCTGTGGAGATTGAAGGAATCGAATTTCCAGCAGATTTGATTCTTATGAATGTGCACGACTTTGATGTGATACTTGGAGTTGATTGGTTGTCGGAGTACAATTCACTCATCGACTGTAGTAACATGCGATTGACTTTAAGAGGTTTGGGATTGCCGGAAGTGATATTTCAGGGAGAGTGTGGCGACGCATCACCCAAGGTAATATCTGCACTCACAGCTACAAAACTTTTACAGAAGGGGTGTCAGGATTATCTTGCTTATGTGGTAGAATCTACGGATGAATCTTTGAGGATTGAGGATATTCCGATTGTGCGGGAATTTCCTGATGTATTTCCAGGGGATTTACCTGGATTACCACCACCCAGGGAGATTGACTTTACGATCGAGTTACTCCCTGGGACTCGACCGATTTCACAAGCACCGTATCGTATGGCACCGGCAGAGCTATGGGAATTGAAAATCCAATTACAGGAACTGGTGAATCTAGGGTTTATCCGACCCAGTACATCACCATGGGGAGCGCCGGTCTTATTTGTGAAAATGAAGGAGGGTAGTTTGCGGTTGTGTGTGGATTATAGACAGTTGAACAAGGCTACGGTAAGGAATCAGTACCCCTTACCCAGGATCGATGATTTGTTTGATCAGTTACGAGGAGCACGATATTTCTCCAAGATAGATCTGAGGTCAGGATACCATCAACTGAGAATAGCCGAGGGGATGTTCAGAAAACAGCTTTTCGAACGAGGTATGGGCATTATGAGTTCTTGGTGATGCCCTTTGGACTGACGAATGCACCCGCTGCATTCATGGACTTGATGAATCAGGTCTTTCGAGCGTACTTGGATAAATTTGTGATCGTGTTTATCGACGACATCTTGGTGTATTCCAAGAGTGTCAGGGCTCATGAGAAGCACTTACGAATGGTATTGGGTAAACTACGACAGGAGCAGCTATATGCCAAGTTGAGCAAATGTCAATTTTGGCTAAATAGTATTGGATTCTTGGGTCACATTATATCACCCGAAGGGATAAGTATGGATCCTCAGAAAACGGAGGCTGTGACAAATTGGCCAAGACCGACCACGGTGACGGAAGTGCGAAGTTTTGTTGGGTTAGCAGGCTACTATCGGAGATTCGTGGAGGGTTTCTCCTAGATTGCCGCACCATTGACTCGGTTAACCCGGAAAGGGGTGAAGTTTGTGTGGGACGATCAGTGTGAATAGAGTTTTCAGGAATTAAAGTTCCGATTAACCACTGCACCTGTCCTTGCATTACCAGACAGCAGTGGAGAGTTCGTGGTATATAGTGATGCATCGCTGCAGGGCTTGGGTTGTGTATTGATGCAGAATGGAAAAGTGATTGCTTACGCATCCCGGCAGCTGAAGACGCACGAATTGAACTACCCTACTCATGATTTGGAATTGGCAGCGGTGGTTCATGCCCTAAAGATCTGGAGACATTATTTGTTCGGTGTGACATGCCGAATATTCACCGATCACCAGAGTCTTAAACATCTGTTCACTCAGAAGGAACTCAACATGAGACAGCGGAGATGGTTAGAATTGTTAAAGAATTATGATTGTACCATCGAGTACCATCCTGGCAAGGCAAATGTCGTAGCTGATGCACTTAGTAGGAAGTCGGCGGGATCAGTTGCGCATTTGAGATTGGTGTATCTTCCTTTGTTGGTGGAACTTCGGAAGAGCGGAGTGATGTTAGGGATGGACGATCAGGGAGCCTTGTTGGCTAGCTTTCATGTGCGACCCGTGTTGGTCGACAGGATCATCGAGGCTCAACTACAGGACCAGATACTCCGTGACTACAGGAACGAGGTTGAATTCGGACAGAGACAAGATTTCTCCATCCGGGGTGATGGAGCATTAGTGAAGCTTGGGAGATTGTGTGTACCTGCGGTACCAGAGTTGAGGAGAGATATTTTAGACGAGGCCCACAGTTCGGCCTATGCTATGCATCCAGGAGGGACAAAGATGTACCGTACTCTCCGGGACTATTATTGGTGGCCAGGGATGAAGAGGGAGATAGCTGAGTTTGTCAGCAAATGTTTGATCTGTCAGCAGGTCAAGGCAGAACGGCAGCGTCCATATGGGGCTATGCAGCCACTTCCAATTCCGCAATGGAAGTGGGATCATATTACAATGGACTTTGCCTTCAAGTTACCGAAGACAAGGAGTGGATTTGACGGGGTCTGGGTGATAGTGGACCGGTTGACTAAATCAGCGCATTTTCTGCCTGTACGTGAGACGTACAAGCCCATCCGTTTGGCCCAGCTATTCATTAATGAGATCATCCGACTACACGGTATCCCAGAATCGATCGTGTCGGATCGGGATCCGCGTTTCACATCCAGGTTTTGGAGGAATCTACAAACTACTTTGGGTGAGAAATTGCACTTCAGTACGGCATTCCACCCACAGACCGACGGACAGTCTGAAAGGACAATACAAACTCTCGAGGACATGATGAGAGCTTGTGTGTTGCAATTCCAAGATTCGTGGGCTGATCGATTGCCATTGATGGAGTTTGCCTACAATAATAGCTACCATGCGAGTATAGGGAAGGCACCCTATAAGGCACTGTATGGTCGACAGTGCAGAACACCGGTATGCTGGATGGAGATCGGAGAAAGAACCGCAGTGGGGCCGGATCTGATGGATATGACCCAGGAGACAGTTCGGGTTATTCGGGAGAGACTGAAGGCGGCCCAGGATCGTCAGAAGAGCTATGAGGACCGACGGAGCCGAGATATGGAGTTTGAGGTTGGTGACTTTGTTGTTTTAAAGTTATCGCCGTGGAAAGGAATTATCCGATTTGGACGACGTGGGAGATTGAGTCCTCGTTATATCGGGCCATATGAGATTGTCGAGCGGATTGGTCCGGTGGCTTATCGTTTAGCACTACCTTCGGAGCTTTCCCGAGTACATGACGTATTCCATGTATCTATGCTACGGAAGTACCTTCGGGATGACTCTCATGCACTGCCAGAACAACCACTGGAACTGATGACAGATTTAAGTTTTGAGGAACGGCCAGTGCAGATTCTGGATAGGAAGGAAAAGGTCTTAAGGAACAAGACGATTTCATTGGTTAAGGTGCTATGGCGGAACCACGAGGTGGAGGAAGCGACATGGGAACCCGAGGAATTGAAGAGAGGGCAGTACCCACACTTGTTTGAGTAAATTTCGAGGACGAAATTTCTGTAAGGTGGGTAGATTGTAACGACCCGAATCGAGAATAATAATATTTTAATGTAAAAAGGCTATTTTGCCCCTAAAGGGGGGAAACTTTGACTTTTGACCCGGGAAATAATTTGGACTTTGACCCATGACTATGACGTAGGTCGGGACGTCACGAATCCGTAGACAGGCGGCACGCCGAAATCGGAGTTCGTATGAAGAAGTTATGGTCAAGGAAGCGTTTTAGCGGAATTTACGAACCGAGAACAACGGAATAAAATATTAATTTATTATGGGAATCCGTGCAAATTCAGATTTGAATTAAAATAAGTGGATGAGTGACAAGTGTCACCCATCCAAGTCCATACTATTCCAATAAAGCAACATTACACTATTCCTTCATTTTATAATCATTTATTTTCCCCTCCATTTAATCCCAGCCGTTGGATCCCTGCCCAAATGCATCTCAGCCTTCCATTTTCCTCTGCTTTTTCTTCTTCATGCACGATCACTCCCTGTTTTCTCTCAAACACACACAAACACATCCAGCCCTCCCTAAACCGTGCATCTTCTTCCCATTTTCTCTCCACCCAAACACACAAACCAGCCGCCATCATCGCACCAGACGACCACCCACAGCACCACCATCATCTTCTCCTCATCACCGTGCATCACCGGCGACCGCCACCCCATTTTCCTGCCCCGAACTGCCGTGCAAACTCAGACCCGAAACACAGAGGAATCGGGTCCAAGAAGCAAACCACGACATCCACACCACCTCGACGCAAGGGAAGCTCCAGTCTACACCGTGAGGACCCCAGGAGCGTAACTGGATGACGGCGAAGCCTGCGGCGGCGACACGGTGGCGGTAAGGCCGAAAACCCGAGAACCCCGTCTTTCTTCCCTGTTTCGAACCAACCTGTTTTGATGCTAGGAAATCGATTATTTGGTGATAGAAATGTCCTAGGGTGAGAGACGAGTTGATTGGGACCAGTTTGGACGATGGAGACGGCGTGGATCGCCGAAGACGACGATCGGACTTTGACTGTGAGGTCAGCGACAGACTGGTGAGTTTCTTCTAATTTTCTTCCTGTTTTGAGGTTGTAGAACCATAGAACAGACCTAGACGACCCTATAGGTATGAACCCCGTCGAAAATGGTGGCCGGAATCGTACGGTGGAATCGGGTCAAGCCGTGGATCGACGGCGACCCGGTTCCAGTCAGACGGGCTAACCCGGTACTGTAGCATGATGACGTCATCATGCTAACGTCACTTCTGACGTCATGATGACGTTATCCTGTCAGATGTTGTCAGACCAGGGACCAATTAGAACATGCCACGTGTCACCTGATAAGTGTCAGTGATGACGTCATGCTGACGTCAGCATGACGTCAGTAGTACTGTAGTAGCGTTGACCCACACGTTGACCAGGCGCGTGGGGGCGCGTGTGAACAGTGATTTTGGTGGGGCCGGTACCATTTTCAAGATTTCGACGATACGGATCCAATGGAGGTGGTTTCGTGTCGATCGGAGATCGTTAGATTAGTCAAAATGGGGTTTGAAGCACCGGGAATAGTGCCCGGGATGCGATTTTGAGGCGGATCTGTTCTAGGGTCTTAGTATTGATGTTATAGGGTCCTTAAGTAACCCTCAGGTATAAAAATACAGGTTTTAGAGATCGTTGAGCAGCAAGGACCGAGTGTGAGTGGGCTGTTTGATTTATAAAAGGCTTGCATGCATAAACTGTTTTACTATTTCCACTTATGATTTCGATGAGTCTTATATGAACTGTTTATATATGCTATTACAATGTTTTGGGCATGAGACCCGTCTGGATTATATGTGGATTTTGTTTGGGATGTCCGGGGGGACATAGGGTAAACTATACTGTTATTGTACTGTACTTTCCTACCTGTGTATATTGTCTCCTCCAGGGAGGGTCGTTGGCCTGGGTGGACCCTGGAGTAGTCACGGGGCCCTGACTGAGTGGAGTTGACCCCTGTTGGGCTGCTTACTCTCAGGAAGGCATGTTCATATACCTCGGGCAGTGACCGGGATACCGGGAGCTGATGTACCTAGAGAGTCTCGGGTGTGAGACCCTGAGTGGTAACGCGTAGCCTTAGAACCGTGACATCATTTGGGTTGGGTTTTACAGTGCACTGATATGTTAGTTTCTCCTTTTGATTATTATTGTGGTTTTATGGTTATGATTTCATTATAATATTATGTTTTCACTGCATGCAAGATTTGGAAAACGGAGGGGTAAAACCTTATGATTATTTTATTATTAAATTGATTTATAAACTGTTATTTTTGGCCCACTCACCCTTGTTTTACTGACCCCTCCAGACCCTGACATGGAAATAGAGGAGGAGGACCGGGAAGCGGAGGCAGAGGTTTAGTTTGCTTAGCTGTGCACCTGTACACCCACTTGTGGGTAGGTTGAGCACCGAATAAATGTACTCTGACTATTGTGCTCACGTGTTGTATTTTACTTTCCCTTGTCTGACAGTATCGCTTTAAACACTGTTGTAGTATGTTATCTATCTATTTAAGTATTCGGTTTTTATTTAAGGGTAATTTTGGTATGTTTAGAGTCATTGTCAGACGGGAGCAGGGCACGTCCCCGGGTGGTCCCAGTGGGATTGGGACGGGTCCTGTCACCAAGTCTCCCCAGGGTCCACTCAGGCCAATGACCCGCAGATCAATGACCCTCCATGGGGGGAGGTTTTAACCTCTGGCAATCTCTGCTCCTGAGTCACTATACGGACCGGTAGCTCCGTGCAATGACCCCTCGCAGGCAATTGCCCCATGACTACTTCAGAATACTACGAGACATCTGGAGGAGACAATCCGCCACTCCAAGATACTACGAGATGTCTGGAGGGTATACGTTCATGAGGATGGTATACGGAAAACCATTTTACAAATAATTCGAAACCATTCAAAGGGCCACGCCCGGGTTTTCCATAAACCATCGTAAATCCAAATCCATTTGGGTCCTTGACCCAAAATCATGTTTATAAACCATAACCGTTCCTCATGCCCGATATCATAACCAACTGGACCTCAAGCCCAAATTCGTAAACCAACGGGGCTCCTAGCCCGATCGTATAACTCAAATGGGCCTCTAGCCCGAATACTCGTGAAATCAAATGGACTCCAAGTCTGAGGGTTTCCAATCAAATGGGTCTCATGCCCGATTTCATATTTCCAAATCCAAAACTCATTCCTTAAATCACCACAGAAAACACAGCACGTATAGGCACGACATAAAACCGTAAATCTCGAAATGCGTGCAAATACGTAAATACTAACTACCACCAACATATGTACTCATGGAATCACAAAAAATGTTCATTAAAGCATATAAAATAGTTATGCATGTATCAATTTAGAAAGTAAGGTCCACTCACAGATCGTCCGAAGCCGCGCCTCGATACGCATGTCATAAGCCTTTCCCGGGCCAATCGTCATCTCCGGGGTTCCCGAACCTATCCAAATCGTAAAAGAGGGTTACTAACTACTTAAATAACCCCTCATTAAAGCCCCATAATTTTCTCGAATTTCTAACTATTTTTAACGTCGATCCTAAACCTTCGGACCTCCCGAACTCTATCGAGACAATATCCGATCGACTCGGAACCAGTCCCAAAATATTTGTTACATCGAATAGATAATTTTACATGTTGGTACCTTCCCTATATAGTGTTGAACGTGCCCCCACGTGCCGCCCAAAGGCGTTGCGCGTGTGGCTCACACGCCAGCACAGTAGCATCTTCAACCTTGCGATAAAACCGGTCCGAACCGATTCTGCAATTCCGGTCTCAATTTCGTCCAATCCAATCCTAATCTCTTTGTTTCAATCCTAGCAACCTTCCTATATAATTAGAACCAAGAAAAACGGTCTAAATCTACCCGTTCAAAACTTCCTCCACGGCTCTGTTTTTCCCGGCCATCCTTAGGGCGGCTCAGCCACTCTCCTCCATCCAAAGTCCGTCCTACCCAATTATCTAAACCTAATAAACACTCCCCTAACCTCATACCAAGTTCCTAATGTCCCAATGGAAAATGGAAATCAAAAGCATAACTAGGCCACGGGTTTACCTCTCCTCCGCTGTGGACGGCGGTCCTACTACCTCCTTTCCGTTCCTTAGCTCCACAGAACTACTCTATCTCTCACTCAACCTCCCGAGTCCACTCAAGCACGGATTGAAAAGGTTTTGGGGATTGTTTTTGGGTGAGATCGAGGAAAATGTATGAAATGAGGAAATGGGGATATGCATGTATGTAATCATACTGGGCAATGGATGAGTGACATTTGTCACTCATCCATTGGGCTTGCACAAACATCTGGGCCCACACTCAGGACAAAAGTTCCATTTTGCCTCGTAAAACGTGTCATCATAAATAGTTCATCGGAACTTCCGTGAATCGTAACTTCTCCATCGAATGTCCGATTTCGACGTGCAGCCTGTCTATGGACTCGTGACGTCCTGATCTACGTCACAGTCATCGACCCTCAGCCGTTGGATCTCCTGGGTCAAAAGTTAACTTTTTACCCTCGTTTAGGGGCAAAATCATAATTTCGCCTTGAACGTCCGTTAATCCTCGGCTAATCCCCGATTAGCCTCACTAATCCATAATTAGTCTTAATTCATCCTTAAAATTAGGGACGGGTCGTCACATACCATACATAAGAGACATACTTTGTTTGAAATTCAAACTTATTTGCTATCTTTGCCTTATAATTGGGTAGGGTCGGGTAAGCCCGGCTTAAAATTTTTGGGCTTGGGCTGGGTCTATTTCGTAATTTAAAATATATCGCGTCGGGTCGGGTGGGCTTGATCATAAATATGAAAGCCTATGCCCTTTGCCGGGCCAGGTTCGAGCTAGGCTTTTATCAGGCTTTATGGGCCGGGCCACCACATACTCATAAACTAACAAAAAAAAATTTCATTCATATGTAGAGGGTCCATAATCCTCCTAGTGGGCTTGACTAGTGACCTAAAAGTAACTAGTCCATTCCTTGGAGTCTGAGTCTCGGTTGTTGCCACTTCTAATTAATGTTCCTCTTCCATTGTTTTTAATCCTTTTTGGACTTCCTGGTGCTCCAATTGGTGTACATGAATCTTATTTTTGTAGAACGGTGGAACTTTAGAGTTGTGTCTCTGTCATTGTTCTTCCCGAGGGAAAACCTCAGGGTTTGTTGTGCGATAGCCACCATCTGGTCATTGTTGATTGGAAACATGCACTTCATTTTCATCCATTTGAACCTGCCAATGAAGTCCTCTTCAATCTCATGCTCACCTTGACTGAGGGCAATCAGGTCGATGATAGTGATTTTGGGCTCAATCATATAGAATTCCTCATAGAACTTGGCTTCCATTTGCCCCTAATATGGATGGATGCCTTTGGTAATGAAGTGTACCAAGAAAAAGCGTCCCCAGACGAGGAACTACTGAACAACCGTAATTTGAGGTAAAGGTTATCTTTAATGACCAGACATTGGGATGAGAACTTCCCAATGTATTTCAAGGCCGATGTATTGTCGTCTCCAGAAAAGAGTGAATGTTGGCGACTTGAAATTCTCAGGTAAAAGGTTGTTCTACTCCTCGTCTATATAATCCGGATAAGGCTTTCTATAGGTCGACACGTTAATTCTCTCAAGAGTTGCTAGTTGACCTGTTATCAGACGCCTCAATTAGTTCATTTCATTCATGAGGGCCTAATGCTCTATAACGCAAAATGGTCTTCTATCAGTCAGAGGCTCTTCATCCGATCCTTCTTCATCGGGATCAGACTTTCTCTACGTGATTAGTATGCTTCTGGTCTTCGGGGAGAATGTAGGTTTGATTTCTCCCCGCCCATTAGGTGGCTGGTTCCTAGAAAGTAAGCTAGAATCAAAGATCAGAAACTCCTGATGACCTCTACTTGTCTCTGGGATCTCGAAACTTGTTCTTCCTAAGAAAGGCGATATCAAGAATAGGGGCTCCATAACTAATGCTCCTGACTCCATATGACTCTTGCCTTTGTTAGGTTTTGCAACCATCGGTGTTAGAACATTAGTGTTCTTGTTTGAAGCCATATCGCAGCTAGAAAGCTCTTGAACCTGGCGATTCAGAACCTCAATTTGCAAACTGATGGGAGCTAGGATATCCTTGAAGAACTCTGCGAGCTCTTCCTTAGCCATAACTTGGCAACTGATATCCCCCAATACTCCATCAGGTGGTGGCTCCATGTCAGCTTGCGTGGTTGGTAACTCAGAAGTCATTTTTTGAGAAAAATCCTTTAAAAATCTCCCTTTAGAGTCTCGACATCGTTGAGTATACCTAAACTTGGGCATGTACTAAGAAGAGTCTTACCAAATGTCCCATATTATGTTCTTACCCAAAATATTTTCCTGGTTTTAGGAGCCGAATGTCTCGAGTCAACCCTTACTGGACCTCCGCGCAGAACCTGGTCTGCGAGCGAGGGAGGTGGACCACTATTGTGGATTTTTTTTTCTTGTGAATAATGAAGTATAGAGATGATGAATGGGTTGATTGTGATGGGCCTTTAGCCACGATCGATCCCTAGATGGGTAGACGAGGAGGAAGTAAGTGGCCCTTTCAACTCAAGTGCAGGCGTGCCATTAGTACAAAGCTGTTATTAGACAGTATAAATGGGTTTCATTTTCGGCTCACAAGCCTTTATTTTTGAGCAAAGCAATTGTGAGGCAGGCAGACAGAAAGACAAGAATTAGCTTGCGTTGTTCTTTTCTATGCTTTTTCAAGGGTTGAAAATATTTTCTTTCCAGCGTAGTCCAAGTTCATAAGTTATTTTGTCATGATATTCAAGTTGGCGTCATTGTTATTTCAGTAATCAATGGTCAATGGTCCCAAATTTTCTTAAGTCGGAATCAAAGTATTCGGCTAATGCACAAAGATAGTATCCTGACCTAGTAAGTCAGGAACCACGCTTGGATAGTGAATCCCGAGTTCTAATTACTACCTAAGAAAATCTGGCTTGTATTGAAATGGGAATGGAAGTACATGTATAGGAATGTAAAAGCACTGGAATTGAATAACAGCTAAAATTACAACTATAGAAAAATAAATTATTTCATTCACATTCCAGAAACCATCAACTGAAATGAATATCAGTCGGAATTTATGTCATGAGATGACAGAGCACTCAAAAGTAACAGAAAGACGTTAACAACGAGATTTGAGTTCCTCGGTGTCTAGCTATGAGTGGGCTGTCAGGACCCGTCCTAATCCCTTCGGGATTAACGAGGGACGCTCCTGATCCCGTCTGAAACGGAGTGTCAGACCAGGGAAAATTTGAACATTTAGTTTGGCCGGCTTCCAGAGTACGCCAGGATCCGGAGGAGGTATGTGATGTCTCGGTCTCTGCTACAGGCCACATCCATAATCAACCTGAAAAGCATTGAAAACAGAAAGACTGTGAGTGGATGAAAAGTAATAAGTTCATAAAACACATTTTATAAAAACTTGTATGCCCTTCACTAAAAAGCATGCATGCATAGTAAAACCATTTATCAAACCACATATGTTTGAATAACCAAATCCATAAGGACCCATGCCCAAAACCATTTACAGAAATCTAGAACATAATAAACATATGTGGGATCTCAGCCCAAATCCATTTATCAATCATAAAACACAATTTCACAAATCCAAGAAATCGTGTTTATCAATATATATCGTATAACCAATCCTGTCACGGTATCTAGAGCTACGCGCGTGCCACCTGGGGTCTCAAAGCCCAAGTCTCCCCAGAGTCCACACAGGTCAATGTCCGTAGATCAATGACCCTCCCTGAGGGTTATAATCCATAGCCTTTCTGAGAGTAAGGAACCCAACGGGGGCGACTCCATTCAGTCAGTGCTCCATGACTTCTCCGGGATCCACCCAGGCCAACGACCCTCCCCGGAGGAGACAATCCATATATAAATGATGGTATACGAAAAACCTTTTGAAAACATTCTCAAAACCTTTCAAGGGTTCATGCCCGGTCCCCATAAACCGTCATGAACCATAAAAACCTTTCAAAAGTTCATGCTGGTCCCCATAAACTGCCATGAACCATAAACCCATTTATGGGTCCCCGACCCGAAATTACGATCTTAAAACATAACTGGGCCCTAAGCCCGAATTGTCAGGACCCGTCCCAAATATCACCTCGATACCCGGGACGAACCCTGCTCCCGTCTGACAATCACACTTAAAGTACCAAAACAACCTCAACACAACCATAAGCATAACTATCAGACAAGGGAGAAATATAATACAACCGTAATTCAGAGCATAGTTTATACAAAACATGCACAAAATCCTACTATGCTAATCTCGCAACGGAAGAACGTCGTAAGCTCTATGCCTCGGTCCCTGCCTCAACGTTCACCCCAGCGCTATCACCACGACCTGGAGGGTAAGTTAAAACCAAAAGTGTGAGTGGACTGAAGGAAATAAGAGTTTCAACACGATTTAGAAGTAAAACAGTTTAGAGAAAACAATAAGATTTTACCCTCCGTTTTAAAATATGCATGCCTAACTAAGTACCAGAAAAAAAACCCACAATATAAAACAGTATGATAAATATGCTAAGATCATATCATGAAACCATGTTCGCAAATATCAAAATCCGATCAAATCTGCTGGGTCTATCCGAGTCTTTAAACTCAACCAGGCCTCAAATGTAATCCGAGTCTTTAAACTCCCAAGTCTTTAAACTCAATAGGCCTATGGGGGTAATATCGTAAATATCCGAGTCTTTAAACTCCCGAATCTTTAAACTCACTCCGGGCCCGTCCCCCGTCAATCAGAATCTGGGTCTTTAAACCCAATATCCAGATCCAGAAAATCCAATCCAAAACCAATTTAAATCAATTCAAAATCCACGTCCAAATCCGAATCCAAAATCCTCGGTTCGAAGCCCTTCCGGCGTTCAGAACCGTCATTCCGAACCCAAATCCGGAAATCCACCTTTTCCGACTTTAAAACCAAATTTCGTTTCTCGAAATTCAATTTCAAAACCAAAACCTTGATTCCAAAATCGTACTTCATAATCCACTTATAACCATCAGAAAACAATTCTAGATTGAAAACATGAAACTTAACATCAAAATCAGAAATCCAGCTTTTCCGCGAAAAACGTGCAAAATCCCGAAAATATCTCGAAAAACGTACAAACATATCAACCACATATAATCACCATCAAAAAGCATAAAAACATATTTAATATCATAAAACATAAATAAAATAGTTAGGCATGCTCGTAAGGAAAGAAAGAGTCCACTCACGAATCGTAAAATGTCAATCGCGCTCCGTGCGCTCCTCGACCGTCTCAGGTGTCTCCCGTCCTGTCAATAGGCACCAAATAGGGTCACAATTACGTTAAATATACTAACCCTAATTTCCCCAATTTTTTGGGAATTTATTCGTAATTTAAACTTAGACCCTAAACGGTCCGGATTCCCGAACTATCCCGTAACCTCGTCCAATTAACCCGAAAATTTCACCAATAGATTCCATAGAACATTTAGAACCAAAACAATGTTGGAAGTTTGGCCGAAATCCTCCCCACGCGCCCCCACGTGCCGCCCAAAGTGGCTGCGCGTGGGCCTCACGCGCCTGCTACAGTGCATCTTCAACCTCGAGTCACCCGGTTCAACTGTGTTGAACCAGCGTGACCGGTTCTCTGTAAATCCTCCACCATTTCAGTCCAATCCAATCCCAGAAGCTTCGTCCAGTCCCCTGCAATGAAACCCCGTCCTAAAATCGAAGAATCACGGCCTAAAACCCCTCGTCTTCATCCTCGAAACAGACGGCCCGTGAGCCCTGTTTTGGCCGCCGGCCACCCAGGTCCTCCCCCGTCATGGCACCACACTCAGACGACTCCTGGGACCTCCAGGAGTCTCACCCTAACCTCCAAAACCTTCGACTCTAGCCCTAAGTCCACGACTATTGAAAATAATAAAAACGGGAAAACAGGGGATTCGATGATTACCTTCGAATCGTCCACCGCCGTTTGCACCGCCGTGTACCACGGTGTCCAGTGAGTCCTCTGCTATCGTCCTAGCCTCCTACTGGCTTGGATTGAGCCACCACACGGCACAACCACCGCCTCAGTCCCACGGCTCCTCTGTTTTCTCAGAACCTCAGCCTCACCACCGCCGTGTCTCCGTGCACGATTTCAACTCCAAAACCCGATCACCAGTCTCTCCTCTCTTCTCTCTGTTACTCTCACAATTCACAGAACTCTCACACACACAGAATCGATCACCGTCTCTCAATTCTTCACTCTCTGTTTCGAAGCCCAAATGCACGGTTCACATTTGAACAATTTGTGGCCGTGTACATTATACACAAGCCTAGAACCCTTTAGCTCACAACCACGTGTCCACTTCCTATGCTTATCAGTACAAAATATCCCAGCCCACTCAGCCACATGTTCTAATCTGATTGGGCCATAGGGGAAAAGACCAAATTGCCCCTAGTGTTAAGAATTACCATTTCACCCTCAAACTTTCCAGACCCGTAACTATTTCGTCCGATGTCCGATGACAGCGTGCCGCCTATCGTTGTATTCAGGACGTCGAGACCTATCTAACGGTCCTCGGTCTACGTGAAAATCACAAGTCCACTAAAAAGTCAATATTTTTCTCGATTAGTCAAAATTACGGTAACGCCCTCAATCTTCCGAAAGTCATAACTTTTTCCCCGATTGTCCGAATCGGACATGCCACCTGTCTACGGACTCGTGATGTCCTAAACTATGTCTCGGTCAATGGTCAACACTCATCCAACCTATAAATCAAAAAGTCAACTTTTGACGCACTATTCACAACGGCAAAATCGTCCTTTTATACAAATCTTTACAAAAATTACATTTGTACCCTTCCCGAAGGTACGAGTTGTTACAATCTACCCCCTCTAAAAAGAATTTTGTCCCCGGAATTCAGTGAAACAAGTAAGGGTACTGTTCGCGCATTAAGGCCTCGGGTTCCCAGGTAGCTTCTTCCACCTGATGATTCCTCCACAAAACTTTAACTATGGGAACCGTCTTCCTCCGTAAGACTTTGTCCTTCCGATCCAAAATCGCTACTGGCTGCTCTTCAAAGCTCAAGTCTTCCCTAAGCTCCACAGGTTGTGCTTCCAGAACATGTGAATCATCCCGTATATACTTCCGAAGCATAGATACATGAAAGACATTATGTACCTTTGCCAAGTCTGCTGGTAAAGCCAATCGATAAGCAACAGGACCAATCCGCTCCAAAATCTCATAGGGTCCAATATAACGAGGACTCAGCTTCCCTCGCCTGCCAAACCGTACGATTCCCTTCCAAGGAGATAACTTTAAGAAAACCCAGTCTCCCACTGCAAACTCCAAATCTCTGATCCTACGGTCGGCGTAACTCTTCTGTCGGTCCTGAGCTGCCTTCAATCGATCTCTGATCAGTGCCACTTTTTCCTGTGTAAGATCTACTAGCTCGGAAGTAGTCAATCTCCTCTCACCAACCTCGGTCCAACACAACGGAGTCCGACATTGTCGCCCGTACAAAGCCTCATAAGGAGCCATCCCAATACTCTCCTCATAACTGTTATTGTAGGCGAACTCCATCAAAGGTAAATGTGACTCCCAAGTACCTTGAAACTGTAAGACACACGCTTTCATCATGTCCTCGAGAATCTGGATGGTCCGCTCAGACTGTCCATCAGTCTGAGGATGAAAGGCAGTACTAAAATGCAGCTTTGTCCCAAAAGCTTCCTGTAAGCTCTGCCAAAACCGGGAAGTGAATCTCGGATCTCTGTCAGATACTATCGACTCTGGTGTACCATGCAGCCGAATAATCTCATCAATAAACAACTGGGCAAACTGCGTCAACCTGAAGTTCTCCCGTACTGGTAAGAAATGAGCAGACATCGTAAGTCGATCCACGATCACCCACACACCATCGTGTCCCTTCGGTGTCCTGGGAAGCTTAAATAAAAAATCCATCGTCAAGTGATCCCATTTCCACTCAGGGATCGGCAAAGGTTGCATGGATCCATAGGGTCTCTGCCGCTCAGCTTTCACCTGTTGACAGATCAAGCATCTACTGACATACTCTGTAATCTCACGTTTCATTCCTGACCACCAGTAATGCTCTCGTAGTGTACGATACATCTTGGTCCCACCAGGATGCATCGCATAGGCTGAATAGTGAGCCTCATCCAATATCATCTTTCTCAGTGTTTCGTCCTCGGGTACACACAACCGTCCATCCTTAACCAAGGCTCCATCCTCGCGAATCTCAAAGTCCTGTCTCTGTCCAACCTCGACCTCAATCCGTATGATGCCCAAAATAGGGTCCTCAAACTGAGCATCAATAACCTGATCAATCAAAACAGGTCGTACGTCGAAATTCGCTAGGAGTGCTCCCTGACCATCCACAGTCAACTCTACGCCAAGTCTACGGAGCTCAACCAACAAAGGTAACCGGACCGTCCTCAGATGCGACAAAGAACTAGCTGACTTGCTGCTCAAGGCATCGGCTACCACATTAGCCTTTCCTGGATGATACTCGATAGTACAGTCGTAGTCCTTAAGCAGCTCCAACCAACGACGTTGTCTCAGATTTAATTCCTTCTGAGTGAACAGATACTTTAAACTCTTGTGGTCCGTGAAGATTCTGCACCTCTCGCCGTACAAATAATGTCGCCAAATCTTCAGTGCATGAACCACCGCAGCCAGTTCCAAGTCATGTGTAGGGTAGTTCATCTCATGGGGTTTCAATTGCCGGGAAGCGTAAGCAATCACTTTCCCATGCTGCATCAACACACAGCTCAAACTGTCAGGACCCGTCCCAAATATGGCCTCGATACCCGGGACGAACCATGCTCCCGTCTGACAATCACACTTACAGTATCAAACAAAACAAACGACCATCACACAACTATAAGCATAACTATCAGACGAAGGAGTAAAATATACACAACAGTCAGTCAGAGCATAGTTCTACAAAATGGGCACAAAAGTCCTACAATGCTAGTCTCGCAACGGAAGAACGTCGGAAGCTCTATGCCTCGATATCTGCCTCAACGTTCACCCCAGCGCTATCACCACGACCTGGAGGGAAAATTTAAAAAAAAACCAAAAGTGTGAGTGGACTAGAATAACCAAAAGTTTTAAAACCAGTTTATCATTAATTCAAGGTTAAAGAAAATAAGAATCAGTGTTCCCTCCATTTTTAAAACAGGCATACCCAACGAAGTACTAGAAAATCATAACATGAAACATCATAAGAAACAGAAACACTATAAAATCTCATAAGAAACAGATACACTATAAAATACCATAAGAAACAGAAACACTATAAAGTGGCTATAGAAATCATAGTTTCAGCATCAAATCATCATTTCCGATCAAACCTGCTGGACCTATCCGAGTCTTTAAACTCAATCAGGCCTTAAATGAAATCCGAGTCTTTAAACTCCCGAGTCTTTAAACTCAAAGGCCTATGGGGGTAATATCAACATATCCGAGTCTTTAAACTTCCGAGTCTTTAAACTCAATCCGGGCCCGTCCCCCGTCAATATCAATCCGGGTCTTTAAACCCAATATCTAGATCCAGCAAATCCAATCCATATCTAGTGTACAACCAATTCAACATCCATCGCCAAATTCGAATTCGAAATCCCCGGTTCGAAGCGCTCCGGCGTTCCGAACCAACATTCCGAACCCAAATCCGGAAATCCATTTTTATACCCGGAAATCACACATAATCATAAATCATATTTCATAACCCATTTATCATTCTCAGAAAACAAGTATAGGTTGAAATCGTAATTATGGCATCAAAATCCGAAAACTAGTTTTCCTCGAAAAACGTGCAAAAACTCAGAAATGTCTCGAAAAATGTGCAAACTCATCAATCACATATAATCATCATTTAAAGGCATAAAAACATATTTAAGATCATAAAACGTCAATAAAACAGTTAGGTATGCTCGAAAGAAAGAAAGAGTCCACTCACAAATCCAGAACGAGTCACTCGCGCTCCGTGCGCTCCTCGACTGTCTCGGGTGCCTCCCGTCCTGTTAAAATGCACTAAATAGGGTCACAAGTACATCAAGGCTCCTAATCCTAAGTTCCCCAATTTTTCGGAAATTTATTAATATTTTAATCCTAAACCCGAAACCGTCTGGATTCCCGAACAATTCCGTAACACCGTCCGATTAACTCGAAAACTATACCATTGGATTCCTTAGAACATTTAGGACTAAACTCATGTTGGAAGCTTGGCCGGATTCTTCTTCATGCGCCTCCACGCGCCGCCCAAAGTGGCTGCTCGTGGGCCTCACGCGCCGGCTACAGTGCATCCCCTTCCTCGAGTGAACTCGGTTCACACCAGGCTGCAGCCCGGACCGGCGAGAGCCATTCTCTGCCGCCCGGCCACCATTTCATCTCCTCTCTTCTCCTGCAGCTTCGTCCAGACACCAGGAATCCATCCCCCTCACTCTCCTGGTTCGATTCACCCCTCAGCTTCACGACTGAAGCTCGAAAGAAAAACACAGACGGCCCCTGTTTCCCTTCCCGGCCGTCCTATGCTTCCCCCCCCCCCCCCCCACGGTGGCGATTTTAAACTCCTCCCACAACCTCACTGAGTCACACACAACTCACAGGAACCCTTGACTCACTCTCTAAACCCACGATTTCCCGTTTGAAATTCACGGCCAAACAGAGTACAGAGTACTCGCCGTCGACTGAGCTCCGCCGTGTACGCCCCCGTCACGGCGACTGTCCTACCCCACTCCTAGAACTTCCCTGAACAACTCTGCACTCACCAATCCCCTCGATTCTCATCCTACCCTCACGACTTTCGAATTGAAAAACCACGGGAAAACAGAGTAAAGTGGCTTACCCTTCGATTCTGCCTCCACCGCAAGCGCCGCCGCGTACTACGGTGCTTGTTGGTCTCTCTGCAACCTCCTACGACTCCCACTGCCTTGGTTTGAGCCACCATACGCGTAGCCACCACCACGAACTCACGGCCTCCCTGTTTCCTCAAACCTTCGCCGCACCACCACCGTGCCGCCGTGCATGATTTCACCACCAAAACCCGATCACCAGTACAACCACTACTCCCTGTCACTCTCACCAATCACTCTTCACTCACCCCTGCACCAAAATCGATCAAGCTCTCCCAAAATCTCACCCTCTGTTTTCTGTGTTCTTTGAAGGATTGCACGGTTCAAATTGTGCAAAGTGTGGCCGTGCACACTTTAGAACCCTGTAGAACAATCCAGTGCCCCCACGTGTCCACAATCCTATGGCCAAAACATAAATATCCTACCCCACTCAGCCACTTGTCCTCATCCAATTGGCTGAAAGAAAATGACCAAAATACCCCTTGTACAATTAATTACCGTTTTGCCCTCGAACGTTCTAGACCCGTATCTTTTCCGTCCGACGTCCGATGACAGCGTGCCGCCTGTCGTTGAACTCAGGACGTCGAGACCTATCCAACGGTCCTCGGTCTAGGTGAAAATCACAAGTCCTCCAAAAAGTCAACATTTTCCTCATTTACTCAAAATTACGGTAACGCCCCCATCCTTCCGAACGTCATAACTTTTCCTTCGGTTGTCCAAATCGAACCTGCCACCTGTCTACGGACTCGTGACGTCCTAAACTACGTCACGGTCAAGGGTTAACACTCATCCAATAGGTAATTCAAAAAGTCAACTTTTTGTCTACTATTCACAAGGGCAAAATCGTCCTTTATATACAAAACTTTATAAAATTACATTTTTACCCTTCCCGAAGGTACGGGTTGTTACACAAACCCTGTAAAGAAGCGTCACTATAAACCTCGAACTCCCCACTGTCGTCTGGAAGGGCCAACACAGGAGCCGATGTCAACCGCCTCTTAAGCTCCTGGAAACTCTGCTCACAGTTCTCATCCCAATCAAACTGAACTCCTTTCCGAGTCAACCGTGTCAACGGAGCAGCAAGGATAGAAAAACCTTCAATAAAACGCCGGTAATAACCTGCTAATCCCAGAAAACTCCTGATTTCTGTCACCGTCTTGGGTTGTTCCCAATTTGCTACCGCCTCAACCTTCTGAGGATCCACTCTGATGCCCTCGGCTGAAATCACATGACCTAGAAATCCAACACTGGTCAACCAAAACTGACACTTGCTCAACTTCGCATACAACTGATGCTCTCTCAGGGTCTTAAGCACTATTCTCATATGCTTCTCGTGCGCCTTCGCACTCTTCGAATACACCAAAATGTCATCAATGAAGACAATCATAAAACGATCCAAATATGACCGGAACACTCGGTTCATGAGATCCATAAAAGCTGCTGGGGCATTAGTCAATCCAAAAGGCATCACAACAAACTCATAGTGACCGTACCTGGTCCGAAAGGCCGTCTTCGGTACATCCTCCTCTTTGACCCGTAACTGATGGTAGCCGAAGCGAAGATCAATCTTCGAAAAGTACTGTGCTCCCTTCAACTGGTCAAACAAATCATCAATCCGGGGTAAGGGATACTTATTCTGAATGGTTACCTTATTCAACTGTCTGTAGTCAACGCACAATCTCAAACCTCCATCCTTTTTCTTTACAAACAGTACAGGTGCTCCCCAAGGTGACATACTCGGTCGAATGAATCCCATATCGACCAACTCTTGTAACTAGGCCTTAAGTTCCCTCAATTCTGCAGGTGCCATGCGGTAAGGAGTCTGTGAGATAAGCTGCGTACCTGGAAGAAGATCAATCGTGAACTCAATATCTCGATGAGGTGGTAATCCTGGCAACTCCTCGGGAAAGACATCGGGAAACTCCCGTACCACTGGAATATCCTCCGCCCTCACTGGCGTAGCACGTGTATCCACCACGTGAGCTATGTAACCCTGACACCCCTTACGCAACAGCTTGTTAGCCTCAAGTGCCGAAATAACTCCGGTAGGGAGTGCACGCCGATCACCCTGAAACGTGGTCTCTGGTAATCCGGGACTCCGAAAAGTCACTCTCCTATCGAAACACTCGATAGAAGCATGATGTCTCGTCAACCAGTCCATACCCAGGATAATATCGAAGTCCCGTAGATCCAACAGTAACAAGTCCGCCACTAACTCAACCTCACCTACCAACACCGGACACTCTCTCAGAACCTGAGTCACTACCAACACCTCCCCAGTAGGTGTACTCACCCCTAAGGCACAATCCAAGGTAGACACCTCCCTCTCCATAACCAGACTACAACTCCGGGCTATAAATGAGTGAGTAGCCCCGGGATCTATCAAAGCAAAAACAGTGTGACCAAGTATGGTAAGTGTACCTGTCACCACTCCCGGTGCTGATCTGGCCTCCTACTGGGTCATAGCGAAAACTGCGCCTGTGGTCCTGATGACCTACCGCGCCCTCTAGAACTGCTCGTGGCACCACTGCCACCCCTAGGGCCTGCCGTCCCTGACACAGATGCAGTACTCCGCCCGGGTTCTGCTGCACCTCGACCTGCTCCACCCTCCTGGGTTAATAACGGGCACTCTCTCCGAAAGTGGCCGCGCTCTCCATAATAATAGCAGACATCTCTACCGGGTCCACCAGTCTGTCTCCCAATAGAAGCAACAGAAGTAGCACTCGCCTGAGAAGTCGGCTGTGCTCTAGCTCCCCGAAATCCAGAGCCCTGAAAACTACCTGGTATGCCAAACCGAGCTCCACCAGCTGATGAAGTACCCTCATAGTTGCCCCTCTTCGGGGTCCTCTGACTCGACGCTTCAGGAAAAGAATGCTCACGGCGTCGCACACTGCCCGAGTACTGTGGCCGGGCAGGTAAACTGGCCTCCACTCGCACAACAGCGTCTGACAACTCCCTGAAAGTAGCAAATGAGCAGGCTGTCACAATGGCTCTAATCTCTCCTCAAAGACCCAACTCGAATCGACGACACTTCTCAGCCTCGGTTGCCACAAATGCAGGAGCGAATCGGGACAACATCTGGAATCTCTGCTCATACTCGGCCACTGTCATGCTCCCCTGTTTCGACTGAAGGAACTCCGCCTCTTTGGCATCCCGAAAAGAGCGAGGATAATACTGGTCCAAAAACCGCTCCCGGAAAGTCTCCCAAGTCACGGTATGAGCGTCTCATCCTGACAACTCCAGCGTATACCACCTTTCATACGCTGCGCCGTCTAACAGAAAAGTAGCCAACAACACACGATCTCCCGGAGAACAATGCATCGCCCCGAATATCCGCTCAAGCCGGGTGATCCATCGGTGAGCTTCCTCTAAGTCTGCCCCACCACTGAACGTAGTAGCCCCGAGCCGCTGGGCTCGCTCAATCGATGCACTCTCTGCTTCTTCAGGTCGTGGAGGGGGTTCACGTCTCGGAGGCATGGTCGAACGTACGCTGAAAGAGGCATAGAGTTAGTAAAACAACCTAAAAACGACCTCGTACCGACACAACCCGACAAACCTATGCTCTGATACCAATTGTCAGGACCCGTCCCAAATATCACCTCGATACCCGGGACAAACCCTGCTCCCGTCTGATAATCACACTTAAAGTACCAAAACAACCTCAACACAACCATAAGCATAACTATCAGACAAGGGAGAAATATAATACAACCGTAATTCAGAGCATAGTTTATACAAAACATGCACAAAATCCTACTATGCTAATCTCGCAACGGAAGAACGTCGTAAGCTCTATGCCTCGGTCCCTGCCTCAACGTTCACCCCAGCGCTATCACCACGACCTGGAGGGTAAGTTAAAACCAAAAGTTTGAGTGGACTAAAGGAAATAAGAGTTTCAACACGATTTAGAAGTAAAACAATTTAGAGAAAACAATAAGATTTTACCCTCCGTTTTAAAATATGCATGCGTAACTAAGTACCAGAAAAAAAACCCACAATATAAAACAGTATGATAAATATGCTAAGATCATATCATGAAACCATGTTCGCAAATATCAAAATCCGATCAAATCTGCTGGGTCTATCCAAGTCTTTAAACTCAACCAGGCCTCAAATGTAATCCGAGTCTTTAAACTCCCGAGTCTTTAAACTCAATAGGCCTACGGGGGTAATATCGTAAATATCCGAGTCTTTAAACTCCCGAGTCTTTAAACTCACTCTGGGCCCGTCCCCCGTCAATCAGAATCCGGGTCTTTAAACCCAATATCCAGATCCAGCAAATCCAATCCAAAACCAATTTAAATCAATTCTAAATCCATGTCCAAACCCGAATCCGAAATCCCCGGTTCGAAGCCCATCCGGCGTTCAGAACCGTCATTCCGAACCCAAATCCAGAAATCCACCTTTTCCGACTTTAAAACCAAATTTCGTTTCTCGAAATCCGATTTCAAAACCAAAACCTTGATTCCAAAATCATACTTCATAATCCACTTATAACCATCAAAAAACAATTCTAGATTGAAAACATGAAACTTAACATCAAAATCAGAAATCCAGCTTTTCCTCGAAAAACGTGCAAAATCCCGAAAATATCTCGAAAAACGTGCAAACATATCAACCACATATAATCACCATCAAAAAGCATAAAAACATATTTAATATCATAAAACATAAATAAAACAGTTAGGCATGCTCGTAAGGAAAGAAAGAGACCACTCACGAACCGTAAAATGTCAATCGCGCTCCGTGCGCTCCTCGACCGTCTCAGGTGTCTCCCGTCCTGTCAATAGGAACCAAATAGGGTCACAATTACGTTAAATATACTAACCCTAATTTCCCCAATTTTTCGGGAATTTATTTTTAATTTAAACTTAGACCCTAAACCGTCCGGATTCCCGAACTATCCCGTAACCTCGTCCGATTAACCCAAAAATTACACCAATAGATTACTTAGAACATTTAGAACCAAAACCATGTTGGAAGTTTGGACGGAATCCTCCCCACGCGCCCCTACGCGCCGCCCAAAGTGGCTGCGCGTGGGCCTCACGCGCCTGCTACAGTGCATCTTCAACCTCGAGTCACCCGGTTCAACTGTGTTGAACCGGCGTGACCGGTTCTCTGTAAATCCTCCACCATTTCAGTCCAATCCAATCCCAGAAGCTTCGTCCAGTCCCCTGCAATCAAACCCCATCCTAAAATCGAAGAATCACGGCCTAAAACCCCTCGTCTTCATCCTCGAAACAGACGGCCCGTGAGCCCTGTTTTGGCCGCCGACCACCCAGGTCCTCCCCCGTCACGACACCACACTCAGACGACTCCTGGGACCTCCAGGAGTCTCACCCTAACCTCCAAAACCTTCGAATCTAGCCCTAAGTCCACGACTTTTGAAAATAATAAAAAACGGGAAAACAGGGGATTCGATGATTACCTTCGAATCGTCCACCGCCGTTTGCACCGCCGTGTACCACGGTGTCCAGTGAGTCCTCTGCCGTCGTCCTAGCCTCCTACTGGCTTGGATTGAGCCACCACACGGCACAACCACTGCCTCAGTCCCACGGCTCCTCTGTTTTCTCAGAACCTCAGCCTCACCACCGCCGTGTCTCCGTGCACGATTTCAACTCCAAAACCCGATCATCAGTCTCTCCTCTCTTCTCTCTGTTACTCTCACAATTCACAGAACTCTCACACGCACAGAATCGATCACCGTCTCTCAATTCTTCACTCTCTATTTCTCTGTGTCGAATCCCAAATGCACGGTTCACATTTGAACAATTTGTGGCAGTGTACATTATACACAAGCCTAGAACCCTCTAGCTCACAACCACGTGTCCACTTCCTATGGTCATCAGTACAAAATATCCCAGCCCACTCAGCCACATGTTCTAATCTGATTGGGCCATAGGGGAAAAGACCAAATTGCCCCTAGTGTTAAGAATTACCATTTTACCCTCAAACTTTCCAGACCCGTAACTATTTCGTCCGACGTCCGATGACAGCGTGCCGCCTGTCGTTGTATTCAGGACGTCGAGACCTATCTAACGGTCCTCAGTCTACGTGAAAATCGTAAGTCCACTAAAAAGTCAACAGTTTCCTCGATTAGTCAAAATTACGGTAACGCCCTCAATCTTCCGAACGTCATAACTTTTTCCCCGATTTTCCGAATCGGACATGCCACCTGTCTATGGACTCATGACGTCCTAAACTACGTCTCGGTCAATGGTCAACACTCATCCAACCTATAAATAAAAAAGTCAACTTTTGATGCACTATTCACAAGGGCAAAATCGTCCTTTTATACAAATCTTTACAAAAATTACATTTGTACCCTTCCCGAAGGTACGGGTTGTTACACGAATCCACATACAAACTGGGCCTCCGGCCCGAATCGTAAACCAGCTGAGCCTCGTGCCCGATTTCGTAAACTAAATGGGCCTCGTGCCCGATTTCGTAAACAAAATGGGCCTCGTGCCCGATACGTTAGTCAACTGGGCTCCGAGCCCGATTAGTAAACCAACTGGGCCTCGAGCCCGATTCGTAAATCAACTGGGCCTTCGGCCCGATGCCTCGTTAAATCAAATGGACTTCAAGTCCGAGAGTTCGTAAATCAAAGGGGTCTCGTGCCCGATTCCATATTTCCAAGTCCGAAATCGATTCAAGAACCAATTGGGCCTCTAGCCCGAGAACATAACTAAATGGACTTCGAGTCCGAGGGTTTCCAAAACAAATGGGTCTCGAACCTGTGTTTACCTTTTCAAATTCAAAACTATTTCATGAAATCATTTCCAAAACTATAAGCACGGATAATCAGTGCAAAATCGTAAACCTCGATTTACGTGCAAGCACGTAAATCACCTCAAAATGCGTGAAAACATATAAATCACTAACATCCAAATCATCATCATAGAATTACATCGATAAACCATATAAAACATTTATGCATGCATCACAGTTTAGAAATTAAGGTCCACTCACAGACCGTCTGACAAGACCCACCCCGATTATCGCCTCGATAATCGGGAAGCATCCTGCTCCCGTCTGACAATCGAACACAAAAGACCGGAAAACTAAATAAAATTACAACCCACCCATTGTCAAACCAGGCAGCTTAAATAATACAACCGACTGGACTTCAAGTCCATAGTTTCACAGAGCATAATATTACAAAACAAGATAAGAACAAATCCTACTCTGTGAACTAACTACTCCGCAACGGAAAACGTTATGCTTCTGCCTCTGCCTCGGCTCTAGCCCCCGAACTTGTACCACGACCTGGAGGGTAATTAAAACAACAAAGTGTGAGTGGACCGAAACAAAAGTTTACAGAAAACAGTTTAACGTAATCGGGGTTCGCCCTCCAGTTTTATAACACGCATGCATAACCAGATATTTGAAAACCGTATACCAAACATTTGAAATCCCTTTTTCCGAAACACATGGAAAACGTTACAGAAAACCGTCATAACTCATGTAAAATAATATAATATTAACAAAGTCCAGAAATCGTCATTTTCGAATTTTCAATCAACCAAACCAAGTAAAACTGATTAATTAATCACAATCAAGCCGTTGGATCCATCCGAGTCTTTAAACTCAATATCAAGCCTTCCCGAGATATCAACGAGTCTTTAAACTCAAAACATAATCAAATCATCATTAAAACATAACATGCAGAATCATATCCAAATACTTCATCAAAACATCATTCATGCATAGGAGAAAACCGTAACCTCGAAATACGTAAAGTGCGATAATCACCTCAAAAAATGTGAAATTACCGAGTTCAGGATTTCGTGGTTACCGAGCACAGCCGACTCCGCAAGCTAGTGCAATGTCTGTTGCGTCGACAGGGCGACCAGGTCTTTCCGGTCGGGATGTTTGTTTTTACTGTGGAGAGCGTGGTCATTTCCGACGTGAGTGTCCATTGTTGCCACAGGAAGGTGGTGTAGGCCGAGGAGCAGCGGAGCCCGGACAGAGTACAGCGTCAGGGACAGAGGGCACTAGAGGAGGTGGTGGTGCCACTAGCAGTTCGAAGGGACGTGGTAGAGCGTCGGGATCTAAGGCCCGAGTGTTTTCGATGACACAGCAGGAGGTTCAGTCGGCACCAGATGCGGGGACAGGTATTTTTACTCTTCTTGGATATGTTGTACCCAGCTTTGTTGTTGGATCCCAGGGTAGAGTCTAGGAGTTTCCCTAGAGGATCTGGAGTGTTACAGTGAGTTCCGTGTAAGGCGGACGGAAGGAATAGGAAAGGAGTGACTATAACTAATCGATATGAGGTTATTGAAGGAGAGAACCCACAAGCTAGAGTTTGCCTTTAGGACTTTGTAGGTTTATCCGACAAGTGGCCGAAGTAGCAGCCGAAGGAGTAAGCCAGTAGGTAGGAGTCCTGTTGCTGGAAAGTGAGGTGATCGTACGTGAGGATGTACTCTGTGAATTCTATTGGGTACTCCATATGAGGTATTTTAAAATATCTTCGTTTTCTGTTCATAGAGTTTCCCTTGCGTACACCATACAATTGTTACAGAGAGAGGGTTGGCCGTGGTAACAGTAGCTAGAGATGGTGTGAAATACCCAAGGTGGAGATGATAGACAGGAAACCCAGGAGAAGTTGTTGTTGACCTAGTGATGATTACTGGGTAGGAAACCCTAAGTGTTGGGAACTAGTTGTGGAATTTCGGGGACGAAATTATTTTTAGGTGGGTAGATTGTAACGACCCGTCCCAGAAATTACAGTTTAGATAGTGATTAAGATGAGCTTCGTGCGTGTAATCGGTGACTAATGGGTAAATGACGATTTTGCCCCTAGTTTGGGTAAAAAGTTGACTTTTAGTTCGGATGGTCAAATGGACTTTGACCGGTGACCAGGACGTAGTTTAGGACGTCACGAATCCGTAGGCAGGTGGCATGCCCGATTTTGACATCCGAGCAGGAAGTTATGATGTTCAGAAGGTTGGGGGCATAACCGTAATTTGGGTAAAATAGGGAGAAAAGTTGACTTTTTGTACGAACGGGTTTTGGTATGTTGATCTAGGACCGTTAGATAGATCTCATCGTCCTGAGTTCGATGACAGGCGGCACGTGTTCATCAGACTTACGAGGTGTGAGTTACGGGTCTAAAACGGTAAGGGTAAAATCGTAATTTTGACTTAAAATGAGGGGTATTTTGGTCTTTTGGTTGTCTGGAGATTTGTGCACAGAGAGGGACAGATGGATGGCTGGGATTGGGCCATTTGTGAGAGAATGGAGAGGATTGGTGACATGTGTCAAATGTGTAGTGGGTTCTACACAATTGTGCACGGGTCCAATAATTTGGGACTTAAATGTGCAGTGTTCGTGTTCTTCAAACCAGAGTGAAACAGAGAGGGAGATCGGGGAAAATTGATGGTGGCTGAGAGTGTTGGTGAGGTTGTGAATGTGTGAGAGTGATCAGAGGGTGGAAGAGTGAATTGGTGAGCGGTTGGGGGAGTGAAATCGTGCAAGAACACGATGGTCGGGGTAGTCGGTGTTCAGAGAAAAACAGGGAGGAAACAGGGAGGTTGTGAGAAATTGTGGCGGTGGTGGCCGTGTACGGTGAACTTGGGCTCGTGGTGGTGTCGTGAGGGGTGAAAGGAGTCGACCAGCCCCAGTGGAGCTTGCGACGGCGACAGAAGGACAGGTAATCCCTCATCCCTATATCTTTGCTCTGTTTTGCCGCCAAGTTTCAAAGTGAAAGTTGTGAGTTTAGGAGTTGAATCGAAGAGTTTAGGAAGGTCTAGGGGACTCAGTTGAGGCCTAGGTGTCTTCTGGTTGTGCTTCCGTGACGGGAGGTGCACGGTGGAGGCGGGTACGACGGAGGTGCCCTGTGTGCCCTGTTTTTCCGCTTTGTTTCAAACCAAGAGTCGTGGACTTAGCGCGTGAGTCGACGGTTATGGTGAGTGGTGTGAAGTTCAGAGAGGTCCTAGGAAGCGTTTGGGATAGCCACCGTGATGGGGGAAGACCTGGGTGGTCGGAGAAGGAAACAGAGCCGTGTACAGGTTTTCTTTCGAGCTTCAGTAGACGAGTTGTGGGTCGAGTCGAGGTCTGTGGAGTTGGGGAAAAGATAGCCTAGGTCTGGACAATGAGAATGGTGAAGAAAGGGAGGAAAAGGATGGTCGGACGGCAAAGAACCGCTATCGCCGGTTCAGGTTGCAGAACTGGTGCGAACCGGGTCGACGTGAGGTTGAAGGTGCACTGTAGCAGGCGCGTGAGGGCCACGCGCAGCCACTTTGGGCGGCACGTGGGGGCGCGTGCGGCGGTTCTGGGGAAAATGGTCAACATGGTTTTTGGTCTAGGAGTTGTGTTGAGTCCATTGGAATTGGTTTCGGGTTAATCGGACGTCGGATCGAAGTAGGTTCGCGAGGGTGAAGGTTTAGGGTTGCGATTCGTTACGTTTAGGACCCGGGGATTTTTGAGGGAATTAGGGTGGATCCTCGTGGATGTGTTAGTAACGTACTATGGCGGTTTTTGACAGGACCGGGATTTCCCGAGGAAGCTGAGGAACGTGCAGGACGTTCGGGACGCGATTGAGGGCTCGGTACTGTGAGTGGATGACAGGACCCGCCCCGATCCCACAGGGACCACAAGGGGACGTGCCCTGCTCCCGTCTGACACCCAATAATTCATACCAATTTTAACCTCAAAACATCAAATGCATAAATAACCAAATTAAAGTCATACATCAAATCCGAATTAAACGAATGTCAGACAAGGGATGAAATTCAAAATTACAAGTTGCGAGCACGACTCTAACATAAACCTGCGGGTAAGCCACCCAGCAGGGGTTCAGGTACGCAGAAGTAGATCTATGCCTCAGCCTCTGGTTCCTCCTCTACCTCAGTATCACGACCTGGAGGGGTTACCAAAACATTAAGGGTGAGTGGGCCGAAACTCAAGTTATAAAATCATTTGATAAGTAAAACATATAATTTATCCCTCCGTTTTCCAAACATGCATGCATCATCATTTAAAATCATAAATCATATAACATGTATCATAAGGAATGTAATAAAACCATAACCATAATTTTAGCCACTGCACTATATACTCCAATCCGACATCCCTGATGTCTGACGTCCCTGACGTCAATAAGGTCACAATCACAAGGCTACGCGTGCCACTCGGGTCTCAATTCCGAGTTCAATCCCCGAACCCTGTTCGGTTACAGCATCCCCGATGCTTAGCGTCATAGACGCTGGACGTTCTAGACGTCCGTGACCACTCTGGGGTACCTCATCCGGAGGAGACAGTATCATATGGAAGGATCTATACAGTGCAGTACCAAATACATTTTATTGATATCCACATGCAAAACATATATGTATACATAGGTAAAATTCGAACCGGTCGTTACGTTTCATCAAACGGGTCTCATGCCCAAATACCGTGAAACGTGCCATAACCGAAATCTCAATATCATCAAACCATTTATAGATTCCAGCATGTGAACATATAAGTAAATCAGAAAACATTTAAGCATGCAAGGGTTTAATGAAAACGGGCCCACTCACAGTACGATCCCGCGGTGAACCTGCGCGTACGAACTTGTACCGGGATTATCGTACAATTCCTGTCAGTCCAAATCACATGTAAGGGGTCACTACAAGTCTTAAACGTTTAACCACAAAGTCCGAAATAGAAATCGGCCCGGGGAGCCGTACAACACGTTTCCCGAGGTAACCGGTCCTAAACCGATCCATCAAAGCTTATCTCAGATCAACATGGTTAATTCACCAAAAATGTTCAGCATGATGAGAGGAACAAAAGTCATGTTGATCATGATCGGAGATAAGGTCCAACGCGCCCTCACGCGCCGCCCAAAGTGGCTGCGCGTGAAAGTCACGCGCCTGACACTGTAGCTACAGTGTCACCTCTTTCACCCGTTTGTCTGTAATACGGGCCTGCCACCCGCGGCTTGACCCGGTTGAATACCCATCAATTCCTACTCGATTTCAATCCAATTTGATCCTAACATGTTCATTAACTATCCAATTTAGGTTCTGTGACAGAAATCAACCTCGACACATCCCCAAACGACCCATCGACCCGCGATCAACCAATCGGGTCAAACACCAGAACTTCCTGGTTTCAAACCCATTGTCCAATTAACTTCACAGGAAGCATAATAGGATCAAAACGAACCAAAATGAACAATCAATTGTGTCTGAAAGTACCTGAAGGTCGTCGTCCCAAGCTCTGCAACTTCTCTGAAAACAGCAGCCTCCGTCCTAGCTCAACCGTGGCTGTTAGCCTTCAATTTCGATGTGGTTGAGTTCCAAACACTCCCAGAAGACTAAACCAGGCCTTGGTTTGGTCCAACACTCACCAGAAATTAAAATCCGATTTTCCCTCCAATTTTGGCCGAAATGGTTTCTCTGGTTTCCTCACCCGTTCTTAGTTATAACAGCATCAGAGTGATGCTCAAGCACGTTCTAACTGGTTTTAAACAATTTCAAGCCGTCCCAGAGGCTCGTGGGTGTCCAATTGTCCACTGAAAAATGTTCCCCGAAAAGCTTCGATCTTGAATTAATCAATTGAGCGTGCAGGCTGGACGGCTCAGGCCACGTTCAAAAGCAAAAGACAACCCAGACATTCCAGCACATGATAGCACAATCAATTGCACGATATAACCACCGCACATGGTGGTGCCGCCCATTTCCCCCGCGGTCTACTACAGTAACCAGGGCAAAAAGACCAAAATGCCCCTGGTTCAATAATTACCAAAATACCCCTCACTTCCTAGACTCGTAACTCAGCCATACGAAGTCCGATTTCGGCGTGCCGCCTGTCAACGGACTCAGGATATCGAAACCTACCTATCGGTCCTTGAGTCGCGTGAAAATTAATTGTCAAACGAAGAGTCAACATTTTCGCCCGTGAAGTCCAACTTACGGTAATGCCCCAGAACTTCCGATAGTCATAACTTTTTCCCTGATCGTCCGAATTGGACGTGCCACCTGTCTATGAACTCGTGACGTCCCGTACTACGTCACGATCATAGGTCAAAGTCTATTTAACTCATCAATCAAAAAGTCAACAATTTGGCCATACCAATCACAAGGGTAAAAGCGACAATTCACACATTAAATTGAAATATTAAAATCCTCGAATGTCCGGGGTGTTACAACCTTCCCCCTTTAAGAAATTTCGTCCCGAAATTTCAAAGAAACAAATGAGGAAATTGTTCTCGCATCTGAGCCTCAGGCTCCCATGTGGCTTCTTCCACATTCTGGTTTCTCCAGAGAATCTTCACGAGAGGGATCGTCTTCCGACGTAGTACCTTGTCCTTCCGATCCAAGATCTGTACTGGTTGTTCCTCAAAGCTCAAATCCCCTCGTAGTTCGACAGGTTGTTCCCTAAGTACATGAGAAGCATCACGTACGTACTTCCGCAGCATCGATATGTGGAAAACATTGTGAACTCTAGATAGTTCTGGAGGTAGTGCCAATCTGTAAGCAACTCTGCCGATTCTCTCCACGATCTTATATGGTCCGATAAAACGCGGACTCAGTTTCCCTCGTCGACCGAATCGGATAATCCCCTTCCACGGTGATAACTTCAGGAAGACGAAATCTCCCACTTCAAATTCCAAGTCTCGAATCCGTCGATCGGCATAACTCTTATGGCGATCCTGTGCCGCCTTCAGTCTCTCCTTGATAACACGAACAGTTTCCATGGTTAAGTCCATCAATTCCGGCCCTACAGCCGCTCGCTCTCCTATCTCCGTCCAGCAGATAGGTGTCCTGCACTGTCGACCATACAGTGCCTCATAAGGTGCCATCCCGATGCTTGCCTGATAGCTGTTGTTGTAAGCGAATCCCATCAATGGCAAATGAGTATCCCAAGAGTCCTGAAACTGTAGTACACATGACCTCATCATGTCCTCCAGGGTCTGAATGGTTCTTTCAGACTGTCCATCGGTCTGTGGATGGAACGCAGTACTGAAACGTAGGGTTGTTCCCAAAGTAGCTTGCAAACTTCGCCAGAACCTGGAAGTGAAACGCGGATCACGATCGGACACGATCGATTCCGGTGTACCATGCAATCGTATGATTTCCTTCACAAACAACTGAGCCAGTCGATTAGGTTTATAGGTCTCCTGAACTGGCAGAAAATGGGCTGATTTGGTTAACTGATCCACGACCACCCATACTCCGTCAACTCCACTCTGAGTTCTCGGTAACTTAAAGACGAAGTCCATGGTGATGTGATCCCACTTCCACTCGGGAATCGGAAGTGGCTGCATAGCCCCATACGGTCTCTGCCGTTCCGCCTTAACCTGCTGACAGGTTAAGCATTTGCTCACGAACTCAGCAATATCCTTCTTCATTCCTGGCCACCAATAATGGTTCCGGAGGATACGGTACATCTTTGTACCTCCCGGATGCATAGCATAGGCCGAACTATGGGCCTCCTCAAGAATCTCGGCTCGTAACTCTGCCACTGTAGGTACACACAAACGGCCCAATTTCACAAGTGCTCCATCGTCCCGGATGGTAAAAAATCCTGTCTCCCATCCGCATCGACCTCAATTCTGTAAATACAGAGTATCGGATCCTGAAGTTGTGCTTCGATGATCCGATCAATCAGTACTGGTCGTACATGGAAGCTGGCCAACAAAGCTCCATGCTTATCCGTACCCAAGATAACTCCCGCCTTCCGGAGTTCCACCAGTAAGGGAAGATACACCATCCCAAGGTGTGCAACAGTTCCCGCTGATTTTCTGCTGAGTGCATCCGCCACCACATTGGCCTTACCCGGATGGTACTCGATCGTACAGTCATAGTCCTTCAGCAGCTCCAACCATCTCCGTTGTCTCATGTTAAGCTCCTTCTGAGTGAATAAATATTTAAGACTCTGGTGGTCGGTGTATATCCGACATGTTGCGCCGAACAGATAATGTCTCCAGATCTTTAGAGCATGAACCACCGCCGCCAACTCCAAATCATGGGTAGGGTAGTTCAACTCATGGGTCTTCAGCTGCCGGGATGCGTAGGCGATAACCTTGCCAGTTTGCATCAACACGCAGCCCAGGCCTTGCAGCGATGCATCACTGAAGACCACAAACTCTCCACTGTCATCCGGTAATGCAAGGACAGGTGCAGTGGTCAATCGATCCTTCAACTCTTGAAAGCTCCGATCGCACTGCTCGTCCCAGATAAACTTCACTCCCTTCCGAGTCAAACGAGTCAATGGTGCAGCAATTTTGGAGAAACCCTCCACGAATCTCCGGTAGTAACCTGCTAATCCGACGAAACTCCGCACCTCGGTCACTGTTGTCGGTTTAGCCCAGTTGGTCACCGCTTCTATTTTCTAGGGATCCACGCAAATCCCATCCGTCGATATCACGTGTCCCAGAAAACCAATACTGCTCAGCCAAAACTGACACTTGCTCAGCTTGGCGTACAATTGTTCTTGTCTCAGCCTCTCCAAGACCAACCGTAGATGTTCCTCATGTGCACGGGCGCTCCTCGAGTACACCAAAATGTCATCGATGAACACAATCACGAACTTATCCAGGTAGGGTCGGAAGACCCGGTTCATCAGATCCATGAATGCTGCTGGAGCATTCGTCAAACCAAATGGCATAACAAGGAACTCGTAGTGTCCGTAACGGGTTCGAAAAGCAGTTTTCGGAATATCCTCCTCCGAAATCCTCAGTTGGTGATACCCAGACCGCAAATCAATTTTCGAGAAACACTGAGCTCCCCGCAACTGGTCAAAAAGGTCATCGATCCTGGGTAGAGGATACTGGTTCCTCAGCGTCACCTTGTTGAGTTGTCGATAGTCAATACATAAATGGAGACTTCCCTCCTTCTTCTTTACGAACAACACCGGTGCTCCCCACGGTGAAGTACTCGGTCGAACATATCCCAAATCCACCAACTCCTGCAATTGAGTCTTGAGTTCTCGTAACTCGGCTGGCGCCATCCGGTATGGTGCCTGGGATATAGGTCGGGTACCCGGGAGTAGTTCAATTGTAAACTCGATCTCCCGCGATGGTGGCAATCCAGGTAAGTCTTCCGGGAACACATCCGGAAACTCGCATACCACCGGTATCTCGTCGATACCCGGAGTATCAACCTGTTCCGACACGACATGCGCCAGATAAGCCTGGCATCCCTTCCGTAGAAGTTTGGTAGCAGTGAGTGACGAAATCACTTCAGGAGGTGAACCATCACGTTCCCCCTGAAAGATAACTCCCGGCAAACCCGGGCTCCGCAGAATCACTTGCTTGCTACAGCAGTCGATGAGCGATCCGTGCTCCGACAGCCAATCCATTCCTAGGATTATATCGAAGTCATGGATATCCAGAATAATTAAGTCTGCTGGTAAACCCACATCCTCAATTCTTACCGGGCACCTCCGAATCACCTGATTCACAAGGTACACGATGCCCATCGGGGTGCCAACACCCATTTCGCAATCTAAAGCGGATACCACACAATCAAGCATACCAGCATAACTTTTCGAAATAAAATAATGTGTAGCCCCCGCATCCATCAATGCACGTACAAGAAGGTTAAAGATATGTAGTGTACCTGTGACCACGCCTGGGGCAGTCCTCGCCTGCTGTTGGGTCATGGCAAAGACTTGGGCCTCAGCCCTCTGTTCCGTCCGCGCCCGCGCGCGCCACGCCCAGCACCACGGTCACCTCCCTGACCGCGACCTCCATTAGTGTGGGAAGCCGTGCTCTGCACCACACTAAAGCCCCCAGCGTCGTTGTTCTTGGACAACTGCGGGCAATCACTGGCATAGTGGCCCTCCTCTCCACAAGCAAAATAAGTTACTGGCCTTGGCCTGTCCGAATGCCTGCCAGAAGCACCGCTCCAAGATGAGCGTTGCCCAGAGTTGTATCCAGATCCTCTGCCTTGAGAGCCTCCGCGTCGACCTGACCAGCCACGACCCTTGAAGGATGAGGGTGCTCCCCTGTAGCCCCCTCCCTTGTTGTTCTTATGGCCCGATGGTCCACGATGTGGGCGATCCTGACGTCGCCCCTCGCCCGAAGGTTATCGTGTCTGGTGTGCCGCCAGACTGGCCTCGACACGCACCGCAGCGTCGACCAAATCTCTCAGTAAAGCATGAGTAGCAGCAGTCACACTTGCCCGGATCTCCCCTCGGAGTCCAAGCTCGAACCTTTGGCATTTGTCCTCCTCCGTGCTCACGAATGATGCAGCGAACCGGGATAGTTTTCCGAAAGTTTGTTCGTAGTCCACAACGGACATATCCCCCTGCTCCAGGCGCAGGAACTCAGCCTCCCGTGCCGCGCGAAAGGATCGCGGGTAGTACTGGTCCAGAAATCTGGAACGGAAAGCTTCCCAAGTAGTGGTATGGACCGACCACCCAGACATTTCGAGTTCGTGCCACCACTGGTAGGCTCCTCCTTCCAGTAAGAAGGCCGCCAAGGTCACTCGTTCGCCCGGAGGGCAGTGCATCACCGAGAAGATCCTCTCCCACTTGGTGATCCAATCATGAGCATCCTCGGGGTTTGATCCCCCGCAGAAAGGAGTGGCTCCCAACCGTTGAGCCCTTTCAATGCTCGCGCATTCCATCTCCCTTTCCAGATCCTCGTCAGTTCGTGTATGAGGAATTCTCCTAGGAGGCATAACCAACTGTCAAGAGGCATAGATCAGATAACGATGTTCTTAAAAGTCGAAAGGTAACTAGTACTAATCGCTAGTCTAGCATGCTGACCATACCCTAGTACTGACCACAACCTAGTGCTCTGATACCAAGCTGACAGGACCCGCCCCGATCCCACAGGGACCACAAGGGGACGTGCCCTGCTCCCGTCTGACACCCAATAATTCATACCAATTTTAACCTCAAAACATCAAATGCATAAATAACCAAATTAAAGTCATACATCAAATCCGAATTAAACGAATGTCAGACAAGGGATGAAATTCAAAATTACAAGTTGCGAGCACGACTCTAACATAAACCTGCGGGTAAGCCACCCAGCAGGGGTTCAGGTACGCAGAAGTAGATCTATGCCTCAGCCTCTGGTTCCTCCTCTACCTCAGTATCACGACCTGGAGGGGTTACCAAAACATTAAGGGTGAGTGGGCCGAAACTCAAGTTATAAAATCATTTGATAAGTAAAACATATAATTTACCCCTCCGTTTTCCAAACATGCATGCATCATCATTTAAAATCATAAATCATATAACATGTATCATAACGAATGTAATAAAACCATAACCATAATTTTAGCCACTGCACTATATACTCCAATCCGACATCCCTGATGTCTGACGTCCCTGGCGTCAATAAGGTCACAATCACAAGGCTACGCGTGCCACTCGGGTCTCAATTCTGAGTCCAATCCCCGAACCCTGTTCGGTTACAGCATCCCCGATGCTTAGCGTCATAGACGCTAGACGTTCTAGACGTCCGTGACCACTCCGGGGTACCTCATCCGGAGGAGACAGTATCATATGGAAGGATATATACAGTGCAGTACCAAATACATTTTATTGATATCCACATGCAAAACATATATGTATACATAGGTAAAATTCGAACCGATCGTTACGTTTCATCAAACGGGTCTCATGCCCAAATACCGTGAAACGTGCCATAACCGAAATCTCAATATCATCAAACCATTTATAGATTCCAGCATGTGAACATATAAGTAAATCAGAAAACATTTAAGCATGCAAGGGTTTAATGAAAACGGGCCCACTCACAGTACGATCCCGCTGTGAACCTGCGCGTACGAACTTGTACCGGGATTATCGTACAATTCCTGTCAGTCAAAATCACATGTAAGGGGTCACTACAAGTCTTAAACGTTTAACCACAAAGTCCGAAATAGAAACCGGCCCGGGGAGCCGTACAACACGTTTCCCGAGGTAACCGGCCCTAAACCGATCCATCAAAGCTTATCTCAGATCAACATGGTTAATTCACCAAAAATGTTCAGCATGATGAGAGGAACAAAAGTCATGTTGATCGTGATCGGAGATAAGGTCCAACGTGCCCTCACGCGCCGCCCAAAGTGGCTGCGCGTGAAAGTCACGCGCCTGACACTGTAGCTACAGTGTCACCTCCTTCACCCGTTTGTCTGTAATACGGGCCTGCCACCCGCGGCTTGACCCGGTTGAATACCCATCAATTCCTACTCGATTTCAATCCAATTTGATCCTAACATGTTCATTAACTATCCAATTTAGGTTCTGTGACAGAAATCAACCTCGACACATCCCCAAACGACCCATCGACCCGCGATCAACCAATCGGGTCAAACACCAGAACTTCCTGGTTTCAAACCCATTGTCCAATTAACTTCACAGGAAGCATAATAGGATCAAAACGAACCAAAATGAACAATCAATTGTGTCTGAAAGTACCTGAAGGTCGTCGTCCCAAGCTCTGCAACTTCCCTGAAAACAGCAGCCTCCGTCCTAGCTCAACCGTGGCCGTTAGCCTTCAATTTCGATGTGGTTGAGTTCCAAACACTCCCAGAAGACTAAACCAGGCCTTGGTTTGGTCCAACACTCACCAGAAATTAAAATCCGATTTTCCCTCCAATTTTGGCCGAAATGGTTTCTCTGGTTTCCTCACCCGTTCTTAGTTATAACAGCATCAGAGTGATGCTCAAGCACGTTCTAACTGGTTTTAAACAATTTCAAGCCGTCCCAAAGGCTCGTGGGTGTCCAATTGTCCACTGAAAAATGTTCCCCGAAAAGCTTCGATCTTGAATTAATCAATTGAGCGTGCAGGCTGGACGGCTCAGGCCACGTTCAAAAGCAAAAGACAACCCAGACATTCCAGCACATGATAGCACAATCAATTGCACGATAGAACCACCGCACATGGTGGTGCCGCCCATTTCCCCCGCGGTCTACTACAGTAACCAGGGCAAAAAGACCAAAATGCCCCTGGTTCAATAATTACCAAAATACCCCTCACTTCCTAGACTCGTAACTCAGCCATACGAAGTCCGATTTCGGCGTGCCGCCTGTCAACGGACTCAGGATATCGAAACCTACCTATCGGTCCTTGAGTCGCGTGAAAATTAATTGTCAAACGAAGAGTCAACATTTTCGCCCGTGAAGTCCAACTTACGGTAATGCCCCAGAACTTCCGATAGTCATAACTTTTTCCCTGATCGTCCGAATTGGACGTGCCACCTGTCTATGAATTCGTGACGTCCCGTACTACGTCACGATCATAGGTCAAAGTCCATTTAACTCATCAATCAAAAAGTCAACAATTTGGCCATACCAATCACAAGGGTAAAAGCGTCAATTCACACATTAAATTGAAATATTAAAATCCTCGAATGTCCGGGGTGTTACAGTGGACCCTTTCCTTAAACTCGAACATGCATAACTGCTTTTCTAAATTGTTTTATATTTGTGATTACATGAATGTTGGATTTAAGTAGCGGTTTTATTACTTGCACGGTTTTCGAGGAAGTAAATTAATTGCACGTTTTACGAGAAATGTCGATCTCGGTAAATTAATTGCACGTTTTACGAGAAATGTCGATTTCAAATGATAACTGATTTCTAATGATGATAACGGGATTTTGAAACGAAATTTTGATAATTGAGGTTTTCGGTTTTGAAATCGGATCTCGAGAATCGAGAGTTGGTTTTCAGATTGAAAAGTGGATTCCGGATTTGGGTTCGGAATGACGGTTCGGGATGCTGGAAGGGCATCAGACCGGTGATTTCGGATTCGAGTTTGGATATGGATTTAGAAATGGTTTTCAAATGGTTTTGGATTGAATTTGTTGGATCTGGTTATTGGGTTTAAAGACCCGGATATTGTGATTGACGGGGGACGGGCCCGGATTGGGTTTAAAGACCCGGATTGAGTTTAAAGACTCCGGAGTTTAAAGACTCGGATATTATTGAGGCCTGGATTGAGTTTAAAGACTCGGGAGTTTAAAGACTCGGATAGGTCCAGCAGGTTTGATCGGAAAATGATGTTTTACGCTATGGTTTTATGATGCTTGTGATATGATTTCTATAACTGTTTTATAGTGTTTCTGTTTCTTATGATGTGGTTTAATGTGTTTTGGTTTATAACTGTTTTATGAACTGGGTTATGCATGTGGTTTCAAAACGGAGGGCTAAACCCGGTTTTCTTATAAATGGTTTTGGAAACTTTTCTTTTATTTATGGTCCACTCACACCTTCTGTTTTTAACTGCCCTCCAAGTTGTGGAGCTAGGGCGGGGTTCTAGCGTCGAGGCAGCGTCTGAGGCATAGAAGTCACGTAAGGGATCCCGGAGTGTTTCAAATTTTTCAGCGTGCGTGTATTTAGTTTATTGGTTTTTCTTTTCTGTGTATTTTGTACTATGCTCTATAAAGCTTGACTTCGGGATATTGAGATAAGTTCTCCTGTGTCTGACTGTGTTGTGTCGGGGTGTCAGACGGGAGCAGGATTTACCTCAGTTTTCGGGGTGGGTCCTGACAGACATGGACTAAGTCGATCAATCTAAACCCGAACAGTCGAATGGGTCGACGTCTGGAACTCACCCAACTTAGCCCCAATCCCAAATTAACTTCACAGGGAGTATGCTAGGACCTAGACGAACCCAAATGCGCAACCAATTAGACCAGAACTCACCTGGAAGTTGTCGTCCTCAACACTGCGATTTTCCAGAAACTAGAACTCAGGTTCCCGGCCAACCAGTGCTCAATCCCCTTCAATTCCTTCGTGGTTGAGTTCGTAGTGAACCCAAAAGACTCACACGAACCTTGGTTTCGTTCAAATGGCTTCACAATTTGATCTTTGAATTTCCCTCCAATTCCTGGTTTTCCTCACTCTGATTCGAAATGAACCCTCTCACCCTCCAGCACTCAGCTAATCGATCAGTAAGGACGGCAACCCGTGGGAATCCATCTGAAATTCTCTGAAGATTGTTTCTCGCAACGGTCCCAACCAATTTTTAAAAGTACCCATGCACTGTGTTCAGTCCAAACCACTCAGCCATGTTTCCAATATCCTTAATCCAATTAAACAAATCACTATGTTCAGGCCACTACAGGATTTAACAATTGGAATGTGCAGGCACTCACGGCATGGCCGTGCACACGCTGTTCCACGGTGGTGAACAGTAACTGCCGTGCAAATGACCAAAATACCCTCAGTTGGCAAATTACCAAATTGCCCCTCATCTTTCGTGACCCGTAACTTGGTCATCCGATGTCCGTTTCACGCGTGCCGCCTGTCGTTGTACTCGGGGCCTCGAGACGAACCTAACGGTCCTCGAGTCGTGTGGAAATCGATTGTCAAACAAAAAGTCAACATTGTCCCCCTAACCGTCCAAATTACGGAAATGCCCTTGAACTTCCGAACGTCATAACTTTTTCCCTGGACGTCGGAATTGGACGTGCCACCTGTCTATGAACTCGTGACGTCCCGAACTACGCCACGGTCATCGGTCAACGTCCGTTTGACCTACCAATCAAAAAGTCAATAATTTGACCACACTATTCACAGGGGTAAAAACGTCATTTTATTCATTATTTTACAATATTACATTTTCCGAATTTCCGGGGCATTACACCGTCATAAGTTGTCGTTTCGGTTTACGTGCCGTAAGCCTCACCGGGCTAATCGCCGTCACCGGGACTCCCAAACTTGTCCAAATCAATCTAGAGGGTTACTAACTACCTTATTAACCTCTCATTGGTCCCGTAATTTTCCAAAATTTTTAAGTATTTTTAATTTCGTTCCTAAACCTTCAGATATCCCGAACAATATCGAGACGGTGTTTGATCGACACGAAACCAGTCCCAAAATGTTCGTTACATCGAATAGATTAAAAGTCATGTTGAAGTCATCCCCAAAATATGCTTCAGCGCCCCCACACGCAGCCCAAAGGGGCTGCGCTTGAGCCCACGCGCTAGTCACTATTCACTATCTTCAACCTTCAGCGAACCTGGTTCGCCTGGTTCGAACCGGACTGGACCAGCGCGATAAGTGGTTCACTGTCCAATCTCACCTATTTTCATTCCATTTCATACCATTTTCATCCTAATCTCTTCCTAATCTCATTTCCTATCTTTCTACCATTTAAAATCATGAAAAATGATTAAGAAACTCACCTTCCCAATTTGATCTTCACGGCTCAAACACCAGTCGCCGTCTTGGGCGTCTGCACCGCCCTCGACTGTCACTTCCAATCCAAACCTTCCCCTTAACCTACCAGAAAGCCAACTCAATCAATGAAAACAACTAAAAACCCTTAAAACTCAAGTCCAAAATTCAAAATGTTTACCTCACGATTTCGGGTTCCCTCCGCCGTGGACCGCCGTGAGCCGCCGTCCTCGTCACTCTCAGCCTCTCATCATTCCTCACACGACCGTATGGGTGTAGTATGGTGATGGTGTGATATGGTGTGCTTGTTTGTTCAAAGAAATGGAGAATGGAGGAAGGGGTGCTCGGGTTGTGAAGAAACAGAGAGGGAGGATTGATCAGGTGAGAGGGAAATGGGATGGACGGTCAGGATAAAGGGGTTAGATGAGATGAAGTGTAACGACCTGTCCCGAGAATTAGGGTTAAGGAAGTGGTTAAGGTAGGATTAGTGAGTTTAATCGGGGGTTAGTTGGTCCTGATAAGGTCATTAGCCTAGAATGACGATTTTGCCCTAGTTCGAGCAAATAGTTGACTTTTCATTCGCCTAGGACGTCACAAATGACGATTTTGCCCTAGTTCGTCATTAGCCTAGGACGTCACGAATCCGTAGACAGGTGGCAAGCCGGTTCCGACATCCGAGGAGGAAGTTATGATGATCGGAAGGTTGAGGGCATAACCGTAATTTGGCCAAACTAAGGGGAAAAGTTGACTTTTCGTACGATCGGGTTTTGACATGTTGACTTAGGACCGTTAGATAGATCTCTTCGTCTTGAGTACGATGACAGGCGACACGTATTCATCGGACTTACGATGTGTGAGTTACGGGTATAAAACGGTAAGGGTAAAATCGTAATTTTGGTTTAAAAAGAAGGGCAGTTTGGTCTTTTTGCACCTTGGGATTTGTGCAACAGAGAGGGAAAATGGAGGACTGAGATTGAGACAGTTGGGAGAGAGAAGGGGAGGATTGTGACGCGTGGCAAGGGCCTAGTGGCTTCTAGGCCTGTGCACGGTCCAAATAATTGGGGGTGCCCGTGTGTTCGTGTTTGTTCTTCGACCCAGAGAGAAAACAGAGACTGAGAATTTGGGGAGGAATCGATCAAGCTTGGTAAGGGTGTGAGAGTGAGCAGAGATTGAGAGGGAGACAGTGAGAAGGTTGGGAGGTTAGGAATTAGTGTGTGTGTGTGTGTGTGTGTGTGTGTGTGTGTGTGTGTGTGTGTGTGTGTGTGTGTGTGTGTGTGTGTGTGTGTGTGTGTGTGTGTGTGTGTGTGTGTGTGTGTGTGTGTGTGTGTGTGTGTGTGTGTGTGTGTGTGTGTGTGTGTGTGTGTGTGTGTGTGTGTGTGTGTGTGTGTGCGGTTGTAAGCCACGGGAAACCAGGGAGGAAACAGAGAAGGGGTGAGAATTTGTGGTGGTGTTGTGGCCGTGTACGGTGCAATTGGACTCGTGGTGGTGTCGTGAGGGGTGAAAGGAGTCGACTAGCCCCAGCGGAGCTCACGGCGGCGATCGACTGTAGGTAATCTTTCTTTTTTCCTCTATGTGCTCTGTTTTTCCGTCGATTTTCAAATCGAAAGTTGTAGCTTTAGGGGTTGAATCGAGGAGTCTAGTGAGGTCTAGGGGACTCAGTAGGGTCCCAGGTATCCTCTGGTTGTGCAGCCGTGACGGGGAAGTGCACGGCGGAGGCTAGAACGACGGAGGTTACCAGTGTGCTCTGTTTTTTCCGTTTTGCTCAGTTTGAAAGTCGTGGACTTAGGGACTGAGTTGAGGGTTTCTGTATGTTGGGTGAGACTTAGGAAGGTTCTAGGAAGGGTTTAAGACAGCCACCGTGACGGGGGGTGACCTGGGTGGCCGGAGAAGAGAACAGGGGAGGTGTTCGGGTTTCTGTTAGAGCTTGAGTCGACAGGTTTTAGGCCGTGTCGAGATGTCTGAGTAAGGGGAATGGGTAGCTTAGGTCTGGACAAAGCAGTTGGTGAAGAAAGGAGGTGTTTTGGTGGACGGGCGACGTAGAACCGTCCTCGCCGGTTCGAATTGCAAAGGCCGGTTCGACCGGGTCGACTCGAGGTAGACGACGGTACTGTAGCTGGCGCGTGAGGGCCACGCGCAGCCACTTTGGGCGGCACGTGGGGGCGCGTGCGGTGGCGGTTGGGAAAATGGTCAACATAGTTTTTGGTCTAGGTGTTATGACGAGTTTATTGGAATTGGTTTCGGGTTGTTCGGACGTCGTTTGAGGTTAGTTCCGCGAGGGTGAAGGTTTAGGGTTCCGGTTCGTTACGGTTAGGACTCGAGGATTTTCGGGGAAATTTAGGAGAGTGTTCGTAGATGTGTTAGTAACATACTTTGGCGGTTGTTGACAGGGTCGGGACTTCCCGAGGAAGCTGAGGAACGTACGAGACGTTCAGGACGCGATTGAGGGCTCGGTACTGTGAGTGGACCCCTTCTCTAAACTCGAGCATTCATAACTGTTTTTCTATAATTGTTTTATGATTTTACATGTGATTTCATGATTGTTGAATTTGTGATGTTGGTTTTGCATAATTGCACGGGTTTCGAGAAATAACGTATTTGGCACGTTTTACGAGGAAATTGTGATTTCTGAGTATGATGCCATGATTTTGGGATTTCAAACGCTACATGGTTTTCAATGATTAAAAAGGGATTTTGAAACATGATTTGGTGATTAAAGGGTTTTCGATTTTGAAATCGGATTTCGGTAACGGGATTTGACTTTAAGGTTGAAAAGTGGAATTCCGGATTTGGGTTCGGAATGACGGTTCTGGATGCCGGAAGGGCATCAGACCAATGATTTCGAATTCGGGTTTGGATATGAATTTTGAAATGGTTTTCAAATGGTTTTGGATTGGATTTGCTGGATCTAGTTATTGGGTTTAAAGACCCGGATATTGATTTGACGGGGACGGGCCCGGATTGGGTTTAAAGACCCGGATTGAGTTTAAAGACTCGGATATATTGATATTTCCCCCGTAGGCTTGTTGAGTTTAAAGACTCGGGAGTTTAAAGACTCGGATAGGTCCAGCAGGTTTGATCAGAAAATGATGATTTGATATTCACGGTTTATGATACGGTTTTATGATGCTTATGATATGTTTTCTATAACTGTGTTTTATAGTGTTTCTGTTTTTATGATGTTTCTTGCAATTGTTTTTATGATGAGGTTTATGTGAACTATAACTGTTTTAATAACTGGGTTATGCATGTGGTTTCAAAACGGAGGGCTAAACCCGGTTTTCTTATAAATGGTTTTGAAAACTTTTCTTTTATTCTGATCCACTCACACCTTCTGTTTTAAATTGCCCTCCAGGTCTTGGAGCTAGCGCGAGGTGCCGACGTCGAGGCAGCGTCTGAGGCATAGATGTTACGAGAGCGATCCCGGAGTGTTTTAAATTTTCCGTAGTGCGTGTACTCTTTGTATTGGGTTTTCTTTTCTTGTGTTTAATACTATGCTCTGTAAAACAGGTGACTACGGGATGTATTTATAGCTTCTCGTGCGTCTGACTGTGTGCTTTGGTGGGTTAGAGTGAGTTTCCTTTTGTGTGTGTCGGGGTGTCAGACGGGAGTAGGATTTACCTCGGGTTTCGGGGTGAAACCGGGGTGGGTCCTGACATGAAGGGCTAGGATGGAAGGTGGGTGAAAATATATGTATTAAAATACAAGTGGACCAATCACACTTGAGATCTACAAAATGGGGGTTTGGGCCAATGGGATGAGTGACACTTGTCACTCATCCATTGGTAGGAATTAAATATCTGGGCCCATTAGGATATAAAAGTAATTCGTCTCGAAATTCGTGTAATAGTTTCCTCGAACTTCCGTGAACCATAACTTCTCCGTCTGACGTCCGATTTCGGCGTGCCGCCTGTCTACGGATTCGTATCGACTCGATCTACGTAACAGTCCTCGATCCTCGACCATCCGACCTCCCAAGTCAAAATTCAAAATTTTACACACGATTAGGGGCAAAATGGTCATTTTACGTCGTCCGTCCGATTTCGCTCGACTAATCACCGATTAACCTCACTAATCTTTTATTAGTCACTAATCTAATTCGGAATTCAGGACGGGTCGTTACATGGGCAGTCAGAATGAATTTCAGTGAATCGGTAGTCGGAATGACTTTCCTTGAATCGGTAGTCGATGATTTTCCGTGAGCCGGTAGTCGAAATAACTCGCTGTGAGCCAATAGTCGATATAATCAACCTTTATGACACTGAATGGTCAAAACGAAGTTTAATCTTCTGTAAACCTCAATCGACAATCCAAGAACTGGCAGTCGGAAAAAGGGCAACCCTTATGAGACTGAGCGGTCAAAAAGAATGTTAATGCAGGGAGATGAAGCAAAAAACATTATGACATTACTGCTAGAGCAGTCAGAAAAACTGTTAAGCAGTTGTATAAATGCCTTGAATTGGTAGGAAGAGAAGTTGCATCTTGATTTTCTAGGTCGAAAGAAGTAGTTTTTGCCACAAGGGCCAGCTTTTAAAACCATGAAGCCTTAATTAAAGGTGTTTATAGGTTCAGAAATTGATGGAGATCAATTTGCTGAGTTTGATTGGTTAATTGTCGGTCCTTTGAGAAGGTGAGTTGTTCTCTATTATAGGCGATGTCTCAACTTGCCGAGTCGAGTCCTGCGTGGGTCCCATGCTGTCGCTTTTTCCTTCGAAATACTATCATTTGCTTCGGTTTTCTGTTGGCATCACTCATACTTTTTTTTTTCCACATTCGAAGCTGTTCGGGCTGGGCTTGTTTTTTCTATTTTTGGCCTTTAATATCCTTGAGCCATTATCTTCGGCTCAGAAAGTATTTTTTCGGGTGTAAACACAATGTTTGTTGGGTGGAAAGATTGGCTATGGTTGCTGGCAATTCTCCTTCAAATTGATTATTGTTAAGACCCAGCACCTCGAGATTGCGAGCAAAGTTTTGTTTATCTAACCTTTGTAACCTTCAAAGACTTTGCCTCGGTACTGCCCTGGTGAAACCATTTCCCGAAAAATCAAGAATTTGAAGTGTAGAAGCATTAGAAACTGATGGAGCAATAGTTCCTGTGGATTTGTTGAGACCAACTAAGAAGATTTGGAGATTAGGAAGAGCAGTGCCGAAATTTGGTGGGAGCTCTCCATGCAACTGGTTCACAGCAATACCAGAAACCGATTATGGAACAAATATTGTAAATTGCAGAAGGAATCAGACAGATTATTTTTACCAAGTGAAAATGTCTCCAAAGCTTGTTAGACGGCCAAGATCATTGGGAATGCTTCCCTCAAAATTATTGTAATAAAGGTGAAGATACCGCAGAGAAGAAAAGTTACCTATCCAAGCTGGAATTGATCCACTGAGATTGTTAGCATTAACTGATAGATATCGTAAATCTAGTAATGAATTGACTTGGCTTGGAATTGAGCCAATAATCTCATCGGCACCGAGATATAGAGCTCTTAGTTGTGTGCAGTGAGATACATTCGCTGGAATTCTCCTGTTGACTTCGTAGACGACCCAGTTGTTGAGGAATTTCACCATGAAAGCTGTTGCTTATGAGTTTGATTGCAGTAAGATGAGTCAGGTTCCAATAGACGGTGATAGGGCGACTACCAATTTTAGATAGCTGAGTTTCAAAATCAATACTCTTTTGTTGGAATGGTTGTTGCATGTAACACCAACCCAATTGCAGAAATGGATTGAACCATTCCATGAGCTCATGGCATGAAGAGGATCTACAGTGATTCTTTTCTTCAAGCCCAGTAGTAGCGCCAGTCGATCAGTTTCATTTCCAGAACCAATGTTGCTAATACTAGTAACAGCAGTAGGGCTCATTATCATCAATATCATATATAAAACAATTACGAGCCTAACATGACTGCTGATATTACATGGATGCTCCATCTTTTTTTTTTTCCAATTACAGACAGAAACTAAGAACCCAGTCTAAGACACAAGAAAAGCTAGCTAATTTTGAGAAGCTTCATACTGTGCTATGCTAGGAAAAGTTTTGGTGCACAAACAAAAAATTCAAGGAATTTTAGCACAAATAGGAGGGAAGAAATCTTACCGCAAAGTTAGTGAACGACTATATAAAGTCAAGAGGATTGAAATGTGCGCATATAATGGAAGATTTTGTATCGCAGGAAAATGTAAACAAGATTCCATTATTGTGTTAGCTTTGGGGAAAGAAAAAAGATCAGTGGGGGCATTTAGTGTTGATAAAAAGGAAGAAATACTGAGACAGAGGAAAAAAACCATCGAGTTTAGTGGATGGTGAGTCAAAGTCTCAAAGAAAATTTCACTTCTCATGTATAAGTGTTCACATGGCTTGGACAAAATCTTTCAAATCAGTTTCTTTGCAAGGTCACCCATTTTCCCACAAAATATAAAAAGATAATCAATAGTATGCAGCACTTAGTCCATTGTAGCCAATATAAAAAACTATTTTAACATAAATATGTCTCATAATACAATCTTTGTTCCTTCTTCTGTGTCTTCCATCATATTGGAAAGCCAACCAAATACCATGTAAATGATAAGCAGCTGCGATCTCCCACCCTAGGTAGCCAAGGGATTTGAGCAGCTCAATGCAGCTCATTTGATACTTATGCAAATAAAATCGTTCCATCTCCATTAGACCCTGTAAATTGAAAGAACCCATGGAAACTTAGGTTATAGCAGAAGCAATGAATAGCACAATATTGAGGGCAAAAGCACACACTACCATAGTATTATTTAGGCTTACACACAGCCAGTGAGTGACACGATTACAGAAAGACATGAAATAGTTTGGTTGAAGATAATGACAAAATAATTCTAGGACCCTAAGCAAATTCCTATGCATCCACCTCGTTTCAAACCCCTGAACCACAACTTACCATGAACATGAGCGAAACATGATAATGCAGGTGACTGGAGAAGATAATACCACAGAAACAAAATACAAGTCATAGAAATACATTAATGCTCAGTGAATGTATCAGAGCAAGGCCTCCGAAGCATAAGCATTTACTCAAAATATCAACATAACTACTGCAATTAGTTATTTTTCATTCACATTTTATGTAGGAAACCCCTAAAATCAATTCAGGGTAAGAAGATGATCACGCGAAGAGAAGAAAAGGATATTGAGTTAGACATACCAACTTGAACAACAATACCCAAGATCTAGACAGGGAACATATATGTGCCAGATTGGTTCAGCAAGCATTAGGGTCAGGTTCCAAAGGTGGTTGGGAGGTTACTGCCAAGCCTACCAAATATTTGAACAAATTGATGGTATGAGGCTGAGCAAAAACTAGCCAGATAGCAGAATTCTAGGATTATTTTTAAAAGAGTGCCAAAATGTGAACAAGTCGTATGAGGCTGAGGAAAAACGAGCAGGTGGTTTAACAATCTCTCGTTCCTAGTGAAATGCTGGCCTACCTCATAGCCCTATCATTTTGTCTATTGAAAGATAACAGATTAACAGCTAGATATATGAGACATTACTTGGCCAGGCGCCTTTTCCTCAGCCTAGTTATATGAACTAGATGGTGAGGGCAAGTGGTTGAAAAATCTCTCTATCATTCCTAGTAAAATGCTGCCCTACCTCATAGCTCTATAATATGGTTTATTGAGAGATAAAAGCTACATATCTGAGACACTACTTCGCCGTGCGTCTTTTCCTCAGCCTATCTAGCAGGCAGATTATAAACTTCTTAAGCTTTTATCTCAAAATCATGAGCAATCTTGAAGATGAATCTTTTTTTAATAGAAGTTTTATCAGTAATAGGATTTTCTAACAGCAAGCAAAGCCACCAACCACTCTGATTCAGTTAACAACTACATCTCTTTACCACGCCAATGATATATGTCATGACTTTTGGACTTTCAACTTGATTTAGTACAACTGTAATAAACTTAAAACAAACAAAAATCCAATTTATTACTATTTCTCTCCGCAAAATAGATGTCTCTTTCTCAATTTACAATCTTTGTAAAATGCAACTGCCATAAACTCTTTACTCTGAGATTCCAAAGAAGAATTACCTCGCTCAAACCTCACATTCTCAGTGTGAGAAGTTAACTAAACTATTAGGGCATTTAACACAACTTTCAATTTTATTAACATCGAGCTCTCTCGAAATATAAGTTTCCAGCAGCATTATCACAGTGGATGGTAGCATGTCTATAACTTATAACTATCCACTTTAGAAACCAAAACACTTCAACAAATGAGAAAGAAATTGAAAGATAAGCACATCAAATGAAAACATTTGGAAAAAGGGTAGTTGGTATAAACCTTGGAGTACCCGCATTCATATTCCGATGAAGAATTCGACCCTGACCCGAATCTCCTCCATCAATCAATTCCCTGAGCCCCAAATTGCCCACCTTCTCTTTTTCGTCCTCTTCTTCCTCCTTGGGCTCCTCCACACGAGCACCACTTGCGGCAGCAGCAGCAGCACCACGAGCCTTACCAATCAGTCTCTCAAAGTAATTCCCATATATGTACTCCGGTGTGTAACCATTTTCATCATCGAAGAGCATGATATGACCATGCCACTCCCAAACCCGATAGTCCGAACCGGTTTCCTCATGAAATCCGACACAAATGTGGTGCTCACCAACCGTGACGGCCTGACCCGAATTGGGTTTGAGGGAATCGGTGTTGCCACTGAGAATGACCCGAATGATCTCCTTCTCGAGCCTGGATTCTTCCTTGGCGAGCTGGGTTTTGTTCTCGTCATCGTCGTCGTCGCCAGAGAGGTTGGCGGCATCGAAGAGAAGGTCCTCGAGGGTTTGAGAGAGGACGGCGTTATTGGTTGGGGGTCGGATTTGGAGCCTGCCCATGAGGGTTTGGAGCATAAGGTTGTCGAAGTTGGTGGTGTTGGTGAAGGAGCCCATAGTCGTTGGCTTGGTTTGGTCTTGGGTCTGGAGTGGTTAAGGGTTTTAGGACATCGCCCTGTGATGCGAAGGGTTTTGGGATTTAGGAACGAGGAAAGGAAGAGCCACCTGGTATGGGTTTAATGACTTTTAAACTTTAGGTTTTGGGATGGAACATTTTGATTTTGGTGGCTTAATGATTCAAGATAGTTATTTACCAATTATATAAAGATTATAAAATTGAAAAATTAATATTAATATATGCTTCTTTGCAAGGTGTGTATGTCAAGTGGGAACACATAAAATCTAATGATAAATACGTTATTTCTATTAGGGATGAGTATAAATCCGTTAAAATCGTTAATCGATTCGTTTCAAACTGTTATTTATCTAACAGTTTATATTTGACCGGATAAAAATCAAATGATTTGATCAGATAAAAGTCAAACATTCAAACCGCTCTATTAGTAATGGTTTGAACTTAAATTTTCATTTTGAAAATTTTTTAAATCCAAATCTGATCGTTAAGGAATATATTAAGTTTTATTAATTTTTACATCTATTATTAATATAAAATAAAAATAATAAAAATAAAAAGATACTCAAATATATCCTGATAAATATATGCATACTTAGATAAAAGTATAATAAAAGATTATTAAGCGGTAATGTTTGGATTTGGATATTGTCAATATTTGTATCAAACCGCATCATATTCACCTCTAATGGCTATGACCCGGATAATTTATCTCATGGTCAATCTATGTATATCGTTAGATAAGTGAATATTTATTAATATTAAATTCTAATAATTATTTTCAAGCATCGTGAGTGGTGACTGATTCCAAAGTAACGTGCATCCCGTGGTGTGTTGATTACACGCAAAATGAATTAAAACAACTATAATTTTCTTAATGCAACTTCTAATTATAATTAGTTAATTTAAAAAAGCTGAGTTCTGATCATCCAATGGAGAATCGAATATCTGTAAGGATGTCCATCTCAATTTGCAAAGTCCGAATGTATAGAAATTTGTGTTTTTGGGTTAACAACATCACTTATCTCACTTTTACGACCGTCTTTTCATAGCATGGAGAAATCTGTGTTTGAATGATACACTGCCTGAGCCTTTGTGTACAATGTTATTATCTTTCTCAGAGATTTCACATGCAATGTAATGTTGGATTGGAATTTTTTTATAAATTACCAGTACGGTTGCCATTGTGGATCAGGAAGAAAGCCGGGAGGAAAATGATTACCAGAAAGTTCAAAGTTTAAAGTTCTTGGTTCTGTCATAGAGAATTTCTATCTGTGCAACTCGAAATCAGTAACAAGTGACTCCACCTTCAAACATTTTAGAAAAATTAACTGACTGAAGAATTGCTTCATTACATTGACAGAAAGTAAACAACACACTTTTCTTCCAAAACCAAAAAAATGTATATATATATATATATATATATATGCGACAGCCTTATCACAACCATTATAAAAAGACAAAAGAATATATCAACCGAGTCTAATTTTTCTGCTTTTTTGTTTTCCCACTAGTTGTCGATATTCATACTCGTGTAAAAGGTTTAATATTTGCCATATCCAGCATAGGGGCCAATCCATCATCTAGAGTTTGTAGTATAACGCGTACATTGTTAAACAACGTATGCATAAACAACAAAATAAGAGTTATTTTCATTACAGAGAAACGAATATATAACCATCTTCCCTATATAGAGGATACAGCACCAAACATTCCTTCCTTGCACAAACTACCGCCTCAGGCTCTCGACAATGTAGTCCGCATACAGATCCCTTGAACAAAAATAGTTTCACAGATTATGAGTATGCAAACAAGGGGAAAGTAGTAATTGAATCCAGCACCTATGATTTGACTCCTAAGAAGGCTGATCTGAAATGAATTTTTAAGAACCATAGCTTCAACATTTGAAGAAATGATTTGATAATTTTGAATTGCTTTCATTCCAAGGCACAACTGGTGTATCCATGATATGTTAATTTTTAACATCTACGTTCTCATAAGACTATAGATAGTTAATCTACAAACAAAGAGGTGATCAAATAGCATTAAAACTCACATGGAATGCTGGATGGCCTCATAGGCAGCAGATGCAGGGAGAAAGTCGTCAACTGCAACTTCCTTATTCTCATTTTTCTTGTCTGTTTTTAAATAAATTAAGGATATCAATTCTTTTAATAGGGTTTTAGAGAAAGATGAGCAGTATATCATATAAAATTATAATTAATAGAAACTGAATTTCAAAAGGATACAGTCCTCAAAGAAGCGCCGGATCTCAGCCAAACGATGTGGTGGGAGATCCTTGATGTCACCATAGTGTCGGTATTCAGGATCATCAGCACAAACAGCAATAATCTTGTCATCTTTCTCACCCTGGCTTCATGAAAATTAGAAATTATTATTGAAAGTTCGAATTTTTTTAATGAGAATTAGACTTTTGTAACAAATGTAAAGAACAAGCCTTTCTGTCTGGATATGTACCTGATCAATCATAGGCATCAGGCCAATAGCTTTGGCCCGAAGAAAGCATCCTGGAACAACTGGCTCCTGCAAGTTTTTTCAGAGACAAAATACACCGGATGAGTTTCCAATACATGTATTAGACCAATGGATTCAGAAATACACCAATCATGAATATAATACATGGTATCCTGTGCATGGCTTACAAATACGCCAACCATACAAACTAATTTTATAAAATAGCATTTTGATGAGACATGCATATGATTGATTGAGTCAGAGGGAATCGTGGGACATGAGGTTATGTGAGGTCATATTCAGGCAATAATAGTATAAACGCCTCATTGTGTGATATTCACAAAGATAAAAGAAAAAAATAATCCCAAAACGACATTTGCAACAGAAAGAAGCATAACAGTACCTGCATGATAATCAAGACATCCAGGGGGTCATTGTCCTCACAAAGAGTACGGGGGATGAAGCCATAGTTGTGGGGATAGACAACAGACGAGTATAGTATGCGGTCAACCTGCACAAACAAGCACCCGTTAACAATCATATTCTTAATCTACTAAAGGTATCAAGAAGATTAGTTCGGCACAGATATTTACCTTGATGAGTCCAGTTTTTTTGTCAAGCTCATATTTCACTTTGCTTCCTTTTGGGATTTCGACAACCTGCATTATTCATGTTTCCACAAGAACAAAGGTCAGCGGGATGACAAACGCATAGTAGTACATAGTTGACACTCTTCTGAATAGGTGTTATAAATGCCAGTTACAATCATAATGTGAAACTGATTTTTTAGAAAGATAAATATACTGTTAACAATGACATTGTAGATGGAATGATCTTCTGAAGCAGAAATTTAAAATAAAAGGAATTATATTAAGAATGTCAGTGGATTCTGGGGAGTTAGTCAATCCAATCTGAGATGCTTCTTAAGTGGCATGTTTTACTTGTTTAGCCATTCAGTGTAATATACAACTAAAATTACTTCAAAATAAACATTGAAAATAAAAAAAATAGCAGAAGATAAATCATCAAATAGTTATAAAGGTTTAGTGTACTTACACAGTTGAAGAACTTTGGAGCTCCAGGACCTGCGTTAAAATTTAAAAAAAAAAAAATTAAAAATCACAAAAAGGTTATAACAACAATTAAAGAAAGCTGGTGCGACCAAGCTGACAGCCATCGATATTCCTTACCTATTTCAAGATCATGCCAAGGGTGTGCAGCAATAGACCTTCGGGTCATGGATGAAAGTATCCTCTCATTAAGAGGTGGGTTTGTGGAATGGTGATGGAAGTCATGTTGAACTTTTTTGGGAGGCTCAACATTTTGAACAGTCTCAATGGGTGGAGCCATAGCTACAACATATAGACCACGTTAAGCCACCAAAAGCGGAATCACATTTGACAAAATTCTATGATCTATTTAATTAATGAAGCAAAAGATTTTGAAAATGTTTTTTTCCGACCAGGTTTCATGGATCACACCTGTCAGACCTTGATCTAGAATTCTAGATTATAGAATAAGTAGCCCCCAAAAAGGGAGACATATGTACAAGCCATACAGATCAATCCTCAAAAAACTGGAGTAATCAAAATAACGTCAAGCTAGATTTAAGTTTTAGATTTGAGTAACAAGAACAAATATATTAAGTACATGACGGTGAGGACTGTATAATAAGACAACAGTTACAAAACCCAATATTATTAAAAGAAATTGGAAGCTTTTCATCCACATTCCAAAATGCGTAACCAATTCAAGCATTTTTATATCACACAACCTCATATAGAGCAAAATAAGATACCTCATTATGATTCTATCGAACTTAAATATCAAGATCACATAAAACTAAAGCCTGGAGTAAAGAATGAGTTAGCTTCTCGCACCAGATCGACGAATGAACGGCCCTAACTCTGTTTGTAAAAGCTCTTTCTCCACCAGATGCTAAAAGTCCAATAAATTAATCTAAAAACACCCTTAAAAATTTGACTGTCAAAAAAGCTTCTAGAAACGTGGTCAGCAAAGCGTTTATTTCAAAGTATCCTCTGAGCAAATGAAACGGTAGGGAGACCTATTTAGTCTAAATATCCAGCTAAACCGCGTGTAGATCTGCCAAATAGTGTCTTTAACTTTATCAAATAATTAGGGAAAATGAAAAGGTAATCCAGAATCAAAGAGCACGCTATCAACACCTTGAAAGAGTGAGTTCAGAAATTAAAAGAAATTCAGCAGAGTATTTTTAATTGACGCATGAGAAAAGAAAATTAAAGCGTAAACATGAATAGAACACGAAAGCAGTAGCCAAAAGCAAGCGAATGAGCAATGAACGTTAAGCAAACGAAACCAGATCCAGAGATACAACAAGACAGACGACGCTAAAATTAGCTGGAAACGTACAGTGAAAGTCAACAAAACGAAGCTAAATCAGCTATAAATGCAGCATAAAGCGGAAGAAGAGACTGTTTCCAAGTTGGAAAAGTCAGAGGTAAACGTACCGAAGAGGATAGGAATTACGAAACCCTTGCAGAAGTGAAGGAAATAGCTCGAAAGCAAAGAGCGCAGATCTCAAAACGACGAAGAAGGCAGAGGGAGAAGTGAACGGGGCGCTCAAGTAGAGGATGAAAGCAATAAGCAGCTGTACGTGTTCCCGCTCTCTGTGTGTCTTCCCTTTTAAAGGAAAAAGAAAAAGGGCAAAATAAAGAGAGAGTATTCCCCGAGCGTTTGGTGCTACAAAAATGCTCCAAGACTCCGTGTATTCTGGCCAACCGAAATGTAAGGTGTTTCCAGCTGGCATCAATCCGGATACACATGTCAGATGTTGATTAGGTACCAAAGGGACCCACCGTGGGACAAAGACGGTGTTCCTAACGGTCGTGCCCCCATTCGCATTCCTTTTGGGTTCGCTGCGATATCGTGACACGGACGGTGGGTAATCTCATTAAAACAAAAGTCACCGAGATAATGGCATTTTAAGTGGGTCAGATGCTCTAACTGACGGAGCACGCAATTTGCGTGTGGCCTTCTGCTACCCCAATTAAGCACTGCCATATCAGCATATGAACCGTCCTGGGGGGGGGGACTGTAGGTTGGAGTTGGTTTGCGGCGCAAGGGACGTTAAAATAGATTTTGCTATGTGGCCGTTCAATATTATGTTCCTTAGCGATATTTTATTTTAATTCTAATAGCTAGAATTTGTAACTTCTCCAAAAATAATAACACTAAATAAGAAGTTATTTTGATCTAAATAACTTACATATAAAAAATAACATCTCAAGTAATTAATTTAACTATGCTCATATTTATACCAATATATTATTTATTTTAATTATATTATAATACTTAAATTAATACCATCCAGTCAATCAAATCTAATTGAGGCAACCACGGCCATAGAGATAGAGGGGAGTATCGTTTCCTTTATCTTGGGCATGTGGTGGGTGGGTGGGGTGTGCGAAGGATGTGTAGAAATGCCTATCCAGTAGGGGGGGAATGGGGGATCCGAACTCCAAAGACTACCATTTGTTTGTTTGACTTTTGATTAATCGGAAAACCTACCAGTCTCTTTGAGTCCTTTCTAAATTGGTAAAAATTGAAACCCTTATCCTTGATAGATTCGGATATTCTATATTTACTGCTCTCTGCTCCAGAGAACAGTCAGCTTGCATTATATATATTGAAAATACGGTCCATGCAAGGACGCGGAAATTGGTCAATTTGGAAGAAGTTGATTAGGGGAAGATTAAAACATGGCCAATTGACCATGTCAATCCTAGTGACTTTTTCATGGGCTGCCACCGCTACCGCACTACCCAGTACCCGCACTCGGTCAGCCTCTGATCTTCTCTTGCATCAATACTTAAAAAATGTGGAGTATTTAACATGCACCCAACCCAAGGGACTAAATTGAGAATGCAACTGATGTAAAATACTTCTATTTTATTCTGATGATATCGATTTATATCATTTTTTCAATTTATCGAATTATTTTTGTACATATATCATAATTGAAATGATTTATTCTCTAAATTATCATGTTAAGATTATCTCCGTAAAAAAAATTAACAAGATCGGAAATCATTTAGTCATTTATATGTATCAAATAAATAAATGGTTTTGATAAGAATTAAGAACCAATTGGTAAACTGTCCATTTAATTGATATATATATATATATATATGAATAGAGAACGAATAATTTTGATTTTAATATATTTATAAAAACAATTCAATAAATCAAATAGGCAATATGAGGAGATACCTTCAGAGTTAAGAGTGATAATTTTTGACACGACTCTAAACTCACACGAAATTTATAAGGGTAAACCCGCACAATTAAAATTTTAAGTTAATTTTTGGTCAATCTGTTATGACATATTTAATAAATGCGTAGGTTTCGAGTCAACTTGTAAATCTATATAATGACATGTTAACCTATTTATATATATGGTTTTGTAGATAGTTCAATATGAGCTAATATGAAGTTTATGGTGCTAGAATGTGAATTTAACCCATATATTTAGGCCATAATGGACAATTTAATCAAAAAAAAAAAAATAAACTATAGTTTAATGTACCGACCTTATGCTGTCATATTATTTTTTGAGCGACCATTTTCAATCACCAAAAAAAAAAAATTGCAACACTTAATATTGCATATATTTGAAAGATAAAATAATATCACGTATGAAGGCATTTCGAAAACGAGACTATTATGGTTGAAATAGACCATTCAGATGATTATTTAATAGTTTAACTTCCATATTGTATTCTCAAGTAGTTAAATTACATACAGGAAATTTTTGATTTTTTTTCTTAATTTATTTTATGTAAATAAGTCAACGACTTTTATATCGGATCGTATGTTAATTAAATTTTACTTTTTTGGGGGAATGAAAGAGTTAGTTATTTGGCTAATAATTGTCTTCTTGATTTATGGGAAATTAAAGTTATATTATTACGTATATTATTTTCTATAAATTTTTTTAACAGATGTCGAATATAACTATTAGAGATATTTACTTATATTTGTTATCAAATTAATACAGTTTTTATTTTTTATTTTTTTTGCTATGCATTATTTTTATCTATCAAAAACATTTAATATCTTCTCAAAATATAGATATTTGTGGAGAGATTCTTGGAAAAGCTTTTTGCTTTGCATATTATGACGATTATGTCATTATTAGTAGGATGATAGGATGGAATCATGGCCAATATTCGTCCTACGCAGGAATGCATGCACATACAACAAAGAAGGGGAATTTGGGTAAGGAATCCTCGCTTGCCAAAATATTCCTCTTTGATTATTTTCCCTATCTATTCTACCGTATCTATTAAGAATCTAGTACTCCGGAACTCCAACGCCATACAACAACACAAGTCTCGTTTTCGTACTTCAGAATTTCCTCATTTTCGTCTTCTCACTTTAAAGATGCGTAGCCAAATTGGATTTTCTTCTTCTCTTTCATTTTTTGGGTAATTTGAATGATCTGAAATTTACTCAAGCCAATCTCATATGGTGATATATAACACTCACAAGCTTCATCTAGGAATTTATTTATACATTTTTTTTTCTTTCTACGAGTGAGTTGTAGACTAGTAGTGTAGGAACCATCCATTTAATTACCAAACCACAAATACTTAGTAACAAAAATTTAAGTAGGTCAAATTCCAAAATTTAAAAACTCATGAAACACTCAACAATTCTTTTGGAATAAGTGATTCCTATATTCTCTATCCAACATACTAGATTTCAAAATGTTCATAAAAAAAATATCTTATGATCGAGCTCAAATAAGTAATACTAATTGAGTAATTAATGGTTGTTTACTAAAATATATATGTATACAAGTATATCGATTTTCCTTAAAATTAACTGGAGGATTATGATTTTGTTTATGTGTACGTAATTCGATCACTAAATCATATTATCAGAATAAATCGGATTTAAGCTAGTATTGTTCATATACAATCTCTTTACACTCCTTTGATCTTAATTGAAGATGGAAGTTAGTGTTCATCAACGGATGAAAGCTGCCATGTTAGTGTTCATCAACGGATGAAACCTGCCAACAAACGTACTGCTGTAGTGCCGCCGCTAACATTTCTTATTTCTGTTCCAGAGGTGTAACACCAATCATACATTGCAAAAAAAAAATGATTGGCATAAAAAAGGCTTAATCCGATATGAAATTCATCATCTAAAAATAAATCGAGTTATTGTAAGTTCGGAACTCACGTTGGTGTGAGTGGGCAATATTGTTGTGTGTGTCCGAAAAATTGGTGTGATGCCATGCGTCTTCAATTGGCCGTGGTGCGTTGATACCACATCAGACTCGGGTTCGGCTTGGCGTGAGCTGAGCCCACCGGACAACTCCGTTATGCGTAACAACAACTATGATTCGGGCTCACCGACACATCAAATTGACTGGTAGGAAACCGATTGACCTTCCGTATATCAGAATTCGCATGTAAGAGCAAGCATCCCAGTGGGGAATCCTCCAAGCTTTTTCAGATCTATCACCACCCTATGCTGTCCGCACTAGAGTCTGAAGTCACTGCTCTGCAAGTTTAGACTCTCACCAAACCAATTAAGTTAGACCCCTTTAGCAATATATCACAAGTTATAAGCATAAATTCTTTATAATTATATCTATGTTTTGTTAATGTGAAAAATGGATGAACTTAAAATTGTCTCGTTAAACTCGATATTCTCGTTTATCTCCGTGATGGATGATTTGTAAGGAAGAATATAAGATCAAATGAGAACTAGTGTAGTTATGGTTGAATAGCCTCCAATGCCTAAGTTAGTAGGTGAAGAGGATTGTATAGTAATTTCAATAGTATAAGGGTAAAAATGTCATTATATTTTTTAAGGGAGGTGTCTTTTTTATTTATAGTAGCATTGAATATTATTGTTGAAATATTTCGATATAAAATTAATGTCCCTTGTTATGATGTTGACACATGTCATGGTGGTCCTAGATCCCCTTGTGGTGTCAGTCTGATCAACCGAGCTTGATTAGGCATATAGCCGAGTATCCGTGTAGGTGTGATATACTGTATCTAGTGGGATGACAATGTTGTATTGTTGTTAGGCCGAGGATAAGTGAGATTTATTAGGACTAGTCGGTCTTTATAAGTTGATCAATTTAGGCACAAACATGTTTATGTAATAAAATATTAAAGTAAAATATTAAAATCATGTAATAATATTTTGATATATTTTTTTAATAAATACCATAAAGTATCTATATTCAAATGGTAGGTTCAAATTCCCTAACTTAACAAAAAAAAAAGTACTCCCTAAGGCAAAATACAATAAATTACTCCAACTATATAGCCTTGTGGATGGTTGAGATACTTTGGAGGGATGAGAACGAGACGTGGCATCCCCACCCATTTTAAATTGTAGGTACCAAACATTTATTAAAAAATGAATGAGGTCTTGATTGTGAATAGTTGGCCATATATATATATATTTATAAAGATGCAAGGTTTGAAGAAATCTTGCAATGCAAGTGGAAGCCTACCTGAGCTTGATTTTTGGCCTGTATTGAAATTTCCTTTAGTGGGTGGGTATATCATAATTATAATGTTGAGTTGGATTTGAAATGTTGTGTGAATGTACAAAGTAAAAAACTTAGCTTCATTTTCAGTTGGTATGAACTATGAAGCATGAAGGGTAAGAATCATCGATTGAAATATCGGCGGTTTCGCCGATATTTCGGTCGATATATCGGTTTTCTAGGCCGTCGGCATCTAAACAGGGGTGGAAGGAATTTCTTCCCCCAATATCCATGGTTTCGCCTAATATCGAATTATATCGGCGATTTTCACCGATTTTCACATAAATTCGCCCATTTTTATCGAAATTTACCAAGCATCGATGTGTCTTTGAACTTCGATCCGTGCAATTCTAGTGCAGATGTTGGCAACGACGACCAGTAAGGACAACCAGCTGTCGCAACCAGCAACGGCAACCTCAGTCGCGACCAATTGCGGCCATTTTTAGTTCACGTCTGTCTTCCACTCTTTTTCCTTCACGGTCTTCGTCTCTCTCAGTCGCGAGGAGTCACTTGACTCTATTACTCTATTACATCCACTCTGTTCCCTAATTCCCATCGCCAGTACATCACAAGCTCTAGCAGAGAAGATGAAAGCTAAAGGTTGCTTCAGGGGAAGGGGTGGGGAGGTGAAGATAAAGAGATAGAGGGAGAGAGAGAGAGAGAGAGAGAGAGAGAGAGAAAGAGAGAGAGAGAGTGGAAGAGAGAAAGGAATTATAAGAAAATATCAGAATGCCCAAATCTCAATCAAAGTAAAGAGATTTAAGTGTGGCTACTGGTTGTGTCTGAAAAGTCAAGGTGATGTACAATCCCTTTACTGAAGATTCAAGCACGTAATTATATGGAAAATCGGAATTTAACTCCGAATTAGTTCTATATTATGAAATCTACTTGTTTTCAATGAAATTCAACTACTAGAGTATCCTGATGTGAAATTATGAATAAAATTATATTTTAATTTATGTTTATATTCAAGGTATTATATTATTAGTTATTATCAGACTCATATTGTATAATATTATGTATCATATATTTTTTATATCAAGGTCATTTTATAATTTTTATTAGTCATATATAATCATTATTGGATACTTAAGTTTTTTCCAAAGTTTCATTAAAAATTTCCAACTTTTAGATTAAATTTCCGTCATTTTTATTGACGTAAATCTAACTAGCGATATTTCCATCGATATTTCGCGTGAGATATCCGTAAATCTAACTAGCGATATTTCCATCGATATCGATATTTCAATCCTTGCTTCCTTCTTACAAATTTATGATGGTGTAACAGTATAGGTTTGTAGTGTAGTCACAAAGCTTTTGAACCCATATTTCTTCTACTCCATATCATCTCATCAGTTCCCACACATAAGAACATATTGGGAATGGCAGGTTGTAGTTTCAAACATTTCATCCTCAAAGCAAAGCCGCTAGAGAAAAAAAATAATACAGACCAATTTATGTATATAAAAATATTTTGACGTGTCCTTATATTCAAATGGTGTAACTTATCTGAATTCGAAGTACGATTTATTTCTAACCATAAAATTCTCCAAACGAATTTCAAACTCCTACCAATTAGGCTAATTTAATATATTTTGTTTATTTTGCAATGCTGGTAACATATGTGGGAAAACATCTTATTGTGACACTTTTGTATTACCCTTTGTGTAGATTACATTTATTAATTTATTTTTAAGTGAAAGGACTAAAAAGTATAAGCTTAGAGCACATCTAATGCACTCCTTCTAGTCTTGGCAAGGCTCATCCTAGCCCCCTTCCCTTGCCTTTTTTGTTCTAGTGGACAAATTATAGCCAATGCAAGGGCAAGCCTTTGGGCTAAAATAGCCCCTCCCTCTGCCCGCCCGGGCAAGACCATCCAAAAGTCATGTTTTTGTGTTTTTTTTAATATTTTCATGGGATGATACAATGACTATTTTCATGAATGATCACTATTTTTTTTTGTCAAAACCATCATCACTAATTGATTCATTGATTTTATTTATCAATTTAAATTGATAGTTGTATTCTTTTATTAAAAACTTGCAATATTTTTAATGCAATTTAAATTTTATGAAATAAAACTTCTAATTGTAATCATGTTTGATTATTATTTTTTATATCCATATAAGTTAGTAAGATAAAGTGAAATTAAATTATATTTCATATACATTATTATCTGTAAGAAAATAATTCACATAAAAATTTGAATTCTTGCCCCTTGCTCCTTGCCTCTCCCCATTATAAACACAAAAAATAGCTCTGGACAAGTTGTCATGAAGAGTATCATTTGAGGGGTTAAATATTACCTTTAGCTCCTTATCCTTATCTCTACCACTATATATGCTCTTATAAACTTATTCACCAGAAAAAGACACTGTTCAAAACGGCGGCCGTCTAAGCGCTCGAAGGTAAGGAATCGTCTTGCATAATGAGACTAAGCGCCTAGGTGGATTTGTGTATAGATCCTTATATATTTTTAGTTGTATAAATATATATATATATATATATAATTGTATGAGTTATTTTATTTATTAAATACTTAGTTAATAATACAATCATTAATTAAAACAAGAGTAAATCATTGTTACACCCTTAAAAACTTTTAATTTTATTTAAAATCTTTAATGCTTGTATATTAAACAAAATAAAACCTTACCTCAAAATTTTTTATTCAAAAATCCCTGAATTTGTAAGTAATAAATTCCACATCTACCATTTTTTTTTTATCTCAATAAAGAGGATGAGTGAGTTATTGAGAATTCTTTTAAACAATTAAAAATAACATTATTTTTTTTGTTCTCTTTGCCCCATGTGCCTCTTAGTATTTGATTTCTTTAGCCTTTTGGGTCCTTTATTCTATTATGCATATAATAAATATTATAGTTTAAAAAATTAAAAATAACATTGTTTTTTTTTGTTTTCTTTGGCCCATGTGCCTCTTATTATTTGATTTTTTTAGCCTTTTGGGTCCTTTATTATATTATGCATATAATAAATATTATATATGCATACTATATATATATATATATTGTATATAGTTACAATTGAATTTTTTCTATAAAATAAAAAATAAAAAATAAAGTTCGTATTGTCTGTGGTTCAACGGTAGGGTATATAATTTTTTTTTTTTGGGGAGGGGGTTTGAGATGGTGGTGGAAAAAAAATTATAAATAGGAGTAATGTTTTCACAATCCTCAATATAATCTTATAATAAAAAAAAATTATGATAGATTTTGGTAAGTGTTTTTTTTATTGTTGTTGGGCTAGTTTATAATTGGATGTCATTAGTTGTAATTTATATAAAAACTATGGTCTATTTTAAATTATATAGTAATTTGACTAGTCAAAGTACCTATTAGTTTAATTTTTTCTATATGCAAGTTTTTGAATAAACTTATATATTAATAAGAACCTATAAGTTAATTGTCCTTAAAACAAAGATAATAAATGTAAAAAAGTAGAAAGCTATATAATAAAATTAGTAAAAAACTTACATTTTCAACTCAATTTATTTATCTAGATAATTAATTAGTATTCTGAAATTATTTGATAGTATTCATTATATTATTAATTTGTTGAATTTTATTTTTAAAATAAAAACCGCCTAGATGCTAGTCTCTATCGACTGCGCTAGTAACGCTTAACACCATTTTGAACCTTAGAACAAGGAGAAAAAAGGTCCAAAACGAGATGCTATTCACGAGTCTTAACACGTGCGTCACATCCCTCAGATCTCTTTGCCCGTGTCATCCAACGGCCAGGAACTCTCTTCCAACGACATAATATTTCTCTCTTTTAAAACCGAAACAAATAAAAACCCAAAAAATCAACGGCCGACTGGTGCTGACGTATCAGGGACTCTGCTTCTGCTTCCCTACTCTTTTCTCTCATCTGCTTAGATCTCACTCTCTTCCTCTTTCCTGATCTGGTATTTCTCTTCTTCCTCGAATTATTTTTCGCTTTTTCAATTTTATTATTTTTTTCATCTATCTTTTTTATCTGACGCAATTCAATCAATTTCTGAGTATTTTTCACCTAGAAACAGTTTTTGTCTCTAGGGTTTTATTGTTACTCGTATTATTGTGGTTTTGGGACTTCTTTGCCATGGCTGCTCCACCTGCTAGAGCTCGAGCCGATTATGATTACCTCATAAAGCTCCTTCTGATTGGCGACAGCGGTACGATTTTACATTATGAACCTCTGAAATTTGTGTCATATTGGTTTTTAGTATTGGTATGTCTACATTGCTTCTGAATTTGGGATTCTGATCGTAGGTTTTCCGATGAATGTAGGAATTTTTATTTATTTCATATTCAATTTTCTAGGTGGTAATTGTAATTTTGTTGCTGTTAATTCCTGATGTTTTTGGGTCAAGGAGTGGTTACCCTCTTCATTCCAAAAATGTGGTCCGAGTTGTTAGATTTGTGATTAAATTAGTTGATTGAAGTTCTAGCCAGTTTCCTTTGAGGCAGAATGTCATGTGATGTCTATATTTCCATTCAATTCCACATGCATATCCAAAATAATCCCATTGTGGTCGGGGACTATCGGAGTTTGAAGCATATGTTCCTACTGTTCTAAGATGAATGCTCTTTCTTAGGACTGGACTTGGCATATAATTTCTTTGATGAGGCTTTTCTGATTGTAGCTCAATTTTTATCAATGCATTAGTTTCGGCAAGTGTTGCTAGATTGCATTTTGCCACTGAGTCATGGTAGGTGACAGCACCTTGGGGAGTATCAAATAGGCCAATGCATGCATGTTTGAGACACCACTTCAATCCAAAAGCTTAAACTAATGGTTACATATTGTTTTTTATTTCCTTGTATCTATCACAGCCATTAGTTTGAGTTTAATTCCTTTTTGTTTTCTCTCTCTGCGTGTGGCTTTGCAGGTGTGGGTAAGAGTTGCCTTCTTCTACGTTTCTCTGATGGGTCCTTTACAACTAGTTTTATTACAACCATTGGGTGGGTATTTTCTATGCATGATTGTGTCAGGGATTTTTTGCTCTCTTTTCCTACAACTGCTTCTGATTTTTACAGATCGTAATTCTTTGACAGTATTGATTTCAAGATAAGGACCATTGAGCTTGATGGGAAACGAATTAAGTTGCAAATTTGGGATACTGCTGGCCAAGAACGATTTCGAACAATTACAACTGGTTAGTTCTGTGGCATTAATTTGTTTTTAGATTGAACTGGACTGTGTAACCATGCCCCAAACTTTCTCCCAATTGCTAAGTTTGGTTATATGCTGAACTGCAAGCTTCCGCTCAAAAGATGCACTCACCTGAAGGAGCATTTATTAACCAAATTTGCATATTAACGTTTTAAAGTTATAATAACCTACTATCTTCAAGCTATGCTGGGTTTGTCTAGATGGGTTTAAAATTTTAGATTGGAGCTGTAGAATTGAACAAGTCTGAGCTTGAATATTCATCTGAAAGCTGTTACTAGTCTATCTTGTCAAAATTTGTGCTTGTATTCTGATTATGTTAGGTTTGAATCTATTTGGATCATAATTTCATTAGGTTTGTACTGATCCTTTTATTTATAAGTACGTTTGTACCAATCTGCCAGCAAGACCTCTTGCAAAACACTGACACTCTGACGTGGCAGTTGTTTAGTCTAACTTTAAGACAGTCCCATAATTTATATATTGGTGGCTTATGGCTATCTGAATGTTTATGATTCCCTTTCCTCTCTGTTGCCTTCTTGCTACAGTTGTGAGAGTTTCACTGGAGAATTCTGTAAACCTGAGGGTTAGGAACCTAGGGTCATTTCAGTATGTTGGTTGCTGGCCTTTTTGACCCTTATGTACTTCCATTTTAAGCTTTTGTGGATGGGCATTCCAAATGGTCAGATTTGGACATGGATCTTAGCTTATATAGTTACTGCAGGAGTTCTACTTTATCTTTTGAATCTTAATATTTGATGGCGCTTTCTACCATGGATCTTAAATATATATAATTCTGTTACTAAGCTGACATCTCATCTTACCTGTTGGATTGGTAGATGTGCCCTCGTAGCTTTATTTCCTTCGAATTTTGATAGCCTTCTTAATTATTTTTTGTCTCTGCAGCTTACTACCGTGGAGCCATGGGTATTTTGCTTGTGTATGATGTGACTGACGAGTCATCATTTAACAGTAACTTCTTCATCACTTCATCACCCTATGCTTATACTCATAATTCGTCAGTTCCCTTGGTTTATAGAACTCTCATATCCATACCTTCTATTAACATGAAGACCACATTGAATTTTTCCTGATTTCATCATTGCCACATCTAGGGTTGGGATTTTATGGATTTGGGTTGTGTTTAATTTTTTGGTTATCACATATACATGGTAATCAAGCTAATTTCTACCTACATTCAAGACATTAGGAACTGGATTCGTAACATAGAACAGCATGCTTCTGACAATGTGAACAAGATCCTTGTGGGGAACAAGGCTGACATGGATGAAAGCAAAAGGGTTTGTTCCAATCCCTTCTCTGGGTTTTCTTGGGTTTGTGTGTTTTGAGGGTGCTGCATGCTTGTGGTATGTGACTTATGGCCATCTTCAATCTTGTATTGACAATTAATCTCTTTCAGGCTGTACCCACTTCAAAGGGGCAAGCACTTGCTGACGAATATGGCATCAAATTCTTTGAGACAGTGAGTGTCTCATGGTATCTTATTACTTAGCAAAGTATTTTGCTTTTCCCCCCCATTTTCTGAAGTTATTGTGTTATACAGAGTGCCAAGACAAATTTGAATGTAGAGGAGGTCTTCTTTTCAATAGCTAGGGATATCAAGCAAAGACTTGCCGATACTGACTCGAGGGCCGAGGTATAATTGTTTTGGACAGTTCATTTCACTTTTATTTTTGTCTTTCTCTCTCGACACATATATAGTTTAATCTCATCTTTTTCTTTCTTGTCTAGCTTAAAGAAACCATTTCTGTTCAGTAATTAAATGTCAAATTATTTAATGGGACATAAACCAGTTGGCAGTTGCCTTCCAAAGTGCTGGTCTTCTGCCCAAATGCCACTCACAGGGCCGTAGCTTATATTTACAAACAAATAAAAAAAAATTCAAATTTGTATATATATTTTTTTCATAAAAATGATTGATATTTTGTTTTCCATATACCATCCTGAGTTGGTTAGCAATTTTGATAAAATCCAAACTTTCATCTCGTGGTCTGATGTATACTGAGCTTTACTTCTGTTGAATTTTGGCAGCCTCAAACAATCAAGATTAACCAACCAGACCAGGGAGCTGGGGCTGCTCAAGCTGCCCAAAAGTCAGCTTGCTGCGGTTCTTAAAAAAATGCGTTGAACATGATCTGATGGCTAAATGTTTAAGGCAGTACAACCACTCTGCTGGGAAAAAACTGATCTATCACGACTATGTTACTTGTGCTTGCTTGTATCGTTTTCGTTTATCATTATTTTATAATTGCTACTGGTTTGGGTGTGAATGGTAGATCCTCATATTTTGGGAAGTCAATTCTATATTGATTTTTAATGAAAGTTTATCTTCTTAGCATAAATCAGAGAAGTCATTGCATAATTTATGGTGGAAGTTACTTGCACCCTTTTGGATCTTGGAAATAGCAATGGGAAGTAAATGTAAGAAAGTTGACTTGATTTAGCATTGTACAGTTTCCATTTTTCTTTCATGCTTAGGAAGTAAGATACTGAAGTTTCCATATTTTATCTTTCATGCTAGGGATAAATGATGGTGTTAGTCGTCCATGTGTGTAGGCTGATGCTAGTATATCTGTCATAAGTCAGATGTATTTTCTATTTGTAGCATTCTATTTCTTCGTCTTCAAAGGGTGCCGAAAGATGCTTTAATGCTTCATCCTCTACCCCATCCCAATGTCAACATCTAAGCTTTCTTGTCTGAAAGTTAAATGGTTCCCAAATTTTTTGTATTGCCTGGTGGTGTGTTTGGTGTCTTTTGTTTTGTTTTGGAACTAGGGAAACATAACCTCAGACACATTGCATTAGATCTGCCTCAAGCTGTGAAAATTTTACCCCGGGCTTTAATCTTGCCTTCATCATTTGGCCCAAAAACCCATGGGCTTATGGGGTCCCGATAGGTCCGGTGGATAAAAGCCCGGTTTGGCCCATTTTGGGCCTTGGGTTGACCCGACCCACTTTGGATCGTGGGTTGGCCCAATCCGAGAGTAAGCGAGTTGGACTTGGACTTAGGATGTTCAAATATTATAGTTCGAGTTTGGTAAAACAAACTTGCCCCGTCCATATAAGCCCGATTCGTAAGTTTGAATATATTGCCCAAATAACCTAAAGACACTAAATCCATCAAAGCCCATTTTTTATAATAGCCCGGCCTGCCCATGTTGTTCTTACTGGTTTAATGGGAGACATTAAAACTTTTAAAAAAATTATTGTTGGATTGGTGAATTGTTGTTTATCAATGTGATCTTAAGCATTGTCTTGTAGTAAACGATAAGGCTGGTGAAGGTTTGAAGATCGCCTTTGTTTTATTCCTATTCGGTAGGTAGTTTTCTTTTCCCCCCTTTAGCAATGCATATGAATTGGAAATGGTTGCAATCATTATGTAATTTGAGTCATAAAATCTGAAAATTGAGTGATGTTTAAACTTGTCAATGGGTGTTTGTTATTTGTAGAATTATTTTACTTTGATGCTATTTTCTAGGGGAGGATGTATGTAAATAAATCATTAACGGTCATTGTTGCATGGAGTTATGCTAATGCTGGAAAAATAATGAAATTCAAAAAAAAAAAAAAAAAGCTTTGAAGTGGTAAAGTTTTGGTTACATATGAGAGTTTAAAACATGGAGGGAAGCAATTTTTAGAAGGAGATAAGGTATCTTTAATTGAGAACGAAGAAGGATCCATGAAGCATTTTTTTGTAAAATTTGAATCAACCGTGCAAAGCCAAATAAGTAGTCATATCGATATCGCAATGCAATTTTCAATGGAAAATGTTTTGAAAAATAAAATGCTAATAAAAGAATTGTGGACAAGAATTAGAAAATGGGTGAGTGCCCGTGAGATCAAAACTAATGTGAAGATGACAATCAAAATTTTTTTAGTTGGTGTCAATGACAAGAAAATTGGCAATATTTAATATGAATTTGAAATTTTAGATTCAATCGAAAAAACCATTTCAAATTCAAATTCACATCAAATCTCACCAATTTTCTTGTCTATGACACTAGCCAAAAAAAATTCATTGTAGACTTCACAACAGTGACGATCTCATTGGCCAATGAATCAACTAATTATATTGTGAACTATGACAGACAACAAAATAACAGCAAATCTACTCGTTTCCATCTAAAACCCATGTAAAAGTATTCATGGGGTCTGAATTTTGAACATATATAATTGGTCTTAGTATGTGAGACATTAGACTATGCTAATTAAATAAAAAGAATATCTACACCCACAATTGAAATAAATAAATGGAAATGGCTCGTCCAAAGTTTCAATATGAAGACAAATGAAACCATATGCATATATTTTTTTGCAACTTTAAAATTTGGAAAATAGTTTATTTCTAAAAGCCCACTTGAGTCTGGCTCGAGTGAGCTTAGTAGGCCGGACTCAAAAAATCCGATAAAAGCCCAGTCCGATAAAGAGCTTGAACTCTAATATATGCAAGTATGCCCATCTGGTTCGGCCTGTAACTTTAAAAATTATTTAATAAACTCGGTCCGGCCTAATACCAAGGGCAGTTTAGTATCACTAGGCAAATGGATGTTAAGCAAGAAGCAATTAATGGATCGAACATTTAACCATGCTTATGATTACAGCTATAGGTCCGAGTTTTCTCTTGAACCACCTGTTGTATGCCCTTAGAGGTTGGTTACGCAAGAATTTGGCTACACAAGAATTGTCCAGGGGACATCTCAAATTCGTGCCATTCTCACTTGGACTGCCTTGGTCGTGTATCTTTGGTGCATTTGTTATCTACCACACATGCCTCATTGAAGGCCGTGACCAAGATAAAAAAATCTTTTTGGGTGATGCTGATGTCTTCTTTTTAGAGGTATGCTTGGATTCGTCGCCGTGCTTGCATGTCGGTGTACAAAATGCATCCACTGTTAGAAATCCTAATAGTTTACGTCAATTTTTGAGAGTCCGTATACGGTATATCTTTAATTTCGATTGTTTGCCAAATCGTTGTCTAGGAAACTGGTATCATATCTACTTACCTGATTGAGGGTGTGCTCCACAGGCAATAGAGCTAATAGACTTCCACTACACTAAAAGATGCAGTGTTTTATTGTTTTTTGGGAAATTGACCAAAAGGTGCATATTATGCGTTGTTAATAATTCAGTATTATGGGCCATCGCCATTACCAGAAAAGCCAAGAAAAAGGAGAAAATTACTTGGATATAAAAGAAAGAGGAGAAAGCCATCTCATTATTTGATCGAATCAGTGATTGCTTACAAGGAGAATGTGTGAGTGTTTTTCTTATGTGGCGTGTCTTTATTGGTTCGTGACTTGTGAAAGTTTATAGGACTAATCAACATTCATTGAATTAAATAATTATATTGAACGGACTGGTTATTAGACACTATCATTTTGTAATGAAAGATTTTTAAATTCAAACTCACATGAGTGATTAAGATAATTTATATTCATGTTAAATTTGGATATAATTGAGATTTTTCATTATGTAGGTTAAGCTCTCTTGAAATTCATTGCAATTGTTGGTGCAATGGTATATAAGGAGAACTTGATACGCACACATTAGATACCGACCTCTTTTTTCAATGTCGAGTTCGAAATTAAGACCTTCTACAATCGGTAAGTGGAGATATTTCGGGATGGTGGTACTGGTGGTTGCCATTTATTGTTAGTATAAACTAATCATGATAACACATTACTATCCAATGAAATTCCGAACAAGATGAGGACATAAGTGTTGAGTTAATGTCTTCTTAGTGGATTATTAATGCATTGGAATTTGATTATGTATTGGGAATAAATACATGATGTTGTTCATTCAACCTTGTAGGAAAAGATTGATGTGGAAGCTTCATGAAGAAGAACATTAATTGAGGAAGGTGCATGAATGGACTTCAATGAAGGATGTTGAAATGTGAGAAAAATGTCTCACATTGGAAAAACACAATTGTAACTTGTGCCTTAAGCACTATATAAGGTGGAGAGTTTGACCACATTTCAACATCAAGGAGAACACCTCACAAGTGAGTGAGTGCTTCAAGAGTGTGTATAGCTCTTGGGCTAAAGTGATCTTTTTGAGCACTTCAAGTGTGTGTATAGCTCTTGGAGTAGAGTGATCTTCTCGGTTAAGAGAAGGTGAAAGAGTGTGTATAGCTCTTGGGGTAGAGTGATCTTCTTGTGTTGAGAGAGGGTCTACAAGGGGTATCCTATTGGGTACAAGGGCTCCAGTTGGGTATAAACTTGAGTAGTGTAATCTTTTATTTTGTATTCTTTCATAGTGAAGGAGAAAACTCTCCGAGGGCGTAGGCAAGTTAATTGGCCGAACCTTGTTAAATCTTTTGTTTCTTGGTTTCTTTATTTCTTTTTTTTCATCTTTATTGTTAGTAATTGCGTGGCAGAGGATTAATTTCCTAACAAGTGGTATCAGAGCTTCAGTTTATCGATCGTGAGCAGTTTGCCATGGCAAGTTCTAGCGGCTCACATTTCAAGGTGGAGCAGTTTGATGGAAAAAGAAATTTCACTTTATGGCAAAGGAGGGTGAAGGACATCCTAGTTCAACAAGGTCTCGCACGTCCGTTGAAGAGGAAGGATGCGAAGCCAGAGAAGATGTTAGATGAAGATTGAGACGAGTTGGAGTCCAGGTGTGTCAGCACTATTAGGCTTTATATTGCTGACAATATTATAAATAATGTTAATGATGTAGATTCTGCACCTGAGTTTTGGGAGAAAATGGAGAAGCTTTATCTTGGGAAAGGCTTGCAAACGAAGCTGAATTTAAAGCGGGATCTCTACAAGCTCAAGATGGGAAAAGGTGCGAATCTCATGGAGCACATGAATGTGTTCAAGGGATTGATAAATCAACTATCAAGAGTTGATGTTAAAATTGAGGAAGAAGATCAAGCCCTTTTACTTCTTACCTCGCTTCCCGATTCATATGAGAATATTGTTACTACAATTGTGTATGGTAAGGATACACTGAAGATGGAGGATGTAGAATCGACTCTCTTATCACATGAGAAGAGAAGAAAAGCCGATGATTCTCAAGGTTCTGTCTTCATTGCTCGTGAACAGAATCGTAAGGGAAGGTCAACTGCGAGGGGATTTAGTGAGCATAACAGGTCTAAATCCAGAGGCAGAGGAAAGGGCAAGCAATGCTACAAGTGCAAGGAGTGGGGACACATAAAGCCGGATTGTCCATTGATGAAAGAGAAGGACGATAAGGGCTCAAATTGCTCATTGGCTGGTGTAACGGAGATGTCTAGAGATTTTGGAGAACTTCTCACAGTCTCCAAAGGTAATTACATTTTTTCTCAAGATTATTGGATATTAGATAGTGGTTGTTCTCATCACCTTTGCTCTAGGAGAGAATATTTTGATACGTTCCAAGAAGTCCAAGGATTTGTGACTTGGGGTGATGGCACAAGACGTCGTGTCATGGGTACGGGAACGGTGAAGATCAAAATGTTCGATGGAGCAGTTCGAACATTGGGTGATGTGGTGTATGTCCCAAAGTTCCGGATAAATCTAATATCCTTGAGCCAACTAGACTCCAAGGGCTGCAAGGTTTCGTCAGCAGGGGGAGTTATGAAAGTGGCACGTGGCTGCATGGTCCTAATAAGGGAGAAAAATGTAAAAGTATGTTCCGTCTGATGGGAAAAACTCAGACCTCGAAGGTTGTTGGGAAACAAGGTGCACAGGAGAACAGGTACCTGAAGCGGGTCTCGTTTGCGGGCACATCAGAGACGCTATCTACATGTTTCCAAGTTTCAGACGATGGTGAGAAGGATAATCCTGCTAAGGAAGAGGCAAAGTCGAGGTCCCTTTTCGGAGCCAACTAGTAATTGTTGACTCGGAGCAGCTGCACATATCATTGGCCATTTTGAATCAGGGGGAGCTAGGGCCGTATGCAACTGATTCGGGGTATGTGTAGTTGGTACAAGAATAAGGCCAATGGAATGCTTGTGGTTATATCAAGCGGTATCTCAATTTGAGATGAACTTCAGGGATTGAAGTGGTGATGCAACATTATCCACCTAAGTCGGCAGAAGGAGATTGTTGAGTTAATGCCTCATTAGTGGATTATTAATGCACTGGAATTTGATTATGTATTGGGAATAAATACATGGTGGTGTTCATTCAACCTTGTAGGAAAAGATTGATGTGGAAGCTTCATGAAGAAGAACATTAATTGAGGAAGGTGCATGAATGGACTTCAATGAAGGATGTTGAAATGTGAGGAAAATGTCCCACATTGGAAAAATACAATTGTAACTTGTGCCTTAAGCACTATATAAGGTGGAGAGTTTGGTCACATTTCAACATCAAGGAGAACACCTCACAAGTGAGTGAGTGCTTCAAGAGTGTGTATAGCTATTGGGCTAGAGTGATCTTCTTGAGCACTTCAAAAGTGTGTATAGCTTTTGGAGTAGAGTGATCTTCTCGGTTAAGAGAAGGTGAAAGAGTGTGTATAGCTCTTGGGGTAGAGTGATCTTCTTGGGTTGAGAGAGGGTGTACAAGGGGTATCCTATTGGGTACAAGGGGTATCCTATTGGGTACAAGGGCTCAAGTTGGGTATAAACTTGAGTAGTGTAATATTGTATTTTGTATTCTTTTATAGTGAAGGAGAAAACTCTCCGAGGACGTAGGCAAGTTAATTGGCCGAACCTCGTTAAATCTTTTGTGTTCTTGGTTTCTTTATTTTTTTTTTTTCATCTTTATTGTTAGTAATTGCGTGGCAGAGGATTAATTTCGTAACAATAAGAACTAAATGGTAATCTACTGAGCTTTATGTTCTTGTGGTTGAGATTTTTTTTTTTTGTTCCTTAGCCTCCTGTCAGTTTATTTTCAAAACGTCTTCAGGAAATTTGACTCGTATGCTTTGTGGAAAGGTGTCCACTTTCATTTGGGATCGACGTGGTAATGCTGAAGGCTACATTTTAGACTGATGGTTAGAGATGTGATTAGTGTTCTTTGTTGCTTATTATATTAAAGAAATTGCTTCTTAGTTCACTCAATAGGTTACTAAGTAATATTTATAGTAAACAGAAGTCTTTTCTGCGATTGCATTTTCATGTGGAACCATCTCCAGTTCTCCACTCTCCCCGCCCAGTTCAACTCCTGACGTTTTTTCCAAATATATATAGTTAAGCAGCTGATTACACCAAGATCATGCAAACAAATGCCTCATTGGATTATGCAACAGATCTTTCTAAGCATCAACTTCCATTAGTGATAACAAAAAGCAGAAAAGGCTGAACCCTTTATATCCATAACAACTGCAATCGCATTCCCACTAACGATAGACTCACAATGTACATTATGTCACTCGTTAAGTTTATCGTATATTGATAATCAAACAACATATCGTGTTACGCGTAAATGAGCAATCCTTTTCCTCAGTGGCTCATCACTCTCTTACTCAGATGCCACTGCCACTTCTGTCAATTCCCATTTGGCCAATAATCTGGATCGTATCATTCGTAATGGCACTAGTGATTGGAAATAGGGAAAATTTTAAAGTTGCTTTTTTGGTTCATTCATTCATGTATAGCCTTACAAAGTTACAAGCAGCTGAACAGGTCGCTAAAAGCCATGATCTTTGCCTGCCATCGACTTCCAGCGACAGTTCTTGTTTTTGCCTACTCAGATGCCACTTAAAATTACCCAAACTTTCAACAAGAATTTCATACTGGACCATGAAAATGTCACAGCAGAAGAACACACTAGTATATATAAATTAGGAGGAACAACTTTCTAACTTAATGAGGTCTAGGGCATTGCTTTTAAAAATTACCAAGCTGATTGGTGGCTCTAACAGTTTACAGATCAGACTGGTCATCAGCTGCTGCTTGTTTTGTGCATTTTATATATGTCAAAATTTGGCTTAAGTTTGGCTGGAATATCGTGATGCATCATGCATGTATACAGTGGAGTGAGGAAAAGCAAAACTTTCAACATACTTCAGTTAAAACAAGGAATGAAATGTAGAAAGAAAATTCCGATTCTACAATATAACATGAGAAATAATCTCTCATGTAATTTGTGTAGCACTAAAAGAAGCAGAAGAACTCGTATATTTACCTCTCCGTGTCCATCATCCAGTCTTTAGCTTCACATACTTGTTGAGGGAGGATTTTGTCAAATGCCTCGTGACCTTGTACATCTTTTCCAATTTCCTTTATCAATTTATATGACATCTTTATTTACTTGAAAGATAATAAATTTAATTAAATTTAAGACTAAGTATAGCCGAAAAGTAGAAATTTGCTACTAATTAATTAATAAAACTTCAAAAGAAAAATTAGCTGAAATAAAATATAAAAAGAAAAATGATAGCGAGGTATGAATTCTGGTAGTAAATGGCCTTGTTACTTGTTAGGGTGGGCCATGGACCCACAGATTTTCTAAACTACATGATCTAATGGGTTCCTAATACTTTACTTCAACTACACAAGCATCCCTAAATCTGAAATTATATGTTCGATTGTTTCACTTAAGCAAAGCAGTAAGGCTAAGCTTGAGATTCCATAATCGATAGAGATGTTCTTTCTTTGCGCCCTAATCAGTATTATGTCACCTCCAACGAAGTCATTAGGGAACAAGATGCATTATCTCTCCCTAAGATTCTCGAATCAATCTTCTCAATCTCTTTTCAAGTAATACAATTTGGAGGTAGGATATCTTCATGGGCGGAGTTAGGGAGGGGCCAATGGGAGCCTGGCCCCACTCAATTTTTTTTAAAAAAATTTCTTTTAGTTTTTACAAAATGTAAAAGATATAATATATTTTAGATATTTATTATAATGTAATAATTTTTTTTAATTTTTTTTTATTTACTATGTATAATTTTCTTATTTTCTCTTATGACTACGTACTAAATTTTTATGTATTATGTTATACATGATACTATACAATGTACCATATATATATATATATATAATCTCTAAATTTTTAACTGTTTTTATCTCATTTGCCTATTTCGTTAATTTTCTTTCTTAACTAAAAATATTCCTAAAATATATTTCTAAAGAGTTTAATTCCTAATTTCTATTTCCTTACTTAATTTTTTTTTATTTATGAATGTTTATAATGATAGTGGAGCTTATAAACTTTTTTAAGTTATTGTTTTATTAGATTTAAGACTATTAATATATGAATTATAATATTCATACAGATAAATAGAACAAAAAATAAAGTTGTGCAACTTTTTTTTTTTTTTTTGAGAAACCACAAAAAATAAGTCCTTGAAAATTTATTAAAATGTAAAATTTTAAATAAACATGCTTGCAATTTTGCAATAACCAATAAATAAAATGTCATCATTAATAGTATTTGTCGAAAAAAAAAGATTAAGTCCCATCTGATGTTAATTCCCAATTACGCTTCATACCTCTTTTTTTTCTCTCTCTACAAGTTGTATTACAATTTATACGTGCAAAAGAAGATAATCAAATGATCGATTGAATAAATAAACTTATATTTATTCATATGTTCTAATTAGTGTGGTTATAGGCACTTATTCCGAGTTAAGTTATATTTTAAGAGAACAAATATGAGAATGAGAATCAATCAGCTAGTTATAAGTTAATAGCGAAATCTAATTAAAATGAATTTTGTGCTATGCCTTTTTCCCATGATTTTAATATAAAAAAAAAGAAGCAAAAGTGAGTGTTTGAAGTGCGCAAAATTTCATATGTCACCCTTCTAATAATTCATTTGCAGATAAGGGGGACTTGCGTACACGAATCCTAAAGTAGGGTTCATACAATTGTCTCAAACAACTTTTCTTAGGCCGACAAATATTTATAGGAAAAAAAATAAACACTTCATTCCTTAATTGGTATCATTTTTTACTTCGATTCAAATATATAACAATTTATATTTTAATTTAGTTTAATATATGATAACTTAATGCATAGTTTAAAATTTTCTTTTCGAAAATAGGATGCCGATGTAATAAGAAAACAAAGAGCTCCACTTAATTAGTGACCCCAGCTAGCCAACCCATGCAAAGATTCTCTGCCATTAGGGCTAATGCTTAATTAATTAGAGGCACTATGATGAATCTTTTAAGCTATATTATTTTGAGATCAATTAGTATTCTAAAGTTTCTATTAAAAATGACCTATTCAATCACACCTATCGATCGAATGTTTGGTGAAAAGGGATTTCGAAGAAAAACGAAGTGTACGTAATAGGCTTTGTGGAATCTTAATTCGTATTTATAAGTACATATTTTTATGTACGGTGTATTTAAATACGTAGCTACGGCAGAATCTTAATTACAGTTTGTGTGACAAGCTTTGTGTTATATAAGTGGGATAGTTTGTGCAGTCTCCTAGCTTCCTTGTGTAGCTCATCTTCAGAAATCTCAACAATTTCTCACCAGCAAAAATGAGCAACCGTGTCTTGGTTAAAAGACTCAAGGCTGGGAAGCCTTACTTTGCCGTTGTTTTCCTGCAATTCGGGCTCGCCGGCATGGATATTCTCTCCAAGGCTGCACTCAACCAGGGGATGAGCAACTATGTCCTTGTTGTCTACCGTCACGCCGTTGCCACCATCGTGATTGCTCCTTTCGCCGTCATGCTCGACAAGTCTCTGAATTCTCTCATCATTCTCTCTGCTTCGCACACACAAAATAGTCACCACATTATTCTAAAAGCAATGATTTTTTGTTGAACAGAAAAGTGAGACCGAGGATGACTGTTTCCATCTTCATCAAGATAACACTGTTGGGCTTGCTAGAGTAATTAGCTCTCTGAATTTCTTGTTGTACAAGGTTTCTCCTAAATCTCATGTAAACATGTTTCATGTCGTCGTGTCTATTTGCAGGCCAGTTCTTGATCAGAACTTATACTTTATGGGGATGAAATACACATCGGCCACGTTTGCGGCTGCTATGTGCAATATTCTGCCTGCCCTTACTTTTCTCATGGCTTGGGTTCTCAGGTAAAAAAACACACACAACAAAGCATTTAAAATGTCTTGAGATGCTTATAAGATGTTATGTTTATGCTCGATCAGGATTGAGAAAGTAAATTTGAGAAGCATCAGAAGCCAAAGCAAGATAGTTGGGACTATAGCAACAGTTGCAGGTGCCATGCTCATGACAATGGTGAAGGGTCCACTTTTAGATTTGTTTTGGACGAGGCCATCAACTAGCCATGCCCAGGCAGGTCCTATAAGCCTCCAAAATTCAATTAAGGGTGCCCTCATGATTACAATCGGTTGCTTCTGTTGGGCTTGTTTCATGATTCTACAGGTGAGTATCTGCTGTGCACAACTGACTTTTGCATTGCTTTATAGCGGAAGACTCCTTGATATATTTGTTATGTGTTTGTAGTCAGTTACATTGAAAACATACCCAGCTGAGCTCTCCCTCTCAGCTTGGATATGCCTGATGGGGACCCTGGAGGGAACTGCTGTAGCATTGGTCATGGAAAGAGGAAACGCTGCCGTTTGGGCTGTGAATTGGGATACAAAGTTACTAGCAGCATGTTACAGTGTAAGCACACCAAATTACCAGTTATATTAAAATCCATCAGAAATTTTAAGATTCCTAATTGAAGATTGAAATCTTCATCACAAAATGGATGCAGGGCATATTTTGTTCAGGGCTGGCTTATTACATTCAAGGAGTGGTGATGAAATACAGAGGCCCAGTGTTTGTGACAGCTTTTGGTCCCTTGAGCATGGTCATTGTTGCAATCATGAGTTCCTTCATTTTGCAGGAGCAACTCTTTCTTGGAAGGTATTTATTAAATCAATATAGCTATCGTGTTGATTGCTCAATCCACTACAATATACCCACTTATGGCAGTAAGAAGAGAAGGTAGCTGATATGATATGTTTTACAGGCTATTGGGTGCAGCAGTCATAATTGTTGGTTTGTATCTCGTCGTATGGGGGAAAAACAAAGATTACGAGGACCCAACAATGGAAGAGGAAGTAGCAGCAGCTAAGCAAGTTCAAGGGGCAAAGGAAGATCCCAATCTTGAGGGCATTACAATCGCGTCTTCTTGCAAATGAATTGTGTCGAGAGATATGACACTAAAGAATCTAATCTTTTTCTTTTCGCCTTGTCCGCAACTCTTAAAGTGACCAGCAAAGATTAGATGACGGCTTAATAGAAATGAAAATTGTCGGAGAATTTATTAGAAATATTCTGAGCAATGTACTATGTTTCAGTACTCTGTGACTTGTTTTGCGAAAGTGGTGTCAAACTCAGGCATGATGCAGAGGAATATAACTGTCGAATAAAAGGAAACAAATCATTTCGATTTCATGCCGGCGAAAATTTGGTTGAGAAAACAATTGAGTAACTTTAAGGATTTCTAGTATTGAGGCCATTACAATTGAATCATCTTGCAAATGAATTGTAAGGAGATAAGACAAAGATCAAATTGCAATCACCCTTTCAAGATCAATGTCGTTTTGGGATCTCTAGTATTGAGGCCATTACAACTGAATCACCTTGCAAATGAATTGTAAGGAGATACGACAAAGAACAAATGGCAATCACCCTTTTAAGAGCAATGTCGTTTTGGAAGATCTCATCATCACCGTGATCATATATGATGGTGTGAGTGAAACTCAGTCAGAAGCACGCATGGCAGGGGAAATAACTGTAATTTTGGAATTAAAAAAAAAAAAAAGTGAAGCAGTCTGCAGGAGAAAATTCCTTAAATTTGATTTCATTCAACACCGTTTACAAACTACAACCTGTCACCATATGTATTCATCCAAAATCCAATCTACGACACACAACAGTCTGTCGTCTCTTACGTAGTGGCGATGGTTGTCGTCAATGAGTACCAAATTACAGTCGGAAAGGATTTACTTGTATGCACAAATGAAACAAACACCATCCTTCCAGCCTTCACATTCCCCACAACATTGCTTCATGAAAAATGCTTCGGCTCGTCCTTCCCATATATACGCTGTAGTTCACGTGTCGCTGCCAAAAACGAATCTGAAGACAATCAAGATGTTCATATCCCAAATGAGCTATATAATACAAAAATGAGGAATTCAGAGACTCAAAACAAAATGTGGTAATAATAAAGGGATCCTTTGCATCACCTTTCCAAAGACGAAAGGATTTCTGATTGATAGGTGAACCAGTAATCGTCTGAATAACTTCAAACAACATATTCTGAGGTGTGCTCCTCAGCTCTTGGACAATTCCATACACGGTCTTCCCATTCTCAAAATATATGTGATTATTCGGGTGTTTTGTTTTGCAACTTGCATGACGCTCAAATTCATATGCATTGATTACCTAATAATGCAGTGGTGAGTCCGACAGGTCATTGTATTGGGGATTCAAATCACCCTTGACATAAAAAGAAAAAACTGAAGAAACGCACCTTAGAGAAGTTGCATGCCTGACACCCACATAGATACCCTGAACCTTTAATCACACCCTGCAGCTCCTTCTAAAATGCATAAAAAGAATAATTGTGTCACTAAAGATGCCTAATCAGAAACATGAACGAATGAAAAGTAGGGTTTTACCTCCCGCGACCAGGCAGTATATTTTACAGGAACTCCATCCAGCATACCAGTTGATAGCAAACTTCGCACATTTGAAGGGAAATTGTTTGGAGGAACCTTCTTAGACATTTTCTGTTCAACTTTCTTTTTGGAAATATTTTCAGAATTTATATGAGGTATGTTGACAAATGCATTGGAATTTAATTTGCCCAAATCTTTCTCATCCATAGCTTCTGCTTTCTGAAAAGGCTGACCCATCAGAAGTTCATAACTAGATAGTGCTGAGGTATTTACGTCATCATCATCATACCCGCCTCCAAATGATATGATGGTACTCTCTCGCTTATTAAAAGAGTGATTAACAGATAACATACTGCTGTCACCCTTGCTGTAGGCATAACCCATTGATATGGAACTCTCTTCCTCTTTATTATAGATATGACCAGATGATATGGAACTTTCCTCGGCCTTACTGTAGGTTTGACCAACAGAAATGATATTGTTGTCACCATGTGCGAATGTCTCACCCATTGATATGGAGTTACTATTCTCCTTGTATGCTTGACCCATCGATATGTTTTCCTCCCCTTTGTTAAAGGATTGACCCATTGATATGAAACTGTTCTCTGCCCTGTTGTAGGTATCCCTCATAGATATGAAACTATCATCTCCTTTCTTGTAAGAGAGACCCATTGATTCTAAATTATCATCCGCCTTGTAAACATGCCCTGCCAACATGGTGTCATTATCCCTCTGATTATAAGCATATCGAGTCGATACAGGCATGACATTCTCAGACTCCTTTACCTCACTAACTTTTACTTTTCTAAACCCACCATAATTAGGACTCGATCTAGCATCTTCCAGTGTATGAGACATAGATAAACCAAATGAGGAATCATTCCCAAATAACTCCTCATTAACTTTTCTAGCTAAATTCATCTTTTCTGTTTCAACCGATGGCAAGCTTCTGTCATCAAAATTCACAGCTCTGTCTGTTTCAGAATCAAATAACCTTTCAGTGAAATGCCCAGAGAATGATTGAAAGCTGGGAACATTTCCCCATGGAGAAACATTTGCATTTAACATTCCTGAAAATTGATTGTTATTTGGAACTTCAACGGCCAGTTTCTTGTTGGGGAATAGCTCTACTTCCGGGCCATCCATGAACCACTGATGAGAGCGCTTTGGCTCAATTCTAGAAGAATTATCATACAGCACCTCACCGTCATTTACACATCCAGTACCCTTTGCCATCCAAAATCCCTGATTCTGAAAAGACTACGGAAAAGGACTACTCAGACAGATGTCTTCACCACATGGATAATGTAATACAGATATAAGAAAATTTAGTACTGAATTTTGAGTAAACGACAAACATTATTGTACCCTTAAACCATAGCCAGTGGAATAACCAATCAAGAAAAATGCAGAACTACTTTCTTTCTATTTTAGTGACAAATACAAAAGCAGACATATATGACAAAATCCCAAGCTCCCAACCAACTAAACCAAACCACATTTACATACGAAATCCTAAGATCAGATCCAAAAACAATAGATAGTTACCATGGCATCACTAAAACAGCATTGCTAAAAACACATGCAAAGATCCAATTTGAAACCAAGATTGATTAATGAGCCATCGCACATACCATTTCTGCTGCCTCAATTGAAATCCACGCTAAGTCTGTTGCAAATCCTCCTGGACAACCCAGTTAACAAGTATTTACACTTCTTGATACGAATTCAACAATGTACATTGAGATTCCAATTACAAATACACAACTTCTCAAGGTGACAATTTTCTGTGCTTCAATTATCTGCCAAACAAAAATAAACAAATAACGATAAACGCATGCAATAGAGTATAAAACAATCATGATCGACCACAAATATCGTCATGCTCTGTTTGGTTACCCAGAAAATGTGGGAAAACAAAGTGAAAATCGAACTCATATATACCAAGATTATCATTTTTCAGAAGCCCACAATCGAAAATCACTCATATAATCCCAATGCAACAGGTGAAGAGACTCTTTTAACCCTAGAACCTTTACTCTGTAACGCATAATCTAAGATGCCGTATTTTCAATGCGAACCTGAGAGTAGAAGTAACTAGTGACCGCGCGACCCGTGGAAGGAGGTCGATGAAATTTCCGGCATCGAAGTGACCTGAATACACGCCGGAGACAGTAGGGACGGAGATCGAGGGGAGATCTGGCAGTAGTGTGAGGAGGAGTTGGATTTAGAGTCGAGGGAAAATGATATATGACGATGTGGGTGCCCTGCACGATCACTATGCGTGTGTATCGCATCGAGGCCGTACACGTGGCATTGAAAGTCGAACTGTTCTGTAACCGGTTGGAATTAGAGCGTGAGTCAGGATTCCCAAGAAAAAAAAGTTTAGCCTGGTTTGATACGCTATATAGATCGAATATAAATGGAATATTTCCGTTGAATAGATTGAATATTTTATTATTTAAATAAATTAACTATTTAGTTAGTGTTTAATATTTTATCAAATTAAAATATTAATTTTATTATAGTGATCAGATTATATTATAAATTAATAATAAATATCTATACATTAAAAATATCAATTATATATGTTATTATTACTATTACTATTTATTAATATATATTATTATTTAATTATTATTATTACTACTACTTTTCATGATTCTTAATCAACTGACTATTTAATATGAATAATTTTGATAATATTATTTTAGCGTAAATAGACTATATTAAGGTACTTAACGATATTAATTTATTCGATGATTAATTAATACGAGCTTATTAACCATCAATTTGATACTATACTTTCGTATTCAGTTTCTTATGCAGAAAGATCAAACGTAGTCTTAGTGTACTGATTTAATGTACAAAATAAATTTATGCGTATAGTGTATAATGGATAGGATTTGATCTATTCACACGTTTAAACTTTTAAAGAAATTCTAGAAAATTTGTTTTATGAAACTTCCGAAGGAGCCAAAAAGGTATGGAAACTTTTTTTTATTCTCAAGTAAAGATAAATGTTTTATGGTAGCGGAAATAAAAATTTGAGATGACAAGTGCATTTTTGGAAGTAGCTCAAAGCCTCAAACCCACACATAACTTATTCCTTCATGTTCAGCCTGTAAGAAAAAAAGGGTCCCACGTAAATAAACTAAAAAATAAACACACATTTTGGTGGGTAGTGGGCAGTGGGTAGTAGCACTCTCAGTATGCACCTTAAAATTGACATTGGAGCGCCCTTTTTGTTCAGCTGGATGCTGGAACTACTGTTTATGTAATTTCCTTTTCATTCATATCTGAAACTTGTGGTGTTAGTGGATTTGGAAGCATCTTCATTTTAGGTCATTGTTGACCACATCTCAACTTCAGGTCATTCTTAATGAAACATTTAACTCTATCTCACACCATTTTTTCAACCCACAAAAATGTCTCTTCTTCAAAATAAATGTATAAAAAGGAGAAATGAATGGTGAAAATAGCTTTAAAAAATTTGTACAAATCATGAATCCCAAAGTCAAATATTTTCGACATTTGATAATCATTTAATTTATAAATTATAATATTTATGCGAAAATGTGGAAGGTCAGTATGAGAGTAAAGACAACATTAGATCCATGTCTTCACTCCACCATTGCTGCACTATGTTCTGGACCATAAACAGTCTGCATGCAAGCAAACTTGGCATCCAATCATATATAGGAAAGGCCCAGACAATTATGGGCTTTCTCATACGGATGGAAATAATCTGATTTGTGCTCCTTTTAATACGAAGAGTGAGTTTCAATATTGATATTAAAAATATTAATATTCAATCATTAAAATCTTAATAGTTTGATACGGTTTAAATTTTCTAAAATTAAAAATAAAACCGTTTCGATCCAAATCGTTACTAACGGTTTGGTTTGAATCGAAACAGTTTGTAACCGTTTAGAAATAATAAAAAAAAATCAAGGATATATAAAAAATAAGAAGAAAAAATGATTAAAAAAATAATAATAATCAATACTTAAAATTTTATATATTAAGCTTGCTAAGAATTATAAACATGATTACTATATTAAGATTTATCAAACAAACATTACTATTTAATAATCTTTTATTATACTCTTATATGTGTATACATATATTTATATGGGTATATCTATGTATCTTTTTATTTTTATTATTTTCATTTTGTATTAATAATAGATTTAAAAATTAATAAAAATTAATATATTTCTTAACGGTCCGATTTGAATTTAACGGGTTTCCAAAATAAAAATCCAAATTCAAACCATTACTAACTGCAAGGTTTGGATTCTCAAATCGTTTGATTTTTATCCGGTCAAATATAAACCGTTGGATAAATAACGATTTGTAGTGGATCGTATAACAGTTTTAACAGATTCGTGCCCAACCCTACCATTTAACAAGAATATTTGTTACGAAATTTATTATTTTCCTAAAAACATACATAAAAGAAATTGAATGAAAGAATGAGACAAGATTCTTGTCACAAGAAACTGGATATCAGAAATGAGTGTCTTTAACCTCGTAATCTTTTACTTGGACCCATTTGTCTATTTCATAAGTACAAAGTTGATCCATATTTAATGGCCAAAAATAAGGAAAAGTTTGTGAAATACGAAAGAATTTCATTAATGTATTGTAAAAGCAAATAAAATGGGAGTCAAGGACACTAGATTCCCCTTAAAATCCCAGTTCCGTTGCAGAAAACTTTTAATCAAAACTGTCCTCCCTTTTGATGTACATTTTTAACTTTCAATGAATCTGTCTCCAACCTCCCCTATTTAAACCCCAAAGGAAACAGAGATTTTCCCTCCTAAAAGTTGAACCCACCACTTAAAAGTTAACCTCTACTTCTATCAAAAGCACTTTTGACTTCAAAATGACTATATATGCTTCTGCTTCAGTACTCCCTCTGTTCCACTAGCTCTTTTTCATCATCATGCCTTCAAAATTTCAAGCATGCCTTGTGCCCTAGTTACCCAGTCCCAAACTGTAAAAAATTCCCAGGGACATCGGCTTCTGCTTTTGTCAGTAGTCGGAACCAAACTCATTATAGACGAGATTTTTGAGGGTAACCGGTTGTATATTGCACATCATCACGTTATAACAAAGATACGCACTTAGAAACATACAACCGGCCACATATCAAGTTTTCTCGTTTCAGAGTTAGCTCTAAGTTTCGCATTGCTTTTCAAAAACAAAAAGGCTGCCTTTGACCGAAACTTAGAACCTTCAGGATGTGTCTAGGCAGGTCTTGGCAGAGGCGACTTGCAAGAGCTCTTCTGCCTGGACTTTGGCCACGCATGTCGCGGGCAACCGGGACATTGCCGACGACTTAGGGATGCATAAGCTCAGCCTTTTCTTGTTACCCAAGTCTAACTGGACTGAGAACAATGAAAAAACAGGTCTGTGATCGGAGAATTTGGATTCTGCCCTCACATAACACATTTGTTTAAGCCCTTCCCCCTTCCATAGAATCCTGTCACACCTGTAACACACATCAATCTCACATTAGCTTCTCGACAATTTACCTTTCTTTGAACAAAATATTGTTTGTACAACATTTACTTCGCAATTCTAAAATCTGATTTCGTGTTCGGATTTAGACTAGACTTCCAGAAGAACAGTATAAACGGATTAAAATAAAAGCAAGTTGTGAATATGTTAAATGAAAGACATGGCCGGCCGGTCCGTAGATGCCACATGTTCAATTTTCTTTTTCTTTTTTAATTAGAGGAAGGAAACAGGTCCGTGGTCTCACCTGCCGACTTCTACAACTCAATTAAACAATCCATGAGCCATAGTATTGATTAATCTACAACTTAAATGATGACTGATTAAAATGTTTGTTTTCTCTGTCTCCACAGAACTGGTCCCCTGATTTACTTGTTAGTGAAGTAAGTAAAGATTACGTTTTATTCATATCAATTTAGTTTAATAAAAATGTGAAAAATCAGTGAAAATAACAAAGAAAATTAAAAAAGATGCTGCCAGGAGTCAACAAAGGTTCAATAAAGGTGAGAGAAATCAACCCTGTCGGTTCTGAGTAAATATTTTCCCTAATTGAATATGGGGAGCTTAATTAAGTTGATTATCCTTAAGCAGCATACGTTAGGTACAACTAAAGTCACAATCTTGAATAAATTCTCTCGTTAACAATGATTACATTATGGATCACATCTTTAAGTGAAACTTGACCAAACGAAGTATGGTTAGGTAAGTGCTTACCAAGCTGGAGTGCGTCTCTTCTCTCTAGATTTAGAGGTTTGGGCAACATAATGATCAGAATTAGCAACATATTTATAGGTTGGAGCAAAATGTATGCTCCCTTCCTCCCATCCTTTAAATACTCTTCCAGCTTGTTGCTCTATCCTCAGCTGCCAAAACGAAGCAAACCCGCAATGTAAGAACAAAATTACCAAAATGTCATTATCGATTTGAAGTTGAGAGAAATCAAAACCTTACATTTGCTACTTACCTGATCCTTCTCTAGGAGTGCCTGCCAATCATGCTTCTTCAGTAGCTCATGAGTATCGCCGCAGCAAGCAGCTGCTAGCCGATAATTTAAATCCCCAAGCCAAATTACCTTGCTGAAATTAAAGTAAACAAATGTGTCAATTATAGGTCTTAATATAATTTAATTGACAAATGGAAGAATTTATGATAACATACTCATGGTCCAAAATGTTTTGAGGAGGAAATGGAAATCCAGAGGTTCTACACGACGATGAAAACCTTGTTTTTCTTAGAATTTCCATGACATCTGAGTTCCTTCGAGTCTCATCACCTTCTTTCTCACCGGATGTTAAATGTGCACATACAAAACACAAGGTTGATCCATGCAATGTCATGCTGATTGATATTGAACCCTGTTGCACAAAAAGTTAGAAAGCAAAAGTTAGATCAACTAATAAGTTTGTTACACTCCAAGTACCCGTTCTGTTATTTATTATACCGTCTTAACTAATAATATGTCACGCCACTGGTTGCTAACCTTGTTTCCTAGATATCCCATTATGCCTCTTCCGATGCAGGAGACCTTCATGTTGGTAACGTGTCTACGGAGGTCTGCCCTAACCCAAACGCACAAGAAAATTCCAACCATCTGCTTGCTTGCTGCTAGGCAATAGCGACGGGGTTGCATTGGACTATTATCTTCCCGCGAACGCGTCAAAGGCAAGCTCGGTGAATTTTCTCCGCTTGAAGTTGATGGCGGATTCAAATTCAGTAGCCTTTCGAAATCGGCAGGGCTCAACTCATCTTCTAAGGAAAGCAAGTCGCAAAAGCTCTGTCTTGGCTTCATGTTGCCTTGCTTGTCAAGCTGTGAAGAAGAATGTTCTGTTTGGGTGGCAATGTTGTAGTCATGGCCAAAGCCAGGGTCGTTCTCGTTCAAAGCCCTGCGAATTAGGGACAGCCACTTGGCAGCTGGGCCCTTATCTTCTGCGCCTAACACATTCCCGGCATTTAGAGGAACAATTTCTTGGAACCTAGTCAAGCGCATAAATATTAGTCAAATTCAAATATATGTTACCCATAAATGTATATTCTCTTATCAAACAGTGTGGAGTATGATAGTGACAAATTTAACGAAAATTCACAATAATGCGAAAAAATAATACCATCCTAGTATAAAAGGAATATTGGATCTAAGAAAAGTGTCGATGATAAGTTGGACCACTACCGTATTGGAACAAAGTCTTATTTTTCGTTTCAAAGTTAGACTATTAACAAGACAAAGCTAGAAACAAAAAAGGAGTCTAAATTAGGATGAAATGTCAGATAAAGGGTGAAGATTGAAAGAGCATTACCCAAGAACATAGATATCTGCAGGGGCAGAGGATCTTAGCCATTCTCTCAAGTTCAAGTCCTCGTGGGGAGACTTGCCTCCAACATTCCATGTCCCTACGAACATCCTATAAAAACCCATCCAAACAACACAAAAACAAAACCACCTCGTTAAGTCATGTCTCCAAAAAGCTACTAAAATTTGTTATTCAATTCAAATCATTCCCAAAATATGTGAATTCGAACGGCTCAAAATCACTAACGCATGAAATTGAAATTGAACTTACTTGAGATCATCAGTAGGCGCTGGTACCACCATCCCAAAACTCGACCTACGAGTTTTCTCCTTCATAAATGTGCATCTCTCTGAAAAAAAATAATAAAATAAATTATATTTAAACTAAACTTTAAAAAGAAAAAAAACCTAAACCTAAACCTAAAGCAAATTTCTTGTACATAGTTACTGTAATTGTGCAACAGCCCAACATCCTACATCTTCCCCCCTTGTCCACGTGGCACAGCCAGTATGGGATCTGAGCAGGACCCAGCCAGCCAGCCACCCAGGGACTCAACTAGAATCGACCAGAGGAAAGACCATTATGACCCAGTCCGTGTCCAATCAATTAAAACGAAGGCGTGGATCCGACGGCTTGGAGAGATACCAGGGGTGCATGTGCCAGACGGAGGGGAAGGGCGCAAAGCCGTACCAAGTACAAGTTCAAGTGCCGCAACATAGTAAAATTACCTGAAAAATGCTCCGGAACGACGACGTAGCGGTCTTGGTCCGAGCAGCTCCTCCTCCTCTCAGTTTCATCTGACAATCCACACAACAAACAAGCCACTTCAATTCCGAAACCGAAACACCAAACCGACCCGGTACCCGGTACGATACAAGAAAACCCGAAACAAGAAAAACAAATAGAAATCTTACTTTTTACTGGGTAATCGGAATGAAACTCGTCGGCGCCGCTTGGTATGTTGAGCCATTTCCTCGCTAATACTTTCGGCCACGAGGGCTGCTACAAAATATATAGGATCTCAATTTCGGGTTTATTTTAAAAAACAAACGCAAACATTATTGAATGAAAAACGAAAGGGGTACCTTGGAAATCTTGCCGCCGTTGGTCCGCATTTCTCCACCCGATCAGAAAGCACTAAAATCTGAATGGATAAGAGGGAGTTTAATAGGTGTTTAAGATTATCCGAATCAACAGTCTTCTGTCTTTTAAGAGAACTAAGATTAGGGAAGCGAAAGTCGTCAAGAAAAACAAAATGGGTGCTCGATCAAATGGCAAGAGGGGCTGGAAGAAGTGTTTTTTATTGGCAGGCTTCCGACGAGGGGAAAAGAAGGCGAGACGGAATATGAAAAAGGTTAAATCAATGTCAACTGGAGGATTCAACGGAAATATAAAAAACCCAGTTGCAGGAAAAATGGAGACAGCTTAGGAATCAACGTAAACAAATTAAATTGGAAAATTAATAAAAATTAGGAAAATCAAGAAAGAAATTTGTTTTGAATATTTAATAGTTATGAGGGAGAGAATAGGCCAGGTTCATCCTTTTTGGAGATGAGGAATATTTCCTTACAAGCAATGGAGGTGGCCTTTACAGAGAGGAAGTGGATTAAACAAGAAGATGAACAAAGAGAGAACAAAAGGCTTGGCCTTTTTTGAGATCTCTAGCCAGGTATCAAATCTAATTAATTGTTTCAAGAAAGGTCACTTTTTTTATTTTTATTTTTCAGTTTGAGAACCCAAGTTCAGAGCATCAGAGCTAGTATTTTACATGAAAAAGTAAGATTTGGACTCGAAGAAGCAAGAATGATGAGAAATGATTGAAATTTGAAACCCAGAATCTTTAGATGTGTTGGGAAATCTGGGATTTGGGTTTTTAATGCAGGCAGATAAATCACAAGATCACGGTGATCGTGAAGAGAAGCCAGTGTTGAAAAATCAAATGAGGCCCATAAACAGAAAAAAAACAGAGCCTCACAAAAAAAAAGTGGGACAGTGAAAACAGAGAGAGAGAATCATGAGCAGTGTGTGATTTCAGACTTCAGAGAAGTACTGTCCTGAACATTGGTGATTAGAAAGGGGTTATCAGTCACCAATCAATAATTAAAAGCAATTATTACACAGCAATTAAGAACCGAAAGGTGGAATTTTAGTGTGTTTATTTCTGGTCTGGTTTTATTAGAGAAATAGATGAGAGTGAGGAGGAGGTAGTGACTTACTGGAATCGATAGGGCTTGAGATTTGCGCCTTGAGGCGTGAGCTCTTATGGAGCTTGAGCTTTCGTTTTCGTTCAGGTAATATGAGACAACTGAGACGGGCCAAGGGTGATGTATGTGGCCTTTGTTTTGCTTCTTTTGGTTGGCTGGGGGCGACGAAGAGAGAATGCAGAGGAATTTGGAGGCGATCCTCGTAAAAGCAAAAAGGCAACACTTTGGCTCCTCAAATTTATAAACATCAATGGAGAGGGAGAGAGAGAGGGAAAAAAAAAAAAAGGTTCTCGCCAGAGATTTTAGTGAAAGAGACTGAGACTAGTCGAGGAAGAGGATTAGAGGAGGAGCGAGCAGGGTGTTCAACTTTGAAGTCCAACTTTACAAAGCACCATTTTCCTTTCGGGGGTATTTTTGTAATTGTAATGCCACAAGAGGTTGTGCCTTCTTATCCTTTCGGCGTTATTTTAATTCGGTAACATCATGTGATCATGGGACGGAGACACTGGAAACTTTTCCCAACCAAGAGTAAGGCAATTTACCATATAGGGCGTAACAAAATTTGGATGCCTTACCAAAATAGTTGCCAACCACTTTATGGTGTGTATCTGCAACTAATGGTAAGTTGGTAACAATTCAACTTTCAATTTACCCAAAACAGGAATTTAAAACAACTTTTCAACTAGCCCCCCAAAAATTATTATTTCAGAACTTTCATTTTTTAAAATATAATATTATTTTTGTTATTAACACAAAGTATTCCAAAATTTTCAACTAATGACAAATCTCACCGGGATCAAAAAAACTCACAAAAACATTTCAGTATTCTTTTGACTACAAATCAAATATCAGTTTCGTGTTTCGAACCCAATACCCAGGAGCAAACTTAATTTAGAATCCGAATTTCTATTGAACAACTTACTCATGGTGTTTTTAATATAACATTGAAATGCCGAATTTGAATTAAGTCACACAATAAATCAATCATTCATATTAAATTTTACGTATAAAGATTATTGTCTTCTATAAAATCCATCGTGAGAAGTCTTATTTCTAAGTTGATAATACTGATTGACTTTTTCTTTTCTTTTCTTCCAAGATGAATTAGTTCTTCATTCCTAATTATGCATTATGGAAAATAGAGTTAATCACAATTTAGTCTTGTTTGAATTGAGATCAATGGGATAAGCTATTGGCACATGGGCTCAGTTTAAGGAAAAAGATAATTTTCCTTGGTTTTCTTAATTATTTCCTTTGTCGTTTTATTTAAAAAAAAAAAGATGTGTTAGATAAGATGTTCAATTAGGTACACAAGATTTTTTTTTTCTGAAAAAATTAGGTACATAAGATCGGACGAAGGAATCTTTCATTATATGGTATAAATTAATGAATTACAAAATAAAATCAAGTAAATCATGCGATAAGCCAATTTTTCATGATTTTTGCTAGATTTTCCAATCTAAGGATCAAAAGTCAACTTATTTGTGAAATGGAAATTTATCCACAGTATATAAAAAAAAATGGTCAATCCGTATTATTTTGTAAGTAAGAGATTCATTGTATGCCGTGGGTAAAGAATATTATGTTTCATATAATATATATTAATAAATACGGAATATTGACAATGTTGAAATGTGTTTCTCACACTAATTATGCATTTTGTAGTAAGAACACAAGACTTTTCTAGGTATAATCATATTTCATGAAACCAAATTTCTTTGGCGTGAAGATTCAAACTTGCAAAATTTTCAAATGTGGATAGAAGAAATCAATAAACCAAGTATTGTATCCAAAACATTCCTACATTCTTTTACCATCTCATTTGTTTTTTTTTCTTCAAAAGAGATCAATCAAACAAACTCAACCATGTCACTTGAAGTACGGTTCAAAATAACTTAGAATCATGCAACTCTTATCAATATCTTATCATACTCATACTTTGAACAGAAGACAAAAGATAAATGAGGGGAAAATTCCATGAACTTATAGGATTCATGGTGATATTATGATAGGGTAAAAAGTTAAAAACTCCATAGGAATATATAGGGTAAAAAAATTTATGAAAATGCAGCAGAAAAAGTCTGCAGCACGCATAAAAGAATTTAAGAAAGGTGGTTGGTGGCATTAGCATGGCAGCAAAGGAGCAAAAGGTAAAAAAACCAAATGAATCGAAAGAAAATTGAAAATGGATGGTCAAATCGGTTTAGAGAAGTCTTCTGTGAAGTGTGTGGTGTAGTTGTGTACCTCTCTAACAAGAGCTCAGTCTCGTGCCATTGGGTTTGCCCATGCAATAAGCCAAGAATACAACCACTGTAGACTACAGTACCCTCCCCCTCTCTAGGTCCCACTTCAATCTTTTCATCAAGTCATCCATACGAATGCGTATTTATTGCGTTAAGACTCGAGAATGTGAAAATTACTCTCTTATAATCACTCTGAGATTAGAAGCATCCGGACATATTTTGTGTAATTGACGTAATTCGGATCTATATTCATTTTACATTGTTGTACGCATCCTGCTGTTAGAAATCTCAGGGCTTTCAAGAATCAAGTCTTTGAGGCTGGTTCTTATTGTAAAAAGAAGTCTTATGAGTCATTTTTTGTATACACCAATGAGGGTTTAATATGTTGACTGGGGTGCAAGATTTGCCTTAAATGGATTCTATTTTGGACTTTTGTCAGTCCAAACCCAAGTGTCACTGGTTTTGAATCGATGGATATCGTACCCGGGATTTATGCTCCATCATTGTTACCATGTTTTGCAGAAAATCACCCAGAAAAAACAGCAGTGCTTATGTAACAGAAGAAAGGGGCAAAAAAATTAGGGGCCAAGAAAACAAAGCATTTGAATAAAAGTCACATAACTACTAAACAATTAATGGCATCCACTTGAAAAACAGTTACGTTTGAAATGCAACACAATTATGACGAGCTTATATCATATGCATATTATGTCAGTTAATTTAGATAAATTAAAAATTATTCAAATTGCATGTGTCATCAATAAAATTTGAAAATATGTGATTAATAAATTTGTGTCATAATCTCACAAGAATTGTTGAAATTCTATTTCCACATCATTAATAAGTAAATTATAATTAAAAGAATCAACACGGTACAATATTATATGGAATTTGGGAGTAGGAGTTTTAGTTTTTCTATCGCAATACATACCTTCTTTGACCTCTTCCAATGACCTTGAATTTGAACTCCTTCCAGCAATTCCATCTGTGTTGTGAATTTTGCCATTAAATTTTGGATAAAATTCGAATATGTTCAATACGAATAAGAAGAAACAATTGTGTCAGATAAGAGATGGATCTGGGTCTGGTTGGGTTGAGTTAATATTGATCCGAATTTAAAAGATTAAACATGTACTGATTTGATTGTAAGTTTGAAATTAACTTGGAAGTTGGAAGTGAATCCTCGAGCAAAGGAAAAAGAATGATGAAGATGAAGACAGTGAGGACATGGAAGCCTGAAGCATCCATCCAACTTATTAAAATGATGGCTACATGCCTTTCCAACTCTCTCCTCACTCTGACTTTGTGCTCATAATTTGATGCGACATTTAGTAAATGTCACTAGGCATGATTAGCTCAACTCACAGTAATAAGTACTTCCTTTAGGACCTACATGATAGACTGATGCAGATTTTTTTTTTTTTTTCTGGCGTACCAATTAAGTCATGTTCATCTGGTAATTATTAGGTTTTTATTTTTAAATTTTATTTTTTATACATAGGGAAGCGAGATGAAGAAAACTAGAACGAATTTGTCAGAATTAGGGATGGAAAATAATTATATTTGATTGAAAAGTATACAAAAATATACGTTAAGCTTTCATATAATGCTAAATTTTATATAATCATATTAACGGGTTCAATGTGATTCTGTTTTGAAATAGTTTTTTCGTTAAAAATATATTTAAATTTTATTGCCATCTAAAATATTTAAATTAATATAAAAGAAATTAAATATGAAACCAAAATATGGTTGGACATGTACTTCAAATTTACTTCTATTCATGTTTTCTCTCTTGCCTTTTTTTTGACAAACTCATGTTTTCTCTCTATCATATTTCGAAAAAGTATAAATATAATTTATATCTTATATGATCTTAAATTATTTCCCTAATTATTAATTAATTTTGGAGTAAAACTTCAATTTTTACATGGTATCAGAGTGAGGTTATTCTACGTGAAGGCTTAACTGCTACACGTGTTATACGTACTCAGTGAGGGTGCGTGTTGAGATGTGAGGAACATGTCTCACATCAGAAAAGCACAACGTGATAGGCTTAACTGTCACACGTATCACACGTAACCATTCAAATCGTCACGTGATAAGCTGAAAAATCCGACACCCGTAAGGGAGCGTGCTGAGATGTGAGAAAAATATCCCACATAAAAAAAACACAACTACAATTTGTGCATTATATGATATTGGACTACTCCCCCCATTACCAATTAATTTTAGAATGATACCCCAACTTCTTACAATATTGCTCTTATCCATCTCTTCATTTTCTCTTATATGTAATTTCGTTATATTTCAATTCAAACCACATAACAAGAAAAACGAAAGTGAAAGATTGAAGAATTAACATTATTAAACGGGTTATACATTTATTAAATCTTAATTTTTGAATCTAATGAGCGAATAAAAAATAATTAAGTGGAAGGATGCATTTAGTGCGCCAGAAAAGTTTCACGATGGATGGATGGATGGTTTTCATAAAGAAGGGGCAGCAGCATTGTAACTTGTAAGCAGTGACCACCGATATATGTTTGCTAGTGTAAATGGAAATTATTAGGATTCAACCAACCAGAACCACCAAACTTGGTCCTCGCTTCTTCTTCTAGTTCATAATTATAGCTAAGATTAACACAAGCCAAGCAAAGTTCAATATTATTTATTCATTTTCGATGTATGATTTCACATTGGTTAAGGATGTTTTTGTTTTTGTTTTTGGTTGAAGTTACATGTGAACATGCAGGCATATTGAGTTAGGGTACTTAATTATCAATTATGATAGGTTGGGAGACTAAATCAATACTGAGTTAACCAATAAAACCCGCGCCAGTCTGAATAAACTAAACTATACCTCAATTGATTAAAAAACTTATGGTACATTAATAAGCACAATCGAGACTTTAAATTGCACGGTATTTTATATATAATTAGTGTTATACCTATTTGTGGATGCAAGAAATAGATCAATTTAGTCTTGCCTCATTGATCTCCTTCGTTGCTCCTCTCGGGATATTGTGACTTGCACAAGAAGATGATGAATGCAAAGGGATACCGGTGTAGTGCCGGCCTAACAATCTCCGATGCTTAAGTCAGTTTAAGCGGAAAAATTACTGTAGCAATTTAGGTAGCGTGATGGCAAGATTGTCATTACTTTTTTGGAAGATGATGCCTTTGTATTTATAATAGCATTGAATGTGTTTGTTGGTGTTTGTCAATGTGGGATAAATGCTGATGTCTTTAGGAGCCGACAGGTGTCTTGTGGTGGTCCTGAGCAGCATTTATGACTTGTCAGTGGGTCCGGCCGACCAAATATGTTCTTCCTAGGTCGCCCTGGGCTTGTTAGCATGATCTGAAGTTTGCCTGGGAGTTGGCCAACCAGATAATCGGCAGGTTAGTTTGGACCTTAATCAGGCCGACCAGTTTGGGTATGAACACTATTGAATTAAAGAAGTTGAACTACGACTAATATATTACCAACTACGATAAGAGTGACAATTTTTAACACGTTTCGAAACTTGCATGAGATTTATCCGAATCAACTAGCACGATTAAAATAAAAATCAAGTTCTTTGTAACATGTCATGCACGCACTAGGGTTCATTAATGATTTTATTACGGTTAATTAGCTGTTTTTTTTTTCTTGTTTGAAGCCCTTATAAGTTGATTTTTGTGGATTCCTTCAAAGCAGACCTTGTCAGGACCTGACCCTCCTCGGCCAGGATCCGACTCATCTAGCACCATATTGTCCGTTTTGGGCCTCGCCCTCACGGTTTTGTTTTCGGGAGCTCATGGTGCAACTTCCCAGGGGGTCACCCATCATGGAATTGCACCAGCCTTAACTCGCTTAATTTTGGGGTTTCAATCCTCCCCAAAGCCACTTGAGCTCCCAAAAGGCCTAGTGCTAGATAGGTGTGTGCATACACCTTTAAGGCACACAACCATCCTCTCCCAGACCATTCCCCTTCGTAAGAATATGAGATTGTTCACCGTTCCCTTCAGGACACAGGTCTTACAATCCACCCCTCTTAGGGCCCAGCGTCCTCGCTGGCACACTTCCCGGTCGGGGTCTGGCTCTGATACCAAATTGTCAGGACCTGACCCTCCTCGGTCAGGACCCGACTTATCTAGCACCATATTGTCCGCTTTGGGTCTCGCCCTCACGGTTTTGTTTTCAGGAGCTCATGGTGCAACTTCCTAGGGGGTCACCCATCATGGAATTGCACCAGCCTTAACTCGCTCAACTTTGGGATTTCAATCCTCCCCAAAGCCACTTGAGCTCCCAAAAGGCCTAGTGCTAGATAGGTGTGTGCCTACACCTTTAAGGCACACAATCATCCTCTCCCAGACCATTCCCCCTCGCAGGAATATGAGATTGTTCACTGTTCCCTTCAAGACACGGGTCTTACAATCCACCCCCTTAACCTTGGAAATGAAGCTTAACTAAGTTATGCACGTAAGTAGGATTTATTTAAGAGTTCACCACGCAAGTATAAAATATCTAAGAGATTGTGGCAATATACTAAAGTTTAAAATTGAAAATCACATCTCAATTTCGATTATTTTCATACTTCGATCAATTTTAAATTGGATTTCTGCATCTTTTTTAAAAGATACAAGATTTCATTTATAGAATAATAATATAAAGTAAAGATAAATTATATTATAGTAACTTGACAGTAAATTCAGATGAGTAAATATATTCCTCTAGTAATAGACTCGACATATGTCAAAACGATTTATAGTGAACAACGTATAAAATAATATAACTTGAATATTCTAAATATCATCAAGGCCATTATTAGTCAACATTTAATCTTTGCATCCCTCAAAAATGGAAAATTTAACATAGAAAATCTGATATAAGAGTCGCTGGACTTATTTTCACAAACAAAATCTATGGAAAAAAAAAACCCCAATAAAAGGCACAAATAAGCCACCGTCACCATTGTCGTTGTCAATCACCACAGTAATCTCCATCTTCGTGAAATTCCAAAGATGATGAAGAATACGGTTCATCGCCACATTGCAAATACTTCAATCTATTGTGATTGACATTATCACCATCAATAGAGAACCACAGTTGCTCGATCAAAATCCACATGACTGTATCATGATAAAAACTCTTGTGAAATAGATCAAACTTCTGAAGATAAGAGTTTCACCAATAACCTCACCCATCGGAGTACAAAAACCTTCAATCGTGATCAACACTGTGACCAAAGAATGTTAAAAAAGCTTGAGGACAAACAAATTTTGGTGAACTTAACCCTCATACATGTTCGATTGTTCAATTTATTCACCATATTCATATAGGTACTCGAAGAAAACTTTCTGAATTCGAAAAATAAAAGTTAAAGGGAAAATTTGTGCATCTTTAAATCCACTCCTGCAGAACAAATATAATTTCAGTAGAACCAATTTGAAATTATATCTATTAAAATTGCATAACCCAATATTGTTTGATAACAATCATCTTTAAATGGTACACTAAAAAAACAAATCTTAAAATGGTTATGAGTCTTATGATAAAGTTAAGCAGATAACAAAAGTTGGTGGTGATCTGCTCCACAAATAAGGTGGGAGCAGCAGCCTATAATGACCCAACACATGGCCAGTTCCCTTTGTTGCCAAGTGGAATGTTCCGACCTTTCCAACTCATCAATACATTAAAAATAATAAAATTACTTGTTTAATGGGGTGACAACGCTGATTAGTACACGTTTGGCACATTTTCGCACCGTTTTGACTAGCAATTGTGAAGAGTTCACCTGCAGCTACAAAAGTTAATCAGCATCAGTGCATCACCAACCTCATTACCAAAGTAACCAGTTTAAATGGGATCGCACACGTGCCATTGTTTTTTTTTTTTAATCAGTGCCACTCTTAGACCTCGTTTGTTATGCCGTATTGTACTGTATTGACTATTTCAATCTGATAGACTAATCTGTCCACCAGATAGACTGATTATTTAGTCGGACGTTTGGTACTTTTCCGGATTAGAATGCCGACTATATTATACTGACCGGATTATATTATAGTAATTGACGAAGTACTTATATCTTAAATATTAATTATATATATCATTATTTTTATTATTATTTATTTTAATAATGATTATTATTACTATTTATTACATTTTTATTAATTAATTATTTTTAATTTTATCATTATTATTTATTAAAATATCATTAATTATTAATTATTAATTTATTATTATTAGAATTTATTACTTTATTACTTTTTATTAATATTTACTAAATTAATATTTTATTTTTATTATATTACTATTTATTATTATTATTATTATTATTATTATTATTATATTTTACAAGATTACTAGTTATCCGACTATTTAATACGGACAATTTCGAGCGTATTATTTTAGTGTTTCTGGACCGTATAAAAATATTCAACCGTATTAACTTATACGGTGATTAATTAATACGACTGGTACCAAACACAGGTTTCAGATTATTTAGCCTATCCAGAGTGTAATACAGCATACCAAACACACCCTTAATGCTTTGGTCAAGATTAGCATCACACATTTGGTGCGAGATTAGGCACACAAATCTGTACTAATCCCTTATCATTGTGTGCTAATTGTGATTAAATATTTAAAGGCCATACTACCAGTATTACTGTTGAACAATATTTGTGTTCATAAATTTTGTTATTTGTACTTACATCGAGGATGGTCACTTAATTTTATTATTATTTTTTATTTAAATAAGTTGTATTTTTATTTTTCATTGCTATACCGTTAATCAAGGCATATTAATTTCGTTGTTCGCCTATATTATGGGATGTATATTATGCTAATGCTACTCAACCTATAATTCCAGTAAATCAAAATATTTATTCTTTCATTTATCCGATGTACATAAATGATAAAAAAATGACATTTTTATAATAAACTTAACACTTAATATAACTATTTTATTCTATAGTTAATTTAAATTTGATTGAAAAACCTATATTGTTCGTGTTCAAGCAGAAGAAAAAAAAAGAGGATAATTAAGGACCATAACCACGTGCCCCCCCTCATATGAACAAATTTATAATTATCTCAGATTTGATTGAACAGCGTATATGGTTCGTTTGTATAGGGAGGAAAAAACTGAAGAAGAGAGTTTTAAGGACCCGAAGCATGTGCCCCTCATATGAAGAGTACTGCCAATTTAACACACCATGGATAGATTAGTTCAAAGCTATAATATTGTTGAAATGAAAAAGGGAGAGAGGAACCAATGGCAATCAGCAAGGTGGCCGGCTTAAGTTGAATCCGAAGGCCGTGTGGCCTGCACTGAGTGGCACACAGAGATTCGATCAATCAATCCTATAACCTAACCCAATATGCTTGAAGAAGAATATCTAATTAAAAAATGCATAAATATGTCGGTTTGGCTTAAGTGCACCTTGAGGGAGGCATGGTGAACTGTGGTTGATTCCTTTGCACCAAGCCTTTAAAAATAAACAAGTGAAAAGGAAAAAAGGAAAAAGGCCGAAGGCCGAAGAGAGAGAGAGTTTTACTAAATACTCAATAGCAACTTTGATAGCATCACCTTCAACTTTGACAAGAATGTATATATATGATCTTGTCTCCTTTGATGCAATGTATTTGGGAAGATTAGACATTAAATGCAACGAATGTATTAGGATCTTTTGATCCTGCTTAATTTTTTCCCACGGAAATTATATTTAATTGGTGATTTCTTATGGCCATTAATTAGTCTAAATATATTATCAATTTTTATCTTATGATCACATTTCATAAAAAATAATATTGAATTTTAATTAAGAACAGAAGAATAGCTAATTAACTTTATATATAATGACCGATATGTGAATTATTTGAGTGAAATATTAAATTGAACGTGATAAATTGACATGGTACATATAAAAAGATTAATCTTTTGTAATTTAACGAGAAAAATAACCCTAAAATCAAAAGAGGAATTGATCGACCTATGATAAAACTTAATTAGCTAATTATTGAGAATTAATATGAGTGCCTACAAAGAATCATTTCAAATTGAGAAGCTTGTGAATAAGTTGGGCATCCCTTTGTCTCATTTGATGTTTACTCCAAAATTGGCCAACCGAGTGGCTCATGGTATTTTGCAAAGGACGTTCTTCATTCTCAAAGCAAGATGGAATGGTTGTCTCATGCACCGCCACCTTACTTGGCTTGATGCTCCATTGGAGAGCGACCTAGAAAGTTAATGTATATATATGCTTTGTTGTTTTCTCTTCTTCTTTATTGAATCTTTCCAAATTAACAAAAATTTTAAAGTAAGTTTTTATCGAGGTTACTCTTTCGTTTTCAATTTTGAATTTCTTTTATACTATATCTTTTTTCAATGATATTTTTTTCTGATAAATATATATTATTTATATCATTTGAAATTTAATTACTTATATGAATTTTGCTAATATATATATATATATATACTTATTTTTATTTGGACACTAGCTATATTTGTGATTCTATTTACGTAAAAAGTTAAATCAATAACTTGATATATAAGCAAATACAATACATAATAAACATATATAAAACGCAACATAATTAAAGAAAAATCCCAACGACATGCATGTCTCGATATCCATAGCGAACTTTTACAAGAGCTACACCATAAATATTTGCTTTCGTAATGGGATATTTTCAGTCCTCCTTTCCCTTTCAGCCTTTCAGGTAGGCTTTGAACATGAAAAGCAGTCATTTTTCTTTGGACAGTACTTGTGAAGCAGTCATTATATATTAGTAATTGATTCGGTAATATTTATCCATTGCTAATTTGCTATTGCCTTTCATTGTTACGTATCGTCAGCAGCAATCTTTTCATAAAGAAGAGACACGTATACAAATGATGATTCGCATGAAAAGGTTCAATCCTTTTTTGACAAGCGCAATAGCAAGTCCTCCATTTCTATCTTTAAAAGGGCAACTATATATTGGGGGGCATTGGATTGCTGGTTGCTCGCATCACATATATACTCCAAAACATCCTTCAAATTTGCATGATGTTAGAATGCAATCAATAATTAAGATATACTAATTTCTGTATCACCTTGTTTTTTTTTCTTCCTATTTTTAGTATGAATATGTTGTGTACATGCAGTCCATCCGAAATTGATGAGTCAAAGTCAAATTTTATGTAATATTAGTTTATATAACTCACTTATAAATTTATTTTATAATTAAATAAGAGAACTAGTGATGTTTTTGAAGATTATATGATGCCATATCCACGTAAAAGATGAGTTTGTTAATTTAAGTGTTATTGTATTTTATTTTCATGATTATTGTTGTTTCTTTGCATAAAGTATGTATTTTTTTAATCAATAAAATTCACTTAATATTATAGAAATTTGATAAACTGAATTTACCCTAACTAAAATTTAGCCCACATCATTTTTAATTCTTAGGTTGGTGCATGATTGTGTACTATGTAATGTATAAAATCGTTTAAAAGGACCAAATAGAATATGGCATTTGTAGCGTAGATGGTTGATAATATACGTAGTTAATAAACAGGTGGTGTGGCTATACAAATATTGAGAGGATTTGGCTTGTTCATTGTAGGGAAGTCAAAGAATGAAGCCGAAAGGCATTTAGAGGACCGAATAGTACTTCTTGACTTGTGATCATTGTTTAATTAGCATAATCCGAGGATTAGAACATTCCAATTATATATATATATATATAATTCAGGATATTATTTTAATTAGCAATTGGTACAAAATGTCAACATGTTGTTGTTATATGTTTGTGTTTAGGTTTTTGCTTCTTTTGCGTGAATAACAAGGGTTCTTAAACTCCTAGGACCTTCTAGATTCTAATGACATTGAAATTTGAAGAATTTCTGGGTGACTGATCATATATATATATATATATATATATATATATATATATATATATATGGAGACACAGGAAAGGGAAGTAGGGACCGAACGATGCAAAGAAAGATGAGTGTCCACAGGGTATATATATATATATATATATATATTGGCAATAGTACTGAAACATAGGATCTCGATCTTTTGACAACCAGACGTCTAATATTATGATAATTTGTAAGAATTCGAAGATATAAAAATTTTGTAATAGAAAATATTACAATTTTGTGAAGGCTGATGAAGAATTGGTAGAAAAGATGGTTAGATCCTTAGATGCTCCATCTAATTTATGATAATTTGTGAGAATGTGAATAAACGAAGAGTTTATATATAATAGCACATTTTGCTATAGTTTAGTTATATTCACTTCTTCACGTTATGTGAGAGATCTTGAGTTTGATTCTCATAATGAGTGAACTGAATACCATTATGTATAATGCATTCCCTCTCCTTCTGCATCATTATATATATATATATATATATATATATATATATATATAATTCACATATTGTAATGACCAAGATTTTTAAATGCGATATTCACAGGATTTTACGGATATTTTTTTGGAATTTGTATTGATAGTTGGACTATTGTTCCCTTAGTTATTTGCTTAAGTTTCTATTTCAGAGAAGGGCATTTTGGGAAAATGGGAAAAGAAGATATTTTGGGTGTAGTTTGGGCGTTTAAAGCCACAAGTTGCGTGTTTGGGACGCATATACTATCCCGGAGTTTAGGGGGGTTTGCATACGAGGTTATATGTATTGTTGGTGACTCCCCATTGTTATTTTGAAAGATTAGGACGGTCCAGGGACTTTTGAGGAGCGTACAGCTTAAGAGTGAACTATCAATTGGACTGTGAGTGGACACTTTATTTTTTAAGTCTGATGCATGCATATTTATATATTTATATAGTTTTATTGCATGGTTTGAATATATGATTATAAATGTGTTCTAGATCATTACCTGGTTTTAAAATATATATTCGGGATGTGGTTTTCTGGACATAGGTTATTGTAGATTTTTGGGAAAAAACTGGATTTTGGGCTCGTGCCTGCCTTACAATGGTTTGGGGTTTTTGTTGGTATTTCAAAAGAAAGTTAAAGGTATTTTTGTAATTTTTTTTCCCAGTATAGTCATCCTCGTGCGATTGGATCGCCATTCAGGAGTTGGACTTTGAGAATTCCTGGATATGGATTTGAACGTAGTCAGAGTTGGACTCCACATATTTCAACGAGGTTGAACTCGACAGGTTCCGTGAGGTCTATACGTAATACATGGGATGAGCTGGTTGGACCAACGAGGTTCAAGGTTTGACTATTATTGGTTTTTATGTCTAGATGTTTTTGAATTATTTATAAATAAGGATTTCATGGAGATGTGAGCCAGGAGTATTTATATGTTTTACATGATTTATGATGGTCCCACAGTTTTATATATGAAATTGTTTTATCTGGAATCAAGTGTTTACTTATCTATGCATGCATGTTTTTGTAAACTAAATGGGGAAAAAGAATTATTTCGGAAATGTGTTTTCCAAAGGCTTTTATTTTTGTCCACTCACAGTTTTTTGTGATTTTATATCCTTCAGACTGATCTTGTGACGAGGGATATTTTGAGGCGACTTATTACTTGAGACTGCACGTTCTAGTTAACTAGAATAGGGGTCTAGTTGTTTATTTCTTGTCTAGTGCTCTGTATAATTTTTTAGTTATGGGTTTTCGTTTATGGGTTGATACGAGGAGTTTATCCCTTATCTGACACTGTTTTCATATTTAATTTTGGACCGAGGGTACTTTGGGAATTTAAAGTGTTTGTGTCAGACGGGAATATGCTCTTTCACAAGCATCGAGGTGATTTCTGGGGAGGCTCCTGTCAATTTTGTATCGAACCACTAGGTTATTTCATGTGGGTCGCACACTTGTCGTGCTAGGCAATTTTCATTTCTAACGTGTGCCTCTTATCATATGACGACAACCCTGTCATCAGCGTGGTATGGAGGATGGTGATAGAGGTTCTAAGTGTGATCACATCTTGGATTGGTTTGGTTAGGCATTGTATGTCGTATTTCAGGGGAGGAGGGTCCCCGGGAGCCAGATATCGAGAAGACCCTATCACGACCTGACCTTCTCCAATATGATATTATCCGCTTTGGGCCAGCCCTCACAATTTTTTTCTTGGGAGCTCACGTGTAACTTCCCAGTGGGTCACCCATCCTGAGATTTCACCAGCCCAATCTCGCTTAATTTTGGAGTTCCAACCAAACTCAAAACCAATGAGCTCCCAAAAGGTCTCATCTTGGATAGATGCACGCCTACACATATAAGGTGTATCTGACACGACCCAACCCTAATCCCCGGGATTAAGAGATAAGTCATGCTCCCGTCTAACCCACGTGAGACACGAAGGCTAAAAATTCGTCTAACCTCCACGTAACACGTAGACCAGACAAGGGATACCAGGTCACTGTACCCAAAACACCTTATGGTTTCCCAGAGTGCGCATAAATCACCGTGAATCGCGTGTGTAATGTCTCCATCTAACAACAGCCCGCACTACATCTTAGAGGGTTGGGTTTACCATTTCACTCTTCTCCTTTGTTTTTCTCTCACGGCCAAACCCACAATTTCATCCATTTTTGAAAACAAACATGTGACGGTGAGGAGTCTTCCACAACCATCCAGCGAAGGCCAGGTGTCCAAATACCTATGGACATAAACCCCAAATGTAAGCCAAGTGTCACCATTCCTCTCGGCACAGATCTCAATGCGGAAAATGACCAAATTGCCCTTACATGGCAAATTACCAAAATGCCCCTCACTTCCGAACATCATATCTTTCACGTCGTATGTCGGAATCGGACGAACCGCGTGTCTACGGACTCGTGACACCCCGAACTATGTCACAGTCATCGGTCAAAGTTCATTTGACCACCCGAACCAAAATTCAACAGTTTGCCCATTCTAGGGGCAAATCGATCATTTTGCACTATCTGTCCGAAAATACCCAACTAATCACCGATTACTTTCACTAATTCGTCATTAAGCACTAATCTAATATGGAATTCTGGGACGGTTCGTTACAGTATCCCCCGGATCCCCCGGTGACGTGGGATTGCTAACCATGCCTCCAAGGCATGGGTCCTCACAATCCATCCCTTTTGAGGCCCATCGTCCTCGCTGGTACACACAATTTCTGTAACGACTCGTCCCGAAATCCATGATTAGATTAGTAACTAGTCACGATTAGTGAGGCTAATCGGTGATTAGTTGAGCAAAATCGGACGAACGATGCAAAATGACCGTTTTCCCCTGGTCTTGGCAAAACGTTGACTTTTCATTCGGGAGGTCAAACGGATTTTTACCAATGACCGTGACGTAGTTCGTGACGTCATGAGTTCATAGACAGGTGGCACGTTCAATTTCGACGTTCGAGGAGGAAGTTATAACGTTCGGAAGTTTAGGGGCATTTTGGTAATTATGGTTAAAAGGGGTCAAATGTTGACTTTTTGACCGAGGGGTCCGATGGCTGAGGGCCGAGGACTATTACGTAGATCGGGACGATACGAATCCATAGGCAGGCTGTAACGACCCGTCCCGTAAATTAGGGTTAAGACGGTGATTAGTGAAGGATTACTGAGCTTAATCGGTGGTTAGTTGGTTCCGATAGGTCCGTTGGTGTAGAATGACGATTTTGTCGCTAGGGTGGGCAAAATGTTGACTTTGAGTTCAGGCGGTCAAATGGACTTTGACCGATGACTGTGACGTAGTTCGGGACGTCACGAATCCGTAGACAGGTGGTACGCCCGATTCCGACATCCGAGGAGGAAGTTATGATGTTCGGAAGGTTGGGGGCATTTTCGTAATTTGGCTAAAATAGGGGGAAAAGTTGACATTTTGTACGATCGGGTTTTGACATGTTGACCTAGGACCGTTAGATAGATCTCGTCGTCCTGAGTTCGATGACATGCGGCACGTATTCATCGGAGTTAGGATGTGTACGTTACGGGTCTAGAAAGGTAGTGGCAAAATGGTAATTTTGACTTAAAATGAAGGGCAGTTTGGTCTTTTGTACTTTGGGCTTGGTGCAGCCAGATTTGGACAAGTGTCCAGGGCAGAGAGGAGATTTTTGTGTGAGGCTTGAGGAGATGGTGACACGTGCTAGGAGTCTGGTTGGTTCTAGGAAGCACGGTTCCAATTATTTGGGCTGTGTGTGTGTGTGTGTGTTCGAACCAGAGAGAACAGAGACTGAGAGATTGGGGAAATTGGATGGTGGTCGTGAGTGTTGGTGTGTCTGGTGAGTGAGGAGTGACCAGAGATTGAGAGGGAGACAGTGAGTGAGTTGGGAGGTGTCGTGCTTGTGTGTGTACGAAGTGGGAGTTCACGGGGAAATCCAGAAAAAAAACAATTGAGAAGTAGTGAGAGATCGTGGTGGTGGTGTGGTCGTGTGTTGGTTCACTTGAACTCGAAAGGAAGCTGGGGAGGACTCTGTGACCTCCAGGGAGTACGGCGGTGAGCACGGCGGCGGTCGATGACTGGTAATTTCTTCTCATTATGATTTTGCTCTGTTTTGCCGTCGAGTTTCAAACCGATAGTCGTGGGTTTTGAGTGAGAGTTGAGAGATTTGGTGAGTTGGGTGAGCTCTAGGAGGCTCCTAGGAGTGGTCTAGTGTTGCCACCGTGACGGGGGAGGACTTGGGTGGCCGGAATAGGAAACAGGGGACAGACGGGTTTTTGTGTCGAGTTTGGGACGATGATCTAGGGACTGTGTCGAGGTGTTAGAGTAAGGGGAATGGGTTGTTTAGGACTAGACGGTGAGGATGGTGAAGAGAGGAGTCGAATTGGTGGACGGACGGCGGAGAACCGGGAACGCCGGTTCAGACCGGTTCACGCGAGGTAGACGACGGTGAACAGTACCCTGTGTGCAGGCGCGTGAGGCCACGAGCAGCCACTTTGGGCGGTGCGTGGGGGCGCGTGCGGCGGTTCTTGGGAAAACGGTCAACATAGTTTTTGGTCAAGGAGTTGTAACGAGTCTAATGGAATTGGTTTCGGGTTGTTCGGACGTCGTTTGAGGTTAGTCCCGCGAGGTTGAAGGTTTAGGGTTCCGGTTTGTTACGTTTAGGAACCGGGGATTTTCGGGAAAAATTAGGTGGACCTTAGTAGTTGTGTTAGTAACGTTCTTGGGTGGTTGTTGACAGGATCAGGATTTCCCGAGGAAGCTGAGGAACGTACGGGACGTACAGGGCGCGATTGAGGATTCAGTACTGTGAGTGGACCCTTTCTTTAAACTCGAGCATGCATAACTGCTTTTAGTTACTTGTTTTATGGTTTATATGTGATTTCAAGGTTATTTGAATATGCTATAACTGTTTTACTTAATTGCACATTTTTCGAGAAAATAACGTATTTGGCATGTTTTACGATAAAAGACTGATTTCTGCCTATGATGTTATAGTTTCGGGATTTCAAATGATAAATAGTTTTCAATGATTATAAAGGAGTTTTGGAACATGATTTGATGATCAAGGATTTCGGTTTTGAAATCGGATTACGAGATGCGAGATTTGGTTTTAAAGTTAAAAAGTGGAATTCCGGATTTGGGTTCGGAATGACGGTTTTGGATGCCGGAAGGGCATCAGACCAGTGATTTCGAATTCGGGTTTGGATGTGGATTTAGAAATGGTTTTCAAATGGTTTTGATTGGATTTGCTGGATCTGGTTATTGGGTTTAAAGACCCGGATATTGTGATTGACGGGGGACGGGCCCGGATTGAGTTTAAAGACTCGGGAGTTTAAAGACTCGGATATATTGATATTTCCCCCGTATGCCTGTTGAGTTTAAAGACTCGGGAGTTTAAAGACTCGGATATTATTGAGGCCTGGATTGAGTTTAAAGACTCGAGAGTTTAAAGACTCGGATAGATCCAGCAGGTTTGATCGGATAATGATGGCTTGATGTTTATGTTTTATGATACAGTTTCATGGTGCTTATGATATGATTTCTATAACTGTTTTTATAATGATTCTGAAATTGTTTTTATGATGATCTTTATGTGATTTATAACTATTTTTAGTAACTGGGTTATGCATGTGATTTCAAAACGGAGAGCTAAAACCCTGGTTTTATTATGAAATGGTTTTCGGAAATTCTTTTCTTTTTTATGGTCCACTCACACCTTCTGTTTTAAATTGCCCTCCAGGTCGTGGAGCTAGCGCGGGGTTGTGACGTCGAGGCAGCGTCGGAGGCATAGAATTTTTTGAAAGTGACCCCGGAGTGCTTAAACTTTTCCGTTGTGCGTGTATCTTGTTTATCGGTTTTCTTTCCTTTGTATTTGGTACTATGCTCTGTAAAATTTGACTTCGGGATGTTTACAGTTTCTCCTACGTCTGACTGTGTATTTTGGTGGTTTTTCGTGAGTTTACTTCGGTTTAGTGTCGGGGTGTCAGACGGGAGCAGGATTTACCTCGGTTTTTGGGGTGAAACTGTGGTGGGTCCTGACAATTGGTATCAGAGCCAGGTTTGTCGAGTTTGTTGGGTTTGTGTCTGTTGTGAGGTTGTGTTTAGGTTGTCTGATTGATTCTATGCCTCTTTCAGCCTGCGGTTGATGATGCCTCCGAGACGTAGACCCTCTCCACGACCTGAAGATGAAGCGGCGAGAGAAACAGAGAGTGCTACGATTGAGCGAGCCCAGCGAGTCGGGGCGACTACTTTTAGTGGTGGGGCAGATCCTGAGGAAGCTCAGAGGTGGATCACGAGACTTGAGCGGATCTTTGCAGTAATACATTGCCCACCGGAGGATCGAGTGTTACTGGCTACTTTCTTACTGGATGGTGCGGCATACGAGTGGTGGTATACCCTCGAGTTGTCTGGTTGGGATGCCCACACTGTGACCTGGGAGACGTTTCGGGAAAGGTTCTTAGATCAGTATTACCCTCGTTCTTTCCGAGATGCCAAGGAGGCTGAGTTTCTGCAACTCCAACAGAGGAATTTGAGTGTGGCTGAGTACGAACAGAAGTTTCAGTTGTTGTCTCGGTTTGCTCCTGCGTTTGTGGCTACTGAAGCCGAGAAGTGCCGTAGGTTTGAGTTGGGCCTGCGAGGTGAGATTCGAGCCATAGTGACGGCTGGATCATTTACTACCCTCCGAGAGTTGTCAGACGCTGCGGTGAGGGTTGAGGCTAGCTTGCCGGTACGACGCTGGGAGCCACTTTTTTCGGGAGCTTCGAGTCTGAGGACACCGAAGAGAGGTAACTTCAGTGGAGCATCGTCGGCGGGCGATGATCGTTTTGGTAGACCTGGTAGTTCCCAGAGTTCAGGATTTCGTGGTTACCGAGCACAGCCGACTCCACAAGCTAGTGAGACGTCTGTTGCGTCGACAGGGAGACCGAGTCCTTCTGGTCGGGATGTTTGTTTCTTCTGTGGGGAGCGAGGTCACTTCCGACGTGAGTGTCCACTGTTACCACAGGAAGGTGGTGTAGGTCGAGGATCAGCGGAGCCCGTACGGAGTACAGCGTCAGCGTCAGGGACAGCCGACACTAGAGGAGGTAGTGGTGCCACTAGTAGTTCGCGGGGACGTGGTAGATCTTCAGGATCTTAGGCCCGAGTGTTTTCGATGACTCGGCAGGAGGTTCAGTCGGCACCAGGTGCGGGGACAGGTACTTTTACTATCCTTGGTTGTGTTGTACCTCCTTTATTATTGGATTTCGGGGTAGAGTCTAGGACTTTCCCTAGGTGACCTGGAGTGTTACGGTGAGTTCCGTTGAAGGATGACGGAAGGAACGGGAAAGGAGTGACTATAACTGATCGATATGAGGTTATTGAAGGAAGAGAACCCACAATCTAGAGTTTGCCTTTAGGACTTTGTCGATTTATTCCGAAAAGTGGTCGAAGTAACAGCCGGGGGAAGTAAGCCAGTAGGTAGGATTTCCTGTTTGGACTAGATTGTTTTGGGTTAGGATTTGAGTTGGTTCCGAGAAGTGTCGGTGGTAGTACGTGTGGATGTACTCTATGAATTGTATTGGGTACTCTATATGAGGTATTTTAAAATACCTTTGTTTTCTGTTCATAGAGTTTCCCTTGCGTACACCATAAAGTTTTAGTGGTACTGAGTGAGGGTTAGAAGTGTTGAACTGGTAGTTGGGGATGGTGTGAAATACCCAAGGTGGAAATGATAGACAGGAAACCGAGGAGAAGTTGTTGTTGACCCAGTGTTGCTTACCGGGTAGGAGACCTTACGTGTCGGGAACTAGTTGTGGCCCCGGAGTTTCCCTTGCGTACACCATAAAGTTTTAGTGGCCCCGGAGTGCTTAAACTTTTCCTTTGTGCGTGTATCTTGTTTATCAGTTTTCTTTCCTTTGTATTTGGTACTATGCTCTGTAAAATTTGACTTCGGGATGTTTACAGTTTCTCCTGCGTCTGACTGTGTATTTTGGTGGTTTTTCGTGAGTTTACTTCGGTTTAGTGTCGGGGTGTCAGACGGGAGCAGAATTTACCTCGATTTTTGGGGTGAAACCGGAGTGGGTCCTGACACAGGCGGCACGCTGAAATCAGACTTCGAACGGGGAAGTTATAGGTCACGGAAGTTCGATTTCACTATGTACGTACTTCGAGACGGTGATGATTTGGCAAAATCTGATTGGGCTAGATATTTTAGGTGGGTTGTCACTCATCCCATTGGCTAGATCCCTTAAATTGTGGATCTAAGTAATTAAATATTATTATATCTATTATTATATAATTAATCCTAACCACACTAGATCCTATCCATCCATTTCACTTAATCCCTTAAATCCTAGCCATTCAATTAATCCTCTCTTCTCTCATCAGCCAACATTATTCTTCTTTGTTTCTTCACACCCGAAACCCCATAACCTATATTACCTTCATTCTTCATTTTTCTTCAAACACACAACAAACCCACATATCACCACTTCCATCATTCATCTGGTGTGTGATCGTGAGGAATGAGAGTGAAAGGAGAGACCAAGATGGCGGCTCACGGTTGGGGACGACGGAGGACACGGCGAGGGTGAGTACCCGTGAACCCTTTTAAATTTAAAAATTCAAAAATGAGTTTTAAGGGACGGTTTTGGGTTTCTGTGGATCCTAACACATTCTAGGGACTTAGGGGAGTCGAGTAGGAATGGTTTCAAAGCTTGGGACGTCCGGGAAGGGCCGTGAACGGCGGGAGAAAGTCACGGCTGCCATGGCCAAGCTCGAAGGTATGGTTTTTGGTGTTTTCCTTCCATTCTAATGTCATAGAACCTTAGGTTAGGATTAAAGGATGAAAATGGGACAAACAGGAGGCATTTTGGTGGTCGGACGGTGGAGAACTGACCGGGTCAACCCGCAGGTCACGGCGACCCAGTTGCAGACCCGGCGAGAGGACAGGGATGACTGATGACGTCATCCTGATGACATCATCATGTCAGGGATGACATCATCATGTCAGGGATGACATCATCATGTCAGAGCTGACAATGTCAGCTGACATGTCAGAATATGGACCAATGGGAGCTTGACACGTGGCACTGTCAGAGGTGTCAGTGCTGACGTCATGCTGACATCAGCATTGACCAGCGCGTGGGGGCACGTATGAACAGTGTTTTGAGTGGGCCCAGTGTCATTTTCAAGGTTTCGACGATTCGGATCCAATGGCGATGGTTTCGGGTCGATCGGAGATCGTTAAGTTGGTTAAATTGAGGTTTTTCACCTCGCGAAACTTGTACGGGACACGTTGACTTTTCTGGGAAAGTTTAAGGTTCTTAATATGGACTTGTATAGGTTAGTAGTAACCTTTGGATATGATTTGGACAGGTTCGGGAGCCCCGGTGACAGTGATTGGCTCGGGGAGCTGTATGGCACGCAAATCGAGGCGGCATCTTGGACGGTCTGTGAGTGGACCTTGTTTTCTAAATTGGTGCATGCATAAGTGTTTATTATATGTTTTAAATACTTGTTTGTGATTCCATGAGTGCATTTGGATGTGTGGTTACGTATAGGCATGTATTTCGAGGTTTCGACATTATATGGTGCCTATACGGGTCTGTATTTCTGTATTGGTCTAAATGAAATGGTTTTGGATTTCCAAAAGGATAAACTCGGGTATGAGACCCATTTGGTTTTGTCTCGGGCATATGACCTCAAATATCGGGCACGGTGCCCAGCTGATGTCCTATGTTTGGGCACGAGACCCAGTTATTTTTCGATTTATGATTTCGGGTCAGGGACCCTAGATGGATTTCCAAGTTCATGACGGTTTACGAGAACCGGCATGAACTCTGGAAAGGTCATTGTGGTTCATGACGGTTTATGGGAACCGGCATGAACCTTTGTCAGGTCATTCTGGTTCATGACGGTTAATGGGAACCGACATGAACCCTGGTTAATGGATGTTATGGATCATGACGGTTCAAGGGAACCGGGCATGAATGTTTATGTTATGTATATATATGTATTCATATACCTTCCTTTACTTCTATTATCTCCTCCGGGGAGGGTCGTTGGCTTGGGTGGACCCCGGAGTAGTCACGGAGCACCGACTGAGTGGAGTCACCCCCCAGTTGGGTTCCTTACTCTCAAGAAGGCTATGATTACTATTACCTCGGGTAGGGTCAGTGGTCTGCGAACATTGATCTTGACTTTGAGAAGACTCAGATTGAGACCTGGGTAGCACGCGCGAGCTTTGGAAACCGTGACTGGATTGGTTGTGTGAATTATATGTATATATGATGTATGCTTTATGAGATATATGATGTGTGTTTACACAGGTTTTGGGCAGTGGCCCGTATGGTTGGTTTCTTATGGTTTGAGCCGAGTCCCTTGTGGGTTTGGGCAGTGGCATGTATGGTCGTTTTCATGATGGTTCTTTCAACCTTGGTTTTGGGCTTAGTTCCCACATATGGTTTATTTTGGACAAATGGTTTTCGAATGCATGCATGCTTTTTAGGGAAGGGTACAAATATCTTCTTATGGAAATGTTTTTATAAACTCTTGTTTTGTCCACTCACAGCTTTTAATGTTTTGACTGCCCTTCAGGTTGACATCGAATGAGGACTGTAGCAGAGACCGAGATATCACATACCTCCTCCGGATCCTGGCGTACTCTGATAGCCCGGGAGGGCGAAGGTTGGAAATATCCCTTGTCTGACACTTCGTGTCAGACGGGAGTAGGGTCATCCCTCACTAATCCCGGAGGGATTGGGATGGGTCTTGTCAATTTCGGCCAGGGTTGAGCTCTGATACCAAATTGTCATGACCCGACCTTCTCCAACAGGATATTATCCTCTTTGAGTCCAGTCCTCACGGTTTTTTTCTTGGGTGCTCACATGCAACTTACTAGTGGGTCACCTATCCTGAGATTGAACTAGCTCAATCTCGCTTAACTTTGGAGTTCCAACCAAACCCAACGCCAATAAGATCCCAAAAGGCCTCCTCTTGGATAGATGCGCGCCTACACATTTAAGGCACATCCCCCAGATCCCCCAACAATGTGGGATTGCTAACGATGCCTCCAAGGCGCGGGTCCTCACATACCCACTGGCTTGAAGCAATAGATTTTATCGGTACATCGGATCCCGGGAAGGCCGATGAGTGGATTGCGCACCTTGAGCTGATATCGGGACTTATGTACTGCCCTCTTGAGTTCATTGTGCGACAACTGCTTTTTTCTTGAGTGGTTACGCACATAGGGGGTGGCAGACTTTGGTGGCGACATGCTTAGATGAAACCACTTTGACTTGGGCGACGTTCAAGGATCTTTATATGGATCAGTTCTATCCCCAAATACGATGGAGATGGAGTTCCTGCAATTGGAACAGTGTGCCATGATGGTGGCTCTATATGAGCATAGATTTCTAGATCTGTCACGGTACGCTTAGGATTTGGTGGCAACCAACGAGAGTAGGATTAGTCGGTTCTTGACTGGTTTTCAGAGTGAGATTCGGGCAATAGTGCTATCTGAAGTATTATCCATACTCTGTTGGATGTTGCTTTTCAGGTGGAGATGAGTTTGACGGAATCCCAGCACTAACAATAGTACGAAAGTTGTGGGCGACGCCAAGAGTGTCGGTGACACGACCCACCCCCAATCCCCCGGGATTAAGGGGTAAGTCATGCTCCCGTCTAACCCGCGTGCGACACGAAGGCTAAACACCTGTTTAACCCTCGTGGAACATACATGCCAGACAAGGGATACCTAGGTCTACGGTCTGAAAACCAACCTCATTTGACCAGAGTTCGCAGTCGTACTGTGGATCGCGTGTGTGATGTCTCTGTCTCTCTCTCAACAGCCCGCACTACATCAACCTGGAGGGTATCAAAAAACATTAAAGATTGTGAGTGGACAAAAATAAATACTAAGTTCAAAAAACATTTATAAGAACAGACATTTATACCCTCCAAGTAAAACCAATGCATGCATTCGAAAACCATTTCATTTTCGAGATCAAAAAACAGTTTACAAAAAACCAGAAATAATTTCTTGAATCAAATCTCGTTTCTCAAGTCCAAGGCCTCAGCCCAAAATCATAACTCAACATCAAAGTACGGGAACTCAGCCCCAAAAATCCACATATCCAAAACAACTGAGCCACTACCCAAAATATCTGAAAACCATAGGTAAATCAATAGAAAAATCAAGTCAATCAATCTGCTGGATCTCAAGCACCGAGTCTTTAAACTCAAAACACATGTGCATCAGGCTTGCCGGGGATATCAACGGGTCTTTAAACTCAAAACCACATACCAGGCCTTCCAACGAGTCTTTAAACTCAAAACAACATATCAGGCCTTCCCGGGATATCAACGAGTCTTTAAACTCAAAACACAATCAACAGGCTTCGGTGGATATTATCAATCAAGGGCCCTCCCCCGTCATCAATCAACCGGATCTTTAAACCCAAAACCAGATCCAGTAATAACAACCGGGTCTTTAAACCCAAAACCAATAGAAAATCAATAGCAATGGGTCTTTAAACCCAAAACCAATAGGAAATCATAGAACATCTAGAAATCCATCGAAATCCAAATTCCAAAATCGAATCCAAAATCATCATTGGAAATCTCGATTCAAATCCCGAAATCACATGAAAACTGAAAGTCGAAATCATTAGAAATGGGGCCTCATGCCCGAAAGCACTGTCCGAAATCCATTTATAAATCCTTGAAATCAAATCATAATTCAAATCACAAAATCAAAGCATCGAAATTATTATCAAATCACAATTCAAGAAAAAATCTCGTAAAACGTGCAAATGCATCAAATATCTCGAAATACGTGCAAAACCGTAAAGAACAGATATCATCGTTATAAACATAAAAATCACATATAGAAAACATATAAAAATATTTATGCATGCATCGTAAGTAGAAAGCAAAGTCCACTCTCAGACCATTCGCGTCGTCGCCTCGATACGCGTGCATCTACGCTTTCCCGACTAATCCCCTGTCACCGGTCTTCCCGAACCTCCTGATTCGAAGAAGAAAAAGGCAGAAGTTCACCTCTCTGTTCCTGGTAGCCTCGAGCTCCTCCGGCCATAGGTTCGTGTTTCTAGGCTCAGTAGCAACCTTCGGAAGCTAGAATGACCATCACAGGCACTCATTATCTCACCAAAACGTGCATTTTCGATTTTGAACAAAACCAGGAGAAACAGGGTCCTGCACGTCTTACCTGCCCTCTGTCCTTCGCTGTGGCCTCCGCCATCATCATCTCAACACTATCTCCATGTTTTATTCACAAAGGACAAGCAAAAGATGAGGCTTTGAGGGTGATTGTGCAAGTGTGGAATTCACGGGTTTGCAACGGATTTCACAGGCTTGCTCACAGAGTCATGGCCACCGTCCACGGCTGCTTACGACAATAGCACCACCACGATCCTCATCGTCAGTTCTCTCATTTTTATCCACACATCATAGCCATTTGAGGACAGTTGAGAGGGGTTTGGACTCTCACAAACCCTCTGTCTCTGTTTTCATTCCCATGATCGTGCACCCTTAACTTGAACCTGCGTAACAATAGTGAGGTGGTGGGGGAGGAGGTTTCCACAACCTTCTAGTGAGGGACATGTGTCCCAAAACAATTGGGTGCCATCCTTAATGCACTAGGTATCCCTATCTTACTGGGCACATATCCCAATGCAACCAAATGACAATTTTACCCATGTGTCACAAATTACCATTTTGCCCCTAAAATGTTTAGACCAAAACCTGAACCAGCCGACGTCCGATGATAGCGTGTCGCATGTCATTGTACTCAGGGGATCAAGACCTACCTAACGGTCCTTGAAATAGGTGAAAAATACTTGTCGTATAGAAAGTCAACATATCCCTATGAACTCGTGACGTCTCGAACTACGTCACAGTCATCGACCAAAGTCTGTTTGACCGCCAGAATTAAAAGTCAAATTTTTACCCATTCTAGGGGCTGAATCGTCGTTTTGCACCGTCCGTTCGAAATCACCCAACTAATCAGTGATTAATCTCACTAATCCGTCATTAACCACTAATCTAATCCCGAGTTCCGGGACGGGTCGTTACAGTCAGTATGATGAGTCTTGTTGAAGCGTTAAATGTTCCAACTGTCGATTACTCGTCGCCTAATCACCAGATGACGCGTGTCCTTCCTCGTAACCTGTCAACTTAAGTGGATCGCGGGCTTTCCGTTAGTATTGGCACCGGTGTGGTGCCGGCCTAAGGCTCTCCGACGGTCAAGTCAGTTACTTTGTTCGTAAGGGGAAACAGTAAATGGTACGTTATGTAGAGTAATAATAAATAGTAAATATTAGTTACCTTTATCGGAAAATGTGTACCCCTTATTTATGGGTAGGTAGGATGTTCAATTCTTATAGTTTCGATGTTGGACAAACGTTCCTCGATTTACGTGCTGACACGTGTTATGTAGATCGAGAGTGGATAGACTTCCACGTGGCATGCTGCATTGGGCCCGGTGTTAGGGGCGTGTAAGTACGGTATTTTTGGGCCTTGAACGGAGTCTAGGCTTTAAGTATACGACCCAGTGAGTCTGGTCAGATATGGTGTCAACAGAAGTCCTCCAAGTCCTTGACTGAGGTGGAATTTCTCGGTCGGGGCTTGTCTCATTCTCCCAGACCCTGGTGGGAAGTATACCGGTAGTCCCCCAAGTCCCCTGGTGGGAGAGTCCACCGAAACAGTCTCGGTCACGACCAAGAAGTGTAAAGTGGTCGGTCTTTAGGGAAGGCAACTCGGCGAACCACATAAAGTGGTCGATCAAGTATTGCATGGTAGGTCGGTGGTGGTACCATGGTCGGTGAGGAGGGCCAATCGACTGCAGGGTAGTTGCGGGCACCGAGCAGTGTACGTGAGTCGGTGGCGAGGTCCAACGCCTGCAGGGGAGTTGAGGGCACCGAGCAGTGTAAGTGAGTCGGTGGCGAGGTCCAACGCCTACAGAGGGGTTGAGGGCATTGAGCGGTGTATATGAGTCGGTGGTCAGGTGAGGAAGGACGGTTGGGCTTCCTCTGATAGATGGTTGACACGTGTTTGGTAAGATTGATTGGTCGCGACACGTGTCGGCCACTGAGAGGGGTGACGCCTCGTTGTCTGTGCACCAATTTCTATAAATATGAGGAGCTTTCATCGATTTGCTCATTTTGTGTTTTTGAGAAAATTGGGAAAACTCTGTTGAACTAGAACGGCAATTTCAGACTAGCTGTTGACGGTTGTGCTTACGGTGGTTGCGATTTCCGACCAACAATCCTCCGTGAAAAAATACTGTAAGCATTCTTTAAGTCCAGTTTTTCGATTAAAGTGGGAGTTTGTGAAGAACTGGACATGAACTTGGTGAAGTTTGTGGTCAGATAGTCATAGGTCCGAGTCGATCTTCTAAGTTCTGTTTGTTTTTTTTTTGTAGATGTATGTAGATAGTGACTCGGTATCCGAGGGTAAGTTCTACGACTCACAGGGCGGTGAGTCGTCAAGTAGTAGTGTGCAGGTTCTCATTCCCATCTCCAGGAGTGAGGATGAGGCTCACTCGGCCGATGCACAAAATAGGGCATAGTCGGTGCATAGTACGGTCGAGTCATCCGGTAGGACAACAGAGACTTGTGCAGAGGTTGAGCCGACATGTAGGTCAAGGTGGACGTTTACAGAGCATTGAAGCTGACCCACGGCCGAGATAAGGGCGCAGTGCAGCTGAACAAAGGGAGACCTACCGATGACGAGTCGATCCCGGACGCCGTTCCGATTGGACGTGCTGCCTTCACTGTTGACGAAATGGTCAACAAGGAGACTGAGAAGGGCTTGATGAAGATGAGGATCGATTTTGGCATTCCTGACTTGGTGACGACGAGGCTGCCCACAAGAGAGGAAATACCGAGTAATCCCTCAGCCGGTATGGCGTTTTTCTATACCGAGCTGATGCACCATGGGGTGAGGCTTCCTCTGCATCCCTGGTTGCGGCGGATGGTGAAGAGAATGGGGGTGGCACTCGGTCAGCTCAATCCCAACGTTTGGATTGTGCTGTGCTCCCTCTACACAGCCTTCCTATGGGTCGAGCAGCTAGAGCCGACCTACGCCCAACTCATGTACTTGTATGAGTTTGGGTTTCAACAACAGAGTACCAGATGGGTCTTCGTCCATCATCGCAAGAAGAGCAAACGGGGGGATTTCATCCTGGATATACCGACCTCCCAGAAGTCGTACACGGCTAAGTTCTGCCTGGTCGGTGGTAACTGGGAAGGGGACACCGACGGACCTCCGATACCGTCCAAGTTTCAGACCCATGGTGGACAGTTGTAGCATAGGCCGACCATTTCTTGTAATTTTTTAGATTTTGTATGCTCCAAGTATGGTTATGTTGGCTGACTGATTTCTCGGTGTGCAGGTTTGTTCCCCGAAGAAGAGATTTCTCCGGAAGAGAAAACTATTGTTCACCGAGTGAGAGAGATCTTGGACGACCTTAATCGGAACTGACGCATCCTTCGGTTGCCTAGATTCCAGTACAAAGTCGGCCTTATCGACACCGACAAGGGTAAGTGTGTTTTTTTTTAAATATATGCTAACCAATTACTCGGTGTTGCAGTTCCGTATCATCTCGGTAGCCGGATTTTGAAAGACTGTGAACAGTTAAGGATGAAGGCTGATAAGAGCTCTTGGGAATCCGCCTCACTGTCAAAGGATGTCGAGCGCCTTGAGCTCCTCCTCAAAAGGAAGAAGGAACGAGCCGACAAAGGACAGCATGAGCGGTCCGACCGTGAAAAGTATGGCCAGTCCTCAAAACTGAGACCACCAAGTCCTCCAACTCGATCTTCGAAAAGAAAACAAAGCGTCATTAAGGGAGACCAAGTGCTTTCCCCTGACCCCAGGCGGACGAAGGCGAGAACGGAGGCCGAGATGATCTTGTTGGCTCAGGAGGTGATTGGGGGCAAGCGGACCATGCCAGCCCTAGAGGTGATTGTCGGCTCAGTTAGTAACCTTCTATTACAATTTGGACAGGTTTAGGAGTCCCGGTGACAGTGATTGGGTCGGGAGAGCCGTATGGCATGCAATTCAAGGCGGCAGCTCGGACGCTCTGTGAGTGGACCTTGTTTTCTAAATTGGTGCATGCATTAATCTTTATTATATGTTTTAATACATGTTTGGTAATGCCATGCGTGCATTTGGTTGTGGTTACGTATAAGCACGTATTTCGAGGTTTCGGCCTTATACGATGCTTATACGGGTTTGGATTTCTTTATTGGTTTAAATGAAAAGGTTTTGGATTTCTAAAAGGATGAACTTGGGTATGAGACCCATTTGGTTTGGTCTCGGGCATATGACCCTATTGATGACCTACGGGTCCGAGTCGTGGTCCCGGCAGGTGCTTGGTGCACGGCGACGGACGACGTGACGCTCGCCTCCGGATTGGGATGTGTTCCTTCCGGAGAGGTCACGATGCACGATTCGTGGTCGGGAAGCCTAGAGAGGCTTGACTTCGGAGTGCTGATGGTTCAGGATAGTGATCAGTGATGAGTGCACCATGATCTTGTGGTGGTTGCGTCGGTTGATTCATTCACCGCGACATACCAGGATTGAGGGCGGTCCTGGATGGATGGTTGCACACATCACTATGATCGGAGTCGTGACTAACCCTTAGATATCGGGCACGGTGCCCAGCTGATGTCTTATGTTCGAGAACGAGACCTAGTTACTTTACGGTTATGATTTCGGGTCAGGGACCCTACGTGGATTTCCAGGTTCATGACGATTTATGGGAACCGGCATGAACCCTTGTTATGTTATGGTGGTACATGATGGTTTATGGGAACCGTGCGTGGAGGATGTTTTCTATATATATATATATATATATATATGAATGGCATGGATGCTATGGATCATGACGGTTCAGGGGAACCGAGCATGGATATTTATGTTATGTATATATATGTTCATATACCTTCCTTTACTTGTTTTATCTCCTCTGGGGAGGGTCATTGGCCTGGGTGGACCCCAGAGTAGTCACGGAGCTCTGACTGAGTGGGAGTCGCCCCCGTTGGGTTCCTTACTCTCAGGAAGGCTATGGTTACTATAACCTCGAGAAGGGCCAGTGGTCTGCGGATATTGACTTTAAATTTGAGAAGACTTGGGTTGAGAGCCCGGGTAGCAGCGCGCGTAGCTTTGGAAACCGTGACAGGATTGGTTGTGTGAATTATATGTGTATATGATATAAATATGATATATGATATGTGACGTGCACAGGATTTGAGTAGTGGCTCTTGTACTTGGTTTCAGCATGGTTATGGTTTTGGGCTGAGTCCCTTATGGATTTGGGCATTGGCCCGTATGGTCGTTTCCATTATGGTTCTTTTCATTATGGTTTTGGGCTTAGTTCCCACATATGGCTTCTTTGGTTAAACGGTTTTCGAATGTATGCATGCTTTTTAGTGAAGGGTACAAATGTCTTTACAAAAATGTTTTTATAAACTTTTGTTTTGTCCACTCACAGCTTTTAATGTTTTAACTGCCCTTCAGGTTGACAGCTGATGTGGACTGTAGCAGAAACACGAGATATCACATACCTCCTCCGGATCCTGGCGTACTTTGATGGCCCGAGAGGGCTAAGGTCAAAATTTTTCTTGTCTGACACTCCGTGTCAGACGGGAGCATGGCACATCCCGTGTAATCCCGGGGGGATTGGGATGAGTCGTTCAGCTCTGCCCATGTATTCCTTGAGTTCAGTGAAAGCTTTAGTGCACTCTGCGGTCCAGGTGATATGTTTGGATTTGCTCTTTAGGGCTTTGATGAAAGGCACGCACTTGTCGGTGGCTTTGGAGATGAAGCCGGTTAGGCTTTGTACTTCCTTCTGGGTTCGTGGGGGCTCCATATCGACCAGGGCCTTGATTTTTTTTGGGTTGGCCTCAATACCTCTCTGACTAATCATGAAGCCCAAGAAATTCCCAGAGCCAACTCCGAAGACGCATTTGGCCGGGTTCAACCTCATCCGATATCGTTTGAGGACGTCGAACATTCGCATGAGATTGGGGATGTGCAGGTCAGCCGATTTACTCTTAATGAGCATGTCATCAACGTAGACCTCCATTGTTTTCCCTATTTGGTCTGCCAACATGAAGTTTACTAGGCGCTGGTAGGTGGCCCCTGCGTTCTTGAGTCCGAAAGGCATGACATTGTAACAATATAATCCATGATCTGTCCGGAAGGTTGTGTGGATCTGATCTGCCGGATGCATAAAGATTTGGTTGTAGCCCGAGTATGCATCCATGAAGCTCAGGAGCTCATGCCCTGCCGTGGCATCGACCAGTTGGTCTATCTTTGGTAGAGGAAAACTGTCATTGGGGCAAGCCTTGTTTAGGTCGGTGAAATCAATGCACATTCGCCATGCCCCCGAGGGTTTCTTGACGAGGACAACGTTGGCTACCCAGGCGGCATAGACGGCCTTCCAGACAAAGTGAATGGTATTATGTTTGACGATTTCTACCTTCATAGCCTCGATTCTTTCTGCGTCGTAGAGGCGACGTTTCTGCTCGATAGGCTTGTAGGCAGGATCGATACTGAGCCTGTGGCAGATAACATCGGTGGAGATGCCGGGCATGTCGGCGTAGGACCAGGCAAAGACTTCAGCGTTGTCCCTTAAAAAATGAATAAGCTGTGAGTGTAGATCGGGCGAGAGGGTTGGTCAAATTTTTACCCGTCGATCTGCGAAGTTGTGGGATAGTACGATCTCTTCAACTTCCTCAATGGGCTGCGGGTGTGGTGTTGCTGAATGGTCTCGAGGATCTTCAATTGGCCTATCTTGTATTTTCTCTACGTCTTGAAGGTCGATCGGGTCAGCCTCAAGTGCGGATTCTGTCACTGCCATGGTCTCCTTTGGTGGCTGGATTGGGGTGACAGAGTTGCACGCTCTTGCAGCCATTTGGTTCCCTTTTACTTGGCCAATCCCCATAGGGGTTGGGAATTTTACCAAAAGTTGGTGAGTGGAGATGACTGCCTTCATTTGGTTAAGTATTCCCCGCCCGAGAATGGCGTTGTAGGTCGCGGGGCAGTCCACCACCAGGAAGGGTGTAAGCACGGTTGCCCTCTGTGGATGTGATCCGAGGGAGAGTGGGAGGGTGACTGTTCCGTGCGGGATGATGTAGTCCCCAGTGAAGCCAAAGAGCAGCGTAGGGGAACGGTCCAGACTAGATTTTGGGATGCCCAATTGTTTGAATGCTCGCATGAAGAGGACATTGATAGAGCTTTCGGTGTCGACCATCACCCGTTGTACGTCGAAGTTGGATATTTCTGCCATAACAACAATGGGATCGTCGTGAGAATAGACAACCCCCCGCTCCTCCTCCTCTAAAAACGTGATGGGTGCCCACCCAAGTCGGTTTGCTTTCTTAGCTATGCCATCCTCGATGCTGAAAAGCTGGTGATTCTGTTTGGTGGCCCTCAGTAAGCTCTTCTTTGCTTGGTTGGAAGTAAGCGGGCAAGAAATGGATGACCCTCCCGAGATTGTGTTGATCTGTGGGTTGCGAGGTGGAGGCGGTAGGTGCTGGAGAAATTGGTTGATGTGACGACCCATCCCAAATTAATGGGATTAATAAATAATTAATGACAGATTAGCGAGACTAATCGGGGATTAGACGAGGATTATCGGACGAGCAGGGCGAAATGATGATTTTATCCCTAGAATGGGTGACTCATTGAATTTTCGTTCGGATGGTCAAATGGACTTTGGCCGATAACTGTGACGTATTTCGTGACGTCACGAGTTCATAGACAGGTGGCACGCCCGATTCCGACATTCGAGGAGGAAGTTATGATGTTCAGAAATTCGGGGGCGATTTGGTAATTTGGGTAAAAAATTGACTTTTGACCCGCTAGGTTCGATGGATGAGGGCTGAAGACCGTTACGTAGATTGGGACGATACAAATACGTAGACAGGCGGCACGTCGAATTCGAACGTTCGACAGAGAAGTTACGGTTCACAGAAGTACGAAAGTACTATTGCACGAATTACGAGACGATGACCTTTTTGGAATTAAGTGGGCAAGATATTTTCCCCAGCAACCAATGGATGAGTGACAAGTGTCACTCATCCACTGGCCACCATCCCACATACATGCATCGACACCTTCTTTGTTCTTCCAAACCAAAACCTGATCTCCCATTTCATCCCATCCCAAACTAATCCAACCCAACCCAACCCAACCCCATTTGATCATCCTGGTGAGGCCCAGAGGCTGAGAGGAGGAAGTGAGGATGTTGGAGGCCGGCATGAAGCCACGCCGCCGTGGACGGCGGCCATGGACCCTAGAACGTACCTGGTTAGATCCTAAACTCATTTGTTTTTTATTTTTGCATTATGGCCTGTTTTGGATGCTTTGGTTGAGGTTATAAGGCTGTTAGGAGAGCGAGTGGACCGTTTTTGACGGCTGAGAAGGGCGATGCTGCCCTGGGGATAATCGGAAAACTTAGACCGATTAGGGGAGGATTGAACAGACGGGTTTTTGTAGGTTTTTCTTAGTTTTCTTCATAGGAATAGATAGGAAATGATAAAATTGGAATTTAGGGATTGGATTGGAAGCAAACGGACGAAAAATGGAGGAGGAAACAGCCTGAACCAGTGACGCCAGTCCAACTGGACCGGCCAACCAGGTGAACCGGCCACGCGAGGAAGCCGATCACTGTTCACCGGAGCGTGGCAGCGCGTGGTGGGGAATTTTGGGAAGTTTTCAACATGTCAAATCATCTTTTTGATGTAACAAACATTTTGGGACTGGTTTCGTGTCAATCAGACATCGTTTCGATATAGTTCGGGTTGTCCGAAGGTTTAGGATCGGCTTTAAAAAATTGTTAAAAAATCGAGAAAATTATGGGACTTCAATGAGAGGTTAATGAGGCTATTAGTAACCCTCTAAATGAATTTGGACAGGTTCGGGAATCCCGGAGACGACGATTGACCCGAGAGACGCTTATGGCACACGTATCGAGGCGCGACTTCAAACAGTTTGTGAGTGGACCTTTCTTTCAAACTTGATGCATGCATAAATGTTTTATAAGTGTTTTAATATATGTTTTGTGATGCCATGAGTTGATTTGATTGTGGTAGCTTAGGATCGACCTATTTGCACGTTTTTCGACGTTTTCAGCTTTATGTCGTACCTTTGCGTACCGCGTTTTCAACGAGGGTTTCATGAATTGGTTTTAGATTTGGAAATAGGAAATCGGGCACGAGATCCATTTGATATACGAACTCTCGGACTTGGAGTCCAATTGATTTGACGAGGAATCGGACTGAGGGTCCATTTGAGTTATATGATCGGGTCGCGGGCCTAGTTGGTTTACGATTCGGGTTTGAGGCCCAGTTAGTTGTAATATCGGGCTTGATGCCCCGTTGATTTATGATATCACGCTTGAGACCCATTTAGTTAAGCTATCGGGCTTAAGGCCCTGTTAGTTGTGAAATCGGACTTGAGGTCCTGTTGCTTTATGGTTTCGGGCTTAGGGCCCAGTTGGTTGTGATATCGAGCTTGAGTCCCAGTTCAGTTTGTGAAATGAGAATTCGAGCATGAGACCCAGTTGAACTGTGGATTTAGGCCGAGGCCTGTGAAAGTGATTTGAATCGGATTCGAGGAATCCTGTTGAAATGAATCGGGTATGAGACCCAGTTGAGAAATGAGTTTTGAGAAATAAAGTGTTTGAGAAAGAAAGAAAGAGATTTGAAAATGAATTATACCCTCCATATGATTTATATGGTCTCCTCCAGACGTTGACCTGAAGAGTCACGATCCACAGACCAGAGTGAGTATCCCCATAGGGATCCCGTTCCAGGAGTGGTGGTTACTTATTATGTTGTGGTCCTGGACCAGATTCCGAAGAGATATGTGGACTAGATCCAGAGAGAGAGCTCGGACTAGATCCAAAGATTGGGCCTCCCAGATGGAAATTCCTGAGAGAAGACTCGGAGTGAGACCCCGAGTAGTGTGCACACTAGATAGAGATGATGACATCGTGACTATATCGGGGATGTGTTCCCTAGGGGCTGTGTGCCCCGAGTTGACATCTTGTCCGGAAGTTCCTAGGATGGGTTATACGTATGTTGATATGTATGTGGTTTTTAAGAAAAGTAATTTGAGGGCGGAGGCTCTGTGTTTTATGATTTAGAAATGATTTGGGGCGGAGACCCCGTACTTGATGTTTTGGTATTTCACTGAGAACAGATTTGGGCTGAGTTCCCACATGTATTGTTTTATGGTTTTGAGTGGTGATTTCGGGTCGGGGACCCAAATGGATTTATGGGTCATGACGGTTTATGGGGTCGGGCATGAACCCTTGAAAATGTTTGACAAAGGATTTTATGAATATTTGATAAACGGTTTTTTTAAATGCATGCGTATGTATTTATGAAGGGCATAAATGCCTTTGTATGAAAATGTATTTTAAATGAAATATTATTTTGTTCACTCACGACTTTTCGTGTTTTAATGCCTTACAGGTTGATCGTGGATGCGAGCTGTAGCAGAGACTAGACATCACTCCCCTCTTCCTACGATCCTGGCGCACTCTGGAAGCCCAGTGAGGACTAGAGACAGAATTTTCCCTGGTCGGACACTTCGTGTCAGACGGAATCAGGTGGGTCCCACGTTAATCTAGGGGGATTTGGGACTGGTCCTGACAGTTGATCTTTCCATCTCGGGCCAGAGCCTCCACCAGATCCCGGAATGCAACACATTGGTCAATGTTATGGCCGTTGTACTTGTGGTATTGGCAGTAAATTCCTGTGTCTTTCCCAAGCTTGCCCTTTGCCGGCGCCCAAGTAGACTTCGGGATCATATGCTCCACGTTGAGGAGGACGTTCTCATAGGGAGTATTGAGGATGGTAGGTCTCGTACTTGGAGCGAGGAACTCGCTTTTCCCCGTTGTTTGACCGCTCCCCCTGGTGTCTTTCTTGGTGATTCGAGTTTTTACCCTTCTTTCCGGGGCTGTACAGGTTGTTTCTATGGGGGTAGTCTTTCTGTTTTCCCCCATAGCTCTGTTGCCCCTGCTCTTGAGGGCGCTGTCCTGAGCCTTGCTGATCCGGGACGCTTGGTATGTATGTTTTTACCAAGTCGGCCCGGGGAAGTTTGTCAGGACCCACCCCGGTTTCACCCCGAAACCCGAGGTAAATCCCGCTCCCGTCTGACTCCCCGACACAACACCCAAGTAAAACTCACTCAAACCCAGTCAGACGCAGGAGTATTTAACCAAAATATCTTGAAGTTATCGTTTACAGAGCATAGTACGAAACACAAGGAAAAAAAATAAAAACTGATAAATTACGCACACACGGAAGACTTTAAACTATTGCGGGATCCCTCACGTCACTTCTATGCCTCGGACACTGCCTCGACGTCAAGACCCCGCGCTAGCTCCACAACCTGGAGGGCAAGTGAAAACAGAAAATGTGAGTGGACCATAATAAATGAAAAGTTCTAAAACCATTTATCAAAAACCGAGTTTAACCCTCCGTTTTGAAAACCACATGCATAACCAACAGTTATTAACACAGTTATAAATCAATTCTCATAAAACATCATAAGAAACGGAAACACTATAAAACAGTTAGAAAACCACTGCATATGGATTATAAAATTGTATCAGAACCCATAAACCTCAATTCATTCTTTTCCGATCAAACCTGCTGGACATATCCGAGTCTTTAAACTCAATCGAGGCCTTAATCATATCCGAGTCTTTAAACTCCCGAGTCTTTAAACTCAATCGAGGCCTTAATCATATCCGAGTCTTTAAACTCCCGAGTCTTTAAACTCAAGGCCTACGGGGGAAATATCAATATATATCCGAGTCTTTAAACTCCCGAGTCTTTAAACTCAATCCGGGTCTTTAAACCCAATCCGGCCGGTCCCCCGTCACATATATCCGGGTCTTTAAACCCAATATCCAGATCCAGTAAATCCAATCCCAAAATCATTTGAAAACCATTTACCAATCCACATCCAAACCCGAATCCGAAATCACTAATTCGATGCCCTTCCGGCATCCAGAACCGTCATTCCGAACCCAAATCCGGAAAATCACTTTTCAACTTTAAAACCAAATCTCGTTTTCCGAAATCCGATTTTAAAACCGAAAACCTTTAATCATCAAAATCATGTTCCAGAATCCATTTATAAGCAGTGAAAACCACTTATCAAGTGAAATCCCAAAACCATAACATCAACTTCAGAAACTAATCACTTTCTCGTAAAACGTGCTAAAAACCGTTTTTCCTCGAAAAACGTGCAATCATGTAAAATCAACCAAAACATATTCGATAAACATAGAATAATAATTAAAACCATAAAACAATTATAGAAAACAGTTATGCATGCTCGAGTTTAGAGAAGGGGTCCACTCACAGTACTGAGCCCTACTCGCGTCCCGAACGTCCTGTACGTTCCTCGACTTCCTCGGGAAATCCCGATCCTGTCAACAATCACCAAATTACGTCACTAACACGTCTACGAAGGTTCACCTAAAGTCCCTCAAAATTCCCCGAATCCTAAACGTAATAACCCGGGACCCTAAACCTTCACCCTCGCGGAACTAAACTCAAACGATGTCCGATTGACTCGAAACCAACTCCATTGAACTCACCATAACTCCTAGACCAAAACCCATGTTGATCGTTTTCCCCATCGCCGTCGTACGCGCCCCCACGCGCCGCCCAAAGTGGCTGCGCGTGGCCCTCACGCGCTTGCTACAGTGCATCGGCTACCTCGAGCCAACCCGGTTCGCAACAGTAGCCTGCAACTCAGACCGGCGTCAGCGGTTCACCGCCGTGCCTGCACTATTTCCTTCCCTTTCTTCACCTAAAGCTTCGTCTAGTTCCAATCTATCCATTCCCCAGCTCCTCAGACCTCGACACCACCCCTATCCCGTCGACTTACACTCGAACTAGATGGCCAAACTCCCCCTGTTTCACGATCCAGCCACCCAGCTCACCTCCCTTCACGGTGGCTACACCAGACTCTTCCCTGGACTTCACTGAACCTAAACCAACCATCCTAGACCTTCGACTCAGCCCCAATCGTCACGACTTGCCCTTTGAACCCACGGCCAAAACAGAGCACACAGGTACTCCCGTTGTGCTAACCTCCGCCGTGTACTCCTCCGTCACGGCTACACACTCAGTCGACTCTTGGGACCTCCCTGAGTCTCACTCTAACCTCCACTTCCCTCGACTCTCGCCCTAGGTCCACAACTTAGCTTCTAAACCCAAACGACAAAACAGAGCAAAGAAACGGGGGTGAGGATTTACCTGTCCTCCTGTCGCCGTCGTGAGCTCAGCTGTGTACCACGGTGTCCAGCAAGTCCTCTGCACTCGTCCCAGCCTCCTCTCGACTTGAATTGAGCCACCTCACGGCACAACCACCGTCTCTGCCTCACCGTCTGCGAGGTTTTTAAAGGCAATGTCTGAGTAGAAATTATTCAAGTGATTCCATGGGTCGTCCTTCCCGGTGTAAAGAGGGATTTTCAGGGGCTTTATCTCGTGATCCATTTTGAACTGGTTGATTCTTTCAGTGAAGGGGCCCGGACTGGTTTTTGACCAGGCTGGTCTTGCTACCCGAGCTGTCCATGCTTCGAGTGCTCGGACTCAGTCCATAAGGTGCTGGACGAGCGAGTCAGTTCTGGATTGCTGCGTGACCCCTCAGTTTTTTTGTTCGATCTGCCGAGTATCCCTGGGTGCTTGGTCGCGGCCGATCCTATATGACCTGTCGGCGTCCCTCCCGCTGGGCGGACTCTGGGAGCCAATTCCCTTGTGACCGACCTACCTTGAACGATCGGTGTCCCTCCGGTTGGGCAGGTTTCGGGATCCACTTCCCATGTGACCGACCGAACTTGATCGCTCGGTGTCCCTCTGGCGGGGTGGTTCTTGAGATTTATCATTCTGTCGGCCGTCCTGCCCTGACCGCTCGGTACTCCATCAGCGGGTTGGTTCAGGGTGAGGGCGGTGCGCAAGGCCGAGATGGGTTGACCGCTCGGTGTCATCTCGGGAGGTCCTCGATATGCACCCTCCTCGGTGCGAGTGGTCGGTTCTGCAAACCAGCTGGCGAGCCGACTTGGCCGTACTCTCGGTCTCCTGAGATGAGTCGGTGAAGGGGATGGGATCTCCCGTCGAATAAGTTCTGTGGCTGTTGCTTGGACGGGACCACCAAGCGGTGATGTTTCCTCGGTAGTGATGTCTTATTTTTTCCTTCGGCCTTGGGTCGGGTCGGTGCGACTGGTGGTCGTTGATCGACCGATTTCGCCCTGCCCCCTCACTAAGGTTGTTTCGGGCGTCTCGATAAATCATGGTGTCACCGAGCTGGTTGCCGGGGATGATCAGCATTCGAGCGTGTTTCTTGCTCGGTTCGGCATCTGCTTGTCCCCCCCCATGTGGCTCGGTGACCGTGTGTTCTTTCTCTTTTCCTTCCACTCAGTGATTTCTTTCTGCGCGCTCGGCGCACTCGGCCACCACCTTGTCGGCCTCATCCTTACTGATGCAGGCTCGGTGGGCAGCGAGTTCTGCCTGCGCGACCCGTAGCTTCTCGGTCACCTCAGTGTACCAATCGTCAAGTGCCTGGCATCTCGATTCGGCCTGGGTACCATTGGTTTTGACCTCGACCATGTCGTTCTGGAGTCTCTCGATTATCTGTAAAAAATTTGGAGAGGGGTCCCTCATTGTTCTAGGGCCCTGCCAGGGTGTGATCTCACCGTGATTGTGTTCGCCCTGCATGTTCAGTGTCGACGAGTTCACCCTGAGCTTAATTGGTGGTCGAGTGTTAACTCGGTCTGGTTGGGCGTAGGTAAACTTAGTCAGTTTCCCACAGACGGCGCAAAACTGTTGAAGCGTTAAATGTTCCAACTGTCGATTACTCCTCGCCCAATCACCATATGATGTGTGTCTTTCCTCGTAACCTGTCAACTTAAGTAGATCGCGGGATTTCTGTTAGTACGGGCACCGGTGTGGTGTCGGCCTAAGACTCTCCGACGGTCAAGTCAGTTACTTTGTTTGTAAGAGGAAACTGTAAATGGTACGTTCAGAAAAGTAATAATGAATAGTAAATATTAGTTACCTTTATTGGGAAATGTGTACCCCATATGTATGGGTAGGTAGGATGTTCAATTCCCATAGTTTCGATGTGGGACAAACGCTCCTCGATTTACGTGTCGACACTTGTTACGTAGATCGAGGGTGGATAGACTTCTACGTGGCATCCCGCATTGGGCCCGGTGTTAGGGTTTTGTGCCTTGAACGGAATCTGGGCTTTAAGTATACAGCCCAGTGGGTTTGGTCAGATATGGTGTCAACAAGTATTTTACTCAAGGAGATTTGAAGATGGGAGCTTCTAGCTACAGTTCTTCTATTGGTCATCGTGCGACTTATGACGACCGATGGTTAGGATAGGGTGGTTGAGCTGCTCAGAGTAGCATGGATAATTGTTTTGTGTGTGGGGAGTTTGGGAATTTCAAGCGTAAGTGTCCTTATCGTCCAGATGGTGGTACTAGTGACGACGCATTTACCGGTTGTAGCATCTAGGAGTCAGGCGACTACTCATGTTGCTGGCAGGAAATATGGCGGCTAGAGAGGACGGGGCCAACCCGCAGGTGGACAAGCACGTGTGTTCGATGTTATGTAGCAGGAGGCATGCGCTGCACCATGAGTGGGGGCAAGTACTTTTTTTGTCCTTGGTTGTGTTGCTAGAGTGTTGTTAAAGTTAGGGCCACACACTCTTAATTTCTCGAGGGTTTATGCTTTTTTCCAATCGAGAGTTGACCCCGCTTAATTGGGACATGGATATTGGTACCTCGACCGGTGTTATATTGGTAGCGGGCGTGGTGATCCGGGATTGTACGTTTTGGTAGATGTAGGTCGGTTGGTCTTTGGGGTTTATTGAGATGATCGGCTCGATAGTGTGCATATTGGTTGCATCTCCGAATTTTTCTTTGGTTCGTGAGCTGCTTCAGGTTTTTGGGCTCGAAGGAGTATGTGTTAAATGTGTCTCACATGTTGGGGGAGCAACCAGATGAACTCAGAAAAGATTTTGAGCTTGGTGAGCAGTCTATTCAGATCTAAGATCTGATAGACGGGATGCTACTTTAGGTGACTTCTCCCCTTTGAATTTGTTCTGTGGTTGGATCTTGACGAGGAGAAGACCACGTGGAAGCCCAAGGCTTTGATGCAGGATTAGTTTCCACGGATTTTTTAGGGATAGGTGCGAACTTTTGGGACAAAATTTCTTTAAGGTGGGTGGATTATAACGACCCAGATTTTTAAATGTGATTTTTGAGGAATTTTATGGAATTTTTTTTTTCAGGTTTTGTATTAATAGTTGGACTATTTTACCCTTAGTTATTTCTTTAGGTTTCTATTTTGAGGAAGTGCATTTTGAGAAAATGGAGAAATGAGATATTTTGGGGGTAATTTTGTGTGTTTAAAGCCATGAATTGCGTGTCCGGGACGCCTGTATTATCTCGGGGTTTGAAGGGGTGCATACGAGGTTATATGTATTTTTGGTGACCCCCAGTTATTATTTTGATAGGTCAGGACGCTCCGGAGATTTATGAGGAGTGTAGAGCTCAAGAGTGAGCTACCGGTTGAACTATAAATGGACAATTTGTTTACTAAATGTGATGCATGCATATTTATATGGTTTTGTTTGGAATGGATTGAATATATTCTAAATATTTTATGAATAATTGTCTAGGTTTAGAATATATATTCGGGATGTGGTTTGCTGGACACAAGTTATTGTAGATTTTTGGGAAAATCGAATTTTGGTCTTGTGCCCGGCTCACAATGGTTTTGAGTTTTTGTGGGTATTTCAAAAGCAAGTTAAATATATTTTTGTAAACTATTTTTCCGAGTATAACCATCCTTATGCGATTGGATTGCTATTCTGGAGTTGGACTATAAGGATTCACGAATACGAACTCGGATGTAGTCGGAGTTGGACTCCACACGTTTCGACGAGGTTAGACTCCATAGGTTTTGTAATGTCTACGTGTTAGTACAGAGGATGGGCTAGATGGACCAACAGGATTCAAGGTTTGACAATTTTTAACTGCTGTGTCCAGAGGTTTTCGAATTATTTATCAACAGGAATTTCGGGAAAATGTGGGCCAAAAATATTTGTATGTTTTACATGAGTTATGTTGGTCTCACGGTTTTATATATGAAATTGTTTTATTTGAAATAAAGTGTTTATTTGTCTATGCATGCATATTTTTATAAACTGGAGGGGAAAAATGATTATTTCATAAATGTGTTTTCCAAAGGCTTTTATTTTTGTCTACTCACAGTTTTCGAAGTTTTGTACCCTCCAAGATGATATTGTGTCTAGGGCTATTTTCATGCTGATACTTATTACTTGGGACTGCGCACTCTCGTTAACCAGAGTAGGATTCTGGTTGTTTATTTTTTGTCTCTGTATAATTATCTAGTTCTGGCTTTTCATTTATGGTCGACACGTGGAGTTTGTCCCTTATCTGATATTGTTTTCACATTTGAGTTTGGATCGAGGGTACTTTGTGGATTTAAAGTGTTTGTGTCAAACAAAAACAAACTCTTTTACAATTATGAAAGTGATTTCGGAGAGTGTTATCTCATATATATTTAAAAAGTAATTCAATTCTATAAAGATTTGTGTGAACTTCCTTGATATATAGTATCCAGCCATCCCGAAGGATTATTCAACGTGAGGCTAAATGATTACATGTTCTCCATATACCCTTAAATCTATTGCCCGTGTAATAAACTATAAAATTCTCCACACAAAAAAGAGGGAAGTAGCCAAAGGCAAAGTCAGGATTTCATATTAAGAGGGGCCTCATTCCCAATATCCTTCATATTTAAAAAAAAAAACAACAACAATCATTAAGGGACCTATATATAACAATATAGTTTACATAGAAAAAAGGACGTACCAATTTTTTCTTGTTCGTTTTACTAAAACTTCTTAACTGGTTATGTTTTTATTCACAAGTTATTACAATGGTTATATTTTTATTTATTTATTTTTTTTTTAAATTGTATCACTTTTTATTGTTGTCGTTATTTGTATAGATGCGGCATACAATCAAAATACACATTTCATATTTTATTTATTTTTTTCCTTTTTATAGCGGTACACAATTGAATACAGAAATGATAAAAAAGAAGAAGAAGGGAAATGAAATTAATATAGTTTGTGCTAGCACCCTATCAAATAGAGTAAATACGTTTCTAAATATTTGCAAAAAATAAATAAATAACGGTATAGAAATTTTTAGTACAAATATTATAAATAATTCTGTAAATTGGTATCTTATCTAAAATACATAATTTTAGTGCGAAATATCAAAAGAGTTTATGCTTTAATGATAAAAAAAATAACCTGATTTATATGTAAAAATGAAAAGAAAATAACCCATTATATAATTATATGATAAATTTATGAGTATCCCATATATCTTAATTCAGTATATATATTGTAATGTTGAAGTAAAAACCCAACAAAAGGCAGATGGGGCAAAAACCACCCGCGCCCTTCATGCCTCCGACCTTGGAAAGTCCAACTTTTTTTAATAAATTCTTATACAATTATGCAACTAGCTACTCAATATATATATATATATATATATATATATATATATATATAACTTTTGTTTCTTCAAATTCTTACACGCCTCTTTATACATTAATTAAACTTCTACCCACTTTCCACCCACTCAATAATTATTTCGACTAGTTTTAATCACGTTTCTTAGAAGTATCACAAAGTGTTTGTAGTAAATTAGATAAATTTAAAGTGAAATTTAACTTTTTATTGAGATTAGCTACTATTAGCTAACCACCTTTTATTAATTATTTCTTCATCTTGTTTCTCTCTCTCCTTTCTGTATCATTCTCTCCACCCTCTTTTCTTCATAAACTCTTTTTTTTCATTCCCAAAACTCATCATTATTTATATTCACAAATTTTAAACTTTTGTGGGTTATCCAAAAATTCAAAAGAAAAAAAAAGTCCCAAATTATTTTCGTTTCTAGATTGTTAATTGACTCGGACTTTTCGTATAGGGTTGTGAAAAATTTGATTTTCCAATATTTGGGAAATAGAGGTTTTGATGTTTTGCAACTTTCAGAGAAGGATAAGTTGCCGTGAACAAAACTTGAATATGATAATTTTAACACGTTCATCAATTAGGAGGAAAAGAGAAAAGAAAGTTAGAAACTTTACCATAAATCACGGTAATAACATTGAGCAAAATGATACTCCTTACTTTTTTGGAGACGAAAAATATCTTTCGTCACCGGTATCATCTCCGAAATAAGGACTTGAAGTCTAGGGTTATTTCTCTCATTTGCCCTTGAAAATGGATTCCAATTTGAAATTTTAACTATTGTTTTTTACTCCAAATTTGTTCTATTTAATTTATTGTTAAAATATACATATCTATTTGAACTTTCAAAAAACTATATATATATATATATATATATATAGTGAATTGCACAAATTATGGGCTGGATCGACTTTACACTTGAAATAGACATATTTATTTGAACCGTTAAAAAATTACGTTAAAAACTAGCCGTTGTAGGAAAAATTATGTTGTTATATTCAAATTTGGAAAAAAAGATGAATTTAATATTTAAAACTAGTGAAAATATAAAGAGTTTGATTTTGGTAGCTGTAAAAATTAACTAACTATTAATAACTCTTGAGTCATTTTAAGTTAAATTTATTCAAAAATTTAGTTAGTCTGATATAGATGCTCTAAAAGTATATTTGTGTGAGTAATTTTAAATTCTACAGAATTTAAATAAAATTAATTAAAAATGAGAAATTTCAAAATTTGAATTTTTTTGAAAATAATTAGATGCATGGTATAGAGTTAGAATTTGTAAATTCCAACTGTGGAGATATTATTTTGGAAATTTCTAATGTAGTTGTTTATTATAGTCATGTAATGCATATACTTCCTTACTACGTACTTATTTAACTACCTATTTATAATGCTCATATATTTTACTTTTTAGTGTTTTTTTTTGTAAAAATATAATAATATAATCTAAATTTTATGAAATTTTGATTTTTTTTTTAAATCCAAACATACGCTAATGGTTGCAACAAACAAACTACAAATTAAGTCATATATGCAATTGAAAAATGTGACATGCTGATTTTGCCACTGAAATGTACGTAGGATACATAACAAGATTTTTAAAAATTATATTGTGTGCTCTTATACACATTCTTAGCGCCATGGGTTATTATATATCTTTCTTTCTTAAACAAAATAAAATATCACACAGAAAAGAGAATATTTCCTCTTTGGAAATCACAGAATTGTACAATACTGAATGTACAAATATATGATCCGGTAGAGTGACACATATATGATCAGGTGGTATATATTATTTGCAGAAGCAGTCAACAAAGATGGCAGTAGGCCGGCGATCACACTTTGGGCCATGCATAGAATTTGTATATAGACTGACACATATATGCTATACCTGCTTTATAATTAGTGGATTACTCCTTAATTAATTATGGAAATTAAGCGGCAATATATGTAGCAACTAACAACACTCAAAATCCAACCAAAGCTGTTGATTCAGTACTTAATTACATGATAATTTAGGGTTAGGGCTAAGTGTCCTAATCACGAGGCTCAGAGGCCAATAATTATGCACATGGGGGGCCACCCCCAGCATTACCTTCCATTCATTAGTATTATTATTCATTAGTATTATTAGTGATACTAACCTATCATTTTGATCACTCATTTGTTAATTGGTTACTCCTTTGGTGAGCTTGATCTATCACTGCCATGGCCTGGCCACTTCAAGAACAAATCAATTCATTACAACATCATCTGTCTGGGCCTCTTGATCAAATGCTCTTAGAAACGTACACTTTAATTACAATTATATATATTTTTTCCTGAAATAATTACAATTATATTTACAACTCCTAAATAAATAAATAAAAAGAGGTAGCTATATATACACGTCCAAAAAAAAAAAAATGTGAACTTTTAATGTAGTACAATTTATTAATGTGAGTTCTAACTTAGCATCTCCAGCCAAATAAATTCTTATTCAGCTTCTTATATAGTGAGTACATAAAATGTGTTAATTTCTCTATCGCAAAGATATATTTTTAATTGGACTTTTCATGAGATTTGTAAAATTATTTTAGATTAGTATAGGACTTTAATTTAATTGCTTAATACTAGGAGTAATTATAGAATTATATCTTGCTTTAAATGTATTGTAAAAAATAAGTGATTATTCATCTTCTTCCATATTTTCACCATGCTACTCTTCTATTTATTTGTTCTTGCATTCTGCCCACCATTTACATTTTCTTCTACTTATTTAAATCTTTTGGTTCCTATATTGATTTTAATCTGATTTCATTTATGTGTTTTATTATTATTATTATTTCAAAGTGGGGATTGAGAGGATTCAAATTTTTTAACCCTATTCTTTGAATTAATGTCGTGCTGAGGGGGAGTTACTCAAATTCTAATTTCATTTTCTTCCCCTTTTCAAATTTTCGTATCATTTAAATTTTGTATATTTTTATGTAGATTAGATTATTAATTACTGTTTTATAGGTACGTACATACACTCAGCTTGTTTTCCTACATAATATGTTACAGTATTAACATATTTTAGTTTTTCAAGTATATAGGTATATATATAGAGTCTCTCTTTAGCTTAACAATTTTTCTATTTTCTCAGCACATATGCTCTTATCTATTTATATCGTAGGTAAATTGAAGTATATATGTTTTTACCTACGATTATGGTAAAAATTTGATAATATATTAGGTAAATTAAAATATATATGTTTTCGTACCTATGGGCTATGATTACGGTAAAACATTAGAAATAATGAAATAAATGATTTTCTATGTATGCAGTAGTTGTCTTTTTATATGGTAAGTAATTTCCAATAGAATTTTTTTTTTATATATGTTAGTATTTTTTTCCTCAAATTGACAAAAATGTTTTGGTTAATTGCAGGTATTTTTGTCATATAAGAATTTTTAATAAAACAGAAGTGTTCAAAATTTAAATTTAAAAATCAAATTATCTTATAAATGATTTTTTTTTAAATTTGTTTCTCTTATTCATTGGATGAAATGGATATAAAATGAATTAAAATGAATAAATGGGTAAATTAAATGATAGGTTAAATTTTCGAACGTATATCTAAGTAACTAAAATGATGCATATTTTATTCTTTTGAAATTAAAACATTTTAAAAATAGATTTTGTTAAAAAATATTAGTTGAGATAATTTATTTTTTCGGAAAGAAAAAAGTAATATAAATTAAAGAGTAATATAAATTATAGAAATATAAAATAATAGTCAAATAATAAAAAAAATTATATGTTGGACCGTGGAATCTGAGTCATCAATAGAACCATGTCAAATGCTGACTATTAAAATTAGACTCATATCTAATTAAAAATGAAAACCACGTACACATTTATTTCTAATTAAAATCAAATTGGGCAAGGATTAAAACTCTGACATTTACCACTGATTAAGGCACTAAACCTAGGAGCCCCCACCAATGTGTGGAGTTACATCACCGGCCAAAAATACTTCATCAAACCGTACGTGTCATGAATCGAACACATTGATGGCTTTAAAATATTTATATCACATACATTGTCGATTCATTAAACAAATGAATTAAGTTTGTGGCGATTTCATCGCTACGTATGCTCAAAGTTGTTAACAATCATTAACAATAATTTTATGTACTTTCAGTGGCATTAAGCTCGACACTTTACTAAAATACACGCATGTTTTATAGCTAGCCTGTATTAATAATAATTAACAAGCTAATGAAGCGATGACGCTCATTTGTAATTGTCTCTTTGCTCATAAACATGGTTCACGTTTTCGCAATGTGACTCGTAGTTCGGAGGCATGCATTTGTAGATTAGACCACTAAACCAGTTTTGATATTAAAAAAAATATTATGGAATCGCAACTGCTAGCTTGCATTTACATAATCATATTCGATATAAATTTTGATCCACGAATGATATAATATAACTCTCAATTAGAGCAAGTTAATTATAAACTTCCCAATGAAATGATGGCTTCAATGATTGTGGTTTTGAGGGTGAGACTTGACCACGACAAAATGCTCCATGACTTAAGATGCCTCATGAACTCCTTTTTTTTTTTTTTTTTTTGGGTCTCAAGTTACCTATTTTTCCTCCATGCTTTTAACTCACCGTGTTAAAAACATATAGGAAATTATTGTTGGCACTTAATTAGAAACGAGCATAATTAGAAAATAAGCATCAGTGTTGATTGTTAATTGTTGACACTAATTTGATCATCGGGTGAAACAACAGTAACTTGACAGACAAGCTTCTCGAGCATATTACTGGTCACTGTCCCGTTTATTTTATCATCATTTGCAACTATAACTTGAAGGCCTCGGAACTGTGAGTTGGAATTTGGTTGCTCCAAGTTATTTCCAGTGGCATAAATAGATCTCCCTATAAATGAAGGGATTTGAAGCTTGAGAACAAGTGTTATGCTTTCTGCAGAAGCCATTAGGCTCATGGAGATCCAAATATTGCCTTGCATCATCTGTAGATAATCATTACATTTGAAGTTGCTAAAAATACTTGGAATTCACACAAATAGACAAGGTGGAGTCCAATTTCCGATTTGAACAATAAAAACCCCAATGATTCTCAATGTGCTACAAGTTGTAGTAATCAAGTGTTCCAAAAACTTATTGACTTTTCTTGTAAAAAAGCATAATTACTTTGAAACAAGATAGTCCAGATTAAACCTGATTATACATATAGATGGAAAGAGGGCGGAGATTGATGTGGAGAGAGGAGGAAGACGAGGACATTGATGGGTTGAGAAAATCAGATGGTCTTCATCACCTTCTTCTTCATCTTTGTTTTTTATTTATTTTTAAATTTGACAATTTTGTTAGCAGAGACAATCCAGGAGATCAAAGGAATGTGCAGGCTGCAGAGCATCGATCAAAACACAGAAGAAGAATGCAGAGGCAAGCTCAACCAACTTAACAGGTACATTCCTCAATTCTCAACCTCCTAGCTGATGTATCGAGACTAGCTCGATTGGTTTAGGCTAGAATAGATTAGGATCTTCTTCTTCTTGCAATTCTGGTATTTAGAACTATGGAAATGGAATTGCTTATTGGTTTGAATGATAGTGCACACCAAGTGTTTGTGAATTTGTGTGAATGAGATATTACTTCTCTTTTGTCAATTCTCAGTGTAGAAATAACACTACCCCTGAGTTCTATTCTCTGTTTTCTCATTAGATTGAATTGTGCATCATACACATACATATACCCGTGCCTCACACACTCACACTTTCACTGTGAAACGGTTAGAGTTGTATGTGAGACCTCATCACACATCAGCACCTTTACAACTCACTCACTTACACACTCTTTGCTGATTTTCATTCAATGCACCTCACTCACACACTTGCACTCAATAACAGAATGCACACACTCTCTCACTCCCACGATTACATTTGAATTCACTCACTTACACACATTACACATGTCACCTGCCACTTGGCAATCCACTTGGCATTGTGCCAAGTCACTTCTCAATGATTTGCTTAAACACTAACAGCCCCTCCTAACAATTTCCAACAATTTCCTTAGGTAGCAAAATCTAGGCTTAGGTAGAGCCTTAGTAAAGATATTTGCAATCTGTTCTTCAGTGTTACAGTATTGAATCATGATCTCACCATTTTGAAGTGCTTCCCTAATGAAATGAAATTTTCTACTGATGTGCTTAGTCCTTTGATGAAACACTGGATTTCTAGCCATAACAATAGCAGACATACTATCACACATAAGAGCTGTAGGATTTAGTTGTTCCTCACCAAAATCCTGCAACACAAACCTGAGCCATATGACCTAAGTTGTTGCCTCAGAGGCACTGAGGCACTGACATACTCAGCCTCTGTAGTAGATAGGGCCGCACTTGTTTGTTTTACTGATGCCCATGAAAAAATGCCACTTCCAAAGGTAAAAGCATACCCAGAAGTGCTTTTACTGTCATCCAGTGACCCTCCCCAGTCACTGTCACAAAAACCAATCAAGGTTGTTGTTTTCCCTCTCTTGTATTCCAAACCATAGTCTAATGTCCCCTGCACATACCTCAAGACTCTTCTTGCAGTGTCAAGATGTTTTCTTGTGGGATTGTGCATAAATCTAGACAATAGGCTTGCTGCAAACATAACATCAGGTCTGGTTGCTGTCAAATACAACAGACTTCCCACAATCTGCCTATATAGTTGTTTATCTGCCCCTCCATTTCCATGTTCTCTTTATAACCTGTCATTTGTAGCCAGAGGAGTGCCTACTGGTTTACACCCTTGTAAACCAAACTTCCTTAGTAAAGTCTCTGCATACGTTCTATGATGTATGTATATCCCACTGTTGGATTGCAGTACTCCCATCCCTATAAAATGATGCAGTAACCCCAAGTCGTCATCTCATATCTGCTCATCATGTCCTGCTTAAAATTGGAGATCAGCTCCTCACTATCACATGTGTAGACAATGTCATCTACATAGATAGACACAATGAGAGTTCCTTCACCCTTCCTGCCCTTCAAATACAAAGTAGCCTCACTGGTGCTTCTCTCAAAACCACATTTAAGCAAGTGAGCATCAATCTCCCCATACATGCCAGTGGTGCTTGCTTGAGCCCATAGAGAGCTTTCCTTAATCTGTAAACCTTTTCTTCACTGCCTTTTACTTCATACCCCTCAGGTTGGTCAACATACACTTCTTCTTCCAATACACCATTTAGGAAAGCAGATTTCACATCAAGTTGGAACAATTTCCATTCTTTTTGTGCTGCTAGGACAATTAGAGTTCCGATGGTATCCAACCTTGCCACAGGAGCAAAGGTTTCATTGAAATCCACCGCTGGTTTCTGAGCATACCCCTTAGCTACAAGTCTTGCCTTATGCTTCTGAACAGATCCATCCAGGTTTAACTTGGTTTTATATATCCACTTAACTCCAATAACAGGCTTGTCAAATGGCCTATCAGTTAACTCCCAAGTATCATTCTTTTCAATCATAAGTAGTTCAGCTTCCATTGCCTTCTTCAATGCTGTGTCTTGAGAGGCTTCACTGAAATTTTCAGGTTCTATGATACTCATGTGACATCTAGCATAGATGTCACTGAGACTTCTCAATCTCACTGGAGTATTACTGATACTTTCATGGGTCTACTCTCTGGATTTAGAACCTGTCGTGTGACCTGAACTAGTACTAGCACTAGGGCTGGCACCAGGACCTGCTCCATTGGTTGGACTTGAGTTCTGAGAGCTAGAGGTATCTATTTCAGAACTTGCTTCAGTTTCTTCTAAGTTCATAGGCATATGAGCATAATTCTGAGAACTATGGACTTCTCTCCAATCCCAGCCCCCTTCTTCATTAAATATCACACTCCTGGACATAACCACTTTCTTTGCAGCTAAATTGTAGATTCTATAACCCTTTTCACAACTCCCATAGCCTACAAATATTCCCTTTTCTCATGATTCATCCAGTTTCTGCCTTTTCTGTTTTGGAATATGGAGATAGCATATACTTCCAAAAACCTTCAAATGTGAGACATCTGGCCTTCTTCCTGAGAACTTCTCAAAAGGTGTCTTCCCTTGCACAGCCTTGGTAGGACTTCTATTTAGAATATAAACTGCAGTACTTACTGCCTCACCCCAAAATTCATAGGGTAGCTTCTTACTGTGTAGCATGGACTTTGCCATCTCTACAATTGTCCTATTTTTCCTCTCAACAACACCATTTTGCTGAGGAGAGTAAGCAACAGTTAGTTACCTCTCAATCCTATGTTCATCACAGAACTCTTGGAAAGCATTTGAAGTATACTCTCCCCCTATCACTTCTTAGCTTCTTCACCTTGAATCCACTCTGTAACTCAACAGTAGCTTTGAATTTTGTAAACACATTTAACACCCATGCCTTGTGTCTAAGAAAATAAATCCAACACATTCTTGTGTGATCATCTATAAAAGTAAGAAAGTAGAGATTACCACCAAGAGTTTTTGTTTGCATTGGCCCACATACATCTGAATGTATGAGTTCTGGTGGCATTGAGGCCCTCCATGCTTCTTCAGTATCAAAGGGAGTCACATGAAACTTCCCTGTGATACACCCTTCACACAAGACTTTGTCCCCAACTAGCTTTGGTAGACCAACTACCATATCTTTTTGACTTAACATCTGAAGACTTGAGTGATTTAGGTGTCCATATCTTCTGTGCCACAACTCCAAATCCTCTGTTGATTCAGCCTTCCTAGCCACATGAAAACCATAATCCAGTGACATTTTGAAACATATGCCCCCTGTCATAGGAACCCTTGCAATTTTATGCTGCATTTCCATATCTTCATACACTTCCACTGCCTGATCTCCAAACACTAGGCAGTAACCATGCTCAATTATTTGTCCCACACTTAGCAAATTTTCATCCAAACCAGGTACAAGCATGAAATTTCTGATGTACTTGTTACCTTGGCTTGTGTGAACAAGTAAAGATCCCTTTTCCAGCTGCTTGAACCAGTTCACCTGTCTCCATTTTCACCTTTACATTCAAAGTCTTGTTAATATTAGACAGTAGAGATTCATGACCTGTCATATGGTTACTACAACCACTGTCAAGGTACCAAACTTCAGCATTCTTCTCAACAGAGGCTGAGTGACATGCATAGAACAAATTTCCCTCCATTTTCGTTTCTGGTTCTTTCACCTGCTGTGCCATATGTGCATTTTGGTTAACTCTGCAGTCTTTAGCAATATGGCCCAGTTTTGCACACTTAAAACACTTGAATTTATTCTTGGTCCAGCAAGCACCAAAATGCTTCCTGTCACAGGTCTTGCAAGTTGGTCTAGAGTCATTTTCTTCACCCTTCTGAGCTTCAGACTCCTGTTTATCCTTAGCCCCAAATCTTCCCTTATTGGAACTCCAGGTCTTACTAGGAAACCTCTTCTTGTATTGACACGACCCATCCCAATCCCCCGGGGATTACCGTGGAATGTGTCATGCTCCCGTCTGACACGAAGTGTCCGACAAGGGATAACCTGATGCCACTTCCCAAACGAGCTTCCAGAGTGCGCAAGGATCGATGGAGGAGGTGTGCGATGTCCCAGTCTCTGCTGTAGTCGCATCCGTAATCAATCTGAAGGGCATTAAAAACAAAAGCTGTGAGTGGACGAAAATAAATAAGTTCGTTAAATACAATTATAATACATTTATGCCCTCCATAAAAAAGTATGCATGCCACGAAAACCAGTAGTCCAAAACATTTGCTCAATAAGGCATTAGGGCCTTAGCCCAAAACCGTAAACCATAAATCCAACCGAAAAACCATTTCATAGATTCGTTAATCCATATTTACCACGTTACCATAACCGGCATCCCAGATGCCTAGCGTCCTAGACGCTTGACGTCCCAGATGTCACATTTCACGGTATAACCATAAGCTACGCGTGCTGCCCGGGGTCTCAATCCCGAGTCCAATCCCCGAACCCAGTCCAGGTACAACATCCCAGATGCCTAGTGTCCACACGTCCATTCATAGCAATCCTGCTCCTGAGTCACTATACGGTCCGGTAGCTCCACACAATGTGTAATGACCCGGAAATTCAAAAAGGAAAAATTTAGAAATTTTGAAGGAAAATGACGATTTTGCCCCTGGAATTGGGCGAAAAGTTGACTTTGGATTTGAGCGGTCAAACGGATTTTGACCGATGACCGTGACGTAGTTCGGGACGTCACGAGTTCATAGACAGGTGGCACGCCCAATTCCGACATTCGAGGAGAAAGTTATGATGTTCGGAAGTTTAAGGACAGTTTGGTCAATTGGTTAAAGGGGCCGAAAGTTGACTTTTGGTCGGGACCTTGTTTGGACTTTTCGGCAGTACCATTGGATAGGTCTCGGGACGCTGAATCCGTAGACAGGCGGCATGCGTCAATCGGAACCCGGACGAAAAAATTATGGGTCTAAAACGAGGAGGGGCATTTTGGTAATTGGTTATGATAGGGGTAAAACAGTAATTTGTCTTTAACGGTGTAATTAACTAATAATCTACATTTTAAATTGGCTGATTCAGCTTATGGGATGAGGACAATTACCTAAGTGACATCTGGTAAGGTTTAACTGAGATTAGTGGCATTGTTTGAATGCCTAACAAGGACAAATTAGCCGCCTAATCTTTGTTTAAATTCCTAACTCAAATTGATCAAGGATGACAACGAGATACATAGGGGGATTCAGACGAAATTTGTGAGTGAAAAACGGAAGGAAAACAGGAGAGAAAACAGGGAGGAACACTGTGAACCCGAGAGGAAAACCCCAAAACCATGCTTGAAGCAATTGAGATTCAATTTTGAAGTTTTAGCTTAACCCAGGCCGAATTAAGATTAGAATTAGTCTTCTGGGATGATTTCGAGTCGAACCACATAAAAAAAGAAGACAATTGTCAGGACCCACCCCGGCTTCAGCCCGAAAACCGAGGTAAATCCTGCTCCCGTCTGACACCCCGACACAACCCAGTCAGACGCAGGAGAAACTTACATCAATATCCCGAGGTTAATAGTTTACAGAGCATAGTACAAAATACATAGAAAAGAGAAACCGATAAACTAAATACACGCACGCTGAAGGATTGAAAACACTCCGGGATCCCTCACGTGACTTCTATACCTCAGACGCTGCCTCGACGCCGGAACCCCGCACTAACTCCACAACCTGGAGGGCAGTTAAAACAGAAGGTGTGAGTGGACCATAAATAAAAGAAAAGTTCTAAAACCCTTTTAACAAAAAACCAAGTTTCACCCTCCGTTTTGAAACCACATGCATAACCCAGTTCATAAAACAGTTATAACCCACATCACCATAAACCACGTCATAAGAAACAGAAACACTATAAAACAGTTATAGAAATCATCTCACAAGCATCATAAAACTATAGCGTAAAACATCATTTTCCGATCAAACCTGCTGGACCTATCCGAGTCTTTAAACTCCCGAGTCTTTAAACTCAATCCAGGCCTCAATAATATCCGAGTCTTTAAACTCCCGAGTCTTTAAACTCAACAGGCCTACAGGGGAAATATCAATATATCCGAGTCTTTAAACTCCCGAGTCTTTAAACTCAATCCGGGCCCGTCCCCCGTCAAATCAATATCCGGGTCTTTAAACCCAATAACCAGATCCAGCAAATCCAATCAAAGCCATTTGAAAACCTTTTCCAAATCCACATCCAAACCCGAATCCGAAATCACCGGTCCGATGCCCTTCCGGCATCCCGAACCGCCATTCCGAACCCAAATCCAGAATCACTTTTCAACTTTTAAACCAATTCTCGATTCTCGAAATCCGATTTCTAAAACCGAAAACCTCGATTATCAAATCATGTTCCAAAATCCTTTTATAATCATTGAAAACCATTCATTGTTTGAAATCCCAAAACCATGGCATCATAATCAGAAATCAAGACTTTCTCGTAAAACGTGTCAAGTACCATATTTTCCTCGGAAAACGTGCAATTAAGTAAAACAGTTATCGTATATTCAAATAACCATGAAATCACAAGGAAAACCATAAAACAAGTAATTAAAAGCAGTTATGCATGCTCAGTTATAGAGAAGGGGTCCACTCACAGTACCGCGCCCTCAATCGCGTCCCGAACGTCCAGCACGTTCCTCGGCTTCCTCGGGAAATCCCGATCCTGTCAACAACCACCAAATTACGTCACTAACACACTTACGAAGGTTCACCTGTTTTTCCTCAAAAATCCCCGAAACCTAAACGTAACAAATCGGGACCCTAAACCTTCACCCTCGCGAAACTAAACTCAAACGACGTCCGAACAACCCGAAACCACTTCCATTAGACTCGTTATAACACTTAGACCAAAAACCCTGTTGACACCTTCACCGGACACTGCCGCACGCGCCTCCACGCGCCACCCAAAGTGGCTGCGCGTGGGCCTCACGCGCCAGCTACAGTACCACCGTCAACCTCACGTCGACCCGGTTCGCACCAGTGGCCTGCAACCTGAACCGGCGAGAGCGGTTCACCGCCGTGCCTGCACCAAAACACCTCCTTTCTTCACCAACAGCTTCGTCTAGTCCTAGGCTACTCATCCCCCTCACTCTAGCACCTCGACTCACCCTCAAACCCATCGGCTCAAGCTCGAACAGAAACCCGTACTTTCCCCTGTTCTCCTTTCCGACCACCCAAGTCCTCCCCCGTCACGGTAGCAACACCAGACGCTTCCTAGGACCTCACGGAGTCTCACTCAACTCACCAAATCCCTCGACTCAGTCCCGTACTTCACGACTTCCCGTCTGAAACTCACGGCCAAAACAGAGCACACAGAGTCCCCTCCGTCGTGCCAACCACCACCGTGCACCTCCCGTCACGGCAGCACAACCAAAAGACCCCCTGGACTCAATTGAACTCCCTAGACCTCCCTAACCCCTTCGATTCAACTCCTCAACTCCCGACTTTCGATTTGAAACTCAACGGGAAAACAGGGCAAGTTTACAGGGATGAGGGATTACCTGCAACAGTCCACCACCGTGCTCGCCGCCGTGTTCCCTGGAGTCCACAAAGCCGCCTCAGCCTCCTCTCGAGGTCAATTGCACTTACACACGGCCAAAACACCACCAGCTCCCTCAGTTCTTCTCTGTTTTCTGGTTTTCCCCGTGGCTCTCAACTCACTCACACACCACCAACACGCCTTCTAACCTTCTCAGCACCACCCCAGCATATCTCAACCTCCTTCTAATCACTCTTCACTCACCAGAACTCATCAACATCCACGATCACCTTCCAATTTTTCCTCACCGCCTCACTCTGTTTCTATTTGGGTCGAAGAACACTCACACTTGCACGGTTGCACCCCAATTATTTGGGCCGTGCACACACTGGAACCCCCCAGAAGCCACTACACACCTACCACATGTCACCAATCCACTCCATCCTCTCACACATGGCCCAATCTCAGCCCTCCATCTGCCTTCTCTGTGTACAATTCCCCAGACAACCAAAAGACCAAACTGCCCCTCCTCTTGACTCAAAATTACGATTTTGCCACTACCTTTCTAGACCCGTAACTCTCACATCGTACGTCCGATGAATACGTGCCGCCTGTCATCGAACTCAGGACAACGAGATCTACGTAACCATCCTCGGTCAACGTACCAAAACCCGATCGTCCAAAAAGTCAACTTTTCCCCCTATTTTACCCAAATTACGGTTATGCCCTCAACCTTCCGAACATCATAACTTCCTCCTCGGATGTCGGAATCGGGCGTGCCACCTGCCTACGGTTTCATGACGTCCTAAACTACGTCCTGGTCACTGGTCAACACCCATTTGACCACCCGAACTAAAAGTCAACTTTTTGCCCAAACTAGGGGCAAATTCGTCATTCTACGCTTACGGACCTATCGGGACCACCTAACCACCGGTTAGCCTCACTAATCCCACCTTAATCACACTACTAATCCCGGCTCTCGGGTCGGGTTGTTACAATAATTGACGGGGAAATCAGCAAGAACAGACTCTGCGACTCCTTTGAAAGTGGGAGCTTGGGTTCGATTACTTAGAGGTAATGATTTTTGAAATTGACTTCGATTTCATGTTTAGAATTACTATTAGATGCTTATGGTGTAATCAATTGAATGTTACAGGTCGTTTTTGGGTAGAACCCGAGTTAGGACCCATCGGGTTTCAATGTTGAGTCGTGGAATTCAAGGCATGGTTTCATCAAATTGAGGTCACAGATCAAATTCCGGGACCGGATGTGTAATTCCCGGTGAATCTGGATGCATAATTCCCAGCATGGATGACGACTCTGGATGTGTAATTCCCAGAGGATCCTCGGATGTGTAATTCCCGGGTTATATGCTTTATTATATGGTGAACTGGTTTTATAAAATGATTTAAATGATTCAAATGTTTTCACATGTTGGGCTTGAGAACCGGATTTGTTGTTATTCATGTGTTTTACCCTATGCATGCATGGTTTGATAAACTGGAGGGTAAACGATGTGTTTTGATAAATGTGTTTTAACCACTATATTTTTGTCCACTCACACCTTTGTTTTAATGACCCTCCAGGCCGTGGCACACGTTTGGGGCTAATCGAGAGGCGGAGGCATGAACAAAAATCAGTGTAGTTATCCCTGGTCCAACAGGTGCTGAAGGGTACTTTTGGGACTTCAGTTGACTTGTCAGACGGGAGTAGGACCGGGCACAGTTATCAAAGTCCAGTTGGGACGGGTCCTGTCACAATGACCCCTCGCAAGCAATGCACCGTGATTTCCCCAGTGTCCCAGACACCTGGAGGAGACCTTCACATTTTCTCCTATCAAGATGGTATATGGAAAACAGTTTTATCAAATCATTTCACAACATATCAATTCCATTTAGGGTCCCTGACCCGAAATCATATTTATAAAACATAGGGTCCCAGACCCGAAACCATATTTATAACCAAATTGGGCCTCATGCCCGATTCTGTAAACCACTGGGCCCACGACCCAGATTCATAAATCAATTGAGCCCCTGGCCCGATAATATAACTCAAATGGGTCTCAGCCCGATTTCGTAAATAACTAGGCCCCCGGCCCGATTTCATAAAGAAATTGGGCCCTTGGCCCGATTACGTAACTCAATTGGACTCCAAGTCCGAGGTTTCCAAAACAATTGAGCCTTATGCCCGAGTTTCTCTTTCCAATTTCAAAACCATTTCATGAAATCATATCCAAGGTCTTAAGTATGAAAAATCAGTGTAAAACCGGAAAAACCTCGATTTACGTGCAAGCACGTAAATCGCCTCGAAATACGTGAAACCGTATAATTTACCAATATCCCAATCACATCATACAATCACAATCATAATCCATATAAAACAGTTAAGCATGCTTAGAATTTATAAAACCAAAGTCCACTCACAGACCGTTCAACGATACGCCTCGATAAGCGTGCCATCGGCCTTCCCGGCCACACCACTATCACCGGAACTCCCAATCCTGTCCAAATCACATTAGAGGGTCACTAACCTCTTCATTAATATCCTATTAAAGTCGCGTAATTTTCCCGAATTTTTAACTATTTTTAAATTGGATTTAAAACCTTTGGATGTCCCGAACAATATCGAAACGGGGTTCGATTGACACGAAACCAACGTTAAAATGTTATTTACATTGCATAGGACAAAATTCATGTTGACCTCACCTCGAGATTCGTGCCCACGCGCCGTCACGCGCCGCCGTGAGTGGCTGCGCGTGAAAGCCACGCGCCTGCTACAGTGATTGATACAGTCATCGTCTTCACCTGTTTTCACTGGTAAACGGGTCTGATTACCCACGACCTGACCCGGCCAGAATCCTGTCAATTCCCACTTAATTTCATCAATTCAATCAATCAAAAGGATCGCCTTGTGTCCAATTAAGGTTCTGTAAACTTAATTACACACATCAACCTTAAATCCAACATTTCTTCCAAGATTGAACTCACGGTAACAGCCTGGTTTTCAAATTAAAAGATACAGAAGTTTCGTATGACCCAAACAATCATTAAACTGTAACCAATTTCATAAATCCTTACCCGTAGGTGGTCGTCCTCAAGCTCCAAATTTTCCAGAAACTGGAACAGGTGTTCATGGCCAAACCGTGATCGATTCCCTTGCCAATCGATACGGTTGATCTCCAAATGGTCCCAGAAGACCATCACAGCCTTTGGTTTCGTCCAAAACGTCTCACATTTTAAATTCCGATTTTCCCTATAATTTTCCAGATTTTTCCAATCTCTGCTTTCACTCAAGATCGACAGCCCACACTTGCTCAGAATGAACCTCTCGACTCACTCTCATTCCTTATACTCAAATCAGCAATCAAAGTCCCCTAAAGTATTCCTCAATCCTCTGTGTAAAGGTTCCCCGCACTGACCCGAAACCAATTAAAAATGGTGTCCATGTTCTGTGATATGTTGCCAACCCAAACCATGTGCATCCACACCTCAAAGCTGCCCCAAATTCAGTTCTTAATGCTAAACAATTCTTGGGATAGATCGCAAAAGTCATCCAATTTCACGGCTGTTCCTGATCAAACAGTGCCCCTGTGAAATTACTATTCTGCCCTTGTGCAGAAAATTACCAAAATGCCCCTCACGCATCCAAACCCGTAACTCGGTCATTCGGACCCCAATTGATGCGTGCCACCTGTCTACGGACCCAGGGCATCGAGACCTTCCTAACGGTCCTTAGCCCTCGGCCATCGGACCTCCCGATCGAAAAGTCAACATTTTCCCTTATTTCGTTCAAATTACGAAAATGCCCTTGGGCTTCCGAACGTCATAACTTTCACCACGAACGTCGGAATCGAACGTGCCACCTGTCTATGGACTCGTGACGTCCCAAACTACATCACAGTCATTGGTCAAAGTCCATTTGACCGTCCGAATTAAAAGTCAACATTTTACCCACGACCAGGGGCAAAACGGTCATTTTGCACAATTCGTCCGATTTCACTCAACTAATCCCAGATTAGTCATTCTAAATCATAATTAAACAATATTAAATCCCGATACTCGGGACGGGTCGTTACATGTATCCTCCCCGAGCTCCTCCAGAATGACTTTTGGACTGGTTTTGCAGACTCATACTAGAGAATATCTTCTCTACTTCACTGTCATCATGCTTCTCCAATCTTTGATCAAATTCCCTTATAGATGCAGTGATACTTTCAACACTAACAGTGTCTAAATCCCTTGTCTCTTCTAGGATTGACACAACTGAGTCATAGGATTTTGTTAGACTAATGAGTATTTTCTGAGCCAAACGTTTTTCAGTAATGGTTTCTCCATAGGTTTTCATCTAATTTACTACTCCATATAGTCTAGACATGTATGCTAAAAAAGTTTCATCACTTCTCATCCTGGTATACTCAAAATCCCTTCGTAGTGATTGAAGTTTAACTGCCCTTACCTTAGGATCCCCTCTGAATTCTTGTTTCAGAACATCTCAGGCTTTCTTAGCACTTTCTTCAATTGAAATTCTGGGGAAAATCTCCTAAGAAACTGCATTTTGGACCAGGTTCAGGGCCTTGGCATTTCTGATCTGATCTGCCTTGGTCTGTGCCGTCTCTATCTCTTCATCATCACTATCATACTCCACCTCAGCTACTCCTTGATCAACAATTTTCCATAGATCAGTTGCTTTAAGTGCTGTTTTCATTTTTATATTCCAGAAATCATAATTGACTCCTGTGAACACATGCAACTTAGGATCACCACCAGTTCCAGCCATTGTGCCTTGATTCACAAGCAACTGTGCAACTCCTTCGTCAAAGCTTCACCACGCCCCAGAGACAGTAGATCTTACTGCTCCGATACCATGTTAGCAGAGACAGTCCAGGAGATCAAAGGAATGTGCAGGCTGCAGAGCATCGATCAAAACACAGAAGAAGAATGCAGAGGCAAGCTCAACCAACTTAACAGGTACATTCCTCAATTCTCAACCTCTTAGCTGATGTATCGAGACTAGCTCGATTGGTTTAGGCTAGAATAGATTAGGATCTTCTTCTTCTTGCAATTCTGGTATTTAGAACTATGGAAATGGAATTGATGATCGGTTTGAAGGATAGTGCACACCAAGTGTTTGTGAATTTGTGTGAATGGGATATTACTTCTCTTTTGTCAATTCTCAGTGTAGAAATAACACTACCCTTGAGTTCTATTCTCTGGTTTCTCATTAGATTGAATTGTGCATCATACACACACATATACCCGTGCCTCACACACTCACACTTTCACTGTGAAACGGTTAGAGTTGTATGTGTGACCTCATCACACATCAGCACCTTTACAGCTCACTCATTCACATACTCTTTGCTGATTTTCATTCAATGCACCTCACTCACACACTTGCACTCAATAACAGAATGCACACACTCTCTCACTCACACGATTACATTTGAATTCACTCACTTACACACATTACACATGTCACCTGCCACTTGGCATTGTGCCAAGTCACTTCTTAATGATTTGCTTAAACACTAACAAATTTTGCTCCTTGAATTTGATGGTCAATTAACAAGATGACTGAAGAAGGTAACTTGAGACGAAAAAAGTTCAAGAGGGCATCTTGAGTTAAAATCAAATTTAGAAAGCATTTTAAGATGAAAAAGAAGTTCAGAAAATATTTTGAATCAAAATCGAATTTAACAGGCATTTTAATATTCCTAAAGCATCTTTCAAGTCATATTATTATTAAGTTGGACTTCTCCGATGTCATGGCTGACCATAACATGTGCTTTGCGTTGTAATAATTAATATAAAGAAATCTTGCTATGCATGCATCAGCAAAATAGTACTGAAACATAATAACATATGAATATTAAATGAACATAGCTCAAGCACGTACATACGTACGTATTTGTATTTGTGAGCAAACTCAAAGATGAATAGATCTCAATATTTATATTTTTTCAAAACAAAAAAAGTTGAACTAATAGGGTACGTATGTTGTAGGAATTTTTAACACCAGTCACAGTGTATCTGAATTCTGAATTAAGAAGAGAAGCAACAGGTCATCACAAAAGTCAGAAAGCATCCAAGAGGTTGACTTTGCGTTAGCCTAATTAGCTAGTTATTAATTCAGATCTAGTTTGCTAATACGATTAATTACATCCAATTCCTACTAATTCTAGTCGAGAGACTCGGGCCATATATATATATATATATATATATAGAAAGTAAACTTAGATTTTGATGTGACTAAACTTGGAAAGCAAATCAGTCATCTCCCATTGTTACAAGAGAAAAAACATAATTGAATATGTCCCTTTCATGGAAAGCACGCATGTATATATATAAACTAAAAAAGCCAAATTATGAATAATTATTGATTTCTTTTTGGTCAATAATTGGTGTACGTAATTCAATCATTCATCCCAAAAACAAACGAAAACAAGTTGATGGACAATCATTTATATATATATATATATCGTCGTCTATATTTAACTATATATAATATATACCATATCATAAGCAGTGTCGATTCATAATGAATAACCATAATCATGAGATTGATCAAAAAAAAAAAAACCATAATCATGAGATGGCTGGTGTTCCAGTCATGTGTCCCACAATAACCTCATTGTCATGGGGTTTAACGTTGGATTTGGCTCTGCTGATGTTGTACTATTGGCCCTGCATCAGATGTCAGATCTGGTTTTGTTGGACTTTAGTTTTGGTTTATTCAATCATCTACAGCGTATGAGTTCTTTGTATTGTCCTACCCATTCTTTTCGACAGCAACTTCGCCGGTGTTCTTTATCTATAGTTATTCTTGAATTAGTTTGTATGTACCTGCATGTAGATGCATTTACATGAGTAATTTCAAAGTTTTATGCAATTTAAATAATATTAGTTGAAAATAAACAACTTGAATATATCATGGAATTTACAAATGATGCAATACAAAGTATATAGATGAGATTTGCAAGTTATACTTATGAAAGAGTTACTTTGGAAAGTTTTTTGCTTTGTAGTTTGTTTGCTACTCATATTTTTGTTTTTAATGCTTAGACACCAACTTAAAATCCCCATATTTTTATTTTTAGTGCATGACTTAGTAATATAGTAAAGTTTTGTGAAATTTTGAAGTTTCCCATCCATTTGCACAAGGGAGTTCTTACTTTTGCAGATTGCTTGCTGGTTTCATCAAACTAGTATAAATGAGTACAAACTTTCGTATTCAATACAGGTATATAAGTAAAGATTGTCAAACTAAAAAGTTTTGCAGCAGTGACCTTATTAGTTTAAGTGAGTTCCTTGAAGTCTCCCTAGCATGCGAAAAAGATGTAATTAAGGATTCAATGGCACACAAAAAAAAACTAAAGAAGCACAATTTTTAATTTCTAACAAAAATGAAGAACTGACATGTCATCTGTAATGTTAGATTTACAGCTTAGACCCATAACATTGATTCTTTGATTATCTGAAGGGGGCTTCCCGTCTTCAATAACTACAACATCGATAAGGGAAAGTTGTCAAACGGAAGTGTTCAATCAGAGAAACAATAATTTGAATTATATTAAATTAAATTACCTCTTTTTGAAGTTTGTAATTTATGAATATCTCGGCTAGGGCTTTCAGAAAAAGGGGTGGGGGGTGAAAATGCCCGAATGTCTTCGACTAGAAAATCCAATTGTTAAGAACTTAAGATTAGGGTTTGAGAGTTTAAATGAGATTGCAAGAATTAAAAATTTAGAACAATTGAAAATTTGAGATTGAATGTGATTGATATTTAACCTTGGAACATTGAATTTGAATATTGAAACTCTGCACCTTCTTCTTGGAACTTTGAAGGAGACTCTCCTTCCGTTCTCCGCTCCCTCGTATCACCTGCCTAAATTATCATTAATCTTTTTTTAAAACATAAAAAAAAACTTAATTTTGGGCCCTCCAATATCTTTGAACTCGGGGCCTATGCCCCTCCTGCCTTCCCTATTGGCCGGCCCTGTTTATATTTATAAACTCTTGTAAAATTATACAATTATGTAATATATGATTCTTTAATTTTTTTTCCTTTTCCCAAGGTTAAAACTAAAAAAACTCGGTTATATATATATATATATATATATATATATCCAAAACTCGGTTATATATATATGCACAAACTAGTAAGTGGGATTTGCCTCTCTTCTCCATTTCGAAAAGCTCCATTAGAACACCTATACGTTCATCATGATCTCATGATTATCATTATTCTTGTGATAATTTGTAGGCATTATATATTTGTATTATGATAACAAGGAGATGGTCCTAATCTTACAACCAAGTGGAGAGGATGATGTTAATGGGTGTTTTAATCATAATCACAACAGATTTCTATATATATATATCCTTTAATTAATCACGTTGAGCATATAATCAAATATATAATAATAATTATTATTATGATTTAATTAAACGGTGTCAGATCATAAGCAATAATTTGATTCTCGGTACGTCAATTGAGCTTTATCATCATGGAATTCCATAAACAATAGTTATGGTAGTACTGGAACTATAAATTTTCCAGGGGGCCCAAAAAAGCTTCGGAATATTTGTATATTTATGTAGGTTTGTATGTAAAATCACCATTTTCGACGGTCCACGTATAGCCTATAATATGGCTGTATCACTGTATGTATATATGCCCATTTGGACCAACATGTAAATGTAAATGTGTAGGGTGATCCATGTGGGAACTGCAAAAAATTTATGGCACACAGATTTGTTTCTCCCTCCCAATTTAGCCACCGTACGTTCAAGTGTGGACTACATACATATTAGGGTATAAACTATTCAAATCAACGGCCTAATAAATTCAGATTTGACCACCAGTGAATTTACACGTGCATGATTTCCATATATGAGGACAAATTAATAATATGTATTGTAATATGTTGAAGAAAATACCTCAAAAAGAGACAAATTAATAATGTGTATTGTAGAAATGTTCAAATAATTAAATAAGGAATATGAGAGGCATGCAGATGCAGATGCAGCTGCAGATGCAGATGCAGATGCAGTATGTGTTGTTCAATTAATGAGGATGATGAATTAGCACTAAGCAGCGGGTATTGACCTCAAATTAAGCCCAAAATGAAATGGATAGTGATGGTATTCATGGTGGATTAAGTTTGGCATTAATTTCATGGAACCCTCGTACGAAGCTTTCTTATTTGTAGCTTACATTTTTGAATGGATCACCGAGACTCTGACCTCAAACTTCTTTTTGGACCAAGCCTTAATTTCAAACATGGACTTAGCCCACATCCACAGTCAATTGTTCCTAGTTTCAAACGATCTATTTTTGTTTTTTCATCTTCTTTCACACAAGTCATTTTTTCACATTTTTATTTTTTTTTCTTATCCCCTAAACAAAATCAATGAAAAGAAACGAAGAGATCGAGAATGTCAAAAGAGCAAATGGGAGGGTGTCAAAATCATTCCCACTTTCTGCTAGTATGATTACTTCTTGGTTATTACATGATATCGTCTTACGACCACATATTTAATTTATATATTATTAAATAAGTAATAGTTATTGATATAAACACATCAAACACAACCTACTACGAAACGAAAATTATATGAACTAGCTAGGCTTTGTTGGTAGATTTGTCATTTGTGCCGTGACGCCTTCAATTATACTTAATAGCACAACATTGTGTACTTTTTCAACAAAACAATATATGTAACCAAGGATAGCCCTAATGGAAAAAAAAATTATGTAGAACAAGCAAATAAGAATTAAATAAAGAAAATAAAAGAGAATCAGTGAGTGTTAATTGAATAAAATTATTTATAATGTACATAAACAAATTAATCAAAGAATAAAAATGTGAACAACTAAAAAGAATACAATGTTGAGGCTCAAAACATGCATATAACAAACTATGAAACAAAAGCATCAAATGTAGGAGCCATCTTCCCAAACAATAACTTCAAGTCATTCTCTAATGGCGTCAAGTTCAAGTCCATCTCCAAGCACATAACCCTCTTACTGCTCGTCCTTGTCAGGACCGGAACCTTCGAACTCACAACGTCTGGAACATTATATGAAAACTCAACGTTCGAATTCGTGCTGCTTGCTCTGTGCCTCCTCATATGACCCCCCAAGGCTTGTCCCAGGCCAAACTCCAACCCACACACCGAACATTTATGGGTTCTAGGCTCGTTTGACATTAAGTTATTACTTCCCGATTTCGTGTCCTTCTTTTGATCACAATCCATCTCCTTATTTTTAGGCCTCTTGTGGCTGGCTCTGTGGCCACCAAGAGCTTGGAACGATGAGAACTTCCTGTTGCATGTCTTGCACTCGAACACTTCATTTTGGGATGAACATTTTTTGAAGTTAGTCTCCATGCCACATGATAGTAGCATTAGACACTTTTCCATGTCCAAACCCTTGATTCCAAAGCCAACCTCCTCTCTCATTCTCTTCATGGGTAAGCAAAAAAACAACGTACAAAACTGTGATATATTGTTGTAGTGAAAATATGAACAAATACTTCATTTTGCTTCCTACTTATAGAGGATTTTGTCTTACAATGGAATGACTGTATTACCCTCAGTCCTCGTTAAGAAACCTAGAAGAGTTTGGCGGGTTGGTTGGGTTTTTGGGCAATCGGAAGTACGTTTGACCTTTTTATTAGTTTGACTTGGTTAAGATGATATAATAATGTACACGTGCTGGTGAGTTTCATAATTTTATACTGTCACCGTGGGAGGGTTGACCGGTCGTTGATTTTGGACCCGTAAAATTGTTTGCTGAGCCTGAGACTCCGAAAGTCGTCAGTGGAGGGCTAACGCTGCGTTTGTGCGAATTATGAAGATTGAAGGAAAGTGCTTAACAGCTTCCACGGTGTTTCAGTTTTTGATGCCACTCAAGTCAGAAAAAAAAAGCACTTTTGTTGAAAGCACACAAAAACACCAAAGTCGCAGAAAAGAGTCGGCAAATGAACGGTGAACGTAATTAAGTTGCTCTGCCTATTCAATGTAAAAAACATGTCTAGAATCAGTCAATTATTCCATTTCTCTGCTTTTTATGTAATTTCTTCACTTGCCATAGAAGCATCCCGAGAGGTAGACAATGCAATATTAGTCCATATATAGTTATATCCTTGTTACTTGATTATACATATTAAGTTTTTACTTTGCTTTTTACGAAAGTTAAATTTGAAATTCTACTGTAAATTAAAAGTTAAATTTGAAATTCTACTATAAATTAAAATTTTTACTACTTTAATATAATATTAATCAGCAATTTTTTTCTTTTCAAAATAAGGCAAAATCTCATATAATTTCGATATTACCCACCATCGGTACAAGGATAGGTACTAGGAAGTAGTCTTTTAAAAAAAAAAAAAGTAAAGTCGTTGGTTTAAGAGAAGCTATGTGTCTAATCTATATATGATGAGACAGTGCAAGGAACATGCCTCAACGTGTGGGTCACACACCGTAGAAGTTTGCAGCGTAAGTTTGAGAAGCTTGAGGAGTTGGAGAAGCCTGTAACCGTTTCCATTTATGACAAAAATATTACAAAATTCTTTCTTCACTTCAAAAAAAGGGAACGAGAACTAGGAAGCTGCCGTTGAGATATCTCTCACTTTTCAATCACCAGGAACTAAATGGACTTGCAATTATACGACATGAATCATGATTATCTGGTAATGAACTCATCAGATGATGAGCATATTTTGAAATTTCGAAACCAGACATCAGTTGACATCTGCGAAAGGAGTCCTAGGACCCGGGATTCTGCTTTCCATTTGGCTCCGTTTTGATTTGTCATCTGCGAATTCAATGAAGCTTCTCATTTCCTCAATGGATTCCAAGCTGGGGACGGCTATAACTTGCTTCTTTGTTGCACTAGTTTGCTTATCGACCTGTTTCATAACCATGCCAATAACCAATGATATTAAGTTTTCATGCAATGAAGTTGACTCTTAACTACTCACAAAGAAGATAGGAGGTTCATTACCAGATAATCTTTTACGAGGCACTTTTCTGCTTGATTGCGTAGAGTTGATACACCATCACCATGCTTGTCTTGTACCGATTTCAGTTGATCCAAGCACGCAGTAGACATGGCTTCTATTTCCTTTGTCTTTTCATAGTCCATCATTAGCGAATCTACCAGATTTTGAATCACCCGTTAGGCATTGAACAAGTGAAGATCATCTTAGTTCATTGTATAAAATTCAAAATTACAATTACCGTTAACGCATGACAATGTGTCAGAGGCTATAGCACGGAGATCTGTTTCTACGCGCAAAGATGAGGAAACAAACTCTTCATGTGCAGAATGGTTTGCAGAGATGTTTTTCCTGTTGAAGCAAGTAATGGAAATTTAACAGAGCGTTAGTAGGGTACAACAAACGATGACTAGAAATTTTGATTGTTTTGATAAGTCAACAAATGGAAACTTACTTCACAGAAGATTGAACATCTGTAACAATGTTCTGGTTAAGAGTATTTATAGCTGACTGGGCATCTCCCCATTGTTTCCTAGAATAGCCTACTTTCGCAGAGCTGCATGACAAGGAAAAAAGTTATATGCATGTACCATAACTGGGGATATATATGCATTCTGTTTTCCACCAAAAGATAAAAAAAAAATTTCCGATTTGCTTAGCCTACCACTCCTGGAGGCAGTTTTCCATGATTGACTGAGACTCAGCTGCTGAGAATGTGTCTTCCACAAACTTACTTTCCACCTTTCCAAAATATTCGCTCAACTCCTTCCTAGCATCCGTTGCCACTTGTTGCATGTTAACCATCTCCTTTTGCAACCTGGTACTTTCTTGTTCACTCGTGCCCTGGATGTTGGTTGATGCCTCTGATACCTAATGAATATTTTTTTTGAAATGTCAATTATATAGTGAAAACTAACTATTCTAATTCCAGTATCAGAAGAAAAGACTTACGACAGCAGCTTTCTTAGATGTTAAAGTTGCTAATATAACTGCAATTTTTTCCATGGCCTGTTTTTCCTCTCTAGCAGCTTCTTCCTGTTTCAAGGCAATGAAAGCTCATCAGACTTTGTCATACCTAGTTCTAAAATTCACAAAGCAGAATGTGCTGTCGCTAACCTTAAACATCTTCTCAAAATTCACTAATTGGTTCACTCGTTGAATTTGGCTTTCTTCAAGGATTGTCATGACTTGACCAGCACGGTCATGAAGGTCATGAAAGAAATTCCCAGTTGCCTTTGAAATTACTTGTGCTGAAACCAAACTTCGTTGCAATCCCTACAGTTTTACTCAAAGATTAAGAATAAGATCTTTTATCTTTTTTAAGTGCAAAAAGAACAAGTACAAACCTACCTCCTCTTGTTGTTGAGCGGAGAAATCCAATAGCTGCTTCTGCTCATCAAGAGAGTGCTGGATATCTTGGATGACCTCATTGGCTTCCAAAACTGCAGTTACAAGAAACTAGAAAGACAAACATTGTATTATGCTGAGCCAGTAATTGAGGACATTCAATGAATGGTAAGAATTTTATTTTTTTTTATAACCCATTTAACACAGTACCTTCTCAATGGTCACTGTCTGTGAGATCGTTTTAGCGTTTATCTCCTCCAGGTCAGATGATGCTTTCACTTGCAGCGTGTTGGCCAGTTCTTTTAATGCTGCTACTCCAGAACTGCATGTTTCTGATATCTTCTTAACCTTTGACTCCAGTACCTCTGCTGCCTGGTAATAATAATAATAGTGTTAACAACCAGATACCAGCAAAATCAGTGCAAACATAGCATACTTACATCACATTTACTCGCAAGGTATGATTGAACATGTTCCTCCATGCATCTTAGTTGATACTGCTGTTGAGAAACAGTCCCTAGGATTGTCTTATGCAGATCTTTCAATTTCCGATCAAGCTGAGAACCAAATGTTAAAACCAAGCTTTTATTTTCGGCTTCCATCCTATCTTTGTTATCTGCAGAGGAAAAAAAAAAGGAGAAGTTGTGTCTTTAAATGTGATAATGCAATAATTAACCAGGATGGAATTTGAATGACACATGAATGGATAGGTCTAAACAGTAAACACTAATTATATTATTTTCTTTCAGCTTCATCATCTCTAGTTGTCTTTTATTCTTTAACTTTGTCATTTTAACTTCTCGCCAAAAAAGGAAGATGAGTAAAACCATAATCAGCATTAATCATTTGCAAACTAATAGTAGAATATGCAGGACACAATCTACTTATCTATATGAGGGATGATCACGAGCTTGCGCTTGGAAAATGAGATTAATTTTTCATACCTAATTTTTCATATAAGGTATTCATTTCCTCTGATGCATTCTGCAAATCAGTGCGCAACTCCTTTGCACGGTCAATTAAAAGATTTTCTGTAGATTATGAGCACATACATCTGTCAGAAATATCTCAAATATCCCACAAAGTGATAGTTTGACAACAAATACGAAGAGAAGGGTAATGTTTTCTCAACTGCCTTACCTGAGAATAGCATTTTGGAGATAATACGCTCCTTCTCTTTCAGGGTTGAGACAGCTACCTTGTGATTCTCTTGAAGATTGAGAAGTGCCTTGTTAGCACTTTCCAGATTTTCCTGAGATAGAAAATTTATAGGCCTTGAAAAGATGCATACACTGAAACGTCTATGGTGATAATGTTTAAATCCATGGTGTATCATACCATGCAGACGTTGAGCTCACTTTGTAAATCCACTTTCTGTTCTTGTTCTACGATATAGAGCTCACGAAAACTACCCGCTTGCTGCAAAGAAGAAGTAAGTTTGATTAAATGAATATAAGGCAGAAATATTAACTAAGGAAACTATCTGCTTGCTGCAAGTAAATGTACCTGTTCTGTGAGGTTGAGGTCATTCTCCAGTTGTTCTATTTTCTCAATCCTAGCCTGCAGGGTTTCAAGGTTTTAAACAAATGAAGCTACATGAGGTCCAAAAACAAAAGACATCTTTATTATCTCATTTGCATTCACCTAATTGGAACACTGTCAAGCTATAAAAAAAATGAAAAGCAAGAAATATCTACCTTTTTTTCAGCTTCATCACGGACATATCTTTCATGTGGAATATAAACACCATTCCTTTCCCGTGCTGCTCGAACCTCTGCAATTGTTTGAACAGATACAAATAAAATTAAGCACCACATAAAAGATCTAAGCGCCATCCTAAAAGTATCTATGCGCCATCCCACCTTCTTTCATTCTCTCGATCTCTGAATACAATTCCTTGAGCAGAACAGCCTTTGACATTTTCTGGTTTGCCTGCAAGAATAAGCGTCATTAAGATCATCGTCATTGTAAAGCAATACAATTGGGTTTGAAGAAACAAACGAGGAGGCAACATGCAGACCTCAGGTTTGTTTTTGATGTTCTTAGCACGATAGGCATAGTCTAATGTGCTTAGAGTTTCTTCAATGCACTGAACAGTTGGAGAAATTGTGGCGATGATACAGGTTTTTGTTTTGCCTCCCAAAGAATCTCTTAAAAGCCTTGTAAGCTTACTGTCCCTGCAGATAAAGTCAGCACATTTGAATACACAAGTAGGAACTAGAAAAAAGATAGTAAACAACCAAATATTTAGAAAAATTTAGAACATATATCAGGACGTACCTGTAAGGTATATGAGCGGTATGTTCCACTAGTGCATTAATGACACGACCCAGCGTGAGCAAGCTTTTATTTATTTCTCCTGCTTCTCTTGCACGTCCCTACAGTTTCAAACTCAAGTTACTCTGATATGCATTCCAATTTCAAAGTTATCAAACAGACTAAACAGTTGAACATTGCTAACTCATTGGAAGCCAAGTATTGGGCGTTCATTTGTTTAACATGCCAATAAGAAATCTTGTCCTTCAGGTTCCAATAGCCATAACTAGAACAACATATGGAGCCTAAATATCTATTAACACAACCTTCCTTACTATTCGGCTAGTAACATAATCTGTTTGGCCCAGCAGCAAGTCTATGCTAAAAAAATTATTAAAATACCTCCCGTGCGCCAGAACGAGATATGTTCTCTGATCCTGCCAGATCCACAAGATTGATTTTTCCACATTTAATTAGCTCCTCATCAGAAACGGTTGCTTCTTTTATATGGACAGTGATGGAAAAGACAGAATGAGAGCGGCTGCCAAAAATGAAAAAAAATTGATAAGAACCTTTTTCCTCTAGAACATCCTTTTAGTCACCCAAAAATAACATACCTGCTGCGCTTGTTCAACAGGGTGTCTGCAGTACGCCTTTTGGAAGACCCTCTTTCCAGGAGAGTGTAAATCTCATTTACACTATAGACAGCCTCTTCTTCAAGGCCTCTTACTAACACAGAACCCTTTCCATCCTCCATCAGGTTAATAGCTCTTTTTTGCCTGTCGTCTGCATTTCGTGGATTCTCATCAGGAGCTAGTAAATCCGTTATTTCTTCATTATATATTTCCAAGAACGTTACTTTCACGCTGTAGTCAGCATTTTGTGCTTCAAGTGTATCAAATATTTGGCGAACAGTCCGTGGAATAACACCAGCCTCAGCAGGCAAATTGCCACTCTACAAGAAATGTTACGTGTACATATTATGCTAGCCATGAAAAGAGAAGCATCTTATATGTAAGTCAAAGCAGGTGAATGAGTAGATGATTAATCTATACCTTATTTCTCATCCCGCCTTCCATTGTATAAGTTTTACCAGTGCCTGTCTGCCCGTACGCAAATACAGTGCAGTTAAATCCCTCGAGAACTTCATTCACTATCGGGGTGATGGCTTGGTCGTATATTGTTTTCTGCTGTGCTTTCGGCCCAAAAACCTATAAATTTTAATCAATAAGAAGAAAGTAAGTTACCTTTTGATCACAAGAGAACATTATGAAGCAATATCATCAGAGTAGAGATTGAAGCATACCCTGTCAAATGTGAAAACTTTATCCACTTGCTTGTTATTTAGACTTTGCAAAACAGTGACCTCTCTTTTTTGTTCGTTACAGGAAACCACCCTCTGGACGTGAGACTTTTGCTCATCTTCACTCAATGGCCTGAAATCAAAATCAAGAATAAACTGATGGGATATTGCTTATGCTTAAAATTTTTGAACTAGATAACTCATCTGAAGTCATTAGCTAGTCCGGCATAACAACGTTAAACACAATTTGAAGCTACACATCTTCAATGAACTAATAAATAAGTTAGAAACATTTCTATAGTCCAAATTTTGAAAACTACGTTAAAAATTAAACAAGAAGCAGGCAGCATCATTTTCTACATTGGTACGTGGAGTGCAACTACATCCCTGCTTCATTGGGGAACGATAATCTAATGCTTGTTAATATTCTCAAATTCCATTTCCACATAAACTAAACTCCACTATGATTCCCATCCAATTTCTAACCCATACATTGGATCCAAAATGTTGGTTACAGTTACTGTAACAAAGATATTATGGAAGAACCAAATGGTCATTAAAATTTCAGGTCAGTACTGAAGCCATCAACATAAAAAGGACAATAACTTCACCTGCATCGGAGCAGAACTTGCACATTAACCTCTTTATCCTTGTCCAGACGATTTGGATTCCACTCAAGTGTTTTGCGTCGCCGTTCAGGGCGAGGAGTGAGAAAAGGAGATGGGGATGGTGAGACCCCCATCCCAACTTTTCTAGGATGCTCAGGAGTGAGTGCCATTACCTTCTTTGACTTTTTCAAACCTGAACCAACCCCAACACAGGACATCACCACCAGGAGATATATGATAAATCAAATCAAATACACAACTGCAAACCCTAAGGCTCTACCAAAAATGTAGAAACATTTCATGGCGATTCATCTACTTGATTTAGTGATTTACGGCCAGGAAACCCTAGCATCTGTGATCGGCAATAAAATCCGTGCATTAGATTCACCAATGATTTGGGATCGAAAATAAAAAATTACCTTGGTGATTTTATACCCCAATAAAGCCCAACTCAATCGAACGATATCAATGTCAAAATCTCACAGATTCTCAACCAGAGAAGTAGGGTTTGACGATTAAAATGGGAATAATAGAAAAGATGGCTTTCAGAGAAATAGAGGCTTTTGGAGAAATCGATTGAAAATTTGAAATGAGGAAGAAAGTGGTGCCCGATTCTCCAACGGCTACCGTGGCCTTTTGTACAGAGGGAAGGGAAGTGGCCGTTGGGACCCAGACGGAAATCTATGCGTTTTTCAAATGTGGTGGGGTCGTCGTGTAATTCAAATGGGGCGCGTAGCCTAATTCGCGTTCTCGTAAATTTGAAAATCTATAGAACTACTAGGCGGCTCCTCTTTCTTTTTTCTTTTCAAAAAAATAAAAATAAATATAAACTAATATAAATTGTATAATTTAATTTGATTGATCATTCAACTCTAAATCGAAGGAGATTATTACTATCGAAGTTGCACAATTTTAATTATTAGTATCATCGAGAATAGAAAATAAAATTTACTCTGTATTATGTCAAACTAAAATTATGACTAAATCTTAAATAATAAATTATGTTTAACAAAACAAAAATGTAATTAAACGAATAATTCCGAGGGAAAACATCATTTTATACCCTAGCTAACATCACATTTAACAAACTATAAAGGCATTATCTTTACATTTACATTAAGTTTAATGAATTATGCTCTTATAGTTTGTTTAATTACTTTGATTTGAAAGACTAGCTAAATCAAAATAATTAGTCACTTAATAAAGAACTTGAAATATGAATATGAACTCAAAAATTCATGGAGTATAAAATGATATTTTCCCTATTTCCAAATGTTATCGTGATGACAAAAGCTACCAGGCTTGTCTACTTCAACTGGGTTTCAGCATCAAACTGATGATTAAAGGTACGAGCTTAGTAGAGCTCAAGCCATTATTCAGTCGGCTTGAGAAGAGACAAGCTACAATTGGTGGAGCGCCTGGTAAAGGAGATATACGATGATATAAATCAATTGATGCGAGCCATATGGCCATCTAAAATTGTGGGGTGCTTCGGTAAGTTACACATGTAATGGGCAGTTTTGAATTCGCTGACCAAAGCACTCAAATTCATTTGGCTCCCATTGTTGATAATCCACTTAAAATTTCTTGAAGGGATTCAAATTTCACAAAGCTTATTAGAGAGGGACGCAGAAGAGATTTCCATATCTGCGCACTCATTACAACTCAACTTCTTACATATTTATGTTTCGGGTTGATTTAAATAACAAAATCTCTCCATACAGATGAAAGTTTGTGGAAAGTAAATCATAGAGGCACAGATCCATAAAAAACTACTTCAGCTGGGCCTGTCATGTACACATGATTGTCATCCTCTCTCCACTCAATCTGCAATGGCCCTCCTGGTAGATCAACTGTGCAATTCTGTGTCCAAACCCAAAAGATAAACCATAAAATGATCAGTATAGAGGCCAGAAAGTAAAAGAAACTACATTAATATCAACAAATGCTGCAATCCATCATCCATGATGATTGATGAAGCCACAATTAGCAAAGTAACCTTCCTATTTTTTTCTGAAAGAAGATAATATCATTTTATTGAAATTTCATTTGATACAGAAATTGGGGCAATTTCATTTCTACGAAATATAAAGACAAGCTATATTAATGTTTCTAGCATAGTGTATTCAAAATATAGTATGCCAGTTCTTACCCGCTCAGCACGACCCTCAAGAACTGCTGCAACAACAACAGCACAAGCACCAGTTCCACAAGCCAGTGTTGCTCCTACAATGGAAAGCAGTTTTGGATAAGTAGTTAAACTTCCCATTAAAACAACTGAAAAAGGATTTGGTATTAGATCACAAGATTCTAGTCGCAATAGAACGAACCTGCCCCACGCTCCCAAACACGCATCTTGAGGTGTGAAGGGGTGAAAACTTGCACAAATTCTGCCAATCACGATCAAATGAGATTGCTGAGCAGAAAATCATACTAAAGAACAATGACAGATTAAAAATACAAAATTCACAAGACACGAACAAAGGACCCAGAATTTTTTTTTGAAAGCAAATATTTCATTCCCACTAGATTATATAGCATGACCTTTATATGACCTTACAACTGTGTTTCCAGACACTGATTAGGGGTGGGGACAGAACCCCTTAAGCAAGCATTGTCATATGAAGATACGACATGGGATAACGTCTTTTTAAGTTTGATATCTACGGTACAAGTGGTTGATAGCTGTTTGCTAAAACATGCCACCCTAACCTTCTATATCCAAAAACAAGGATGCCACAATTGTATAGGTACATCTACCAGCGCATTTCTCAAATACTCACTGCAACGTGCTCTCAATCACTCCAACAATTTTAAACAGAAAGATAACAGAAGTTCCTAAGTTAAAATCAATGCATTGTCAATCTTTACATTGCCAAAAACGTAAGTGGACAAGCACAAGGAAAAAAAAAATGTTCTGTAGCATCTGATGATATACCACAACTAAATGACTCCAATAACAAAAGCATGTCCAGACAAACAAATTCTAACCCGTGTTAGTTCGTGCGGGAAACACCACATGGTTCTCAAATTTTGGACCAATTTCAGCCAACTTCAATTCATCGACCTCCAAATTCTGTTCCATTCCAACAAAAAGAGGAGTCACGGTCAGGAATGATGGATTTTGCTAGAATCCCTATTTCAAAAGAACATGCAAGTAGAGAAAGGGGAGGCTGAATCAATCATCAGCAACTTTGGCTAATAATCAATCTTTGCTTCTGCTAAATTATTTACGTCCAACGAAGTAACAAGAAAAGATAATTAAAAAATCTGCAACAAACTCCTTGTATAAGTGGATATGTCCGAAAGTAATCAAGTCAATAGTTACCTGGCCTCCTTTTGTACCAAAAGTTACACAATGAGGATTTCCCATACTAACACAGGTAACATTCCAGGTTTCTCCATCTACATTAAGAGCTGATTTAACAACAGATTGATTCTTGTTTGCAGGTAGTCCTGTAGGTATATCTGATGCTTTAAGAACTGGTTCCCCCATATCAACTTTAACCTGTAATTAAGAGAAAAGCAATATCCGCTCTGCCATTATTAAATGTTTGACGCGTTTCAAGTATCTCTACCTAAAATAGTTTACTTTAAACTAAAAAATAGAATTAACAAGAAGTTATTCATATATAGAATAAACATGAGCACACCTTCTCATCTTCTTGAATTTCTGGAACAATTAGACCAGCACCAGTATGTACCGTAAAGCTGTAATGGTTTGCACATAATTTCGTTGTTAGAAGCTTAAAGCACACATTAGCATCAAACATAATATATATTTGTATGGTACACAAAAAAACGATTAAATTTTCCTTCTCAATGCTAAATGGTCACGGAGACTAATGAAAACAATACAGTATACAAGCAAGCATTGGCTAGGAACAAAAAAACAATTATCAGGAAATAGCATCAGCTAACACTCTTACCGTTGCCTCCCATGCAAATTCTCAAGCTCGGTTATGAATCGGGCGAAGCAACGGACTCCATTACCACACATCTAAACAATCAAATTTTAACATCAAATTTCCAAGCAAATGACTAACACAAAATTGAACACAATATTTCAGTAATTTAACAAAATCATTTTAATTCCACCCACCAACTCTCAGTACGATGCAGCAATCACAACTCTATACAACACTATATGTATCAAGTAAAGCAACATTCGGAAAATTCCAGTCACCTCAGGTTCGCTCCCATCAGAATTAAAAATTCTCATGGTATAATCGGTACCATTGATGCCCGGCAGAGCGAAGATCACTCCGTCGGCGCCAATCCCGAAGTTCCGATCACATAGCTTTGCTGCTTGCTCCGGGGTGATCTTAGGCTCAGACGAGCCCCTATTATCAACCTAAAACTCGAAAAAACCCAAGAATCAGTAAAAAATAAAAATAAAGACCATAACTTCGGACAAAGAATCGAGTACAACAACCCTAGCATTTCGGTTGACTATTAAATTTCGTAAATTGCAAAACCTCTAAAGCTTTTTGGAGATATTAGACTACCAAAATGAAGTCGTTTCCGAGGCCGTGGTACTTGACGAAGTGAAGAACCCCGCTCTCCCTCCGGTCCAGGAAAGAAGCCGGTGAGGCTTTTTCGACGGCTTCGACGCTCATAGAAGACGCCGATACGCGAAGCGAAGGGGTTCGCAACGAGGCTGTTGCAATGAGAGAGTTTAGTTTCAGGATCCGAGACGAACACCGAAGGGAGGTGAAAGAGGTGAGAGGGCGGTGAGTTGGGGAGTTGGCGGGCACTGAGATGGTGGCGGCTATGGCCATGACTTCGACGCTAACAGAGTTTCCTTCCTTGTTTTGATGCTAACAGAGTTTCCTTCCTTGTTTTGATGCTAACAGAGTTTCCTTCCCTGTTCTCTATTGATGTGTTAAGCAGTCATCTGTCTTAGTAACAATGCTTGCCGTTGGTTATAAATACTGTGGTTGACATTTTCTTCAAGTTAATTTAGGATCCGGCATAAGCATAGAACGGATATTAATAATATTTAAATTTAAATAATTATAATTTTAATTGTTTGATATGATTTGAATTTTTTAAAATTAAAAATGAAACCATTTCGATATAAGCCGTAAGTTTGGATCAATTAGGGTTTGAAATCATTTAAACATAAAAATAAAAGAGTAAAGATACATCAATAATATATTGTAGAAGAAATTAGAAATTAACAGAAGCTAGTATATTATAGAAGAAAGACGTAACATTACTATATAGATTTGATCAATAATATTGATGATGGCAAATCACCAAAAAATCCATCCATTAGAAGTTAATAAATTTAGATTTAATTATATTCTTTGATGACGTTAGATCACCAAAAATCCATCCAATAGTAACTATAAAAATAGAAATTAAAAATAGATAGGTCCGGTTTGGATTTAACAGATTTCCAAAATTCAAATTCAAATCCAAACTGTTACTAATGGAGCGGTTCAGATTCTCAAATTGTTTGACTTTTATTCGGTCAAACCTAAATCGTTGGATAAATACAAATTTGAAGCGGATCAGTTAACGGTTTTAATGGATTTATGTCAACCCATAGTCGTAAGAACGACAACCATCGTAAAATTTAATTTTATATAACCAATTTATAAATTCAACATTTATTATTTGCTTTTGATACTTATTTCTCTTAACTTATTGTTTACACCCGAAAAAACCCTTTCGGGCTAAAGCTAATGGTTTGAAGGGAATTAAAGGCCCAAAACTAATGATAAGTCCATCCCAAGAGACTTTGAGCGTGTAGAAGAAAAAATAAGTGGGCGATACTGAAAACACGAAGAAAACAGAGGCAAATTGGGGGTTCCTAATGGAAAAAACAGTAGCATGGGACCCATACGGGACCTAACTTAGTAAGTTGATAGTTTTTTCACCGCTTATAAATAGAGAAAAACTCAGATTCTCAAAAAACCGACAATCAACCAATCAAACTCAGCAGATTAATTTTCATCAATTTCTGAACCTATAGACACCTTTAACTAAGGTTTCACAGTTTATAAAAGTTAGCCCTTGTGACAAAAACTACTTCATTCGACCTAAGAAATCAAAGTGTAACTTCTTTTCTCACTATTTTGAGGCATTTATGTAATTACCTAACTATCTTTATGACCGCTCTAATAGCAATGTCATAATGGCTGACTTCATTTTTCTGCACTAATCTTCTTTCTGACCGGTCAGTGTTATAAGAGTTAACCTCCTTCTGATTGTCAGTGCTTGGATTATCGACCGAGACTCGCAGAAGATTAACTTTCTTTCTCACCGTTCAGTGTCATAAGGGTTGATTATATCGGATACTGACTCACAGAAAGTCAATCTGACTACAGGCTCATAGAAAGTCATTTTAACTACTGATTCACAGAAAGCCATTCTGATTACCCATTTACATGAAGTCATCTTGATTGCCAACTCATGGCCTATCACTGAGATACTCAAAATCCCCTTTCGACATCTCACTGTCGCTTTTGAGTACTCTGTCATCTCATGACATGATTTTCGTCTGATATTCATTTCTGTTGAAGATTTCTGAAATTTCTTACTTGATACATGCAGTGATGAAAATATCGACAAAATCTTCGATATATCGGAATTTCTGGCCGGCTATACATGAGGAGGAGGTGAAGGAAATTTGCCGAAATATATGAAAAAAAAAATTATTTTGAGCCCACAGATTCTTTTCTGGGATTAAAACGATGAAGATGGACTATTAATTAGTGAAAATCGGACGTAAAACAAAGGAAATTGAGTCGGGTCATGACATCGAATTGGAAAACCCAAGTTACAGACCCGACTGGAGGTAGGAGATGACTGTTAGTTTTTATACTTATATATTAAACGTTACTTAAACTTACAATAAACCTGGCTATCAGAGTTGGCTTTAGGTTTTATTTCTCATTTGGGGGGTCTTGGGTTTGATCCCCCTTGTTTACAACTGCTATTTCGTTTGTTTTCCTTTTTTATCCATTTTTTCCAATTTTTCAACAAAGTTTGTCTTTTTTTCCCTTCCCATTTTTGTCTAATTTTAAATATATCCATTCCTTTCAATTTTTTAACAAAGTTTGACCCTATTTTTTCATTTTTTTTCCAATTTTTAAATATATTTAGACTTATTTTATCATTTTTCTTCTATTGAATTTTTTTTATGCTTATTGTTATGCTTTTAACTATATTAACATTCAATTATAGTAACTCACTTCAATTTATGTTTATATTTAAGATTTTATATTATCAGTCATTGCCAGAATCATATTACATCATATATTTATTATATCAAAGTCATTTTATAATTTTATTAATCATATATAACCATTATTGGGTACTTAAATTTTTCCCAAAATTTCATTAAAAATTTCCGACTTTTAGACTAAATTTCCATCATTTTTGTTGACCGTAAACGATATCGATATTTAGAGTGAGATATCCGTAAATTTGGGCAGCGATATATCCGTCGATATCGATATTTCAATCATTGGATACATGCTTGAATATGAATGAAATAATTTATATTTTTGTACTTGTAATTACAGTTGTTATTCAGTTTTAGTACTTTTTACATTTATGTACTTGCACTTCCATTTCCATATCAATACAAACTAGATTTTCTGAAGTAGTAATTGGTATTGGGAATGCACCATCCAAGCGTGGTTCAAGACTAATCAAGTTGAGATACCATCTTTGTGCATTGGTCCAAATACTTTAATTCCGAATTGAGAAAGCCTAGGACCACTGACAATCTAACTACCAAAATAGTAATGTCACCAACTTGAATATCACGGCGAAATAACTTCTGAACTTGGACTACGCTGGAAAGAAAATACGTTAAAGTCTTTGAAAAGGGTTTAGAAAAGAACATCCTAGAAAAATTCTTGTTTGTCCTTCTCACAATTGTTTTGATAAGAAAAAAAGGTTTTTGGACCGAAAACGGAACCCATTTAAAATGTCTAATAGTAGCCTCTACTAGTGGTACACTTGCACTTAAGTTGAAAGGCCTGCTTGTTTTCTTGTCTGCCCATTCAAGGATCGACCATGGCTAAAGACCCATCACAATCAGCTCATCTAGCATCAATCTCTACACTTCACCTCACAAGAAAAAGACTCTATGAGTGGTTCGCCTCCCTCGCTCCACAAACCAGGTTCCGTGTGGAGGTCTAGCATGGATTGCCTTGGGAAATTTGGCTCTTAAAACGAGAAAAATTGTAACAACCCGTACCTTCAAGAAGGGTACAATTGTAATTTTGTAAAAGATTTGTATAAAAAGGGCGATTTTGCCATTGTGAATAGTGTGTCAAAAGTTGACTTTTTGATTTATAGGTTGAACGAGCATTGACCATTGACCGTGACGTAGTTTAGGACGTCACGAGTCCGTAGACAGGTGGCACGTCCGATTTGGACAATCGGAGGGAAAGTTGTGACGTTCGGAAGGTTAGGGGCGTTACCGTAATTTTGGCTAAATAGAGGAAAATGTTGACTTTTTGCTGGACGCTTGGTTTTCACGTAGACCGAGGATCGTTAGATAGGTCTCGATGTCCTGAGTACAACGACAGGCGGCACGCTGTCATCGGACGTCAGACGGATTAGTTATGGGCCTAGAAAGTTGAAGGGCAAAATGGTAATTTTGGCCTTAGGGGCATTTTAGTCTTTTCACCTTGAGCCAATCAGATAAGACCACATGGGAGTGTGTGATTGGATATTTTTCTTTCTGTCCAGGGAGAGTTGGACACGTGGTGGAGACCTAGAGGTTTCTAGGAGAGTTTATTGTGTGCACGACCACAATTTGCACAAGTTTAAACCTTACAATCGTCCAATTTTGCAGAAACAGGGAGAGTGAGACCGTGACACTTTCTTGATCGATTTCGAGTGATTGAAGACCTTGAGCTTGAGTGAGTGGTCGAGGACAGGTTGTTGAGTTGTAATCGTGTTTTAGTGAGGGTTAGAAGGTGACTATGTGTGTGTAAGCAAACAGAACCAGGAGACAGAGCAGGGACACCGTGCACGGTTGTGCACCCCAGTTGAGCAATCCATTAAATAGGAGACGGGGTGGTGGTCAGGGACTCGAAAGGAGTCGTGTGAACTCAGTAGGACACGGCGCCGACCACAGCGGAGACCAGAGCAAGGGTAAGTTTCTCTGTCCCCTGTTTTTCCCGTCTTATTCATTTCGAAAATCGTGGCTTTTGGGGCTGAGTCGAGGGATTCTGGGAGTTCTGGGAGACTCGGTAGGTCCTTAGGAGTCGTCTAGGGTTGAAGCCGTGATGGGGGATTGCCTGGTTGGCCGGGAACCGAAACAGAGGTTTCGGGTATTTTTCTTCGAGTTTTGGACGATGAGATTAGGGCCTTTACTTCACGAATTGATTAGTAGAATCGATCATACAAACCAGGACGAAACTAATGGGATTGATTGGGTTGAATTTGGACTGGTATTGAGTGAGAACCGGTCATGCCGGTTCGGGTCAGCCAGCCCGGTTTGAACCGGCTGGACAGAGGTTGACGATGACACTGTAGCAGGCGCGTGAAGCCCACGCGCAGCCACTTTGGGGGCGCGTGAGGGCACGTGGGGAGGAATATGAGGAACCTTCCAACATGGTTTTGAGTCTAAATGTTATAACGAATCTTTTAAGACAAGTTTCATGTCGATCGGACATCGGGTTAGGTTTGTTCGAGGGTTCGAAGGTTTAGGGTTTTTGTTTAAATTACGTTCGGATTTCCGAAAAAAAATTGGGGAAATTAGGATAAGCGTTTTTGAAGTAATTGTGACCCGATTTTGTGACTTTTGACAGGACGGGACACTCTTGAGACGGTTGAGGAGCGCACGGAGCGCGATTGACGCGTTCGGACTTGTGAGTGGACTCCTTCTCTTTTAACGAGCATGCCTAACTGTTTTATCTACATGTTTTATGTTTTTACGCATGTTTTCATGATCATTGCTTATATCATAATTGTTTGACCTGTTGGCACATTTTTCGAGACATTTACGGGTTTTAGCACGTTTTCCGAGAAATGTTATATATGTGATTTTCATGCCATGCTTTTTATTACGGATTTTATATGATGATAAATGGGTTTTGAAACATGATTTGACAAACAAGGTTTTCGATTTTAGAATCGGATTTCGGAAACACGGAATTTGGTTTTAAAGTTGAGAAGTAGATTTCCGGATTTGGGTTCGGAATGACGGTTCTGGATGTCAGAATGGCATCAGACCAGTGGTTTCGGATTCGGGTTTGGATATGGACTTAGAAATGGTTTTCAAATGATTTAGATTGGATTTGCTGGATCTGGATATTGGGTTTAAAGACCCGGATTATATATATGACGGGGGCGGGCCCGGATTGAGTTTAAAGACTCGGGAGTTTAAAGACTCGGATATTACGATATTACCCCCATAGGCCTGTTGAGTTTAAAGACTCGGGAGTTTAAAGACTCAGATTACATTTGATGCCTGGATTGAGTTTAAAGACTCGGATAGACCCAGCAGGTTTGATCAGGACATTACTATTGGTATATTTTGCTTTTGTGATACGCTTTTGGAATGCTTAATTACTGTTTATATCACTGTTTTTTTAGTAGTTAGTTAGGCATGCATGTTTTCTTTAAAATGGAGGGAAAATCCTGTTTTGTTTCATAAATTGTTTTCATACGTTTGTTCTCTTTTTAGTCCACTCACGTTTTTCTGGTTTTAAATTACCCTCTAGGTCGTGGTAAAAAGCGTCGGGGTGATCGTTGAGGCAGAGACAGAGGCATAGAGCTTTGCGGCGTTTTCCGTTGCGTGGATAGCCTAGTAGGATTTTTGTGCCTGTTTTGTATAACACTATGCTCTGTGTTACTGTTGTATTACATTTTTCTCACTGGTCTGATAGTTATACTTATGGTTTCTTGAGGTTGTTTTGGTACTTTAAGTGTGATTGTCAGACTAGAGCAGGGTCCGTTCTGGTTATCGAGGTGATAATCGGGGTGGGTCCTGTAAAAAATATTTTGGGTAGGAACATAATCTAGCATGCTCAGGGGACTCTTTTTAGTGTATGCCCAAGTTCAAGTATATTCAGCGGCGCCAAAATGCTAAAGGGAGATTTTTAAAGTGTATTTCTTAAGAGACGATTCCCGAGTTGCCAACCACATAAGCTAACATGGAGCCACCACGTGATGGAACATTGGAGGATATTACCAGCCAAGTTATGGCTAGGAAAGATCTTATAGAGTTCTTCAAGGGTATACTAACTCCTACCAGTTTGCATATTGAATCTTTAAATCATCAGGTTCAAGAGATTTCTATTCGCGATATGGTTTCAAACAAGAAGACTAATGTTCCACCACCGGAAGTCACAAAACCTGGCAAAGGAAAGAATCATATGGAGTCAAGAGCGTTAGTTCTAGAACCCCTATTTTTGATGCCACCTTTCTTGGGAGGATCGAAGTTTGGGATCTTAGAAACAAACAGACTTCATTATGAATTTTCAATATTTGATTCCGGGTTTCTTTCTAAGAGCCAGCCACCTAATGGTCAGTGACATAACCCGACCCTAAAAATATCCCGTAAGCATACCTAGGTCCTGCTCCCGTCTGACAAGTAACCCAAAGTGCCAACATTATCCTTGAACTTGTCAAACAAGGGATACACGTAAGTCTCGTTATTTCATGCCTCCACTTCTCGAGCCTCATTTCGCATGCAACGCCCCTACATAATTTAAAAAAAGAATGAAATCGTTTGAACTTCGTTTTCGACATGCTGCATGTCGACATATTCAGGAGGCCGAGACCTTTATAATAGTCTTTATGGAAAATCCAAAATCCATCCCGGTCAAAAGTCAACTTTTGGCTCCTTGGGGACAAAATGGTCAATTTCATTTGACTTTCTGATTTTACCCTTGTTGAAAGTCCAGGTCGTTACAGCCTACCCTCCTTAAAAAATTTCATCCTCAAAATTTCCAATTACGTCGCATATTCCAGTTCGAATCGAAAATCCAAATCAATCACAAGAACACATAGTTCACACATGGTTCACAACACAATGCACGAATATTGAGGAATCCCACATTTACATCATACAACCATATCTTAACTCCAATCCACAATTTAAAGGGAATCCGAGAAGATATCACTTTCATCTCAATAACATACTTATCAAGCTCATAAAATCTTAACGTCTTTTCCGAGCTCTTATTCCATATCTAGGACTAAAACTCAAAACCATATCTATAACCAACACATATATGAACATACCAATACAAATAGCTCACACTTAGTTCACCTCACGTTGCACGAATATCAGGGTTATACACATCAATAGTACCATCTCATCTAAAACACAAAATCAACAATCACCCTTGAAGCTTACACATTATCCAGCACACACAAAATTCCTCTTGTAAAAAAATTATTAGCAATCACAATTCGACCTAATAATCCAAAACCACTAACAGTCCTACAACTATCCTAGGCTCGTCTACTCATCTCCACACTAGGCTGTGCACGGGGCTCGCATCTCGGAGGAATGAAATCAACAACACCACTCAGAACCTTAGCTCTGTTACCAAGTTGACATGACCCGACCCTAAAAACATCTCGTAAGCATACCTGAGCCTTAGTCCCGTCTGACAAGTAACCCAAAGTGCCAACATTACTTTTGAACTTGTTAGACAATGGATATACGTAAGTCACGCTAGTTCATGCACCTGCCTCTCGAGCCTCGTTTCCCGTGCAACGCCTCTACATAATTTAAACCAAGAATAAAATTCTCTGAACTCCCTTTTCGGAATGCCGTCTGTCGATGTACTCGGAAGGCTGAGACCTTTGTAACGGTCTTTATGGAAAATCCAAAAGTCATCACGGTCAAAAAAGTCAACTTTTGACTCCTAAGGGCAAAATGGTCAATTTCATTTGACTTTCCGATTTTACCCTCGTTGAAAGTCCGAGTCATTACAGTCGGGGAGAAATCAAACCTACAATTCCATCAAAGACTAGAAACATACTAAACAATTGGAGAAAATTTGATCCCGATGAAGCAGGGTCTGATGAAGAGTTTATCCCTGATAGAATTCCATCCAGCGCTGTAGAGCATCATGCCCTCATGAACGAAATGAATGAGCTGAGGCATCTGATAACATACCAACTAGCACCTCATCGAAGAATTAATGTCCCGACCTATAGAAAACTTTATTTGATATAGATTAGGACAAACCTTTTCCCAGGAATTTCAAGCAGGTAGCATTTAAACTCTTTAATGGGGATGACAACACATCATCCTTGGAACATATTGGGAGGTACTCATCCCAATGCATGGTCTTTGAAAATAACCCTTACCTAAAGTTATGGATTTTCAGTAGTTCCCTATTTGGGGATGATTTCTTTTGGCATAGTTCATTGTCGGAGGCATCCATCCATACTTATGAGCAAATGGAAGCCAAGTTCCATGAATAATTCTATAGGATCAAGTCTGAAGTCACTATCAGCGACCTGATTGGCCTCAAGCAGGGTGAACATGAGACAACAAAGGAATTCATTGCCAGATTCAAGACGATATTGATGATGTGCAAGTTTCCCATCAACAATGCCCAGATGGTAGCTATCGTACAACGAGCTTTGATGTTTTTCCCTCAGAAAGTAACTCGATGATACTACATTTTCTGGTCTCCAAGAGATAGTAGTATCAGTAACCAAATTTGAAAGGTTGCTACAAGAAGAAAAATTGCAGAGGCATAACTTTCAAGTTTCACTTTTCTACAAAAACAAGATCTATGTGAACCAACTAGAGCACCAAGAACTCAAAGAAGAATCAAAGATAAAGGTAGATGAGAAGGAGTTAGAGGTAGCAAAAGCCGAGATCCAAACTTCAAGGAATGGACCAGTGAGCCTAAAATCATTAGTTAAGCCCATTTGGGAGCAGAAGCCAGTAATGCCAAGTGGCAGCCTATTCGCAAATAAAACACCGGTGTTTGGTTCTTACTCATTTGACCTTTCCAAAACTAGAGAAATCTATGATGAGTTGGTAAGGGTGAAGGTGATCAAATTAGACTCTAAGTAAGAGTTACCAAAGTCTGAGGATCTTAAGGGAAAATAGTTCTGCAAATGGCATGTGTAATTACACCATGGCATGACCAATTGTGTTCAGTTTAGAGACATAATCAAGAGTTTAATCAATTAATGACATAATGTGTTGTCACTAATACCCAAGGTCTTGATGGGGGTGGACATGAATCCATTCCCGACACCATTCATCAACATTGCCAATCTCCACTGGTCTCAAAAAGGGACCAAATCAACAAAAGGATAATAACCACACAACGACCAAACCAGACTGATGGTTCCCACGATCAAAGGTGAGAGAGTGTTATGCAGCAGGTGCAAGACAAAATGTGTCCCTACAACCTTAGCTCCATGCGTTAAAGCAAAGTTGGAATTCTTGGAGTGAGGTCGGGACGACGATCCTCCAGATATATATGAGCAAACATATGGTCAGCATGTTCCCAAAATGAAGACTCTACAAGGCTTCATGTCTCAGAAATCAGGAGACGGTAGATGGAAGCAAGAACAGCCAGCTGATAGGTCGTTAAATAAGCATTATTTTATATTATTTTATACCCTTTATACTTGACTTTTAATATTAAAATAACAAACAATTAGACAAATTAATTTATTTTGTGATATTTTTGTAGAAATAAATAAAGTTTGGAATTTGGAGCATTTTGGTGAAAAAATCGTCCCGATCGGAATTATAACGAAGAAATTATGGACGAAATATGAGAAGCCACCGAAAATCGCAAGGAAATTCGGTGGGAAGCTGCTGAAATCTAGAAGCCCAAGCAAAAAATCAGCATCTTTCCCCAAAATCAGCATTTTTTTCCTAAAATCCACCCAATCTCATCATTTCCATCACTTCTTCATGTATTATTTTATTATTTTTTTTATATTTTAATTTTGTACTTTTATTTAAATAATTGTGGCACTCCCTCTATAAATAGGGAGGTCATTTCATGTATTTGAGGAGGTCCCCCATTAGTTCCATTTCTCAATTTCTTCCATTTTCTTAGTTTTTAATTCTTGGTTTAGTTCTTTTGTTTCTCTCTTTTGAGAGACATTTTTGGAGACCATTTTAACTTCTTGTAGATTTTCTTATTAATTAGCTTTCTTTTAATTCTTGTTCTTAATTTATGTTACTTTTATTTTTCTTAATTTCATTTCTTCTTTACTTTGTTCTTGTGATATTTCTTTGAGATCTCTTAAACACATTTTTATGTTTTCCTTAAGAAATACCTAGGCCAAGTAATTCTAAGGCAAATCAAGAGTTTTAAGATCGAATTCCTCGTATTTCTTCTTCCATCTTCACAAGTTTCCTGCCGCTGTTCGGTGATTCTTGTGAAAATCCATACTTTTCTACTTAAATTCTTGTCATTGTTATTGGTATTACTTATGATTCAATATATGTGTTGGTATTTTCTTTCTAACATTTGTAAGTAAGAATGCAATCTCCATGTGTTTTACTTTTTGAATTTTTTTTACTTCATATGTTTTAGTGCTTAAACTTCAATTCGAAGCTAAATGTTGATCCGCTGTTCGGGGCATTTAGAATAGAGTTGAAGAGATTTAATGTTTGATCGCTGTTCGGCGCATTAAATCATTAACTTAAGGTGAATCATATTGTAAGTAATAATCCGTTGTTCGGTGCATTTATAATATGAAAAATGTATGCATGTATTTGAGATGATTAAGGTAGGATTCCGTGATTGGTTCAATATGAGCATGATGTTAGAGTATTGGTAAAAATATGTGTTTAAAGAAAGTTCACTAGTACAAAGGTTAAAGTAGAAGTAGAATTAAGTATTTAATTATTTTTATTTGTTTTCTTTATTTTATATTTACAACCCTTTTCAAACCCCCTTTTTTATTTTTTATTTTTTATTTTTTATTCTTTTATTATTTTATTTTATTCTTTATTCTTTAATTCTTTATTCTTTATTCTTTTATCACTTTATTCTTTAATTAATTAATTCTTTGATTATTTAATTCTTTAATTCATTAATTTATTCATTATTCTTTCCCACTAACATATTATTAATGTTCCCTAATTTCTCCGGTTAAGAACGATCCCTATTTACCAATACTACATCTTCACAAAAAAGGTTTAAATTGCATAACACTCAAATTACGTGTTTAATTTGATGCGTAGTTTGGGCGTTGTCAATTTTTGGCGCCGTTGCCGGGGAAATTAAAAATCATTTTTAATTTGTTAGTGTATGTATATAAATTGTGCATATTATACTTGTTTATAAATTTTACTTTTGTTAATATTATATTTGTTTATAACCTTTACTTACTTGTTTATATTTTATTTATCCATCTTATTTTTGTTTATCATGCTCATACTTTACTTATTCTTAATTTCTAATTTATACCTGTTCATAAATGTTCATAATTTTTTTTATATATTTGTTCATATTAAAATTGTTTTTGTGAATTGAAATTTCTATCATACTTGTTCATAATTTAATTTCATTTGTACTTGTCATAAATGCATATTGTACATGTTCACTTTTCCTTACTTTTACTTTTATTTATTCCATTATACTTTATTCTATTACACTTTATTTCATTACTATTTATTCCATTAACTTTATGTTCACACTTTTTCTTTATTCCATTAACTTTAAATTTATTCCATTAACTTTATTCCATTTAACTTTTTTTATTTCTTTATTCCATTAACTTTAAATTTATTCCATTAACTTTATTCCATTTAACTTTTTTTTATTTCTTTATTCCATTAACTTTTTATTCCATTAACTTTAAATTTATTCCATTAACTTTAAATTTATTCCATTAACTTTAACTTTATTTCATTAACTTTAAATTTATTCCATTAACTTTAAATTTATTCCATTAACTTTAAATTTATTCTATTAACTTTAAATTTATTCCATTAACTTTATGATTCACAATTATTTTATTTTATTCTTATTTATTTATTTGTTTGATTATGTCTTGATAATTTTGAATTAAAAAAAAATTCGAAAAAAAAATGTTAACTTAACTTTGTGTTAGTGTTAATTCATACTTGATATTTGTTACCTTTTATACTTGTTCATAAATTGTTCATAACTTTTATATTTCATAGTATACATACATACTTGTTCATAATAGATTTTTATTTATGTTTATTTATAATTCTCTTACTTCATAGTATACATACATACTTGTTCAGAAAAAAAAAATTAATTAATAAAAAAAATTCTTATATTCACTTTGTGTTAGTGTAAATCTAAATTGTTAAATAAATCTTATACATATATTAGTTTGTTAATGTGAAATTATTTTGTAAATATCATTACTTGTGAATGAAACCATACTTGTAAATAAATTGTTCATACTTGTATAAATTGTTCATACGTAAATTGTCATGTTATATTTGTAAATTGTGCATAAAAACATACTTGTAAATAGTTTTTACATTCATGCATTAGTCTCGGCTATATGTAGATCACTTGTGCTTTGAAGTTTAGATTTTGATCTTTAATCAGCGAAAACTCTTTTGTTAAGTCTCACCCGCGGTGATTGTTAACACTTGAGTCATCTTAATTCTTCTGGAGTAAAAAATTTTCGAGGGTGATGTCTAGGACAAGAGATGGTACTCATAACGGGTTTTGGGTCTAAGAAAGGGACATCAATGGAGTTTAAGTCTCGGGATGTCTTGAAATTAGCCTTGCCTCTTATGTGTATTCTTTCTAACTTGGTCACCTCTGAACTTGCCCAAACAGTTGAATTAATCCAAGATATTACTTGGGCCGCACGGACGTATAAGTCTCCATCTAAACTTTGAAACTATGTGAACCATATATATCTTTGACTTCCCCCGACATGTAAATATTGTTTATATCTTAATTTACATTATTTGTCATGACAAAGTTAATTTGTATCTTTAGTTTAACTAACTTGCATCTTTAATCTAATTTGCATATCTAACCTGCATTCTTGACTAACGTACATCTCTGACTAACTAACCTGCATATCTGTCTAGGCTGGATGGACGTTAAACTTCAAGCGCTTGTTGGGAGGCAACCCAATGTGTTCCCGGGATGTGAAGGAGTCATCAACGCAGATTTGCTATCTTTCACTCTTTATTTTATTTTATTTTGTTTAATTATTGTTTATCTTGCTTTATTTTCGTAAATCTTCTTCCTTACTTTGATTCTATGTTTAATTACTTCGTATTTTCCTACATTGAGGACAATGTAGAATTTAAGTGAGGGGGAATGGTTTACAATTTTAATTGTCTAAAAAATTAAAAAAATTCGTAAAAAAAAAATTCAAAAAAAAAATTCAAAAAAAATGTGTGAAAAAAAATATTTATTGTTTTTTTTTTTTAATTTTTTGTTTTACCTTAGTGTTTTTATGAGTCTTAAGTTGCCATTTAACTTGTCAATGATATAAATGAACAGAAATGAATATGTTATGGCCATAAAGAGAATCACTACAACTTGAATTTGTTTGTTAATATTTGGTGATTAAGTATTATAACTTGAAGATAATGCATGTAAATTGGCACATAAACGAGCATGATAAGATAAGTATGAATTATATGAACATTATGTGAGCTTTAGAACTTTATATACGTCTTTGATGAGTGATTCATAACTTCTTTGTTTAAATTGATATACATATGCCTCATAACTACTTGTTATAGCTTTTAATGAACTCTAGAGTACTAGAACTTATTCTATGTGATTTTCAAAGCTTTTAAGTTAATAAACTCTCTGATTTTGGATATGATTAAGGCATTAGGGTTAACACCATAAATTCAAACATCCATGCTCCCTATCATGTGCGCACAAGTTGCGACCCCCTTAGTTTTAACTCTTTTGAGCCCACATTAAGCCTTTCTTTCATCACCATGATTATCTAAACACTTGAGTTTAGTATAGATATCCTTTACCCTTGTTCCAAGGACTCAGTTGAAGATATAAAGATTGTGTAAGGAGAAAATGATGATGTTGAAAAGACTTTTATGTGAATTATTTGGATTTACCTACTCAAGCTTTGTTGTATTGTTGACACATGTTATTACCTTGATATAAAAAAAACCAAAAAAAGAAAAAAAAAAGTTGAGTCTCTATCAAGGTAATAAGGTTTGGTTATGTAATGCTTGAGTTAAGTCCCTTACATTCGTAAATCCGACACAAAGAATGATTGTGAGGCCCAACATGATGGAATTAGGCCTATGTTCGAAGGGATGGATTACTGACATCATTGCACTAAGGTTGGGAAGTTATGATACGTTTTGGGAGTCTATTGAGTCTTGGAACGAATTGAGCACCACTTGTCCTATATTTTCCTTGCCTCTAAACTTAGCCCCATTACAACCTTTATAAAGACCTTATGATCCTTAAGATGGTAAATTTTGATTAAGTTGAGTTAATCACTTGAGTAAGCTTATGGTTTTGGTTCATTTGTACAAGTATGTTTTGTTTTTATCTTGAGGTGTTTGTTTGAGATTTTGCAAAAGTACTTCATTTCGATTATGTGAGTATTTCTCACATACTTTGAGTGCAAACACAAACCCTCACTGTCAGGACCCACCCCGGTTTCACCCCGAAAATCGAGGTAAATCCTGCTCCCGTTTGACACCCCGACACTAAACCGAAATAAACTCGCGAAAAACCACCATAATACACAGTCAGACGCAGGAGAAACTTTAAACATCCCGAAGTCAAAGTTTACAGAGCATAGTACCAATACCAAAGAAAGAAAACCGATAAACAATGTACACGCACAACGGAAAACTAAACACTCCGGGGTCACTTTATGCCTCCGACAATGCCTCGACGTCAGAACCCACGCTAGCTCCACAACCTGGAGGGCAAGTTAAAACAGAAGGTGTGAGTGGACCATAAATAATAAAATCATTTCCGAAAACCATTTCATAATAAAACCAGGGTTTTAGCCCTCCGTTTTGAAATCACATGCATAACCCAGTTACTAAAAACAATTATAAATCACGTAAAGATCATCATAAAAACATTTGCTGAATCATTATAAAAACAGCTATAGAAATTATATCATAAGTATCATAAAACCGTATCATAAAACATAAGTCTCAACCAATCATTATCCGATCAAACCTGCTGGACCTATCTGAGTCTTTAAACTCCCGAGTCTTTAAACTCAATCCAGGCCTCAATACTATCCGAGTCTTTAAACTCCTGAGTCTTTAAACTCACAGGCCTACGGGGGAAATATCAATATATCCGAGTCTTTAAACTCCCGAGTCTTTAAACTCAATCCGGGTCTTTAAACCCAATCCGGGCCCGTCCCCCGTCAAATATAATCCGGGTCTTTAAACCCAATATCCAGATCCAGCAAATCCAATCCAAAACCATTTGAAAACCTTTTCTAAATCCATATCCAAACCCGAATCCAAAATCACCGGTCTGAAGCCCTTCCGGCATCCAAATCCGTCATTCCACTTTTCAACTTTAAAGCCAAATTCCGCTTTCCGAAATCCGATTCTAAAACTGAAAACCTCGATCATCGAAATCATGTTCCAAAATCCCTTTATAATCATTGAAAACCATTTATTGTTTGAAATCCCAAATACATAGCATCATGTTCAGAAATCACACTTTTCTCGTAAAACATGTTGAAAACTGAACTTCCTCGAAAAACGTGCAATTATGTAAAACCAACTTAGCATAGAAGTCCCTAAGCAAGAAATCACATATAAAACCATAAAATAATAATTAAAAGCAGTTATGCATGCTCAAGTTATAGAGAAGGGGTCCACTCACAGTACCGAGCCCTTAATCGCGTCCCGAACGTCCCGTACGTTCCTCAGCTTCCTCGGGAAGTCCCGATCCTGTCACAAGTCACCAAAGTACGTTACTAACACATCTATGAATGTCCACCTAATTTTCCCCAAAAATCCCCGGGTCCTAAACGTAACAAACCGGAACCCTAAACCTTCAACCTCGCGGAACTACTTCGAATCGACGTCCGATTAACTCGAAACCTATCCTAATGGATCCGTTATAACATTTAGAACAAAAACGTAGTTGGACTCTTCGCCGGAAACCACCGCACGCGCCCCCACGCGCCGCCCAAAGTGGCTGCGCGTGGGCCTCACGCGCCTACACACGGACACTGTTCACCGTCGTCTTCCTTGGGCGAACTGGTCTGAACCGGCGTACCCGGTTCACCGCCGTGCCTGCACCGTTTTCATCCCTCTCTTCACCAACTTCATCATCCAGTCCTAAGCTACCCATTCCCCTCACTCAGACATCTCGACTCAGCCTACAACCCGTCGACTCAAGCTCGAACAAAAACCCGAACCAGTCCCCTATTTCACGATCCAGTCAACCAGGTCACCCCCGTCACGGTGTCGACCTTAAACCTTTCCTAGAACCTGACTGAGTCTTACCCAACTCACCAAAACCGTCGACTCACTCCCAAAAGCCACGACTTTTGGTTTGAAATTCATGGCCAAAACAGAGCAATTGAAAAAGGATGAGGAATTACCTGTGCTCCAGCCGCCGCCGTGAGCTCCACCGTGGCAACACAACTCCTCTAAGTCTCCTTCGTTCTCTGGACACCTCCACCAGCTTCGATTAATCGAACACGGCAGCACCACCACCCAAAACTCCTCACCTCTTCTCTGTTTCCTCTGGTTTCCCGTGGCTCACACCTCACACACACACGACCACTACACCTCCCAACCTTCTCACTAGCTCTCTTTTGATCTCTCGTCACTCACTCCCTTAATAGAACACACCAGCACCCACGGCCACCGTCCAATTTTCCCCCAATATCCCTCTCTGTTTTCTGTTTTTCTCTGGTTCGAACACACACACGGGCACACACTGCATGGTTTTGAACACACCCGTGCACTCACTAAAACCCTCTAGCCAAGCCCCACGTGTCACAATCCCTCAAGCCTCACACAAAAATCTCCTCTCTGCCCTGGACAAGTGTCCAAATCCGGTTGCACCAGCTCAACAGCCAAAAAGACCAAACTACCCCTCTTGATCCCAAAATTACAATTTTGCCACTACCTTTCTAGACACGTATCTCACTCATCCTAACTCCGATGAACACGTGCCACCTGTCGTTGAATTCAGGACGACGAGATCTACCTAACTATCCTAGGTCAACGTGTCAAAACCCGATCGTACGAAAAGTTAACTTTCCCCCTATTTTACCCAAATTACGGTAATGCCCTCAACCTTCCGAACATCATAACTTCCTCCTCGGATGTCGGAATCGGGTGTACCGCCTGTCTACAACTTCGTGACGTCCCGAACTACGTCACAGTCATAGGTCAAAGTCCATTTGACCGCCCAAACTCAAAATCAACATTTTGCCTACCTAGGGGCAAAATCGTCATTCTACGCTAACGACCCTATCGAGACCAACTAACCACCGATTAAGCTCACTAATCCTTCACTAATCACCATCTTAACCCTAATTCCCGGGACGGGTCGTTACACTCACAAATTGAGTGAATTTATGAGTGCATATCCTTGTGAGTTGATTCATACTTGTCTTATTCATGTAGAGATCAATTTCACCATATTTACTCATTATCTTACTTGTTGAAACATTTTTTTACCATGTATTAACTCTCGAATTCCATATGCTTAAATGTTTTAAGTGAAAATCTTTTATGCCATGATTATAACAATGAAATTTGAGACAAATGGTTAAGGGTTTGCTTGTTTTGGATTTTGTAGTTTAATTTTAGTATTTGCTAGGGACTAGTAAAGTTTAAGTGTAACGACCCGTCCCGGGAGTCGGGATTAGCGAAGTGATTAGTGACGTATTAGCTAGGTTGATCGGTGTTTAGTTGGTTACTTTTGGACTTTTGGCGCAGAATGACGATTTTGCCCCTAGCATGGGCATAATGTTGACTTTTAGTTCGGACGATTAATTGGGCATTGACCGATGACCGTGACGTAGTTCGAGACATCACGAGTCCGTGGACAGGTGGTAGGCCCGATTCCGACATCTGAGGAGGAAGTTATGATGTTCGGAAGGTTGGGGGCACTTTCGTAATTTGGTTAAAAAAAAGGGAAAAAATTGACTTTTTGAATGAAAAGGTTTCTACACGTAAATCGAGGACCGCTAGGTAGATCTCGACGTCTCGAGTACAACGACAGGCAGCATGCCTTTATCGGACAACGGATGAGTGAGATATAGGTTGTGATGCCCCGGAAATTCGAAACACGGAAATTTGGAAAATTTGAGGAAAAGGACGATTTTTCCCCTGAAATTGGGCGAACGGTTGAATTTTTATTCGAGTGGTCAAACGGACTTTGACCGATGACTGTGACATAGTTCAGGACGTCACGAGTTCATAGGCAAGCGGCATGCGTCAATCGGAGTCCGAACGAAAAAGTTATGGGTCTAGAACCATGAGGGGCATTTTGATAAATTAGTATGGTAAGGGATGGTAATTTACCATAACAAAGTGATTAGGACGGTTGTCCTAGCTGATTCAGCTTAATTGGATGAGGGTTTATTGCTAGGTGACATGTGTCACTTGATGAGGGAGATTAGTGGCACTTGGGTGTCTTTGTGTCCACTTAATTAACTTAATGAAATCTGTTGTATACTTAGCACTTGGTTAATACTGGACCAAGAGAAAAACAGAGAACAACAAACAAAACCACCCACCTTGTGTATTTGAATTCGTCCAAATTGATTGATCATGAAGAATTGAGATTGAACAGAGAGAAATGAGGGTGGATTGTGCGAGAAAAACCGAAAGAAAACAAAGAGAACTCAAGGGAAACCCATACTGGACATACCCGAAAAACCATGGAAGAACACAAATTTGATTTTGGGTTTGTATACCGTTTCGAGTGAAATAGATTAGTCATTTAGATTTCTGGGAGCTCAACGAGGTGAACCAAATTGATTGGACACGAAATTGGAGGCGAATTGACAGAGAACTGACCCTGTGACGTCCGCGACATTTGGAGGTTGAGTTCGACTACTTGGAGGTATGAAACATTGAAATTGATTCCATATTTATGCTTATAATGGACCTAGGATGCTTCCTGTATGACTAATTGAACGATACGGGTTGATTTTGGGTAGAACCCGATTAGGGACCCGTCGGGTTTTGATGTTGAGTCGTGAGTCTCAGGACATGGTTTCATTAAATTGAGGTTACAGATCCACATGAGACGTGGAATAGATGGTAATGAGTGAAATAATTGGAGAAATTGAGTTTGAATTGGCTAGGGATGAGTAGGGTTGGCACGCGGGTCGTAGGATCCGTTTACCAGGTAAACGGGCGACAGGGACGACTGTGCAGGTTACTGTAGCAAGGCGCGTGAACTCACGCGCAGCCGCTTGCGGCGACGCGTGAGGGCGCGTGGTGGATTTTCTGAGGAAGGTTTCAACAGGTGTTTTACTCTATGTAATGTAACGGACATTTTAAAATTGGTTTCGAGTCAATCGGACACCGTTTCGATATTGTTTCGAGGGTCCGAAGATTTACGTTACGTATTTAATTAATATTAAATTCCCAGAAAATTATGAGAAAATTATATGATGTAAATTGACTTGTTAGTAACCCATATAATGATTTTGAACAGGATTCGAGATTCCTGACAAGTGTCCAAAATTACGGAAACGCGTGCAGCTCGGGAAGCGAGCGGGTTGGACGGTGTGTGAGTGGACGTTTGTTTTATAAACCATGATGCATGCATAGTTAAATGTTTTCCATGATTGATTGCATAATTTGACTTGCAATGATGTCCTGATGATGTGGCATGATTATGTGTGATTTAATGAATATTTTAATCGGTTTTGCGGGCACGTTTTTCGAGGAAATGTGCAAATGGTATTTTGGGCTAGGCCCGGAGTAAAAAAGGTTTCAAAAGGATGTTTTGACGTATTTGGTGAGTCAATGATGGTTTCTGGAATATTTTATGGTTTCAATGTGATTTCACGGATTTACGTATAATTAGTATTTGAGCTCAAAACTCTGTCGGGAATGCTTATGACTTGATTTAAGGTCATGGATATGATTGATATGTGTTGTGATATGGATTATGATTGTGATTGTGGATACTGGATACTGGATCATGCTGGATGATGCGAGTACAGTGCCTAGACGTGACTCGGACGTTGCGAGAGTGCAGTTCCCGGGTATGAGACGTCTAGAGGATGCGTGTGCAGTTCCCAGACATGATGGATATGACTCGGATGTTGCGTGAGTGCAATTCCCGAGGGGCTCAGATGTTGCGTGAGTGCAGTTCCCGAGGTTGGCCTACGCGTAGTGCCGGTGTGACAGTGTAATGGTTTGTGCACTTGTGAACAGTGCGGATTGATTGATTGAGTAATTGATTGTTGACTTTGTGCATAGTACTGTTTGATGTTTATTGTGATTACGTACTGGTAGTAAGTACGAGTGCTGGTATGTGTGGCCAGGTGACTATGTTATCATGTGTTTGGCCTGAGAGCCGGGATGTTGACTTGTTATGTTGTTTGGCTGGAAAGCCGATGATTGTCATTCATATGTTTTTCCCTATGCATGCATGGTTTGATAAACTGGAGGGTAAATGATGTGTTTCAAACGTATTTCAAATGATATTATTTTTTTCCACTCACACCTTTTCTGTTTTGATGACCCTCCAGGCCGTGGCACAACGTTCGGGGCTGATCTCGAGGCGGAGGCATGAGTGGAAATTAGCGCAGTTATCCCTTGTCTGATAGGTGCTGAAGAATAGTTTCGGGACTTCAGTTGACTTGTCAGACGGGAGCAGGACCGGACACGGTTATTGAAGTCCAGTTGGGACGGGTCCTGTCATAGGTCTAGAAAGCAAAGGGTAAAATCGTAATTTGGACTCACAGGGGTATTTTGGTCATTTTACACCTTGGGAAGTGTGCCAATCAGATGAGGACAGGTGTACAGGGTTTAATTGGATATTTTGGGATGGGACCACCAGGTGTTTGACACCTGGCTGGATTCCAGTGGGTTCTAGCCCACACGGTGCAATTGTTTAAAGGGGACTATTTTGTAATCATTCATTTGGGAGAAACAGAGACTGAGTACAGGGGGGAAAATCGATCGGGTTGCAGGGTGAGTGAACCTTTGGGAGAGTGTGTGTGTGTGATCAGAGGAAACTGAGAGTGAAGGGAGTGTTTTGGGAGCTTCAGGAGGGTCGAGTGAGTGTGTGAGGTGAGTAGAAAACCAGAAAAACAGAGAGGGAGTCTTGGTGGTGGTGCAGCGTTAATTGATCAATCGTGATTTTTGGTGGTGTTCCAAGGACGGAGGAGGACCAGAGGAGAGGTTTGGGGACCCTGAGACCCACGGCGGAGCTAACGGCGGTGAGCAGACGGCAAGGTATAGTTTGGTCCCCTGTTTTTCCGTTTTCGTTTAAATCAAAAGTCGTGGACTTTGGACGCTTGTTGACTCGATTTCTTGGTCCTAACAGTCTTAGGGGGTGTCTCTTGAGCTTAGGGAATCGAACTCGAAGCTGGAAGAACGGCGGGTGGCCGGAATCGGAAAGCTGGTTTTTTCTGGGTTCTGGTTCGAGCTTTGGGAGGTGAGTATTGGGCTGTAATGTTGTGTTTTAAGTAGTGCAATAGGTTGTTAGGGGTAGGACGAAGCTAATGGGATCAAAAGGATTGAAAACGAACTGGATTTGAGGGGAAAACCGGTCACGCCGGTTCGGTTCGAATGGACCGGTCTGAACTGGCTAAGCAGAAGTTGAAGACGATGAACAGTGTAGGCGCGTGAGGCCCACGTGCAACCCCTTTAGACGGCACGTGGGGACTGTTCTGGGGAAACTTCCAACACGATTTTCATTCTAATCGTTGTAACGAACCTTTTGGGACAAGTTTCGAGACGATCGGACATCGTCTCGGGTTAGTTTCGGGTGTTCGAAGGTTTAGGATTTCGTTTAAGTATGTTTAACATCCCAGAAAATTTGGGGAAAATAGGATAAACTTAATTGAAGTGTTAATGACCCGTTTTGGTGACTCTGGACAGGTCGGGAAATCCCTGAGGTAACCGAGGAACGTACGGGACGCGAGTGACGTGCCCGGGAACTGTGAGTGGACTCTTTCTTTCTAATCGAGCATGCATAAATATTTTTATCTACTTGTTTTATGGTGTTTCTATAATGATTATCATACGATTTGTAGTGTTGTTTTCATATACTTAGTTATGCATGCATATTTTTAAAACGGAGGGAAAAATCCTGGTTTGTTTATTAAACTATTTTTGAAACTTTTATTTCTTTTTAGTCCACTCACACTTTTATGGTTTTAAATTAGCCTCCAGGTCGTGGTGCAAGCGTCAGGGTTAACGTCGAGGTAGAGGCAGAGGCATAGAGTTTTCTGTTGCGTGTTTAGTTAGCTCACAGTACGACTTTTGTTCTATCATGTACTGTTACTATGCTCTGTATTACTGTTGACTCGTTGTATTATAACTTCTCCCTGGTCTGACAATGTATGCTTGTGGTTGCTTTGAGGTTATTTTAGTACTTTGAGTGTGATTGTGAGACGGAGCAGGGTTCGTCCCGATTATCGAGGTGATAATCGGGGTGGGTCTTGTCAATTGGTATCAGAGCATAGGTTTACGGTTTGGGTCTATTACGAGGTTGTGTTTAGGTCGTTATACTGACTCTATGCCTCTTTCAGCGTACGATCGACCATGCCTCCGAGACGTGAGCCCCCTCCACGACCTGCAGAAGACGTTACGAGATATGCGGAGAGTGATACGATTAAGCGAGCCCAGTGTCTAAAGGCTACGACGTTTAGTGGTGGGGCAGACCGCGAGGAAGCCCACAAGTGGATTACCCGACTTGAGCGGATCTTCGCGGTGATGCGATGCCCTCCGGAGGATCGAGTGTTGTTAGTTACCTTCTTGCTGGACGGTGCAGCATATGAGTGGTGGTATACGCTTGAGTTGTCAGGATGGGACTCTTACACCGTGACTTGGGAGACATTCCGGGAGCGGTTCTTGGATCAGTACTATCCCCGATCAGTACTATCCCCGCTCATTCCGAGATGCCAAGGAGGCAGAGTTTCTTCAGCTTAAACAGGGGAGCATGACAGTAGCTGAGTACGAGCAGAGGTTCCAGATGTTGTCCCGTTTTGCTCCTACTTTTGTGGCAATAGAAGCTGAGAAGTGTCGTCAGTTTGAGTTGGGCCTGCGAGGAGAGATTCGAGCCATTGTGACGGCTGGCTCATTTGCTACACTCAGAGAGCTATCAGATGCTGTGGTGAGGGTAGAGGCCAGTTTGCCTGCACGACCACAGTTCTCGGGTGGTATGCGACGCCGGGAGCATTCTTTTTCTGGAGCATCGAGTCAGAGAACCCCGAAGAGGGGTAATTACAGTGGTATTTCATCGGCAGGTGGTGCCCAGTTTGGTAGACCAGGCAGTTTTTCAGGGTTCTGGATTCCGAGGAGCTAGAGCACAACCGACGCCGCAGGCGAGTGCGACGTCTGTTGCTTCTACTCGGAGGCAGAGTGGTGGACCCAGTCGGGATGTTTACTATTACTGTGGAGTGCGAGGTCACTTCCGGTGTGAGTGTCCATCGTTACCCCAGGAGGGTGGTGTAGGCCGAGGTGCGGCGGAGCCGGTACGGAGTACGGCATCAGCTTCAGGGGCGGCAGGCCCTAGAGGTGGTGGTGGTGCTACGAGTAGTTCGAGGGGACGCGGTCGATCATCAGGACCCCAGGCCCGAGTTTTTGCTATGACACAGCAGGAGGCTCGATCAGCACTTGGAGTGGTGACAGGTACGCTTACCATACTTGGCCATGCTGTACATGCTTTGATTGATCCCGGGGCTACCAATTATTTTATATCCCGGAGTTGTGGTTTGGTTGCGGAGAGAGAGGTGTCTGCTTTGGATTGCGATTTGGGTATGAGTATGCCTACTGGTGAGGTGTATGTGGTGAATCAGGTCCTGAGAGAGTGTCCAATGTTGGTAGGCGAGGTTGAGTTAGCGGCGGATTTGTTACTTTTGGATTTATAGGATATTGACGTTATTCTGGGGATGGACTAGTTAACTATGCACCATGCTTCTATCGAGTGTTTCGATAGAAGGGTGACCTTTCGGAGTCCAGGGTTACCAGAGACCACGTTCTAGGGTGATCAGCATGCACTGCCTACCGGTGTGATTTCGGCTCTGGAAGCGAGCAAGTTGTTGAGAAAGGGATTCCAGGGTTACTTGGCTTACGTGGTGGACACACGTGCTACGCCATTGAGGGTGGAGGATATTCCGATAGTGCGGGAGTTTCCAAATGTCTTTCCCGAGGAGTTTCCAGGATTGCCACCTCACCGAGACATCGAGTTTACCATCGGCCTTCTTCCAGGTACGCAACCTATCTTTCAGACTCCTTATCGTATGGCGCCAGCTGAGTTGAGGGAATTAAAGGCGTAGTTACAAGAGTTGGTCGATATGGGATTTATTCGACCGAGTATATCTCCTTGGGGAGCTCCAATGCTGTTTGTCAGGAAAAAGGACGGAGGTTTGAGATTGTGTATTGATTATAGGCAATTGAACAGGGTAACCATCAGGAACAAGTATCCCCTACCCCGGAATGATGACTTGTTTGATCAGCTGAAGGGAGCACGGTACTTTTCGAAGATTGATCTTCGATCCGGATATCACCAGCTACGGGTTAGAGAGGAGGACATACCCAAGACAGCTTTTTGGACCAGGTACGTCCATTACGACTTTGTATGCCATTTGGACTAACTAACGCTCCAGCAGCGTTTATGGACCTGATGAACCGAGTGTTTCGGTCATACCTGGATCGTTTCGTGATTGTGTTCATCGATGATATCTTGGTGTATTCGAAGAGTGCGAAGGCGCACGAGAAGCATTTGAGGATAGTGCTTAATACATTGAGGAAGAACCAACTGTATGCGAAGTTGAGCAAATGTCATTTCTGGTTTAACAGTGTTGGTTTTTTGGGTCATGTGATTTCAGCCGAGGGTATTAGCATGGATCCTCAGAAGGTAGAGGCAGTAACGAACTGGGAGCAGCCCAAGACTGTGACCGAGGTCGGGAGCTTCTTAGGGTTAGCTAGTTATTACCAGCATTTCATTGAGGGGTTTACCATTCTTGCTGCTCCGCTGACACGACTGACTAGGAATGGAGTCCGATTTGTCTGGGACGAGAGTTGTGAATAGAGTTTTCAGAAGCTGAAAAAGCGGTTGACATCTGCTCCTGTGTTAGCCCTTCCAGATGATAGTGGGGAGTTCGAGGTATACAGTGATGCTTCTTTGTAGGGTTTGGGATGTGTGTTGATACAGCATGGGAAGGTGATTCCTTTCGCTTCCCGACAGTTGAAACCTCATGAGATGAATTACCCCACTCATGATTTGGAGCTTGCAGCGGTGGTTCATGCGTTGAAAATTTGGCAACATTACTTGTATGGTGATAGGTGCAGGATCTTCACGGACCACCAGAGTTTGAAGTATCTCTTTACCCAGAAGGAGATGAATCTGAAACAACGCCGATGGTTAGAGTTGATTAAGGATTACGATTGCATCATCGAGTATCACCCGGGGAGGGCTAATGTGGTAGCTGATGCCCTGAGTAGGAAGTCAGCTAGCTCTTTGTCGCATTTGAGGATGGTTCGATTGCCCTTGTTGGTTGAACTCCGTAGGATTGGAGTGGATTTGACTACTGATAGTCAGGGAGCGCTACTAGCGAGTTTCCATGTACGGTCTGTCTTGGTTGATCAGATTATTGATGCTCAGTTTCAGGACCCCGTTTTGGGCATCATTCGGATTGAGGTTGAGGCTGGGGAGAGACAGGATTTTGGGATTCGTAAGGATAGAGCCTTGGTAAAAGAAGGACGGTTGTGTGTACTATAGGATGAAGCACTGAAGAAGACGATCCTTGATGAGGCTTACAGTTCAGCCTATGTGATGCATCCTGGAGGGACCAAGATGTATCATACGCGTCGGGAGCATTACTGGTGGTCAGGTATGAAGCGTGAAATTTCTGAGTATGTTAGTAGATGTTTGATTTGTCAACAGGTGAAATTCGAACGACAGAGACCCTATGTAGCAATGCAACCCTTGCCGATCCCAGAGTGGAAATGGGATCATCTGACGATGAATTTCGTGTTTAAGCTTCCCAGGACGCCTAAGGGACATAATGGCGTATGGGTAATTGTGGATAGGCTCACGAAGTCAGCTCATTTCTTGCCGATGTGAGAGAACTTCAGGATAACGTAGTTTGCGCAGTTGTTTATCGATGAGATTATTCGGTTGCACGGTACTCCAGAATCGATAGTTTCCGACAGGGATCTGAGGTTTACTTCCCGATTTTGGCAGAGTCTGCAAGAAGCTTTTGGGACGAAGCTACATTTCAGCACTGCTTTTCATCCTCAGACCGACGGACAGTCAGAGCGGACCATCCAGATTTTGGAGGACATGATGCGAGCCTGTGTTTTACAGTTTTAGGGTACTTGGGAGTCGCATCTGGCATTGATGGAGTTTGCTTATAACAACAGTTACCAGGCGAGTATTGGGATGGCTCCTTATAAAGCCTTGTATGGACGGCAGTGTAGAACCTCGTTGTGTTGGACCGAGGTTGGTGAAAGGAGATTGACGACTTCAAAGTTGGTAGACCTTACACAGGAAAAAGGTTGCACTGATCAGAGATAGACTTAAAGCAGCTCAGGACCGACAGAAGAGCTACGCCGACCGTAGGATCAGAGATATGGAGTTTGAGGTGGGAGATTGGGTTTTCTTGAAGCTATCTCCTTGGAAGGGTATTGTACGGTTTGGCACACGAGGGAAGTTAAGTCCCCGCTATAACAACCCGTACCTTCGGGAAGGGTATAAATGTAATTTTGTAAAAGAATTGTAGAAAAGGACGAATTTGCCCTTGTGCATAGTGTGTCAAAAGTTGACTTTTTGATTTATAGGTTGGATGAGTGTTGACCATTGACCGTGACGTAGTTTAGGACGTCACGAGTCCGTAGACAGGTGGCAGGTCCAATTTGGACAATCGGAGAAAAAGTTATGACGTTCGGAAGATTGAGGACGTTACCGTAATTTTGATTAATTAAGGGAAAATGTTGACTTTTTAGTGGACTTGTGATTTTCACGTAGACCGAGGACCGTTAGATAGGTCTCGATTTCCTGAACGACAGGCGGCACGCTGTCATCGGACGTCGGACGAAATAGTTACGGGTCTGGAAAGTTGGAGGGTAAAATGGTAATTTCTAAACCTAGGGGCATTTTGGTCTTTTCTCCTTCAGATCAAATTAGATCAAGACAAGTGGCTTGAGTGGATTAGGATATTTGTTCTCTATCCATAGGAAATTGGACACGTGGGGTCTGCTGAATGGTTCTAGGAAGGCCTAAAATACACACGGTCATAAATTGTTCAAAGCTTAACCGTGCAATTGGGGATTGAACACAGAAAATAGAGGGGAAGAAGGTGAGAGTGATTGATTGATTCAGTGTGTGGGTGAGAGGTTTCTGAATTTTGAGAGTGACAAGGAGAAGGGAGGAAGGTCATGACTGGGTTTTGGGAGTGAGATCGTGTACGGAGACATGGTGGCCGGAGGATCGATTCTCTGAGAAAACAGAGAGACGGTGAGACAGAGGCGGTGGTTGTGCCGTGTTTTGGTTCCATCCAAGCCAATAGCAAGCTAAGACGACTGCAGGGGACTCAGTGAGCAACGTAGCACACGGCGGTGCATACGGCGGAGGAAGAATCGAAGGTATGGTTCGAATCCCCTGTTTTTCCCATTTTCTTCATTTCGAAAGTCGTGGATATTGGGCTAGAGTCGAGAGTTTTGGAGGATAGGGTGAGACTCCTGAAGGTCCCAGGAGTCGTCTGAGTGTGGTGCCGTGACGGGGGAGGACCTGGGTGGTCGGCGGCCAAAACAGGTCTCACGGGCAGTGTTTTCGAGGACGAAGCCGAGGGGTTTTAGGCCGTGACTTCTGGATTTTAGGACTGGGTTTGGTTGTAGGGGACTGGACGAAGCTACTGGAATTGAAATGGGGAAGAATGATGGAGGAACGGAGGAGAACCGGTCACGCTGGTTCAATACAGTTGAATCGGGTGACTCGAGGTTGAAGATGCGCTGTAGCAGGCGCGTGAGGCCCACGCGCAGCCACTTTGGTCGGCGCATGGGGGCGTGTGGGGAGGAGTTTGAGAAATTGTCCAACATGGTTTTGGTTCTAAATGTCATAAGGAATCTATTGGTGCAATTTTCGGGTTAATCGGTCGATGTTACGGGATAGTTCGAGGATTCGGACGGTTTAGGGTTTAAGTTTAAATTACGTATAAATTTCCAGAAATTTGGGGAAATTAGGGTTAGCGTATTTGACGAAATTGTGACCCTATTTGGTGCTTATTGACAGGACGGGAGACCCCTGAGACGGTCGAGGAGCGCATGGAGCGCGATTGACACTTTCGGATTCGTGAGTGGACTCTTTCTTTACTTACGAGCATGCCTAGCTGCTTTTATCTATGTTTTATGATTTTAAGTATGTTTTAATGCTTGTTAATGATGATTATATGTGATTGATATGTTTGCAAGTTTTTCGAGACATTTTCGGGTTTTTGCACGTTTTTCGAGAAAACGGGATTTCTGATTTTTGATGCTATACTTTGGGATTTTAAATTATAATTTCTTTCTGATGGGTATAAATGGATTATGAAATATGACTTTTGGTAATCGCGATTTTCGATTTAAAAAGTTGAATTCGGGATTTGGGTTCCGAATGACGGTTCTGAACGCCGGAAGGGCTTCGAACCAGGGATTTCGAATTTGAGTTTGGATATGGATTTAGAAATGGTTTTAAATTGGTTTGGATTGGATTTGTTGGATCTGGATATTGGGTTTAAAGACCCGGATTCTGATTGACGGGGGACGGGCCCGGATTGAGTTTCAAGACTCGGGAGTTTAAAGACTCGGATATTTACGATATTGCCCCCGTAGGCCTATTGAGTTTAAAGACTCGGGAGTTTAAAGACTCGGATTACATTTCAGGCCTGGTTGAGTTTCAAGACTCGGATAGACCCAACAAGTTTGATCGGATTTTGATATTTGCGGACTTGGTTTTATGATACGATCTTAGCATACTTATCATACTGTTTTATCTTTTGGTTTTCTGGTACTTAGTTAGGCATGCATATTTGAAAATGGAGGGAAAAACTTGATTTTTTTCTCTAAACTATTTTATTCTTAAATCGTGTTTTAAACCTTTTATTTCTTTTAGTCCACTCACACTTTTGTTTTTAACTTACCCTCCAGGTCGTGGTGATAGCGCTGGGGTGAACGTTGAGGCAGGAACCGAGGCATAGAGCTTACAACGTTCTTCCATGGCGAGATTATCCTAGTAGGGTTTTGTGCTTGTTTTGTATAAACTATGTTCTGAATTATAGTTGTATTATATTCTCCCTTGTCTGACGGGGTGATATTTGGGACGGGTCCTGACACCCGCTACATTGGACCCTATGAGATTTTGGAGAGGATTGACCCTGTTTCTTATCGGTTGGCCTTACCATCAGACTTGGCTAAGGTACATAATTTTTTTCACGTGTCGATGCTTCAGAAGTACATTCGGGATGATTCTCACATTTTGGAAGCACAACCTGTCGAACTTAGAGAGGATTTAAGTTTTGAGGAGCAGTGTGGCTAATCAGTGGATTTAGGTTTTGAGGATTTAAGTTTTGAGGATTTAAGTTTTGAGGATTTAAGTTTTGTGATTAGTGACGGATTAGTGAGGCTAATCAGTGGTTACTTGGTTACTGTGGGACTTTGGGCGTAAAATGACGATTTTCCCCATAGTTTGGGCAAAATGTTGACTTTGAGTTCGGTGCGGTCAATTGGACATTGACCGATGACCTTGACGTAGTTCGGGACGCCACGAGTCCGTAGACAGGTGGCACGCCCGATTCCGACATCCGAGGAGGAAGTTATGATGTTCGGAAGGTTTGGGGCATTACCGTAATTTGGGTAAACGAAGGGGGAAAAGTTGACTTTTCGTACGATAGGATTTTTACACGTAGACCGAGGACCATTAGGTATATCTCGTCGTCCTGTGTACAACGACAGGCGGCATGCTTTTATAGGACATTGGATGGGCGGGATACAGGTCTAGAACGGCGAAGGGCAAAATGGGCATTTTGGTCTTTTTGGTGCATTGGGAAGTGTGCAATTCTGATAAGGACAAGTGTACAGTTGCAATTGGATATTTTTGAGAGGGACCATGGGATTGTGGACACGTGGTGGTGGTCTAGTGGCTTCTACACAATTGCACGGTGTGTTTTAATATGGCCGTGTGTGATTGTGTAGTCGTGCACGAGGGAGAAAAACAGAGACTGAGTGTTGGGAGGAAATCGATCGACGGCTGGGTGTGTGAGGCTTTGTGAACTGGTGAGTGTGATCAGAGGGAGGCTGAGAGTGCAAGGACTGGGTTGAGAGGATTGAGAATTGAGTGGTTGTGTGTGAGGAGGGTGTAAGTTCTTAGGGGAAGACAGAGAGGGAATTTGGTGATGGTGCTGCCGCGCTTGAGCAATTATGGTGGCTGGTGGTGTTCAAAGGACGGAGGAAGACTTGGGGAGTCGAGTAGGTTTGGGGACGATCAGACGTTGTTTCGGGTTAGTACTACGAGGTTGAAGGTTTAGGGTCCCGGTTAGTTACATTCGAAGTTCGGGAAAATTGTGGAAAAATATGAGAACCTTAGTGGATGTGCTAGTGACGTATTTTGGTGACTTGTGACAGGATCGGGAATCCCGGAGGCGGACGAGGAACGTACAGGACGTTCGGGACACGAGTGACGTGCCCGGTAACTGTGAGTGGACTTCTTCCTTAAATTGAGCATGCATAACTGCTTTTAATTACTTGATTTATGGTTTTATATGTGATTTCATGATTATTTGAATATGCTATAACTGTTTTACATTATTGCACGTTTTTCGAGAAAGTCCGATTTTTAGCACGTTTTACGAGAAATGCTTGATTTCTGATTAGGATGCTATGATTTTGGGATTTCAAACGATAAATGGTTTTCAATGATTATAATAGATTTTGAGACATGATTTGGTAATCAAGGTTTTCGGTTTTAGAATCGGATTTCGAAAAGCGAGATTTGGTTTTAAAGTTGAAAAATGGATGTCCGGATTTGGGTTCGGAAGGGCTTCGGACCAGTGGTTTCAGATTCGGGTTTGGATATGGATTTAGAAAAGGTTTTCAAACGGTTTTAGATTGGATTTGCTGGATCTGCTTATTGGGTTTAAAGACCCGGATACTGTTTGACGGGGGACGGGCCCAGATTGGGTTTAAAGACCCGGATTGAGTTTAAAGACTCGGGAGTTTAAAGACTTGGATATATTGATATTTCCCCCGTAGGCCTGTTGAGTTTAAAGACTCGGGAGTTTAAAGACTCGGATTACATTAAGGCCTGGATTGAGTTTAAAGACTCGGGAATTTAAAGACTCGGATAGATCCAGCAGGTTTGATCGGATGATGACATTGGTATTTTATGTTTTTATGATACTGTTTCAATGATGATTACTATGTGATTTATACATGTTTTTCAGTTATTGGGTTATGCATGCTTGTTTTCAAAACGGAGGGCAAGCCATGGTTTGTTTAGTAAATTGTTTTTGAAACTTTTATTTCTTTTTAGTCTACTCACACTTTTCTGATTTTTAATTGCCCTCCAGGTCGTGGTGCTAGCGCTGAGGCTGACGTTGAGGCAGAGTCAGAGGCATAGAGTTATCCCAGAGTTTTACCGGAGTTTTCGTTACTGTTGTGCGTGTAGTCAACTTTCATAGGATTTCTGTTTTCCTTGTTTTGGACTATGCTCTGTATAGCTGTTGACTCTTTGGATTTTAAATTCTCCCTGGTATGGCAATGTAATTTATGGGTTTTGTGAGGTCGTTTAGGTCTTTTTGTGTTGGGTTGTCAGACGGGAGCAGGGTTCACCTCGGTTATCGGGGTGATAATCGGGGTGGGTCCTATCACTAAGTGTGGGGGTATTTAATAGGTCGTTAAATAAATATTATTTTATACCCTTTATACTTGACTTTTAATATTAAAATAATAAACAATTAGACAAATTAATTTATTTTGTGATATTTTTGTAGAAATAAATAAAGCTTGGAATTTGGAGCATTTTTGTGAAAAAATCTTCCCGATCGGAATTATAACGAAGAAATTATGGACGAAATATGAGAAGCCACCGAAAATCGCAAGAAAATTCGGTGGGAAGCTGCTGAAATCTAGAAGCCCAAGCCAAAAATCAGCATCTTTCCCCAAAATTAGCATCTTTTCCCCAAAATCCACCCAATCTCATCATTTCCATCATTTCTTCATGTATTATTTTATTGTTATTTTTATATTTTAATTTTGTACTTTTATTTAAATAATTGTGGCACTCCCTCTATAAATAGGGAGGCCATTTCATGTATTTGAGGAGGCCCCCCATTAGTTCCATATCTCCATTTCTTCCATTTTTCTTAGTTTTTAGTTTTTGGTTTAGTTCTTTTGTTTCTATCTTTTGAGAGACATTTTTGGGGACCATTTTAACTTCTTGTAGATTTTCTTATTAATTAGATTTCTTTTAATTCTTGTTCTTAATTTATGTTACTTTTATTTTTCTTAATTTCATTTCTTTTTTACTTTGTTCTTGTGATATTTCTTTGAGATCTCTTAAACACATTTTTATACTTTCCTTAACAAATACCTAGGCCAAGTAATTCTAAGGCAGTTAAGATCGAATTTCTCGTATTTCTTCTTCCATCTTCACAAGTTTCATACCGTTGTTCGGTGATTCTTGTGAAAATCCATACTTTTCTACTTAAATTCTTGTCATTGTTATTGGTATTACTTATGATTCAATATATGTGTTGGTATTTTCTTTCTAACATTTGTAAGTAAGAATGCAATCTCCATGTGTTTTACTTTTTAATTTTTTTTTACTTCATATGTTTTAGTGCTTAAATTTCAATTCGAAGCTAAATGTTGATCCGCTGTTCGGGGCATTTAGAATAGAGTTGAAGAGATTTAATATTTGATCGCTGTTTGGCGCATTAAATCATTAACTTAAGGTGAATCATATTGTAAGTAATAATCCGCTGTTCGGTGCATTTATAATATGAAAAAAGTATGCATGTATTTAAGATGATTAAGGTAGGATTTCGTGATTGGTTCAATATGAGCATGATGTTAGAGTATTGGTAAAAATATGTGTTTAAAGAAAGTTCACTAGTACAAAGGTTAAAGTAGAAGTAGAATTAAGTATTTAATTATTTTTATTTGTTTTCTTTATTTTATATTTACAACCCTTTTCAAACCCCCCTTTTTAATTCTTTATTCTTTATTCTTTTATTCTTTTATTCTTTTATTCTTTTATTTTATTCTTTATTCTTTAATTCTTTATTCTTGATTCTTTATTCTTTTATCACTTTATTCTTTAATTAATTAATTCTTTAATTATTTAATTCTTTGATTCTTTAATTCTTTAATTCATTAATTTATTCATTATTCTTTCCCACTAACATATTATTAATGTTCCCTAATTTCCCTGGTTAAGAACGATCCCTATTTACCAATACTACATCTTCACAAAAAGGGTTTAAATTGCATAACACTCAAATTACGTGTTTAATTTAATGCGTAGTTTGGGCGTTGTCACCAGCTAGTCAGAGGACTAGGGGCAAATTGACCAGCAAAATCCACAAAAAAAGGTAATTCCTCCTAATAGGGTTAGTTAGATGATTAGATTTTCAAAGCTACAATCCAGGAGGGAAAATGGTACATGGCAGGAAAAAATAGAAAACCAACCAAAGAGTTATGAAGAACTGCGAAGAAAAGGATCCAAAAATAGTACGGGGCATACCTTCGTACAAAGAAAGGCTTGAGGACAAGGCCTCCCAGAAAATGAAAAGGAGACACGCACGCTAGCACTATCTCAAAAATTTCTTCTACAGTTTGGAGAAAGCTCGTATTCTAAAACTTCTCCCAAGAAGACTTGGAGAGCAAGTAAACTAAGAATAAAAAGGATATGATAGAAGAATCAACTAAAGATGATGATTAGCACAACTATGGTCAAGGCATGACCAAAAAGGAAGTAAAAGAATTTGAAAAAGACCTGTTGGAAGTCATAGGATTGGCTGCTTTGTATGACAAGAAATAAAAATCTTGAGCTGAGGTTGATACAGTGGTAGTCCTACAAGAGCATCTATCAGCTGTATATCACCAAGTTAACCAGATGATCAATGATGTTTCCATTTATGAACATTCTCAAGTAACAAACGAAAACCTATGGATAAGGATCTTGATGTCATCCCGAAAGCGATCCCATGTTAAGGAAAGTCACTATTTACTATCCCGACTAAGAGATTGACATACCATTTATGACATATTTTCATTACGGTTCATTGAGAAGGTATCCCTGTCAGGACCCGTCCTAAATATCCCCTCGATACCCGGGGACGAACCCTGCTCCCGTCTGACAATCACACTTAAAGTACCAAAATAACCTCAATACAACCATAAGCATAACTATTAGACAAGGGAGTAACTAAAATACAACCGTAAGTCAGAGCATAGGTTATACAAAACAGGCACAAAATCCTACTAGGCCTAATCTCGCAACGGAAGGACGTCGTAAGCTCTATGCCTCAGATCCTGCCTCAACGTTTACCCCAGCGCTATCACCACGACCTGGAGGGAAAATTTAAAACAAAAGGGTGAGTGGACTAAAAGAAATAAAAGTTTTCAAAAACCGTTTAACATCAAACTAGGGTTAAGAAAACCAGAAGATTTTTCCCTCCGTTTTAAAAAAACATGCATGCCTAACGAAGTATCAGAAAACCACGTCACAAAACAGTATCATCAATATGCTAAGATCGTATCATAAAACCAAATCCACAAATATCAAAGTCCGATCAAACCTGCTGGGTCTATCCGAGTCTTTAAACTCAAACCAGGCCTCAAATGTAATCCTAGTCTTTAAACTCCCGAGTCTTTAAACTCAATAGGCCTACGGGGGTAATATCGTACATATCCGAGTCTTTAAACTCCCGAGTCTTTAAACTCAATCCGGGCCCATCTCCCGTCAATCAGAATCCGGGTCTTTAAACCCAATATCCAGATCCAGCAAATTGAATCCAAAACCATTTGAAAACCATTTCTAAATCCATATCCAAACCCGAATCCGAAATCATCGGTCCGAAGCCCTTCCGGCGTTCAGAACCGTCATTCCGAACCCAAATCCGGAATTCCACGAAATCCAATTTGAAACAAAAAAAAAGGTTGCCAAAATCATGTCTTATAACCATCAAAACACAATTATAATTTGAAATCCCAAAGTATAGCATCAAAATCAGAAATCTAGCTTTTCTCGAAAAACGTGCAAAAGCCCGAAAATGTCTCGAAAAAACGTGCAAGCATAGAAATCACATCTAGTCATCATTAACAAGCATAAAAAAATACTTTAAACCATAAAACAGAAATAAAACAGTTAGGCATGCTCGTAAGAAAAGAAAGAGTCCACTCACGAATCAGAAAGTGTCACTCGCGCTCCGTGCGCTCCTCGACCGTCTCAGTCGTCTCCCGTCCTGTCAATAGGCACCAAATAGGGTCACAATTACATCAATTATGCTAACCCTAATTTCCCCTAATTTTCGGGAATATATTCGTAATTTAAACTTAGACCCTAAACCGTCCGGATTCCCAAACTATCCCGTCACATCGTCCGATTAACCCGAAAATTACACCAATGGATTCCTTAGAACATTTAGAACCAAAACCATGTTGGAAGTTTGGCCGGAATCCTCCCCACGCACCCCCACGCGCCGCCCAAAGTGGCTGCGCGTGGGCCTCACGCGCCTGCTACAGTGCTTCTTCAACCTCGAGTCACCAGTTGAATCGGCGTGACCGGTTCTCTTCCATTCCTCCACCAATTTCCACCATTTCAATCCTGTTAGCTGCGTCTAGTTCCCAGCAATCTATTCCCATCCTAAAACCTAGTAATCGAAGCCCAAAACCCATCGTCTTCAACCTGGAACAAAACTGCCCGTAAGCCCTGTTTTGGCCTCCGGCCACCCAGACCTTCCCCCGTCACGGCGACCATCCTAGACGACTCCTAGGACCTCCCTGAAGCTCACATCACTCACCAATCTCCTCGACTCTAGCCCTAGGTCCACGAATTTTGAAAATAATAAAAACGGGAAAACAGGGGATTCGGGTTATACCGTCGATTCCTCCTCCGCCGTCTGCACCGCCGCTTGCCACGGTGCTCGTTGAGTCCCCTGCAGTCGTCTAAGCCTGCTATTGGCTGGGTTTGCACCACAACACGACAGAACCACCACCACAGTCCCACGGCTCCTCTGTTTCTTTGAAATCTCAGCCTTCCACCGCCGTGTCTCCGTGCACGATTTCTCCCCCAACTTCCGACCACCAGCTTCCTCTCTTCTTTCTTTCACTCTCACAACTCACTAAATTCTCACACACACCCTGAATCGATCACCCACTCTCAATTTCTTCCTCTCTGTTTCTGTTGCTCAACCCAAAATACACGGTTTGAACGAGAACAATATGTGGCCGTGTGTAGTTTAGGCTGTCCTAGAATCCTCAAGGGAAAAGACCAAATTGCCCCTAGTGTTAATAATTTACCGTTTTACCTTCGAACTTTCCAGACCCGTAACTATTCCGTCCGACGTCCGATGACAGCGTGCCGCCTGTCGTTGTACTCAGGACGTCGAGACCTATCTAACGGTCCTCAGTCTACGTGAAAATCACAAGTCCACTAAAAAGTCAACATTTTTCTCGATTAGTCCAAATTACGGTAATGCCCTCAATCTTTTGAACATCATAACTTTTTCTCCGATTGTCCAAATCGGACCTGCCACCTGTCTACGGACTCGTGACGTCCTAAACTATGTCACAGTCAATGGTCAACACTCATCCAACCTATAAATCAAAAAGTCAACTTTTGACACACTATTCACAAGGGCAAATCGTCCTTATACAAATCCTTTTACAAAATTACATTTATACCCTTCCTGAAGGTACGGGTTGTTACAATCCCGATCCACAAAATAATGATAAATGGAAGGATTTCCATTAACGTTCTATCTGTTAAAATGTTGGAAAGATTGAATATGATATTACGAGACTGCTTTTCGACTGCGACTATAATGTCTAATTTTAGTGGAACTAATACTAAGATTCATGAGGTTCTACCCTTAGAGATCACAGTGGGATCCAAGAAGTTGATGTTAGTGTTCTTTGTTATAATGACCCGTCCCAAAATTTCATGATTATCGAGATTTAATCAAGGATTAATCAAGACTAATCTCGATTAGTCGAGGTGAAATGATGAATTTGCCCCTAAAAGGGAAAAATCTTGACTTTTAACTCGGGAGGGTAATTTCACGTGAACCGAGGTCTATTACGTAGATGAGGGATTACGATCGTGTAGATAGGCAGCACATCAAATTTGGACGTCATACGGAAAAGTTACGGGTCACAAAAGGTTTAATTGGATTTTACGGTAACATGTTTTTCAAGGAAGTTGACTTTGTTTGTAACGACCCGTCCTGAAATTCGGGATTAGATTAGTGATTAATGAAGGATTAGTAAGAATAATCGATGATGAGTTGAGTAATTGCAAACGGACGGTGCAAAATGACCGTTTTGCCCCTAGAATGGGCAAACTGTTGACAATTAGTTTGAGTGGTCAAAAGGACTTTGGCCGATGACTGTGACGTAGTTCAGGACGTCACGAGTTCGTAGACAGGCGGCACGTCTAATTTCGACTTTCGAGGAAGAAGTTATGATGTTCGGAAGGTGAGGAGCATTTTGGTCTTTTCCTCTGCCTTGAGATCTGTGCCCAGAGAAATTGGGACACTTGGCTGCCTAGGGATTTGTGCCCACCAGATTTGGGACACTTGTCCCTTACTAGAAGGTCGTGGAAACCTCCTAACCGCCTTGATTGTTTTTAAACAATTGGGAGAAATTGTGTTGCACGGGTTTGAGAGTGAGGAAAAAGGGGAAAACAGAGAAACCGTGAGAATTTCCCCCTTCAATTTCTTTTGATTTTCACCCTTCACCTATACGTTGTGACTGAAAGATGGAGAATAAGTGGGACGAGTGTGATGGTGCTGCCCTGAGGCCCGTCGTGGACGGTGGCCTTAGAACCGTGGAAAACAGAGAGTTGAGTGTGGTCTTGGAACCAATATCCTCGAATCCTCATCAATTTTCTATGACTCGTGAAGGAAGGATGGAAAGGGAGTCGAGTTGATGATGGTAGTGGCCACGGCGGGGAACGACGACGACGGCAGGTAAGAATTTCCGTAAAAGTCTCTTTTGGGTTCAAAAAATGGAAATATGATTTTTAGTGATTGTTGATCGATATTGATGAAGGAAATATGTTTTGGAAGTTGAAAGGAGCTGATAGAGACCAAAACTATGGCCTATGGTTGTCTGTGAACACAGAGGAGGAAACTGGCCGTATGCTTCATCGATCGGGGAGGTATGATCCAGCCTTGTTTTCCATGTTTTTCTCACATAGATCGGTAGGAAACAACTAGACGAACCTATAGAACTTGGAAGGAGTGAAAATGGATAAAAAAATGAGTGAATTAGGACGTCGAACCGGTCACGCCGGTCCAGTTGGACCGGATTTGCAGAACCGAATCGGACCGGGTTCGACCTAGGTTGAAGATGCACAGTACCTCGGCGCGTGGGCCTCACGTGCAGCGCCTTTGGGAAGCGCGTGGGGGCGCGTGGTACTGTTTCTGGGGAAGTTGTCAACACGTGTTTTAATGTAATCGATGTAACGAACATTTTGGGACTGGTTTCGAGTTGATCGGACATCGTTTCGATATAGTTCGGGATGTCCAAAGGTTTAAGGGCTAGTTTAAAAATAGTTAAAAAGTCGGGAAAGTTGCGGGGATTTAGTAGAAGCATATTGAAGTGGTTAGTGACCTTAGTATGTGATATCAACAGGTTCGGGAAGTCCGCTGATAGTGGATTACCCGGGAACGGCGTATTGCACACGTATCGAGGTGACAATAAGGATGGTCTGTGAGTGGACTTTGTTTTCTAAATTATGATGCATGCATAAATGTTTTATATGTTTTCTATATATGATTTCTATGTTTATGATTGTGATATCTCTGATTTATGATTTGCACGTATTTCGAGGAGTTTTACATATTTACATGTTTTACGAGATTATGGTTTTATGCTATGATTTGATAATGGTTTCGATGACATGATTTTGGGATTTGAATTATGCTTTGATTTCAAAGGTTTATAAATGGATTTGGAAGTGAATTCGGGCGTGAGTCCCATTTCGATAAAATATGATTTCGGTTTTCATTTTTAACGTGATTTCTGGATTTGGATTCGGATTTCAAAATGATGATTTCGGATTCAAATTTGGAAATAGATTTACGAATTTGGATTTGAAATATGAAATGGTTTTAAAATGGTTTTGGGTTTAAAGACCCATTGCTGGATCTGGTTTGGGTTTAAAGACCTGTTGATTGATGTGACGGGGGAGGGCCCTTGATTGATATGTTTTGAGTTTAAAGACTCGTGAGTTTAAAGATCGCTATTGTGATATCCCCTGAGGACTGTTGATTGTATTTTGAGTTTAAAGACTCGTTGATATCCCGGGAAGGCCTGATATATGTTTTGAGTTTAATGACTCGTTGATATGAGATCCTGACAGGACCCGCTCCGATCACCCGGGGACCACAAGGGGACGTGCCCTGCTCCCGTCTGACACCCGAACCAGAATTCCAATTTTAACCTTAAAAACTTAAATGCATAAATGTCCAAATTAAAGTTATACATAAACTAATTCAACAGATGTCAGACAAGGGATACAATCCAAAATTACAACTTTTGAGCACGACTCTAGGAAAATCCTGCGGGTAATCCGACCCAACAGGGGTTCAGGTGCGCAATACGAATCTATGCCTCAGCCTCGGGGTCCTCACCAACCTCAGCAGCACTCCCTAGAGGGGTTACCAAACATGCATGCATCAGTATTTAAAACCATAAATACATAAATTATACCACAAGCATTATATCAAGCCATAAATGTAATGTAATCACAGCTACTGCACTATACACTCCGATCTCGATATCCCAGATGTCCGACGTCCCTGACGTCCAATATGGTCACAGTCCCAAGGCTATGCGTGCCACCCGGGGTCTCAAATCCCGAGTCCAACCTCCGAACCCAGTTCGAGTACGGCATCCCAGATGCCTAGCATCCCAGACGCTCGACGTCCGAGACGTCCAATCATAGCAATCATGCTCTTGAGTCATCATACGGTCCGGCACCTCCGTAGAATGACCTCTTGCAGGCAATGCGCCGTGACCGCTCCGGGGTACCACATCCGGAGGAGACAGTATCACATGATGGATCTATACAGTGCAGTACCTAAGATAATCATCGACATCCACATGCATATATATATATATATATATATAATCCAAAACAGTGTTCAATTTCCACAAAACGGGTCTCAAGCCCAACATCGTAAAACGTGTCATAACCGTAAACCGAGGTAATCAAAATCCATTATTTGATTCACACACACGTATAGATATACAGAAATGAAAACAGTTATGCATGCAAGTGTTAATAAAAACGGGCCCACTCACAGTACGTTCCCGCTGCGAATATTGCGCGTACGAACTTGTTTCCGGGATTATCGTAAGTTTCCTGTCATTTGAAATCACATGCAAGTGTCACTATAGGTCCTTAATATACTCTCAAAAAGTTCGAAATAGAAACCGGCTAGGGGAAGCCGTCCAACACGCTTCCCGAGACAACCGGCCCTAAACTGACCTTTCTAACTATCTCAGATCAACACGGTTATTTCACAGAAAATGTTCAGAATGATGAGAGGATTAAAAGTCATGTTGATCGTGAACTGAGATAATGCTTAACGCGCCCTCACGCACCGCCCAAAGTGGCTGCGCGTGAAAGTCACGCGCCTGCTACAGTGTCGTCTTCCTTACCTGTCTTCCCTGCTGAACGGACCTTCAACCCGTGAATCGACTCGGCTAATTACCCTTCAATTCCTAATCAATTACCTTCTTTTTTTTATCCTAATATCTTCTCTAATCATTCAATTAAAGTTCTAAGTCATTGATTTACTTCGACATGCCTTAAATCGATCCATCCAGACCCGAACAGTCGAACGGGTCAACCTCTGGAACTCACCCAACACGGTTCCATTATCAAATTCACTTAGACAGCAGCTTAAGGAGACCTAAACTAACATTATAACACAACCAATTGAACAAACCATTACCTGGAAGTAGCCGTCCACAGCTATGTGATTTTCCAGAATCTGGAACCTGGGTTCCTGGACAGACAGCGATGGACCCCCTTCAATTCCTTCGTGGTTGAATTCGTAGTGTACCCAGTAGTCTAATACGGCCCTCAGTTTAGCCCAATTCACCCCACAAATTGAAAACCAATTTTTCCCTCCAATTTCCAGAAACGGGTTCCCTCACCGTTCTCCCAATCTCTCAGCTTCCAACTGAATCCAAATGAACTCCTCATCTCAGAGGCACTCTGTTAGTCGATCAAAATGGACGGCAATTCGTGGGAGACCGTCTGCTGCCACTGTGAAACTGTTTCCCGCAACATAGAAACCAAGAAATTGAAAAATGTTTCCCGTGCCTGTCCATGGCTTCAGTCCCATCCTCCATTGTCTCGGAATACATAGTTTAATCCCCACTGAGACATCCCATTACTAAATTAACAATTGCATCGTTCAGAAACACCACACACAGCGGGGCACTGATGTCCCCCACGGCGTGCTACAGTAACTCTGTGTAAAAAGACCAAAATGCCCTCAGGGCAATAATTACCAAAATGCCCTCAGGGCAATAATTACCAAAATGCCCTCCAACTTCTGTGACCCGAAACTTGGTCGTCCGACGTCCGTTTTCAGTGTCAGGACCCACCCCGGTTTCATCCCGAACACCGAGGTAAATCCTGCTCCCGTCTGACACCCCGACACACACAAAAGTAAAATCTCACACGCAACCACAAAAGTACTCAGTCAGACGCAGGAGAAACTATACAATACATCCCGAAGTTAAAAGTTTACAGAGCATAGTCCCACATACACAGAAAAGAAAAACCAATAAACAGTACACGCACACGGAAAATTAAAACACCCCGGGATCCCTCTCGTAACTGCTATGCCTCAGACGTTGCCTCGACACCGGAACCCCGCGCTAGCTCCACAACCTGGAGGGAAGTTAAAAACAGAAGGTGTGAGTGGACCATAAATAAAAGAAAAGTTTTCAAAACCATTTTATAAGAAAACCGGGTTTAGCCCTCCGTTTTGAAATCACATGCATAACCCAGTTATTCAAACAGTTATAAATCGATCACCATGAAACATCATAAGAAACAAAAACATTATAAAACGGTTATAGAAATCATATCATAAGGCTCATAAAACTGTGAATACCAATCATCATTTCCCGATGAAACCTGCTGGACCTATCCGAGTCTTTAAACTTCCGAGTCTTTAAACTCAATCCAGGCCTCAATAATATCCGAGTCTTTAAACTCCCGAGTCTTTAAACTCACAGGCCTACGGGGGAAATATCAATATATCCGAGTCTTTAAACTCTTGAGTCTTTAAACTCAATCCAGGCCTCAATAATATCCGAGTCTTTAAACTCTAGTCTTTAAACTCAATCCGGGTCTTTAAACCCAACCCGGGCCCGTCCCCCGTCAATCAATATCCAGGTCTTTAAACCCAATATCCAGATCCAGCAAATCTAATCAAAGCCATTTGAAAAACCATTTCTAAATCCACCTCCAAACCCGAATCCGAAATCACTGGTCCGATGCCCTTCCGGCATTCCGAACCGTCATTCCGAACCCAAATCCGGAATTCCACTTTTTACTTTTAAAACCAAATCCCGTTATCCGAAATCCGATTTCAAAATCCCTTTATGAACATTTAAACCATTTATCCATTGAAATCCCAAATCCATAACATCATATTCAGAAATCACAATTTTCTCGTAAAACGTGCTGAAACCAAACTTCCTCGAAAAACGTGCAATTAAGTAAAATCAACAAAGCATATTCGATAACATGGAATCATGATTAAAACCATAAAACAATTATAGAAAAACAGTTATGCATGCTCGAGTTTAAGGAAAGGGTCCACTCACAGTACAAAGCCCTCAATCGCATCCCGTACATCTCGTACGTTCCTCAGCTTCCTCGGGAACTCCCGATCCTGTCAACAATCACCAAAGTACGTTACTAACACGTCCACCAAGACTCTCCTAATTTTCTCCGAAAATCCACGGGTCCTAAACGTACCGAACCGGAACCCTAAACCTTCACCCTCGCGAAACTACTTCGATTTGACGTCTGATTAACCCGAAACCAGTCCCATTAGACTCGTCACAACACCTAGACCAAAAACCATGTTGACAACTTCCCCTACCGCCGCCGCACGCGCCCCCACGCGCCGCCCAAAGTGGCTGCGCGTAGCCCTCACGCGCCAGCTACAGTGCATCGTCTTCCTCGAGCAGACCCTGTTCGACACAGTGCCTACAAATCGAACCGGCGAGGACGGTTCTCCGCCGTACCTGCACCAAAACCACTCCTCTCTTCACCAACAGCATCGTCCAGACCTAAGCTATCCATTCCCCTTACTCAGACGCCTCGACTCAACCTAAAACCCGTCGACACAAACTCGAACCATAAACCCGATACACCCCTGTTTCCTTCTCCGGCCACCCAGGTCACCCCCCGTCACGGTGTCTATTTTAAACCCTTCCTAGGACCTCACTGAGTCTCACCCAACTCACGAAAACCGTCGACTCACTCCCTAAATCCACGACTTTCGATCTGAACATCGACGGAAAAACAGAGCACACCAGTACTCTCCGTCGTGCTAACCTCCACCGTGCACTCCCCTGTCACGGCTACTCAACCAGCAGTTACCTAAGACCCTACTGAGTCCCCTAAACCTCACTAGACTCCTCGATTCTACCCCTCCAGCTACGACTTAGCTCCTGAAACTAGACGGCAAAACAGAGCAAAGAAACGGGGATGAGGAATTATCTGTCCTCCGGTCGCCGTCGCAAGCTCCGCTGGGGTTGGTCGACTCCTCTCACCCCTCACGACACCACCACGAGCCCAATTGCACCGTACACGGCCACACCACCACCACGAACACTTACTTCCTCCTTGTTTTTCTCTGATTTCCCGTGGCTCTCAACTCACGCACAAACAATCACCACTCCTCCAACCTCCCTCACTGTCTCCCTCTCACTCTCTAGTCACTCTCACACACTCACAAACTCACCAACACCCACGATTACCCCTCAATTGCTCTCAATTCCTCAGCCTCTGTTCTTCGATCACGAACACACAGCACACACGGGTACACCCCAAATAATTGGACCGTGCATCCTGGATTAATCTCAACCCTCCATTTGTCCCTCTCTGCTGCACAAATCCCAGCGCACAAAGACCAAAATGCCCCTCATTTTAAGTCAAAATTACGATTTTGCCACTACATTTCTAGACCCGTATCTCACACATCGTAAGTCCGATGAATACGTGCCGCCTGTCATCGAACTCAGGATGACGAGATCTACCTAACCATCCTAAGTCAACATGTCAAAACCCGATCGTACAAAAGTCAACTCTTCCCCCTATTTTACCCAAATTACGGTTATGCCCTCAACATTCCGAACATCATAACTTCCTCCTCGGATGTCGGAATCGGGTGTACCACCTGCCTACGGATTCGTGACGTCCCAAACTACGTCCTGGTCACCGGTCAAAACCCATTGGATCACCCGAACTAAAAGTCCACTTTTTGCCCGGACTAGGGGCAAAATCGTCATTCTACACTAACGACCCCAACGAGACCAGCTAACCACCGATTAAGCTTACTAATCCCATCTTAATCACTATCTTAACCCTAGTTTCTGGGACGGGTCGTTACAACCTACCCACCTAAAAAGAATTTCGTCCCCGAAATTCCACAGCCAGTTCCCGACACCTAGGGTCTCCTACTCGGTGATTCACAACTAAGTTAACAACTTCTCTTAAGGTTCCTGTCTATCATCTCCACCTTGGGTAGTTCACACCATCCCCAACTACAAGGTACACTTCATGGTGTTCGCAAGGGAAACTCTATGAACAGAAAACAAAGGTATTTTAAAATACCTCATATGGAGTACCCGATAGAATTCATAGATTACATCCGCACGTACAACCACGTCACTTTCCAGCGACAGGACTCCTACCTACTGGCTCACTCCTTTGGCTGTTATTCGGCCACTTGTCGGATAAATCTACAAAGTCCTAAAGGCAAACTCTAGATTGTGGGTTCTCTTCCTTGAATAACCTCATATCGATCAGTTATAGTCACTCCTTTCCTGTTCCTTCCGTCCTCCTTCAACGGAATTCACCATACCGCTCCAGGTCATCTAGGGAACATCCTAGACTCGACCCCGGAATCCAACAACAAAACAGGGTACAACCCAACCAAAAATAATAAAAGTACCTGTCCCTGCACCTGGTGCCGACTGAACCTCTTGCTGAGTCATCGAAAACACTCGGGCCTGAGATCCCGACGCTCTACTACGTCCCCTCGAACTACTAGTGGCACCACCACCTCCTCTAGTGCCCGCTGTCCCTGACGCTGTACTCTGTCCCGACTCCGCCACTCCTCGGTCTACACCACCTTCCTGTGGCAACAGTGGACACTCACGTCGGAAATGACCTCGCTCTCCGCAGTAAAAGCAAACATCCCAACCGGAAGGACCTGGTCGCCCTGTCGACGCAACAGACATCGCACTAGCTTGTGGAGTCAGCTGTGCTCGATAACCACGAAATCCTGAACTCTGGAAACTGCCAGGTTTACCGAAACGATCATCGCCCGACGACGACGCTCCACTGAAGTTACCTCTCTTCGGTGTCCTCAGACTCGAAGCTCCCTGAAAAGGTGGCTCCCGGCGTCGCACCGTCAAACTAGCCTCAACCCTTACCGCTGCGTCCGACAAGTCCCGGAGGGTGGCAAAGGATCCAGCCGTCACGATGGCTCGAATCTCACCTCACAGGCCCAACTCAAACCTACGACACTTCTCGGCTTCAATAGCCACAAACGCAGGAGCAAACCGAGACAACATCTGGAATTTCCGTTCGTACTCAACCACACTCAGATTCCCCTGTTGGAGCTGCAGAAACTCAGCCTCCTTGGCATCTCGGAAAGAACGAGGGTAATACTGATCTAAGAATTTCTCCCGAAACGTCTCCCAGGTGACAGTGTGGGCATCCCAGCCAGACAACTCGAGGGTATACCACCACTCGTACGCCGCACCATCCAGTAAGAACGTAGCCAGTAACACTCGATCCTCCGGTGGGCAATGCATCACTGCAAAGATCCGTTCAAGTCTCGTGATCCACCTCTAGGCTTGCTCAGGATCAGCTCCGCCACTAAAAGTAGTAGCTCTGAGCCGCTGGGCTCGCTCAATCGTAGTACTCTCGGTTCCTCTCGCCGCTTCTTCTTCAGGTCGTGGAGAGGGTCCACGTCTCGGAGGCATCGTCAATCGCACGCTGAAAGAGGCATAGAAGTAGTCAAACAACCGAAACACAACCTCACAAACTGACAAACCCCAACAAACTCGACAACCTATGCTCTGATACCAATTGTAAAGACCCAACCCGGTTTCATCCCAAACACCGAGGTAAATCCTGCTCCCGTCTGACACCCCGACACACACAAAAGTAAAATCTCACACGCAACCACCAAACTACTCAGTCAGACGCAGGAGAAACTATACAATACATCCCGAAGTTAAAAGTTTACAGAGCATAGTCCCACATACACAGAAAAGAAAAACCGATAAACAGTACACGAACACGGAAAATTAAAACACCATGGGATCCCTCTCGTAACTGCAATGCCTCAGACGCTACCTCGATGCCGGAACCCCGCGCTAGCTCCACAACCTGGAGGGCAGTTAAAAACAGAAGGTGTGAGTGGACCATAAATAAAAGAAAAGTTTCCAAAACCATTTTATAAGAAAACCGGGTTTAGCCCTCCGTTTTGAAATCACATGCATAACCTAGTTATTCAAACAGTTATAAATCGATCACCATAAAACATCATAAGAAATAGAAATATTATAAAACGGTTATAGAAATCATATCATAAAGCTCATAAAACCGTGAATACCAATCATCATTTCCCGATCAAACCTGCTGGACCTATCTGAGTCTTTAAACTCCCGAGTCTTTAAACTCAATCCAGGCCTCAATAATATCCGAGTCTTTAAACTCCCGAGTCTTTAAACTCAATCCGGGTCTTTAAACCCAATCCGGTCCCGTCCCCCGTCAATCAATATCCGAGTCTTTAAACCCAATATCCAGATCCAGCAAATCTAATCAAAACCATTTGAAAAACCATTTCTAAATCCACCTCCAAACCCGAATCCGAAATCACTGGTCCGATGCCCTTCCGGCGTTCCGAACCGTCATTCCGAACCCAAATCCGGAATTCCACTTTTCACTTTTAAAACCAAATCCCGTTATCCGAAATCCAATTTCAAAATCCCTTTATGAACATTTAAACCATTTATCCATTGAAATCCCAAATCCATAACATCATATTCAGAAATCACACTTTTCTCGTCAAACGTGCTGAAACCAAACTTCCTCAAAAAACGTGCAATTATGTAAAATAAACAAAGCATATTCGATAACATAGAATCATAATTAAAACCATAAAACAATTATAGAAAAACAGTTATGCATTCTCGAGTTTAAGGAAAGGGTCCACTCACAGTACCAAGCCCTCAATCGCGTCCCATACGTCTCGTACGTTCCTCAGCTTCCTCGGGAACTCCCGATCCTGTCAACAATCACCAAAGTACGTTACTAACACGTCCACCAAGACTCTCCTAATTTTCTCCGAAAATCCCCGGGTCCTAAATGTACCGAACCGGAACCTTAAACCTTCACCCTCGCGAAACTACTTCGATTTGACGTCCGATTAACTCGAAACCAGTCCCATTAGACTCGTCACAACACCTAGACCAAAAATCATGTTGACAAATTCCCCTGCCGCTGCCGCACGCGCCCCCACGCGCCGCCCAAAGTGGCTGCGCGTGGCCCTCACGCGCCAGCTACAGTGCATCGTCTTCCTCGAGCAGACCCGGTTCGACACAGTGCCTGCAAATCAAACAGGCGAGGACGGTTCTCCGCCGTACCTGCACCAAAACCACTCCTCTCTTCACCAACAGCATCGTCCAGACCTAAGCTATCCATTCCCCTTACTCAGACGCCTCGACTCAACCTAAAACCCGTCGACACAAACTCGAACCATAAACCCGATACACCCTTGTTTCCTCCTCCGGCCACCCAGGTCACCCCCCATCACGGTGGCTATCTTAAACCCTTCCTAGGACCTCACTGAGTCTCGCCCAACTCACCAAAACCGTCGACTCACTCCCTAAGTCCACAACTTTCGATCTGAACATCGACGGCAAAATAGAGCACACCAGTACTCTCCGTCGTGCTAACCTCCACCGTGCACTCCCCGTCACGGCTGCTCAACCAGCAGTTACCTAGGACCCTACTGACTCCCCTAAACCTCACTAGACTCCTCGATTCTACCCCTCCAGCTATGACTTAGCTCCTGAAACTAGACGGAAAAACAGAGCAAAGAAACGGGGATGAGGAATTACCTGTCCTCTGGTCGTCGTCGCAAGCTCCGCTGGGGTTGGTCGACTCCTCTCACCCCTCACGACACCACCACGAGCCCAATTGCACCGTACACGGCCACACCACCACCACGAACACTCACTTCCTCCTTGTTTTTCTCTGATTTCTCGTGGCTCTCAACTCACGCACAAACAATCACCACTCCTCCAACCTCCCTCACTGTCTCCCTCTCACTCTCTAGTCACTCTCACACACTCACAAACTCACCAACACCCACGATTACCCCTCAATTGCTCTCAATTCCTCAGCCTCTGTTCTTCGATCACGAACACATAGCACACACAGGTACACCCCAAATAATTGGACCGTGCATCCTGGAAGCCTCTAGCCCTCCTACACGTGTCACCAATCCACCATTCCTCTCCCAAGTGGCTTAATCTCAACCCTCCATTTGTCCCTCACTGCTGCACAAATCCCAGCGCACAAAGACCAAAATGCCCCTCATTTTAAGTCAAAATTACAGTTTTGCCATTACCTTTCTAGACCCGTATCTCACACATCGTAAGTCCGATGAATACGTGCCGCTTGTCATCGAACTCAGGACGACGAGATCTACCTAATCATCCTAAGTCAACATGTCAAAACCCGATCGTACGAAAAGTCAACTTTTCCCCCTATTTTACCCAAATTACGGTTATGCCCTCAACATTCCGAACATCATAACTTCCTCCTCGGATGTCGGAATCGGGTGTACCACCTGCCTACGGATTCGTGACGTCCCAAACTACGTCCTGGTCACCGGTCAAAACCCATTGGACCACCTGAACTAAAAGTCCACTTTTTTCCCGGACTAGGGGCAAAATCGTCATTCTACACTAACGACCCCAACGAGACCAACTAACCACTGATTAAGCTTACTAATCCCATCTTAATCACTATCTTAACCCTAATTTCTGGGACGGGTCGTTACATTCAGCGTGCCGCCTGTCTACGGACTCAGGGCATTGAGACCGATCCAACGGTCTTCGGGTCATGTGAAAATTCATTGTATTTCAAAAAGTCAACTTTTTCCCTTATTTTGCCCAAAGTACGAAAATGCCCCTGGACTTTCGAACGTCACAACTTCTTCCTAGATCGTCCGAATCGGACATGCCACCTGTCTATGGACTCGTGACGTCCCGAACTACGTCACGGTCATCGGTCAAAGTCCGTTTGACCCACCAATCAAAAAGTCAACAATTTGACCCTACCATTCATAGGGGTAAAAATGTCATTTCATTCAATATTTTATAATATTACAATCTACGAATTTCCGGGGTGTTACAGATCCAGCATGTTGATGGAAATATATTTTACTGTTGATTTCCGATGGTTTTCAGATGTTTTGGGCTATGGCCCGGTTTATATGGATTTACAGATTTTTGGGCTGAGTTCCCGTCTTTTGATTTTGATTTATGATTTTGGGCTAAGGCCCGAGGTTCGATAAAGGAAATGATTTCTGGTTTTCATAAACGATTTTTATTATCTTGAAAAGAAATGGTTTTCGCATGAAAGACTCATTGATATCCCGGGAAGGCCTGATATGTGTTTTAGTTTAAAGACTCGTTGATATGGGATCCAGCATGTTGATGGAAATATGTTTTACTGTTGATTTCCGATGGTTTTCAGATGTTTTGGGTTGTGGCCCAATTTATATGGATTTACGAATTTTTGGGCTGAGTTCTCGTCTTTTGATTTTGATTTATGATTTTGGGCTAAGGCCCGAGGTTTAATAAAGGAAATGATTTCTGGTTTTCATAAACGGTTTTTATTATCTTGACAAGAAATGGTTTTCGATTACATGCATTGGTTTTACGTGGAGGGTATAAATGTCTTTTCTTATAAAATATTTTATGAACTTATTATTTATTTTTTTGTCCACTCACAGTCTTTTCTGTTTTTCGATACCCTCTAGGTTGATGACGTGCGGCCTGTTGTTAGAGAGACTGAGACATCACGCATGAGATCCACGATGGTTTCTGCGCACTCTGGGAAACCAGAAGTTAGTTTTGCTACGTTGACCTGGGTATCCTTTGTCTGGTCTACATGTTACATGGAGGTTAAGCGGGCGTTTAGCCTTCGTGTCGCACGTGGGTTAGACGGGAGCATGGCTTATCCCTTAATCCAGGGGGATTGGGGATGGGTCGTGTCATTGTTTGTTTGTTAGTGGGCCCCAAAATATCTAATTTGGACCAATGGATGAGTGACAACTGTCACCCATCCCATTGGCCCATAACCCCACATTCATGCATCTCCCTTCCCTTTGTTTTGAACAACCTAAAACCCACCCCCACCTCATTTCCATCTTTTTCTTCTTCTTCACCTAGTGCTGGCTGAGAGAGATATAGAGTGAGGAAGAGACTAATAGAGACGGTGGAGGGATGAGGACCGCGGTGGCTGGCCGGAGAATCCGAAAAACCAGGTAACCCGTGAGTTTCAAAAATGGAAGTTTGATTTGGATGTACGGAACTCGATTCTGATGACTGGGTTTTGTTCCTTGAGTTCGTATGAGTTCATAGGGACAAAAATGGATAACTGGACTGGCTCTAGGAGTGGTTTAAACTTTGGTTGTGAAGATTGAAGATTGTCTAGGCAATTTCAGGTTTTTTTTTCTTGGATTGAAACTTGTAGATCAGTTTCTGAGTTAGAGATGAGTAGATTAGTCGAAGAATGGTGGAAAAGGCGAAGATAGGACTGGGTTAAGTTTTCAAGTCGAACAACCCGCTATAGTGAAACGGGTCGACCCGACTGGACGTTAAAGGTGATGACGTGGCAGTCCATGTCATATTGTCAGTCCATGTGGTAGGGATCGGTTGGTACCATATGGCGATATATCAGGCTGAGCCAGCATCGACGTGGTATTTCCACGCCAACATTGTCAGACCACGTGGACTAGTCGGGTGGTGCCACCGGGGAAGTAGATGCCATCCCTAGTTTGACATGACCCACATATCTTTCGACAATTAGTCCTTCACTTGAGGGGCTAATGAGAGATGCTAGATCGTCGACCCCTCCACCATCATATTGACATTGTAAATGCCAACTGAAAACAACACACATCGTGTAAGAAGTCAAAGGAAAAATGATATAAGATGATGTGTAACGACTCGTCCTGAAATTTCGTGATTATCAAGACTAAACAAGGATTAATCGAGACTAATCGAGATTAGTTGAGGTGAAATGACAATTTTACCTCCTAGAGGGGAAAAATATTAACTTTTGACCCAAGAGGTCAATTACACGTAGATTGAGATCCATTATGTAGATCGAGGGATTACGAGTACGTAGACAGGTGGCACGACGAATTTGGACGTCGTGAGAGGATTTTATGGGTGAAGAAAGTTTTTAGTCAAAATTTACAATTTCACGCGTTACGAGGAAGGTTGACTTTTAGTGTTTTAAATGGGACCTAAAATATCTTGTGGGGACCAATAGATGAGTGACAAGTGCCACCCATCCATTGATCCTCATCCCACATTCATGCACCTATTTTTTTTTTTCATTTCAAAACACCTGAAACCCCACCCTACCTCATTTCCATCTTTTTCTTCATTTGTTCTGCATGAGAGAGAGTGAGAGTGAGGCTGAGAGACAGAAAAAGATGGTGGAGGAGTAGAGGAGCCACAACGATGGTCGAAAAATTGTGAAACCCAGGTAAACCCGAGAATCCATTTTAAGTTTGAATTTTGGGTTTGAAGTTTCGGTCATGGTAATGGTGTTTTGATGCCATGGACGTGTTTACTGAGCTCATACGAGCCTGCAGGATCGAAAGTTGAAGGTTGTGGACCACTGGACATCCCTAGAAGGAGGTTTGAAGTTTGGCCGTGAAGGATCAAGCTTGGCCAGCTGTTTTCAGGTACTTTTTCTTGGTTTTTAGGTCAGGGATCTCTTCCTAGGAGGAAGATGATCATATTGGTGAAAGAATGGCAGGAAACGGAGTTGAAATGAGGGAGAACGGACTAGGTCAAGGTCGCGGGTCGAGCGACCCATTACAGTTAAGGGTGGCAATTTTTGACATGACTCGAAATCCGCACGATTAAAATTTTGGGTCATTTTCAGGTCAACCCGTTATGACCCGTTTAATAAACGGGTGGGTTTCGAGTCAACCTGTTAACCCGTATAATGACCTGTTAACCCGTTTAATAAACGTGTCATTATTAACCCATATATCTACCCATTACTTATCTACATACCTATTAAATCTTATAATTTAAATAAGTTAAACATGTTAAATAGGTCAAACAGGTAATAGGTTAATTGGATTTTGAGTACGACCTATTTATTAAATGGGTTACACGGGTTACACAGGTCATTAACAGGTCGGGTTCGGGTTGGACATTCTTGACATGATTATTAAATGGGTCGGGTTCGGGTTGGGCATAAATGGGTAAAACAGAGTTCACGACACGACCTATTGTCACCCCTAGTTACAGTGAAGCAGGATGACCTAGCAGGAGGTTGAAGGTGATGATGTGGCATTCCACGTCATCATGTCAGACCACGTAGCCAACCAGGTGGTGACATGTGGCGAGGTGTCAGGCTGAGTCAGCATCGACGTGGCAGTGCCACGTCAACGTTGTCAGACCACATGGACCAGTGATGTGGTGCCTTGTGGCAGTATGTTAGAAGGTTTTTGGAGGTTTCAGGTCAATCACATGGACCACATGGACCAATGGTGGTGGTTTCAGGTCGATCAGAGATCGTTTGGTTAGTGTTTTGGAGGTTTTTCTCCTCGATAAGTGTGTTCGGGACACGTTTACTATACTGGGGTTTAGGGGGTGTTTACGTATGAACTTGTATAGACTGTTAGTGACCCCGAGTGTGACTTTGACAGTTCAAGTGGTTCCGGAAGCTTCAAATTGGCTTATGATGCGGGGCGCGCAGCGTGGACCGTGTGTGAGTGGACATTGTTTTATAAATGTGATGCATGCATAAATTTTTTAAATTTCTTATGATCATGGTTTGAAATGCAATGATTGCATAATTATTTAAGTATGATTGTTGATCATTTTCGTGGAAAATGTTATTGTGCACGTATTTCGAGATTTATGCTTTGTGTTATACTTTGGACTTAGGTCGAGTTTTCTACGTGCTTTGAGATTTCACTAAAGGAGATTTGAATAATGATTTGAATGATGGTTTATTTTAATGAAATGGTTTTCGGATTTATGAAATGATGTTTTGGGCTTGTGACTCTGTTGGAAAGATATTTGACTCCGAGTGTGTGGTTTATTTTAATGAAATGGTTTTCGGATTTATGAAATGATGTTTTGGGCTTGTGACTCTGTTGGAAAGATATTTGACTCCGAGTGTGAGTCCATGTACATTTGAAAGAAAGACTGTAATTTGTGAAAGCTATGCTTTGGGCAGAGGCCTTATTGAGATGTTTGAAATAAATGCTGGTGAAATGATTTATGAGATTTGGTTTTGGGCTGAGACCCTACGTGAAAGGCATGATATTATTTGAAAGAAACATGTCTGTGAAAATGCGTTTATGAGATTTGATAATCTTTTCACTAGACCATCCTCCGTGATATTGATATGACTCCGGTAGAATGTGTTTCCCTGGAGAAGGGCTCCAGTTATGAATGTGTTTCCCCGGAGCGATCCCTATGATATGTTGCTCACCTCCGGGATGCGTTGTGTCCCCCCCCCCCCCTTGGAGAGGTCACGATGCACTGCCTGTTGTTGAGCAGTCATGGAAGTCTCGACTCAGGAGTGCTTATGATGTATGAGATCTGTCGTTGATGTGTTCACAACGATATGAATGTCGACCAATGATTTGTTCACGGCGACGTGCTTGCACGTGTTGCACAGATAACGTGACTGATGATGATATGAGATGAGATAGATGTGGGATATGAGGATTGGTCATGTTTTCGATTATTGCTTTATGTCCAGCTATTTTCACATGTTTTGGTTTTGAAAAGAAATATAACTCGTTTGAGAAAGCATTTGAGATTACATGTTTTCTGATGCATGCATGCTTTTAATTGGAGGGTATAAATGTATTTTCCCAAAATATTTTTGAAATGCTTATTTTTGTCCACTCACAGTTTTCATGGCTTTTGATACCCTCCAGGTTGATTGTGGATGTGGGCTGTAGTAGAGATCGAGGCATCACATGAAACTGCGTACTCTGGAAACCTTGTTTGGGTCACGATATTATCTCTAGTCTGACACGTGGTGTCAGACGGGAGCATGTCATCCCGCACTAATCCTGAAGGATTAGGGATGGGTCATGTCATGATGCAAAAGGAAAAGAATTCCCAATGAGGGGAATATCGTTCTGTTCTTGAACAGTGTGGATGAGATTGGTGGCTAGGTTGACAATGGTCTCTATTGAAGATTTAAACGTCATGAATTTTCACACTGTAACGTCTTGGGGTGTTGCCCCAAAAGTCTTGTTAAAAATTGATGACCACCAATACGCAAAGGTTTATGTACAGTCATGGATCACCTTGATGCCAAGAAGGTACTGGATGCATTCCTTGGAGAAGGATTTATGGACGTGTAGTCTGAAGGATGTACCTGCAGCATTCATTCAAAATTGGTGCCACAAAAGTTTGGGTGGTAGCCTTCAAAGCCCGCATGTGTCTTAAAGTAGATATTCTCACCTTTCAGCAGATCTCTCGGCAACACACAACTAAAGAAGTCTCTAAGCACCAAAGTCTTACGGTGCGGGTCACTGATGTCTAGATAGCCACTTGTATTGAACAAGGGATAATAGAGCTTCACGGTGGCCTCACAATGCTCCCTGAGGCGAGACTTCAACCCATAAAAGAACATCAGACAATCTTGAGTGGAGTAAGGCATAGGAGACAGATGCATGAGTTGTTGTCCTATGATGACCTTATCAGTGAATTTGGTAGCTTGGTGGTGGAGCTAGGGGAAGGACCAATTCAACCATGCTTGAATCATCCACATCGATCCATTTAGAGGCTGCCTTGATCTTGGATAACAGACAATAGCGTACAGAAGTGCCTAATGACATACTCTTACGAGAAGCTAAGGCCTTAGTCAGAGGAACCTATTCTTGTTTTATGCCTTTGGAGGCATTTGGGAAGACAAACCAATCCAACCAAAAGTGAAAAAACTGGATATTCTAGTGAATGGAACCTAGATAGTTACCGGTTATCCCCAAATTATTAAGGTTGGACTCAAGCCTAAGGTCTTTCGCTAAGTTGTAAGGAAAATAGGCATCAAGGAAGGGAGAAAAGTTGTTGAATTTGTGGGGACTAGCTATCTCGGGATTTCATACTCTAGAAGAGGACGGGTCGGTAAACTGGCTAGTGAAATCAGTAATCTGGCCAGAAGGGATTAGCCAAGTCAAATAAGGTTGGGGGTCATAAGACCAACACCAAAATAAAATGTGTTGGTACCATTATTCTAGAAACATAGAGCAACATAAGCATATTCACGTCAAGAGTAGTTGGCAAGTCAGACAAACTTACCAGATGAGGCACTCCATTGAGTTAGAGTTCATTGTGATACAACCTTTTCATCCTCGTGACTCGCTTCAGGAAGTGAACGAAGATCTTTGACTTCCTTCTGGAGGGAAACAAATAAGCCCATCCGGAATGAAGTCATTTCAGGGGAAAATGGGTCATTGGTAGATAGGTGAAGCCTGAAATTCAGACATAATATCGTAGAGCAAGTCACCTTCCTTTGGCAGCTATCTGCGCTAGCACAGTCATACAATAAAATAATGGTCGAAACCCGCAGGAAGAATTATCCCACCAGCAATATTATTCTCTGCTTCACAGACCTGAAGAACCTCAAGGGCTAGCAAGCGACAATTCTCGAAACTTTCCTTAGAAAGCCAAGGAGTCTTGAGAGTGGGCACATCCCCTAAATCATTAGATGAGGAGGGGTTGACGAGAGATTTCTCTTGTTGGGATTTTTTGGAAGTCATATTTCTTGATTGGTTTCTTCAAACAGGAAGGGATTTTCAGGAGATTAGAAAATAAAGGCGACAACTTGTTCAAAAAAATAAATTGCTAATGGCTTAAACCGCCAATAAATCCCTAGTTTCTAAAAAGGCTCCACATGAGCGGAAGATGGGTGAAAGTGTAATCGTACGAATTTAAAATGTTTTATAATGAAAACATTTCAAATTCAAGAGCAATGTTTACATCTGAAAAAAATCCTTTCGAGTTGAATCCAATGGTTCGAAAGGAATTAAAGGCCTAAAACAGATGGCAAGTTCAGCCCAAGTGACTTTGAACACGAAGAAGAAGAAAAGATGTGGGAGGTGCTGACAACATGAAGAAAATAAAGGCAAAGAGGAGGTTCCTAACGGAGAAAATGGCAACATGGGACCCACACGAGGCCCAACTTTGAAAGTTGATAGCTTCTTCACCGCCTATAAATAGAGAAAAACCCAACTTCTCAAAGTACCGACAATCAACCAATCAAACTCAGAAAATTGATCTCCATCAATTTCTGAGCCTATGAACACCTTTAACAAAGGTTTCATGGTTTAAACATCTGGACCTTATGGTAAAAATTGCTTCTTTCGACTTAGGAAATCAAGATGCATTTATCTTCTCGCCCCTTTGGGGCATTTATGAAACTGCCTAATCATCTTTATGACCACTCTAGTAGCAATGTCATAATGATTAGTTTCATTTTTCTTGCATTAATCTTCATTCTGATTGATCTGTGTCATAAGGGTTAACCTCATCCCGACCGCCATTTCTTGGATTTTCGAACGAGGCTCGTAGAAGATTAACTTTCTTTTTGACTGTTTAGTATCATAAAGATTGATTATATTGACTACCATCTCACATAAAGTCATTCCGATTACTAGCTCATGGAAAGTCAGTTCAACTATTGATTCATGGAAAGTATTCTAACTACTGATTCACAGAAAGTTGTCTCAACTGCTAACTCATGGTCGGTCACTGAGATACTCAAAACCTCATTTTCGACGTCTTGGCATCGCTTTTGAGTGCTCTACCATCTCATGGCATGATTTCCAACTGATATTCATTTCAGTTGATTATTTCTAGAATTTCTTGCTAGATAGGCCTTAAATGCAAAAGAAATAATTTACTTTTCTATACTTGTAATTTCAGTTTTTATTCAATTCCAGTACTTTTACATTTATGTACTTGTACTTCCATTTCCATTTCAATACAAAATAGATTTTTTTAAGTAGTAAACTAGTAATTGGTACTCAAAATACATCACCTAAACATGATTCAAAACTTACCAAGTCGGGATACCATCTTAGTGCATTGGTCTGAATACTTCGATTCCGATTCGAGAAAACTTTGGATCAATGACCATCTAACTACTGAAATAACACTGTCTTCAACTTGAATATCATAGCGAAATAACTTCCGATTTTGGACTATGTTGGAAATAAAATATTTTAAAGTCCTTGTGTAACGACCCAGAAATTTGAAAAAGGAAAAAAATTGGAAAATTTGAAGGAAATTACGATTTTGCCCCTAGGTATAAGGGCCTAAAATTGACTTTTTGATCGGGACCGTATTTGGACTTTCCGGAAGGACCTTTGGATAGGTCTCGAGACGCTGAATCCGTAGACAGGTGGCACGTCGAAAACGGAGCTCGGATGAAAAAGTTATGGGTCTGGGAAGTTCAGGGGCAAAATGGTAAATTGTGACTTCAAGGGTAAAATGGTAATTTGAGGCAGTAGAATTAATTAAAGGGTGAATTTGGCTGATTTAGCCAAAGGAATGACTCAGGGGCTGCTTTAAGTGACTTGTGTCACTTGTTAAGGTCAATTAGTGGCACTTAGTTGCCTTTTGTATAATTAACTGATTATTTCAAACGGTTGCATTATCTAATTATCATATAGTGTTAGTATTCGACCAAAAACAGAGAACACCCAAACCCCTCCCTTTGATCGATTTGCAGCAACACAAGGAGACAAGAAGAAATTGAGTGAACAATTGAGTGAAAAACCGAGAGGGATATTGAATACATTGAACTGAGATCAACTAAGAACCATATTGAGAAAAACCCGAAAAACAATTCAAAAACACAAAAGTGAACCAAATCAACTGGGAACGAAAGTGGTGGAGAATTGACAAAGAACAGGCCCTGTGACATCCGTGCATTTTGGAGATTGAGTTTGAGTACTTGGAGGTAAGCAATCGTGAAATTGGTTTCGAAATTATGTCTAGAATAGAGCTAGGATGCTCTCTGTGTGATCAATTTAACGAAACAACATGAAATGGGGTGGAACCCGATTCAAGACCCGTCGGGTTTTCACTTTGAGTCGACTGATTTGAGGCCTTTTGTCATGAAATTGAGCATACAGATCGTTAATTAAGATTGAATAGGCAAACATAAGTGAAAGAAATGGGGAAATTGGGGTCGAATTGATAGAGAACAGATCGGGTTGCACCGCGGGTTGCAGACCCGTATCACAGGTAGTCGGGTTACAGGGACGACACTGTTCACGCGCGTGCCTTTCACGCGCAGCCGCTTGCGGCGGCGCGTGGTGAGTTTTCTGGGGAAGTGGTCAACAGATATTTTATTCTATGTAATGTAACAAACATTTTGGCTTTGGTTTCGTTGAAATCGGACACCGTCTCGATAATGTTTCGAGGGTCCGAAGGTTTATGTTACATATTTAACTAATATTAAATTCCCAAAAAATTATGGGGCATTGATATGATGTAAATTGAGTTGTTAGTAACCCTGTATAATGATTTTGGACAGGATTTGAGGTTCCTGGCAAGTGTCGAAAATTACAGAAACGTGTGCAGCTCGGGAAGCGAGCAGTTTAGACGGTGTGTGAGTGGACGTTTGTTTTATAAACCATGATGCATGCATAGTTAAATGTTTTACATTATTGATTGCATGATTTGACTTGCATTGATGTCTTGATGATGTGGCATGATTATTTGTGATTATATGATTATTTTAATCGGTCTTTCGGGTACGTTTTTCGAGAAAATGTGCAAATGGTATTTTGGGCTAGGCCCGGAGTCAAAATGGTTTCAAAATGGATATTTTGATTAAGTGATAAGTCAAGGATGATTTCTGGATTGTTTTAATATTTCAAATGAGATTTTACGGATTTGCTTGTAAATGGTATTTGGGCTTGAAACCCTGTCGGGAATGCTTTTGACTTGGTTTGAAGTTAATGATATGATTGATATATGTTTGTGGTATGGATTGTGTTTGTGATTGTGGATACCCAGATGGTCAGAGCTAGGGGATCACCTGATATGATGGTATGATTGTGAGTTGATATAGTAAGCCAACTTCTCGGATGCGACTGAGCTTGGATGTACCACTCGGATGTGTCTGTGCATGGGGATGTGTTCGCCCAGATGTGACTGAGCCTGAGGGTTGAGCCCAGAGGTGTCTGATCCCGAGAATGTGGCTGGATGTTGGCCTACGCGTAGTGCGAATGTGATTATGTGATCGTTTATGCACTTGTGAATAGTGCGGATTGATTGATGGATTGATTGTTTGATTGTGCACGTGTGAATGGTGCTATTTGATGTGGATTATGATTATGTACTGGTGTCGAGTACGGGTTCTGGTATGTGTGGCCAGGTGCTTATATTTTCATATGTTTGGCTTGAGGGCCGGGATTTGACTTGTTATGTGATTTGGCTGGAAAGCCGGTGATTGTGATTCATATATTTTTCCCTATGCATGCATGGTTTGATAAACTGGAGGGCAACTGATGTGTTTCAAACGTATTTTAAATGATATTATTTTTTTCCACTCACACCTTTTCTGTTTTGATGACCCTCCAGGCCATGGCACGACACTCGGGGCTGATCGAGAGGCGGAGGCATGATCAGTGCAGTTATCCCTGGTCTGATAGGTGCTGAGGAGTAGTTTCGGGACTTCAGTTGACTTGTCAGACGGGAGCAGGACCGGACACGGTTATCGACGTCTAGTAGGGACAGGTCCTGTCACCTTGAAAAATGTATAGAAAATAACAGCGCAGGTAAATTCTTGTATGCCTACCTCACAATCACTTTATTAGAAGAAAGGTTCTTGGGTCGAAAACAGAACCCATTTACACTGTCTAGTAGCAGTCTCTACTAGTGACACGTCTATGTTTGAGTTAAAAGACCTGCTTGCTTCTTACTTGTCCATTCAGGGATCGGTCGTGGCTAAAGTTACATCCCACTCAGCATATCCAACATCAATCTCTACACTTCATCTCACAAGAAAGATACCCTACGAGTGGTCTGCTTCCCCGCTTCGCAGATCAGGTTCGGCGCGGAGGTCTAGTAAGGGTTGCCTCGGGACATTCGGCTCCCTAAAATGAGAAAAATATTTTAGGCAGAAACACTTACCAAAAAGTTACTTATGTTTTGTTCGTGCAATTGTATTGTGTAGCATGAATGTATTCATCAGTGGCAGTGTAGTTCTTCTTCTATTACAACTCATGTGGATTGCCCTACTTTCATTCTACTAGTCATTTTACATTGAGGAGGAAAGTCATCAAGATTTCTCTCAGTCGAGTCGGGATCTTCTTTGAGGATGCTTAGTCTCCTTATATCATAATAAACCCACTGCACTTTTTTCTTTTCACTTGATTTTTTCCTATTGATTTTTCCGGGAAAGATTTTTAACGAGGTAGCTCAAAGTACAGTTTCTAAGCTCCATTTGGTTGCAAAGTTCCTTGTTGATGAATCTAATTGTATTTACTAATTATCTTAGGAGTGTATTTTATTTTATCTTTGTTTCCTCTGAACTTAATCAGACTTTAGATAGATCTTTTCACATCTAGCTATTGACTATGACATTAACATTTGGGTTTTTAATGGACCTAATATCTACTCATGTATTATCATTGATGTTCTAGAATAAAAATCTCTTTGAACAAAAAAAAAATCCAAAAATTTTGGTAAAAAAATAATTCCAAAAATCAGATTGTCACTAATACTATTGACATAATGATATCCAAACCCTGATAACATGTTGTATAAATAATTTTCAAAAATCTCCTCCCCTGTAATTTAAAAAAAAATATTCATTGCAAAAAATAAGAATTCTGAGATTTATTAACTTTGTCGCTAATACTTAATACTACACATACAATGATAATCATTCTACAGGTGGAATGATATTCATTTAAAAAAAATAGAAATTACGACATTTAGTAGAGCAATAATTTCAAGTGGATCTAACTCACCAAAATTAACCACCACAACAATTTATTCACATAGTTTTAGCTATTCGTTTACAATACAGGATAACACTGCTACTATAAATGTGTGATTGTTACAATTTGGTACGATCAATTTGAATCTTGAGGGGATGATGTTAAAGACAATGAGTTGAGGCTTATGGCCTTCTCAAGTAAAAGATCCATTAGCAGTACTTCCTCGTCTCCGCCGATGAAGCCCAGCAACTCGACGCTTTTAAGGTGACTGAAATATGCAGTGTTGAACTTGACAGCAATGAAGTCCATCCAGAGGTGAGGTTCATGCCAGTAATGGTGGAAAGATGGGCAGGGGATGGTGCTCAGCTTACTGTCGACCTGAACAAAACTCAAAGCATAAATATTAATCAAGAACATGAATTGATAATTAGTAGTGTTGAAGTAGAAATCGTACACGCCGTGAAAAGTCTTCACAATCCCTATAAACAGCAAACAATCAGCTATCGTTGTCTCGATCGATTACTCGGAGGATTGTTCGATCAAAATTACTCCGATGCTTAAGTTAACTTTGAGAGAAGAAAAATCGATTCTTCACTTCGATGTATTTCATTTTCCTCTCTTAGATCTAACTTAAGTATCATAGTGTTCTTGGTTGAACAACCTCCCGGGTAATCGATCGAGACAACGATAGCTGATTATTTGCTGTTTGTAGAGATTGTGAATACTTTTCGCGGTGAGTACGATTTCTGCGTTAAAACGCTAATTACCTCAACCAGCAGCTTCTCTAATGAAGGACATGAGTTTAAGAAGCAAGCCAGGGAGTCCCTTTTGTCCTTGTTCATCAAAGAGTCAATCCAAGTTAATGCCTTGAGCTTGTTGAATTGGAACTCAAGCCTCCCAAAAATGACTCCAGCTGAACACAGCCACTTCAACAAATATAGCACATATCAGAAACTGAAAAAGCATACTTCCCATTTCACAGTTTTTCTCCGTACATAAAGTCCAGTCTTGGTAATCGCTTATATCAACAGTGATAATTCAAATATAGCAGTAACTTAACGAATGAAGGACATTATCCACTAATAATTTCTAATCAGTTCTTGTATAAGAAGTCTGTTCTTCTATATATCCATATAATTGTACCTTAAATATGTTACCAAATTCAAAGACGTTGCCAAATTCATCCTTGAACAAATTGCAGACATTATGCACAAAGAATTTCTAAATATAAGCATACCTCAAGAAGCCATCCACTTATAGCGAGAGTCTCAACATCCCTGACAGAGAACAGGGTGGACAGAATTTCATCACAATCAAACTCATTGCTTCCTGCTGGCCCATCCTTAAAATTGAGCACCACATCAACCAAGTTCATTGTGTTGTTCATGCTCATAACCGGTGGAAGAAAACCTGTGAACGAAAACGACTCCAGATTTGGTGCAGAAACTGAAACATGAGCCATGTTTGAACAATCTACCACCACCAAGCTCCTAAGGCTTCCCGTTTCCACATCAAGGCCTTGCAAGCCCCTGCATTTCTCAATCTTCAAGCTCTCTAGAACATGACAATTAGAAAACAAATCAGACACCAAGTTCTTGGTCAGATTGGTAACTGATCTGAGATGGAGAATCTTCACACCCGAAAACCCAGCTGTTTTCGCAAGATTTTCGCGGAGGCGCAAGCAATTAGTACTTGTTGTTGATGTCGGCTCTGTTTTCTGTGTCTCAAAAAACTCAAGATGAAGCTGTCTTTGAACCCCCTTTGTGGCTTTGACAATAACCATTGCAGCTTCACTGAAATCAACAACATTGAGACTTAGCTTCCATTGCTCAGGGCAAGCAAAGGACCTCATGCACATGCCCAAAAATTGGCTTAATTCTTGATCATCTGGGCCTTCACGGCTTGTTGGGTTTGGATCAAAATTCAAGCTGACTCCAATTGGAGACCAGAGGCTTCTCCAAACAGTTGAAAGAGCACTGGTTCTTACAGCCTCTTCCAATGGAAGACATGATATAATTCTTTGTTTTATTTCAAAAGGTAATCTGCTGATAACATCAAGATTTTTCTCCTCCATCAAATTCTTATATTTTCCCTGCGATCAAAATTCCATAAAAATTCACTAACCAATTTCCAAGGCCTAAACAATTGTGGGTTGAACTCAGAATCAAGGAATGGATATACACCATAATCATCGAACATATTATCGAATTAAAACTTAAAAAGTTTCTTGGAGCATACCGGAGAACGTGAAGAATATGCTAGATGAAGTTATGCCAACGCAGATCTGGAGCTGAGTTTGTTAGTTTCCATGGAGCAAACGCTTCAAGCGTTCAAGGGTTATGTACTTATGTCCAAGTAGATAAATACTTTAACATTTTTTTTTTGTTAAATTATAAATACTTTAACATTGAGATGGTGACTGGTGAGTCCCGCACGTTTTTAAAATGGTGCCTATATGAAATCATCTTCCCTACTAAAGTTGGTCTAAATATGTTATTACCAAATAATTTTTATCTGGAAGAGAAAAAACTATTGAGAAGCTTTATTGAAAAGGAAGAAGAAAACAGTGACAAAGCAGAGTTCAATGCTCAAAGCATAAATTTTGCTTAAATTAGAATAACTTCATACATTTGAATTTAAATCTTTTTTATTGCATCTTAAATAAATATTGTCCGTACAATTTTTTTTGTAGGCCTCCCGTAAAAATGTATAATTTGTTAGAGTAAAATATATTATTGGTCAATGTGATTTTATTCAACAACAACTTTTATGACTCTCTCAATTTTTCAATTTGATTATTGTATCTCTAACCAAATTCGTAAAGCATAACTTTTATCTTAAATTTTGATTAGATTATGCTTGATTTAAGTTTGAATTTCGATTGAAATAATCTTGGCCTGGTTGACTACCGTTCTTTATATTAAATTGACTTTTTAGGTTAAATGCACTAAAAACAGAAAAATAAATCTCAAAATATAACAAGAATAGGTAATTGCCTCAATGTGCACTAGGAACACGTGCAACATCATAAACGTTGTATCATCCATCAGTTAATATTAGTAATGTCGTTAATCTTGATGATGTGGCAGTAATATTACAAAATTATAAAGATAATTAAGATATTTGTTTTATTTTATTATATTTTTTATTAAAATTCCTTTTAAAAAATTAAAACAAATAAAACACTCATCTTCCCCTACCCAACTCACCCGATTAAGAGTGGCAATGAGTCGTGTCGTGTCGGGTTCGTGTCGTGTCATGAATTCTGTTTTACACATTTATGTCCAACCGAATCCGACCCGTTTAATAATCGTGTCAAGAATGTCCAACCCGAACCGACCTGTTAATGACCCGTGTAACTCATTTAATAAACAGATCATACTCAAAACTCAATTAACCTATAACTCGTTTAACTCGTTTAACATGTTTAACCTATTTAAATGATAAGATTTAATAGATATTTAGGTAGGTAAATGGGTAGATATATGAGTTAGTAATGACACGTTTATTAAATGGGTCAATATATAAGTCAATATACGGGTTAACCTGTTAACCCGAAATCTACCCATTTATTAAACGGGTTAACATGTTATAATACGGGTTAACAGGTTGACCTGAAAACCACATGTTTAATAAACGGGTCATAACGGGTTGACCCGAAAATAATCCGAAATTTTAATCATATGAGTTGACCCGGATAAATTTTATGCAAGTTTCGAGTCGTGTATCAAGCTGTGTCAAAAATTGCCACCCGTGCATCCGATCATCTCCATGCCTAGAGAGACTCTGTTCACAGTAGCGATCATGATGATGACGAACCAACTCCAAAATCAGCAGAGAAATCCAACCCCAAAGAGGACTTCTCGCACTCTAATCATGTTTACTACATCCATCATTCTCATCGTCCAAGAATGGTTCTTGTCATCAGCAGCATCAACCGCTCCAGGATAAATACAAAATGGATTGCAAAACACATGATCACAGGTAGAGGCTTTTTGGAAAGGAAGATGGAGCTTTGTTAACATTCACCATCTATCATCATAAATTCAGTAAACTATACCTCCCAGCTAGATATTAAGAGGACTGAAACACACATTTACAAAGAGACAGCTTTTCCAATACCAACTCTTTGTTACTCTACTGTAAGGAAATGAGAGCTAAAAGAAATGATTCATGTATAAACAAAGGTTCATCCACCATCCCTATGACAAAACTTTCCGCAACGTCAAAAAGCCTCTGCCTGCCAAAGGCTCGACTCCTCCATCGAGTGAGAGCTCGTCAGAGAGGGAGATCAGGTCTAGTAGAAGACCCGATATGGTAATTTCCTTAGAGCTAACGATGGGCTGCCGTCGTGGCGCAACTCCGTGACCCACGACATTCCTCACAGAACGCCACTCAAGATTGGGTTTTGTGGGATGTCGACGTTGTCTAGATCCATATTCAGTCTCCGACCAGTAAACTGTCCGGGCACCACTTCCCTATTCTGAATCCCTGGATTTAGAGCCCAGCTTCCCCGCTGCGGCTTCGATCAAGTCCAACCAGTTTTCAAGACAAGAGGTCTGTTTAAGAATTGGGTTTTCTTAAAGGTTCAATTTTGACTCTGATTTCAATCTAATTTGCTGAAATTTTAAAACTGTGCTTTTCAGTCGAGTGATTCCTATATGGCGTCTCGGTCGAAGTCAGAGGGGAAGACTATATTAGCACATAGCTGAAGATAATGGTGAGGTGGACGATGAAGCGGTGCAGGGCTACTCCATAAGCTTCAAATGAAATGGAGCTGACGAATTGACTCGGAACCTGGATGAGGAGACTGGGGATTGAGCGAGATGGTTTTGGAAGTCGATTGCTTCTTCAAGTGCCATCAATAAATCTAGTTTTGTTCTTGGAATGGTCCAACGAGTGGCTTATTGACAAGAACCATTCCAGGATGATGAGAATGATGGATGTAGTAAACATGATTAGGGTGCGAGAAATCCTTTTTGGGGTTGGATTTCTCTGCTGATTTTGGCATTGGCTCATCATCATCATGATCACTGCTCTAAACAGTCGTTCTAGGGAAGGAGATGGTAATTTTTTTTGTTTTAATTTTTTTACTGCCGTATCATTAGGAGTAATGGCGGTATTACCATTAACTGATGAACGGTTAATGATAATAATGTCATTATCGGTTATTCGTGCATATTGAGTCAAATATCTTATCTTGATGCATTTTGAAATTTATTTATCTGTTCCTAGTGTATTTAGTATAAAAATTCTATTAAATTTGCAATGGTTTTGAGTCTAAGAATTGTTGAGAAATGAAGATAAAGAATAGATGAAGCCGAAGAGAAGGAGACAAATCGACTGCGGTGGAAGCACAATGCATATTTTTTAGTCAAAACTATTATTTTGATAACAATTCCAAAATTTCCCTATTAATTAATTGAAATTGGCTATAGACTCAAATTATTAACTAAAAAAAGTACAATGATCAAAACTGCAAAATTGAAACAAAAATGACAAAACAAAATACCTTGTCGTATATCCAAGTATCACAACCAGGGAAACACTAGGTTCAAAAAACCTTTAAGATATTTCGTGACCTAGGTTCCCTCGACCTTCGATCCAAAATCCGTCCCGAGTAAGGTAAATGAATCTGGAAAATATCTGAAAGGGGCTCTAAACAGGCCCAAAAGGCCTTGAAACCCTCGAAACGGCTCTAGGGAGTCGAAAACAAGGGGTACGCAGGTCCATGGGCCATGGAACGACCCCATGGGCTAGCGAAAGTCGGACTGACCATCTCACACGCTGCCATGCGCCTCAATGTGCCTGCAATAGTACCCCCCCCACACACTGACTTAGCACAAATGTGGCGCTGACTCAATCTTGACATTATTGCCATATGGTGCCCACGTGTCACTAACGTGGCTGCTATGTGTTGCTGACATCACGATGATGTTATGTGGGGAGAAGGAAAAGCTTCCAAAGTGGGAGGGGCCGTAAAAGCACCACAAAAGGCGGAGGGCATAGCTGAAAGAAAAAGAGGGGCTGCTAAAATCAAACAACAAAAAACTAACCAAAGACCAACAAAACCAAAGAAGGAAAAACAGACATCTAATATCAGTGAAACAACAGTAAATGGAATCAGTGAACAATAGAAAATGGAAATAGTGAACTAACAAAGCAAATAACTAGAAACCAAATAAAATCGAAAAAATTAATAGTAGACCCTCCACCCGAAGGGAAAATAGCCAACACCACTGATCTACATTGAAGAAAAGAGAAGAGGAAAGCCAGTATCAATGGCGCTGGATAGAGCAGTGAAATGACTGAAAACAGGTCGCTTGTAACGACCCAGCCCATACTTAAAGGATTAGTAAGGACTTTTCGGGATTATTCAAGGTAAATTGACGATTTTTCCCCTGGGTGGGAGATCTTTAACCAAATATTGACTTTTAACTTGGGAGGTTGGTTGCATGTTTACCTAGGACCATTACGTAGATCTTGAGATTTTGGTTACGTAGACGGGCAACACATCGAATTTAGAGTCCGGATGATTATTTTACGAGTCAGGAATGATATTAGACAGTTTTTACAGTTGCACGTATTTCGAGGAGGTTGGACTTTTGTTTGTTTTTGTGGGGCCTAACTATTTGGTTTGGGTTCATATGATGAGTGACAAGTGTTACCCACTTTTTGGTCCTTATCCCTTGCATCCATGTATCTCTCTCTTTCTTCAAACACATACCCAAAGCCCTCCCCACCGTATTCCCTACACCACATTCCTCACCAATGGCTTCTGATGTGAGGGAGAGAGTGAGTAGAGAGTGAGAGGAAGATTGAGGAAGAAAGAGAAGGCACGGCAGTTGTGGAACCAGGTAAAAACCCGTGAACCCATGCACCTTGGATTTTGAAGTTTTAGTTTTGGGTGTTGGAAGGTTGAACTGAAGCCATGGTTGCCATCTGTGAGTCCGTGCGAGTGTGTAAGGTCAATGAACAGGGAGATTGGACGCATGATGAAGCTCAAGTAGGAGCTCGAAGCATAGTCGTGGACTTCGAGCTTGACTCGACAGTTGAAGGTGAGTTTTTCTGGGTCTTAAGGTTATAGATCGATTTCTGGGTTGGAATGAAGTCGAATGGTGGAATTGGCATGAAGGTTGGAGGTGAAATGAAGATTTGGCACGATGACGTGGCAGCCACGTCATCATTATTAGGCTACATGACAGGGGATGTTTGGTGCCATATGGTAGCATGTTAGAGGGTCCACGTGGTAGGGTGAAGTCAGCATGACATCAACAGGTGAAGTTAGCATGACATTAGTAGGTGACGTCATGATAACATCAGTAGGTGACATGTGGAAGTGATGCCATGTGGTACGGGATGGTGGTGCCATATGGCATGTTTCAGGGGGTGGCACACGACAGGTTGTGTCAGGGATTTTCAAGTGACATGTCAGCGTGTCAGCAGCTGATATCACAGCATTGACCAGAAGCGTGGGAACTTTGACTAGCACGTGTGGGCGATTGGGCTTGAATTTTGAGGTAGGATTAGTCATATTTGAAAGATTTTGACATCCTAAATCCAATGGTGGTGGTTTCAAGTCGATCAGAGGTCATTTGATGGTAGTTTTGGAGGTTTTTCTCCTCAGGAAATGTGTTGGCGATGTGTTTTCGATTTCGGGGTTTTGGAGGTTTCATGTATGGAATTATATGGATTGTTGGTGACTTCCGAGTATGACTTTGACAGGTCCAATGTCAGGACCCACCCCTAATCCCCTGGGATTAAGGGGAAAATCCTGCTCCCGTCTACCTTACGCATGACACGAAGGCTAAACTGACATTCAACCTCCATGTGACACGTAAATCAGACAAGAGATTCCCGATTCAACCATCCAATAGTATCCGAACCTTCCCAGAGTGCACCGAATTTACTGTGGATCTTACGTGTGATGTCTTCGTCTCTCTCGACCAACAGCCCGCACCGCAACAACCTGGAGGGTATCGAAAATATGAAAAGACTGTGAGTGGACAAAATAAATAATAAGTTCAAAACAGTTCATTAAAAACAATTACATTTTTTACCCTCCACGTAAAACCAATGCATGCATATCAATTCACGTTATGGAACCATTCATATCAAAAACCCTTATTGAAAACCATTATCAGAGACTATAACCAAATCCGTTAACCTAATCCAGGGCCTCTGCCAAAAACATCAGAAAACCAGTGAAAAACATCAATCATACAAGTTACTGGATCTCAAGTGTGCCCGAGTTTTTAAACTCAAAACACAAAGCGCAAATAGCCAGGCCTTCCCGGGATATCAACGAGTCTTTAAACTCAAAACACAATCACAGGCCTCGGGGGGTATCATTATCACCGAGTCTTTAAACTCAAAGCCATACCGAGTCTTTAAACTCAAAACATATCAATCCAGGGCCCTCCCCCCGTCGATCATCCGAGTCTTTAAACTCAAAACTAGATCCAGTGGGTTTTTCTCTTTTTCCGGGTCTTTAAACCCAAAACCATTTGTCATCCAATTAGTGAAAACCACATAAAATTCGCAGTCGAATTCGTAACGATGATTCGGTAAAATACCTCGAAAAACGTGCAAAATCGTAAATCATCAAGATCATAAATCAAATCATAGAATCACGGATGAAAACATATTAAAAACATATATGCATGCATCAGGAGTTAAAAAGCAAAGTCCACTCACAGACCATTCCGACGTTGCCTCGATACGCTCGCACTTACGCCGTTCCCGGCCATCCCTCTATCCTCGGCTTCCCCGAACCTGTCCAAATCTCATACTAAGGTCACTAACTACTTCACAAAGGTCATAATAAAGCCCCATAATTTTCCCGTATTTTTAACTATTTTTAACCGAGGCCTAAAACTTTCGGACCTCCCGAAACATAGCGAGACGATGTCCGATCGTCTCGAAATCCGTGCCAAAATGTTTGTTACAACAAATACTTTAAAAGTCATATTGGAAGATTTCCCAAACTACCCCTCATGCTCCCCCACGAGCATCTAGAAGTTTCTGCGCGTGGCATCCACGCGCGTGAACAGTGTCACCTTCTTCCTCTCGCCGACCCGGTTCAGACCGGTTTGAACCGGTCCGATTCGACCAAGTCGGCGTGGCCGGTTTTCCGTCAATTTAGTCCAATTTTATTTCTTTTTGATCCCATTTGCTTCGTCCCTTTCTTCCTACTTGATTTCTAATTTCAAAATTGAGAAATAAGGACTGGAATGTACCTCCTCGATCAACCTTCAATCCTTCACTTTTGTTTGCTCTGTTTTCCTTATTCCAATCACCTCAGTCGTTCCTTCCACGTCCAAAAGGTTCCTATCAATGTCCAAAACCTCACTGTAACCACTAATTTGAATCTTAAGCATCCAAATAGAATTTGCCATGTTCGGGTTCTTGACGTACCAGTCACGGGTTTCACGATTTCTAGCCACGACAGACTTCGATACCAAGCTCTCTCAACTCCTTTCAACCTCTGAGACCTCGTCCAATACTCCAAATCCATCCAGAATAAAGAAATCGTCACAAGCCACTTGGACCTCAGCAGGGACGTTCACGGTTTTCTCCTCTTCCAACCGCCACCGTGCACGACGGGCATCCACGACTGCACCACCATGCTCCACCCCTGCCACTCTCTCTTTTTCGTTCACAAAGTAAGCAAAATGGATGAAGATCGAAAGAAATCAATGGGGGAATTCTTCTCTGTTTTCCTCTGTTTTGTACAGCCACAAAACCACCCGTGCACAAATTTAAAACCCATCGAGACTTCTACACCCATCCAGTCTCTGCCAGGTGTCAAAACCTGTGGACACACCATTCAAAGCAAGCCAAGTGTCCATTGGGCACCGATCCCAAGGTAGAAAATTTTCAGAATGCCCATTGCTGCCCAAATTACCGTTTTGCCCCTTGTACGTTTAGACCCATAATTAAACTATCCGAAGTTCGATGATGACGTGCCGCCTGTCATTGTACTCAGGTCATCGAGACCTTCCTAATGGTCCTCAAAATTCGTGAAAATGTCAAGTCGTTTTCAAAGTCAACAAATTCCCCCCTTTTAAACCTAATTACAGAAATGTCTTTAACTTTCCGAACATCATAACTTCCTCCTTGGATGTCGGAATCGGACGTGCCACCTGTCTATGAACTCGTGACGTCCCAAACTACGTCACGGTCATTAGTCAAAGTCCTTTTGACCCCCCGATCAAAAAGTCAACATTTTGCTCATTCTAGGGGCAAAATCGTCATTTTGCACCGTTCATCCGAACGCCTCTAACTAATCACCGATTAAGTGCACTAATCCGTCATTAAACTCTAATCTAATCCCGACTCCTGGGACGGGTCGTTACATCCAACGTCTTGGAGGCTTCATTTGGCTTATGGCTCGGGATTTAGGCGAGCAACGACACTGTGAGTAGACAGTTTCTTTCATAAGTATGATGTATACATAATTATATGTTTTTACTGGTTTTATGGTATGGTTTGACATGGTTATCGATGTGGTTGTGATTTCTGAATAAATTGTTGGTTTTGGAATGTATTTTCAATTACGGTTTCTGGATATTGATTTTATAATGGTTTTTGGAAAATCGAGTTTTGGGATGGTGCCCAGGAGGTAAATATTTTGGGCTGGTGTTCGTGAGGTAAATGTTTTGGACTAGTGCTCGGGGATGGAAGCTACTTTGGGTTGGTGCCCGGGTGAAAAATGTTTTGGGTTTGGATACTATTTTCTGGTGTTGGTCAACCTCAGGCGATTGGATCACTATTTCGGAGTTGAACTCCAATGATTCCCAAGGACAGACTCAGAAGTGGTCTGAGTTGGACTCGACACGTGCCGATGGAGTTGGACTCTGTGGATCCGTGGTTGTCTACTGGTAATACAGATAGGATACTAGTTGGATTAACGGTCTAGTTGGATCAACGAGAAGAGGTTTGACATATGGCTGGTTGGATCAGCGGGATCATGTTTGGCTTTTCTTACTTGTGATGTGTTCAAAGGATTGCAAAATGGCTTAGAGCCGGTGATTTCAGGGATATGTGGGCTAGGGGGTTTTAATGTGTTTTATGTGATTTGGGTTGGACCCAGGGGTTCAATGTATTGCCGTTTTCTTTAAAACAAGGTTTATTCAGTTATGCATGCATATTTTCTAAAACAGAGGGTTTAAAGTTGTTGGTACACGAAATGTACCAACTTAGGGAGCAAATGCTACTCTGCCACGTGCCCTGTGTGAACCTGAAAAGGGAGGAAACTGGTTCGTCGGTGAGAGTATAGGCACTGGTGTGGTACCGGCCCAAAGTTACTCCGACGCCCAAGTCAATGGTCGGTATAAGGTTTAGGGGGTAGCAGAAAGTATACTGTAAAAGTAATAGCAAATAGTAAATTGCTTAGTTACCTTTGTACGACAAGTGGACCCCTTTTGTATGGGTGCGGCGAATATAATATTTGTATTTTCCCGATGTGGGACAAATATCAATTCGATGTGGGACTGACATGTGGAGGTGCCATCCAGACCGAGTGGGACGTGTCCGTGTGAGTGGGCCTGGGCCTCTTGGGCTTGTGCTAGGCGGTGGCACTAGGCCGACGCACCGACCGACAGGAGCTGGTCCTCTGGAGTCGGCTGGTGGCATGGTGTCTGGAAGAGGGCTGGGCCTCTCGGTTGGTATGGGTCGACACGCGGAGCCAGGTAGAGGGCTGAGCCTCCAAGATTGGTCCAAACTGGTGTTATTTCAGCGATAGGCTGGGCCTGTAGTCAATATGGGCTTCAAGCTCGGTCTGGGTCGATATGGTATGAAGAGAAGTCCCCCGAGTTCGTGGCCGAGGTGGAATTTCTCGGCTGGGGACTTGTAAAAAAAAGAGCCCCAGACTAGATGTACATGCCTTCAGTCCCCCAAGTCCCCCAGGCGAGGGATTGAAACGAGTGGATGCGCTGGTGACAAAGTGAGGGTGATAGACCGAGGCGTCATGATATGGTCGGTGTGGGCGGGAGAAGACGCCAGTAGGTGTGGCAGTCGAGGAGCCACCTACGCCATGGGTCAGCGGATGTGACAGTTGAAGGAATCGAGGAGCCGTCTGTGTTGCGTGTCGGTCGGTGGACGGTTGGTATCCCCGACCGTTGGATGTCAGCGGCATTTATGGTCACGCATGCCCCATGGGGGACAGCTGTCCAGGGTAATAAATGTCACGCGGAACAAGGCGACGCTTCGATTACCGACCCGGGCTTATAAATACTGGATGAAAAAGCATTTTTACCCTTTTTACCTTCGTGCAACTTGGTGGTGCGTTCTGTGTCTTTGGTGTAGGCGATTTCAGGCGAGGATTCCGATAACCTGTCACGGTGGTACAAACTTCGGCGAGGACATTGTGTCTGCGAAGCATAAGGTAAGGCGTTCGTCCCCCCCATTGGCTTTTCTTTGCGTTGTTTTCGTTTATTTCTGGGGGATGAACTGTGGATGAACCGGGGTTCGGACACAGGTCAATCCTGGTAAAAACACGGGTCGGTGTTCAAGAGGTTTGCTTTTGTCTGTATTCCCTGCTCGCAGTGGTGCGATGTCTGAGAGGGATAGTCAATCCAATGAAGTACGGGACTACGACGAGGGGGAGCAACAGGGCTCCTCGGTAGACGGAGGTGTTTCGGTGGAGGGTACACCGACGAGGCGTGGGGCCCAGAATGATGCCAGGGGTGATCAGACCGGGGTGTCGGCGTCCGGTTTACTCGGCGTCGTATATGCGCCGCTTTTGCTCCACTGGCTTGAATTTCGGGTCGATACTCAGTCGATGGCAGATGACGTCGGTCGAGATGCTGGGCATGTCCGCGTAAGACCAGGCGAAGACCTCGGTGTTATCGCGCAGGAACTTGATCAGGTCGGCACGCAGAGCGGGGCTCAGTGTGGTGCCAATTTTGACCTTCCTGTCGGCATAATCGTGCGAGAGGACGACCTCCTCTACCTCCTCGATCGGCTGAGGGTACTGCGTGGTAGAGTGGTCGCGAGGGTCCTCGATCGGCTCTTCGCGCAGGTGCTGGGAGACCTGGGGGTCAACTGGGTCGGCTTCAAAGGCTGATTCAGCCATGGCTAGGGTTTCTGCGGGCTGGGTTATAGCCTTTCCAGCGAGAATGGTGGAGTTGCAGGTCCGAGCTGCCATTTGATCTCCACGGACTTGTCCGACGCCCATGGGGGTTGGGAACTTTATGAGGAGGAAATGGGTGGAGACAACGGCTCGGAGCTGGTTGATAAGCCCCCAACCCAGGATCACGTTGTACGCGTTAGGGCAATCAACCACGAGAAAAGGCGCCAGAACGGTTGCGTGCTTCGGGTTCTCACCGATCGTGATTGGCAAGTTGACAGTGCCGGTCGGGACGATGGAATCCCCATTAAAATTGAACACTGGGGATAGGGATCGGTCTAGCTCGGTCTCCTTGATTTGAAGCTGTTTGTATGCCTCCATGAAGATGACATTGACCGAGCTGCCGGTGTCAACCATGATCCGTCCGACATCAAAGTTGTTGATGATGGCGCGGATGACGAGGGGGTCTTCATGCGGATAGATCACCCCTTGTTCCTCCTCCTCCGAGAAAGAGATGGCTTCCCAACTTGTTCGCGCCACCTTCCGCGCTCGGCCATCCGCCACCTGGAAAACCTGTTGGTTGTGTTTCATGGTGCGGAGGAAGTCCTTCCTGGCTCGGTTGGACGCCAAGGGTGAGGAGATGGATGTGCCACCAGTTATGGTGTTGATCTGGGGGTGCCGAGGCGGCTGCGGAGCATTTTTCAAGAACTGATTGATCTTGCCGTCTCGAACCAAGGCTTCGACCAGGTCTCGGAAGGCCACACACTAGTCAATGCTGTGACCGTTGTACTTGTGGTACTGGCAGTAAACGCCAGTGTTCTTCGCCTGTCGGCTCGCGCTGGGAGTCCAGGTCGGTTTGGGGATCATGCTCTCCACATTCATTAGTACGTTCTCATACGACGTGTTTAATATCGTATAGGTTTCGTACTTGGACCGAGGGAGGGTTCGCTCGGTGCGCTGCTCGTTGGGCCGATTGTCACGCTGACCCTGTCTGTGGTGGGACCCCTGGTGGTTCTGGGTCTTGCCCTTCTTTCCCGAGCCGTAGGAGGGAGTGTAATCCTTCCTCTAGCCGCTCGGGGAGTTCTGGTGCTGGGTCTATCCTGATGCGGCCTGCTGGGTGGCCGACTGCTGCTGTGTGTGACTCGGTCGGTATGTGTCGACCGAGTTCTCAGTGCTAGGCCGGTATGTGCCGACCGTTGATGCACTGCCCTTGCCGGGTAACAGCTCGGCCTTGGCGTGGATGGCTGCCTGTTTCATCAGTTCATTATAAAAAGTCCAACCCTGAGTATGTGCAGTGTACCTGAATTGAGACTCGTGCAGACCGCCCTTGAACGCTGTGAAAGCTGTTCGATCGTCGGACTCGGTGCACCAGGAGTACTCCAGACTGAACCGAGCGGCGTATGCGCGCAGCGTCTCCGTTTCTCCGTGCTTCAAGAGGAAAATATCCTCGGCGGAGAAGAGCCTGTGAGTCTGGATCATGAACTAATTTAGAAAAACCTTAGTGAGCTGTGCGAAGGAGTCCACAGAGTCGGGCTCCAGTCGGTAGAACCAGTTGATCGCTGCATTGGTGAGGGTGGAGCTGAAAACCAAGAAACGGGCCTCGTCGGTCAGGCACGAGAAGGAGACGGCCGACCGAAAGTTGTTGAGATGGTTTATCGGGTCGGTCTGACCGGTATAGAGGGGGATCTTCAGCGGCTTGATTATGTTGCCGTGCTGGAAAAAGTTGATCCGATCAATGAACGGCCCTGGACTAGGTCCGCCCCAAGCATGTGTCAGGGGTGTCCCTTTCTCGGCCTCGAGGCACCACACGCGATCGAGGAGTTGCTTTACCATGGGGTCGGCACTGGGAGGCCTGCTCGGGCAGGGGTGGTCGGACCTTTGTTGAGGCAATAGCGCATTCCGCCGTGACGAGTTTCCTCGATCTCGCCGGGACCTTGCGCTGAGCGGAGGGCGCTCAGGATCTCCTGGGAAGAATTCGCCCCTCGGTTACCGAGATTGATCGTGGGGTTCCCGCCATGGGATTGCTGGCGGGGCCCCGCCTCGGGTCTAGTCCAACCGGACTGCTCGGTTGGCCTTTGGTCCTTGTCCGCGTCGAATTCGAGGCGAATCGGGCTGATCTGTCGGCGCTCCAGTCGGGAGGTGCTGCTCAAGGCTTCGCGAGCATTGCGGTAGATCCTGGTGGCCCATGCGCCTTTTCTAGGAATGACCAAGAGTTTCTGGCCTTTCTCGGTCGGTGCGGCTGTGGCTGCCGCCTTTCCCTTGTCAGTCGCTCGTCGGATCTTCTCTGCGCATTCTGCGCATTCGGCGACCACGCGGTCGGCCCGACGGATCTCGTCCTGCGCGCGTTGGGCGTTCAGCTAGACCTGAGCGGCCTGCAGCTGGGCCACGACCTCGGTGTACTGCCCGCTGAGCTCGGTATAGCGCGCCTCGGCCTGAGTGCCATGGGCGTGAATTTCGGCCATATCGTGTTGTAGCTTTTCCAACGCCCGGAGTACCTCGAGGGAGGTGTCCCTTGGCCCTCGGCCGGGCACGGGTGTGACTTTGCCGTTGACGTTGTCCTGCATGCTGGAGGATGGGGAGGGTAACGGTGTTTAGGCTTCGTAGAGTGAAAGGTAAATTTAGTCAGTTTCCCCAGACTGCGCCAAACTGGTGGTGCACGAAATGTGCCAACTTAGGGAGCAAATGCTGCTCTGCCACGTGCCCTGTGTGAACCTGAAAAGGGAGGAAACTGGTCCGTCGGTGAGAGTATAGGCACCGGTGTGGTACCGGCCCAAAGGTACTCCGACGCCCAAGTCAGTGGTCGGTATAAGGTTTAGGGGGTAGCACAAAGTATACTGTAAAAGTAATAGTAAACAGTAAATTGCTTAGTTACCTTTGTACGACAAGTGGACCCCTTTTGTATGGGTGCGGCGAATATAATATTTTTATTTTCCCAATGTGGGACAAATATCAATTCGCTGTGGGACTGACACATGGAGGTGCCATCCAGACCGAGTGGGACGTGCCCGTGTGAGTGGGCCTGGGCCCCTTGGGCTTGTGCTAGGCGGTGGCACTGGGCCGACGCACCGACCGACATGAGCTGGTCCTCTGGAGTCGGCTGGTGGCATGGTGTCTGGAAGAGGGCTGGGCCTCTCGGTCGGTATGGGTCGACACGCGGAGCCAAGTAGAGGGCTGATCCTCCAAGATTGGTCTAAACTGGTGTTATTTCAGCGATGGGCTGGGCCTGTAGTCAATATGGGCTTCAAGCTTGGTCTGGGCCGATATGTTATGAACAAAAGTTTTATTTCTAAAAATAGTTTTTCAAATACTTTGTTTTTATCCACTCACAGTTTTGATGGTTTTGGTACCCTCTAGGTTGAGTTTGGGTCGCGGGTTGTATGGAGGCTAAGACATCACGTGAGTTTGCGCACTCTGAATGATAGGACCCATCCCGATCCCCCGGGATCATAGGGGAATGTGCCCTGCTCCCATCTGGCAATCATACTCTAAATACCAAAAATACCCTTTAAGGGTTCAAATATACACATGCATAGTGCACTACTGTCAGGACCCACCCCGGTTTCACCCCGAAAACCGAGGTAAATCCTGCTCCCGTCTGACACCCCGACACAAAACAGTCAGACGCAAGAGAAAGCATTCAATAAACCCCGAAGTTAAAGTTTTACAGAGCATAGTACGAATTACAAGAAAATAACAACCAAAGATAATTACACGCACGCGGAGGAAAACTTAAGCACTCTAGGACCCTGCCCTTCACTTCTATGCCTCAGACACTGCCTCGACGTCAAGACCCCGCGCTATCTCCACAACCTGGAGGGCATTTTAAAAATAAAAGGTGTGAGTGGACCGTAACTAAAATAAAAGTTCTAAAACCATTTTAAGAAAACCCAAGTTTAGCCCTCCGTTTTAAAACCACATGAATAACCCAGTTCATAAAACAGTTATAAACCAAATCACCATAAATCACATCATAAGAAACAGAAACACTATAAAACAGTTATAGAAATCATAGCATATGACTCATAAAACCGTATCAGAAACCATAAACATCAAATCATTATTTTTCCGATCAAACCTGCTGGACCTATCCGAGTCTTTAAACTCCCGAGTCTTTAAACTCAATCCAGGCCCCAATAATATCCGAGTCTTTAAACTCCTAAGTCTTTAAACTCAACAGGCCTACGGGGGAAATATCAACATATCCGAGTCTTTAAACTCCCGAGTCTTTAAACTCAATTCGGGCCCGTCCCCCGTCAATCACAATATCCGGGTTTTTAAACCCAATAACCAGATCCAGCAAATCCAATCCAAAACCATTTGAAAACCATTTCTAAATCCATATCCAAACCCGAATCCGAAACCACTGGTCTGAAGCCATTCAGGCACCCAGAACCGTCATTCCGAACCCAAATCTGGAAATCCACTTTCCAATCTTAAAACCAAATCTCGATTCTCGAAATCCGTTTTCAAAACCGAAAATCATTGATCATCAAATCGTGTTCCAAAATCCTTTTATAATCATTAGAAATCATTTAACGTTTAAAACCCCCAAAAGCATAACTTTATATTCAAAATCACATTTTTCTCGTAAAACGTGCAAAATACGTTATTTCTCGAAAACCGTGCAATTATGTAAAACCAACATAACATAATCAACAATCATGAAACCACATATAAAACCACAAAACAATTATAGAAAAACAGTTACGCATGCTCGAGTTTAGAGAAGGGGTCCACTCACAGTACCGAGCCCTCAATCGCGTCCCGAACGTCCAGCACGTTCCTCAGCTTCCTCGGGAAATCCTGATCCTGTCAACAACCGCCAAATTACGTCACTAACACGTCCACGAGTATCCCCCTAAATTCCCTCAAAAATCCCCGGGTCCTGAACGTAACGAACCGGAACCCTAAACCTTCACCCTCGCGAAACTAAACTCAAACGACGTCTGAACAATCCGAAATCACTTCCATTAGACTCGTTAGAACACTTAGACTAAAAACCATGTTGACACCTTCACCGGACACTGCCGCACGCGCCCCCACGCGCCGCCCAAAGTGGATGCGCGTGGGCCTCACGCGCCAGCTACAGTGTCACCCTCAACCTCGATTCGACTGTGCTGAACCGGCGCTGTAAACTGGACCAGCGAGACTCATTATCCTCCGTCCGGCCACCGTTCCCCCTCCTTTCTTCACCTATAGCTTCTTCCAGCCCTACTCTATCCATCCCCGTCCTTTAATCACCTCGATTCATCCCGTAGCTCATCGTCTCAAGCTCGACAGAAAACCCGCACAGACCCCTGTTCTTCTTCCCTGCCACCCAGGTCTTCCCCCTTCACGGTGTCGACCCTAAACTCTTCCTAAGACCTCACTGAGTCACACTCAACTCACCAAATCCCTCGACTCAGCCCCTAAGTCCACGACTCGCTGTCTGAAATTCATGGCCAAAACAGAGCACACAGAGGTACTCACCGTCGTCTCGCCTCCATCGTGCACCACCGTCACGGCAGCACAACCAGTAACCTCCTAGGACTCAACCAAATCCCCTAAACTACTCTAGACCCATCGATTCAACCTCTAGAATCACGACTTTCGATTTAAAACTCAACGGGAAAACAGGGCAAGTTTACAGAGATGAGGGATTACCTGCAACCGTCCACCACCGTACTCACCGCCGCGTTTGCTAAGGTCCACAGCGTCGCCTCAGCCTCCTCTCGAGGTCAATCGCACCCGCACACGGCCACAGCACCACCACAAGCCCTCAGTCTTCTCTGTTTTCTCTGGTTGTCCCCGTGAGCTCTCAACTCACACACACCACGATTCCTCACCTCCCAACCTTCTCACTAGCTCCCTCTCACTCTCCGATCACCCTCACACACTCACAATTCATCAGCACACACCATCACCCTCGATCACCCTTCAATTTCCCTCACGATCTCCCTCTGTTTTCTGTCTGGTGCAAGAAACCATCACGAACACACGAACACGGTTGCACCCCAATTATTTGGGCCGTGCACGCACTAGAACTCACCAGAAGCCACTCCACCTTTAGCACGTGTCACCATCCTCCTCATTCTCTCACCAAATGGCTCCATCCCAGCCGTCCATCTGCCTTCTCTGTGCACAATTCCCCAGACAACCAAAAGACCAAACTGCCCCTCCTTTTAACCCAATTTTACACTTTTGCCACTAACTTCCTAGACCCGTAACTCCCACATCGTAAGTCCGATGAATACGTGCCGCCTGTCATCGAACTTAGGACAACGAGATCTACGTAACCATCCTCGGTCAACGTACCAAAACCCGATCATTCGAAAAGTCAACTTTTCCCCCCTATTTTACCCAAATTACGGTTATGCCCTCAACCTTCCGAACATCAAAAATTCCTCCTCGGATGTCGGAATCGGGCGTGCCACCTGCCTACGGATTTGTGACGTTCTAAACTACGTCCTGGTCACTGGTCAACACCCATTTGACCACCCGAACTAAAGTCAACATTTTTGCCCGAACTAGGGGCAAAATCGTCATTCTACACTTACGGACCTATTGGGACCACCTAACCACCAATTAACCTAACTAATCCCATCTTAATCACTGTCTTAACCTTAATTTTTGGGACGGGTCGTTACAACTACCACATTGTCAGACAAGGGATGCGTATCTATTATACATGATCGAGCATATATATATATATATATATATATATGTGTCAGTACGATACAAATACTAAAACCTACCCCGCAGGGTATCAGGTACGCAGTAGTACTATTTGAGCCTCAGCCTCGGTATCTGCCCCTGTCTCTGTATCACAGCCTAAAGGGTCAATAAAACAGTCAAAATGTGAGTGGACAAAAAATAAATAAGTTATAAACTCATTTTGAAAATATATACAGTTTAACCCTCCGTTTTACAAACATGCATGCATTTAAGATAAATCGTATAAACAGTCAAATCAAACATACATATACACACATCTGGACACACACATCAGTGAAACACAATATACCCATCCTCAGACATCCCGCGATGTCTATATCAAAACCAGTCACGATTTCCAATTCTACGCGTGCAACTCGGGGTCTCATCTCCGAGTACTTCCCCAGGACCCAACTCAATGTCGTCTTGGGTGATATCAACATAGGGTGCTTGCTTGGATCTACCGCGTCTGAGACGATATCATAATCAAGCACTCCTGATCCTGAGCCTTTCATCGGAGTCACACATCTCAAGTAGAGCACCGCGACTACTCTAGGGCCCTTGACATCTGAAGGAGACTAATCAACTCACCCAGGATGGTATATGTGGAACCGTAACCAAATCCGATGAAAAATCATATTAAAATCATTTATTGCTCAAACCGGATTAAATACTGTTCAATTGGGCCTATGCCCGAGACATAATTCTCACAAATCTGGTCCACAAAAATCACCCAAAAATCGTGTCCAGAAATTGTTTATAAATCCCTATTTATCGTTATCCAGATCCAGTTGAAATGCATTCTTTCTTTTCCAATTTTCCGTTGACTCTAAATCTGAGTCAAATCATCATTCCATCAAGTCTCACGCCCAAAACCTCGTTTTCACGAAAATTCGTAAAACATTTCATAAATCGATGATTACATTCCATATCATCATTCAATAACAATATCAAAACATTTCAACTTAAATCATGTAATAAATCATTCAAAACAGTTATGCATGCATTCAGTTCTAAAACAAACAGTCCACTCACACTCGGTCCATGCTGCGTGCTAAACCTCAGTGTTATATCTATCACTGAGCTAGTCCAAAGTCTCTGGGGCCGTTCAAATCATGTCTAAAGGTCACTAACATGCTATACAAGTTCATACACTAAACCCTCACAAAGCTCGATACCGGAAACGCGTCCCCGATACGCTTTTCGAGGCTACAAACCTCTAAATGACCAACCAAACGGTCTCCAATCGACCTGAAACCACCACCATTGGATTCAGAAGATCGAAAACTTTCAAACAAGACCAATTTGACCTCGAAATTTGTGTCCATGTGCCCCCTACGTGCTGGTCAAACCTCTGGTCAACGCTGACATCATCGGTCAACAGTCAACGGCTGACGTCATCATGACGTCATGCTGACATCAGCCTGACAGGGCTGACACATGTGACTCTTTGATTGGTCCACGTGTCCCTTGACACCTCTAACACACTGCCACGTGGCACCACCCTATTGGTCTACGTGGTCTTAGAGTTGCTAACTAGTCTTGCCACGTCAGCTGCCACGTAGGCCTGACAGGTCCTGACAAGTTGCCACATGACACCACCTGATTAGTCCACGTGTTCTGATAGTCTAACACGTCAGCTACTGACTGTGTCTGACAGCTGCCACATGGCATTATCTGATTTGCCACGTGGACTGACAACCTCTTACAGATGATGACATGGACTGCCATGTCATCATTGTCAACCTACAGTCGAGTTGACTCGGTCCTCTATAACGGGTCAATTCGACCCGCGACCTGACCCGGTTGTATCTCACTCAATTCTCAACCATTTTTCACCAATCTTTATCCTATCTACTCGCAATTATCCCAAGAAGATGGAATCAAAATTGCTTAAAAAAGGCTAGAAATTACCTTATAAGCTTGAGGATTTTATTTTTCGACTCAATTTCCAAGTGATTCTAGCCACCTCAATCCTTCCTTTTTGTCCTTATGTGATCGTACAACTCCTAGGAATCACTTTTGATCATTAAAAACCCCCAACAATCCCTCAAAATCAAATTCAAATTTTTGGACCCAAATCGGGTTTCGAGTTTTACCTGGGCTGTGAGTCCTCCGCCATGCTCAGCCTCTCTCTGTCATCTCTCAACCTTTCTTTCACTCTCACTTTTTTAGGTAACACAGACGATGAAGGATTGGTGGTTGGGTTGGGTTGTTTGTGTGGGTTTCGGGTGAGAATGAAGAAACAAAGAAGAAATGAAGATGATACAATGAACCGATAATTTGGGGGCTTGGGCCAACTAGATGAGTGACACTTGTCACTTATCAATTGGTTCAACTGAGATATTTTGACCAATTAAATCCTGCCAACTGTACACGTCCTCGAAATGCATGAATAGTGCCAGTTTTCTTTCGTGACCCATAACTTTCTCGTCGAACGTCCGATTTCGACGTGCCACATGTCTACGGACTCGTGACGTCTCGATCTACATAACGGGTCTTGGTCAAAGTACAAATAACGTTCCGCGTCAAAAGTTAACATTTTTCCCTGATTATGGGTAAAATGGTAATTTCACATAAAATTTCCAATCTTAAATTTAATTAAGAGTTCAGAGTGTTACACTGAATACCCTAAGTAGGATGTGGTAGTATCCCTTGTCTGACACGAGGTAAGTAGGTAATATATTCGGAATGAGGGTATTTTGGTCTTTTAACAATGTTGTGTCAGACGGGAGCAGGTCCTCTCACGTGAATAAAGGGAGATTACGGGGAAAGTCTTGTCATTGCCCACCCACGAGGTCCATCGCTCGATCCGTACTAGAGAAAAACCACCTAGAGCCCACCACCACACCGCAACAAGTAGTGGCATATGCCACTCTCCAACACAGAAGAAGAAAACGAAGCCACCGAAGATCCCACACACTGCACTGCAGCTAACAACCATCGACAGACGCCACCCTTCTGCACATGAAGAGGAAGAGGGAGTCACTAGAGAGATTGAGAAAGGGAAATAGTGTAGGCTGAGAAGGGGGAGGGGAAGGGTAGAAGAGAAGATGATAAAGAGAGAGAGAAGAAGAAGTGAGGAAGAAATGGAGAGGGGTGCTGCCACCAACCCCAGGGTAGGACGACGGCGGCCATAGTTGCTGGAATAAGGAAAACTTAGTGAGAAGGTAGATAAAAACTTTTAGAGAGAGAGAGTTGGTTTCAAGGTTTTCAGGTTCTAGCTCAAGTAGACATGAGTTAACTTGACTGAACTAAATACGATTGTAAACTTGTGGGCTGGATGCAATTATATTATTCACTCCTATTAGTACAAGTGGAATGGATGCACTACATGAACATAATAGTTATTCATAATTTGAGGGAATTCAATATCTAATTTGGATTTTAGATCCTCTTATTTTTTTAATCCTTCTAGGTTAATAAATACACGAAAACTCATATCTTAGAAAATAGAATGATACAATTTCGTCTCATACACATACTTAGTAAGGATCTGTATCAAAATATATTTTACTCCGCTCGTTTCCTCCCTAAAATGTTATTACATACATGCCAAACTAAAGCCATTTCCTTTCTTAAAAGAAAAATCTCGAATTGGAAGTGAATTTAACACAGCGTGAACGTTGCCGTATTCTTAGCAATCTTTCGGTCTAATCCCAAATAAAATATAGAAACAAATAAACTAGCATTTTCCATAAGACAATTTAGCCTAGATCATTTTACTAATTTTTAATGGATGGAACGCGTGCCTTCTTTTAGATGAATTTTTTGAGGGACTTTGTCCTTGTCCTTTTAGCCTCATTGTCACAATTGAGACTTGATGAAGATGCCTTGATTCAGAAAGCGAAATGTAATAGAAATCTCAAATGTACTTTATGTATCTAAATTCTAAACTATAGCATTATTAAATCACCATGTTTTGTTTACTTATGAAAACCAGGAGAAAGAAGGTCCCTTTTAAACCTAAGCTTATAACTTTATGAATTTTTTTTTGCCGAGGACAATAATTATTTGATGATATAAGCTTATATTTTGGTCTGCAAACTCTTGATTTGGTTTTTGCCGAGAAAGAAGAAAAGTTATTGATGAATTCTACAAGAGTATTACTTATATAAATAACTGAGCAATCTTCTACTAATAAATCCAAGATTGATTAAGTACATTGGGTATCTTGAACCATATTTAGCGAGGTGATGCATCTCTGGGTTTACAATATTATTCTAACATTCATAAGCTCATTATAATGGAATTTAATTTATTTGAGATGGATTTATCTGTAAAAGTAATTTGTTAGATCAGTATCAAAAGATAACAGTATAAAAAAGTAAAATAAAAATGGTAGCTAAGCATTTGATTACATGGTAGTTTCTAGTTACCACTAATCAAGGTTTGTGTGTCTAATTATTCCTAATTAGAACAGTAAATCATACATTTGATTGACAATGAGAGATTGAGAGAAATAAGTTTTGGATCAGACAGAATCCCTTCAACCAAGGAATCTATTTGTGGAAATATTTCTAGTAAATATACAAGAAGCAAGAATAGGGACGTGAGTTCCTTTTTTTTTTTTTTTGGGGAGAATAGGGACGTGAGTTATTATAATATTTACCACTCATTTCCATTTTAAATCAAATCTAATCAAGCTTGGTAATTTTAAGAAGATTTCAAATTTACCTTATTCTCTTCCCACCATTAAAGATTTCGTTTTTGTAAGCTTTATAGAGGTCAGCAACTCAGCACCAATGTGGTGGCGCTCTTCAAAATTTCCCCCTTTTTATTATGTGCTTATTCCTCTTCAAATCTATTAATTGTTCTCCAAGTCTCCTAATCCCTTCTACTTCTGCACTCCTTCACTTGTTTTGCATGCAAACGCGATAAAGAAAGAATGGTTTACATTTGGAGCAATCACGAAGTGAGTAATTTTTCATTTTGTTTCATCGGAATGATTTTTTATTTTTTTTACTTTTATACAACTTTTGATTCTTACATGCGTTTAATAGTGACGGTGTCATACCTAAATTTTGTTTGGTCTTTCAACGTGCTTTTGAAATTGTGTGTACGAAATCTGTCAATTTGTTTAATCTGATTACTATTTTTTGTTGCGGCAGAGTGTTGATGAATTGAAACACAAGCTTCTGTGTACCAACTTTGAACTAGAATCAGCAAAAATGATGGCAAAAGAGGAGTTGAGCAAAAATGAGGACATCATAAAGCAGTTGGTTCAGCTCTTCAAGATTGCTTGCCAAGAAAGGGATGAAGCAAGAAACGAGTTGCAGAAAATATTGAATGAATTTTTGCCCTCTCAAGATCAAAACCTTACAGCAATCCTTTCACAAGTCCCTAATGAAATCCCAAATCCCCAAAAATCCACAAACCCCCAAATCATCAAAGAACCAGAGATTTTGCCTCAAACATTCAATTTCCATGTCTATGGTGCTTTCCAAGGGATGCATAATCCAAATTTTGCCGCTGATTCAATGTCGAATAACCTGGCATTGTCGAAAAAGAGGGGTTTTGAAGAATGTGTCCCCAAGATTGATTATCCTTCTGCTGTGATTGATAATATTGCCAGAGTTAGACCCCTGCCCAAGAAAGGTAGGCTGATGCAGGCTGTCATGGAAACTGGGCCTTTACTTTATACACTTCTTGTTGCTCCTCTTCCCAAGTGGAAGAACCCTCCACCTTTGCCCCCTTTTCAAAATTCACCCCCTCTCATTTATGGAAGTGAAGAAGTTGTTGACTCAATTCGCGCAACTCAATGTTCGTCTAGTGGTTCTGCTGCTTCCTTCCTTGATGCTTCTTCAACTGGATTTTCTCATATTCCTTCTTCGTCTGTGCTGAATTTTGCTCGCGGTTCGGCTTGCTTGAGCAGTGGCATGGAGTTTCAGGCCGGGAACAATAGTGTAGAGGCCATGCAGTATCAGATTGCGGCTGGTAAAAGATTACGGTTTTGATGAGAGTTGTGGTCAGTGGTGTAAATAAAGTGTTCGTTTCTGAATAAAATTTGGGTTGGAGAGTGGTGTAAATCAAATCTTGGGTTCTGCATAATATTGGATTTCATAGATGTTCTGATTTCCCTTTGCAAATGCTAGACCAAAGAGGTTCAATTTGATGGCCTCATTAAGAAATGTAAATTTTCAGTTTGATTAAATTCGTTATGCAATTTATTAGACTAATATTTTAGATACCAACTTCAAATTATTCACGATCCTTTTTTAAAAAGAAATGTAATCGGAGTTGAAAATTTTTACACAACCAAATTTCTTGTTCTTATAAATTAGTCTCCCACAAGGTTCCTTAAAACATTTGCTGTTTCTTTTCATTCGATGATCATGTCTGCATGTCTTGAATGAGAAGCATTTTATGCTATATTTTGTCGCCTTTATTTCAAAAAATGAATTTATTACACCAATTTTATTTTGAAGGCTTCAAATTCCATTTCGGAGTCCTTAAAATTGGCGCTTTTTGGAGTTTCAAGAATTGGAGCTAGTAGCTACTCAATACGTCCTTTACCCATGGTAATTTGAGCTTCAAAATTACCCTTCAAAACTCAAACACACGAAATGAAACCCATATGTAGGTCCTCACTTTCTCGGATCATACAATTACAAAGAAGAGCTTACACTTCAGCTTGTTCTTTTCCTGCTGAAACCCAGAAAGCTCATTTATATGCCCTTCAGCTATGGAACTCTGATGCACTCTTGAATGCCCGCCAACTGTTCGACGAAACGCCTCACTTGAACGTTGTATCGGCCACAAAAACAATAGGCCGCTTGGCTCGGGAGCACCGTGACGAAGAAGCTATCTATCTCTTTTCGAGAATGCTTGTTTTAAATATCACACCCAACGAGTTCATATTTGGCACTGTCTTTCACTCGTGCATTTCGAGACCTTAATATAGGCAAGCAACTTCATGGATGCGCAGCAAAGATAGGTTTGCATTCAAATGTGTTTGTGGGAAGTGAAATTTTGGATCTTTATGCCAAGCTGAGCACTATCCGAGATGCGAAAAGAGCTTTTGAAGATACCCATAATCCGAATGTGGTTTCTTACACGACATTGATATATGCATACCTGAAAAAAGGAGAAGCTTGAAGAAGCTCTGCAGCTTTTCCATGTGGTGCCAGAAAGGAATGTTGTTTCATGGAATGCAATGATTGGTGGGTATAGCCAAACAGGTCACAATGAAGAGGCAGTGAATCTTTTCATTGAGATGCTTAGAAATGGGATGGTGCCTAACCACTCTACTTTTCCTTGTGCTATCACTGCAGCGGCCAATATAGCAGCATTGGGAATGGGCAGAAGTTTTCATGGCTGTGCTGTCAAGTTCTTGGGTAAGCTTGATGTCTTTATTGGCAATTCACTAATAAGTTTGTATGCAAAATGTGGAAGCATGGAAGATAGTCTCTTGGTTTTCGACAAAATACAGGAAAGAAACATTGTTTCTTGGAATGGTGTGATCTGTGGTTACGCTCAAAATGGTAAAGGAGAGGGCTCAAAATGGTAAAGGAGAGGAAGCCATAAGATTTTTCGAAAGAACGAGGCTTTCGGGTTGTAAGCCAAATAGTGTCACACTTCTTGGCTTATTGTGGGCTTGTAATCATGCTAGTCTTGTTGATGAAGATTACTCATATTTCAATGAGGCAAGAACCGAGGACCCTAGCATTCTAAAGCCTGAGCATTACGGTTGTATTCGGGGTGTTTTGAACAAGCTGGGGAACCAGGTATTGGTTTTTTGGAAGGCATTGCTTGGTGGCTGTCAAATCCACTCAAATATGGAATTAGGGGAGTTTGCAACTAGGAAAATCCTGGATTTGGATCCTGAAGATGCGTCGTCTTATGTTATGGTGTCCAATGCACATTCTGCAGCTGGTAGATGGCACAGTGTGTAGACGATAAGGAGAGAGATGAAAGAGAAAGGGATGAAGAGGGTTCCGGGCTGCAGTTGGATAGAAGTCAAGAACAAAGTTCATCTGTTCATGTGTTTGTCACTGGGTATAAAAATCATCCCCAAGTGAATGAACTTTTTACCGTGCTAAAAATTATGTATACAGACTTTAAGGGAGAATGATGCTCTTGAAAACCTAAAGAATTTCAGTAGAAAGAGCAACAGAGAGGAGTAGAGAGCTTTTGAGAGGGAAGAAGGACGATTGAACTTCTTTGATTTTGGCTTAAAGCTACAATTGTACAGGACTAGCCTTTTATATCTCAGCTGTATGGACTAATAACTAAGCCTATAATCTTGATGCACGTGGCAGAGATCCAAGGCTCAATGACAGCTTGCATAACAAACTTACTAACCAACTAACTAATTGAATTGATGACTATAGACCTAATTAACTTTGTACTAACTGAATTAGTGACTGCAGTCCAATTCTTCGACTTTGATCTTCTCATCAGAACACCCGCCCTCAGCTTGATGGGGGGAACACAACAGCAAGCTGCTGCAAAAGAAGGTATGTTGTGGTGAACAAAGACCCTTGGTGAATAAGTCTGCCGGTTGAAGTTTGGAAGTAACAAATCGCAATGCAATAGAGCCATCTTTCACCTTCTCTCGAGTAAAGTGGACATCAACTTCTATGTGCTTCAATTTAGAATGATGAACAGGATTTGTGGCAAGAGCCAAAGCAGAGATGTTATCACAATGAAGTGAGGGAACTTCGGAAAGCTCAAGCTGAAGATCTTTGAACACATGTCTCATCCACTGAAGTTCAGAGGTTGTATCTGCCATGGCTCTGTATTCAGCTTCTATGGAAGATCTGCTGACACAATGCTGCTTCTTACTACACCAAGAAATGGGAGATTGGTTGAGAAGAATGACAAAACCTGATGTGGACCTTCTGTCATTGGGATCTCCTGCCCAATCGGCATCAGAGAAAGCATGAAGATGAAGTCCTGATGAAGACTTGCTGTTAGTTGGGGCAGAAGCAAATTTCAGAAGGATGCCATGATCAATGGTACCTTGTACATATCTCATAATTCTTTTTGCAGCAATTAAGTGTTGATGAGTAGGATGTTGCAGAAACTGGCAAACTGTATTTACACTATAAGCAATATCTGGTCGGGTGAATGTAATATATTGTAAACACCCTACTAGACTCCTGAAATAAGAGCTCTCTTCTTCAGACAACCACTGTCTTTCCTTGAGCAGTTTGACACCAACTTGACTAGGAGTAGGATGAGTGTTGCATCCTGTCATACCAGCCTTGGCTACTACATCTTGTACATATTTGGACTGAGAGACAAACAAATCACCAGTATCCATGTACCTGATTTCCAGCCCCAGAAAGTAGTGCAAAGTACCAAGATCAGTCATTTCGAACTCCTGTTGAAGGGTAGTTTTAATATGTTGAACCATGATAGAATCATTACCAGTGATGATTATATCATCCACATATAGTAACAGGTAAACCAGAGAGCCAGATGTACTCTTAATAAACAAACTGGGGTCAGCATATGAGGTATAGAAGCCTAGAGTAGGAAGAAAACTAGTGAATCTCTCATTCCAGGCCCTAGGTGCCTGTTTCAATCCATATAAAGATTTTCAAGCTTGCATACATAATCTGGGTGATCAGGATCAGTAAAACCACCAGGTTGTGTCATATAAACCTCCTCCTGTAAGTGACCATGCAGGAAGGCATTCTTTACATCTAACTGATGTAATTTCCAGCCAAAATGAGCAGCTATGCCTAACATCAATCGAACAGTAGTGTGACGTACCACCGGGGAGAAGGTTTCATCATAGTCTATACCTTGAGCTTGACTAAAACCTCTAGCAACCAAACGGGCTTTATGCCTAGAAATTGAACCATCAGCATTCTTCTTAATCCTGAAAATCCATTTACAACTGACAATATTTCGATTAGGTGGAAGTGGTACCAACCTCCAAGTATTTTGTGACTTTAAAGCCTGCATTTCACTCTCCATGGCTGCTTTCCATTCTGAACATTGCAATGCAGCTTTGTAAGAATGAGGTTCAGTGACACTAGGATCAAGAGAAGGCTGGGAATGTACAGCTAGTAGGCACTTGGGTTGAAAAATGCCTCTTTTGGACCTAGTAAGCATAGGATGATCATTCTGAGTAACAGTGGGAAGACCATCTACTGGATGCAATATGTTGGCCTCAGAGACAGGATTGAACTGGTTTCTTGTGTGTGGGGCATCAAAAAGAAGAGAAACACCCTTCCCAGGAGTAGTGTTGACAGAGACAGTTCCTGAAGTGTCTCCAAATTGAATTGTAGTATGATTATCTGGGGAAAAAGCAGGAAGATCTACTGAGATAGTGGGGCCATGACTGCTATAGGAAGAAGGAAGAGCAGTAGTAGGTGCAATACGAGGGGTAGAATCAACAGGACTACGGATAGAACTATCAGAATTGTCCTCACTATCATGTTGAGAGAGACAATGTAAAGGTGCATCAGAGAGCAGGTTTGAAGGTGATGGTACCTGTAGGAAGTCATCAGTTGGTGATTCAGCTGCTGGGATAATCACTGGAACAGATGGATGATCTTGTAAGGCATCTGCAGGAAAGTTAGATCCTGGAACAGGTGCAGGATCCTGTAAGGAATCTGTAGTGGAGGTGGATCCTTCTGGGACAAGTACAGAATCCTGAATAACATCTGAATCAGATGGGGAGATTTCTGGAACAGACATAGATTCTTGTGGATTAACTATAACTGGGACAATTTCTTGAGATGAAGAACAAAGATTTTGAGAAGCAGAAGAAATAACAGAAGAACTACGACATGATGAAGCAGGTACTGATTGTGCCTGAGCAAAAGGAAAACAGTACTCATCAAAAAGAACATGTCTGGATATTACAAATCGTCCTGAGCCCTTATGATAGCAAATGAACCCCTTATAGCCTAGAGCAAAACCCATAAAAACACACTGATCTGACTTGGCCATAAGCTTGTTAGTATTGTATTGAGTCAGCAAAGGATAACAGGCACATCCAAATACTTTAAGAGCATCAAGGGCTGGAACTTTATGATATAACCTCTCATATGGTGACTGCATTTCCAGAGTTGCTGTAGGCATCCTGTTAATCAAAAATATTGCCAGAGCACATGCATGATACCAAAAATGATCTGGTAAAGAAGTTTGCTTAAGCATGGTGACTGCAGTTTCCTTAACATGCCTGTTCTTCCTCTCAACAACTCCATTTTGCTGAGGAGTGTAGGGACAAGAAATATGATGGAGAACACCCTTCTCATTCATAAATTCCCTGAATTTAATGCTCATGAATTCTCCACCACCATCATACCTTAAGCATTTCACAGAGATTTGAAACTGATTCAACACATAAGCATAAAATGTTCTAAAATGCCCAAAAACTTCACTTTTATTGATCATGGGGAACATCCATGTATATCTTGTACAATCATCAATGAAAAGCACAAAATACCTAAAACCTTCTATGGATGATTGAGGGGCAGGTCCCCAAACATCAGAATGGATCAAGGAAAAAGGATCACTAGCCCTGGATGTGGATATTGGAAAGGAAAGTTTAGTAAACTTGCCTGCTATGTAAGACCCGTGTCCTGGAGGGAACGGTGAACAATCCCACATTCCTGCGAGGGAAAATGGTCTGAGAGAGGATGGTGGTGTGCCTTAAAGGTGTAGGCACACACCTATCTAGCACTAGGCCTTTTGGGAGCTCACTGGCTTTGGATTCCTGGGGAACCCCAAAGTTAAGCGAGTTGAGGCTGGTGCAATTCCAGATGGGTGACCCCCTGGGAAGTTGCACCATGAGCTCCCGAAAACAAAACCGTGAGGGCAAGGGCAAGGAGGCCCAAAGCGGACAATATCGTGCTAGATGAATCGGGATCTGACAGAAGAGGGTCGGGTCCTGACAATTTGGTATCAGAGCTAGACCCCGACCGGGAAGTGTGCCAGCGAGGACGCTGGGCCCTAAGGGGGGTGTATTGTAAGACCCGTGTCCTGGAGGGAACGGTGAACAATCCCACATTCCTGCGAGGGAAAATGGTCTGGGAGAGGATGGTGGTGTGCCTTAAAGGTGTAGGCACACACCTATCTAGCACTAGGCCTTTTGGGAGCTCACTGGCTTTGGATTCCTGGGGAACCCCAAAGTTAAGCGAGTTGGGGCTGGTGCAATTCCAGATGGGTGACCCCCTGGGAAGTTGCACCATGAGCTCCCGAAAACAAAACTGTGAGGGCAAGGGCAAGGAGGCCCAAAGCGGACAATATCGTGCTAGATGAATCAGGATCTGACAGAAGAGGGTCGGGTCCTGACAATTTGGTATCAGAGCCAGACCCCGACCGGGAAGTGTGCCAGCGAGGACGCTGGGCCCTAAGGGGGGTGGATTGTAAGACCCGTGTCCTGGAGGGAACGGTGAACAATCCCACATTCCTGCGAGGGAAAATGGTCTGGGAGAGGATGGTGGTGTGCCTTAAAGGTGTAGACACACACCTATCTAGCACTAGGCCTTTTGGGAGCTCACTGGCTTTGGATTCCTGGGGAACCCCAAAGTTAAGCGAGTTGAGGCTGGTGCAATTCCAGATGGGTGACCCCCTGGGAAGTTGCACCATGAGCTCCCGAAAACAAAACTGTGAGGGCAAGGGCAAGGAGGCCCAAAGCGGACAATATCTTGCTAGATATTGTATACAAGCTTGACAGAGAGGGGAACTTGTACAGGACTTATTCATATCAACTAAGCAAGCTTTCTGTAACATAGCTTGAGTAACCTCATTAGATGGATGTCCTAACCTTTGATGCCATAGTGCATGTTGAACCTTTTTTCCAACAAAGGCTGAGCATAGTGATGTATCCTTCTTGACAGTATTAATCTTCTTGAGATGAGATTGACTTCATTGACCTTGAATCTGTCTCTCAGGTGTAGCAGAAACATAGGGGAGAGGGTATAATCCTCCTCTACTCAGTCCCTTGAAGAGAACTTGTCCCTGCACCTTGTCCTGCACAATGCACTCAAATTCATCAAGAATAACTCTGCAATTGTTTTGCTTACACAATTGATGGACAGACAGAAGATTGGCTTTCAGTTTAGGAATCAGTTGAATGTTAGACAAGGCCAGTGTTGCTAGTGTAGAGGATCCAGAATGTGTGATGGACAAGGCCTCACCATTGCCAACAATTACAGAATCTGTTGTGGGATATGAAGTAACATTATTAAGGAGTTGAATGTCATTGGTCATATGATTTGAAGCACCAGAGTCTGCAAGCCAATATGTCATAGATGGATGTCCAGGTGGAGGACCAGGAGATGGCATGGGCATAGCCATGTGAGAGCCTGAGGCCATCATGGCAGTTTGACCAGGAAAGGACACTCCATGATCCTCATTTGAGTGAACAGATGGATTAGGGTTGTTGATAAAACCTCCAGATGCACCAAACTGAGGACTGTTGCTGGAAAACCCACCAGGTGAATTGGAAAAACCACCAGAAGAGGTCCCTGGCCCCCCTGGTATGGTAGAGTTATTGACAAGACCCGCCCCGATCCCACAGGGACCACAAGGGGACGTGCCCTGCTCCCGTCTGACACCCAATAATTCATACCAATTTTATCCTCCAAACATTTAAAAGCATAAATAACCAAATTAAAGTCATACATAAAATCCGAATTAAACGAATGTCAGACAAGGGATATAATCCAAAATTACAAATTTGCGAGCACGACTCTAAAGTAATCCTGCGGGTACACCGCCCAGCAGGGGTTCAGGTACGCAGAAGTAGATCTATGCCTCAGCCTCTGGTTCCTCCTCTACCTCAGTTTCCCGACCTGGAGGGGTTATCAAAAACATTAAAGGGTGAGTGGACCGAACTCAAGTTTATGAAATCGTTTGATAAGTAAAACATATAATTTACCCCTCCGTTTTCCAAACATGCGTGCACCATAATTCCAAAATCATAAACCATATAATATGAACCATAAGGCATATAACAAAACCATAACCATAATTTTAGTTGCTGCACTATACACTCCAATCCCGACATCCCTGATGTCTGACGTCCCTGACGTCCAATAAGGTCACAATCACAAGGCTACGCGTGCCACTCGGGTCTCAATTTCCGAGTTCAATCCCCGAACCCCGTTCGGGTACAGCATCCCCGATGCTTAGCGTCATAGACGCTGGACGTACTAGACGTCCGTGACCTCTCCGGGGTACCTCATCCGGAGGAGACAATATAATATGGAAGGATCTATACAGTGCAGTAACAAATACATTTTATTGATATCCACATGCAAACATATATATACATAGGTAGAATCCGAACCAATCATTCAGTTTCATCGGACGGGTCTCAAGCCCAAATACCGTGAAACGTGCCATAACCATATTTTCCATATCATCAAAACCATCATTGTTTTAGCATGTGAATAAGTATAATAAAACCAGAAAACATTTATGCACACAAGGGTTTAAGAAAATGGCCCACTCACAGTACAATCCTGCTAGAAACCGAACGTATACCCTCGTCCTGGTACAAATGTACAATCCCTGTCAAGTCCAAGTATTCGTAAAGGTCAAATTAAACCCCCAACATTCAACCATGAAAGCCTAGGTCGAAACCGACCCAGGAAAGCCGCCCGAACGCGCTTCCCAAGGCAATAAACCTTATTTTGACCAACTTAAGGATCTCCGATCGACCCGAAACCACCGCCATTGGATCCGGATCGTCGAAACCTAAAGAATGGTGGTGGTCCCACCAGAAACACTGTTCACACGCGCCCCCACGCGCCGGTCAACGCGGCGGTCAACGCAGGAACAGTTCCTGCTGACGTCATCGCTGACGTCACTGCTGACGTCAGCATGACGTCATGCTGACGTCATCTGACAGCTGTCAGGTCTGACATGTCAGACTCTGACAGGTGCCACGTGTCAACCTCTTATTGGTCCACCACACTGATCTGTCAGACCACGTGTCAGATCTGACATGTGCCACGTGTCAGCACGGCACTGGTCCACGTCACTGACATGTCAGTGACACATGGCAGTCCCTGACTGGTCCACGTCACTGACATGTCAGTGCTGACTGTGCACTGGCATGTGACACGTGTCGGCTCACGGTTGGTCCACGTCATCTGACAGACTGACAGGGTGCCACGTCAGCACCACTGTCATCAGACGGGTTGACCCGTTTTCCTGCAACTCGGGTCGATCAGACCCGCGATCGAGACCCGGTTGCCATTCCTTCATTTCTGGGTCATTTTCAGTCCTTCCAATTCCTAAATACTCGTCTTAGTCCCAGAAAGTGTTCTATGGAATCAAAAACAAGAGAAAAATATTAGATCCTTACCTGCAAACAAAACCCGAAGCTTCAGATTTTCTGGTTATCCTCCTCGTCAATTCCGGCCACCTCGAGCCTTGAAGTCAAGCCTACAGGTCTGTTTCAGTCCCTAGGTCTCATGAGAAGCAAGAAAGGGAACAAAACTCGACTACACGTTGACTTCCAAATTTTGAAAGTAAAAAAGCTCACGGGTTACTCACCTGCCGTGAACCACCGTGCCTCCACCGCCGTTCCTGCCGCCCCCCCGTCGTCTCTCAGTCCTAGTCACACTCACACGCACACAGAGAATAGTTGTAATGCGGAGGTGTGATGGTTGAAATGGGCAGAAGGTGGGTGTCGGGTAGAAGAATATATAGAGATGGAGGGAAATGATGGACGGCCCAGATTGAATCTCAGAAATGAGATCAAGGGCTGAGATCAGATCTGGAGGTTTTCAATCCAAAGGCTGAAATTTAAAGCTGGTTCAATTGTTTAATTAATCCCATAGTGGATCAGATCCAATCTAGCCAATGGGTGAGTGACACTTGTCACTCACCAGATGTCCTCCAATCAGATTTCCTGAATTTAATATTCAACACGAAAACCGAGACACGAACTTCCCGAATTCACGTTTCTGACCATAACTTCCTCGTACGAAGTCCGATTTCGGCGTGCCGCCTGTCTACGGACTCAGGACGTCGAGGCCTACCCAACGGTCCTTGAGTCAACTGAAAATTAGTTGCCAAAAGAAAAGTCAACATTTTCCCCCGAGAGTCCAAATTACGGTAATGCCCCTGAACTTCCGATAGTCATAACTTTTACCCTGATCGTCCGAATTGGACGTGCCACCTGTCTATGAACTCGTGACGTCCCGAACTACGTCACGGTCATAGGTCAAAGTCCATTTAGTTCATCAATCAAAAAGTCAACATTTTGACCATACCATTCACAGGGGTAAAATCGTCAAATCACTCAATAAATTACAATATGGAAATCCTCGAATTTCCGGGGTGTTACAACCTTCCCCCCTTAAGAAATTTCGTCCCGAAATTTCAAAGAAACAAATGAGGAAATTGTTCTCGCATCTGAGCCTCAGGCTCCCATGTGGCTTCTTCCACGTTCTGGTTTCTCCAGAGAATTTTCACGAGAGGGATCGTCTTCCGTCGTAGTACCTTGTCCTTCCGATCCAAGATCTGTACTGGTTGTTCTTCAAAGCTCAAATCCTCCCGTAGTTCGACAGGTTGTTCCCCAAGTACATGAGAAGCATCACGTACGTACATCCGCAACATCGATACGTGGAAAACATCGTGAACTCTTGATAGTTCTGGGGGTAGTGCCAATCTGTATGCAACTCTGCCAATTCTCTCCACGATTTCATAAGGTCCGATAAAACGCGGACTCAGTTTCCCCCGTCGGCCAAAACGGATAATCCCTTTCCACGGAGACAACTTCAGGAAGACAAAATCTCCCACTTCAAACTCCAAGTCTCGAATCCGTCGGTCGGCATAACTCTTCTGGCGATCCTGTGCCACCTTCAATCTTTCCTTGATCACGCGAACAGTTTCCATGGTTAAGTCCATTATCTCCGGCCCTACAGCCGCTCGCTCTCCTACCTCCGTCCAGCAGATAGGTGTCCTGCACTGTCGGCCATACAGTGCCTCATAAGGTGCCATCCCGATGCTTGCCTGATAGCTGTTGTTGTAAGCGAATTCCATCAGTGGCAAATGAGTATCCCAAGAGTCTTGAAACTGTAGTACACATGACCTCATCATGTCCTCCAAGGTTTGAATGGTTCTTTCAGACTGTCCATCGGTCTGTGGATGGAAAGCAGTACTGAAACGTAAGGTTGTTCCCAAAGTAGCTTGCAAACTTCGCCAGAACCTGGAAGTGAAACGCGGATCACGATCGGACACGATCGATTCCGGCGTACCATGAAGTCGTATGATTTCCTTCACAAACAACTGAGCCAGTCGGTTAGGTTTATAGGTTTCCTGAACTGGCAGAAAATGGGCTGATTTGGTTAACCGATCCACGATCACCCATACTCCGTCCACTCCACTCTGAGTCCTCGGTAACTTAAAGACGAAGTCCATGGTGATGTGATCCCACTTCCACTCAGGAATCGGAAGTGGCTGCATAGCCCCATACGGTCTCTGCCATTCCGCCTTAACCTGCTGACAGGTTAAGCATTTACTCACGAACTCAGCAATATCCTTCTTCATTCCTGGCCACCAATAATGGTTCCGGAGGGTACGGTACATCTTTGTACCTCCCGGATGCATAGCATAGGCCGAACTGTGGGCCTCCTCAAGTATCTCGGCCCGTAACTCTGCCACTGCAGGTACGCACAAACGGCCCAATTTCACCAGTGCTCCATCGTCCCGGATGGTAAAATCCTGTCTCCCATCCGCATCGACCTCGATTCTGTAAATACAGAGTATCGGATCCTGCAGTTGTGCTTCAATGATCCGATCAATCAGTACTGGTCGCACATGGAAGCTGGCCAACAAAGCTCCATGCTCGTCAGTACCCAAAATAACTCCCGCCTTCCGGAGTTCCACCAGCAAGGGAAGATACACCATCCCCAGGTGTGCAATAGTTCCCGCTGATTTCCTGCTGAGTGCATCCGCCACCACATTGGCCTTACCCGGATGGTACTCGATCGTACAGTCATAGTCCTTCAGTAGCTCCAACCATCTCCGTTGTCTCATGTTGAGCTCCTTCTGAGTGAATAAATATTTAAGACTCTGGTGGTCGGTGTATATCCGACACGTTGCGCCGAACAGATAATGTCTCCAGATCTTGAGAGCATGAACCACCGCCGCCAACTCCAAATCATGGGTAGGGTAGTTCAACTCATGAGTCTTCAGCTGCCGGGATGCATAGGCGATAACCTTGCCAGTTTGCATCAACACGCAGCCCAGACCTTGCAGTGAAGCATCACTGAAAACTACAAACTCTCCACTGTCGTCCGGCAATGCAAGGACAGGTGCAGTGGTCAATCGATCCTTCAACTCTTGAAAGCTCCGATCGCACTGCTCGTCCCAGATAAACTTTACTCCTTTCCGAGTCAGACGAGTCAATGGTGCAGCAATTTTGGAGAAACCCTCCACGAATCTCCGGTAGTAACCCGCTAATCCGACGAAACTCCGCACCTCGGTCACTGTTGTCGGTTTAGCCCAGTTGGTCACCGCTTCTGTTTTCTGGGGATCCACGCAAATCCCATCCGTCGATATCACGTGTCCCAGAAAACCAATACTGCTCAGCCAAAACTGACACTTGCTCAGCTTGGCATACAATTGTTCTTGTCTCAGTCTCTCCAAGACCAACCGTAGATGTTCTTCATGTGCACGGGCACTCCTCGAGTATACCAAAATATCATCGATGAACACAATCACGAACTTATCCAGGTAGGGTCGGAAGACCCGGTTCATCAGATCCATGAATGCTGCTGGAGCATTCGTCAAACCAAATGGCATAACAAGGAACTCGTAGTGCCCGTAACGGGTTCGAAAAGCAGTTTTCGGAATATCCTCCTCCGAAATCCTCAGTTGGTGATACCCAGACCGCAAATCAATTTTCGAGAAGCACTGAGCTCCCCGCAACTGGTCGAAAAGGTCATCGATCCTGGGTAGAGGATACTGGTTCCTCAATGTCACCTTGTTGAGTTGTCGATAATTAATACATAAACGGAGACTTCCTTCCTTCTTCTTCACGAACAACACCGGTGCTCCCCACGGTGAAGTACTCGGTCGGACATATCCCAAATCTACCAACTCCTGCAATTGAGTCTTGAGTTCTCGTAACTCGGTCGGCGCCATCCGGTATGGTGCTTGGGATATAGGTCGGGTACCCGGGAGTAGTTCAATAGTAAACTCAATCTCCCGCGATGGTGGCAATCCAGGTAAGTCTTCCGGGAATACGTCCGGAAACTCACAGACCACCGGTATTTCGTCGATAACCGGAGTATCGACCCGTTCCGACACGACATGCGCCAGATAACCCTGGCATCCCTTCCGTAGAAGTTTGGTAGCAGTAAGTGACGAAATCACTTCAGGAGGCGAACCATCACGTTCCCCCTGGAAGATAACTTCCGGCAAACCCGGGCTCCGCAAAATTACTTGCTTGCTACAGCAGTCGATGAGCGATCCGTGCTCCAACAGCCAATCCATCCCTAGGATTATATCGAAGTCGTGGATATCCAGAATAATTAAGTCTGCTGGTAAATCCACATCCTCAATTCTTACCGGGCACCTCCGAATCACCTGATTCACAAGGTACACGGTACCCATCGGGGTGCCAACACCCATTTCGCAATCTAAGGCTGATACCACACAATCAAGCAAACCAGCACAACTCCTCGAAATAAAAGAATGTGTAGCCCCCGCATCCATTAATACACGTACAAGAAAATTAAAGATATGTAGTGTACCTGTGACCACGCCTGGAGCAGTCCTCGCCTGCTGCTGGGTCATTGCAAACACTTGGGCCCTCGGCCCTCCGTTCCGTCCGCGCCCGCGCGCCACGTCCCGCACCACGGTCACCTCCCTGACCGCGACCTCCGTTAGTGTGGGACGCCGTGCTCTGCACCACACTCGAGCCCCCAGCGTCGTTGTTTTTGGACAACTGCGGACAATCGCAGGCATAGTGGCCTTCCTCTCCGCAAGCAAAACAAGTTACTGGCCTTGGCCTGCCCGAATGCCCACCAGATGCACCACTCCAAGATGAGTGCTGCCCAGAGTTGTGTCCAGATCCTCTGCCCTGAGAGCCTCCACGTCGACCCGACCAGCCACGACCCTTGAAGGATGAGGGTGCTCCCCTGTAGCTCCCTCCCCTGTTGTTCTTCCGGCCCGATGGCCCATGATGTGGGCGATCCTGACGTCGCCCCTCCCCCGAAGGTTGTCGTGATTGGTGTGCCGCCAGACTGGCCTCGACACGCACCGCTGCGTCGACCATATCCCTCAGAGAAGCATGAGTGGTAGCAGTCACACTGGCCCGGATCTCCCCTCGGAGTCCAAGCTCAAACCGCTGGCATTTGTCCTCCTCCGTGCTTACGAATGAGGCAGCGAACCGGGAAAGTCTCCCGAATGTTTGCTCGTAGTCTGAAACAGACATGTCACCCTGCTCCAACCGCAGGAATTCCGCCTCCCGCGCCGCGCGAAAGGATCGCGGGTAGTACTGGTCCAGAAACCTGGAACGGAAAGCTTCCCAGGTAGTGGTATGGACAGACCACCCTGACATTTCGAGTCCATGCCACCACTGGTAGGCTCCTCCCTCTAGTAAGAAGGCCGCCAGAGTCACTCGTTCGCCCGGAGGGCAGTGCATCACCGAGAAGATCCTCTCCCACTTGGTGATCCAGTCGTGAGCATCCTCGGGGTTTGATCCCCCGCAGAAAGGAGTGGCTCCCAAACGTTGAGCCCTTTCGATGCTCGCGCATTCCATCTCTCTTTCTAGATCCTCGTCCGTTCGAGTATGCGGAATTCTCCTAGGAGGCATAACCAACTGTCAAGAGGCATAGATCAGAAAACAATATTCTTAAAAGTCGAAAAGTAACTAGTACTAATCGCTAGTCTAGCATGCAGACCAATACCCTAGTACTGACCACAACCTAGTGCTCTGATACCAAGCTGACAAGACCCGCCCCGATCCCACAGGGACCACAAGGGGACGTGCCTTGCTCCCGTCTGACACCCAATAATTCATACCAATTTTATCCTCCAAACATTTAAAAGCATAAATAACCAAATTAAAGTCATACATAAAATCCGAATTAAACGAATGTCAGACAAGGGATATAATCCAAAATTACAAATTTGCGAGCACGACTCTAAAGTAATCCTGCGGGTACACCGCCCAGCAGGGGTTCAGGTACGCAGAAGTAGATCTATGCCTCAGCCTCTGGTTCCTCCTCTACCTCAGTTTCCCGACCTGGAGGGGTTATCAAAAACATTAAAGGGTGAGTGGACCGAACTCAAGTTTATGAAATCGTTTGATAAGTAAAACATATAATTTACCCCTCCGTTTTCCAAACATGCGTGCACCATAATTCCAAAATCATAAACCATATAATATGAACCATAAGGCATATAACAAAACCATAACCATAATTTTAGTTGCTGCACTATACACTCCAATCCCGACATCCCTGATGTCTGACGTCCCTGACGTCCAATAAGGTCACAATCACAAGGCTACGCGTGCCACTCGGGTCTCAATTTCCGAGTTCAATCCCCGAACCCCGTTCGGGTACAGCATCCCCGATGCTTAGCGTCATAGACGCTGGACGTACTAGACGTCCGTGACCTCTCCGGGGTACCTCATCCGGAGGAGACAATATAATATGGAAGGATCTATACAGTGCAGTAACAAATACATTTTATTGATATCCACATGCAAACATATATATACATAGGTAGAATCCGAACCAATCATTCAGTTTCATCGGACGGGTCTCAAGCCCAAATACCGTGAAACGTGCCATAACCATATTTTCCATATCATCAAAACCATCATTGTTTTAGCATGTGAATAAGTATAATAAAACCAGAAAACATTTATGCACACAAGGGTTTAAGAAAATGGCCCACTCACAGTACAATCCTGCTAGAAACCGAACGTATACCCTCGTCCTGGTACAAATGTACAATCCCTGTCAAGTCCAAGTATTCGTAAAGGTCAAATTAAACCCCCAACATTCAACCATGAAAGCCTAGGTCGAAACCGACCCAGGAAAGCCGCCCGAACGCGCTTCCCAAGGCAATAAACCTTATTTTGACCAACTTAAGGATCTCCGATCGACCCGAAACCACCGCCATTGGATCCGGATCGTCGAAACCTAAAGAATGGTGGTGGTCCCACCAGAAACACTATTCACACGCGCCCCCACGCGCCGGTCAACACGGCGGTCAATGCAGGAACAGTTCCTGCTGACGTCATCGCTGACGTCACTGCTGACGTCAGCATGACGTCATGCTGACGTCATCTGACAGCTGTCAGGTCTGACATGTCAGACTCTGACAGGTGCCACGTGTCAACCTCTTATTGGTCCACCACACTAATCTGTCAGACCACGTGTCAGATCTGACATGTGCCACGTGTCAGCACGGCACTGGTCCACGTCACTGACATGTCAGTGACACGTGGCAGTCCCTGACTGGTCCATGTCACTGACATGTCAGTGCTGACTGTGCACTGACATGTGACACGTGTCGGCTCACGGTTGGTCCACGTCATCTGACAGACTGACAGGGTGCCACGTCAGCACCACTGTCATCAGACGGGTTGACCCGTTTTCCTGCAACTCGGGTCGATCAGACCCGCGATCGAGACCCGATTGCCATTCCTTCATTTCTGGGTCATTTTCAGTCCTTCCAATTCCTAAATACTCGTCTTAGTCCCAGAAAGTGTTCTATGGAATCAAAAACAAGAGAAAAATATTAGATCCTTACCTGCAAACAAAACCCGAAGCTTCAGATTTTCTGGTTATCCTCCCCGTCAATTCCGGCCACCTCGAGCCTTGAAGTCAAGCCTACAGGTCTGTTTCAGTCCCTAGGTCTCATGAGAAGCAAGAAAGGGAACAAAACTCGACTACACGTTGACTTCCAAATTTTGAAAGTAAAAAAGCTCACGGGTTACTCACCTGCCGTGAACCACCGTGCCTCCACCGCCGTTCCTGCCGCCCCCCCCGTCGTCTCTCAGTCCTAGTCACACTCACACGCACACAGAGAATAGTTGTAATGCGGAGGTGTGATGGTTGAAATGGGCAGAAGGTGGGTGTCGGGTAGAAGAATATATAGAGATGGAGGGAAATGATGGACGGCCCAGATTGAATCTCAGAAATGAGATCAAGGGCTGAGATCAGATCTGGAGGTTTTCAATCCAAAGGCTGAAATTTAAAGCTGGTTCAATTGTTTAATTAATCCCATAGTGGATCAGATCCAATCTAGCCAATGGGTGAGTGACACTTGTCACTCACCAGATGTCCTCCAATCAGATTTCCTGAATTTAATATTCGACACGAAAACCGAGACACGAACTTCCCGAATTCACGTTTCTGACCATAACTTCCTCGTACGAAGTCCGATTTCGGCGTGCCGCCTGTCTACGGACTCAGGACGTCGAGGCCTACCCAACGGTCCTTGAGTCAACTGAAAATTAGTTGCCAAAAGAAAAGTCAACATTTTCCCCCCGAGAGTCCAAATTACGGTAATGCCCCTGAACTTCCGATAGTCATAACTTTTACCCTGATCGTCCGAATTGGACGTGCCACCTGTCTATGAACTCGTGACGTCCCGAACTACGTCACGGTCATAGGTCAAAGTCCATTTAGTTCATCAATCAAAAAGTCAACATTTTGACCATACCATTCACAGGGGTAAAATCGTCAAATCACTCAATAAATTACAATATGGAAATCCTCGAATTTCCGGGGTGTTACAGTTATGATATCCACCATACTGCATTCTTTGATTGGGAAAACCAATCAGATGATAGCATTTATCAGCTGTATGATACTTCCTGCCACAATATTGACACTCAACACCACTGTTATCCCAGAGAACCTGTTTCCAGCACCTCCTCCTTGTGCATTATAGGCTTGTAGAGTGTTGCAGGTTCTAGCATTATGCCCTGGTTTATTACACAATTGACATGCATTTGATGAATGACCAAAACTGTAACCTCTTCCCACTGCACCAGTGCCCCTACCCCCAAACCTGCTGCCTCCACTATGACCATTGGCAACAAAGGCTGGAAAATGCTGACTGCCATCCTCAGAAGAAAGGGGAAAACCCATGGGATAAGAAGGCATATTAGTGAACTGAGCCTGGGATGACACCGGTGATGAAGAAACAATGAAGTTGGAAGGATTGGCAGGACCGGGAGATAGGGTGGAAGCAGAAGAGACAGTGAAGGATCCAGTGGCCTCCGGAGTTGTTAAGGACGTGTTTGCCATCATGGCAGTTAGAGAATGCAGTGGTGTGTATTGAGAGGCCTGGTCTAAGTCATATTCTGCTGCTTTAAGAAGAGTCTTGAGATTGGTCATAGAACAGGTGGCTTGAGTTCGAATAATTGTCTTAATCGTAGTGAACTCAGGTGGAAGCCCTTCAAGTACTGTGACAACCACATCATCATCATCATCCAGAACTACTCCCATAGTGGCAAGAGCATCCCTAGCAGTTTTGATCTTTTCCACGTACACCTCTATTGAATCATGACCCTTCTTTGTTCTTTGAAGATTAGTCTTTAGTTGAAGGATGTTTTGTCTATTTGAGTCAGCAAATTTTGACTTCAGACTGGACCACATAGCTGCAGCAGAGGTGCACCCTACAGCACAGGACATGGCTCGAGGGCTTAATGTTTGTCCTATTAAGTTGATAATGTTTTGATCCTGAGCTTTCCATTGCACAAAAGCATCATTAAGGATCTTGGTGACACCATCTTCAGCCAAGACAAATTCAGAGGGACATTTGTTTGTACCATCAACAAAACCAAGCAAGTGCAGTCCTCCTAGAAAGGATTCCATCCGAAAAATCCATGTGGAGTAATTAGACTCATCTAGCACAATGTTTGGAAGAAAAATAGGTGTGGACTGGGTGCAAGAATTGGAGCCTGAACTTGCAATATGTGATCTAGACATCTTCTTTAGTTGCTATTCAATTTCAATCTTGTAAAACTAACTCAAGAATTCGACTACACTGTGCACCAGAACATCAATCAAACAGAGAACTTCTTACTAACAACAGTTCTTCAACAGTTTTGTTTCTCAAATTTCAACAGCACTTAACATCACCTTCTTAATGACAAACGGAACAACAGAGAACAACAGAGAACTTCTTGCTGATAACAATCCTTCAACAGATATATATATATATATATATATATATTTTTTCTTCAGATCTCAACAACTCTTAAGATTCAACATTCTGATGACAATTTGAGAGGAAAAACTCAAAGTTACTGAATCTTTAAGACTGAGTGACCAAACATGAAAGTAACAGCAATGGAAGAATGGAAGAAGTGGAGGAAGGAAAAACTTAGCTCAGGCAATCAAGAAAACACGTTGCGCAGTCGAAGAGGAGGATAAGCTTGCCACGATCAGCGATTTGCAGCAAGAAAATTTCTTTTCAATTAGGTATCAAGGACCGAGCTGGAAGCTCTGATACCATGAAAACCTAAAGAATTTCAGTAGAAAGAGCAACGGAGAGGAGTAGAGAGCTTTTGAGAGGGAAGAAGGACGATTGAACTTCTTTGATTTTGGCTTAAAGCTACAATTGTACAGGACTAGCCTTTTATATCTCAGCTGTATGGACTAATAACTAAGCCTATAATCTTGATGCACGTGGCAGAGATCCAAGGCTCAATGACAGCTTGCATAACAAACTTACTAACCAACTAACTAATTGAATTGATGACTATAGACCTAATTAACTTTGTACTAACTGAATTAGTGACTGCAGTCCAATTCTTCGACTTTGATCTTCTCATCAGAACAGCTCTCCTGGCCTTTTAATTAGTGATTTTTCATCTTTGATCTTTCTCAATTTTTCACTGGTTCCTTCATTGTTTTTCAGGATGAAGTTTACAAATTAAAAATCAAATACGCAAAACATTTGGGCCTGGCAGTACAACTGGTGGGTCGTAGAATTCAATAAAAAGCCCAAAGCAATATGAAAGCGAGTATGCGCGTGGTTTACCCCGGGTCCACCTATCAACACGTGTCAGATGAGGGCAGCTGGAAGGTGCAACCGGTCCCCGCACGCGCCACAGCAATCAAAATCTGTCGGCCCCACTTTTTCTAACCAGAGTTGGAATTCGCTGCGTCATCGTCACATTCCCAGTAAAGCTGAAACCGAGCCTTTAACCAGGGTTAGCTTCGTCTCATGGTTTAGAGCTTCAGATCCAAGATTAGGGTTTCAGAGCTCAAAAAATCTCTTCTCAATTTCCCCCCAAATCCTATCCCAATTTTTCACCATTCAATTCTCAGAAACCTAACTAGGTCTTGAATTTCTGATTTCTTCAATTTGAATCTCCCTCTGTGATTGTCTAAGAGGAAGCACAAAATTAGGGAGAAAATGGAGACGCAGAGGATAATAGAATTTCCTCACAAGAATATGGATAAGCGGCCGAGGAAGAGGCCTCGGTTGGCATGGGATATGCCCCCTCCTCTTCCTCCTCCTGAGGTTTGTCTCCTATCACAATCCCTGTTCAATTTCCTTACTTTTTTCCGTTTTCTCATGGTTACGTACTTCTCTTATTCATACGTTTCATTATACAGAATAGACTTGTAGAAAGTCGCAATCTTGATAGAAACATGTAATTCAGAATGCAAAAAGTTACCAGACATTTGAATGATTCTTGTTTATCTACAACAACTAATTTTTTATATTTGTTTGTAGCTACTCCCAGCAATTTACTGTGGTCAGGAGTTTGGAAATGGGCCAGTCCCCAATTACACTTATACATCTATGTTTTATGGGGGTTTGCCACGCAATGCTTCCCCTCCGTGGAGACCTGATGATAAAGATGGTCATTATGTCTTTGGAATTGGAGAAAATTTAACACCTCGATGTAAGTCTCTCTAACCACTGCATACAGCTCTACTCGTGTGGAAATAGGTGAAATTTCATTGTAACTTGTTTACATTTTGATTGACTCTTTGTTTGGTTCTTATTCATTCCTGTTTGCTCTTATGTGGGCTTATTATGTGAATGCTTGGTCTCAATTTTTTATGGTGGCCCTCGATTGGGAATATTGAGGTTTCTGATTTTTCAAAAGAATCTCTTCAGCATGTATGTTAATGAGATGGTACATTTTAACCAACTTGAGAAGGTACAATTCTGTGATTGTAATGTCATGACTAGGTGATAAGTTTCCATTTTTAATTGTGGAGGTACTTCTTTGTGAATGCGGAGTTTCAATTTGGACTTGAGTGAATAGATTATGTGAGTCCAACCTTTTCCTCTTTGGCCGCAAACCTAAACGTTTATGTTCCCATATATAGAATCACAAAATAGGTTTGGGCATTAAAGTTTTTTGCTATTTATTTATGGGTTGACTCTTCTGAATTTTATTGTTTGTTTTTCAATTGATTGTACTTACTAAATCACTCATTGATACCTTTTTTCATCATATTTGCAGACAGAATTCTCAGCAAAATGGGAGAGGGTTGGTATTCTTGCTTTCTTGGGAGTAAAATTCACCTTCAGCTAGACAGGGTATATATCTCTTTTAAATTGCTTTTAATAGCTTTAAATCTGGGTTATGAATTTTCCAGGAACATTTGGACAAGTGTTAGAGTGTATTGACAATGAAAAGAAAGAACTTGTGGCAATCAAAATTGTCCGCTCCATACGTAAGTATCGTGAAGCTGCGATGATTGAAATTGATGTCCTACAAAGGCTTGCAAGGCATGATGTTGGTGGCACTCGGTAAGAATGTTTAAGTTGTTGTCTCCCTTATGATTGTAGATGTTTAAAGCGATGTTGGTATAAGCGGTTTTATTCTTTGCAGTTGTGTGCAAATACGGAATTGGTTTGACTATCGTAATCATATTTGTATTGTAAGTATTTATTGGTATTTTGATTTGATATGTTGGATGGGGCATGTTTGTTACTTCATTGCCTGCATTTTCTGTGAGTTAAAGAAAACCTGCGGATGGATTTAAATGGTTTCAACAGGTATTTGAGAAGCTTGGACCTAGCTTATACGATTTTCTTCGCAAAAACAGCTATCGTTCATTTCCCATTGATCTAGTTCGGGAGCTTGGCAGACAACTTTTGGAATCTGTAGCATGTGTGTGGACCATTCTTGCACAATTTTATAATTTTTTGCAACATGATGCTCAAAATGTTTTAGGTGTAAAATGGAATGCTGGACATGATACATATTTATTTTCAAGTCAGCTTTCCAAAACACTGCATAATTTCGCTTGTAGTGGATGATAATGATGTCAATTAATTCATTTTTTTGCCTTTTTGCTGGTTTATCTCTGCAGTCATGCATGATTTACGCCTTATCCATACTGATTTGAAGCCAGAGAATATTCTGTTTGTTTCCTCCGACTACATCAAAGTGCCAGACTATAAGGTATTGTCTAAATCATTTAGCTTTTTTCTTGATCCATTTATTTGTGATATGAATGACTGATTGATGGTGCAATTTTGTTGTGTATAGGACTATTCTGTTTCTCATTATAGTTATATAGCCCTCATGGGTATGCAAAAGGATTGATCTGTTTTTATTAAGGAATTCTTAATTATCAGTCGAGTGTGTCCTGGTTTTAGGTTGTACTTTGTATTTCAAGTCATCTTCAGATGATGTGCTTTTTACCCTTGTATTAGTAAAGCTCAAAGTCATGACTTCTATCTTTTTTATGTCTTTTGGTTTTCCTAACTTCAATGAAGTTTCTCTCGCGGTCGGCTAAAGAAGGGTCCTATTTCAAGAATCTGCCCAAGTCAAGTGCCATTAAGTTGATTGATTTTGGTAGTACAACATTTGAACATCAAGACCATAGCTATGTGGTGTCAACACGCCATTATCGTGCGCCGGAGGTTATTTTGGGTGAATACAGTTCTAGGCTACTCATCTGATATCTTGAATTTTTTTTTTAAGATGATACTCATATGATGTTATCTCCAGGTCTTGGATGGAACTATCCTTGTGATATATGGAGTGTGGGCTGCATACTTGTTGAACTTTGCTCTGTAAGTACCATTGGATTCACTCCATCTGCAATTTCGTCATTTTCATTCAATGTTCAAATTGAGCATACCATGCCCATGGGGTGTAAGTTTCTCGTTTACATTTGTCTTTTGTCAAATGGTTTTCTTTTAATAGGGTGAGGCCCTTTTTCAAACACATGAGAACTTAGAGCATTTAGCCATGATGGAGAGAGTTTTGGGGCCACTACCACAGCATATGGTGCTTAGAGCTGAGTAAGTCTGTTATTAAACAATAAACATAGTTCTTTTTTATTTGCTTGTGGCCTGGAGCTCTTACATTCTGCCTATTTTTGCAGCCGGCGCGCTGACAAATATTTTAGAAGGGGAGCGCGACTGGATTGGCCCGATGGTGCAACTTCTAGAGAAAGCATGAGAGCAGTTTGCAAATTGCCCCGGCTACCAGTAATGATTCAAAACTTAGGAGTTTTTATCTCTTACTCTGCGAATCGAATCTATACCTGCAAGCTTATTTTGTGATTGTTTTGAACAATCTGTTGCAGAACCTAATAATGCAGCATGTGGACCACTCTGCTGGTGATTTGATTGACCTGTTGCAAGGGCTTCTGAGATATGAACCTGTGGAGCGTCTCAAGGCAAGGGAAGCTCTAAGGCACCCCTTTTTCACTAGAGATATGAGAAGGGGTGGCTACCCTTTGTAATCAACAATCCTCGTCCATGTCGATCATGAGAATGAGTGAAATGAGTTGAAATGCAAGATGTGCGCTCTTGATTGTACGATTGTGTTTATATATAGTAAAGCCTCCTGCCCTTCAATCTCTTCTACTGGTTGTCTTGTTATATATTTCTATTACGATAGCTTCTGGTCTGTTTTAAATTTTTAACGATTTTCACCTTGACCAGAAGGATAAATATAACTTGCTATTAATTAAATATTTTGTGTTCTGACCACAAAATTAATTAAATAAATATGAATAACTTCTGGTACGTTTTCATGATCCGTACCCAAATTCAAAATAAATAACGTAACTTGTGTTTTAGAGGATGATATTTGCATTTCATTTTGGGGTTATTTTTAGGGGTATTTTTTGTAGTCTTTTAATTTATCGATTATATATAAAAAAAAAGGGAATGTTTAACTCTTCAATAATCATTTTAAAATTATGGTTGCGTAAGATTTAACAGATGATATTTAGTTGTACCACTATGTTGATTTATTGAATTCTATTTGTACATTTATCATAATTAGAATAGTTCATTATTTAAATAACCATATCAAGATCATCCCTATAAAATAAAAATTAAATGTCGTTTAGTTATTCATATGTATTAAATAAATTAATAGTTTTGATAACTATTAAATCCTCATGACGAATCATTCATTTAGTTGATATATGTGGATGACTAAATAATCTCCGATTTTATTGAGTTTGTACGAAAATAATCTTAACATGATGATTTAGAAAATGAACAGTTCTGATTATGATATATATACAAAACAATTCAATAAATTGAAAGGGATGTATAAGTAGGTATCATTAGGCTGAAATACAAGTATTATCATTTAGAAATTGAACGACGATTATAATCATAGATATAAGAATAGTTTGACAAATCAAAAGGAGTAGGAGGAATTGGAACATTTAAGTTTGCATTTGACATCTTGTAGAATTATGTATCCGATAAGAATAAAAAAACATAAAATTAGTGTCTAATCTATTTTAAAGTTTGAAATAGTTAGTAATATTTTAAGTCTTGCATCCTACTGTGCTAGTACTTTCTTGTACAACTATTTTATTTTATCTAATTATCATTATATATATTATTAAAATTGTTCAACTTCTAAATTATTATTTTAAAAAAAATTACTAAAAAAATAATAAAGTTAGAGATTATTTAGTCATTCATATATATCAACTAAATAGACAATTCGTCATGAAGATTTCTAGTTGATGTTTTACATAATTAATCTTAAAAAAAGGTAATTTAAAGAAGGAATAATTTTGGTTATAAATGGAAAAAATAGTTCGAGCAGGTTCGAGAAGGGTGAGGGTGAGATGATTGCTCTTTAGTTAATTGGTTGGTACTTTTCCAACGTCGCACCCCTTCCTTTATCGGTCGCCACCCCATTCCATTGATGTTTTTTGATGGACAAATAGTGGAGCTTGTTGAGTGTGGTTTACATGACGACCATATAACATCAGTCATCACCCGAAAGAGCATCCATATGATATGAATTAGGAAGTGTATAATAAATATGGATCAATATTTTTCACGAGCAAATCAATTAGTCATTTCAACTGAAATATCTAATAGTAATACAATATATCCAATCCAATGCACCAAACCAAGCCTCTCAACATTTCTCTCAAGTGGGGAGAGGAATCCAACAGCATACGCCAATGGGTACGCTGTTGGACTCTGAAAGTGGAATTCTGAATTTCAGTTCTTTTAGTAAAGATTCATTCTTTGAGGGCCAATTGGACGTGTCGATTTACCAACGCCGCCCTCTTTTATAAACCACTTTCAAGTCTTCGATCATTGCACATTTTGATTTAAGTATGTCAACGTACGTACTTCTAGACTTCTAGACTTGTAGTAAGTGAAAGTACCTTCTGGAAAACTGCGGAGAAGTGCTTTCTGCAGAATTCGGAAGAAATGCAGCGAATAAAGCGCAAAAAAGTGAAGGAATTATGAGGACACACACTTAATATATATATATATATATATATAGGAATTATGAGGGAAAAGTGAAGACAACTCTAGGGGTTTCTAGGACATTCTAGACCCTTCATGAAAAATTACCAAAATATCTTATGTTCAAAATGACCAAAATGCCCCTAGCCACTTTTACCTTACATCGAACCTATTCTAGACCCTTTATAACAGTCCTTTCGAATTGTCTTAAAAATGTCTAAATCAAAAAGTCAACATTTGACCCTTAGGTGCAAAATCTTCATTTTGACTTTTCTCAAATTGTCGGGTCATTACAACCTACCCTCCTTAAAATATTTCGTCCTCAAGATTGTAGTACGAAACAATCTTAATTTCACACTCAAATTGGACTAATGGTTTCAGGATTTGATTAACTAGTTTTCGAATGCATGCATGCTTTTTAATGAAGGGCATAAATTTTCTTCCCGTGAAAATGATTTTATAAATTATTTGTTTTGTCCACTCACAGCTTTCAAATGGTTTTAATGCCCTTCAGGTCAATCGCAGATGTGGGTTGTAGCGGAGACCGAGACATCACACTCCTTCTCCGATCCTAGCGTACTCTAGAAGCCCGGTAGGGCTAAAGTCGGAAATTTCCCTTGCCTGACACTTCGTGTCAGACGGGATCAGGCGCATCCCGCGTTAATCCCGGGGAGATTTGGGACGGGTCTTGACACGCAGGGAGTGCAAGGCTCAGCTATTCATTAGAAAATTTTTCTCTTAATGTAGTTTTTTGACCGACTTGCAGGAGCTTTGAACGAGTATTCATGATTCCCCCAATTTTCTCCTTGGACTTCTGGTTCAAATGTTATGGAAATTTTGACAGAAAAAGTCTTGTTATTTACAAATGTCAACATTGTACACTTGCTCAATGACTGATATTCCCTACTCATATATGACAGGACCCATCCCAATTCCCCTGGGATTACCGTGGAATGTGCCCTGCTCCCGTCCAACAAGGGGTGTCAGACAAGGGATAAGCAAGAGTCACTGCCCGAACGGGGCTTCCAGAGTGCGCAAGGATCGATGGAGGAGGTGTGCAATGTCCCAGTCTCTGCTGCAGTCGCATCCGTAATCAACCTGAAGGGCATTAAAACCAATAAAAGCTGTGAGTGGACGAAAATCATTAAGTTTAGTAAACACAGTTATAAGACATTTATGCCCTCCAATAAAAACGTATGCATGCCACGAAAACCAGTAACCAAAACATTTGTTCAACCAAGCCATTAGGGCCTTAGCCCAAAAACCGTTAATTCAAAACCAAGTATGGGAACTCAGCCCAAAACTGTGGAATACCACATTCAGACATACAAAACCATGTGGGCCACCACCCAAAGCCATAAACATAATTCATAATTCCAAAACCATTTAGGGCCCCCGACCCGGAATACCATTTCGTAAACCAATAATCCATTTTTACCACGTAAACACAAATCCAACCGAAAAGCCATTTCATAGATTCATTAATCCATATTTACCACATTACCATCACCAGCATCCCAGATGCTTAGCGTCCCAGACGCTTGACGTCCCAGACGTCATATCTCACGGTATAATAAGCGACGCGTGCTACCCGGGGTCTCTTCGGATCAATATCTTTGACATCACAGATGTCTGACGTCCCAGACGTCAATTATAGCAATCCTGCTCCTGAGTCATTATACGGTCCGGTAACTCCGTACGATGACCCCTCACAGGCAATGCACCGTGACTTCCCCAGTGTCCCAGACATCTGGAGGAGACCATCATATATCCTCGTATCCATATGGTATATGGAAAACAGTTTTATTACATCATTTCACAACATTACAATGGGCCCTTGCCCGAAAGCTCTATAAACATCACAATTCCATTTAGGGTCCCTGACCCGAAATCACATTTATTAAACATAGGGTCCCAGACCCGAAATCACATTTATAACCCAACTGGGCCTCATGCCCGATTTTAAAACCACTGGGCCCACGACCCGATTTTATAAACCATTAGGCCCACGACCCTAATTCGTAAATCAACTGGGCCCCTGGCCCGATAATATCACTCAAATGGGTCGTAGCCCGTTTTCATAAACAACTGGGCCCCTGGCCCGATTTCATAAAGCAATTGGGCCCCTGGCCCGATTACATAACTCAATTGGACTCCAAGTCCGAGGTTTCCAAACAAGTGGGCCTCAATCCCGAGTTTATCTTTGCAATTTTAAAATCATTTCATCAAATCTTATCCAAGACCATAAACATGAAAAATCCGTGCAAAATCGGAAAATCTCGATTTACGTGCAAACACGTAAATCGTCTCGAAATACGTGAAACCGTATAATTTACCAATATCCAAATCAACATCATACAATCACAATCACAATCCATATAAAAACAGTTAAGCATGCATAGAATTTATAAAACCAAAGTCCACTCACAGACCGTTTAACGATATGCCTCGATACGCGTGCCATAGGCCTTCCCGGGCCACACCACTATCACCGAGACTCCCAATCCTATCCAAATCACATTAGAGGGTCACTAACCTCATCATTAACCTCCTATTTAAGTCCCGTAATTTTCCCGAATTTTTAACTATTTTTAAACTTGATTTAAACCTTCGGTCGTCCCTAACAATATCGAAACGGTGTCCGATCGATACGAAACCAATCCCAAAATGTTCGTTACATTAAATAGATTAAAAGTCATGTTGGAAGTTTCCCCAAAATACCTTACACGCGCCCCCACGCTCCGGTTGAACTCCCTGCGCGTGAAACCCACGCGCCGGGTACTGTTCATCATCGTCGAGCTGTAGACGGGTCCTGCAACTGGGTCGTCGTGACCCGCGGGTCGACCCGATTAGTTCTCAGCCATTCCTCGATCATTTTCAACAGGGCTTTCACCTACAAGATCGTCCAAGTTAAACTAAGGGTTTTGTGGGATTAAAAACAAGGAAACACGTTTGGATTCATACATCTGGAATCAAACCCGAAACCCAGAATTGTCGAGCCTTCTCCCCGTCGATCCAGACCACCATTCCCTTCGAAAACGATCCCCACAGACTCGTTTCATCCTCCAGATCATCATCCTAATCATCAGATCGATTGAAACACCGTAAAATCCATGCTGCCATTTTTACCCGAAAACAGACTCACGAGTTTGGGGGCTTACCTCGCCGCCATGGTCACCACCGTGGCCACCACCATGCCCATTTTGACCTCAGGAACTCCCTTCAACCTTCTAAAACGATCAAACACCAGCCTACACCGACTTTCCAATTTTTGAGTTTCAGACCTCTCCGTTTTTCTTCTCCGCCGTCACCCTCGCCGTCTCCCGTCGCTCCTCTGGTGCCCTAGTCTTCCACTGGACTTAGTCTAGCAATATGTTTAGGTTTAGTTTGTGCGGGTTGGACGGGTAATGAGTATGGGGTGGTAGTCCTTCACGGTGAAATGAGAAATGGGAGAGGGAGATTGACTGATCAGATAATTAAGGAAGGGATGAGATGAGATGAGATGGACGGTCCAGATGCAATCTGGGAGTGAGATGGAGGGCTGAGATTAAAAGGGCAAAAATAATTATATTTAAATGTTGAGTGGAGACATGATCCAGATTTTAGGGAGTGTGGGGATGAGTGACACTTGGCACTCATCCAAGGGTCCAGATTCGTCAATTACTGTCACCTATTTTAATATTATTTTAATCAAATTCTCGGTTCGTTCGGTTAATCGATTTTGTTCCCGTGACCATAACTTCGTCGTCGAATCTCCGATTTCGGCATGCCGCCTGTCTACGGATTCGTATCGACGAGACCTACGTAACGGTCATTGGCCCTCGTCCATTAGACTTCCCAGGTCAAAAGTCAACATTTGGCCCCTTTTCCGCCAAATTACCAAAATACCCTTAAACTTCCGAACGTCATAACTTCTTCCTCGAATGTCGGAATCGAACGTGCCACCTGTCTATGAACTCGTGACGTCCTGAACTACGTCACGGTCATCGGTTAAAGTACATTTGACAGTCCGATCAAAAAGTCAACATTTTACCCACGACTAGGGGCAAAACGATCATTTTACACATTTTGTCCGATTTTGCCCTACTAATCACCGATCAACCCCACTAATCGAGATTAGTCACTAATCTAATCCGGGAATTCGGGACGGGTCGTTACAATATATGTAAAATCATTAGCAGCTTATGTTGCCCATGACAGGAAATCTCTTTTATTCCAAAATTCTAATGGGATTGGTGATGGATAACTAGGAGCAATCATCAACAGCTTCTGTATGGTGAAGTCACTCGAGGAGCCAATCTACCTTTTCAGACAATTCATTCAGAAGCCTCTTGAATGCTTGACTCTTGTAAGCATTGATATTCTTGTATTTTCTACTGTATGGCTAAGAATTTGCAAGATATTATTTAGCCTTTAGTTTGTTTTCCAGCTTTCTTGGATATCTTTTGGGTCATAATTTAACCTTTAGCACCTTACCCCATCCCTATATATTTTACCAACTGCTGTATGGTAGGAAGAAGGCAGATGATAATTGTTCGTTACTATTGTCATCTCTTGTAGTTTTTCATGGCTAATAATGTACTTGTACTTGATAGGATTCATGATAATGTAAGTATTATTGTACCGACCCGTCCCGAATATCGGGATTAACTATTAATTAATTATAGATTAACGTGTATAATCCCTGATTAGTTGGGAGAATACGAACGGACGGTGTGAATTGACTATTTTGCCCTTGGAATTGGACAAAATATTGAATTTTGACCCGGATGGTAAAATGCACAAAGATCAATGACTGTTACATGGAACGAGTCGATATGAGTCTGTAGACAAGCGGCACGTCAAAATCGGATATTCGACGGAAAAGTTATGAGTCATGAAAGTTTTGAGGAACTATTGCACGAATTACGAGACGAGTTGGCATTTGTCCTCATGTGGGCCCAAATATTTTGGCCAGGCTCAATGGATGAGTGACAAGTGTCACTCATCCATTGTGTAACAACCCGTCCCGAGAGCCGGGATTAGTAGTGTGATTAAGGTGGGATTAAGGAGGCTAATCGGTGGTTAGGTGGTCCCGATAGGTCCGTAAGCATAGAATGACGATTTTGCCCCTGGTTCGGGAAAAATGTTGACTTTTAGTTCGGGTGGTCAAGTGGGTATTGACCCGTGATCAGGACGTAGTTTAGGACTTCACGAATCCATAGGCAAGTGGTACGTCCGATTCCGACATCCAAGGAGGAAGTTGTGATGTTCGGAAGGTTGAGGGCATTATCGTAATTTTGGTAAAATAAGGGGAATAGTTGACTTTTTGGACGATCGGGTTTTGGTATGTTGACCGAGGATGGTTAGGTAGATCTCGTTGTGCTGAGTTCGATGACAAGCGGCACGTATTCATCGGGCTTACGATGTGCGAGTTACGGGTCAAGAAAGTTAGTGGCAAAACCGTAATTTTGAGTTAAAAGGATGGGCAGTTTGGTCTTTTGTGCTCTGGAAATTGTGTAGAGAGAGGGCAGATGAACGGCTGGGATTGAGCCACTGGGGAGAGAATGGAGATGATGGTGACACGTGCTAGAGGTGTAGTGGGTTCTGGGGGGTTCTCGTGTGTGCACGGTCCAAATAATTGGGGTGCAACCGTGCAGTGTTCGTGGGTGTTCTTCGATCTAGTGTGAAACAGAGTGAGGCGGTGAAGAAAATTGAAGGGTGCTCGTGTGTGCTGATGAGTTGTGAGTGTGTGAGGGTGATCAGAGAGTGAGAGGGAGTTAGTGAGCTTGTTGAGAAGTGCAGCGGGTGTGTGTGTGAGAGTTGTGGGTCACGGGAAATCCAGAGGAAACAGGGAGGAGGTGAGAGCTTGTGGTGGTGCGGTGGCCGTGGACGGTGCAAGTGAACTCGAGAGGAGGTTGAGACGATTTTGTGGACCCCAGGGAACGCGGCGGCGAGCACGGCGGTGGACGATTTCAGGTAATCCCTCATCCCTGTGTATATGCTCTGTTTTGGCCGTGAACTTCAAATCGGAAGTTGTGGCTTGAGAGGTAGAATCGAAGAGTCTAGGGGAGTCTAGGGAGTTCAGTTGAGTCCAGGGTGTCTTTTGGTTGTGCTGCCGTGATGGGAGGTGACCTGGGTGGCCGGGAAGGAAAACAGGGGAGTTCGGGCCGTCTGGTTTCGAGCTTGAGTCGACGGTGTAGGGGCCGTGTCGAGGTCTAAGGAGGATGGGGATGGATAGAGTAGGTCTGGACGAAGCTGTGGGTGAAAAGAGGGGTCGAATTGGTGGCCGGACAACGGAGATCAGTTCTCGCCGGTTCAGTCTGCGGCGGCCGGTTCAGCACAGTAGACTCGAGGTTGAAGACGTACTGTAGTTGGCGCGTGAGGCCCACGCGCAGTCACTTTGGGCGGCGCGTGGTGGCGCGTGGGGCATTTTCCGGCGAACCTTCCAACGTGGTTTTTGGTCTAGGTGTTATAACAAGTCTAATGGAAGTGGTTTCGGGTTAATCGAACGTCGAATCGAAGTAGTTCCGCGAGGGTGAAGGTTTAGGGTCTCGGTTTATTATGTTTAGGATTCGGAGAATTTTGGGGAAATTTAGGTGAACCTTCGTGGACGTGTTAGTGACGTACTTTGGTGGTTATTGACAGGATCGGGATTTCCCGAGGAAGCCGAGGAACGTGCTGGACGTTTAGGACGCGATTGAGGGCGCGGTACTGTGAGTGGACCCTTTCCTTAAACTCGAGCATGCATAACTGTTTTCTATACCTATTGATTGGTTTTATATGTGATTTCATGATTATTTAAAATGCTATGTTCGTTTTACGTATTTTCGAGAAAAGACGGTTTTCAGCACGTTTTACGAGAAAATGGTGATTTTGGAATATGAAGCTATGGTTTTGGGATTTCAAAGAATAAATAATTATCAATGATTATAAAAGGATTTTGGAACATGATTTCGATGATCAAGGATTTTCGTTTTTTCGAATCGGATTTCGAAAAAACGTGAAAAGTTGAAAAGTGGAATTCCGGATTTGGGTTCGGAATGACGGTTATGAACGCCGGAAGGGCTTCAGACCGGTGATTTCGAATTCGGGTTTGGATGTGGATTTCAAAATGGTTTCAAAATGGTTTTGGATTGGATTTGCTGGATCTGGTTATCGGGTTTAAAGACCCGGATATTGATTGATGGGGGACGGGCCCGGATTGAGTTTAAAGACTCGGGAGTTTAAAGACTCGGATATATTGATTTCCCCCGTAGGCCTGTTGAGTTTAAAGACTCGGGAGTTTAAAGACTCGGATATTATTGAGGCCTGGATTGAGTTTAAAGACTCGGGAGTTTAAAGACTCAGATAGGTCCAGCAGGTTTGATCGGATAATGATGATTTGATATTTATGGTTTATGATACGGTTTTATGATGATGATGCTATAACTTCTATAACTGTTTTATAGTGTTTCTGTTTCTTATGATGTTTTATGGTGATTGATTCATACTGTTTCGATAACTGGGTTATGCATGTAGTTTTCAAAACGGAGGGTAAAACTCGGTTTTCTTATAAAATGGTTTTAGAACTTTCTTTTATTCTGGTCCACTCACACTTTATGTTTTAAATTGCCCTCCAGGTCGTGGAGCTAGTGTGGGGTCTTGACGTCGAGGCAGTGTCTAAGGCATAGAAGTGACGAGAGGGATCCCAGAGTGTTTAAGTTTTCTTCTGCGTGCGTGTAATTATCATCGGTTTTTATTTCTTTGTAAATCGTACTATGCTCTGTAAAACTTTAACTTCGGGATTTATTGAGTGCTTTCTCCTGCGTCTGATTGTTTTGTGTCGGGGTGTCAGACGAGAGCAGGATTTACCTCGGGTTTCGGGGTGAAACCGGGGTGGGTCTTGACTAATGCCCCTCCCTTTATCATTCATGCATATACATCCCTTCTCTCTTTCGACCAACCCAAAAAAAAAACCCGAAAGCCCCAAAAAATAAACCCCTTCCTCCATTTGATTCAGCTTGAGGTCAAGAGAGTGGCTGAGGGTGAGTGAGGGATTGAGAGATGTCGTGGGCGGAGGAACCCAGAAAACGCAGGTGAACCCGAAACCCAATTTTGGGTCAAAATTAAATTTTGGACGTTGTTGAAGGTTTGGATTGATCCTAGCAGGTTCTAGGGATTGAGGCGAGTTCAATGGTCTGGTTTTCAAGGTAGGAGTTGGCCGAAATTAAGGGCTATCGACGAAGGAAAAACTGGGCCATGAAGATCAAATCAAACAGGTAATTTCTAGGCTATTTTTCCCTATTTTAATCACATGGATCGATTAAGGATGACTGGACAATCACGTAAGAACCAATGGCATCGAAAACGGTGGCTAAAGGTGTGTTTTCGGGTAGGGTCAGGTCGCGGGTACTATGCAACCCGGTTGTAGGACCTGTCGAAGGTCAGGGATGACATGATGACGTCAGTGATGATGTCATCATGTCAGATCTGAAAATGTCAGATTGACATGTCAGATATGACAGTGCCAGATTAACATGTCAGACATGGACCAATAGGAACTTAACATGTGGCACTATCAGAGTTGTCAGTGCTGACGTCAACGTTGACTTTTGGGTTGACCAGGTACGTGGGCACGTTGGCTCAAATTTCGAGATGAGCTCAGTGTCATTTTTAAGGTTTCAACGATCTAGATCCAATGGTGGTGGTTTCGGGTCGATCGGAGATCGTTAAGTTAGTCAAATAGGATTTTCACCTCGGGAAACGTGTTCAGGACATGTTGACTTTTCCGGGAATTTTGAGGGTTTATCCTATAGACTTGTATAGTTGATTAGTAACCTTCGAGTATGATTTGGATATTTCCGAATGTCAGGGCCCACCCCTAATCCCCCGGGATTAAGGGCTAAACCCCACTCCCGTCTGACTTACGCATGACACCAGGGCCAAGCGGACGTCCAACCTTCGTGTGACACGTAAGTCGGACAAGGGAGTTCCGAACCGAACGTCTCAATATCTTCCAACTTCCCAGAGTGCGCAGAGTCTACTGTAGATTGTGCGTGTGATGTCTCCTTCTCTCTCGACCAACAGCCCGCGCCGCAACAACCAGGAGGGTATCAAAAACACGAAAAGACTGTGAGTGGACAAAAATAAAGTTTACGTTTAAAAACATTTCATAAAACAATGACATTTATACCCTCCATTTAAAAACCAATGCATGCATATCATGAAAACCATGTACGAAAACAAAACACATTTTCCTTTTGTCAAATCTCGGGCCTCCGCCCAAAACCATCGAAAAACCTTTTCATCCGGGCCACTGCCCAAAAACCTCAGAAAACCATTATCATTATTTCTCAGTGAAATCCAAAACACATTTGAAACCACATTCTCATCCATCGAACCTGCTGGATCTATCCGAGTCTTTAAACTCCCGAGTCTTTAGACTCAATAATCAGGCCTCAATAATCCGAGTCTTTAAACTCAACAGGCCTACGGGGGAAATATCAATATATCCGAGTCTTTAAACTCCCGAGTCTTTAAACTCAATCTAGGTCTTTAAACCAAATCCGGGCCCGTCCCCCGTCAATCACAATATCCGGGTCTTTAAACCCAATAACCAGATCCACCAAATCCAATCCAAAACCATTTGAAAATCGTTTCAAAATCAATATCCAAACTCGAATCCGAAACCACTGGTCTGACGCCTTTCCGGCATTCAGAACTGCCATTCCGAATCCAAATTCAGAACTCATATCCATTTCCTTTCCAGATCCGAGTCCGCAACCATCATTCCGTAAGCTAGCATCCGGAATAACCATTTCGAACCCAAACCTAAAATTCCATTTCAAGTCCCGAATTGAATCCCGAATCGTCACCCGGAATTCCGATTCCAAAACTCGAAATCACGTTCCCAAAAACCACTTTGAACTGGGCTTCAAGCCCGAAATTACTTTTCAAAATCCTTTTACTTTTTCAATCAAATCGTATTTCAAATCCCGGGATCAAATCATTAAAACTATGATCAAATCCTAAGAACGTTCGAAAACTCGTAAAACGTGCAATTCTATAATTTCCTAGAAAAATGTGCAGAAACCATAAACCATCACAATCATAAATCAAATCATAAAATCACATATGAAAACATACTAAAAACATATATGCATGCATCAAGAGTTAGAAAGCAAAGTCCACTCACAGACCATTTCGACGTCGCCTCGATACACGTGCACTTACGCCGTTCCCGGCCATTCGCTATCCTCGACTTTCCCGAACCTGTCCAAATCCCAATAAAAGGTCACTAACTACTACACGATACTTATACTAAAGCCTCCTAATTTTCCCGTATTTGTAGCTATTTTTAACTGGGCCCTAAAACCTTCGGACAGTCCGAAACATATCGAGACGATGTCTGATCGTCTCGAAACCCGTGCCAAAATGTTCGTTACATTAATTACTTTAAAAGTCGTGTTGGAAGATTGCCCAAACTACTCCTCACGCGCCCTCACGCGAGTCTAGAAGCTTCTGCTCTTGAGACCCACGCGCGTGAACAGTGTCGTCGTCAACCTCAGGTGAACCCGGTTCACCTGGTTCGAACCGGTCCGGTCCAGCCGTGAACCGGCGTTCACGGTTTTCATTCAATTTCATCCGGTTTTTCCTTCTTTTAATTCGTTTAGCTTCGTCCTTTTCACCCTGATCGACTAAGCTACTAAAATCAACAATTACAGACCAACTTCTTACCTTCCCGAATCGATGAAAATCCGACCACTGCTCCTTCATCTTGTTCTTTGATTCCGGCCACTAACCTCCTTGATTATTGTCCCAAACAAACTCTGGAAGCTCAAGAAACATTATTCGACCGTCAAAACAACAAAACAGACGATAAATATCTAAGTACCATTTTTGAATTCCAAATCGAAAAGTACGATAACCTACCGTATCATCCTTCTCGAACCTCGACGTCAAGCCCAGTAAGTTCCTCTCATCTTCCTAATCATTTGATCTTCACACACCAGGTACAATGGATGGGAATTTAGGGAGATTGGATTTGCATTCACACCTCCCTCTCTGTTTTTCAAATTTGAAGCCGCCGCCCACGGTGGCCCTGGTGGCAGCACCAACACCACCTCGCCGTCTACTCTGTCACTCTTCCTCACTCTCACACTCTCATTTCAGGTGGTGGGTTTTCAAAGCCAGCCTCCCACTCTCATTCCCTCTCTGTTTTTCCTCTGTTTGAAACCGTTAAACCCATTTGATCGAACACTTGAGACGGTGCAAGGTTCTACAGCCATCCAGACCTAGCCAGGTGTTCATATCCTGGTGGTCCCCTCTTTAGATGCAGCCAACTGTCCCACTTGTATTGGGCACGCATCCCTATGCAGGAGAATGACCAAAATACCCTTTGAGGTAAAAATTACCAAAATGCCCTTGGCATGTTTAGACCCGTATTTGATTCATCCATAGTCCAATGAAGACATGCCACCTGTCGTTGTACTCAGGACATTGAGACCTATCTAACGGTCCTCGGTTTACGTGGAAATGACAAGTCTAGCAAAAAGTCAACATTTCCCCATATTTTACCCAATTTACGGTAATGCCCTCAACCTTCCGAACATTATAACTTCCTTCTCGGATGTCGGAATTGGGCATGCCACCTGTCTACGGACTCGTGACGTCCCGAACTACGTCACGGTCATCGGTCAATGTCCAATTGACCGGCCGAACTAAAAGTCAACATTTTGCCCGTACTAGGGGCAAAATCATCATTCTACAGTAATGGCCTAAAGTAACCGAATACACTCCAAATAGACTCACTAATCCGTTACTAATCACGTCCTTAATCCTAGTTTCCGGGACGGGTTGTTACACCAGATGTTCCGGTGATGGTGATTTAGCCCCGGGAGGCTTATGACACGTATATCGAGGCGATAGTTAGGACGGGCTGTGAGTGGACATTGATTTCTAAATTGATGCATGCATAACTGTTTTATATGTTTTATGTCAGGACCCGTCCTCAATTCCCTCGGGATTAACGAGGAACGCTCTTGATCCCATCTGACACGGAGTGTCAAACCAGAGAAAATTAAAACCTTTAGCCCGAAGGCTTCCAGAGTACGCCAGGATCCGGAGGAGGTGTGTGATGTCCTGGTCTCTACTACAGTTCGCATCATATTCAACATGAATGGTATTGAAAACAGAAAGAGTATGAGTGGGCAAAAAGTAATAGTTCAATAAAACATTTCATAAAAGACCTTTATACCCTTCACTAAAAAACATGTATGCACGGTAAAACCATTTATCCAATCACATATGTTTAAACAACCATAATCATACGGGCTCCTGCCCAAACCATTTACAAAAAACCATAACATAGTAAACATATGTAGGATCTCAGCCCAAATCCATTTATCATCATAAAACACAATTTCCCAAACCATTTGAAATCATGTTCATCCATATATTTCATATCACCAAACCTGTCACGGTAATCTAGAGCTACGCGCGTGCTAACCGGGATCTCAAATCCAAGTCTCTCCAAGGTCCACCCAGGTCAATGTCCGTAGATCAATGACCCTCCCTGGAGGTTACGAACCATGCCCTTTCTGAGAGTAAGGAACCCAACTAGGGGGCGACTCCACTCAGCCAGTGCTCCGTGACTACTCCGGGGTCCACCCAGGCCAACGACCCTCCTCGGAGGAGACAATCATACATAAAGGATGGCATACGAAAAACCTTTTGAAATCATTCTTTAAGCCTTTCAAGGGTTCATGCCCGCCCCCCATAAGCCGTCATGAACCATAAAATCCTTTCAAGGGTTCATGCTGGTCTCCATAAACTGTCATGAACCATAAAAACCTTTCAAGGGTTCATGCCGGTTCCCATAAACCATCATGAACCATAAAACTTTTCAAGGGTTCATGCCGGTTCCCATAAACCGTCATGAACCATAAAAACCATTTATGGGTCCTTGACCCGAAAGCACAATCTTAAAACGTAATTGGGCCCTAGGCTTGAATCCACATACAAACTGAGCCTCAGGCTCGAATCGTAAACCAACTGGGCCTCGTGCCCGATTTCGTAAACTAAATGGGCATCGTGCCTGATACATAAGTCAACTGGGCTCCGAGCCCAATTCGTAAACCAACTAGGCCTCCGGCCCGATGCCTTGTGAAATCAAATGGACCTCAGTCTGAGAGTTTTTAATTCAAATGGGTCTCGTGCCCGATTCCATATTCCAAATTCGAAATCGATTCAAGAACCAATTGGGCTTCTAGCCCGAAAACGTAAGTAAATGGACCTCGAGTCCGAGGGTTTCCAAAAAAAGGGGTCTCAAACCCGAGTTTACCTTTCAATTCCAAAACTATTTCATTAAACTATTTTTAAAATCATAAGTACTGAAAATCAGAGTAAAATTGAAAACCTCGATTTACGTGCAAGCACGTAAATCGCCTCGAAATTCGTGAAATCATATAATTCACCACTATCCAAATCAACATCATAGAATCAAATTCATAATCCATATAAAACATTTATGCATGCATCACAGTTTAGAAATCAAGGTCCACTCACAGACCGTCCTAAGCTGCCGCCTCGGTTTGCTTGCCGTAAGCCTCACCGGGCAAATCGTCGTCACTGGGACTCCCAAACCTGTCCAAATCAATCTAAAGGGTTACTAACTACCTTATTAACCTCTCATTGAAGCTCCGTAATTTTCCCAAATTTTTAACTATTTTAAATCTCGAACTTAAACCTTCCGATGTCCCGAACATTATCGAGACGGTGTCCGATCGACACGAAACCAGTCCCAAAATGTTTGTTACATCGAATAGAGTGTTTCACATGTTGAACACTTCCCCAAATTACTGTTCACGTGCCCTCACGTACCCCAAGAAGGTCCTGCGTGTGAAAGCCACGCGCGGTGAACAGTTCATCCCTAACCTCGCGTTGGACCCAGTCTAACTGGTTCTGAATCGGCCGAACTGGTCTGGGCCGGTTCAATGCTATAACTCATTCATTTCCAAACCATTTCTTCCCTTTTTCATTTCTAAAGTTTCCTAATCTCCTTCCCTAACATTTTACCTCCTTAAAACTCAAGAAAAACAACTGAAACTAACCTTCAAAGATCGGCCATGGTGACGGTCCCTGCAACTCGCTTCTGTCGTCGACTCCGACCATTCTCGTCCTCGAATCCAGCACCACCCGACTCCCCTGAGTCCTAGAAACACGACCCAATCCTCAGCCCCGATCAAAAAGCCTTACAAACCAACTTCCAATTTTTGAATATTAAAAAGGCTCTCGGGTTGTTCGACTTACTCCCCCCGCCGTGAGGCGCCGTGGACCCCCGTCCCTATCTTCTCAGCTCACTCTCTCACTTTCACACACTAGCACTGGTGATCATTATGGTGGTGATGTGTGTTTGGGGTGTGTTTTCTTGTTAGATGAAAATGGAGGATGGTCGTGCACGGTTTATGAAGGAACAAGGAAGAAATGATGATCAGTGAGAGAGGGGAATGAACGGTGAGATGATTGAGGGTTTACATAAAATGGATGGTTAGGATTTGAGAGGTAAGTAGATTTAATTATAAAATAATAAAATAATAATATTTAACTAATTAGATCCAAAAATTAGGGAAATTGACTAATGGGATGAGTGACACTTGTCACTCATCCATGTGTCCCACCAAATTATCGGACCTATCAGAATATGCCACCTAATCATCACCTCGATATACATGCATAGTGAAATCAAACTTTCGTGAACCGTAACTTTCCCGTTCGATGTTCGATTTCAGTGTGCCGCCTGTCTACGGATTCGTATCGTCTCGATCTACGTAACGGTTCTCGGCCCTCGGCCATCGGACCTCCCAAGTCAAAAGTCAACTATATGCCCATTTTAACCCAAATTACCAAAGTACCCTTGAACTTCCGAACGTCATAACTTTTCTCTCGAAATTCCGAATTGAACATACCACTTGTATATGAACTCGTGACGTCCCGAACTACGTCACGGTCATCCGTTAAAGTCCATTTGACCGCCTGAACGAAAATTCAACGTTTTGCCCACGCCTAGGGGCAAAATGGCCATTTTGCATCGTTCGTCCGATTTCGCTCAACTAATCACCGATTAACCTCACTAATTCTGATTAGTCACTAATATAATCCTTAAATTCGGGACGGGTCGTTACATTTTAAATATGTGATTTATGACGAACATGATTGTGGTATTGATGATTTGCGTATTTGCACGTATTTCGAGATTTATGATTTTATATTGTGCTTATACGTGCTGATATTTCTATGATGGTTTAACGGAATGGTTTTGGACTTGGAAATATGGAACGGGGCATGAGACCCATTTGATTTGGAAACTATCGGACTTGAAGTCTATTTGATTTAATGAGATATCGGGTTGGAGGCCAATTTGACTTACATGATCGGGCTTGAGGCCCAATTGATTTTTGATATTGGGCATAAGTCCCATAGTGATTTGTAAATGTGATTTCGTGTTCGAAGACCCTAAAATGGAATTTGAATTTGAGAAATTGGATTTGTGGATTTACGATGGTTTTATGGAAATTCCGAGCATTCTGGGCATAGCCCTTTGAACGGTTTGAGATGATTTATGAAATGTTTTCCATATACCATCCTCATGAGTGGTTTCCCTCCAGACGTCCCATAGTATCCTGGAGTGGTTGGTTGTCTCCTCCAGATGCCTCGCAGTATCCCGGAGTAGTCACAGCGCACTACTTGAGAGGGGCTGCCCTGAGGCGCAACTCATGATCAGGAGTGCATTTATGGTTGATACCCCAGGGAAGGTCATTGATCTGCTGGTCATTGACCTGGGTGGACCCTGGGGAGACTCGAGATTGAGACCTCGAGTAGCACGCGTAGTTAGAAAATCGTGACAATAGTATTGATTAGGCATCAAGGATGCCGAGGACTGGTTACATTATATTTCGATAAACTAGTTATTTAATATTGATTGGTTTTGGGCTGAGTTCCCACATATTTGGTTTTGGGCTGAGTTTCCATATACTTGGTTTTGGGCTGAGTTCCCATATATTTGGTTTTGGGCTGAGTTCCCATATACTTGGTTTTGGGTTGAGTTCCCACATGGTTGGATTTATGATGTTGGGCTAAGGCCCTAATGATTTAATTAAAGTAAATGATTTGATTACCGGTTTTCGAATGCATGCATAATTTTTAGTGAAGGGCATAAACGTCTTTTTTTTGTGAAATATGTTTTATTAAATTATTGATCTTTCGCCCACTCACAAATTTTAATGGTTTTTAATGCCCTTCAGGTTGATCGCGGATGCGGGCTACAGCAGAAACCGAGACATCACACTCCTCCACTGATCTTGGGGCACTCTAAAAGCCCCGAGTGGGCGGAGGTTTTATGTTATCCCTTGTGTAACGACCTGTCCCGAATTATTGGGATTAATTATGACTTAATGACGGATTAGCGAGGCTAATTGGGGATTAGCCGAGGATTAACGAACGTTCATGGTGAAATTAAGATTTTGCCCCTAAACGGGGTGAAAAGTTAACTTTTGACCCGAGAGGTCCGATGGTCGAGGGCCGAGGACCGTTACATAGATTGAGTCGATAAGAATCCGTAGACAAGCGGCACGTCGAATTTGGACGTTCGACGGAAACATTACGGTTCACGAAAGTTCGAGGGAACTATTGCACAATTTACGAGACAGATGCCTTTTTTGGAATTAAGTGGGCCCCGATATTTTGGGGCAGGCCCAATGGATGAATGTCACTTGTCATCCATGCATTGCCTACCCAAATTGGTTCATGCATATCACCCCTTTGCTTGTTCGTGCATACCAAACCCACACAACCCCGATCTCATCCAAACACCAACCCATCGACCATCAACCCATGCTTCTGGACAGAGGGTGTGAAGACAGAGTGAGAGAAGGACTGAGAGGTGGCAGTAGGGAGGCCTGAACTGTCATGGACAACGGAGGGGAGGAAGACCCGACAAGGTATAGTTTTGGCTTCAAAATCCCATTTTTTTGTTTTGGACGTTATGGATGGTTTTAGTGATAGGATGACGCTTAATGGGGTTGTAGGAGAGTTTAGAGTTGGTTTATGGTGGTGGAAGGTGGCTGAATAGCCCTAGGGGTGGCCGGGAAAAACAGGGGTCGTGGGTTCATTTTGCATAGTAGGTTTTTAGGCGTCCTTCCTTAGGTTTAGGGTTTGGAATAGATAGGAAATGACGAAATAGGAAGTTTAGGATTGTATTGGATCGAATTGGATGAAAAATGAGAGAGAAAATAGGTTGGACCGGTCATGCCGGTCCGGTCCGATCGAGAACCAGCGAACCAGTTCAGACTCTGTTTGCTGGAGGTTGGTGGTAACTATTCATAAGCGCGTGAGCCACAGGCGCAGCCCCTTTGGGCGGTGCTTGAGGGCACGTGAAGAATTTCATGGGGATGGTTCCAACATGTGAAATCATCTATTCGATGTAACGAACATTTTGGGTCTGGTTTCGAGTCAATCGGACACCGTTTTGATATAGTTCGGGACGTCCGAAGGTTTAGGATTGGGTTTAAAAATAGTTAAAAATTCTGAAAAATTACAGGGCTTTAGTGAAGGGTTATTTAAGTAGTTAGTAACCTTCTAAATTAATTTGGACAGGTTCGGGAGCCCAGGTGATGGTGATTGGCCCAGGAAGGCGTTATGGCACGCGTATCGAGGCGCGACTTTGGACGGTCAGTGAGTGGACCCTTCTTTCTAAACTGATGCATGCATAAATGTTTTATAAGTATTTTAATACATTTTTTGTGATGCCATGAGTGTGTTTGTTTGTGGTAGCTAGTATTTACGTATTTGCACGTATTTCGAGATTTTCAGTTTTATACGATGCTTATACGTGTTATGTTTTCTGTGAAGATTTAATGAATGAGTTTTGGATTTGGAAATATGAAATCGGGCATGAGACCCATTTGATTGGAGACCCTAGGACTTAGATTCCATTTGATTTGACGAAAATTCAGGCTGAAGGCCCATTTGAGTTATACGATCGGGTCGAGGGCCCCGTTGGTTTATGAATCCGGGCTTGAGGCCCAGTTGGTTGTAATCTCGGGCTTAAGGCCCCATTGACTATAGCATCGGGCTTGAGGCCCTTTTGATTGCGAAATCGGGCTTGAGGCGCCATTGATTTATGGTTTCGGGCTTGAGGCCCCGTTAGTCGTGATATCGGGCTAGAGGCCCAGTTGATTGTGAAATCGGGCTCGAGGCCTCGTTATTGTGGTATCGATCTTGAGGTCCTGTTGATCGTAAAATCGGCCTTGAGTCCTAGTTTGATTTATGAAATGTGAACTCGGGCATGAGACCCTGTTGAACTGTGGATTTAGACCGAGGCCTATGAAAATGAATTTGAATCGGATTCGAGGAATCCTGTTGAGATTCGGGTATGAGACCCAGTTGAAATATGTTTTGAGAAAGAAAGTATTTGAAATGTATAAACCCTCCACATGGTTTGATTTGGTCTCATCTAGATGTCGACCTGGAGAGTCACAATCCACTACCCGGAGTGAGTATCCCCATAGGGAGCACATTCTGGGAGTGGGAGTTATGATATGGTCTCGGACTAGGTCTGGATTCAGCCATCCAGACGTCGTAGATCCTGGATGTGGATAGAGCCTCCCAGATGGAGAATTTCTGGGGGTAGACTCGGAGTGAGACCCTGAGTAGTGTGCACACTTATATAGAGATGAATCGTGACATATATCGACGATGTGTTCCCTAGGGGTTGTGTGCCCCGAGTTGGCATCGGAGATGTCCGATGGCGAGGATGGGTTATATGTATATGGATATACGTATGACGTTTTATGGAAAATGGTTTAAGGCGGAGACCCCGTGTTTTGGAAAGTGGTTTGGGGCGGAGACCCCGTGTTTTATGTTTTGGAAATGGTTTGGGCTGAGACCCATTGAAACGAGATTTGGGTAGAGTCCCACATGATTTGTTTTGGGCTAAGTTCCCATGTATTGATTTACTGTTTTGGGCCAAGGCCCTAATAGTTTTGTGAATGTTTTGATAAACGGTTTTCGAATGCATGCTTACTTTTAGTGAAGGGCATAAATGTCGTTTTATGAAATGTTTTCTTTAAAAATATTTGTTTTGTCCACTCACGACTTTTGATGCTTTGAATGCCCTTCAGGTTGATCGCGGATGCGAGCTGTAGCAGAAGCCGAGACATCACACTCCTCCTCTAGATCCTGGCGCTCTCTGGTAGTCCCGGTTGGGTTAAGTACAAAATTATCCCTAGTCTGACACTTCGTGTCAGACGGGAGCAGGCATGTCCCACGTTAACTCCGGGGGATTTGGGACGGGTCTTGTCAAGTGGTATCAGATCAGGTCTTGCTCTTAGAATGCACGCAGATCGAGGATGTGATGTCTCTGCAGTCGTAACAACCTATCATCAACCTGATAGTTAGTGTAAGAATAGGTAGAGTCAATGGAATCGAACCCTAAACCCTAGTTAGATTACGTTTTGCACGAGGTGCGATGTTTTAAGGATTGATGTGCGTGGGAATCTAAAGGCTTAGAGCCGTAGTGTTACTGGTGAGTAGGGTCCAATGGATCAGTAGATACCATATGATGACTCGAGAGTCAAGACCGTTGCCGATCGTGTCATGTCGGATTAGAGAGTGTACTATCGAGAGCGGTTGAGGTCATGGATGACCTAGTGGACGACTCTGGTTGAGTCTAGTTGTGATTGGTTGGAATAGGAAAGTTGGATCCAATTTGGCATGAGAGGCCATGTTTCAGTGTGTTGAGTCTCGAAGGGACGTCGACTAGTAGAGGATGCCACGGTGTAGATGTTGTGTGGCTTGGTATAGCATGCGGTGATTGTGGTATACCATGGTTGAGCGGTGGTAGACACCGAGGAGGGCCAGTTTCTTGTGGGCCTAGTGATTGGGGGCCGTAGTGTTACGACAGGACGAGGTCCTTAGATCGTGGTTATTGGCTGGTATGGAACCAGTATGGGAGTATGACGACTCTTCATAATCGAGAGCGAGGGATCGGTCAAGATGGTTGGGCTACAGCGGGCAGCCGGGGTTGTGATAAACCTAGTAGGTGATTGATTGGACAAGTTACCAAGAGTGTGGTACTTGTTGACCAGATCCTGAGGTGAACTGATCGGTGGATGTTGCGTGTGGAGTGCTTGGTACCGGCAGTGAGTCGACCGTATGGATTTGGAGTCTCGATAGCAGAGTGTTTCTGAGATTGGTCTGCACGAGGTTGTGGCAGACGCTGCTATCGATGGACGTAGTGGAGTCTTATCGAGTTGGATAGGCTCAAGTTGCCGTGACGATTGTGACGATGGGATTCATCAGTCGTGACGATGATACGGGGTGCGTGAGTGACACACAGTACGAGTAGTGGTTTTGGGAGTTGGCTCATTTACTACCGAGTACGACCGTAGGATGAGGTGTTGGACTTTGGGGTGTTGGCACACTTGCCACGCTACCTCCGTGGAGGTGACTGAGATGAGCGGGATATACCTGGGTGAGTGACAGATGCCCTAGATATCGTTAAACTCCTTAGACGGATCACACGAGTGTGAGTGCTGGAATTAATCCCATAGGGTTGGGATGTGCGAACTAGTATGCCGACGAGATAGTAGATGTGCCAGAGTGGCGAGCATGTGAGTTTGGTGGGCACTGAGCGGGACAGAGAGGATCCCGAGTGGCTCACTGAGAGGCACGGGGAGTACTTGGTTTGGTGACGAGTTCCCTGATGATACGAGACTCGAGGCATGAGTGTGTGCCCATTAACGGTAACGTTAAAGGATGAAATGCCTAAGTGGCATTCGGATGAAGAAAAGGTATAAATGGATGACGTAAGTGACGTCTTATGACGTGCGGGTCGGTTGGTCAGATATGGTGTTATGCAAAGATTTGACTGCAGATCACAGCAGGAGCCTGTTGTGACTCTTCAATCAAGCGGTACGTCAAGTTAAGATGAATTGACATCCTTTTGGATGTGCGTAAACGGTATTCACGGGCGCGTGGATGGTGTTCGGTTGAGTTGAGGACTTGGGAATCGTTTGCATATAGGATGCGTGGATACTCGTATAATGAGTGAGTTCAGTAATTGGAAAATGAGCATATTTCCAACGTGATTGGAACTTCAGAATCAAGAGAAGTTGTGATTGAGACGTTGAGAAGAGTACTTGATTCCGCATTAGTGATGGATATTCCGAGGTCACTGAGTGTGACACTTTAGCAGATAGTGCTGGGTGCCGGAGGATGACATAGGATGAACTTTGATGTCATCATCTTGGATTCTCCTGGATTCTTCCCTAGGTGGGATAACGAGGAGTGATATGATAGCTGAAGAGTTCAAAAAGAGTGTAAGAACCAAACACCTAGGTTGTAGGTCAAATTTGAATGATTTGACGATTAGATGGTGTTTAGCGTCACAGGATGTGACGAGTGAGTGTCCGAGGTAGTGGATTCATGGTAGATCGAGATGACTGAGGTGATTGTGGCGACCGGGAGGTGAGTAGACCGAGGTCAGGTCGTCATTGGGGAGAATCGTGCTACTAATTATACAAAAATAGGAGCAGAGGAGAATCGTTTTGTGTGGCAGTTGAAGAATCTTTGGAATGGGTGAGATGACAAGATAGAGGTTGGATATAAGATGTGTGGTATGATCTGTCTTGGGTATGAGAGCAGAGAGTGTGCTAGATTGAAGTGCGTCGGGTGAAGGAAGGTTGAGGTCCGAGCCGTGGTTGGAGCGCGGACAGTAGTGCATGATTGGACGTTACCCGAGTGCTGGACTGGATTAGGCCGAGTAGGGCCTTGATGATTGTTGTGATGGGGGTGCACCGGTGTGTTGTGCACGTTGGACAATGGAATTGACCACGACCAATCAGTATGTTTGGTTGAGAGTTCCTCGAGAGTATGATTGTTTGTTGAAGGGTTAGAGTCCTAGATGGACGTGAAATGACGATCGGATTTGATCCGATAATGACGGTTCGACGGGGATGATGTTCAGATGTGTTCCGACATTGGGATGAGTTGACTGAACGCAAAAGATTGTGTACTCGCGCAGAGTGATTGGTAGGGTTCAGTGATTCTTTTGAGCAAGGACTCAAGTCGTGAATGACTAAGCGAACCCTACAGTGCAAACGTGTGTTTCTTGCTGAGACAAGTATTCGATTTAGGATTCAGGTACACCCAGGATGGGTGAGACTGATAACGTCCAAACTATGCATTAAATTAAATACGTAATTCGAGTATTATGCAATTTAAACCCTTTTTGTGTAGTTGTAGTATTGGTAAATAGGGATCGTTCTTAACCGGAGAAATTAGGGAACATTTATAATATGTTAGTGAGGAAGAATAATGAATTAAAAAATTAAAAAATAAATGAATTAAAGAATAAAAGAATTAATGAATTAACGAATTAACGAAATAAAGAATATAATAATAAAAGAATAAAAGAATAAAGAATTAAACGGGGGGTTTGAAAGATTGTACTCATAGAATAAAGAAAATAAGTAAAAATAATTAAGAACTTAATTCTACTTCTACTTTAACTTTTGTTTCTTCAAACACATATTTTTACCAGCACTCTAACATCATGCTCATATTGAACCAATCACGAAATCCTACCTTAATCATCTCAAATACATGCATACATTTTACATATTATAAATGCATCGAATAACGGATTATTATCTACAATATGATCCACCTTAAGTTTGCGATTTAATCCGCCGAATAGCGGTCAAACATTAAATCTCTTCAATTTTCTACTAAGTGCACCGAACAACGGTCTTAAACACTTAGCGTAGAATTGAAGTTTAAGCACTAAAACATATGAAGTAAAAGAAATTCAAAAAGTAAAACACATGCAGATTGCATTCCTATTTACAAATGTTAGAAAGAAAATACCAACACATATATTGAATTATAAGTAAACCGAAATAATAACAAGAATTTAAGTAAAGGAAATAAAGTTACACTTTCGGAATCCAAGAACAGTTTATGATTCCGAAAGTGGATGGAAACAATGGAATGTTATTCATAAGGAACACCGAACAACGGCTGGAACCTTATGAAGATGGAGGATAAAACATAAGAATTCGGACTTAAAGTCTAGAATTATTTCGGAAATACTCGGCCTAGGTATTTCTTAAGGAAAATATAAAAATGTGCTTAAGAGATCTCAAAGAAAAATCACAAGAACAAAGTAAAGAAGAAATGAAATTAAGAATTAACATAAATTAAAAACAAGAATTAAAAGAAAGCTAATTAAATAGAAAATCTACAAGAAGTTAAAATGGTCCCCAAAAATAAAGAACAAAAAGAAAGAAGATGAACTAAAAGAAGAGAAGAACTAGAGAGAAATATTAGAACCTAACCTAGTAAAAAGAGAAATAAAATGGGACAATTGGGGACCCTTGTTACATGAAGTGAACCCCTATTTATAGGGAGAAAAAGTTACCAAAAAGTACAATAGAAATAAATATAAGTGAAATGATGAATAATGATGAAATTAGGGATGGTTGGAGCTGATTTGATGGCTGGAAAATGGCAGAAAATGCAGAAAATCTGAAAAATGGGAGTAGTTGAAGTGGTTTTGGTGCAGGAAATGGGCTCGGCAGGTTGCTGCGGCATAGGAGAAGCTGGAATCGGTGGACTGTAGCTGACAGGAAGCAGGTGGGTTGGTGGACTGCTGCTGCAGGCGGAGCAGGTGAGTCAGCAGGCGCCTGCTAACAGAAGAATGGTCGGTTCGACGCACGCGCGCCGAGGGAATGGCGAGGGCTTCGGTATGGGGCTGCTGCGCGCGTGTGGACTGGATTTGCGTGGGTCTGGCAGGCTGGACTTCCAAGGGAACTGAGCCGTAGGCTGGAGACAATTATGGACTGGTTTTCTGGGCTGAAATAAAAGAATTGGGCTGGGCGGATTGTTGGGCTGGATTGTATTTATTAATTTGGGCCTGCAAATAAAAAAGATAAATAAATTAATTCTCATAATTCAACCGAATTTCGTGCATAATATCTTCGTTATAATTCCGATTGGGACGATTCTTTTGCCAAAAAGCTCCAAATTACAAGCTTGATTTATTTAAACAAAAATATCACAAAAAATATTATTTTATCTATTTTTTATTATTTTAATATTAAAAGTCAAGTATAAAAGGTATAAAATAATATAAAATAATGTTTATTTGAGGACCCATTAGAGACATCCTCTGTGTGTCGACAGATGGAGTAGTACGATAGTTGAGACTCAGGGTGAGTCTTAATTTTAGCGGAGATCGCTGAGTGATGCGAGATACGATGTGAGGACTCGAGAGCGAGTCGAGATCAGAATGGCGCAGCGAAAGCGCAGTGGAGCCGGGAGTTGCTGGCCGGTCACGATGGTTATGACATATCGTAGTACGGATGGCCATGACTCTCACTAGAGTCAGCAAGAAGCATTGAGGAAGTCGGTACGAGTAAGAGGAAACGTGAGTATTAGCTGATGCGAGTATCAAGGTCGATTAAACCTGCGGCATAGGTTTGAGGATGACCTGCGATATGGGATTTGTGCCATTATGATGGCAGGACCTAGATGATATTTTCGGATCAAGGGCTGAATAGGATATCAGCCTGATTGTCGGATAAGAAAGGTCGTCAGGCTGAAAAGCTTATTGGACAACAACTTATTAGGATTGACCTGCTAAGAGTGAGTGACAGGCGAGATCGACGAGTGTCGATGTCTCTAGTGAAACATACGAGCTGACGAGTAGTTCGCGAGAATAAATTAGAGCTTGGGAGGCTCAGGTGACTGCGAGTACCGACGAGTACGACATTTATGACGGACGTGTACGTGTACACGAGAGTACCCGAGTCGAGGGACACGATTGGAAATTCCACAGTTTGGTTGTGGAATTGGGTCGGTTTGAATTTCGAGGACGAAATTCTTGAAGGGGGGGAATATTGTAACGACCCGTCCTGAATTATCGAAATTAATTAAGACTTAATGACAGATTAGCGAGGCTAATTGGGGATTAGCCGAGGATTAACGGACCTTCAGGGTGAAATTACGATTTTTCCTCTAAACGGGGCGAAAAGTTGACTTTTGACCCGGGAGGTCCGATGGCCGAGGGCCGAGGACCGTTAGGTAGATCGAGTCAATATGAATCCGTAGAAAGGTGGCACGTCGAATTTGGACGTTCGACGAAAAAATTACGGTTCACGGAAGTTCGAGGGAACTATTGCACGTTTTACGAGACGGATGCCATTTTTGGAATTAAGTGGGCCCATATATTTTGGAGCAAGCCCAATGGATGAATGACACTTGTCATCCATCCATTGCCCACCCAAATTGGTTCATGCATATTACCCCTTTGCTTGTTCGTGCATACCAAACCCACACAAACCCGATCTCACCCAAACACCAACCCATCGACCATCAACCCATGCTTCTGGACTGAGGGTGTGAGGATAGAGTGAGAGAAGGACTGAGAGGTGGCAGTAGGGGGGCCTGAACCGCCATGGACGGCGGAGGGGAGGCAGACCCGACAAGGTACGGTTTTGGTTTCAAAATCCCATTTTTAGTTTTGGGCGTTATGGACGGTTTTGGGTGATAGGATGATTCTTAATGGGGTTGTAGGATAGTTTATGATTGGTTTATGGTGATGGAAGGTGGCTGAATAGCCCTAGGGGTGGCTGGGAAAAACAGGGACCGTGGGTTCATTTTGCACAGTCGGTTTTTAGGTGTCCTTCTAAGTTTAGGGATTGGAATAGATAGGAAATGATGAAATAGGAAGTTTAGGATTGGATTGGATCGAATTGGATGAAAAATGAGAGAGAAAATAGGTTGGACCAGTCGAGAACCAACGAATCGGTTTGCTGGAGGTTGATGGTAACTGTTCACAGGCGCGTGAGCCACACGCGCAACCTTTTTGGCGGCGTGTGAGGGGGCGTGAATCATTTCTTGGGGATGGTTCCAACATGTGAAATCATCTATTTGATGTAACGAACATTTTGGGTCTGGTTTCGAGTCAATTGGATACCGTTCCGATATAGTTCGGGACGTCCGAATGTTTAGGATCGGGTTTAAAAATAGTTTAAAATTTTGAAAAATTATGGGGCTTTATTGAGGGGTTATTTAAGTAGTTAGTAACCCTCTAAATTAATTTGGACAGGTTCGGGAGCCCCGGTGATGGTGATTGGCACGGGAAGGCGTTATGGCGCGAGTATTGAGGCGCGGCTTCGGACGGTCTGTAAGTGGACCCTTCTTTCTAAACTGATGTATTCATAAATGTTTTATAAGTATTTTAAAACATGTTTTGTGATGCCATGAGTGCGTTTGTTTGTGGTAGCTAGTATTTACATATTTGCACGTATTTTGAGATTTTCAGTTTTATAGGATACTTATATGTACTATCTTGAGGCCCTGTTGGTTGCGAAATCGGGCTTGAGGCCCCATTAATTTATGGTTTCGGGCTTAAGGCCCTGTTAGTCGTGATATCGGGCTAGAGGCCCAATTGATTGTGAAATCGGGCTCGAGGCCCCGTTATTGTGGTATCGGGCTTGAGGTCCTGTTGATCGTAAAATCGGGCTTGAGTCACAGTTCGGTTTATAAAATGAGAATTCGGGCATGAGACCCTGTTGAACTGTGGATTTAGGCCGAGACCTGTAAAAATGGATTTGAATCGAATTCGAGGAATCCTGTTGAGATTCGGGTATGAGACCCAGTTGAAATATGTTTTGAGAAAGAAAGTATTTGAAATGTATAAACCCTCCATATGGTTTGATTTGGTCTCATCCAGCTGTGACGACCTGGAAATTCGAAAAAGGAAAAATTAGAAAAATTGGAAGGAAATGACAATTTTGCCCTTGGTTATGGAGGGGCAAAAGTTGACTTTTTGATCGGGACCTTATTTGGATTTTTCGGAAGGACCGTTGGATAGGCCTCGGGACGCTGAATCCGTAGACAAGTGGCATGCGTCAATCGGAGTTCGGACGTGGAAGTTACGGGTCTAGAATTGTGAGGGGTATTTTGGTAATTATTGACGCATGGGTAAAATGGTAATTGTGGCTGATCCAATTAATGAATCAGCGTTTAGTGACTCATTCAGTCCAGTAAGGGACACATGTCACTGAAATTAGAAGGATTGGTGGCCTGTTTGTGGATGTCGTGTGTGAATATGAACAATAGATATCACAAACCGCCCACCCCTTTCGTTTAAATTGCATCAAATTGATTGATGAATGAGGTTAAGTGTGAAACCTGAGACAGTGGGACGATTTCACAGAGAAAATCGAGTAAGACTTAGAAGAGAATTGAGGACGATAAACCCTTAAACCCGAGACCCAGATTCATGAAATTCAAATTGATCGATTTTCGAATTGGAATTTATGGACAACAAACACTGAAATTGAGCTTGGATTAAGCTTTCTGATCTCAAACCGAAGTGAACCCAATTAAAAACAATGGAAATCGATGGTGGTTTAGTCAAGAACAGAACCCTCAAGCCTCTCGAAAATTCAAGGTTAAGTCGTGAAATTAGAGGGGTTGAAGGTTGAAATTGGCCTTGGAAATATGCTTATGAGGGTCCAACGAAGCTTGTCAATGCATCAATTGCAAGAATTCAATTGGAATTGGTCGAGATTAAAGGATGAACAGTACCCGGGTGTTCATCGACAAAGTTGAGATCGAATGGAAGAATTGAGGTAAGTTCTTAAGTAATTGAGTTTACAGATCCTTAATTAAGCCTATTTCGATGCAAATGGACGTTTGAATTGTTGAAAAAGATGTCGAATTGATGGAGAACTAAACGGGTCATGTCGCGGGTCGCAGGGATCCATTTGCAGGACAGTCGGGTGAGGACGATGCACTGTAGCATCAATGTGCACAGCGCATGGGTTTCACGCGCAGCCATTCACGGCGGCGCGTGAGGGCGCGTGGTGGCTTATCTCGAGGTGAGGTCAACATAACTTTTTTTCTATGCAATGTAACAAACATTTTAGCGTTGGGTTCAAGCCAATCGGACACCGTTTCGATATTGTTTCGAGGGTCTGAAGGTTTATTTTACGTTTTTAATTCGTAATTAATTCTCGAAAAATTATGGGAAATTAATATGATGTTAATTAAGTCATTGGTGACCCTGAATAATGATTTTGGACAGGATTCGAGATTCCTGGAAAATGTCAGAAATTACGGAAACGCGTGTAGCTCGGAAAGCAAGCGATATGGACGGTGTGTGAGTGAACGTTTGTTTTATAAACTGATATGCATGCATAGTTAAATGTTTTACGTGATTGATTGCATAATTTGAATTGTAATGATGTTATGGTGATTTGGCATGATTATTTGTGATTTAATGATTATTTTAATCGGTCTTTCGGGGATGTTTTACGAGGAATGTGCAAATGATATTTTGGGCTAGGCCCGGAGTCAAAATGGTTTCAAAAAGGATATTTTGACTTAATTGATGAGTCAAGGATGATTTCTAAATTATTTTAATGTTTCAAATGAGAGTTTACGGAATTATGTGTAAATGGTAATTGGGCTTGAGACCCGGTTGCAAATGATTTTGACTTGGTTTGAAGTCAAGGATTTGATTGAAATGTTTTGGGATGTAATCGCGGGATGGTTTTCATTGTGATTTTGAGTGCTAGACGGTCGGAGCTAGGGGATCACCCAGACGACCGGAGCTTGGGGATATGATTGTGAGTTGTTTATATGGTAAACCAACTTCTCGGATGCGACTGAGCCTGGATGTACCACTCAGATGTGTCTGAGCCTGGGGATGTGTTCGCCTAGATGTGACTTAGCCCGAGGGTTGAGCCCAGATGTGTCTGATCCCGAGAATTTGGCTGGATGTTGGCCTATGCGTAGTACGGATGTGATTGTGTGATTGTTTGTGCACTTGTGAGCAGTGCGGATTGATGGATTGATTGATTGATTGATTGTGAACTTGTGAATAATGTTGTTTGATGTTGATTGTGATTGCGTACTGGTATTGAATACAGGTTCTGGTCTTTGTGGCCAGGTGATTATGTTTTCATATGTTTTGGCTTAAGAGTCGGGATTTGATACTTGTGATGTGTTTTGGCTTGAAAGCCGGTTATTCATATGTTTTTCCCTATGCATGCATGGTTTGATAAACTGGAGGGTAAATGATGTATTTTGAAATGTGTTTCAAATGATCTTATTTTTTTCCACTCACACCTTTTCTGTTTTGATGACCCTCTAGGCCGTGGCACGACGTTCGGGGCTGATCGAGAGGTGGAGGCATGAGCGGAAATCAGTGCAATCATCCCTTGTCAGACAGGTGCTGAGGGGTAGTTTCGTAACTTCAGTTGACTTGTTAGACGGAAGCAGGACCGGGCACGGTTATCAAAGTCCAGTTGGGACGGGTCCTGTCACCAGCCGTCGACTTGGAGAGTCACGATCCACTACCCGGAGTGAGTATCCCCATAGGGAGCACATTTCGGGAGTGGGAGTTATGATATGGTCTCGGACTGAGTCTGGAGACAGCCATCCAGACGTCGTAGATCCTGGATGTTGGATAGAGCCTCCTAGATGGAGAATTCCTGGGGGTAGACTTGGAGTGAGACCCCGCGTAGTGTGCACATTTATATAGAGATGAATCGTGACATATATCGGGGATGTGTTCCTTAGGGGCTATGTGCCCTGAGTTGGCATTGGAGATATCCGATGCCGAGGATGGGTTATATGTATATGGACATACGTATGAGGTTTTACGGAAAATGGTTTGGGGCGGAAACCCCGTGTTTTGGAAAATGGTTTGGGGTGGAGACCGTGTGTTCTATGTTTTGGAAATGGTTTGGGCTGAGACCCATTGAAACGAGATTTGGGCAGACTCCCATATGATTTGTTTTGGGCTGAGTTCCCATGTATTGATTTACGGTTTTGGGCCAAGGCCCAAATAGTTTTGTGAATGTTTTGATAAATTGTTTTCAAATGCATGCATGCTTTTAGTGAAGGGCATAAATGTCGTTTTATGAAATTTTTTCATTAAAAATATTTGTTTTGTCCACTCACGACTTTTGATGTTTTGAATGCCATTCATGTTGATCGCGGATGCGGGCTGTAGCGGAGGCCAAGACATCACACTCCTCCTCCCGATCCTGGCGCTCTCTAGTAGTCCTGGTTGGGCTAAGGACGGAATTATCCCTGGTCTGACACTTTGTGTCAGACGGGAGCAGGCACATCTCACGTTAATCCCGGGGGATTTGGGACGGGTCTTGTCACCTTGACTGGCCCTTCGTGTCACACGTGGGTTAGACAGGAGTATGGCACATCCCTTGTTAATCTCGGGGGAGGGGGGGGGGTGTGCTTTGGGATGGGTCGTGTCAATTATGCATATATATATATATATCTCTATAAATATTTGAGATATAATATTTCAATTGTTGGGTTGGGAATGAATTGAGAGACTAATATTGATGGATGCATGGATGTGTTGTAAAGTGGCATTCTTTTTATTTTTCTTACCTACAGGACAATGTATGAAGTTGAACAGACCAAAAACTGGCCACCCACCATCACCACTACCACTCTTGCGCCATAGGTCTCTATTTTTTCATTGCTTATATTCACTCACTCCTTTTTTTTAACCATTTTTCAAATCATCAAAACTCTTCCTAAAGTAAATATATCTAATGATGATATTAACTATAATTATAGCAATTAGCTATATACATGATTAGTTATGGGAGTATTCATTGATTCGTGATTATTTTTTCATCATTTAAGCAAATAGAGAGAGATATATATGTATATATATCACATATTGTGTTGATACAAAAATTGTACCAACGAGACTGTAAAGACACGCACGCACACCTAGACACAAGAAAGTACGTGGTTCACCCAAATCGGGCTACGTTCATAGTGTTGCCTCCCTCTCATTAATAATATGATATTTTGTACAAGTATAAGGCTCTAAGCTTTTGAGAGATAATAGTGTTTATGGAGAGGATGAAGAGGTTGAGTCCCCAGAATAAAGGAGGAGGCTCCCTATTTATAGGAGTTATCTAGGGTTAGGTCATAGTTGTAGTATTCAGGCATGGGCCTTGTTGATGGGCCTCCAAGATGAGCCTTGAACATGGGCTTTAGTAATTCTCCCAAGTCGTCTTAAATGGGCATATTGCTTGGTCAGATGCAGCGTCGACAAGTCCCCAAGTTCTTGACTGAGGCGGACTGCCTCGGTTGAGGACTTTCACGTAAAGTGCACTGACCGAGCAACTCTTTATTTTTGCACTGTTCCGCTTGATATACCATCAGTCCCCCAAGTCCTCGGTCGAGGTATGATGCAGAAGAGAAGAGGCCCCGTAGTGTGTTGTATGTCTGAGTGGATTGACGTTGTAGTGATTACGCTCTGGTAATCCCCCGGTGAGTATGACTTCATGTACGAATTTGACTGCTTGTGAGTGATTGTGGCTGTAGATACGTCTCAGTTGATAGGTGCGCTGAGTGTAGCATTGAATGTTGAGCAACGAGTGCACAGTAATGTTTTGAGCAGCGGGCGCTCGATAATGTGTTGAGCAGCGGATGCTCGGAGTAGCAGGTGCTCGGTAATGTGTTGAGCAGCGGGTGCTCGATAATGTGTTGAGCAGCAGGTTCTCGGAGCAGCGGGTGCTCGATAATGTGTTGAGCAGCAGGTGCCCGGAGTAGGAGGTGCACGATAATGTGTGGAGTGTATGTATGAGTTCATGTATGTATGAATGTGCGAGGACATGTATGTATGTCATGTATGAGTGACATGTATGTCGATATGCGCGAGGGCATGTATGTGTGACATGTATGCGTATATGCATAAGGGCATGTATGTGTGACATGCATGTATGTCATGTGTGAATGACATGTATGTCTAAATGCACGAGGGCATGTATATATGTCATGTATGAGTGACAGAAGGGGTTGCTAAGTGGAAGGGGTACCTGGTTGTATTAAGATGTATCAAGATGTATAGCTCGGTGCAAGCGAAGCAAGGTGGGTGGCAGACCCATGAGCAAACGGATGCTGAGAAGACCCACCAGTCGGGTGTCGAGCAGGTCGAAGAAGAAGTCAACATAGGGGGCATGCTGACCGACCGATTGTCGTGTGTAACGACCCGTCCTGAATTCCGGGATTAGATTAGTCACTAATCTTGATTAGTAAGGTTGAACGGTGGTTAGTAGGGCGGAATCGAACAAAATGTGCAAAATGACCGTTTTGCCCTTGGTCGTGGGCAAAATGTTGACTTTTTGATCGGGCGGTCAAATGGACTTTGACTGATGACCATGACGTAGTTCGGGACGTCACGAGTTCATAGACAGGCGGCACGTTCAATTCCGACATCCGAGGAGAAAGTTATGATGTTCGGAAGTTGAGGGGTATTTTGGTAATTTTGGTCAATTGGGTCAAATGTTGACTTTTTGACCGGGAGGCTCGATGGACGAGGGCCAAGGACTGTTAGGTAGGTATCGTCGATACGAATCCAATGACAGGCGGCATGCCGAAATCGGAGTTCCGACGACGAAGTTATGGTCACGGGAAACGAATTTACGAACCGAAGCTCGGATTAAAATAATATTATTATAATGAATAGTAACCGATGACTGTGCACATCCGGATGAGTGACAAGTGTCACCCATCCCTTGTTTCCAGCTCCATGTTTCCCTCCCAACACCATCATCACCCCTAATCATCATGTTCTCCATCATTTTCCTTTATTTTCTTTGAATTTTCTTCAAACCGTGCACAATTTGGGGGAGGATTGAACTGGGAGAATTTGTAACGACCCGTCCCGAATATCGGGATTTAATAATATTTAATTGTGATTTACTAATCTGGGATTAGTTGGGCGATTTCGGACGAATTGTGCAAAATGACCGTTTTGCCCCTGGGTGTGGGCAAAACGTTGACTTTTATTTCGGATGGTCAAATGGACTTTGACCGATGACCGTGACGTAGTTCGGGACGCCACGAGTTCATAGACAGGTGGCACGTTCGATTCCGACGTTCGTGGTGAAAGTTTTGATGTACGGAAGTCCAGGGGCATTTTCGTAATTTGGACGAAAGAAGGGGAAATGTTGACTTTTTGACCGGGATGTCCGATGGCCGAGGGCCAAGGACCGTTACGGAGGTTTCGTCGATGCGAATCCAACGACAGGCGGCACGCCGAAATCGGACTTCGTACGGAGAAGTTATGGTCTAAAACGTGGAATCGGGGAAATTTACGTCTCGGTAACCGTGTCGATTATTTTATTCAGAATTGGTGGTTGGAGGACACTTGGATGAGTGACAAGTGTCACTCACCCATTGGCTAGATTGGATCTTGATCCACTAATCATAAACTATACTAAAAGCTCCCACTACATAATAATCTAAAATTTAATCCTTGCTTTTGATCTGAACCATCCATTCCACCCCCAGATTGCATCACAGCCGTCCATCTCATTTTCCCCCTTCCATTTCTGATCGTTCCTCCCTCACCGTGAACAACAAAATTGAGAGATTGGGTTCTGGCCATTGCCAATCTCTCTTCCACAATTGATTTCACAAATGTTTAATTGGTGAGTTGGGGAAGGTTCTGGCTGAGGGAGAGCACGGGGGACGGTGTGGGGTGGTGTAATTCGAGAATCAAAGTTTCGGGGAATTGGAGGGAATTTCGAATTGGAGTAATTGGGCCGTGTCGATCAAAATGGGGATTAGCTGGAGTCTTCTGGGATCAAAACGTGAAGCTTTGCAGCAAAAACGACAGGAAACCATGTCGGATTGAGGGAGTACTGAGCTTCCATGGCAGCACGATTTCGAGCTTGGGTTCAGTAAGTTTAAGGTGTGAATTCATCAAATTGTTTGTGCAGAAACATCCCTTACACTCTCACGATGCTTACTATATGATTTAATTTGGAAATCAGGGACGGAATCGGTGAACCCGATTTGAAAACCCGTCGAGGATCTATCGTGAGTCGTGGAGATTTTTACCCTAAATTGTGTAATTCAATCTACAGAACTTAGTTGGTGATTGATTACAAGGGATCAGTGGAAAGAACGGATGGATTTGATGTCGAATTGGGTGAAATTGGACCGGGTCTGTTCGCGGGTTTTTCAACCCGTTTTACAGACAAACGGGTGAGAGGGATGACTGTGCGGGTTACTGTAGCAGGCGCGTGGCTTCCACGCGCAGCCGCTTGCGGTGGCGCGTGGGGGCGCGTGAGTGCGAATCCCGAGGTATGATCAACATGACTTTTATCCTATACATTGTAACGAACATTTTGGGATTGGTTTCGTGTCGATCGGACACCGTCTCGATATTGTTCGGGATGTCCGAAGGTTTTAAATCCAGTTTAAAAATACTTAAAAATTCGGGAAAATTACGGGACTTGAATAGGATGTTAATGATGAGGTTAGTGATCCTCTAAATTGATTTGAACAGGATTGGGAGTCCCGGTGATAGTGAGGTGGCCCGGGAAGGCCTATGGCACGCGTATCGAGGCGCTCGGTTAAACGGTCTGTGAGTGGACATTGGTTTCATAAATTCGATGCATGCATAACTGTTTTATGATTGTTATAATTATGATTAAATGATTTACTTTGGATATCGGTGAATTTAAAATGATTTCACGCATTTCGAGGTGAATTACGTATTTGCACGTAAACCGAGATTTTCTGGATTTTCATCGATTTCCATAAATGGGGTTGGATATGATTTCATGAAACGGTTACGAACTTGAATAATGTAAAATCGGGCCAGGGGCCCAGTTGAACTATGAAATCGGGCCAGGGGCCCAGTTAACATGTGGATCGGGCCAGGGGCCCAGTTAACTTGTGAAATCGGGCCAGGGGCCCAGTTGATTTCTACATGTGATTGCGGGTCGGGGACCCTAAAATGGAATTGAATAAATGTTTTCTGGTTTACATTTTATATATGTTCACATGCTGGAATCTATAAATGGTTTTGATGATATTTCGGTTATGGCACGTTTCACGGTATTTGGGCATGAGACCCGTTTGATGAAACGTAACGAATGGTTCGGATTTTATCTATGTATACCTATATGTTTTGCATGTGGATATCTATAAAATGTATTTGGTACTGCACTGTATAGATCCTTCCATATTATATTGTCTCCTCCAGATGAGGTACCCCGGAGAGGTCACGGACGTCTAGTACGTCCAGCGTCTATGACGCTAAGCATCGGGGATGCTGTACCCGAACGGGGTTCGGGGATTGAACTCGGAAATTGAGACCCGAGTGGCACGCGTAGCCTTGTGATTGTGACCTTATTGACGTCAGGGACGTCAGACATCAGGGATGTCGGATTGGAGTGTATAGTGCAGTGGCTAAAATAATGGTTATGGTTTATATGCCTTATGGTTCATATTACTGGATTTATGAAATAACTCTTGGATTTACTTTTGGAAATTGAAACTATGCTTTGGTTTCCGGGCTAAGGCCCTATTGGTTATTTCTAAATAAATATGGGATTATTGGTTTTGGTGCATGCATATGATTTTACTGAGGGGCATAAATGTCTTATAAATGTTTTTAACAGACTTGTTTATTTTCGTCCACTCACAGCTTTGGTTTTCAATGCCCTTCAGGTTGATTCCGGATACGACTGCAGCAGAGACTTGAGCATCGCACACCTCCTCCATCGATCCTTACGCACTCTGGAAGCCCTTTTGGGCAATGGCAATCGGTTATCCCTTGTCTGGCTCCTCTTGTCAGACGGGAGCACGTCACATTCCATGGTAATCCCGGGGGGATTGGGATGGGTCGTGTCAAGTGGTATCAGAGCAGGTTTTGCTCTTTTGTGCGCGAAGGACGAGGGTGTGATGTCTCTTTGGGCTGCTGTTCCGTTGTCAACCTGATAGATAGTTTTGGGTTTGTATGGTGAATTGGGTGTATTTGGCCCGATACGCCGTGCATGGTTGCGATTCAACCCAGGTGGGGTTGTATACGATTAACTGGTAATGTGGGACCGTCGGTTCGGTCATGTGATGATGGATTGTTGTGCCACTGGGCACAGCTAGGTTCAGGGAACCCCATTTGATTGGAAATGCGAAACTCAGTTGAGTATTGGTCTAAGTTTTGGACCCTAGTAGTGTTGGCTAGTGTACGGGGGTTGGTGCATCGGAGTTAGCCGATGACCTTCGTGGTGGAACCTACGATGGAACCCACGTTGAGTTGACGATTGGATTGGATTGGACGTCTATATGATGTCAGGACCGCGGGGTCGGTCAGGTTGTGGATTTTACTGCAAAAGGCAGTTGGGTTCGGTGGAACCCTAGGGTGTGACCTTGGAACCCTAATTTATAATTGATGGACCGAAAGGTGAACCTTAAGTGAGAATTTGTGCTGCGACGTGCGGCTGAGGTCTTGGATGACCATGTGGATGACTCTAGTGAGTCTTATGGGTTCGATCTACGGATGCGGTTATGAGATAAAATATGGAATACCGTGTTGGATCGAATAGTAGTGTGATGTGTGGATACGGATCTTGACAACGATGACTGTTGGTCGACAGTTGTGTCGAGATGACTGGCTATCGAGGGTATTTAGTGTGGTTTTAATACTTGGGGATGTTCAGGGAACGTCCATTATCCTGATGTGCCAGTGGTCAAATTGGAGGTACCCATAGTCGTGGGGTACGAGTGGTGTTACGGGATCGTCGTTCGTAATGAACGGAGATCCAGGGTAACAACTTTGCACGCTGTGTGCTAGCATGGATGTTCGTGTGCTATGTATGGATGTCGGTATGGTGATACCTTTATGCCAATACTGGTATGGATGCCTGTGTGCTGATACTAGTGTTGATGATGGTGCGATGGTGCTGGTACTAGCGCTGGTGCTGGTGTCAGAAATTGGGTTGACAATGGGCCACCAGTTGGGGTGTGACTCTGTCATAATGGACCGATGATTGGTATATGCGACTCAGTGGTGGTTGAGCCTTGGACTGGATGGGATCCAGTGGAGGTCGTGATGTGTTGGGATAAGTCCTAACAGGTATATGATGACAGGTGATGAATGGATCAAATGGTATGATTGAAACTTGGGGAATCTAGGGACGATGTTCCCTATGTCATGCGAGTTGGTGGATTTGGGGAGTTGTGGTCAACTCCGAGATTGGTAAGTTTGTATACTGCTTATATCCCCTGAGAGTACAAGGAAATTATTGGAATTGGAAAAGTCGGGGAAACCATTCGTGGTATTTTGTGATTGTGAATCACTTGGAACCTGAGGATTGAACTTGTTTAGGTTGTGATGTGAGACGAAGGCAGTTGGGTATGCACATCCAGGCAGTGTTGTGGATATCCCGTTCGGAATCGGGATGTGTGCATACATGATTATTGACGGACGTGAGGTCCGAGTAATGAATTGATTTTGGACACGTGGTGGTCCAAGTGAGGTATGGACATGGGCAGTCCAGTGGTTGGACTTGACATCTCATTGGGAGCATGTCTGTTTCCAACATGGTTGGAACTCCCGATCTGGGGAGAGTTGTGATTGGGGGAACGAGAGGAGTGCTCGTTTCCGCATCAGTGATTGGTATTCCGAAGTCATTAGGGTTGACTTCATATTTTCTGCCGTGGCAGATGATGATTGTTGCTACCAGTACGTTGAGCGTGTATTGGTAGGTGGACCCAGGTTTGGCCTTGGGTCATTGGACACAAGCAGTTGTGTATGATTTTGGATTTGGTGGTGAAATGCGTGGTCATCTTTTCACCAAGGGGAATTTGGCAAGGATTCAATTGAGGGTGTAAGACCCTACGATCAGCTTCCAGATGGATTGTTGGCTATGTGAGCATGTGTGGATCCCAGGTGGATCTGATTTGTGATGTTGTCGACTTTGGTCGATGTGACGATCTAGGATCGTGATGCTACTTGTCGGGTGACGTAACGATGGACATGGATTGTGATCTTGATGATCCAGATGGGTGGAGAGTTTATCACTCTTACCTTGGTACGTGAGTCGTTAATGACGGGACTGAACTTCTTTTCGGAGTGAGTCCATATGGTTGTTACTCGGTTAAGTAGGTTTCCGATGTGGTCGGATTTTGTCAACCTTTGACGTGTGGATATTGGCTTTGGCTTCCCTATGAAGTCAATCGAGTGTTTTGGAGAGGCAACCGATAGATTCGGTTACGTTACGTCTTGATGGACGTAAACGAGATTTTGGGTTTTGGAATCGAATTTCTGGGTGACGATTCAGGATTCGATTGCGAAGCTCGAAAATGGATTACTGGATTTGGGTGCGGAATGATTATTCCAATGCTAGCTTACGGAATAATGATTTCGGATTCGGATTTGGAAATGGGTTGAAAATATGATGTTGGGTTCGGGTTCGGGATTTCTTACGAAATTGCGAATTCGGATTCAGAATTGGAACTAGATGACGGGTGGAGTTCGTTTTGTCTCATGTTGGGCTGGGCAAATGTACTCCATTACTAGAACGTGTTTGGCTATAACCTGGGTGGCTATAGTCAGATTGATGGATTGAGGCACGTACAGGGTACGTTGTACGAGGATTGGTACTGGTTAGGCTAAGTGGCGCCTAATGGCGGTAAATGGGATGTACCAGTGGTGTGTAACTAACGTGTTGGTAATCGGCTTGGTTCCGATATCTTTTGTTTGGCTGTATTGTGGACTGGACATTGGATACTGTGCGCTGGGCAGATTGATCTTGTCGGGTTCAGTGATTTTTTGAGCAGGTGCTCTTAGCCATGGTTGGCTTGTGGAACCCTAGTATTGAGATGTGTGTTCACTGCTGGGCTGGTATTCAATGTGTTCCAGTTACACCACTTGATGGAGTAAGTTGACGGTATACGTACACTCAGGATGAGTGAGTTGGTGGTCAGAGTAACCACGAGTAGCCTTGCGTGATGCTACTACGCCGTTATATTTTCCAGCGTCTTGGTTCGCTAAGGGAGTCGGCGATTATGGACATTGAGATTTATTTATGTCGCAGGATGGGCTTGCCCTGCGAATTGAGATCATGTGGTTGATCTTACGCTACATCAAGGGCGATGTAGTACATGGTGTTGTCTTGTTTTGACCGATCGGTTGGGGCTTTACTAGGGTGGTAAAGTTTTGTGATGACAGTTTGACTGGTGGTGTCAGCGTGGACTGACAAATGAGATTTGGTGACTCCCAACGGGAGCAAATGTAAGGATTTATTGGCAATGGAAGGGAACCGTCTAGCTGAAGGAGTCAGCCAAATGGTTAAGCGATTTTATCGCGAATCAGGTGATTATGTCCACTCGAGGTGGTCGAGTGTTGTTGACGTATGACTGTGATGGGATGTCTGAGTACAGACGAGGCTGGTGTTGACCCAGTATGTGGGTGTACAAGTGTACACAGATGTGTGGTCGAACTGTTTTCCACAAGGTGGTTGTGGAATAAGGTTATTGGTAATTTCGAGGACGAAATTCTTTAAGGAGGGAAGGTTGTAACGACCCGTCCCGAATATCGGGATTTAATAATATTTAATTGTGATTTACTAATCTGGGATTAGTTGGGCGATTTCGGACGAATTGTGCAAAATGACCGTTTTGCCCCTGGGTGTGGGCAAAACGTTGACTTTTATTTCGGATGGTCAAATGGACTTTGACCGATGACCGTGACGTAGTTCGGGACGCCACGAGTTCATAGACAGGTGGCACGTTCGATTCCGACGTTCGTGGTGAAAGTTTTGATGTACGGAAGTCCAGGGGCATTTTCGTAATTTGGACGAAAGAAGGGGAAATGTTGACTTTTTGACCGGGATGTCCGATGGCCGAGGGCCAAGGACCGTTACGGAGGTTTCGTCGATGCGAATCCAACGACAGGCGGCACGCCGAAATCGGACTTCGTACGGAGAAGTTATGGTCTAAAACGTGGAATCGGGGAAATTTACGTCTCGGTAACCGTGTCGATTATTTTATTCAGAATTGGTGGTTGGAGGACACTTGGATGAGTGACAAGTGTCACTCACCCATTGGCTAGATTGGATCTTGATCCACTAATCATAAACTATACTAAAAGCTCCCACTACATAATAATCTAAAATTTAATCCTTGCTTTTGATCTGAACCATCCATTCCACCCCCAGATTGCATCACAGCCGTCCATCTCATTTTCCCCCTTCCATTTCTGATCGTTCCTCCCTCACCGTGAACAACAAAATTGAGAGATTGGGTTCTGGCCATTGCCAATCTCTCTTCCACAATTGATTTCACAAATGTTTAATTGGTGAGTTGGGGAAGGTTCTGGCTGAGGGAGAGCACGGGGGACGGTGTGGGGTGGTGTAATTCGAGAATCAAAGTTTCGGGGAATTGGAGGGAATTTCGAATTGGAGTAATTGGGCCGTGTCGATCAAAATGGGGATTAGCTGGAGTCTTCTGGGATCAAAACGTGAAGCTTTGCAGCAAAAACGACAGGAAACCATGTCGGATTGAGGGAGTACTGAGCTTCCATGGCAGCACGATTTCGAGCTTGGGTTCAGTAAGTTTAAGGTGTGAATTCATCAAATTGTTTGTGCAGAAACATCCCTTACACTCTCACGATGCTTACTATATGATTTAATTTGGAAATCAGGGACGGAATCGGTGAACCCGATTTGAAAACCCGTCGAGGATCTATCGTGAGTCGTGGAGATTTTTACCCTAAATTGTGTAATTCAATCTACAGAACTTAGTTGGTGATTGATTACAAGGGATCAGTGGAAAGAACGGATGGATTTGATGTCGAATTGGGTGAAATTGGACCGGGTCTGTTCGCGGGTTTTTCAACCCGTTTTACAGACAAACGGGTGAGAGGGATGACTGTGCGGGTTACTGTAGCAGGCGCGTGGCTTCCACGCGCAGCCGCTTGCGGTGGCGCGTGGGGGCGCGTGAGTGCGAATCCCGAGGTATGATCAACATGACTTTTATCCTATACATTGTAACGAACATTTTGGGATTGGTTTCGTGTCGATCGGACACCGTCTCGATATTGTTCGGGATGTCCGAAGGTTTTAAATCCAGTTTAAAAATACTTAAAAATTCGGGAAAATTACGGGACTTGAATAGGATGTTAATGATGAGGTTAGTGATCCTCTAAATTGATTTGAACAGGATTGGGAGTCCCGGTGATAGTGAGGTGGCCCGGGAAGGCCTATGGCACGCGTATCGAGGCGCTCGGTTAAACGGTCTGTGAGTGTACATTGGTTTCATAAATTCGATGCATGCATAACTGTTTTATGATTGTTATAATTATGATTAAATGATTTACTTTGGATATCGGTGAATTTAAAATGATTTCACGCATTTCGAGGTGAATTACGTATTTGCACGTAAACCGAGATTTTCTGGATTTTCACCGATTTCCATAAATGGGGTTGGATATGATTTCATGAAACGGTTACGAACTTGAATAATGTAAAATCGGGCCAGGGGCCCAGTTGAACTATGAAATCGGGCCAGGGGCCCAGTTAACATGTGGATCGGGCCAGGGGCCCAGTTAACTTGTGAAATCGGGCCAGGGGCCCAGTTGATTTCTACATGTGATTGCGGGTCGGGGACCCTAAAATGGAATTGAATAAATGTTTTCTGGTTTACATTTTATATATGTTCACATGCTGGAATCTATAAATGGTTTTGATGATATTTCGGTTATGGCACGTTTCACGGTATTTGGGCATGAGACCCGTTTGATGAAACGTAACGAATGGTTCGGATTTTATCTATGTATACCTATATGTTTTGCATGTGGATATCTATAAAATGTATTTGGTACTGCACTGTATAGATCCTTCCATATTATATTGTCTCCTCCGGATGAGGTACCCCGGAGAGGTCACGGACGTCTAGTACGTCCAGCGTCTATGACGCTAAGCATCGGGGATGCTGTACCCGAACGGGGTTCGGGGATTGAACTCGGAAATTGAGACCCGAGTGGCACGCGTAGCCTTGTGATTGTGACCTTATTGACGTCAGGGACGTCAGACATCAGGGATGTCGGATTGGAGTGTATAGTGCAGTGGCTAAAATAATGGTTATGGTTTATATGCCTTATGGTTCATATTACTGGATTTATGAAATAACTCTTGGATTTACTTTTGGAAATTGAAACTATGCTTTGGTTTCCGGGCTAAGGCCCTATTGGTTATTTCTAAATAAATATGGGATTATTGGTTTTGGTGCATGCATATGATTTTACTGAGGGGCATAAATGTCTTATAAATGTTTTTAACAGACTTGTTTATTTTCGTCCACTCACAGCTTTGGTTTTCAATGCCCTTCAGGTTGATTCCGGATACGACTGCAGCAGAGACTTGAGCATCGCACACCTCCTCCATCGATCCTTACGCACTCTGGAAGCCCTTTTGGGCAATGGCAATCGGTTATCCCTTGTCTGGCGCCTCTTGTCAGACGGGAGCACGTCACATTCCATGGTAATCCCGGGGGGATTGGGATGGGTCGTGTCAGAATTGGCTCCCTTTCTCTGCCGTTCTTGAGAGAAAAATGAGAGATTGAATGACTGGAATAACAGGGGAAACACGAGGGGTTGTGAGTGTGATGAATTCTGGGTTTCAGATTTTAGAAATTTTGGGGGGAAAATTCAATTGTTGCGAATTGAGCCGTGAGGAGTGGAATTGAAGCTCGAGTTAGCTTCCTGAGATCAGTACGAGTCGATCCACATCAAAAACATGAAGAATTGGCAATGTTTTGGCTCTGAACACACTTGGTGACAGAGGAGGAAATTCGAGGTTGAGTCGAGGAATTGGAGGCTTTGATTGACGAAATTGAACTGGGGATTATGTTCCTGAGGATCCCACGATGCTTCTGGAAGGATCAATTGAAGGAAAACGTTGGAGATTGATGAAGCTCCATGGTTGCACAGTGTACGGCTATCGAGCTTGAGTCGTGGCGTTTGAGGCTTCGATTGATGCAATTGATGAAGGGGAACTGTCTCTCATGGTCCAGTGATGCTTCTGGATGCATCAATTGGAAGAAACCTGCAGCCATTGAAGGAATTCCATGAATGAACAGTGTTCAGAGTGTTCTTGGTGTTCATCATCGAATCGTGGGAATTTGGGTAAGTGATCGTGTAATTGATGTTACAGACCTGTAATTGAACTAAGAAAGAAACTAACTGAATGATTAATTGAAGGAATTAAGGCTGAATTGATGGACATTGAACCGGGTCATCTCGCGGGTTAATTGGACCCGTTTACCAGAGATACGGGTTAGGCTGGTGACACTGTAGCAGACGCGTGGGTTTCACGCGCAGCCACTCACGGCGGCGCGTGACGGCGCGTGGGCACGAATCTCGAAGTGAGGTCAACATGACTTCTGTCCTATTTAATGTAACGGACATTTTGGAATTGGTTTCGTGTCGATCGGACACCGTCTCGATATTGTTCGGGATGTCCGAAGGTTTTAAATCAAATTTAAAAATAGTTAAAAATTCGGGAAAATTACGGGACTTTGATAGGATGTTAATGCGGAGGTTAGTAACCCTCTAATGTGATTTGGACAGGATTGGGAGTCCCGGTGATAGTGGTGTGGCCCGGGAGGGCCGATGGAGCACATATCGAGGCATACCGTTAAAACGGTCTGTGAGTGGACTTTGGTTTTATAAATTTTATGCATGCTTAAATGTTTTATATGGATTATGATTGTGATTGTATGATGTGATTTGATTGTTGGTAAATTGTACGGTTTCACGTATTTCGAGGCGATTTACGTGCTTGCACGTAAATCGAAGTTTCCGGTTTTACATGGATTTTCCATATTTATGACTTGGATATAATATGATGAAATGGTTTTGAAATTGGAAATATAAACTCGGGCTTGAGGCCCACTTGTTTTGGAAATTTCGGGCTTGGAGTCCATTTGAGTACGTAATCGGGCCGGGGGCCCAGTTGGTTAATGAAATCGGGCCAGGGGCCCATTTGATGTGAAATCGGGCTGAGACCCATTTGAGTTATGTTATCGGGCCAGGGGCCTAGTTGATTTACGAATTCGGGTCGTGGGCCCAGTTGGTTTATAATGTCGGGCTGCGGGCCCAGTTGGTTTACAAATCGGGTCGTGGGCCCAGTGGTTCATAAAATCGGGCATGAGGCCCAGTTGGATTATAAATGTGATTTCGGGTCAGGGACCCTATGTTTAATAATTGTGATTTTGGGCCAGGGACCCTAAATGGAATTACGTGGTTTTATGGAAATTTCGGGCAGGGCCCATTGTAATGATGTGATAAAAGGATTTAATAAAACTGTTTTCCATATACCATCTAGATACAAGGATATATGATGGTCTCTTCCAGATGTCTGGGACACTGGGGAAGTCACGGTGCATTGCCTGCGAGGGGTCATTGTACGGAGCAGCCGGACCGTATGATGACTCAGGAGCAGGATTGCTATGATTGACGTCAGGGACGTCAGACATCAGGAATGTCAGATATATGGACCCGGAGAGACCCCGGGCAGCACGCGTAGCTTATTAAACCGTGAGATATGACGTCAGGGACGTCTAGCGTCTGGGACGCTAAGCATCTGGGATGTTGGTGATGGTAATGGTAAAATACGGATTAATGAATTTATGAAATGGCTTTTCGGTTGGATATGTGTTATGTGGTAAAAATGGATTATTGGTTATGAAATGGTATGTCGGGTCGGGGACCCTAAATGGTTTTGGATTTATGGATTTATATTTATGGCTTTGGGCGGTGGCCCACATTGTTTTAATATGTCTGGTGGTGGTATTCCACAGTTTTGGGCTGAGTTCCCACACTTGGTTTTTGGTTAACGGTTTTTGGGCTAAGGCCCTAATGGCTCGGTTGAGCAAACGTTTTGGTTACTGGTTTTCGCGGCATGCGTACGTTTTTATTGGAGGGCATAAATGCCTTATAAATGTGTTTGATAAACTTATTGGTTTTTGTCCACTCACAGCTTTTGGTTTTAATGCCCTTCAGGTTGATTACGGATGCGATTGCAGCAGAGACTGGGACATTGCACACCTCCTCCATCGATCCTTGCGCACTCTGGATGCCTTGTTTGGGCAATGCCTCTTGGTTATCCCTTGTCTGACACCCCTTGTTGGACGGGAGTAGGGCACATTCCACGGTAATCCCGGGGGGATTGGGATGGGTCCTGTCAACTTGATATCAGAGCAGGGTTGCTCTTTTGTGCGCGCAGGTCGAGGGTGTGATGTCTTTTTGGGCTGCAGTTTCGTTATCAACCTGATAGATAGTTTTTGGGTTTGGATAGTGGATAGAATATGATTGGCCTGATACGCCGTGCGTTAATGTGATTCGACCCAAGTGGGGTTGATTGTGATGAACTGGTATTGTGGGACCGACGGTTCGGTCGTGTAATATTAAATTTTTGTGCTACTAGGTGCAGCTAGGTTCGGGGAACCTCATTTGAGTAATGGTCTAAAATGTGAACCCTAGTGGTGGTTGCTGGTGTGAGAGATGTTGGTACATCGGAGTTGGCCGATGACCTTAGTGGTGGAACCCACGTTGATGGGATGGTAGGATTGGATTTGACGTCTATACGATGTCAGGACCGCGGGGTCGGTCAGGTTGTGAGTTTTATATTACGAAAAGTGGTTGGGTTCGGTTGAACCATAGGGTGTGATTGTGGAACCCTAGTATATGATGGATTCAAAAGGTAAACCTTAATAATGATTAGCGGGTGAGAACTTGTGCTGCGACGAGCGGCTGAGGTCATGGATGACCATGTGGATGGCTCTGGTGAGTCTAGTCAGAACTATGGGATTCGATTTACGAATACGGTTCTGAGATAAATTATGGAATCCCGTGTCGGATCGGATATTAGTGTGAGGTATGGATGCGGATCTCGATAGCAATGACAGTTAGTCGGAAGTCATATGGAGATGACTGGCTATCGAGGGTAATTAGTGTGGTTATAATACTTGGGGATCAGGGGACGTTCAGGGAACGTTCATTTTCCTGATGTGGATTGTCAGAGTGGTGGTACCCATAGTCGTGAGGTACGTGATCATCGTTTGGTATGAACGGAGATCCAGGGTTGTCGTATTTGCACACGGTGTGCAAGTATGGATGTTTGTATGTTGGTACTTTTGTGTCGATACTAGTATGGATGCATGGGTGCTGATACTAGTATTATTGATAGTGTGTTGGTGCTGGTACTAGCGCTGGTGCTAGTGTCGGTGATGGTGATGACGATGAGCCACAAGTTGAGGTGTGACTCCGTCATGATGAACATATGTTCGGTCTTTGAGATTCGGTAGTGGTTGAGTGTTGGACTGGATGGGATCCAGTTGAGATTGTGATGTGTTGGGATTAGTACCGACAGGGGTAAAATGACAAGTGATGAGTGGATTAAATGGTATAATTGAGACTTAAGGAATTTCGGGATGACGTCCCCTACGTCATGAGAATTAGTGGATTTGGGGAGTTGTTGGCAACTCCAAAATTGGTGTGATTTTATGTTTTTACTATAGAGGTGGAATTTTGTAATTGGGAACTTGGAAAATCGAGTGTTGAACCTGTAAAGGTTGGGATGTGCGAACGGAACAATAACGGATTGATTGTGGACACGGGGTTGTCCAAGTGAGTTGAGGAGGTAGGAAGTCTAGTGGTTAGACTTGACATCTCGTTGGGAGCATGTCTGTTCCCAACATGGTTGGAACCTTAGTTTTGAGGAAAGTTGTGATTGGGGAATGAGAGTGGTGCTTGTTTTTGGTGATTGGTATTCCGAAGTCATTGGGGTTGACTTCTTGCCTTCTGCCCTGGCAGACATTGACTGTAGTTACCCGTACGTTGAGCTTGTATTGGTTGGTGAGCCCATGTGTGTTGTGGGGTCATCAGGGGGAGTTGCGTATTCAAAATTAGGTAAACGAGATCTTTCATTTTCTGCTTGGTGGCAGACGATGTTGGGATACAAGGCGTGGTGAGTGCAGCGCGTTTTGTTTGCATCCACGTAGGATGAGTTTTGACGTCATCATTTTGGATCATCCTTGGTTTTCCTAGGTGGAAAGACAAGGATCGATACGAACTTGGGTATGCGAGTCGTAAATGACGGGGTTGAACTTCTTTTCGAAGTGGGGCCCGTATGGTATCTTACTCGGGTGAGTAGGTTTCTAACTGGTCGGATTTTGTCAACCTTAGACGTGTGGAGGTTGGATTGGCTTCCCTATGAAGTCAATTGGAGGTATTGAACGGGTAACCGATAGGTTCGGTTTTGGTGTGTCTTGGTAAATGTGAACAAGATTTCGGGATTTGGAATCGAATTTCTAGGTGACGATTCAGGATTCGATTTTGGAACTTGAACGTATATTTCCGGATTTGGGTACGGAATGATTATTCCAAATGCTAGCTTACAGAATAATGATTTCGGATTCGGATTTGGAAATGAATTAAAAATTTGATGTCTGGGTTTGGATTCGGGATTTCTTACAAAATTGCGGATTCGGATTTGGAATTGGAACTAAATGATGGGTGGAGTTTCGTTTTGTCTCATGCTGGATTGGGCAAATGTAATCCATTATTGGAACGTGTTTGGCTACGACCTAGGTGGTTGTAGTCTAGTCGATGGGTTATACCCGAGGTGTGTCGGTGAGCGTGTTGGTAGTCGGATTGGTTCCGATACCCCTGGATTAGTCGTGGGCCAGACATTACTATGCAATGGGTCATGGTATTTCCGATGTGTTTAATTACACACGAGTTGGGTGAAAATGTCGGTAAGGGTATATTTAAGTCAAGTAAGTTGGTGGCTTGTGTGGCCACGAGTGAGTCTAGTGTCAGTTTTCGACTGACAACAACTGTGTGGTGACAGATTGTCAGGATGTGTCAACTGTCGAGTGGGGTTAGTTGACTCCTAGTGGGAGTAAATACAAGGATAGATTGGTGAGTGGGAAAGGAACCGTAGAGTTGTTACGTCAACGAAAGGGTGGATTGAACAAGTGGTGTCAAATTCGAAACAAGTAGTTTCAGTCATTCGACGGGGTCGAATGTAGTCGTTGCGTTATGAGTACCAGTGGTACGTTTGGGTGCAGACAAGTTTTGTCTGATTAGTTGGTGTACGGGTGTACACGTGTTACGAGGTCGATTCCACTTTCCACGGGGTGTTTGTGGAATCAGGGTAGTCGAGTTTCGAGAATGAAACTTATTAAGGAGGGAAGAACGTTGAGTTTAGGTCAGTTGGAATTTCGAGGACGAAATTAATTAAGGAGGGAAGATTGTAATGACCCGTCCCGAATTCCGGGATTAGATTAGTCACTAATCTTGATTAGTGAGGTTGAACGGTGGTTAGTAGGGCGGAATCGGACAAAATGTACAAAATGACCGTTTTGCCCTTGGTCGTGGGCAAAATGTTGACTTTTTGATCGGGCTGTCAAATGGACTTTGATTGATGACCATGACGTAGTTCGGGACGTCACGAGTTCATAGACAGGCGGCACGTTCGATTCCGACATCCGAGGAGAAAGTTATGATGTTCGGAAGTTGAGGGGTATTTTGGTAATTTTGGTCAATTGGGGTCAAATGTTGACTTTTTGACCGGGAGGCCCGATGGATGAGGGCCAAGGACTGTTAGGTAGGTATCGTCGATACGAATCCAATGACAGGCGGCATGCCGAAATCGGAGTTCCGACGACGAAGTTATGGTCACGGGAAACGAATTTACGAACCGAGGCTCGAATTAAAATAATAATATTATAATGAATAGTAACCGATGACTGTGCACATCCGGATGAGTGACAAGTGTCACCCATCCCTTGTTTCCAGCTCCATGTTTCCCTCCCAACACCATCATCACCCCTAATCATCATGTTCTCCATCATTTTCCTTTATTTTCTTTGAATTTTCTTCAAACCGTGCACAATTTGGGGGAGGATTGAACTGGGAGAATTGGCTCCCTTTCTCTGCCGTTCTTGAGAGAAAAATGAGAGATTGAATGACTGGAATAACAGGGGAAACACGAGGGGTTGTGAGTGTGATGAATTCTGGGTTTCGGATTTTAGAAATTTTGGGGGGAAAATTCAATTGTTGCGAATTGAGCCGTGAGGAGTGGAATTGAAGCTCGAGTTAGCTTCCTGAGATCAGTACGAGTCGATCCACATCAAAAACATGAAGAATTGGCAATGTTTTGGCTCTGAACACACTTGGTGACAGAGGAGGAAATTCGAGGTTGAGTCGAGGAATTGGAGGCTTTGATTGACGAAATTGAACTGGGGATTATGTTCCTGAGGATCCCACGATGCTTCTGGAAGGATCAATTGAAGGAAAACGTTGGAGATTGATGAAGCTCCATGGTTGCACAGTGTACGGCTATCGAGCTTAAGTCGTGGCGTTTGAGGCTTCGATTGATGCAATTGATGAAGGGGAACTGTCTCTCATGGTCCAGTGATGCTTCTGGATGCATCAATTGGAAGAAACCTGCAGCCATTGAAGGAATTTCATGAATGAACAGTGTTCAGAGTGTTCTTGGTGTTCATCATCGAATCGTGGGAATTTGGGTAAGTGATCGTGTAATTGATGTTACAGACCTGTAATTGAACTAAGAAAGAAACTAACTGAATGATTAATTGAAGGAATTAAGGATGAATTGATGGACATTGAACCGGGTCATCTCGCGGGTTAATTGGACCCGTTTACCAGAGATACGGGTTAGGCTGGTGACACTGTAGCAGGCGCGTGGGTTTCACGCGCAGCCACTCACGGCGGCGCGTGACGGCGCGTGGGCACGAATCTCGAAGTGAGGTCAACATGACTTCTGTCCTATTTAATGTAACGGACATTTTGGAATTGGTTTCGTGTCGATCGGACACCGTCTCGATATTGTTCGGGATGTCCGAAGGTTTTAAATCAAATTTAAAAATAGTTAAAAATTCGGGAAAATTACGGGACTTTGATAGGATGTTAATGGGGAGGTTAGTAACCCTCTAATGTGATTTGGACAGGATTGGGAGTCCCGGTCATAGTGGTGTGGCCCGGGAGGGCTGGTGGCACGCGTATCGAGGCATACCGTTAAAACGGTCTATGAGTGGGCTTTGGTTTTATAAATTATATGCATGCTTAAATGTTTTATATGGATTATGATTGTGATTGTATGATGTGATTTGATTGTTGGTAAATTGTACGGTTTCACGTATTTCGAGGCAATTTACGTGCTTGCACGTAAATCGAGGTTTTTCGGTTTTACATAGATTTTCCATATTTATGACTTGGATATAATATGATGAAATGGTTTTGAAATTGGAAATATAAACTCGGGCTTGAGGCCCACTTGTTTTGGAAATTTCGGACTTGGAGTCCATTTGAGTACGTAATCGGGCCGGGGGCCCAGTTGGTTAATGAAATCGGGACAGGGGCCCATTTGATATGAAATCGGGCTGAGACCCATTTGAGTTATGTTATCGGGCCAGGGGCCCAGTTGATTTACGAATTCGGGCCGTGGGCCCAGTTGGTTTATAATGTCGGGCTGCGGGCCCAGTTGGTTTACAAATCGGGCCGTGGGCCCAGTGGTTCATAAAATCGGGCATGAGGCCCAGTTGGATTATAAATGTGATTTCGGGTCAGGGACCCTATGCTTAATAATTGTGATTTTGGGCCAGGGACCCTAAATGGAATAACGTGGTTTTATGGAAATTTCGGGCAGGGCCCATTGTAATGATGTGATAAAAGGATTTAATAAAACTGTTTTCCATATACCATTTGGATACAAGGATATATGATGGTCTCCTCTAGATGTCTGGGATACTGAGGAAGTCACGGTGCATTGCCTGCGAGGGGTCTTTGTACGGAGCAGCCGGACCGTATGATGACTCAGGAGCAGGATTGCTATGATTGACGTCAGGGACGTCAGACATCAGGAATGTCAGATATATGGACCCGGAGAGACCCCAGACAGCACGCGTAGCTTATTAAACCATGAGATATGGCGTCAGGGACGCTAAGCATCTGGGATGCTGGTGATGGTAATGGTAAAATATGGATTAATGAATTTATGAAATGGCTTTTCGGTTGGATATGTGTTATGTGGTAAAAATGGATTATTGGTTATGAAATGGTATGTCGGGTCGAGGACCCTAAATGGTTTTGGATTTATGGATTTATATTTATGGCTTTGGGCGGTGGCCCACATGGTTTTAATATGTCTGGTGGTGGTATTCCACAGTTTTGGGCTGAGTTCCCACACTTTGTTTTTGGTTAACGGTTTTTGGGCTAAGGCCCTAATGGCTCGGTTGAGCAAACGTTTTGGTTACTGGTTTTCGCGGCATGTGTACGTTTTTATTGGAGGGCATAAATGTCTTATAAATGTGTTTGATAAACTTATTGGTTTTTGTCCACTCACAGCTTTTGGTTTTAATGCCCTTCAGGTTGATTACGGATGCGATTGCAGCAGAGACTGGGACATTGCACACCTCCTCCATCGATCCTTGCGCACTCTGGATGCCCCGTTTGGGCAGTGGCTCTTGGTTATCCCTTGTCTGACACCCCTTGTTGGACGGGAGCAGGGCACATTCCACGGTAATCCCGGGGGGATTGGGATGGGTCCTGTCATCGTGAGTATGTCGGTCGACAATTGAGTTATCCGACAAGTCCTGGTTGTATTGAGGCGTGTTATGAGGTTTTCCTTGGTGCATGCTAAGTTGTTTGCCTTGGGATTGTGATGACCGACCGAGTAGGGAGTTCGAGGGGACATCGGTGTGGACCGATGAAGTGGGGGTCCAGGGGGACATCGGGAGTCCGACTAAGCATGGAGTCCGAGGGGACATCGGGAGACCGACCGAGCAGGGAGCCCGATGGGACATCGGTGGGGACCGACCGAGCATCGAGTCCGAGGGGACATCGGTGGGGACCGATGAAGAGGTCTGGGTTGTTGTAATAAAAAGAGATAATATCTTGGTGGGGTCCAGTGGCAGGGGGCAGGTTACCAAGCATGATTATATATGTATTTTTTTTTGGTGGGTAGATGCCTACAGAAGGCTAAAAAGTAGCTGTTATTTGTTTGTGGTGGGCAGAGTTTGCAGGGGTTTAAAGTACCAAAATTTTTGGTTTGCAGAGGCTACAATATATATATTTATTTTGTGGTGGGAAAGAGGCTTTGTGAGAGAAGCACAAGGGGCTTCGACCGACCGAGAAAGGAAAAATTCCCTGGATTCTTCCCGCGTATTGGACATATTGTATTTTCTGGGTTCTTCTTGTTGTTCTTGTGGCCATGGTGTTTTAGCAGGTGAGAAAAATTGAAAAGAACCGACATAACCTTTTGTATCGATTCCCACAGACGGCGCCAAACTGTTGATGCAAAAATTGTACCAATGAGACTGTAAAGACACGCACGCACACCAAGACACAAGAAAGTGCGTGGTTCACCCAAATCGGGCTACGTCCAAGGTGTTGCCTCCCTCTCATTAATAATATGATATTTTGTACAAGTATAAGGTTCTGAGCCTTTGAGAGATAATAGTGTTTATGGAGAGTGTAACAACCCGTACCTTCGGGAAGGGTATAAATGTAATTTTGTAAAAGATTTGTATAAAAGGACGATTTTGCCCTTGTGAATAGTGTATCAAAAGTTGACTTTTTGATTTACAGGCTGGATGAGTGTTAACCATTGACCGTGACGTAGTTTAGGACGTCACGAGTCCGTAGACAGGTGGCAGGTCGGATTTGGAAAATCGGAGAAAAAGTTATGACGTTCGGAAGATTGAGGGCGTTACCGTAATTTTGACTATTTGAGGAAAATGTTGACTTTTTAGTGGACTTGTGATTTTCACGTATACTGAGGACTGTTGGATAGGTCTCGACGTCCTGAATACAACGACAGGCGGCACGCTGTCATCGGACGTCGGACGAAATAGTTACGGGTCTGGATAGTTCGAGGGAAAAATGGTAATTTGTACACTTAGGGGCAATTTGGTCTTTTTGTCTTTAGGGCCAATCAGATAAACCCAAGTGGCTGAGTGGGCTTGGATATTTTGCACTGAGGTCCATGGGAATGTGGACACGTGGACTAACACTAGAGGCTTCTAGGGTGTTAATTATACACACGGCCACAAATCGTTCCAATTTGAACCGTGCATTTGGGCTTCGACACAGAGAAACAGAGAGTGAAGAATTGAGAGACGGTGATCGATTCTATGCGTGGGTGAGGGTTCTGTGAATTTTGAGAGTGACAGAGAGAAGAGAGGGAGCTAGTGATCGAGTTTTGGGAGTGAGATCGTGCACGGAGACACGGCGGTGGTGAGGCTGAGGTTCTGAGAAAACAGAGGAGCGTTGGGACTGTGGTGGTGGTTTTGCCGTGTTGTGGTGAAAACCAAGATAATAAGAGGCTAGGGCGACGGCAGGGGACTCACTGGACACCGTGGTACACGGCGGTGCAGACGGCGGTGGACGACTCGAAGGTAAGCATCGAATCCCCTGTTTTCCCGTTTTCTTGTTTTCAATAATTGTGGACTTTGGGCTAGAGTCGAGGGATACTGTGAGTTGGGTGAGACTCCTGAAGGTCCCAGGAGTCGTTTGAGTGTGGTGCCGTGACGGGGGAGGACCTGGGTGGACGGCTGCCAAAACAGGGCAAACGGGCCGTTTGTTTCAGGAATGAAGACGATGGGTTTTAGGCCGTGATTTCTAGATTTTAGGACTGGGTTTGGTTGCAGGGGACTGGACGAAGCTTATGGGATTGGATTGGACGGAATTGGTGAAGGAACGGAGGAGAACCAGTCACGCCGGTTCAACACAGTTGAACCGGCTGACTCGAGGTTGAAGATGCACTGTAGCAGGCGCGTGAGGCCCACGCGCAGCCACTTTGGGCGGCGCGTGAGGCCCACGCGCAGCCACTTTGGGCGGCGCGTGGGGGCGCGTGGGGATGATTCTGAACAATTGTCCAACATGGTTCTGGTTCTAAATGTCATAAGGAATCTATTGGTGTAATTTTCGGGTTAATCGGACGAGGTTACGGGATAGTTCGAGAATCCGGACGGTTTAGGGTCTAAGTTTAATTTACGAATAAATTCCTGAAAAATTGGGGAAATTAGGGTTAGTATATTTGACGTATTTGTGACCCTATTTGATGCTTATTGACAGGATGGGAGACGCCTGAGACGGTCGAGGAGCGCTCGGAGCGCGATTGACACTTTCGGATTCGTGAGTGGACTCTTTATTTTCTCATGAGCATGCCTAGCTAGTTTTAATTATGTTTTTGGCTTAAAGTATGTTTTAAATTGCTTGTTGCTGATGATTATATGTGATTTCTATGCTTGCACGTTTTTCGAGACATGTTTGGGTTTTTGCACGTTTTTCGAGAAAAAGCTGGATTTCTGATTTTGATGCTATACTTTGAGATTTCAATTTCCAATTGTGTTCTGATGGTTATAAATGAATTCTGAGACCTGATTTTGGTAAACCCGATTTTGGTTTAAACTGGATTTCGTGGATTTCCGGATTTGGGTTCGGAATAACGGTTCTGAACGCCGAAAGGGCTTCGAACCGGGGATTTCGGATTCGGGTTTGGATATGGATTTAGAATTGATATTAAATTGGTTTTGGATTGGATTTTCTGGATCTGGATATTGGGTTTAAAGACCCGGATTCTGATTGACGGGGGACGGGCCCGGATTGAGTTTAAAGACTCGGGAGTTTAAAGACTCGGATATTCATGATATTACCGCCGTAGGCCTATTGAGTTTAAAGACTCGGGAGTTTAAAGACTCGGATATTCATGATATTACCGCTGTAGGCCTATTGAGTTTAAAGACTAGGGTGTTTAAAGACTCGGATTACATTTGGGGCCTGGTTGAGTTTAAAGACTCGGATAGACCCAACAGGTTTGATCGGATTTTGATATTTGCAGACTTGGTTTCATGATATGATCTTAGCATATTTATCATACTGTTTTATATCGTGCTTTTCTGCTACTTAGTTAGGCATGCATATTTTAAAACGGAGGGAAAAACCTTATTGTTTTCTTTAAACTGTTTTATGCTTAATCGTGTTTTAACCTTTTATTTCTTTAGTCCACTCACATTTTTTGGTTTTAACTTACCCTCCAGGTCGTGGTGATAGCGTTGGGGTGAACGTTGAGGCAGGAACCGAGGCATAGAGCTTACGACAATCTTCCGTTGCGAGATTAGCCTAGTAGGATTTGTGCCTGTTTTGTATAAACTATGCTCTGAATTACGGTTGTATTATATTTATCCCTTCTCTGATAGTTATGCTTATGGTTGTGTTGAGGTTGTTTTGGTACTTTAAGTGTGCTTGTCAGACGGGAGCAGGGTTCGTCCCGGGTATCGAGGTGATATTTGGGACGGGTCCTGACAGAGAGGATGAAGAGGTTGAGTCCCCAGAATAAGGGAGGAGGCTCCCTATTTATAGGAGTTATCTAGGGTTAGATCATAGTTGTAGTATTCAGGCATGGGCCTTGTTGATGGGCCTCCAAGATGAGCCTTGAACATGGGCTTTAGTAATTCTCCCAAGTCGTCTTAAATGGGCATATTGCTTGGTCAGATGGAGCGTCGACATATTGCATTGTAATTTGGAATGTGTAGGGAATTGCAAATTTAGGCAACTAATAGAGAAAAGCTATATATATGGATAAGTATTTAGAAAAGTTAATATGTTGGGAAATGAAAGAGAGGGTAGGTGCTAGGGTTAGCAATTCGAATATTTTTAAAATTTTGATGGTTGTACGTATGCTTATATTCCTTCCATTTCTTAATAAGTTTACTGGAATTTTCTATTTTAGAAGCGTTAATCAAGCCAATCGTTATTATTTCCCAAAGACCCCTAATTATTTATATTTGTATGGTTCAAGTATTTTGCGTTACGAATTTGAGCTGATAATAAATTATGACTTCAAGTTGTATGCAATTTACTTATTACATCAAGCATGACCAATGTTAGTAACTTGAACTCGAATTTACTTTTAAACCATATACTATGTTTCCATATTTTTTTTCTCTTATTAAGAAGGCTTGACAATCATTCCATTTTCGATTTATGATTTTCACTCCATATCATTCTTCATCTCTTCGGGAAATGTGCTAGCTTGCATAGACTCAAGTGTGATAATAGGGTAAGCAAGTGATTTTGAAGATAAAAAAGGAAGGTGTGGGAGCATTGAATACAAGGAGTGTGGGAGCATTAATGTTATTCTTTGCAATCCTGGTGGCTAGATTTTAAAATTGTTGCAACACTTCTATTTTATTTAGAACATACACATTTGTGATTTTGATCGGCTTTGATCGAGTTAGGATGCAGAATGTACTATGAGTACTCTTCATATCTTCATTGTGAACTTGATTAATCATTTATGTATTTATATGAAGTTGTTCTTTTCCATTTGGATTGGTGAAGGATTTTAATATGAATTAACTTAATGTTATAATATATGGTTTTAATATGATTTTTGTTGTGTAAAAGAACTTTAGACAACATTTTTTTTATTAACTTTTGTGTAAAACACCCTTTAGACAACAGTATTTTTAAATAAATCGTTGTTTAAAGTATCATTTAGACAACAGTATTTTAAAATAAACTGTAAAGACCCAGAAATTCGAAAAAGAAAAAATTGGAAGGAAATGACGATTTTGCCCCTAGTTATAAGGGCCGAAAGTTGACTTTTTGATCGGGACCTTGTTTGGATTTTCCGAGAGGACCGTTGGATAGGTCTCGGGACGTTGAATCCGTACACAGGTGGCATGCGTCAATCGGGGGTCGGACGTGAAAGTTACAGGCTAGACTTCTGAGGGGTATTTTGGTAATTATTAGTGCAGGGGTAAAATGGTAATTGTGGCTGATCCAATTAATGAATAACGTTTAGTGACTCATTCAGTTCAGTAAGTGACACATGTCACTACAGTAGAGGGATTGGTGGCTTTGTTTGATATCGTGTATGAATGCCTAACAAGGACAACAAAAACCGCCCATCCCTTTGTTTAAATTTGATCAAATTGATTTGATGGATTTGTAATGTTTTTCGGATATTTTATGGATTTATGTGAAAATGGCAACTTAGGTTGCGGTTGTACGGATTTACGTGAAAATGAGCTTTGGGCATGAGACCCCGTGATAAATGGTTTTAACGTGGTTTTAGTGATGATTTTGAAAGAAAGATTTTGATTTTGTATTGATGTTCAGTGCCCCCAGATGTGTAATTCCTGGGTAGACTTCAGATGTGTAATTCCCGGAGGGACTCCGGATGCGTAATTCCCAGAGGGACCGGATGTGTAATTCCCGGTGAGGCTGGATGTGTAATTCCCAGCAGGATGATAACTCTGGATGTGTAATTCCCAGAGGACCCTCGGATGTGTAATTTCCGAGTTATATGCTTTATTGTATGATAAAATGGTTTTATAAAATGATTCATATGTTTGGCTTGAGAGCCGGGATTTAATACTTTTCATGTGATTTGGCTTGGAAGCCGGTGATTCATATGTTTGATCCTATGCATGCATGGTTTGATAAACTGGAGGGTAAATGATGTATTTTGAAATGTGTTTTAAATGATATTATTTTTGTCCACTCACACCTTTCCTATTTTGATGACCCTCCAGGCCGTGGCACGACGTTCGGGACTAATCGAGAGGCGGAGGCATGAGCGGAAATCAGTGCAGTTATCCCTTGTCTGACAGGTGCTGAAGAGTAGTTTTGGGACTTCAGTTGACTTGTCAGACGGGAGCAGGACCGAACACGGTTATCAAAGTCCAATCGGAACGGGTCCTGTCAAATTGGTATCAGAGCATTGTGTTACTGATTTGCCATGCCTCCGAGACACGAGCCCTGTACGCGGCCCGGTGATGAGACGAGATACGAGGGTATAGGAAATCCCTGGAGTGACTATGACCCTGGATTGGGGGTCGAACATCGTATCTTGTGTTCTGGTTGTGATGGACTTGTGTTGGTCCGGATGGTTGTTTACGATATGGATGGGCATGTTGGGCCCAAGATGAAATTGACCCGAGGATAGGGGGTCGGATGAGTGACCTTTGGATTTTAGATATTGAATGGGACTTAGAGGGAGTCCAAAATTGGTTTAGTGTGTGTTGAGAGATCCTAAATAGGATGTGGTTCGCCTAGGGTGTTTGCTAGGTGACCGGATATGCCAGTGGTGGCAGGGATAGTGGATGTTGATTTCAGACTTGAGAGGAGTCGAGACATTGGATTTGGACTTAATAGGAATCAGGAGTTGGTTTAGGACTCGGAATGAGTCATGATATGATTGAGGGCTCGGGACGAGCCGGGAAAGATGGAAAAGGTAATTATGGTTGTGTAGAACGAATGAGGGTTCACGTGGGAACCCGAGGTATTGATATGGATGTGATTTGAGTCTCTATGATTGTAGTTGGAGAGGTACGTTCGAATTTCGAGGATGAAATTCCTTAAGGGGGGAAGGTTGTAACGACCCGGAAATTCGAAAAAGGAAAAATTGGAAGGAAATGACGATTTTGCCCCTTATTAGGGCCGAAAGTTGATTTTTTGATCGGGACCTTGTTTGGATTTTCCGGGAGAACCGTTGGATGGGTCTCGGGACGTTGAATCCGCAGACAGGCGGCATGCGTCAATCGGAGGTTGGACGTGAAAGTTACGGGTCTAGACTTCTGAGGGGTATTTTGGTAATTATTAGTGCAGGGGTAAAATGGTAATTGTGGCCGATCCAATTAATGAATCAGTGTTTAGTGACTCATTCAGTCCAGTAAGTGACACATGTCACTATAGTAGAGGGATTGGTGGCTTTGTTTGATATCGTGTATGAATGCCTAACAAGGACAACAAAAACCGCCCATCCCTTTGTTTAAATTTGATCAAATTGATTGATGAATGAGGTTAAGTGTGAAACCTGAGATAGTGAGACGATTTCACAGAGAAAATCGAGTAAGACTTAGAAGAGAATTGAGGACGACAAACCCTTAAACCCGAGACCCAGATTCATGAAATTCAAATTGATCGATTTTTGAATTGTAATTTATGGACCACAAACACTGAATTCGAGCTTGGATTAAGCTTTCTGAGCTCAAACCGAAGCGAACCCAATAAAAAACGAAGGAAATCGATGGTGGTTTAGTCAAGAACATAATCAGCAAGCCTCTCGAAAATTCAAGGTTAAGTCGTGAAATTAGAGGGGTTGAAGGCTGAAATTGGCCTTGGAAATATGCTTATGCGGATCCAACGAAGCTTGTCGATGCATCAATTGCAAGAATTCAATTGGAATTGGTCGAGATTAAAGGATGAATAGTACTTGGGTATTCATCGACAAAGTTGAGATCGAAAGAAAGAATTGAGGTAAGTTCTTAAGTAATTGAGTTTACAGATCCTTAATTATGCCTATGACGATACTAATGGACGGTTCAATTGTCTAAATTGATCCAGAATTGATAGGAATCGAATCGGGTCTGTTCGCGGGCTGTAGGATCCGTTTATCAGTTAAACGGGTAAGGACGATGCATTGTAGCAGGCGCGTGAGTTTCACGCGCAGCCACTCACGGCGGCGCGTGAGGGCGTATGGGCACGATTCCCGAGGTGAGTTCAACATGACTTTTGTTCTATGCAATATAACGAACATTTTGGCGTTGGTTTCGAGTTAATCGGACACCCTTTCGATATTGTTTTGAGGGTCTGAAGGTTTATGTTACATTTTTAATTCGTAATTAATTCCCGGAAAATTATGGGAAATTAATATGATGTTAATTAAGTCATTAGTGACCCTGATTAATGATTTTGGACAGGATTCGAGATTCCTATAAAGTACCGAAAATTACGGAAACGCGTGTAGCTCGGAAAACGAGCAGTATGGATGATGTATGAGTGGACGTTTGTTTTATAAATTGATATGCATGCATAGTGAAATGTTTTACATCATTTATGGCATGATTTGAATTGCAATGATTTGGTATGATTATTTACTGGATTTAATGATTATTTTAATCAGTGTTTTGGACACGTTTTTCGAGAAAACTATGAAAATGCTGTTTTGGGCGAACACCCGGGATTTGAAATTAGTTTTGACTCGGATTATGAGTCGAGAAATTGATTTGGTGGATTTTTAATGTTTTTCGGATATTTTATGGATTTATGTGAAAATGGCAACTTAGGTTGCGGTTGTACGGATTTGCGTGAAAACGAGCTTTGGACATGAGACCCCGTGATAAATGGTTTTAATGTGGTTTTAATGATGATTTTAAAAGAAAGATTTTGATTTTGTATTGATGTTCATTGCCCCCAGATGTGTAATTCCTGGGTAGACTTCGGATGTGTAATTCCCGAAGTGACTCCGGATGTGTAATTCCCGGATGGACTCCGGATGCGTAATTCCCGGAGGGACCGGATGTGTAATTCCCGATGAGGCTGGATGTGTAATTCCCAGCAGGATGATAACTCTGGATGTGTAATTGCCAGAGGACCCTCAGATGTGTAATTCCCGAGTTATATGCTTTATTGTATGATAAAATGGTTTTATAAAATGATTCATATGTTTGGTTGAGAGCCAGGATTTAATACTTTTCATGTGATTTGGCTTGGAAGCCGGTGATTCATATGTTTGGTCCTATGCATGCATGGTTTGATAAACTGGATGGTAAATGATGTATTTTGAAATGTGTTTTAAATGATATTATTTTTGTCCACTCACACTTTTCCTGTTTTGATGACCCTACAGGCCGTGGCACAACGTTCGGGGCTGATCGAGAGACGGAGGTATGAGCGGAAATCGGTACAGTTATCCCTTGCGTGACAGGTGCTGAAGGGTAGTTTCAGGACTTCAGTTGACTTGTCAGACGGGAGCAGGACCGGGCACGGTTATCAAAATCCAATCGGGACGGGTCCTGTCATAAACCGTTGTGCAGAATATCCTTTAGACAAGAGTATCTATGTATAAACCGTTGTTTAAAGCCACTTTGGACAACGGTATTCATAAATACCGTTGTCTAAAGGGTACGTTAGACAACGGTATTTAGATGATACCGTTGATTTTCTCCGTTGTCTAAACACCCACTTTAGACATTAGGGGCAGTTACAACGGTATTTATGGGGAATAGACAACGAATTTTCTCCGTTATCTATAGGAAAATTTGTTGTAGTGTTTGCAAAATTGAATTTAACACGCTTCAAGTGTTCAACAACTCCAACAGATCCGAGGTGCAAGAGTAAGGGTGGGCACGGTATGATTTAATATGAATATTGACAATATCCAAATTTGAACCTTTCAAATCTTAACGATTCGATAGGATTTGGATTTTTTAAAATTAAAAATGAAACAGTTTCGATTCAAACCGTTACTAACGGTTCAGTTTGGGTCGAAACGATTTACAACTATTTAGACTTAACAAAAAGTAGGGATATAAAATACAGCATAATAATCAATACTCAAAATTTAGTATATTAAGTTTACGGAAGATTATATTGTAAATATTACCACTATATTAAGATTTACACACAAACATTAGCACTTAATAATATTTTATTATATATACTCTTTTCTGGCTATATATATACATATATATATGTGTGTGTTTATCAGGATATATCTTAGTATCTTTTTATTTTTATTATTTTTACTTTGTATTAAAATTAGATTTAAAAATTAATATATTCATTAACGAGTTGGTTTGGATTTAACTATTACTAATGGAACATTTTAGATTCTAAAGACGTTTGATTTTTATCTGATCAAACATAAAATATTGAATAAATAACAATTTAAAATAATTCGGCTATCTATTTTAATAAATTCGTACCCATCCTAAACAACACCGTGAACCAACAGCAGATCCATCGAGCACACCATGTCATTTTCATTTCGGGCTGTAATTCCACTAACCAATTATATTATATTGTATATATTATTCCCTTGGGTTTACTTAATAATATCTTAATCCACGCAAACAGGATTAAAGTCCACGATGCATCATCACTCTTTGGTTATATTATTCTAATTAAGATTTAAACATCATTTGATCGACCCAACATTTTTAAACAAGGACCATTTAAGGCTAATAAAAATATATAATATCACTAATACGAATTTTCTTAAGAATTTCAGTATGAATTGGTGGTCAATTTGTAATTTTACTTTAATAATTTATACAAAGATAATAGAGGGAATAAAGTATATCACCCTACTTAAAGTATTTTGACCAATACTTCTTATTGTTTTTAGTCATTGTATTCAAATTAAGGGTCCTTTATTCAATTTCGGACATCGAATAGAAGATCAAGTCTTTTTCATATCCTCTCCAGCTATATAAGACTTTTAAGATCAAATGTGATGGAATGAATTTGACGTTAATTACTATTTCTTTTAATTAAGATACTTTGTTTAGGATATAATTAATGTTAGGGTTTTGGTTGTTATGAGTTTTTGTGTGTTTGATTTGTAATTTTATTATTTTAGTCAAGTAAGTTTATTAATTATTTGTTTGTGCAATTTTTTTTCGGCGTAATTAGTATTGTCATTTTTGTTTGTCGGCCTTGCATCATTGCTTGATTTTGGTGATTAGAATTTTTTATTTTTATTTTTATTATAATATTATAAAATATCATTTTTTTATTTTTTTTAAAAAAATTACCATTTTTTTCGTGGAATTTTATTACATTGCGATTTTTTTTTAAAAAAATTATTTATTAGGGACATATACTATGTATACTTTTGAAGACTAGAACTTTAAATTGTTTAGATAAAAAAAATTCAAATGAATTCAATGAATTAAAATCCGAAATGCAAGAGAGAAAATGTGGCGGTCAATGTCAAATGAAAATAAAATAGTACTTGAATCGTGCATATATATAGGCACTATATATAAATGAAGGGGAAATCACATGCAATTAAGTCCACAGCTGCTTGAAAGCAATATCTCATACCAACTCTTTTCATGATCGGGCATTACATGTACATGTATCGCTCTCTATGGTTTTCAACTTTCATAAACATGTGAGTTTTTTCTTGGTGGATGGGTATAACGAATGTGCGATTCACCGATATATATGCTCAATGTACGTGCCACAGAATTATGTTAGCCGCCATTTGTTTTTTTCTCTTCGATGGACTCATATGAGTACGTGGTGCAAATACATACATATATATATATATATATATATATATATCACATGCCTCCCATGCATCAGAATGCTCTTCTGCCATGGATCCCATAAATGCATTATCCATTCCATGCTCTTGCTGCAAATTAACATGCAAACAAAAATAACTGAATGCAAAACAACAAATCACAATGCAAAATATTACAGAAGCCTACGATATTTCAAAATACCTGACCGAACAATCTCCCCCGGCCCAACTCCCTCCCTATAAATTTATATATCACATATTTAATTATGTTGTTACATTATCAATTTTATTAACTATAGATTAATTATATATACGTATAAACTAATTTGATTAAGAAGTAAGAAACACTTAGCAATCTAACAAAATATTCTTCTAACAACGTAATTTCACGATAATTAGTAATCCACTCGTAAGGGAAATTGTAGAGAAATTAATATAGGTTGAATAATCGAGTATCACAGTGGTAGCTAAAAGATTATCTCTGTAAAAAATAAAAATTGGAAATCGTTTAATTATTAATAATATATCAAATAAATCAACCGTTTTTATAAGAATTAAGATTTTCGAATCGTCTATTCAATTAATATATTTAAATAATTAAAAAATTTATAATCTTGTAAAAACAAATCAATAAATCAAAAAAATTATATAAAAAAATATCTTGAGATATAAATATATATTATCTCAAATAAAATGGTTTAAAATACGCAATTAGAAATTTTTGGATGTTTCGTGCAAAACGCCATTTTCAGTATATACCTACAGTGGCAAACATGTGTACTAAGGAAGTAAGGAGGGAGACCCTACGTGCCACGTGGATGTGGCTTAGAGGCCACGTAAAGAAGACAAAGAAGGGCTGCTTGTAGAATCTCCTCTCATCCCCTCTCCACCAATCATCGTCGTCCTCCCACGTGGGCATTGGAGCCCCCCTCCATGACGTCACGCAAGACTCACCGGCCTGCACTTTTCTAGTTTGTATTATATATAAAATCAACAAAGTTTCCGTATCTTTCCTCATGATCTTCTTCTCTCATTTTAACCCATCACTCCTGAACACACATTCTCTCCATGATCTTCCCTTTCTTCATCTTTATCATCGTCTTCATATGATCATTCTCCTTTAGCTATAGCTTCATTAAAAATATATATCGATCTCAAAGAGCAACTCCAAGATATTAAACAAAGAAAATACTACAGCAAGAGATGGGCGACTCTTCTGCTTCATACATCCACATGGTAATTAAGCTACTTTTACAGAATATTATTATCAACTTTTGAAAACTATTCTTCTACCTTTCTTACTTGATCAATGATCCTATATATATATATATATATATAGAGAGAGAGAGAGAGAGAGAGAGAGAGGGAGTGATTTTCGCCTGATCATTTCATTTCTCGATCCTCGTGTATTTTTTAATATTCCTCAAACAGAAACAAATTTAGGTTTGAGTTAATTTGATGATGATGACATGCATGTACTGATTAATTAGGTGCACCATTTAATCGAGGAGTGCATCATATTCAACATGAGCAAGGAAGAGTGCATGGAGGCCCTCTCTAAGCATGCAAATATAAAACCCATTATCACCTCCACAGGTCAGTTTCTAATGACTCCAACCCGGCCACTGTTGTCTTTGATTTGATTTTAGACTAATTATATATATATATATATAATTGATTTTTTTGACAGTGTGGAAGGAGCTGGAGAAGGAGAACAAGGAGTTCTTCGAGGCATACACAAAGGGAAGGGAAGCAAGAGCATGTGAAATGGAGATGACAAAGCAAAGGGTGGAGAAGATGCTTTCTGATCTTTCTAAAAATGACGACTAGTTTGATTTTATTAGTTATATTTGATTCAAGAAGACAGCGATCGAAAAAGAAGGCTTTCTTGGCTTCAAACTCCACCTATAGGCTAATTGTCTATCAATATGTAACATCATCGAAAAGCCAAACAACACAATATATGGAAATAATAAGTCTACCAATGTAAGGCAAATAACGACGGCATATGCGACGTGGCCGTATACACTTATGAATAGTAGTAGTAGTAATTCGGAAGTGTGATTTCTAAACGGTGCGCCTGCGGCTGGGGTCGAAAGTACCGTGGCACCGACTTGGCAGAGGGCGGATGTGATCCGTTGGCTTCATTGAGTGTGTGTCAAGCATGCAGATGATTGTGCTGTTTTTGTAAATTTATTTGATGGCAGCCTTCATTTATTATATATATAAGTTTTCTCTGATGAGGTGCTGCGTTTTGTTTGTTTTCACCAATAATTTTGTGTGGGGGGCACATTGAATTGTCGCCATCGTGCTCTTGGGTTTGAGTTCGGCGGAGGACACTGTGATATTAACGTTTCAGAAGTATACTAGAATCTTTGCTACGAGAATATATCATGAATTTATGTGTTCAATTAATTATGGAATCAATTTTGTGTACCTTTCTTATTAGGTTACTTAAAAGTAGTGAAAGTCATTTCTGGCTGCTGGTTAGGTCAAGTGGTGAAACGTTGTGGTTAGGTAAAGTGGTGAAAGAAAGATATAAATTTGTGAATTCAATTATGTTAAAACTTAAAAGTGAAAATACTGTGTTTCTAAAGTATAGCCATCATTATTTGGCCCTTTTAATTCATAGCTTTGTAGGTACTTGCTAGATCCGTTGACCAAAAGTCTGACTCAATCCGTTGTGGTCCGTGATCCTACCCTTCTTGAAAGTTAACGGGCTGGACTTAGGCTTAAGATATTCAAACCTGATAGGCATAAATTCGGTAAACCCGGTCCGACCCGCTCATATAAACCCGGTCTGTAAGCCCGTTTATATAAACCTATTATTAATTAGGACATTATAAGAATAAAATTAATATTTGAGGAGACAAATATTAGTTAGGAGCTTGTGTTCATACGAACAGGTTCTAGAAGCTTTATTTGTGGAACTTTCTTTGACGTGGGAGTTTGAGCCTTGGAGAGGAAGGAGGCATTTTGCTTCTCCCTCTGGACTGTTTGGTTTTGTTTCCAGTTCTTACACTATCTAGATCTTAAGAAGCAACCAAAAGAGAGGTTCTTGAATTGGAATGGAAAATGGGAGGCGCTACTAGTAACTTAGGGTTCATTTGGATGTGCTTCTAAATAGATATAAGCACTTCTGTTGTGCAAAAACCATGTTTGGCAAAAATTCAAAAGTACTTCAATGAAATTGAAAAAGACTCAAAAGTGGTTTTGAAAGAAGCACTAAATAGGTACTTCTTAGAAATGCTTTCTATGCAATACACGGGAAAACTTCATTAGTGTCTATCTATACCTTCTTCTATTTAGTATACTAGCGTTCGATCATGTTTTGTTAGTCATTTTTCTAAATTTCCTTTTCTTGCATTTTTTGTTACATAAATTAAGACTAACCTTGGAAAGTGACTCTTTCCTTATTTCATAACTGAGCCTAATTCTCCTTCCTTTCACTCTATGACCATATTAATCTTTTCAATGCTGGTTTGTTTCTGCCCATCTTTTTCCAGTTTCTCCTTTTTGCAGTCGTGGGATAAATGAAATTTAGCATAGTGTTACCTACATTCTTATCCACTCTTTGGGTTGGATAATTGTTTCATTTTGTTTTTTATACTAACTAATTGCAGTTTTTAATAAATGTAGTTTTTTTTTTATTTTTACCTTTCTATTCTCTCTTAGAATTATTCATTTGGTTTTTTCGAGCTCTCTGTGTACTTCTTTTCCATTACTGCTTTATCTTTAGATAATGTATTCTTTTCTTCAGTCCAACTTTGCTACTATTCCCTTGAATGTTGCTTACTGTTGGTTTCGTTGCTTTTTTTTTTTTCTTTCTCATTTCTTTTGTTTGTTCCTCATCCCACTTATTTTCATTTCGACTTTATTCGATTTCTTCTATCTACTTTTCTTATTCTTTATTTGGTTTACCTCACTCCGTTTTAGTATGAGTTGATGTTTTACCCATTGATTTAATCTTGTTTTACCCATCTATAATTTTCATTCTTCCTTTATTTCAACACTTAAGGATATATGTTAATGATTTTCAGTACCATCATGTACTGTCTTTCTTTCATATGATTTTCAATTTTTTTTTCCAACTCCAAATGTTTTTGAATAAGTAACTTCTAAAAGCCCAATTGAGCCCGATCCAATTGGGCTTAGTAAGTTCGACCCGTAAAACTCGATAAAAACCCGGCCCAAACTCGACACGACAAAAGGGTATGGACTTTCATATTTATGACCAAACTCGCTAGACCTGGTCTGGTAATTTTTAAATTAGGCTTGGCCCGGTCCAGTCCAAACCCAAAAAATTTAGGCCGAACTTTCTCGACCCGGCCCAATAATGAAAGCTATTCTAAAGGATGGATGATGTAGAGAAATATAATTCCGTTCCCTTTAACTCGAATTTTATATTGGATGACTGAGTTCTTAGTTTGTAATTTTACTCGCTTAATTTTTAATCGTTTTACTCTTATCGTTTAGGAAAAAAAATGGAAGAAGAGTTTGAAAATCCTGTGCACAACTTGTTTATATTTCTTTTTAAAACCAATGACAACGTCATTTTGTTTCACATAAAAATCTCCTAAATTTGGTGCTGTGTTTATTCATAAAATTATGTATTTTAGAATTGACATATTGTACTCCAACAACTCTGTAAAGAGAAAAAAACCAAAGAAAAGTACTAGTATGAAAATATTAGAGACGGATAAGAATTATATATAGAATTAGCTTTTACGTATTTAGTCACATTCGACTCATTTCAATTATTATTTTTGTTGACACCATATCTGACCAGACCCACTGGGTCGTATACTTAAAGCCCATACTCCGTTTAAGGCCCAAACCCACCGTACTTACACTGCCCCAACACTGGGCCCAATGCGGGATGCCACGTGGAAATCTATCCACCATCGATCTACGTAACACGTGTCAGCACGCAAATCGATGAGTATTTGTCCCACATCAAAACTATGGGAATTGAACATCCTACCTATCCATACATAAGGGGTACACATTTCCCAATAAATGTAACTAATATCTACTATTCACAACAACTCTACCCAATTTATCATTTACTGTTTCCTCTTACGAACAAAATTACTGATTTGACCGTCAGAGAATCTTATGCCGGCACCACACCGGTGCCCGTACTAACGAGAAACCTGCTATTCACTTAATTTGACAGGTTACGAGGAAGGACACGCGTCATTTGGTGATTGGATGACGAGTAATTGACATTTGGAACATTTAACACTTCAACAGTTTGGCGCCGTCTGTGGGAAACTGACTAAATTTACCTATGCTCAACCAGACCGAGTTAACACTCGTCCATCTATTACGCCGAGAACGAACTAGCTGACACTGAACATGCATGACGAACACGATCTCGGTGAGATCACACCTAGGCAAGGCTCCAGAACAATGAGGGACCCATCTCCAAACTTTTTACAGATAATCGAAAGACTCCAAAGCGACATGGCCGAGGTCAAAACTAAGGGTACACAGGCCGAGTCGAGATGTCAGGCACTCGATGATCAGTACGCTAAAGTGGCCGAGCAGCTACGAGCTGCACATGCAGAACTAACGGGGCACCGAGACCACGACGGTAAGGATGAGGCCGACAGGGTGGTGGCCGAGCGAGCCGAACGAGCCGAAAGAAATCGCCGAGTGGCGGGGAAAGAGAAGGTACATACGGTCGCCGAGCCAAGTAAAAAGCGGTAAGTAGATGCCGAACAAAGCAAGAAACACGCTCGGATGCTAATCATCCCTGGCAACTAACCTGGCGACACCAGGATCTACCTAGATGCTCGCGACTCCCTAAGCGAGGGAGCGGGACGAAATCGGTCTGTCAATGACCACCAATCTCGCCAACCCGACCCTCGTCCCGAGGAAGGAAAAAGCCATCACCACCGAGCAAACATCACCACTCGGTGGTCTCGCCTAGACAACAGCCACATAACTTATTCATCGGAAGATCTCATCCCCGTCACCAACTCATCTCAGGAAGCCGAGAGTACCACCAAGTAGGCTAGGCAGCTACAACGCGCGACCGACCGCTCGCGACGAGGTGAGCAACCATCAAGGTCCTCCCACGGAGACACCGAGCAGTCAACACAGCTCGGTCCAGCGCACAAATGCCTCCAGGAACCACCCCGCCGACGGGACATCGAGCGGTCTGGGCAGGTCGGCCATAGGGGAAATGACTCCTAGGACCTGCCCCCTAGGAGGAACATCGAGCAGTCGGAACAAGTCAGTCGAAGGAGCCATGACTCCCAGGAACCACCACGTCGGAGGGACATCGAGCGGTCAGGGCAGGCCGGTCACAGGGGCAATGGCTCCCAAGACCTGCCCAAGAAGCGGGACGCTGAGCGGTCATGGAGGATTAGCCGCTACCAAGCACCCAGGGATACCAAGAGGATCTCACGCAAAGACAGAGGGGCACCAGAGCCATCCAGAACCAACTCGCTCGTCTAGCATCTCATGGACCGAGTCTGAACACTCGAAGCCGGGACATCTCGAGTAGCAAGACCAGCCTGGTCGAAAACCAGTCAGGGCCCTTTCACAAAAAAATTAATCAGTTTAGAATTGATCACGAAATAAAACCCCTGAAGATCCCTCTTTACACCTAGAAGGACGACCCGTAGAACCACATTAATAACTTATACTCAGCCATTGCCTTAAATAACCTCGTAGATGAGGAACAATGCTTCATCTTTAGTTCCACCCTAACTGAGGCAGTGATCAATTGGTTCTACAATTTGGAATCCGGGTCCATCGACCCTTTTGAACAGCTCACGTCCACCTTCATGAACCAGTTCATGATCCAGACAGATCATCTATCCTCGGTCGAAAATCTTTTCCAGCTAAAACAGGGTGAACACGAGTCACTGTAAAGGTACGCAACAAGATTCAGTCACGAATACTCCCGATGCACCGAGACGGACGACAAGGCAGCCTTCACGATCTTCAAGGGTGGCCTCCGAGACTCCCTTTTCAGGTACGCAGTTCACACTCAAGGCTGGACAACATATAATTAGATAATGAAACTAGCGGTAGTGCACGCCAAGGCTGAAACACTGAGTCAAAAGTCCAACACAACCAACTCTTAAACTTACATACCAAGCGCCCCGAAGCAGCAAGACTCAGGATAGCGTCCTCAAGAGTAGGGGCAACAAAGCTATATGGGAAAATGAAAAGACTACCCTCATAGCAACAACCTGTACAGCCCCGGAAAGAAAGGTAAAAACCAGAATCACCAAGAACGACAGCAGGGGGAGCGGTCAAACAACGGGGAGAAACGAGTTCCTCGCTCCAAGTATGAGACCTACACCATCCTCAATACTCCCTATGAGAACGTCCTCCTCAATGTGGAACACATGATCCCAAAGTCTACTTGGGCGCCAGCCAAGGGCAAACTTGGCAAAGACACAGGAACTTACTGCCAATACCAGAAGTACAATGGCCATAGTATCGACCAGTGTGTGGCAATCTGGGACCTGGTGGAGGCTCTGGCTCGAGATGGGAAGATCAACCAATTTCTCCAGCATGCACCGCCTCCACCTCGCAACTCACAGATCAATACAATCTCAGGATAGCCATCTATCTCTTGCCCACTCACTTCCAACCGAGAAAAGAAGAACTTCCTGAAGGCCACCAAAAAAAATCACCAGCTCTTCATCATCGAAGATGGTAGAGCCAAGAAAAAAATCGACTTGGGTGGGCACCCATCACGTTTTCAGAGGAAGAAGAACGGGGGATCGTCTATCCTCACGACGACCCCATCGTTGTTATGGCAGAAATATCCAACTTCGACGTACAACGGGTGATGGTCGACACCGGAAGCTCTGTCAATGTCCTCTTCATGAAAACATTCAAGCAGTTGGGCATCCCAGAATCTAGCCTGGACCGTTCCCCCACGCCACTCTTTGGTTTCCCTGGGGACTCCATCGTCCCGCACGGAACGGTTACCCTCCCACTCTCCCTCGGATCGCATCCGCAGAGGGCAACCGTGCTTGCACCTTTCCTAGTGGTGGACTGCCCCGTAGCTTACAACGCCATCCTCGGGCGAGAAATACTTAACCAAATGAAAGCCGTTGTTTCCACCCACCTGCTTCTGGTAAAATTTCCAACCCCTATGGTGATTGGCCAAGTCCGAGGAGAACAAATGGTTGCAAGAGCGTGCAACTCTGTCACCCCGATCCAGTCACCGAAAGAAACTATGGCAGTGATAGAATCCGCATTTGAGGCTGACCCCGTCAACCCTAAATATGCACAGAAAATACAAGATGGGCCGATTGAAGACCCCAGGGACTATTCAGCAACACTACACCTACAACCCATTGAGGAAGTCGAAGAGATCATACTCTCCCACAACTTTGCAGACCGAAAGGTAAAGACCGAAACCACCCTCTCCACCGATCTACGCTCGCAGCTAATCCGTTTTTTAAGGGACAACTCTGAAGTCTTCACCTGGTCCTACATCGAAATGCCCAGCATCTCCACTGATGTTATCTGCCACCGGCTCAGTATCGATCCTTCTTACAAGCCTGTCGAACAAAAATGTCACCTCTACGACGCAGAGAGAACCCAGGCTATGAAGGCAGAAATCGTCAAACTCAGCACCATTCATTTTGTTCGCAAGGCCGTCTATGCCGCCTGAGTAGCCAACGTTGTCCTAGTCAAGAAACCCTCAGGGGCATGGTAAATGTACATTGATTTCACTGACCTAAACAAGGCTTGCCCCAAGGACAATTTCCCTCTACCGAAGATAAACCAACTAGTCGATGCCACAACCGGGCATAAGCTCCTAAGCTTCATGGATGCATACTCGGGCTACAACCAAATTTTTCTGCACCCAGCAGACCAAATACACACAACCTTCCAGACATAACAAGGATTATATTGCTACAATGTCATGCCTTTTGGACTCAAAAATGCGGGGGTCACTTACCAGCGCCTAGTGAACTTCATGTTTGCAGACCAGATAGGGAAAACAATGGAGGTCTACGTTGATGACATGCTCGTTAAGAGTAAATCGGCTGACCTGCACATCCCCAACCTCTCGCGAATGTTTGACGTCCTCAAAAGATATCGGATGAGGTTGAACCTGGCCAAGTGCGTCTTCGGAGTCGGCTCTGGGAAATTCCTGGGTTTCATGATAGTCAAAGAGGTATTGAGGCCAACCCGAAAAAAATTAAGGCCCTGGTCGATATGGAGCCCCCACGAACCCAGAAGGAAGTACAAAGCCTAATTTGCCGAGTAGCAGCCTTTACACGCTTCATCTCCAAAGCCACTGACAAGTGCGTGCTTTTCTTCAAAGCACTTAAGAGCAAATCCAAACACATTACCTGGAATGAAAAATGCACCAAGGCTTTCACCGAACTCAAGGAATATATGGGCAGAGCGCCGCTGTTGGCGAAACTCGACACCAGAGAAACCCTCTACATGTACCTATCTGTCTCTACTTCTACCACCAGTTCGGTGCTTGTTAAGTGTAAGGACGGCACTGAGCACCCGGTATACTACATCAGCAAGGCCTTGCAGGACGCAGAGACAAAGTATTCTGACCTAGAGAAGCTCGCCTTCGTCCTCATCATGTCTTTTAGGAAGCTCAGACCCTACTTCCAGACTCATTCCATCATTTTCATGACCGACAGACCACTCCGGCGGGTGCTCTAGAAGCCTGAAACATTGGGACGGTTACTCAAATGGGCAATCAAACTCAGCGAATTTGACATCACCTTCGCTCCCCGCACGGCTGAGAAAGGGCAAGCCGTCGCAAATTTTATTTCTTAATTCTCCTATGTTCCAGCGACAGCCGCACATGAGATCATCCCATCCACTCCTCCTTCATCCATAACACATACTTTGGATGAGCAGAGCCCCCAGTTCGACCCTGCTCGGCCTACTTGGCTCCTCTATGTCGACGGATTAGCCTGCCACAACGGGTTCGGGGCCGGACTTGTCCTCACCACACCGGACAAGGTCCGAATGGAATACTCCCTTCATTTTCTATTCAAGGCCTCCAAAAATACCGCGGAGTATGAGGCCCTCCTCGAGGGACTCCGCCTCGCCAAAACCATGGATGCAAAACAAATCAGAATATATAGCGATTCACACCTCATCATCAACCAGATCAACGACGAGTATGAGGCCAAAGACTCTTCCATGGTGGCATACATAGCATTAGTAAAGTCTCTCCAATGTGGTTTCCACAGTTATGCTATCAAACAGATTCCGCGCTCCGAAAATAGTCACGCTGATACTCTAGTATGGCTTGCATCCTCCCTCGATGAGCGACAGAGTCGCAATGTCCTTGTCGAAATACTTAATCAACCCAGCACCCAGTGCTCGGCGATCTGCGCGATAGACACTGACTGCACGTGGATGACCCCGCTGCTGGGATTCCTCACAAACGGAACTTTCCCTTCCGACAAGATCGAAGCAAAGAAGGTCCGGCGACAGAGAGCACGATATACACTCAACAACGGCCAACTCTACAAGCGGGGCTTTACTCTGCCCCTCCTAAAATGTCGCATCCCGGAGGCAGGCAGAGCCATTTTGGAGGAGATACATGCCGGTATTTGCGGGAACCACTCTGGTTGTAACACCCCGGAAATTTGAGGATTTCAATATTGTAAATTAATGAATGAATTGACGTTTTACCCCTGTGGATTGTATTGCCCAATTTTTTGACTTTTTGATTGATGGGTCAAACGGACTTTGACCAATGACCGTGACGTAGTTCGGGACGTCACGAGTCCATAGACAGGTGGCACGTCCAATTCGGACGATTAGGGAAAAAGTTATGACTATCAGAAGTTCAGGGGCATTACTGTAATTTGGACGATAAGGGCGAAAATGTTGACTTTTTGTTTGGCAACCGATTTTCACACGACTCAGGGACCGTTAGGTAGGTCTCGATGTCCTGAGTCCGTTGACAGGCGGCATGCTGGAATCGGACTTCGGATGATTGAGTTACGGGTCTGGAAAGTGAAGGGCATTATGGTAATTTTTAAACTAGGGGCATTTTGGTCATTTTACCCTGGTTACTGTAGCAACCGCGGCGGAACATGGGCGGCACCACCATGTGCGGTGGTTCTGAGTGCCCAATTTTTTTATGCAAGTGTGTGCTGGAAAGAAAGGAATGTTTAAAACTTTAGGAGCATCAGAATGTGGTCTGATTCATCCACCCAGCACGACCACATTGTTTAATTTCGATCGAAGCTTTTCGGGGAACAAATCTCAGTGGACAGATTGGACTTCCACGAGCCTCTGGGATGGCTTAGGTTGTTTAAAACTGAGTAGAATGTGAGTGAGCTTCACTCTGCCGTTGAAAGAACTGAGAATTGGTGAGGAACCAGAGAGAAACCATTTCGGGAAAATTTGGAGGGAAATCGGGTTTTCAATTTCTGGTGCTTGTTGGACTGAGCCAAGGCTTAGTTTAGTCCTCTGGGAGTGTTTAGAACACATCCATGTCGAAATCGAAGGCAACCAGCCACAGGTGAGCTGGGACGGTGACTGCCGTGTTCAGAGAAATTTCAGAGGTTTGGAAGACTACTTCCAGGTGAGTGTTGGTTCAATTGATTGTGTTTTTCAGTTCGTTTTGATCCTATGATGCTTCCTGTAAGGTTAATTTGATTATGGTTTGGAAACCAGTGAGTTGGGGTGATCAACCCATTTGGATGATCACCGGTCGAAGGGCCATTTAAGGAATTGCTTTGGCTAATTAATGTCTCAGGACTTAAATTGGATGATTGATTAACATGTTAGGATCAAATCGGATTGAAATCAAGTAGGAATTGATGGGTAATCAACCGGGTCAAGCCGCGGGTGGCAGGCCCGTATTACAGACAAACGGGTGAAGGTGGTGACACTGTAGCTACAGTGTCAGGCGCTTGACTTTCACGCGCAGCCACTTTGGGCGGCGCGTGAGGGCGCGTTGGGCCTTATCTCCGATCATGATCAACATGACTTTTATTCCTTTCATCATTCTGAACATTTTTGGTGAATTAACCATGTTGATCTGAGATAGTTTGATGGGTCAGTTTAGGGCCGGTTGTCTCGGGAAACGTGTTGGACGGTTTCCCCGAGCCGGTTTCTGTTTCGGACTTTTTGGATAAATGTTTAAGACTTGTAGTGACCCTTATGTGTGATTTGGACTGACAGGAATTGTACGATAATCCCGATACAGGTCCGTACGCGCAGATTCGCAGCGGGATCGTACTGTGAGTGGGCCCGATTTCATTAAACCCTTGCATGCTTAAATGTTTTCTGATTTACTTATATATTCACATGCTGGAATCAAGAAACGGTTTTGATGATATTGAAATTATGTTTATGGCACGTTTCACGGTATTTGGGTTTGAGACCCGTTTGATGAAACTTAAAGATTGGTTTGGATTTGATCTACGTATATATGTTTTGCATGTGGATATCAATAAAATGTATTTGGTACTGCACTGTATAGATCCACTCTTGTGATACTGTCTCCTCCGGATGTGGTACCCCGGAGCGGTCACGGCGTATTACCTGCGAGGGGTCATTCTACGGAGGAACCGGACCGTAAAATGACTCAGGAGCAGGATTGCTATAATTTGATGTCAGGGACGTCGAGCGTCTAGGATGCTAGGCATTTGAGATGCCGTACCCGGACAGGGTTCAGGGATTGAATTCGGGATTGAGACCCCGAGTGGCACGCGTAGCCTTGAGACTGTGACCTTATTGGACGTCAGGGACGTCAGACATCTGGGATGTCAGGATCAGAGTGTATAATGCAGTGGCTAAAATTATGTTTATGGTTTTATTACATGCCTTATGGTTCATATTATATGATTTATGGTTTTAAATTCTGATGCATGCATGTTTGGAAAACGGAGGGGTAAATATTATGTTTTACTTATTAAACGGTTTTATAAACTTGAGTTTCGGCACACTCACCCTTGATGTTTTGGTAACCCCTCCAGGCTGTGCTACTGAGGTAGAGGAGGATCCTGAGGCGGAGGCATAGATCTACTTCTGCGTATCTGAACCCCTGTCGGGTGGTTTGACCCGCAGGATTATTTTAGAGTCGTGCTCAAAAATTGTAATTTTGGTTTTCATCCCTTGTCTGACATCTGTTAAATTTGGATTTGTTGTATAACTTTAATTTGGTTATTTATGCATTTGAACGTTTGAGGTTAAAATTGGAACGTTATTTTGGGTGTCAGACGGGAGCAGGGCACGTCCCCTTGTGGTCCCCGTGGGATCGGGGCGGGTCCTGTCACTGGTCCATGCTCGCTGGCCCATAAAGCCTTCCGGCAAGGTTTTTACTGGCCAACCATGCACAGGTATGCAGCAGAACTAACCAAGCGATGTGATAAGTGTCAACGGTTGGCCCCTTTTCTTCATTTACCTCCAGAAAACCTCACACCCATGATCAGCCCTTGACCCTTTTCATAGTGGAGACTTGACTTAATCGGGAAAATGCCAGCCGGGAAGGGCAAGACAGAGTATGCAATGGTGGCAGTGGACTACTTCACAAAATGGGTAGAGGCAAAGACTTTGGCCTCCATCACCACGACCCAGATTGAAACATTCGTCTTCCAGAACATTATTTGTTGTTTCATTCTCCCAAACACCATTGTCACTAACAATGTAAAACAATTCGACAACGCGCGCTTCCGTGCCTTTTGTGACAGACACAACATCCGTCCTTGCTTCGCTTCACCAGATCACCCCCAATCTAACGGACAGGTAGATGCCATCAACAAAATCATCAAGCACATGCTAAAAACACAGCTAGACGAGGCCAAGGGCAAGTGGTCTGAAATCCTCCCTAATGCACTCTAGTCATATCGGACTTCGTACCGAACATCGACAAATGAAACCCCATTTTTCAATGACCTTCGGAACAGAAGCGGTCATCCTTGTTGAACTGAACGAAACTTCTTACCGAGTGTCGACTTACGAGCCCAAACAAAATCACCATCAGCTTGCACTCAGTTTGGACCTCATTGAAGAGCATAGGGAACAAGCTAACCTAAAAAATATTGCCTGCAAGCAGTGGCTCTGCAATTATCATAACGCCAGAGTCAAACACCGGGGTTTTCAGGAGGGAGACTGGGTCCTTCGGAATGTCAGCCTCGCCACCAAAGATCGCTCAACTGGGAGTCTCAGCCCAAATTGGGAAGGCTCCTACCGGGTTACAAGGATCTGCCAGCCCGACACTTATGAATTGGAAAACTCAAGTGGGCGACACCTCGACCACGCATGGAACGCCGACCACTTAAAAGAAATACTTCATTTAAACTTTGTATTTTCTTCATCTTATAACTTGCTGTAATTTGCCGACCGTGGTGCCCCTTATTTATAAACTCTTCCATTTATACCATACTTGTCACCCAAAGCTAACAAGGACTCAAACATATGAGTCGGGGTTCGGTCTTACTCGGCCTACACCCCAACACTTGCTATTTTGACTCAAACCTTCGAGTCGGTGTACAGCCTTACTCGGCTTACACCAACACTTAGATTCAAACATACGAGTCGGGGTTCGGTCTTACTCGGCCTACACCCCAACACTTGCTATTTTGACTCAAACCTTCGAGTCGGTGTATAGCCTTACTCGGCTTACACCAACACTCAGAATCAAACATACGAGTCGGGGTTCGGTCTTACTCGGCCTACACCCCAACACTTGCTATTTTTGACTCAAACATTGGGGTCGGTGTACAGCCGTACTCGGCTTATACCAACACTTAGACTTGTACACACTTAAACTCAAACATACGAGTCGGGGTTCGGTCTTACTCTGCCTACACCCCAACACTTGCTATTTTTGACTCAAATATTGGAGTCGGTGTATAGCCTTACTTGGCTTACACCAACACTTAGACTCAAACATACGAGTCGGGATTCAGTCTTACTCGACCTACACCCCAACACTTGCTATTTTTTACTCAAACATATGAGCCGGAGTTCGATCTTACTAGGCCTACACCAACACTTAGATTCAAACATACGAGTCGGGGTTCAGTCTTACTCGGCCTATACCCCAACATTTGCTATTTTTTTACTCAAACATTGGAGTCGGTGCACAGCCTTACTCAGCTTACACCAACACTTAGACTCAAACATACGAGTCGGGGTTCTGTCTTACTCGGCCTACACCCCAACACTTGCTATTTTTTTACTCAAACATTGGAGTCGGTGTACAGCCTTACTCGGCTTACATCAACACTTAGACTCAAACATATGAGTCGGGGTTTGGTCTTACTCGGCCTACACCCCAACACTTGTTATTTTTTTACTCAAACATTGGAGTCGGTGTACAGCCTTACTCGGCTTACACCAACACTTAGACTCAAACATATGAGTCGGGGTTCGGTCTTACTCGACCTACACCCTAACACTTGCTATTTTTTGACTCAAACATTAGAGTCGGTGTACAGCCTTACTCGGCCTACACCAACACTTAGACAAACAGGTAAATCAAAGTGAGGCTTACTCGGTCTACAAATTTTTTTTTGGGGCAAATCCAATTTCATTCAATATGCAGACCTATTATGCTCGATCTGCAAGAGCATTACAAAAATACAACCTCTCGGTCGTCCTACCAACTACTACCAAAAAAACAAAAGAAATAAAAAGTGCACGATGCAAAACCCTACACTAGCTCTTCCATCGTTTGCTCCTCAGCTTGCGGCACTGCCTCTGCTTACACGGCTGGCTCGTGAGGAGGATTGCTCGGCTCAGGCCCTTCCTTGGAACTCGGCTGAGTAGCCCCAGGGTCTTCAACCTCGCCCTTGGCCTGGTCCTCCTCCCCCAACTCGTCCTTAAACATGTCGGCCGTGATATCTTGACCGAGCTAGGGGGTCTTCACGGTCAGCCCAGGGTTGTGCAGGAAGAGGTTGCGGAAGAACTCCTGCTCACATTCGGCGGTGTACTCGTTCTTCAGCTTGTCCTGCTCCTCGGACGCCTTGAACTCGGCCACCATTGTCTTTCTGGCCTCTTCCAGGTTGGCCTCCCTAGTCGCCTTCACCCGGCACAGTTCCTTCTAGTGCAGCAGCCGATCCTTCTCTTTGACCTCAAGCTCGGCCTTCATCTGATCCTTAGAGGCTAGGGCCTCTTGAGTCTTCCACCTCTCAGCTTCCAACTAACGGGTCAGGTCAGCCGTCTGCTTTATCGCTCTCTCGGCCTCTTGGAGCTTGGGAGTGAGCTCTTCCTGCTTCTTCTTCAGTCGGTCCTTGTCCCTCCTTGCCCCAGACACTCTCCTCTGAGCATTACCAAACTGGAGGTAGACCTTACCGAGAGCCTGCACATGAAAAACATTAGCATGTACTCAAATTGGACTACACATTACACTTGTACAAAAAAACAAACAAACGAAAACAAACTTACAATGCTTAGCAGCAGCAAGGCTTTCTCCATCTTCTGGTAGGCCGACTGGCATTGCACTTCGGCCAACTCATCCAACGGGATAGAAGCCCTCTGGCAGACTCCGTTCAACAACGGCACCATCTGCCTCGGGAAACAAAGGGTCACCTCGGCACTGGTCCCTTCACCGACCACCTCTCCCTCGATGAATACACTAAGGTTCACGTCTCTCCTCTTCTTCAGCATCTCTAGAATCCTCATATCCAGACGAGGGGGGACGGTGGAGGGTTGAACTCTAGGAGCGGCATGGTCCTCTTGCCCCCAATCTTCTACTGCGCCAACAGGATGTGCTCGACCTCCTTTCGCGCCTTCGACCGCCTGGGGTCAGGAGCTAGAACTCGGTCTCCCTCAATGGTGCTCTGTTTTCTCTTTGGAGACCGAGTGGGACTTGGCGACCTCTGTTTGGAGGACTGACTCTGCTTTGAGCGATCGGTCCGCTCATGCTACTCCTTGTCTGCTCGGTCTTTCTTTTTCTTGAGCAGATACTCCAGACGCTAGGCAGCTTTCGACAGTGAGGCAGACTCTTGGGCGGTCTTGTCGGCCTTCATCCTTAATTGCTTGCAGTCCTTCAAAATTCGACTACTAAGATGATACGGAACTGCAACACCGAGAGATAGGTCAGCCTATGTAAAAAAAAAACTTACCCTCGTCGGTGTCGATTAGGCCGACTTTGTACTGAAACCCTGGCAACTGAAGGATGCGTCGGTTTCGATTCAGGTCGTCCAAGATCTCCCTCACTCGATGTACAACCACTTTCTCTTCCATAGAGATCTCTTCGTCGGGGAACAAACCTGCACACTGAGAAACCAGTCAGCCATTATAACCATACTTAAGCATACAAAATCAAAACAATTATAAGAAATGGTCGGCCTATGCTACAACTTTCCTCTTTGGGTTTGAAATTTGGACGGTATCGGAGGTCCCTCAGTATCCCCTTCCCAGTTACCACCGACCAGACATAACTTAGTCTTATATGACTTTTGGGAGGTCGGTATGTCCAGGATAAACTCCCCCTATTTGCTCATCTTGGGGTGACGGACGAAGACCCACCCGGTGCTCTACTGTTGGAACCCAAACTCATACAAATACATGAGCTGGGCATAGGTCGGCTCCGGTTGCTTGGCCCAACGGAAGGCCGTGTAGAGGGAGCAGAGCACGATCCAAAGATTAGGATTGAGCTAGCCGAGTGCCACCCCCATCTTCTTCACCATCCTCCGCAACCAGGGATGCAAATGCAGCCTCACGCCATGGTGCATCAGCTCGGTATAAAACAACGACATACCGGCTGGAGGGTTACTCGATCTCTCATCTCTTGTCGGCAACCTCGTAGTCACCGAGTCAGGAACGCCGAACTCGATCCTCATCTTCATCAGGCCCTTCTCGGTCTCTTTGTTGATCATTTCGTCAACAGTGAAGGCAGCCTGTTCAATCGAAACCGCATCCAAGACTGACTCATCACTGGTCGATTTCCTCTTATTCAACCTCACTGTGCCTTTGTCTCGGTTGTGGGTCAACTTCAATGCTCGGTGTACACCCATTTTGACTATCGTCTCGGCGTCCACGAAGAGGTTACTACCACCCGACCGATCGGCCAGCTCAACCTCTGCACAAGTCTCTGTTTTCCTCCCGTATGACTCAGCCGTACTGTGCACTGAGTGTGCCCTATTTTGTGCCTCGGTCAAGTGGGCCTCGTCCTCACTCCTGGAGATGGGAATGAGAACCTGCACACTAATATCTGACGACTCACCGCCCTGTGAGTCATAGCATTTACCCTCGGATACCGAGTCACTATCCCCGAACATCTACAAAAAAAAGCACAACTTAGAAGACTGACTCAGACCTACGACGATCTGACCACAAACTTCACCAAATCCTAATTTAATCGAACAATTGGACTTAAGGAGTGCTTACCGTGTTTTTTCACGGAGGATTTGTCAGTCGGAAATCACAACCACCGTATGCATCACTGCCGAGAGCTGGTCGGAAATCGCCTTCTATTTCGACAGAGTTTTCCCACTTTTCTCACAAATGCAAAGTGAGCAAATCAGTAAAAAATTCTCATATTTATAGAGATTGGTACACAGACTACGAGGCGTCACCCCTCTCAACGGCCGACACGTGTCACGACCAACTGATCTTACCAACACGTGTCAACCATCCAGCCAAGGGAGCCCAACCATCCTTCCCAACTCCACCACCGGCCTCTCCACGTTCTCACACCGAGTCCCGTACACCGCTCGGTGCCCACAACTCTCAACAACCGCTGGACCGCCGCCCCCCCCCCCCCCCCCCCCTCTCCCCCCCCCCCCCCCCCCCCCCCCCCACCAACCCAGAACAACTCCACGCCGAGAGAGCTGCACCGCTCTTAACAAGCCAACAAAGGGCTGGCACTCATCACCGACCGTGGTACCACCACCGAGCTATATACAGAACTTGACCGACCACATCGGCTATGCCGCGACACTTTCTCAAAAGACCGATCATTTTCCACTTCTTCGCCCTGACCGAGACTATCTCGGCGGTCTCTCTCGCCAAGGGACTTGGGGGACTACTAGTATACTCCCCACCAGTGTCTGGGAGAATGAAACAAGCCCCCGACCGAGAAATTCCACCTCAGTCAAGGACTTGGGGGACTTCTGTTGACACCATATCTGACCAGACCCATTGGGCCGTATACTTAAAGCTCATACTCCGTTCAAGGCCCAAACTGTCAGGACCCACCCCTAATCCCCCAGGATTAAGAGCAAAATCCTGCTCCCGTCTAACTTACGCATGACACGAAGGCTAAACCAATGTCCAACCTCCATGTGACACGTAAGTCGGATAAGGGATTCTCAATTCGACTGTCCAACAGAAACCGGACTTCCCAAAATGCACAGATTCTACTGTGGATCGTACGTGTGATGTCTCCGTCTCTCTCGTCCAACAGCCTGCACCGCAACAACCTGGAGGGTATCGAAAACACAAAAGACTGTGAGTGGATAAAAATAAAGAGTAAGTTCAAAAACAGTTATGTCAGGACCCGTCCTCAATCCCCCAGGGATTAATGAGGAACGACCCTGATCCCATCTGACACGGGGTGTCAGACAAGGGAAATTTCCAACCTTTGCCTTCTCGGGCTATCAGAGTACGCCAGGATCCGGAGGAGGTATGTGATATCTCGATCTCTGCTATAGTCCACACCGTATCCAACCTGAAGGGTATTAAAAACAGAAAGACTGTGAGTGGATAAAAATAAAGAGTTTATAAAAACATATTTCATAAAGACCTTTATACCCTTCACTAAAAATCATGCATGCATAGTAAAACCATTTATCCAATCACATATGTTTAAACAACCATATTTAGGGTCACAGCCCCAAGTTCCGTAAATACAAGTCACACGGGCTCTTGCCCAAAACCATTTACAGAAAACCATAACATAGTAAACATATGTGGGATCTCAGCCCAAATCTATTTATCATCATACAACACAATTTCCCAAAACAATTGAAATCATGTTTATCCATTATATTTCATATCCAAGAACCTGTCACGGTAAAATTAAACTACGCGCGTGCTAACCGGGGTCTCAAACCCAAGTCTCTACAGGGTCCACTCAGGTCAATGTCCGTAGATCAATGACCCTCCCTGAAGGTAACGAACCATGCCCATCCTGAGAGTAAGGAACCCAACTGGGGGGCGACTCCACTCAGTCAGTGCTCCGTGACTACTCTGGGGTCCACCCAGGCCGACGACCCTCCCCAGAGGAGAAAATCATATATAAAGGATGACATATGAAAAACCTTTGAAATAATTCTTTAAACCTTTCAAGATTCATACCCGCCCCCCATAAGCCGTCATGCACAATAAAATCTTTTCCAAGGGTTCATGCCGGTTCTCATAAACTGTCATGATCCGTAAATCCATTTCAAGGGTTCATGCCGGTTCCCATAAACCGTCATGAACCATAAAAACCATTTGTAACACATAGCTGGTCCCTAGGCCCGTATCCACATACAAACTGTACCTCCGGTCCGAATTGTAAACCAACTGGGCCTCGCGCCTGATTTAGTAAACTAAATGGACCCCGTGCCCGATTTAGTACACTAAATGGGCCTCGTGCCCGATATCATACACCAACTGGGCCTCCGGTCCGATGCCTTGTTAAATCAAATGAACCTCAAGTCCGAGAGTTCGTAAATTAAATGGGTTTCGAACCCGAGTTTATCTTTTCAAATCCAAAATCATTTCATGAAATCATATCCAAAACCATAAGTACGAAAAATCAGTGTAAAATCGAAAAACCTCGATTTACGTGCAAGCACGTAAATCGCCTCGTAAAGCGTGAAACCATATAATTCACAACCATCCAAATCATCATCATATAATAACATTCATAATCCATATAAAACATTTATGCATGCATCATAGTTTAAAAATCAAGGTCCACTCACAGACTGTCCGAAGCTGCGCCTCGATACGCGTGCCATAAGCGTCTCCCAGGTCAATCACCGTCACCGGGACTCCTGAACCTTCCAAGTTCAACAATGGCGGCCGTGCTATTCCTCCACCGTTCACGGCCCTTCCCGGCCATCCTCACGGGTTCCCTCAGCCATGGCCTCCGTCTTCCCCAGTCGTGGCTCACCATTGTCCTCATCACCTCACTCACACTCTCACGGTCACTCACTACTCAGATAATGGAAGGTGAGGTGTGTTTGTGTTTTGAAGAAAAATGGAGGAATGGTGGAAGCATGGGTTTCGGGTTATGAGGAAATGAAGAAGAAATGAAGATGTTTGATATTTGATGGGAGAGGGAATAATGGATGGTGAGGATTTAAAGATTAAAAGGAATGGATGGCTAGGATTTAGTATTGTTAGGATTAATTATATAATAATAGAAATAATAATATTTAATTAAGTAGATCCACTTTTTAGGGATATTGGCCAATGGGATGAGTGACACTTGTCACTCATCCATGGGTCCCATTGAAAATATCTAGTCAATCAGAATTTGCCAAATCATCCTCGCCTCGAGGTACGTGCATAGTGAAATGGAACTTCCGTGACCTATAACTTCCCCGTTCAAAGTCCAATTTCAGCATGCCGTCTGTCCATGGATTTGTATTGTCCCGATTTACCTAACGGTCCCCGGCCTTCGACCATTAGACCTCCCAGTCCAAAAGTCAACTATTTACCTCTTAACTTCCGAACGGCATAACTTCTTCCTCGAACGTCGGAATTGAACGTGCCACCTTTCTATGAACTCGTGACGTCACGAACTACGTTACGGTCATCGGTAAAAGTCCATTTGACCGCCAGAACTCAAAGTCAACGTTTTACCCATTCTAGGGGCAAAACGGTCATTTTGCATCGTTCGTCCGATTTCGCCCCACTAATCACCGATTAACCTCACTAATCGTGATTAGTCACTAATCTAATCCTGGAATTCGGGACGAGTCGTTACAAGTTATCAGGAAAACCATTACATTTTTACCCTCCATTTAAAAACCAATGCATGCATATCAAATCATGACATGAAACCATTTCATATCGATTTCATATTAAAAACCATCAATGAAAATCATTATTGAAAACCCAAATCAAATCTGCTATTCAAATCCAGGCCTCAACCTCAAATCACAAATTAGTCTCCAATACGGGAACTCAGTCCCAAAACTCGTCAAATCCAAAGCATTTGGGCCACTGCCCAAAACATCGGAAAACCAGTGAAAACCAGTGAAAATATCAATCATACAAGTTTGTTGGATCTCAAGTGTGCCCGAGTCTTTAAACTCAAAACCATGCGCAATAACCAGGCCTTCCTGGGATATCAACGAGTCTTTAAACTCAAAACACAATCACATGTCTCGGGGGGGTATCATAACCGAGTCTTTAAACTCAAAACATATCAATCTAGGGCCCTCCCCCCGTCAATCATCCGACTCTTTAAACTCAAAACCAGATCCAGCGAGTTTTTCTCTTTTTTCGGGTCTTTAAACCCAAAACCATATTTCAATCAAGCGAAAACCACAGAAAATCCTTATCTGAATTCGCAATAACGATTCCGTGAGCTAGCATCCGGAACCATCATCCCGAATCCAAAACCAGATTTCCTTTCCAAGTCTCAAAACCAAATCCAAAATCCAGTTTCAAAATCGAAAGCTCGTTTCCGAAATTACATGAACAGGGCTCCAAGCCCGAAATCACTTTTCAAATCCTTGAAATCAAATTACATTTCAATTCCCGAAATCAAACCATTAAAACCATGATCAAATCACAAGATCGTTCGAAATCTTATAAGACGTGAAATTTTGTAAATATCTTGAAAACCGTGCAACACCGTAAACCATCAAGACCATAATTCAAATCATAGAATCATGTATAGAAAACATATAAAAACATATAAGCATGCATCAAGAGTTAGAAAGCAAAGTTCACTCACAGACCATTCTGACGTCTCCTCGATACGCGCGCACTTACGTCGTTCCCGGCCATTCTGCTATCCTCGGCTTTCCGAACCTGTCCAAATCCCATACTAAGGTCACTAACTACTTCACAATACTTATACTAAAGCCCCGTAATTTTCCTGAATTTTTAACTATTTTTAAATGAGCCCTAAAACCTTCGGACAGCCCGAAACATATCGAGACGATGTCCGATAGACTCGAAACCAGCGCCAAAATGTTCGTTACATCAAATACTTTAAAAGTAGTGTTGGAAATATCCTCAAAAACCGTGCCACACGCCCCTATGGGCTTCCCAAAGGGGCTGCGCGTGGGCCTCACGCGCTTACTGTTCATCTCCTTCAACCTTGGTCAGACTGGGTCTGAACCAGTTCGAACCGGCCCGGTCTAACTGAACCAGCGAGGACGGTTTAACCCAGTAAATCGTCCAATTGTGTTCCGTTTTCAAATCTGTTCAACCCTAACACGTCCTCTAAGTGTTTCCTATTAATCTACGGCCTTAAAACATCGATTTAAGCATGAAAGTATACCTTCCCGATGTGCAGAACGACCGGCCATCTTCAAGCTTCACCCCTGGCTGCCATAACCACCTCCAGGTCTCAGTTTCACGTCCAGTGAACTAGACTAGTCTCCAGAAACCCAATCAATCAATCAAAACCCCAAAATTAACCAATAAATCCCAAGTTTCCAAGTTGAACAAAAACAGAGAAACACGGGTTGCAGAGGTGGGCTTACCTTCCCTCCGGCCATTTGTCGTGGTCTCTTGTCATTCACTAACCTCCTTCCCACTTTTCCTTTCAGAACTCAGGAGCAAGAACTTACATTTGAGAGTGATTGGGTGGACTTGTATACCAATGCTCTGTTTCACAAATTCAGAACCACCGTCTACGACGGCTAAGCAGAGAAGCACCACTCAATCCTCCTCACTAATCTCTCTGGTCCCCTCATCTCTCATAATGGGATAAAGCCAAAGTTCACTTTGATTTTCCATCCAGTCACACCAAACCAGTATTGAGCTTTTCTCCTCGACTACACACAAAAAACACAACGACACGGCCCTGCCCTATTTTAAAATTTTAAACCAAACATGTGAAGGGGCTGGAACCAACCAGAAAGGATCCAAGTGTCCACATCCCCCTTCACCCGGTGAAAATATCCAATCCTTTAGGGACAAATGTCCCCATCTAATTGCTCACTCATTCCAAAGGTTGCCCAAAAGACCATTTTGCCCCTGAGGCTTAAATTACCATTTTGCCCCTCATAATCCCTGACCCTTAACTCTAATTCCCGAACTCCAAATGGTACATGTCGCTTGTCGTTGGAATCAGGGACTCGAGACCTACCTAGCGGTCCTCGAAGTTCGCCAAAATGACGTGTTACACGAAAAGTCATAACTTTCTCCTCGAAACCTTGTGCCCTTATTCGATCATATTACCGAAATACCCTTCATCTTCCGAACGTCATAACTTTCTCCTCGAAAGTCGGAATCGAACGTGCCACCTGTCTATGAACTCGTGACGTCCTGAACTACGTCACGGTCAACAGTCAAAGTCCATTTGACAGTCCGATCGAAAAGTTAACATTTTTGCCCATTCCAAGGGTAAAATCGTCATTTCACACCGTTCGTCTGAAATCGTCCAACTAATTACTGCTTAACCTCACTAATCCGTCATTAACCACTAATCTAATCTCGGTTTATGGAACGGGTCGTTACACAAACCCACTGTACTTACACTGCTCCAACACTGGGCCCAATACGGGATGCCACGTGGAAGTCTATTCACCCTCGATCTATGTAACACGTGTCAGCACGCAAATCGAGGAGTATTTGTCCCACATCGAAACTATGAGAATTGAACATCCTACCTACCCATAAATAAGGGGTACACATTTCCTAATAAAAGGTAACTAATATATACTATTCACAACAACTCTACCCAATTTACCATTTACTGTTTCCTCTTACGAACAAAGTTACTGACTTGACCGTTGGAGAACCTTAGGCTGGCACCACACCAGTGTCCGTATTAACGAGAAACCCACTATTCACTTAAGTTGACAGGTTACGAGGAAGGACACGTGTCATTTGGTGATTGGACGACGAGTAATTGACAGTTGGAACATTTAACGCTTCAACAATTTTAATTTAACAGTTTATAACAAGACATATCATAAAAAAAATTATTTAAATTTTAAATTTTATATTATCACTTTTATTATTTTTAAAATTAACTTGATTTTTATGTAAATAAATAAAAGCCATATCATTTACAAACTCAGTAAAAACCCATGCCGTCACCGAATCTATTGATATGATCATTTTTTAAATCACTTTGATAATTGTGGAAGATTTTGGTTCTGTCTAACAATTAAATCAAGATTTCAAACTTGCCCTTAGGATTTTAAAACATAATACGAAACCTCTCAGATAAAATATGACTATCGACTAACTTGGAAATTTAGTCTCGCTATGTGAACCAAACATATTTCGTCATACTGGGGTCACCGTTCACAACAACCCACTGACCCGACGAATAGTGTAACCTAACACCTCGATCGTTCTGAAGCCCTACACCGATAACAAGACGAATAGTGGAATATGATATCTCGGTCCTTCCCAAGCCCTAATCTGATAACCCGACTCTTCTTGAATCTTATTATGATATCCTAACTCTTCCCGAGTCCTATCTTGATATCCCAACTCTTCCCGAAATCCTATCTAGATATCTTGACTATTCTTGAGTCATATTTTGATATCCTGCTCTTCCAAGTCCTATTATGATATCCCGATCACATGAGTCAATATCCAAATTCTCAAACTTTTGTGGGACTTACCATGTTTCCATTAGAAGTAGTGTCACTTTAATACTAAGAACCTACCCTTTAACGATGTTCAATTGGCTCGAAAACTATATTGATGTGTCAGTAGCATTAAAATGATTAAAAGTCATGTTAACCGGACTGGAAGAGAGTCGTCACACACTAGTGGACAGCTGGACAATAGATCCCCACTCGCCCATGACAGGACTCGTCCCTAATTTCCTTGAAAATCAGACCAGTCATATTGCTCGCCTTCGGGATGCGATGTGTCCCCCCCTTCCCCCCCCCGGAGAGGGTCACGATGCATTGCCTGTTGTCGAACAGCCGTGGAGGCTCGACTCAAGAGTGCTTATGATGTATGAGATCGTTCGTTGATTTGTTCACGAAGATATGAAGGTTGGCCGTTGATTTGTTCACGGCGATAATATGGACGTCGACCATTGATTTGTTCATGGCGACGATATGAACGTCGGTCATAGATTTGTTCTCGGCGACGTGCTCGGACGTGAGTTGTCCTGAAGCTTATGTGCACGCATTGCTTGGATATCGTGACTGATGATGATACAATGATATGAGACAAATGTGGGATATAATAATGGGTCACTGATGTTTTGATTTATTGCCTTGTGTCTAGATATTTTCACAAGTGTTGATTTTGCAATGATTGCAGAGATTTTCTTATATTATTGTTTTACTGGAAAGAAAGGTTTTTAATTGATATGCATGTATGCTTTCTAAACGAAGGGTTAAATGTTGATTTCGGTAAATGGTTTTCGAAACTGTTTATTTTTGTCCACGCACACGTTTTGTTGTTTTTGGCACCCTCCAGGTTGATCGCGGATGCAGGCTGTAGTAGAAACCGAGACATCACGTGAAGATGCATACTCTGAAACCTCGATTGGGTCACAGTTGTATCCTTGATCTGACACGTGGTGTCAGACGGGAGCATGACATCCCATGCTAATCCTCAGGGATTATAAATGGGTCCTGTCACGTCACATAATCATTTTGACGTCAAATGGAACAGTTATGACGGAAATGGAGCTGAGTGTCACAACTCGAATTTTTAATGCAGTTAAGTGAGTGAATAACGAGTTTAAGGTATAAAGTGTGACAAATGTGCGAATTTATGATACATTTAAGCTAAAAAATCTATCTTATTTTGTTTGCCTAGACATACAAACCATATGAAAGGTAGGACTAGCACATTTGTGACAAAGCCCATGCCAGTTTCGTGAATGGACTGGATAAATTGTAAATAGCCCTAAGTTACGAAACTTTCAGCCCACGTTTGAACCTTAGCTCCAACTCCGTGACCTAATACGACATCGTTTCGTTTCCCCGAAAATTATAGTTTTTTGGCAATTTTGGATCGACTTGCATAAACGGCATATTCCCAGGGTTTTGAACTTTTGCCGTTTCTTTGTTCTCTTTTCCACTCCCATCTCTACTACTCTGCTCAGCTCCATATCGGGGTTTTAGAAAACCCTTTTCCTCTCAATCCCATGGAGTCCCTCGCTAAAATCAACCATCGTCACCAACCACTTAACCTCTCTCTCAATCTCCATCGTCCATCATTTCCAAAACCCATTTCTTCCCTTAGACCTCCGCGTTCATCTGCACCCTTCAACTTCACTTCCCTCACTGTCACAGCCTCAGCCTCAGCGACTCCACCATCCTCAGCCGATATACCTCGAAAAACTCCCCAAAACACTAATTCTTCCCCTTCAAAAACCCTAACCCCTTTTCCTCAAAACCACCTGCGCCGCCATAGCCGCAGCCGCAGCCGCATTCTTCATCATGCGCCATTACCACAGTCCCCAAGCCAGCAATTGCTTCCCCAATCTCTTCTTCAGTGGTTGAATCTAAGGAACAAGAGTCAACCACTGACGGCGTTCCGCACGAAGAGAAAGAGAGGCTGATTGAGGAGCAGTTGGGTCAAGACCCCAATGATGTCGAAGCGCTTAGGTCTTTAATGGAGGTGAAGATCAAAGACAACAAGCTAACCGAAGCAATTCAGGTGTTGGAACGCTTGATCGAGCTCGAACCTGAAGACTACGAATGGCAGTTGCTGAAAGCCAATGTTCATAGCTATATGGGTGAGTCCGAACTTGCTACCAGTCAGTTCGAGGAGATTTTAGCCAAGGACCCTTTTCGGGTTGAGGCCTATCACGGTCTTGTAATGGCTGCTTCACAATCCCCTGAGAAATTGGAGAATGTGATGAATAGGGTGGAGGAGGCAATGGAGAAATGTAAGAAAAAGGGGAACAGTTCAGATGTGAGGGATTTTAAGCTGTTAATTGCGCAAATTTTCGTGATGACATCGAATTATTCAGATGCTTTGAAGCTGTATCAAGAGCTTGTGAGGGAAGAACCTAGAGATTTCAGGCCTTATTTGTGCCAAGGAATCATTTATACCATGTTGAGGAAGAATAATGAGGCCGAGAAACAGTTTGAAAAGTTCAGGAAGCTTGTCCCCAAGAACCACCCTTATAAAGAGTATTTCGATGACAATATGTTTGCAACGAAGCTGTTCGGACAAAAGGTGGAGAGGGAGAGAGCAGGCTCGAACATCTAAGGGATTTGGGTCACTGAATTTTGGCTGGCTTCTGTAATGTGGTGATTGCCTCGTGGTTTCTCTCTACCTCTGGTTTTGGTTGATGCTTTGGCTAGTAATGTTCAATCAAAACGTAGGTAAATTTAGTAATGGGAGACGTTAAAGTATTTATCAGAATGTAGAGCTACGTACACATGCATCAGTGAAATTTATATCTTGTTGAACCATTTTTGTCTCATTATTTTAAGTATGGAATTAAATTTCTTTTGATGTGCCGATGCCGAAACAATTGCATGTTGGTTTAATGAGCCTATATTTATATGTGAATGCTTCTTTGTGGCAGAAATGTGGTTATAATTATAATGGCAAGAAGGACTTTGGATAAGTTTCGGTTCTTGTATTCTTGATTTGCTGCATGTTATATACCAACAAATTATAAAGGATGACATTCAGTTTATTGATTTCCTTTGCATGTCCTGATGCATCCTTCATTAAAATTTCACATTCTCCTCCCTGAGTATTGGTTGATGTGTCAGTTATTGGGATATTGTTACACGTGCAATGTCTTGTTAGAAAATCTTTAGAGCTGCTATATTTTTTAGTCATCTGTGTGGCCATTGGCCCATTGGTGGTGTGTTTGCTTCTAATTTGTTCGACATCTTATTAAGGGTTGAAGTTGGTATGCAACTCAGAACAAGAAGGCTGTTCTTGATGCATTGCAATAACTTGTAGTAGTTAATGAACTTGTTTTGGTATCAAGTATGTACTGGATTTAGTCTGAAACAAACCAAGATTTGCATCATATTTTTTGCAGTCTCTACTGTCCTATATTGTTCTTTCCTTATGTCACGGAAAGTGTTTGTATGATTGCTGCTTTCTTGCTTGGTCAATCTTCCATTATGTTGATTGGGACTTTCCTTTTAGTTCTTTCAAGATTCTTTTTTCGTAAGAAGTTAACAAACACTACATGCACAACCAGTTCTGGTTCATTTGCATTGTCTCTGCTGCGTATGATAGTGATACCTTCATAAACGACTTAGGAGCTATTTCAGTATATTGATTTCCTTCATGCAACTCCAAAGTATTGTAGCTATGTCGGTTAAAGTCATATATTGTTTTCCAGTGACCATGGGTGGCCATTGGTGCTCTGCTAATTCAATGTTGTTCCGCATCTCATTGAGGTATGAAGTTATTGATAAAAACAAGAAGTTGGTGTGAATGCTCATAACAGGAAGGCTACATTATCTCTTTGCATATAAGCCAATCATGATCGCTTGTTGTATTCATCTCTGCTACATACTTTCTCCATATGTCAAGAGTGAAAAGTGAAAACAAGAAAATGTAATGGTTATTGAACGACCCCTTAGAATTCTTCACATGTTCCGAATTATGACTTTAAATTATGTCCGTTGTGTGTATGATTTATAGCATATTTTGGTATGAAGTGTGGACTGGATTTGTTTGTTCTGGAGCAAATGGAGAGCTTGATCTTATGCTTTGTGTTAATTTCCCACCAGGAGAAAGCATCTTTAACTCTCTTGCGCTTTCCCCATTCTCATTCTTGGCTTTGTGGGATTCTGATTATTTGGTCGAAAATTAATCACTTAACAGCAGTTCTTGTGCTGCTGCTCCTGCCAATCCAGTCTTACATTTGCATGGCCCTTATTCTGCAACTGCAAGCAGCCTGCAGATTCTTTTGACTTTGCAGAATGGATATAGAATAATGGGCCATGTAAAAGCTGAACTAGCCCATTAAAATTTTGGGCTCTAGAGTCCTGCTTCTAAATAGATTGAGAGTTTTTCCCTCTCTTCTGGGTCTAAATAGTTCATTAAAAAGCCCAAAAGGAAGGAGGAACAGCAAGCAAAGCACGAGACCACGGCCATCCACAAACAGAGGCAGCTAAGTGGAAAATGAAAAATCCCAGATAGAGCAGAATCGAGTCGCATAAAACCAGACAAAGAAGCATGAAGATGAACAAAAGGTACCTTTTTTTTTTTTTTTTTAAATTACTATGCTAAAATCTCATCTCTTCATTGAGATTAACTACGAAAATGCACATCATTATTATTACTATTTTATCAAAATAGTAAAGTGACATGACTTAATACTTAGAAGTATGCTTTGGGAATTCATATGATTGATCTTTGAAGTGGACTGGGAGCTCGCTGTTGTCTTTGACCTTCTTCAGCTTAAAAGCGCAGTAGGCATCCATGGTAAATGGTAATGTTCATTTCAATGCCGACTTCTTTTTTATTATTTATTGTATAATTAATTATTTATATATGGTCTGTTTGTCTTCAATGTCGACTTCAACACTGGTTGAATTCCGTCTGGGCCCAGCAGGCTAGTTTGGTTCTCAAAGTTCCTTGCTAGCCAATGCAAGGGCTGACTTTTTTTGGTCCCACAGTTGCATTGTGACTGTCTCAATTCCTTTGTGGCCGTGCAATCAATTTAAGATATTTTCTTTCTGATGATAAGATTTTTTCTTTTAAATGCATTTTTTTGAGTTGCTTTGTTTAATTTAATTAAGAAATAGATGGAGCATTCACGTAGTTCTGCTCATGGTAGGCTTATTTTGTTTGCATTCTTTCATTGGTTCATTGTTCTTTTATGCATTTTATGCATGAGCACATGTCTAGACTCTGCAACACTACCCAGCACTACTTTCGGAAATGAAACTGATCGTCTAGCGTTGCTGGATTTCAAGGAAAGAATCACTGAAGATCCTTTCCATGTGGTGAGCTCATGGAATGATTCAATCGACTTCTGTAGTTGGGTTGGTGTTACATGCAGCCATTCTACCAAAAGAGTCTTGAATTTGAACCTGAAAGGTCAAAACTTGGTATCTTCCATACCACCCTCAATAGGAAATCTCACCCATTTGACTGGAATCAACCTGGGAATGAACCACTTCCATGGTGAAATTCCTCAGGAAATGGGGGGTCTACGAAGCCTACAATATCTCAACCTGTCTTACAACTCATTTGGTGGGAAAATTCCAGCTAATATATCTCACTGTACATAACTGAGTGTGCTGGATCTTTTTTCCAATGAGATCATTGGGTTGATTCCGGACCAGCTCAATTCATTGGTGAAGATGAAACATCTATGGCTTTCTCTTAACAATCTCACTGGAACCATCCTCAATTGGATAGGAAACTTTTCAGCACTGACTAGCCTTCGTCCTGGCAGCAGCAATTTTGAAGGAAGCATACCCAATGAGCTCGGGCGTCTAGCAGTTTTGGGGAGATTCGTGTTGTAAATTATGTCCCTTTACTGATCTTGTTTCTTGATAGACTTAGGTGACTATGCAAACAATAGGATGATGCTAAGATAATGCGGAATATAGATGAACAATAAAGTAAACACGCCACACACACGAACACACGAATTTAGCGAGGTTCGGCTAATCTTTGCCTACGTCCTCGTGTAACCTCCTTGAGAAATCACTAGCACTATGAAGATAACAAGATTACAAGAACTTATGTAGAATCCTGACCTAATCCCCAAACCCTTGCTCACGATCTCTCAAATCACTCCTTTGCTCTTATACCCGTGTATGACTTCTTAGTTTACTGCTGTCTTATTTTTCTGTGTGTATGTAAGGAATCCTAAGAGGCCTATTTATAATGTATAGGACTTAGGTTACACTCCTTAGCATATTACAATTCCTATTTATCTTTGGAGATGGAAAGATAACTTATTTCCTAATCTCTAGAGGGCTATGGAATACTTTTCCTAATCCTATATGGAAACACTAGATTAACTTGGAATCCTAGTTAAACTAGTATTCCTGGTCAACACTAATTCTTGGTATTTGCCGAGCCAATTCTTCAACAATCTCCACCTTGGTGAGTCAAAACCAAGAAATGACCATTGAAAACCCAGAATGTCTTCGAACCTTCTTGAAGCAACCCTGTAAAAACTTCAAGAACCTTTCACCTTGGCAAAAAAAATAAAAATAAACTCCCTTTTGCCCTACTGCACCTCATATGAGGAGGTGCTCCACCCAACCCTTTAGCACGAGATAAGGTTGAGTAAGTTCAAGCAATACTTGAACTTCTCTGGTATAACTGTTTTAGTAAGATAGTCAGAAGCATTTTCCTTTGTATGGACCTTTTCGACTATCACCTCCTTAGAGTCGACCCAATCTCTTATCCTGTGATAACGGACATCAATATGTTTTGATCTCCCATGAAACACTTGATTCTTTGCTAAGAAGATAGCACTTTCACTGTCACACCAAATCACCACAGATTTCTGAATGATTCCGAACTCCCTCGCTAAACCACTTAGCCAAACTGCTTCTTTTCCAGCTTCTGCTAGTGCAATGTACTCTGCCTCTGTTGTAGACAATGCTGAAATAGACTGTAGAGTAGACCTCCAACAAATAGGGCCACCACCACACGTGAACACGTAACCTGTCGTGGACCTTCTTCTGTCTAGATTCCCTGCGTAGTCTGCATCCGCATAACCCAACACATATGTTTCTCCTTGCTGTTTTTCAAACAAAATGCCCAGATTTTTTGTTCCCTTCAAATAACGAAGGATCCACTTAACTGCAGACCAATGCTCCTTTCCTGGATTTGCCATATACCTCGAGACAACGCTCATTGCTTGAGCTAAGTCAGGTCTGGTGCAAACCATTGCATACATAAGACACCCTACTGCACTTGCATATGGTACTTTCTTCATCTCCTTCAACTCTTGTTCTGTAGTTGGACTTTGCAGTGCACTCAATTGATAGTGTGTTGCTAATGGAGTGGACACTGGCTTTGCTTCATTCATGTTGAAGCGCTCCAAAATACTTTGAATATACTTTGGTTGTGATAGCCAAATCTTTCCCGCTGTTCTGTCCCTCCGTATTTGCATTCCAAGGATCTTTTGTGCGGGTCCTAGATCCTTCATGTCGAATTCCTTACTTAGTTGCATCTTCAACTTTCGAATTCTAGACATATCTTGACATGCAATCAACATGTCATCTACATAAAGTAGCAATAGTATAATCTTACTATCTTCGAACATATGATAGTAAACGCAGCAATCATATAAGCATCTTCGAAACTCAATTTTCAGCATATAGGAATCAAAACGTTTGTACCACTGTCTTGGAGATTGCTTTAGCCCGTAAAGTGACTTCTTCAATCTGCAAACCATACTTTCCTTTCCTATTTCGACATGCCCCTCTGGTTGAACCATGTAGATGACTTCTTCTAAATCACCATGTAGAAACGCTGTCTTCACGTCCATTTGTTCTATCTCCATGTCTTGCTGAGCTGCTATAGATAATAGCAATCTAATTGAAGTATGCTTAACTACTGGTGAGAATATCTCATCATAGTCAACTCCCTCCTTTTGCGAATATCCCTTAGCCACTAACCTGGCTTTGTACCTCATTGCGTCTCCTTCATGTGTTCCTTCTTTCTTTCTAAACACCCATTTACAGCCAATTGTTTTTCTATCCTTTGGTTTAGAAACTAACTCCCAAACAGAGTTCTTCTCAAGAGATTCCATCTCTTCTAACATAGCAATCATCCAAATTTCCCGTTCATTACTTGCTATAGCTTCTTGATACGTGGTTGGATCTCCTTGACTGATTGTTAGAGCATAATTCACTTCATCGTGTTCAAAACCATACTTTTCTGGTTTCTTACGATTTCGAACAGGTTTGTCCAATGCTATGATCCTCTGAAACTGTTCTACAGGTGTTGTGCGAACCAGGGAGTCTTGGTTCTGCACGTGTGGCTCCACCTGCGTCTGTACTGGTGACTGCTGCTGTTGCTCTACTTCTTCCTCATCAAACTCCGCGTCGTAATCCACTTGCTCATGCTCCACCTGAGCTGGATTTTCTTCCATGACTGGTTGGGGTTGAGGAACTTCGGTTGTTTCTTCTTCAGCATTATTCCTTTCATTTTTCTTATTCTGGTTCAAGGGCATAGTCTTCTCGTTGAATATTACATCCCTACTTAAGACTACTTTCTTGTTTACGAAATGCCATAGCTTCTAGCCCTTCACTCCTTCACTGAAACCAATGAATATGCACTCGAGTGACTTAGGCTTTAACTTGGTTCTCTCATCACTTGGAATATGGGCATAAGCACTGCAACCGAAAACTCTTAATTTTGAATAGTTAACTGGTTTTCCGGTCCATATCTCTTCTGCACACTTAGAATTGAGAACCCTTGATGGTGATCGATTAACCAAGTAGCAAGCATGGTTGACTGCTTCTGCCCAGAACATATCTGGTAATCCAGCATGAAATCTCATGCTTCTCTCTCTTTCCATGAGAGTTCTGTTCATCCTCTCGGCAGCACCATTTTGTTGGGGAGTTTTCTTCACCGTAAAATGTCTTGTAATGCCTTGTTCTTTGCAAAACTCTAGGAAGCTGTTGTCCTTATATTCACCTCCGTTGTCACTTCTTAGGTATTTGATTTTTCGTCCAGTCTGATTTTCTACAGCAGCTTTCCACTCTTTAAACTTAGTGAAAGCTTCAGATTTCTCCCTCATGAAATAGACCCAAATCTTCCTCGAAAAATCATCTAAGAATGTGATAAAATACCTGGAACCTGCCATGGATCTGGTTGGTGCAGGGCCCCAAACGTCTGTGTGAATATACTCCAACAGATTTTTGCTTTTTTCCTCAATATTCGCAAGCTTGAACGACGTCTTTGTTTGTTTCCCAAGGATACAGTATTTACATAAATCTAGTTTGCAATAATTGACACCTTCTAGCTTATTCTTCTTGTGTAACTCTTGCAAACCGTTCTGACTCATATGCCCGAGCCTAAAGTGCCAAAGCTCAGTCTTGTCGTTAGTATCACCTTTCGTGGATACTGCTGCTCCACCTACTACTGTATTTCCTCGAAGCTTATATAATTGATTAGGTTGGATTTCTCCTTTCATTACGACAAGGGATCCTTTGACAACCTTGAGTATCCCTCCTTCAGCTGAGTATCTTAGCCCTGCCTTGTCAAAGGTACCGAGAGATATAAGGTTCTTCTTCAATTTTGGAATGTGTCTGACCTTGTCCAATGTCCTAACAACCCCGTCGTGCATTCTGATTTTAATTGATCCAATACCTTGGATCATAAGTGGTGAGTCATCTCCCATTAACACTTCTCGGATGCTGGTTTCCTCATATGTATCAAACCATTCTTTGATAGAACACATGTGGAATGAACATCCCGTATCCAAAATCCAAAATTCGAAAACGCTGGAGCTGGATGATACTGCAAGGAGCTCTCCGTTGTAATCCTCAGAAGTTACAACACTGGCTGTGTTTGAGTTCCCTGCCATCGCCTTTGCTTTCCTTTCTTTCCATATGTTGCAGTTCTTCTTCCAATGATCTGAAGCACCACATACGAAACAACCCTTTTTATCTTTTCCTTTGGATTTTGACCTACCTCTGTTGCCTGGTTTATCCGGTCTTTTCTCTGATCTGCCTCTCTCTGTGCCTTTAACATAAAGGCCTTGTGCTTGAGAGCTTTCAGTGTTCTTGTCCATCTTGACATAGGACTGAATGGCTTCGGTAACCTCATCTAACTTCAGAGTATCCTTACCGAACATCAATGTGGTTCTGAGGTGCTTGAACGAAGGCGGTAGAGATCTTAGCATTAAGAGTGCCTTGTCATCGTCCTCATATTTTACATCCACCTTGGATAAATTCGCAACACAATTCTGAAACTTGCTTAGATGTTCTTGCAAGTCTCCCCCTTCTTCCATCCGAAGGCTGAATAGTTCATCTTTTAAGAAGAGTTTGTTGGATAAAGTTTTACCCCTAAAGAGCTTCTCCAGCTTATCCCATGTTTCCTTAGAATTCATGTCCTCGTCGATATGAAGCAATACATTATCCGCTAGGTGCTGCTCTATAAAACTCTTCGCCTTCCTGTCCATCTTCTGCCACTGCGCATCTGTTATGCCAGTTGGCCTTTTCTCTGTACCGAGAAGAGCCTCCTGCAGATCTTGTTGGATCAGGACGTTTTTCACCTTCCTCTGCCATAACGTGAAGTTCTCTTTCCCGTCAAACGGCTTGATCACAGTCTTCACGTCGTTGCTCGTGTTTGCCTTGACACCCGCCATCTCAAAAAAACACTTTCCCGGGAGCTCTGATACCAATTGTTGTAAATTATGTCCCTTTACTGATCTTGTTTCTTGATAGACTTAGGTGACTATGCAAACAATAGGATGATGCTAAGATAATGCGGAATGTAGATGAACAATAAAGTAAACACGCCACACACACGAATTTAGCGAGGTTCGGCTAATCTTTGCCTACGTCCTCGTGTGACCTCCTTGAGAAATCACTAGCACTATGAAGATAACAAGATTACAAGAACTTATGTAGAATCCTGACCTAATCCCCAAACCCTTGCTCACGATCTCTCAAATCACTCCTTTGCTCTTATACCCGTGTATGACTTCTTAGTTTACTGCTGTCTTATTTTTCTGTGTGTATGTAAGGACTCCTAAGAGGCCTATTTATAATGTATAGGACTTAGGTTACACTCCTTAGCATATTACAATTCCTATTCCTCTTTGGAGATGGAAAGATAACTTATTTCCTAATCTCTAGAGGGCTATGGAATACTTTTCCTAATCCTATATGGAAACACTAGATTAACTTGGAATCCTAGTTAAACTAGTATTCCTGGTCAAACACTAATTCTTGGTATTTGCCGAGCCAATTCTTCAACAATTCGTACTTACAGGGAATAACCTGTCTGGTATGGTTCCTTCTTCCATCTATAATATCTTTTCCATTTACATTTTCAGTGTTGTTGAAAACCAGCTGCAGGGAGAGCTTCCACCAAATGTTGGTTTTACTCTTCCACATCTTGAACTATTTCTCCGTGGTCTCAACAGATTCACCGTAAAAATTCCTGTCTCGTTGTCAAATGCTTCTAAACTTCGGAGTGTTGATTTTGGTCAAAATGGCCTCAAAAGTTTTGGAAGATTGCAACACTTAATTAGACTAAACTTTCGCCGTAATAGAGTGGGAAGTAGAAAAACTGGCGACTTGAATTTCCTCACCTTCTTGGCTAATTGTACAAGTCTGGAGGTGTTGGGTCTTTCCAGTAATCAATTTGGAGGTGAATTTCCAGGATCCATAGCCAACCTTTCCACCCAACTAAAACTTCTTACTATAGGGAGCAATTTCATACATGGAAGCATCCCTATTGGCATTGGGAATCTTGTAAGCTTGACTGTTCTTGAAATGGAACATAACTATCTGGGTGGGAGTGTCCCTGATGGAATTGGGAAGCTTCAGAAATTAGGGAGATTGTCACTGAATGCTGAAGCATAGATAACTATTCAGGATCTTTAAAAGATTATACAAATAGTGAAGAGCATAGATATATACTCTCAAAGGAGTATATTGAAGTAATAACTTTGAGAGTATATTGAAGTAATAACATTCAATCATATTTACACAAAAGTTGACTTCATCTCAATTGATTATGTATTGAGAATTATAATTATGAAGTCAGTTTTGCAGGGAAAGAAGAGAAAGGGGAAGAAAGAAAACGCGAGAGGAAGACAAATAAGGCGATCAGGGTAATGGAGGGATAGGACTTGGTTGCGAACTTATTCATATTTTTTCCATTTTCTTTTTAAATATATTCTTCTAATATTACTTAAATAGTAAGATGGAAAGATAGAATCTAGCATTAAACTCAAAAGCATAAAAAGTAAATGAATAAAATAACATTTTTTTTTTATTACTTCTCTACGTGATTGTGTTTTTCATAAATTCAATTTGTTGAAGGCGACTCCAAAATTTAAAAGTTTCTATTAAGAATGACTCAAAATAATAATTTAGAAGTTTATGTTAATGGTGACTCGGAACTTTAAACAAACAAATCAGAAGCTCATGTTGAAGTCATTCTTGTTAGCAGTGGCACTTCAAGGATGCAGAGGAACTTGCAGGATGCAACAATCAATCAAGAACACTGAGAAGGATTTCAGAGGCAAGTTCAACCACTTAACAGGTACACTCCTCAAACTTTTCTACTCTCTAGCTAATGTATCGAGACTAGCTCGATTGGATTAGGCTAGAATAGATTAGGAACTTTTTTTCTCTGTAATTCTGGTGATTGAAACTATGGAAATGTGATTGATGATTGTAATGAATGAATGTGCACACCAAGTGTTTGAATGAGATGGAACTTAATTCTTTGTGAATTCTCAGTGTAGAATAACATTATCTACTGAGCTTTTTCTTTCTTTTCTCATTAGATTGCATTCTGCATCATCCATACACATATAACTGTGTATTACACACTCACACACACTGTGGAACGGTTAGAAGCCTTGTGTGACCTCAGCACACCTCAGCAACTTTACAGCTCACACACTCACACACTCACACTTTCTTTGCTGTTTTTTCATTCAATGCACCTTCTCACACACTCTCACACACTTACATTCACTAACAGAACGATAAGGACACTCACTCACACAGTTACATTGATTCCACACACACACTCACTCAATTACACTTGCCACTTGGCAATCCACCTGGCATTGTGCCAAGTCACCTTTCCAGTAATTTGCTTAAACACTAACAGTCCCTCCTAAGCCAATCACTGGAACCACCCCCAGCAATTTCCTTAGGTAGCAAAATCTAGGCTTAGGTAGAGCCTTAGTAAAGATATCTGCAATCTGCTATTCAGTGTTACAGTGTTGTATCATGATTTCTCCATTGTGTAGTGCTTCTCTGATGAAATGGAATTTCCTACTTATGTGTTTAGTTCTTTGATGGAACACTGAGTTTCTAGCCATAGCTATAGCAGACATGCTATCACACATAAGAGCTGTAGGGTTTAGTTGTTCCTTACCAAAATTCTGCAACACAAACCTGAGCCATATGGCTTGAGTAGTTGCCTCAGAGGCACTGACATACTCAACTTCTACTGTAGATAGAGCTACACTTGTCTGTTTCACTGATGCCCATGAGAAAATGTCACTTCCAAAAGTAAATGCATATCCAGAAGTGCTCTTACTATCATCTAGTGACCCTCCCCCGTCATTGTCACAGTAACCAATCAAGGTTGTTGTTTTCCCTTTCTTGTATTCCAAACAACAGTCTAGAGTTCCCTGCACATACCTCAATACCCTTCTTGCTGTGCCAAGATGTTTCCTTGTGGGGTTGTGCATTAACCTAGATAATAGGCTTGTAGCAAACATAATATCAGGTCTGGTTGTTGTCAAATACAGCAGACTTCCCACAATCTACCTGTATAGTTGTTCATCTGCCCCTTCACTTCCATCTTTTCTTTGTAACCTGTCCTTTGTAGCTAGAGGAGTGCCTACTGGTTTTGCATCCTTGTAGACCAAATTTCTTTAGCAAAGTCTCTGCATACTTCCTTTGATGTATGTAGATCCCACTGCTGGATTGCAGAACCCCCATCCCTAGGAAATGATGCAGTAACCCTAAGTCTGTCATCTTATATCTGCTCATCATGTCCTGCTTGAAAATAGACATAAACTCCTCGCTGTCACCTGTGTAGACAATGTCATCTACATAGATAGACACAATGAGAGTTCCTTCACTCTTCCTGCCCTTCAAATACAGAGTGGCCTCACTGGTGCTTCTCTCAAATCCACACTTTAGCAGATGAGCATCAATCTCCCCATACCAGGCCCGTGGTGCTTGCTTGAGCCCATAGAGAACCTTTCTTAACCTGTAAACCTTCTCCTCACTGCCCTTTACTTCATACCCCTCAGGTTGATCAACATACACTTCCTCTTCTAATACACCATTTAAGAAAGCGGATTTCACATCAAGTTGGAATAATTTCCATTCTTTCTGTGGTGCTAGAGCAATTAGGGTTCTGATGGTATCCAACCTTGCCACAGGGGCAAAGGTTTCATTGAAATCAACCCTTGGTTTCTGAGCATACCCCTTAGCTACACGTCTTGCCTTATGCTTCTGAACAGATCCATCCAGATTTAACTTTGTTTTGTATATCCACTTAACCCCAATAACAGGCTTGTCAAGTGGCCTATCTGTTAACTCCCAAGTGTCATTCTTTTCAATCATCAGCAGTTCAGTTTCCATTGCCTTCTTCCATGCTGTGTCTTGAGAGGCTTCCCTGAAACTTTCAGGTTCTATGATACTCATGTGACATCTAGCATAGATGTCATTGAGACTTCTCAATCTCACAGGAGTATCACCGGTACTCTCACTGGTCTCTCCCCTGGATTCTGAACCTGTTGTGTGACTTGATCTTGAACTAGTACTAGAACTAGGACTAGCACCAGGACCTGCTCCACTGCTTGGACTTGAGTTCTGAGAGCTGGAAGTGTACACTTCAGGACTTGCCTATGTTTGTTCTAAGTTCATTGTCACTTGAACATAAGTCTGAGAACTTGAGTCTACTCTCCAATCCCAGCACCCTTCTTCATTAAATATCACACTCCTAGATATCACAACCTTCTTTGTTGCTAGGTTGTAGACCCTATAACCTTTTTCACAACTCCCATAACCTACAAATATCTCTTTTTCTCCTGATTCATCCAATTTCTGTCTTTTCTATTTTGGAATATGCAGATAGCATATACTTCCAAATACTTTCAGGTGTGAGACACCTGGCCTCCTTCCTGAGAACTTCTCAAAAGGTGTCTTCCCTTGCACAGCTTTGGTAGGACTTCTATTAAGGATATACACTGCAGTGCTCACTGCCTCACCCCAAAACTCATAGGGTAGTCTCTTGCTATGTAGCATGGACTTAGCCATTTCGACAATTGTTTTGTTCTTTCTCTCAGCAACCCTATTTTGCTGAGGAGAGTAAGCAACAGTTAGTTGCCTCTCTATTCCATGTTCATCACAGAATTCCTGAAAAACATTTGATGTGTACTCTCCTCCCCTATCACTTCTTAACTTCTTCACTTTGAATCCACTCTGCAGCTCAACAGTGGCTTTAAACTTCTTAAACACATTTAGCACTCCTGCCTTGTGTCTAAGAAAATAGATCCAACATATTCTTGTATGATCATCTATGAAAGTAAGGAAATAGAGATTACCACCAAAAGTTTCTGTTTGCATTGGCCCACATACATTAGAATGTATGAGTTCTAATGGCATTGTGGCCCTCCATGCTTCTGCTGTGTCAAAGGGAGTCACATGAAACTTCCTTGTGATACACCCTTCACACAAAACTTTGTCCCCAACCAACTTTGGTAGTCCAACCACCATATCCTTTTGACTTAACATCTGAAGACTGGAGTGATTCAGATGTCCAAATCTTCTGTGCCATAGCTCTAAATCCTCCTTTGCTTCAGCCTTCCTAGCCACATGAAAACCATAATCCAGGGAGAACTTAAAACATCTGCTGCCTGTCATAAGAACTCTTGCAATCTTGTGCTTCATTTATGTATCTTCATATACTTCAAATTCGTGATCTCCAAACACTAGACAGTAGCCATGCTCAATCATCTGACCCACACTCAGTAAATTCTCATCCAAACCAGGTACAAGCATAACATCTCTGATGTACTTGTTACCTTGACTAGTGTGAACTGGTAAAGACCCTTTCCCAGCAGCTTGAACCAGATCACCTGTTCCCATTTTCACCTTCACATTCAATGTTCTGTTAATATCAGATAGTAGGGACTCATGGCCTGTTATGTGGTTGCTACAACCACTGTCAAGATACCATACTTCAGCATTCTTCTCAACTAAAGCTGAGTGACATGCATAGAACATATTTCCTTCCACTTTTTTCTCTGGTTCCTTCACCCGCTGTGCCATATGTGCATTCTGCTTAACTCTGCAATCTTTAGCAATATGGCCCAGCTTTCCACACTTAAAACACTTGTACTTGTTCTTGGTCCTACAGGAACCAAAATGCTTTCTGTCACAGGTCTTGCAGATTGGGTTAGTGTCATTTCTTAACTCTTCTGAGCTTCAGACTCCTGTTTATCCTTAGCACCATATCTATTCTTATTGAAACTCCAGTTTTTACTAGGAAACCTCTTCTTATATCCTCCCTGAGTTCCTCCAGATTGACCTATGGACTGGTTTTGCATACTCATGCTGGAGAATGCCTTCTCTACTTCACTATCATCATGCATCTCCAACCTTTTATCAAAGGCCCTTATAGATGCAGTGATACTTTCAACACTAACAGTGTCTAAATCTCTTGTCTTTTCTAGGATAGAAACAATTGAGTCATAGGATTTAGTTAAGCTAATGAGTATTTTCTAAGCCAAACGTTTTTCAGTTATGGTTTCTCCATAGGTTTTCATCTGGTTTACAACTCCATATAGCCTAGACATGTATGCTGAAAATGTTTCATCACTTCTCATCCTAGTATACTCAAAATCCCTTTTTAGTGATTGAAGTTTAACTGCTTTTACCTTAGGACCCCCTCTGAATTCTTGTTTCAGAATGTCCCAAGCCTTCTTAGCACTCTCTTCATTTGAAATTCTGGGGAAAATTTTCTCAGAGACTACATTTTGGATCAGATTCAAGGCTTTGGCATTTCTGATCTGATCTGCCTTGGTCTGTGCAGTTTCCACCTCTTCATCATCACTATCATACTCCACATCAGGTACTCCTTGATCAACAATCTTCCATAGATCAATTGCTTTAAGTGTTGTTTTCATCTTGATATTCCAGAAATCATAGTTGATTCCTGTGAAAACAGGTAGCTTAGGATCACCACCAGTTCCAGCCATCGTGCCTTGATTCACAAGCAAACGTGCAGCTTCTTCTTCACAGCTTCACCATGCCCCAGAGACAATAGATCTTACTGCTCCGATACCATGTTAGCAGTGGCATTTCAAGGATGCAGAGGAACTTGCAGGATGCAACAATCGATCAAGAACACTGAGAAGTAAACAGGTATGAATTTCCTTGTTTATTAACTGAATAATTACTTTACAATAGGAGAGTCCTATATATACAGTTCTTAGGTAAGTCTAAGTAGGAAAACAATTATAAACTAGATAGGAAATCGTGGTCCTAACTAGGGAAGTATCTACAGAGAACCTAGGACAGTTTTAGGAAGGAATCTGCTGAATTCCTTTGACTACTGAGATATGGGAATCAGGGAGATTGATCCTCAATCTCCTGGGATTCCCGTGTATCTTTATCACGCCCCCGCAAGATGGTGGAGCCGTCTGCGACGCCAATCTTGTCACGGAGGAGCTGGAAACGTGGGCGCGGGAGGGGTTTGGTGAGAGCATCTGCAAGTTGATCATCAGTGGGAACATGTTGGACATGGAGAAGGCCACGGGTGACCTGATCACGAACAAACTGAAAGTCAATGTCCACATGTTTCATCCGGGAGTGTAGAGCAGGATTGACACAGTAGAAAGTGGTGCCTAGGTTGTCACAGGAAATTGTGGGTGTTCCTGTGGCCTGAATACTGAGCTCCCGCATGAGAGATTGAACCCAGAGTAATTCTGCAGTGGTGGAGGCAACAACCCTGTATTCAGCCTCGGTGAAAGAGAGGGAGACTGACCGTTGTTTGCGTGAGCTCCAGGATATTAAGTTACCACCTAGGTAAACAAGATATGCTGTGGTGGACTTGCGGTCGTCATGGTCACCAGCCCAGTCTGCATCGGAAAAGGCACTGAGTGTGCTGAAGGAGTGTGCAACAGCATGTAGATGATGGGTGGCAGTGCGGCGGATGGGAAGGCCATAGAGTACGGTGCCCTTGAGGTAGCGTAGAACACGTTTTAGGGCCTGCCAATGAAGGTCCGTGGGAGCATGCATAAATTGGGAGAGGCGGTTTACAGCATAAGAGACATCCGGGCGAGTTAAGTTGAGGTACTGCAGGCTGCCCACCACTCTACGAAAGAGAGTAGCATCAGTTGGCGGGGATCCATCATTGAGAAGGAGAGGTGGAGAAACGGCCAAGGGCGTGGACACGGGTTTGGCCCCCTCCATATGCACCATGGTGAGAATATCCTGCAGATACTGATGCTGGGACAGAAAGAGACCATGAGAGGTGGGCAGAACTTCCACGCCCAAGAAGTAGTTCAAGGTGCCGAGATCCTTGATAGAAAACCGGGTGGCCAATGTGGTGATGAACTTCGAGATGAGGGAAGAGTCACTGCCTGTAACAATAAGATCGTCAACATAGACTAGGAAGTAAAAAACTTGAGAGCCTTGCCTGTAGAGGAAAAGAGAGGCATCAGATTTGGCATTGACAAAGCCGTGGGCCAGAAGGAAAGAATGAAGCTCTTGGTACCAGGCCCGGGGTGCCTGTTTGAGACCGTAGAGGGCCTTTTTCAACTGGCAGACATAAGTGGGGTTGTGGGGATCCACAAATCCAGCAGGTTGTGCCATGTAGACAGTCTCGGTAAGGGTGCCTTGCAGAAATGCATTGTTGACGTCCAGCTGTCGTATGGGCCAACCATGGGTCACACTGAGATGGAGAATCAGTCGAATGGTGGTGGGCTTGACCACTGGGCTGTAAGTAGCAGTGAAGTCCAAGCCTAGGCGTTGGTGATAGCCCTTAGCCACAAGTCTGGCCTTGAATCGGTCAACAGCGCCATTGGGCTTCCGTTTGATCCGGAAGATCCATTTGTTACCAATGACATTCTGGGTAGGCTGAGGAGGGACCAAGACCCATGTGCCATTATGAATGAGGGCATTCAGCTCTTCGGACATGGCAGAGCGCCACTGTGGGTGTTTCACAGCCTGGGAAACACAAGTGGGTTCAAGGAGAGGGAGGGGATGGGCGGTAACCGTGAGGGCATAGTTGGGGATTTGGGGCAGACAGCCAGTTTTGTTGCGGGTGAGCATGGGATGAGTGGGTGCTGGTGGTGGAGGGGTTAGGGGGGAAGGGGAAGCCGTGGGGGCTGGCTGGAGGGGTGGAGGAGCAGGGGTGTGGGACGGCCGTGAGGACCGCCGTGTATATGTACGAAGAGTAGGTGGTGCAGGGGGCGGAGGGATAGGAGGCGGAGGGGAGGCCGTGGTGCTGGTGGTGGTTTTTGGCAGGTTCTGTGCTGGAACTAAGGCAGGGACAGATACAGCGTCAAGAACAAGTGAGGAGGATGAATCCAAGTGGCCTTCAGGGGAAGGTGTTGACTGTGCAGGCACTGGTGAAGCAGCTGAATCAGGCACGGGAAGAGTAGAGACAAGAGGTTGGGAGGAGAGCCATTGGTGGAAGGCTTCGGAGGAAACATGAGGTACAGCGGACAGGAAACCAAGACCAGGGTAGGTGGACTCATCAAACTGGACATGACGGGAGACATATAGGCGGTGAGCTGAAGTATCATAGCAGAGGTATGCACTTTGATTTAGTGAGTAGCCGAGAAAGAGGCAGGGAGTAGATCGAGGCTGCAGTTTATTGGAGTTGTAGGGCCGGAGCCAAGGGAAACAAAGACAACCAAAGGTTCTGAGACGGTGGTAGTTGGGTGGCTGTTGGAAGAGGGCAGTATATGGAGATTGGTTGTGGAGAATGGAGGTAGGAAGCCGGTTGATGAGGTATGCGGCTGTTTTGAAGGCATAGGTCCAGAAAGTTAGGGGTAGGTTGGCTTGATGAAGGAGGGTGAGGCCGGTTTCAACAAGATGACGATGGCGTCGTTCGGCCACACCATTGTGTTGGGCAGTGTGAGGTGGGGTAAGGAGGTGATTGATGCCGTGGGTGGCAAGAAAGGGTTTGAGTTTGGTGAATTCACCACCACCATCAGTGTAAAGAGTCTGAATTGGATGTTGAAAGTAGTTTTCGACAAGAGTTTTGAAATCAATGAATGTGGAAAAGACATCAGATTTTTTCTTTAGAGGATAAAGCCATGTATACTTTGTGTAGTGATCAACAAAGATAATGTAATAAGAAAAACAGTCAATGGAAGTGTGAGGGGCAGGACCCCACACATCGGTATATATTAATTGTAAAGGACGATGACTGTGAAGGGAGGAGGTGCCAAATGGCAGCCTATGACTCTTATTACAAAGACATGACAAACATGGGGACTCTTTGAGCTTGGGAGACAAATTGATGGAGGATTGACGAAGGACGTTGTGGAGGACTTTGGAGTGGGGATGACCAAGACGACGGTGCCAGAGATTGGGTGAAACAGCAATGCCTACCAGTGCCTGTGGTTGATGTAAGGTTGCAGGTGACCACTCGTAGACATCATCCTTACTCGGGCCTTGAAGGAGAACCGCCCCCGTGCTTAGATCCTTCACATGAAAACAAGAGGGAAAGAGTTCAATAGAGGTATTGTGATGTTTGTTAAACTGAGAAATAGAGAGAATATTTCTAGTTATGTGAGGTGCACAGAGAACATTATGGAGAAGAAAGGATTTATTGGAGGGAGAGGATAGAGTGGTGGAGCCGACATGGGTGATGTCAATCCCTTTACCATTACCAATGATGATCTCGTCTGGGCCCTGGTATTCAGAAACAGCAGACAGATGGTGAGGGGAGGCGGTCACATGGTGAGATGCACCAGAATCGAGGAGCCAAGGTGAGGTGGTGCCCGGGTTGGTTGGATTGGCTACGGGTTGGGCAGCAGAGTTTTGTTGAAGTTGTGGACAGCGCTTGGCGCTATGCCCCTGTATGCCACACCATTGACAGAACCCTCGATAGCCGCTGCCTTGGGTTGGATTGGACCTGCGATTGCTGGTGAAGGGCTGGGAAGAGCGGTTGGAGGAGTAACCACGGTTGTCAGACTGCTGGTAGGAGCTCCGGTGGTCAGAAGAGCCTCTGGGCTGACGGTTATAGGAAGTGCTACGGGCTGTGTTGGCCGGATTTGCAGTGATGGGGGGTTGGGGGGAAGCAGGGGCTTCACGTGTGGTGGCAGCCTCATGCTGTACCAGCATATCGTGCAGGTTCTTAAAGGAGACAGGAGTGTCTCGAGAACGAACAGCAGCAGAAATATCCTTAAAGGCATAGCCGACGCCATTAAGGACGTAAAGAAGGAGATCATCGTCTGAGAGGGGGGCATCAATTGCAGCCAATTCGTCTGAGAGAAGACGGACTTCCTGCAGGTAGTCAGTGACAGGACGAATGTCACGACGAAGGGGAGTCAACCGCTCCTTAAGGCCTAGAGCACGAGCTCGAGCCTTGCTGGCATAGAGCCGTGTGAGGCCGGTCCAGGCTGCCTCTGAAGTTTTGGCAGCAGCGATCAGGGTTACTACCTGAGGAGAGACAGAGCCAAGGATCGCATGGAGGATGAGCTGATCCTGGTGAAACCACAGAGCACGGGCTAGGGTTTCAGTTGCGGATGGGCAGGGATGGGTACCATCAACATACCCCATGAGATCGTAGCCGAGTAGGAGAGCATTGAATTGTGCTCTCCACGGGAAGAAGTTGGTGGCGGTCAGTTTCACAGGGAACTGGGCGGCGTTGATGGAGATGAGAGATGAAAAGGGGGAGGTGGTGTCGGTGGTTGGTGGGGGATTAGGGTTAAGGGTGGCGGCTGCAGAAGTGGGTTGGGCGGCCATGGATTAGGGTTTGCTTTCTAGGGTTGCTCGGTGGAGCTTTTACTGCTCTGATACCATAAACAGGTATGAATTTCCTTGTTTATTAACTGAATAATTACTTTACAATAGGAGAGTCCTATATATACAGTTCTTAGGTAAGTCTAAGTAGGAAAACAATTATAAACTAGGTAGGAAATCGTGGTCCTAACTAGGGAAGTATCTACAGAGAACCTAGGACAGTTTTAGGAAGGAATCTGCTGAATTCCTTTGACTACTGAGATCTGGCTCAATCTCCTGGGATTCCCGTGTATCTTTATTAAGAAGGATTTCAGAGACAAGCTCAACCACTTAACAGGTACACTCCTCAAACTATTCTACTCTCTAGCTGATGTATCGAGACTAGCTCGATTGGATTAGGTTAGAATAGTTTAGGAACTCTTCCTCTCTATAATTCTGGTGATTGAAACTATGGAAATGTGATTGATGATTGTAATGAATGAATGTGCACACCAAGTGTTTGTGAAATTGTTTGAATGAGATGGAACTTAATTCTTTGTGAATTCTCAGGGTAGAATAACACTACCTACTGAGCTTTTTCTTTCTTTTCTCATTAGATTGCATTCTGCATCATCCATACACATATAACCGTGTATTCCACACACACACACACACACGCACGCTCACTGTGAAACAGTTAAAAGCCTAGTGTGACCTCAGCACACCTCAGTAACTTTACAGCTCACACACTCACATTTTCTTTGCTGTTTTTTCATTCAATGCACCTTCTCACACACTTACATTCACTAACAGAATGATAAGGACACTCACTCACACGGTTACATTGATTCCACACACACACACACTCACTCAATTACACTTGTCACTTGCCACTTGGCAATCCACCTGGCATTGTGCCAAGTCACCTTTCCAGTGATTTGCTTAAACACTAACAATTCTGACTCGTAATATATTCTGAATAAAAATTTCTATTCAAAGTTATCTCATAACAGGTAACTGATTGTGTCTTGCATAAAGTTTAGAAGTTTCTTTTAAGTTGATTCAAATTAATCATATAGAAACTTCTGTTAAAGATGATATCAGAACAGGTCAATGTCTAAATCCGGTATATAATTTAGAAATTTCTATTAATTAAGTTCAAACTAATTATTAATTGTGTCCCGCATAAAATCTAGCTAGGTTTTGTTAGAAGATTATGTAAATGGCAAAGGGACATGGATGCTCTCAAAGGATTGATCATATCATTCTTCATATTTACACAGAGATTGATTTCATTGCAATACATTCGATCATATATTTTTATTAGCTGTTTATGTACATTCCATGTTTCGTACACATTTTATCATTTTTTTTACGGTCTCTTTTTTTCCAATTCTTAAATTTATCTTGATCAAGCGAACACATTTCATACAAATTACTAGGGAGTGGTGACTAAATATCCCAAAGTGATGATGGATTCCATACAAAGAAGAAATCAACCACGTCAGGATATTTCAGTTCACCTGCCTAGGATTTTTTTGGCGACAAAGCTCACCCCGAGTTGACACGAGTGATCTGGTGTACACGTGTGTCCTCAAATATCCGACATGTAGTCGTCGGATTTCTATCCGCTACGCGAACTCTGATAGCTTGGATTTATTCGAAAACGGAAAACGACAAACATGATGATCAAAGGTAATTGTAGTCGCTATATATATATATATCAATGGACAGTTGACACATGCAAAATCAATACCCGCCAAATTATCCTGTAATTTAAGTATACACACAGATTCGATGCTCAATTCTTCAAATAATACAAGTCGCTTTTTAATTGGTTTGTTCCTGCCCTAATTAATATCTCTCTCTATATATGTAGCACTCGATCTTTCATGCATGCATAGTTGCATACTAGTTTATACCAGATAAAATGAACCAAGTACCTGAGAGCAAAGTTCCTGCTCGTATTCATATTTCTGATGATGATTTTCAGAATCTAGGATGTGAGGATTCTGGCATGTCTCAGAAGTATCATGATTCTGTTGTTCATGTTCCTCATTCTACTCGTTGTGGAGGAGCTGAGAGTTTCGAAGAAATATTTGGAGATTTGTCGAATATTAATGCTGAGCTTATTGATGAGCCAACTTTTGCTGTCAACAAAGAAGATGAGTCGACGGCAAGAAAAACGATAGCTTCTGATGACCATGAAGCCATGGTGATGTTTGCTTTCCACAAAATTAATTAGCACTTCTTGTTTAATTATCTTATTAACGTTTGTTTATACAGGAGATTGACGTCGACGCAGTACTTAGAGATTTTGAGCATAAGCGGAAGCAGAAAGAACAAAAACCCAAAAGAAAACGAGCTGCAGAACGACATAATATGGCTGAGAGGGTGAGCTTTTATACGTTCTATATATACAATTTCTTCAGTAATTTTTTTTAAGTATTAAATATTATGGGTGTTATATATATATAGTTATTCCCCTCTAAATAATCGCAAGCTAATGTTCTCTTCTTGATTGCACTTGTTTGTTCTGAGCAGAGTCGTAGGAACAGAATAAGAACAAAACTTAAAGCCTTGCAGGAACTGGTCCCTAATTGCAACAAAGTAATGTTTTCTCTTGCCTCCTGCTATTGTTTGATTACCTTCGTCAAGTATAAATAAAGATCTCCTCTTTGGGAGAGGGAAAAAAAAACAAAAAAGAGAGAGCTAGCGAGTATATATAAATCTATCGATCTTTTTTTTAATATTACAAATTCATTAAAAATAATAATTATTCTATTTTTTTCATTAAAACTGAATTATTTAATTTATTTCTATTATTATAAAATTAAAAGCTCAAAAATTTCCACTAAATAATTCTGAAGAAAATATGCTTTAAATTATTTAATAATTAAAGATAAATAGTAAAATTAAATATTAAATTTATAAATTAAAAATAATGATTGTGATTAATGAAAGAGTGGGGAGTATGTAAAAAAAAAAGATAGTAGATTAAACTTCAAGCAGTTGTTCTTCTAATTGTTATTAATTATTTCATTTTTAATTTTTAATAAAAAAAATAGCACTTGCGGGAGTCTAGGGTAAGTTCAAAAATACATAACCTATACATTTTTAGGGCAGATGCAAATATGCAATCAAGTACAATCGGTTTAAGGGCCACAGAAAGTAAACACTCAATGACAAAACAATGAGTAGTGTACGTATTTGCATGTAGTTTTGGCGTTTCTGCAAACAAATTTTAAGATTTCTTGCAGTTACTAATTATTATTATTTTTAATTATAAATTCACTATTTAATTTTACTATTATATCGTTGACTATCAAATAATTTAGAGGGTATTTTCATCAAAAAAAATTAAAGAATACTTTTGAGCCTCTCAGTTTTATAACAATATCGGCTTTATAACAATAGAGATAATAAAAATATTATTTGAAACATGTAGTCAATCAAAGAATCGCTCAACTTAAGTAATTGATTAAAAAGAAACGAATAATATGCATGTGTTCCACGAAAATAAATTTAGATTAAATTAACTTTGATATTGTTGTTGATTCATTAATATCCCTATATATGTATATGTATGTATAATTATTGAACTGGTGGTGCTTCTGATCGAAATTTCAGACAGACCGAGCTTCTATGCTAGAAGATACCATAAACCATATTAAAGCTCTCCAACAATATCAAGAACAATATGTACATCTCTCTCTCTGTGTGTAAATTAGTAAATCTGATGATGAATTTTTATGTGCATCATGATCAGGTGTGGTCCATGTGGTCAATGGGTGGAGTAGTTCTCTACCAGCATCCCAATCTGCCCATGGCTGGGGCTCAAACCTCACAAATACCCCAATTTATGCCATTTATGCCCATGGGAGGAGCCAGTCCTTATGTAATGGGGATGGGGATGGTGAATATGTGTTATCCATTGACATCACCCCCTGTCAAACCCAAATTGACACTTGTAGGCCAGGTTCGTTTCCAAATTTCAAGCCCTCTACGTAATTGGCATCTCTATTTTGTTTTCCGGCCTCTTTCAAAACATTGATATAATTACATATTCTATTTTATTTTTAGAATTATAAGTGCTGCCCAGTCAAGTAGTAGCACCGGCTTTATCACTTGGCGAGAAAAAAAGAGAGACTTCCTATTTGGTCGACGGTGCATCTGGATCTCATGAGATAAATTGAAGTCAGTAGCAATACACAATTAATTATTAACGCCATTTTCTTTGTTGTTGATAACTTTGATTTTATAATGGTGGATGTTTCTGCTTGATTTTTGCAGGGGTTTATATATGGAACAAGAGGAGGCAGCATCAAGTTCGTTTTTGAGTATCTTTAGCTAGGAAAATAATAATAACTCTATGTGGACGGTCATATGTCGTTGATATGGAGTTTGATATGAAGTATAATGATGTAAGCGTGGATTTAAACTTAAACTTAACTGTTTTTTTAAATCGAATAATCCTCCTTTGTTACTAGGACTCGTAAAATAGTTGGTAGTATTGAGACTTTTCACATCTTACACGTGAATTATAAATATGAATATATACTTCAAGTTTTGATCAACTATTATGTATAATACGTTATTTCTTTTTCTCGTATTCTTAGAATCTTGTTAAGAACTTTATATTCGTTAAATAGTTGATAGTGTCGAGACTTTTCACACTGGTTGCTGCCCAAGTTTGATCAATCACACCATAGAAGAAGCTCGCATCTTTACGCGGCATGGCTTACTGAAAAGAAATATGGACAATTGGTGATGATGACACGGCTCTCACTTATTGAAAAAAAAACAGATGAAGCATGTGACTTAAAACACAAAGAAAGGAAAAAAGAAGGAAAAAAAAAACTAAGAAATGGAGATAGGCAAAACGTGGCCAGAAAGAAGAGGAACACTTGTTGACGATGCATGATAACTTGTACTTGAAGATTTCTCAACATAAAGGTTGAGGACTAACATTCGAAATCTGGCAGGAGCATATACTGGGAGGTGAACAAGATGGCAATTGTTACGATTAAACTATCACGATTGAAGATCCAAATTATTGGGTTCAAATTTTTCGAAAAATATAGTGGAGGTGATAGAAGAAGTATTCGGTAAATCGTATTAATCATCTAGATAGGCCGAGTGTTTGAAATTCGAATTGTCCTTTACAGAGCCGGTCCAAACATTTAGAGGCCTAGGGCAAAAATAAAAAATGGGCCCTCAATTCTCATACTTAATTATTGAAATTTAAATTTTATAAATTGATTATATTATATTTTTATTAAGAAGTATCGTTACAATTTTTACTATGAGAAAACTCATAAATTAGGACAAAACCCCAAACAAAGAAAAAAGAGTACATCATATCCAAAAAATTACGTTTAATTTTTTTAAACAAATCTTATACTTTTTTTGTAAAATCAGTAAGCAATTTGCAATTATATACAAACTTTTATATTCAAAACAAGAATGTAATTAAATATTGTTAAACTAAGAACTTTTGTAGCAATGACCTTATCAGTTTAGGTGAGTTTCTTGAAATTTTTCCTAGAATGCGAAAAATACGTAATTAAAGATTCAAAAGGCACACAAAAAAAAAAAAACTAAAGAGGCATAATTTCTAATTTCTAACAACAAGTAAGAATTGACATGTCATTTGTAATGTTAGATTCGTGGTTTAGACCCATAACATTGATCCTTTGATTATATGAGGGGGCCTTCCTGTCGTAAAAAACTACAACATCCATAAGAGAAAGTTGTCAAATGGAAGTATTCAATTAGGGAAACTGTAATAGGAATTCTATTAAATTAAATTACTTATTTTTTAGGTTTGTAACTTAGGAATATCTCGGATAGGGCTTTCAGAAGGGGAGGCGAAAATGTCTAGATGTCTTCCACTAGAAAAGAAAATTGTTGAGAAATTGAGGTTAGGGTTTGAGAGTTTGAATGAGATTGCAAAAACTTAAAAATTTAGAACAATTAAGAATTTGAGATTGAAAGATTGATATTTAACCTTAGAACATTGAATTAGAATATTAAAACACTGCGTTTTCTTTTTGGAATTTTGAAGGAGACTTTCTTTTCGTTTCTTGTTCACTTGTATCCCCCATATAAATTATCATACATCTTACTATTTTTTTTTTAATATAATGAAAAAAAACTTAATTTTGGGCCCTTTAATATTTTTGGGCCCGGGGCCTAGGCCCCTCCTGCCCTCCCTCTTGGTCGGCCTTGGTCCTTTATCTTTGGTTGACTTTGTATAGCTTGGTTTTGTATTTTGCATTTATCTGCTCCTCAGACTTCCTAGAACTTAGGCGTTTCTGTTTTGGAGGTCTCTTGTGATCTGTGAATAAATTGAGGTTCACCTCACTTGAAAATATACACAAGAATTGTTTCATGGTATCATAGCTTAGGCTAAAGACTCAAAATCTTCCCTTCTTTCTCCCTTTTTTTTCCTCACTCTAGCAGATAACTCTTTTTTCTCTCATCCTGAGAATGGCCCTTTTCACCGCCTCGACCCCTCATGCTTCTTCTTCCACGCCAAATATTTCCACCCTTGTCTCTGTCAAGCTAATAGAGACCAACAACATGCTATGGGAAAGTCAGGTGAAGCCCTTTCTGTTTGGCCAAAACCTATGACAATTTGTTGATGGCTCATATCCCTGCCCGTCGACTACCCTCCCCTCGTCCACACCCTCTACTTCTGACTTGTCTGAGATTTTGAAACTGAGGAAGATGAGGTAAATTAAGGATTGTTGTAACAAGCATGGACTAGTCTGGACCCAGATCGTGAAGAATCGAAGAGACCAAATGACACGACCCATCCCAATCCCCCGGGGATTACCGTGGAATGTGTCATGCTCCCGTCTGACGAGAGGTGTCAGACAAGGGATAACCTGATGCCACTGCCCAAAAAGGGCTTCCAGAGTGCGCAAGGATCGATGGAGGAGGTGTGCGATGTCACAGTCTGTAACGACCCGTCCCAAATTCCAGGATTAGATTAGTGACTAATCACGATTAGTGAGGCTAATCCGTGATTAATTGGGCGAAATCGGACGAACGATGCGAAATGACCGTTTTGCCCCTAGTGGTGGCAAAACGTTGACTTTTCAATCGGGCGGTCAAATGGACTTTGACCGATGACCGTGACGTAGTTCGTGACGTCATGAGTTCATAGACAGGTGGCACGTTCAATTCCGACGTTCGAGGAGGAAGTTATGACGTTCGGAAGTGTAGGGGCATTTTGGTAATTTTGGTTAAAGTGGAGTCAAAAGTTGACTTTTTGACCAAGAGGTCCGATGGCCGAGGGCCGAAGACCGTTACGTAGATAAGGATGATACGAATCCATAGACAGGCGGCACGTCGAATTCGGACGTTCGACGGCAAAATTACGGTTCACGGAAGTTCCAGGTTTCTATTCACGACGACACGTTTTACAAGACAAAAAGTGCAGTTTTGTCTCTAGTGGGCCCAGATATTTGTCCTGATGCCCAATGGATGAGTGACAAGTGTCACCCATCCAATGGACACCAATTTCATTCATGCACCAAAACCCATCCTGTAACAACCCGTCCCGAGAGCCGGGATTAAGATAGTGATTAAGGTGTGATTATTGAGGTTAAGCAGTGGGTAGGTGGTCCCGATGGGTCCATGAGCGTAGAATGACGATTTTGCCCCTGGTTCGGGCAAATAGTTGACTTTTAGTTGGGAGGTCGATTTGAGTGTTGATCGGTGACTAGGACGTAGTTTAGGACGTCACGAATCCATAGGCAAGTGGCACGCCTGATTTCGACATCCGAGGAGGAAGTTGTGATGTTCGGAAGGTCGAGGGCATAACCGTAATTTGGGTAAATTAGGGGGAAAAGTTGACTTTTTGAATAATCGAGTTTTGGTAGGTTGACCTAGGATGGTTAGATAGATTCCGTCGTCCTGAGTTCGATGACAGGCGGCACGTCTTCATCGGACTTACGAGGCGAGAGTTACGAGTCTAGGAAGTTTTGGTTAAATCGTAAATATAAGTTAAAAAGAAGGGTAATTTGGTCTTTCTGCACATTGGGATTTGTGCAGAAAGAAGGAAATGGACGGCTGAGATTGGGCCACATGGGTGAGAGAGAGTGGGGGATGGTGACATGTGGCAAGTGCGTAGTGGGTTCTGGGGGATTCTAAGGTGTGTGCACGGTTCTATTATTGGGGTGCAACCGTGCCCGTGTTCGTGTTTGTGCGTAGAAGGAAACAGAAAACAGAGGGAGGTCGTGAAGGAAATTGAGGGTGGTGGTGTGTGTGTTGATGAATTGTGAGTGTGTGAGGGTGATCAGAGAGTGAGAGGGAAGCAGTGAGAGAGGTTGACGGTGTGGTGGCTGTGTGTGAGGGTGTCAAGAGCTGCGGGAAAATCAGGGGGGAAACAGGAAGGAATTTGTGAGAATTGTGGCGGTGGCAGCCGTGTACGGGGCAACTGAGTCCGTGGTGGTGTCGTGCGGGTTGCGAGGAGTCAACCACTACCAGCGGAGCTCACGACGGCGACTGGAGGCAGGTAATTCTCTCATTCCCATGTCGATACTCTGTTTTCCCGTTGAGTTTCAACGTGGAAGTCGTGGTTTGGGAGGTTGAATCGATGAGTCTAGAGTGGTCTAAGGGTTTTAGTTGAGTCTTAGGAATAGTTTGGTGGTGCTGCCGTGATGGGTGGTGCACGGTGGCGACAGGCACGACGGAGGTGTCTGTGTCCTCTGTTTTGGCCGTGGGTTTCAAACGGCGAGTCATCGAGCTTGGGGCTGAGTCGACAGTCCAGGAAGGTTGGTTGAGGTTTGGTAGAGTCCTAGGAAGAGGTTGGTGTAGCCTCCGTGAAGGGGGAAGTCGTGGGTGGCCGGAGTAAGAAACAGGGCAGTGTACGGGTTTTTGTTCCAGGTTGAGTCGACGAGTTTTAGGGTGAATCGAGGTGAGTGACATACGGGAAGGGGTAGCCTAGGATGGGACGATTCTGTTGGTGAAGAGAGGAGTCGTTTTGGTGGACGGAATGAGGAGAACCGCTCTCGCCGGTTCAGGGTCAAGACCACTGGTGCGAACCGGGTCTGCTCAAGGTTGACGGTGCACTGTAGCTGGCGCGTGAGTGCCACGCGCAGCCACTTTGGGCGGCGCGTGGGGGCGCGTGCGGCGGCGTATGGAGAAGCGATCAACATGACTTTTGGTCTAGGAGTTGTGGTGAGTTCAATGGAGTTGGTTTCGAGTCAATCGGAAGTTGTTTGAGTGTAGTTCCGCGAGGGTGAATGTTTAGGGTCCCGGGTTTTAGGTTCTCGATTCGGGGATTTTTGAGGGAATTTAGGTGAGTGTTCGTGGACGTAGTAGTGACGTAATTTGACGGTGTTTGGCAGGATCGGGATTTCCCGAGGAAGCCGAGGAACGGGCTGGACGTTCGGGACGCGAGTAGGGCTCAGTACTGTGAGTGGACCCTTTTCCTTAAACTCGATCATGCATAACTGTTTTTATATACGTTTTTGATGGTTTTCCTTAAGACACTATGTGTATTGTATATGTTATGATGGTTTTCGAGACATTTTTGGGATTTTGCACGTTTCTCGAGAAAATGCTGGTTTCGGATTTTAAAGTCACATTTGAGGATTTCCACCTATAAAGGTTTTCTGATAATGATAAATGGGTTATGAAATATGATTTGTGATTACATGTGGTTTTGGTATGGAAATGGATATTTTCCGGATTTGGGTTCGGAATGACGGTTCTGAACGCCGGAAGGGCTTCAGACCAGTGATTTCGGATTCGGGTTTGGATGAGGATTTGGTAAATGGTTTTCAAATGGTTTTGGGATTGGATTTGCTGGATCTGATTATTGGGTTTAAAGACCCGGATATATGTGACGGGGGACCGGCCGGATTGGGTTTAAAGACCCGGATTGAGTTTAAAGACTCGGGAGTTTAAAGACTCGGATATATATTGATTTCCCCCGTAGGCCTTGAGTTTAAAGACTCGGGAGTTTAAAGACTCGGATATTATTAAGGCCTGGATTGAGTTTAAAGACTCGGGAGTTTAAAGACTCGGATAGGTCCAGCAGGTTCGATCGGGAAATGAGGATTTGATACGGTTTCTGATACTCATGCTATGGTTTCTTATGATATTTTATAGTGTTTCGGTTTCTTATGATATTTTTAATGATTATTTTATAACTGTGTTCATAACTGTTGGTTATGCATGTGGTTTCAAAACGGAGGGTTAAACTCGGTTTTCATATAAAGTGGTTTTGAACTTTTTGTACTTTCTGGTCCACTCACATTTTCTGTTTTAAATTGCCCTCCAGGTTGTGGAGCTAGCGCGGGGTGTTAACGTCGAGGCAGTGTCCGAGGCATAGAAGTGACGTGAGGGATCCTAGAAGAGTTTAACGGCTTCTGTGTGTGTGTACTTTATCAGTTTTTATTTTCCTTGTAATTTAGTGCTATGCTCTGTAAACGATAAGGTTGGGATATTTCGTAATTACTCCTGCGTCTGTCTAGGTTTGAGTGAGTTTTACTTGGGTGTTGTGTCGGGGAGTCAGACGGGAGCGGGATTTACCTCGGGTTTCGGGGTGAAACCGGGGTGGGTCCTGACACATCCCCGTGCATCGTCCATTTTCTTTGTTCCCAAACACAAACCCGATCCCATTTCTCACCCAAAAATCCAAACCCTTGACCTGTGAGCATAACTGAGAGGGCAGAGAGATGGAGAGGACCGGCTGGACGTGGTGGCTAGCCAGGCAGAGCCGCCGTGGGCGGCGGAGGAGAAAACCCGAACGAGGTAATCGGTTTTACCCGTTTAATCCATTTTCGATTTCTAGTTGTTATGGGTCGATTTGGACGATTGGTTTGAGTTAAATAGGTTGCTAGGGAGTTGTTAGAGAGGTTTTGGTGGTGGTTGGACGTCGGGGAAGCCCTGGGAGGTTTCGGGAAAATTGAACCGTAAGGTTCAAAATTGAACCGGTCGGATTTCGAAGATTTTAGGTAGTTTTATTAATTGGGTTAGATATGAAATGAAGAAATAGGAATTTAGGAATTGGAATGGAAGCAAACGGACCGAAAATGAGGGAGAAGGAGACCTGGACCGGTTACGCCGGTCCAAGTTGCAGGAAAAACCAGACCGGACCGGTTCGGACTAGTCTGACCGATGTAGGGGATGACAGGTGACGTCATCCTGCTGACGTCATCATGTCAGGGATGACGTCAGCATTGTCAGATCTGACAATGTCAGCTGACATGTCAGAAAATGGGCCAATAGGAGTGCGACACATGTCACATGTCAGTGCACAGTCAGCACTGACATGTCAGTGACGTGGCCCAATCAGGGGCTGACACGTGTCACTAACGTGGACGAGTGCTGTGATGACACGTGGCACATGTCAGACTGCCACATGGCACTGACAACACAGTGACGTGGACTAATGGGAGCATGACACGTGGCACCTGTCAGAGTCTGACATGTCAGACCTGACAGCTGTCAGATGACGTCATGCTGACGTCAGCGATGACGTCAGCAGGTACTGTAGCTGGTGCGTGAAGCCCACGCGCAGCCACTTCAGGCGGCGCGTGAGGGCGCGTGGCAGGGAATCTGGGGAAGGTTCCAACATACAAAATCTTCTATTCGATGTAACGAACATTTTGGGACTGGTTTCGTGTCGATCGGACACCGTCTCGATATGTTTCGGGGCATCGGAAGGTTTAGGTTCGGGATTAAAAATAGTTAAAAATACGGGAAAATTACGGGGCTTTAGTGGGAGGTTAATTAAGTAGTTAGTAACCTTCTATTAAAATTTGGACAGGTTTGGGAGTCCCGGTGATGGTGATCGGCTCGGGGAGCCGTATGGCACGCAAATCGAGGCGGCAGCTCGGACGGTCTGTGAGTGGACCTTGTTTTCTAAATTGGTGCATGCATAAATGTTTATTATATGTTTTATTACTTGTTTGATGATGCCATGGGTGCATTAGTATGTGGTTACGTATAAGCACGTATTTCGAGGTTTCGGCCTTATACGGTGCTTATACGGGTCTGTATTTCTTTATTGGTTTTAATGAAATGGCTTTGGATTTATAAAAGGATAAACTCGGGTATGAGACCCATTTGGTTTTGTCTCGGGCATATGACCTCAGATTCCGGGCGCGGTGCCCAGCTGATGTCCTATGTTCGGGCACGGTAGCACGCGCGTAGCTTTGTATACCGTGACAGGATTGGTTGTGTGACTTATATATATACGTATATTTGATTTGATATGTGGTGAGCACAGGTGTGCACAGGATTGAGTGGTGGCTCGTGTATGTTTATGGGTATGGGCTGAGTCCCGTATTGGTTTCTTGTGGATTTGGGCAGTGTCCCGTATGGTTAGTTTCTTATGATTTGGGCTGAGTCCCTTACGGATTTGGACAGTGGCCCGTGTACTTGATTTCATTATGGTTTTTCTGGATAAATGGTTTTCGAATGCATGCATGCTTTTTAGTGAAGGGTACAAATGTCTTCTTATGAAATGTTTTTATAAACTCTTGTTTTGTCCACTCACAGTTTTTAATGTTTTGACTGCCCTTCAGGTTGACATCGGATGTGGACTGTAGCAGAGACCGAGATATCACTTGCCTCCTCCAGATCCTTGCGTACTCTGATAGCCCGGGAGGGCAAAGGTCCGAAATATCCCTTGTTTGACACTTCGTGTCAGACGGGAGCAGGGTCATCCCGCACTAATCCCGGGGGGATTGGGATGGGTCCTGTCACAGTCTCTGCTGCAGTCGCATCCGGAATCAACCTGAAGGGCATTAAAAACAAAAGCTGTGAGTGGACGAAAATAAGTAGGTTTATTAACACATTTCATAAGACATTTATGCCCTCCATTAAAAAACGTATGCATGCCACGAAAACCAATAACCAAAACATTTGCTCAACAAGGCATTAGGGCCTTAGCCCAAAATCGTAAACCATAAATCCAACCGAAAAACCATTTCATAGATCCAATAGTTCATATTTACCACATTACCATAACCGGCATCCCAGATGCCTAGCGTCCCAGACGTCATATTTCACGGTATAACCATAAGCTACGCGTGCTGCCCGGGGTCTCAATCCCGAGTCCAATCCCCGAACCCAGTCCGGGTACAGCATCCCAGATGCCTTGCGTCCAGACGCTCGACGTCCCAAACACCCAATCATAGCAATCCTGCTCCGGAGTCACTATACGGTCCGGTAGCTCCGCACAATGACCCCTCGCAGGCAATGCACCGTAATTTCCCCCAGTGTCCCAGACACCTGGAGGAGACCTTCACATATTCTCGTATCAAGATGGTATATGGAAAACAGTTTTATTAAATCATTTCACAACATATCAATGGGTCCTGCCCAAAATCTCCTTAAAACATCACAATTCCATTTAGGGTCCCCGACCCGAAATCACGTTTATGAAACCAATTGGGCCTCATGCCCGATTCTGTAAATCACTGGGCCCACGACCCAAATTCATAAATCAATTGGGCCCCTGGCCCGATAATATAACTCAAATGGGTCTCAGCCCAATTTCGTAAATAAGTGGGCCCCTGGCCCGATTTCATAAAGCAATTGGGCCCCTGGTCCGATTACGTAACTCAATTGGACTCCAAGTCCGAGGTTTCCAAAACAATTGGGCCTCATGCCCGAGTTTCTCTTTCCAATTTCAAAACCATTTCATGAAATCATATCCAAGGTCTTAAGTATGGAAAATCATTGTAAAATCAGAAAAACCTCGATTTACGTGCAATACGGAAAACATCTCGAAATACGTGCAACATATGTGAAATCAATAATCACAATCATCCAAATCAATATCATAAAATAATATTCATAATCCATATAAAATAGTTAGGCATGCATAGAATTTATAAAACCAAAGTCCACTCACGGACCGTTTAACCATGAGCCTCGATAAGCGCCATCGGCCTTCCTGGGCCCCGTCACTAACACCGGGACTCCCAAACCTGTTCATATCACATTAGAGGGTTACTAACCTCTTCATTAACCTCCTATTAAAGTCCCGTAATTTTCCCGAATTTTTAACTATTTTTAAACTTAATTCAAAACCTTCGGATGTCCCGAACAATATCGAAACGGTGTCCGATCGACACGAAACCAATCCTAAAATGTTTGTTACATTAGATAGGACAAAAGTCATGTTGACCTCACCTCGAGATTCGTGCCCACGTGCCGTCACGCGACGCCGTGAGTGGCTGCGCGTGAAACCCACGCGTCTGCTACAGTGTCATCGTCCCAACCCGAATGACTGGTAAACGGATCCTGCAACCCGCGTGACGACCCGGTTCATTTCCTATCAATTCAACCTTAAATCATTCAATTGATCATTCAACCAGCTTCGTTTTAAGTTCAATTAAAGGTCTGTAAACCTAATTACATCAATCCTTACCTGAAATCCAACAATTCGACGATGAACATCGAAGAACACCCGTCATTGTTCCTGCTTCGAATTCCATCAATTCCAACTGGTTTCTTCCAATTGATCCACCCAGAAGCATAAGTGGACCATGGGAAACTGTTTCCTCAACTCAATTCATCGTTTCATCTCTCTATCAACACGACCCACTCTTCGAATTTGCTCGCTGTCGTCAAGTCCGTTCAGAGCAAAAAAGCCATCAAATTTCTTCGTTCTTTCGATGATTATGATCGTAGGAATCCCAGAAATCTGAAAGTGAGCTCCATTTTGATCCTCAGAGCCCATCACTCGACATTTGAATTTTCCCTCCATTTTTCTAATTTTTCCAATCTCTGTTTTCTCTCAAGTTCGACAGCCCTCACTGCAGCAGAATGAAGCATACTTAAATCCTACTCTGTTTAAACAAACCGTGCCGCCTCAGAAGCTCGTGGAAACCCAGCCTGGCCACTGAGAAAAGTTTCCAGAAAAGCCTCAAAATTGATTTAAAAATGGTGCCCACGTTGATGAATGAATCAGCCATGTTCCTATTGCCTTTAAGGCTTAAACAATCCCTTCTTTCCAGCTCACAACTTGATTAATCAATTGGGGTACTCATAACCACCGCACACGGTGGTGCAGCACATGTTCCCCCGCGATTTGCTACAGTAACCCACTGTAGAAATGACCAAAATGCCCTCAGTTCAGAAATTACCAAAATGCCCCTCACGCATTCAGACCCGTAACTTGGTCATTCGAACTCCGATTGACGCGTGCCGCCTGTCAACGGACTCAGGGCATCGAGACCTTCCTAACGGTCCTGGGTCCTCGGCCATCGGGCCTCCCGATCGAAAAGTCAACATATTCCCCCTTTTCGTCCAAATTACGAAAATGCCCTTAAACTTCCGAACGTCATAACTTCTTCCTCGAATGTCGGAATCGGACGTGCCACCTGTCTATGAACTCGTGACGTCCCAAACTACGTCACGGTCATTGGTTAAAGTCCGTTTGACCGTCCAATCAAAAAGTCAACATTTTGCCCACGCCCAAAGGCAAAACGGTCATTTTGCACAATTCGTCTGATTTCACTCAACTAATCCCAGATTAGTCATTCTAAATCATAATTGAATAATATTAAATCCCGATACTCGGGATGGGTCGTTACACCAAATCATCATTGGTGATAGGTTCGTTAATGGCTGCTAAAGAATCAGCGAGGGACTTGGCATGAAAGAGGTATTCGAACAGTGTCTTGGTTCCTTTGGAAACAAACATTAGTTAGAACCATTGTTCAAAACGGTGGCCGTCTAGTCCGCCTAGGCACTCGAAGGTGAGAAATCGTCCCACATAATGGCTGAGTGCCTAGGTGGATTTGCGTATACATCTTTATATATATTTAGTTATATAAGTTATATATATAGTCATATATAAGTTATTTTGTTTATTAAATACTTAATTAATAATACAAGTATTAATTAAAACAAAAGATAATAAATTAAAAAACATAGAATGTTGTATAATAAAATTTATAAAAAAAACTTACATTTTCAACATCTATGATTCCCAAGTCAATTTATTTATCTAGATAATTAATTTTTATTTTGAAATTATTTGATAGTATTCATTATATTATTAGTTCGTTGAATTTTGCCTTTAAAAAATAAACCACCTAAGTCTCCGCCTAACCGCCTAAGCATTAGGCCACTATCGACCACCCTAAAATTGCTTAGCGCTGTTTTCAACCTTGGTTAGAACCAGGTTGGGTCGCGTTGGCCAGCGACTGCTGCGAGAAAATCTACTGAAGGCACTCCCAAATTTGGCGACAAATTGATAGGCCAACAACCTGAGACATCATGAGCTTAGTGAGTGTCCCCGAAGCATGCTAACCAAAGTCCTTATATGTGTCGTGTGGACACTCTCAATCCTGCAGTGGATAGTCTTCCGGGCCATCTCGAGGCGGTCGCACTGAGCCAGTGCAAGGCGGTTCCTGCTATAATGGGCCTCTTCATAACCCCTCTAAGGGCCAGTCCAATAGGGCCTACCATGCCTCCAATTCCAGCTACCAATAAGGACCGAACTAGCAAGGCCTTCTGGGCCCTCATCCTTCCAACCGTCCCCCATCAAATGTTGGGCTTGCCAACAATATGGACACATCTCTGCCTAGTGCCCAAACCTGTCCAACGAAGATGAACTTCATCGTGCATTTGCAGAAATGCACGTTAGCCACCCGCCTGATCCTTACTAGTACCCTGATACGGGTGCCACCCATTACATTATTGGAGATAGTCAAGGTATGACAAATCCTATAGCCTATGGTTCCAATGATGGAGTGATGGTGGGAAATGGTGAATCCCTTCTGCTTGCACACACTAATAACCTTTCATTTTCTTTTGACTCGTTCGTTTTTAAATTGCCTGATGTCCTACTCGTAGCTTGCTGATGTCTTCACCAAACCTTTGTCCTGCTCCCGTTTCGCTTCTCTTGTCTCCAACCTTGTCGCCCCAGCGGTGCACAGGTTGCGGGGAAGTGTTAATCGTCTAGATAGGATGTGCGTTTGAAATTCGAATTGTCCTTTATCTTCGCTTGACTTTGTATAGCATGGTTTTTGTATTTTGCATTTATCTGCTGGTCAAACTTCTTAAAACTTAGGCGTTTCTGTTTTGAGGTCTCTTGTAATCTATGTATAAATTGAGGTTCACCTCACTTGAAAATATATACGAGAATTGTTTCAAATGAAGGTGCCAATCCCGTTATCTATGCGGATTGCGTGCATTGGTTGTTTGCCTGGCCTTCAAGACATTTGGAATGAGCTTCGGTTTGGCAAACTTTGCTATCCTTCACATCGCGGAAGCCCCACAAAGGTGATTACTTTTCCTTTCAGATAGTCCTGTGGTGAAATGGCAGGTGGTGGCAATTGAATTGTGTAAATCGACCTTGAAATTGTGATATGGAAGGCAGCAAAAGAAAGAGAGCTGAGGATTGCTGGGGGTAGAAACCGATTGGATTTTGTGGGCAGAGAAGATTGAAGAATTGGTTGAAATGGGTGCCAAGAACTTGGAGAACTTTATAGAGATCGCCTTCATATTTGTTGGGTCAGGATCGGAATTCTACACCGGTAACTAACTGTTGGATTTTGGACGGAAATGCCGATCATCTTGACTGGAATCATCGGAATGGAACTCCGCGTTTGAACAACACTAGTTAGTACTTAGTAGTACACCAAACATGAGTGGACCGAATATTATGATTAATTTCGGTGGGTAACCCTCGGGTACGGTCCAAATGGCTACGTATTAAAATCCCATATGGAATCAGTAACGAGATCAATCCAACGGAGGCCAGAGCACCCACGTCACCGATCCTCGTGAAAAACCAACTCCCAATTAGAACCAACCTCATCACTCTATATATAGTCCCACCCCTTCCCACATCACCAAATCCCCTGAATTCACTGTTTGTAGAATTTGGTTCGTATCGTTTCTGATCACCGTCATCGCAAACCGGCGAAATGGCTCCAACGAAGGCCGAGAAGAAGCCAGTCGCAGAGAAAGCCCCGGCGGAGAAGCTGAAGGCCGAGAAGAAGATCCCGAAGGAAGGCGGCGTGGAGAAGAAGAAGAAGAAGGTGAAGAAGAGCACGGAGACTTACAAGATCTACATCTTCAAGGGATTAGTTTCTTGATACATATAATAGGAAATGAGATCCTCTGTTGTTGGTTTTCTTCAGATGCATGCAATAAGTGGAACATTATTTCAAAAGGAGGAATGTGATTGGTTTTGGCAATTGCCAGATGTTTTGACCTCCTGCACACACTTTTTACCCTTTAAACCATACCAAAGTTCAATAAATTTTGGAGGATAATTAACAGATATGACTAAGTAAAACCTAAAATAATGCAATACAACTGACAATTTCAAAGTAAAACTAGGATGATAACTGAAAACTATTAAGAACCAAAACAGAAACACAATTGAGTACTGGTGGTCTATATCATAAAATTGTGTTCAAGCTTAAAAATTGTTTAACAACCCACATAGATTAATGATTAGTGATTACTAATAATAAATATGATAAAGAAAAATGATTAGTAAGTGTTTTAAAACTTAAAAGTTGTTTAAAAAAAGTAGATAAATATTACGTTGAATAAAGAATTATTAGCAATTTGTGCTCAAGCTTACAAATTGTTTAAAAACTACATCACAAGAAAATTTTGCGCTAGAAAGAGGGGTCGAACCTCTGACCTTGTGGTTAACAGCCACACGCTCTAACCAACTGAGCTATTCCAGCTGTGCTGGTGATAAGTGTGTAATCTTTTGTATACAACGATACACGCCATAAACATGCAAAATATAAGGGCAAGTTCTTGTTATGACATGTTTGTTCCATAACTGCACTAGAGACAATGTGGAAGCCGGCCTCTATTTCTTCAGCATACGAATATATTGAGTTATCTACTTTTTAATTGTAAAGGCAAAAAATATACCCGTAAACAAAACTTCATACAAATTCTCATCCATGTTCATCTTACAATCAATTCAGAAAGACTTGGGAGTATCATGAATTGGAAGCTCTCAAAACAGTAAGATACAAATGCTACAATCAAACACCAGCAAGTGAGAATTTATTAATCTGCGTAATTTCATTTCTTCTGAAATATGGATGTCCTACAAGAACTGGGAAACAAAGAGTAAACAACATAACAATGGCCTTCAATGACAAAGCATCCTACTAACAAAGTACACACATTATGATTCCATGATCCTTCCGGAGAGATACACATTACTAACGGCTAATTAGAGAAGTCAATTAAGCCTTCTTAGGGGACTTGGTGGCGGCGGGTGTGGTGGCTTTGGCTGGCGGAGACTTGGGCTCCTTCCTCACAAGCCTCTTCGGCTTTTTTGGTAGAAGCACATGATTGATGTTGTGAAGCACACCGCCATGGGCAATTGTCACACCAGCAAGGAGCTTTCCCAGTTCATCATCATTCCTCACCGCCAATAGCACATGCCTCGGGATTATTCGACTCTTCTTGTTGTCTCTGGCAGCATTTCCGGCAAGTTCCAAAACCTAACCAAATGAATCCCATCATAGTCACTGAAGAAAACGCAGGACATTGATAACAAAATAAAATACAACGCAAACAACGAAGCAACTAACTTCAGCCCTCACATTCACAAACAAGAAGTTGGATTTTCAAATTGAAAGAATGCAGCCTAACAATCACAAGGTTTGGTAACCCAATTTACCCCAAGAGTGCTTATTGGCTATTAGCAAGCTAAAGAGAAGTAAATCATATCTTAAATTTCTCTACAATTTGAAAACCCATGAGTTTTCTTTTGATTTTCCCTCAGTTTTTTATCAGCCAAACAGATTATACCTGATGATCAAAACCAGAAACCCCAAGAACGATACATACTCATCAGTTCAATCAGAGAGAGACAGAGGAAGCTAATAAGATTACCTCAGCAGCAAGGTACTCGAGCACAACAGCCAAGTAGACAGAAGCTCCAGTTCCTACTCGCTTAGAGTAGCGGCCAAGTTTCAAGTACCGGCCGATTCGTCCGACCGGGAATTGCAAACCGGCTTTCACGGACCGGGACACCGTTTTCTTCTTCGGATCGCCTGCTTTCCTCCCTCCAGAGCCTTTCTTGAACCTTCCCCCGGATGGACCATCACTCTGCCTTGGCCCGGGTCGGGATCAAGTTCTGAACTGACTTTCCCGAGAAACAAACAGCAAATATAAAATGTTAAAGATGTTTATTTTTTTCGTCATGTTTAAAGTGGAATGCTGGCATATGGAGGTGGAGCTTGAGCAAAAAGGAGTTCTAAGGTTAGTCCCAACCAACTCCCAACCATGGTTGGAAGAACGCAGGGAAATTAGCCGTTGTATTGATTCGGATGGACGGTTGAAATAGCAATCTTAGTACATTTGAAGGCGAATGCTTATTTGTACCCGAAAGTCCGAAGCATATAATATGTGCTGTGTTATTTATAGTTTTTTTTTTTTTGGCTATGAAATAAAAGAAAGATCACACTAGAAGACGAAGCCCCTTAGACAACTCCAAATAAAAGATCGAACTTCGAAGCAGTCATAGAACAATTATTTTTAGGTTATAACATAGATAGATAATAGAGATGATGAATAAGGCATAGGAATAATCATACTTTATATTATGACCGTGGAACCATAAAACACTCGAAAATTGTGGAGCTGCCACGTGGCTTATAATTCCTAAAATGACCAAATTATCCATGACAATAGTGCTAATGACTTATAGACATCCACACATTAAATAATCTATTTACCAGCTAAATACGTTATTTAATCGGGTTAAAAGTCTCCGTAATATTAATATTCTCCTCGTGAGTTAATTGTCATTATTCTTAATAACGGACAATTAATATTAATGTTAAAATACAATAATTATCATTATTATCATAATGAGTTATTATTATAATTATTAAATAATATATTTAATTAATAATATATTATTTATTAATTACAAATTCAACCGACCAATCAGAACGCTTCGAGGCTTCCAAAATTTTCCTATAAATAGCGGAGCACATTTCATTTCCAAGGTAAGTCGATTCTTCGCTTCGAAGTATATCTTTTTCCTCTCTCAAAGCTAACTTAGGTATCAGAGTGTTCTTGGTCGAACAACCCCCCGGGTAATCGATCAAGGCAACGATAGCTAATTGTTTGCTGTTTGCAGGAATTGTGAGGACTTTTCGCGGCGGGTTCGATTTCTGCTTCAACAATTGGTGCTTTCATTGAGAGCGATTGAGGAATACTCAGAAGAAGCTCTCTCGGTTGTTCATCGTTCTTCAACAATGTTCATCGTTCTTCAGGAAATTGTTCATCGTTCATCTTTCTTCGTTCGTCGTTCATCGACATTGTTCGAAGATTTTGAACGTTGTTCAAATCATCCATTAACAAGCTTTCCAGCTCAAGATTCTTTGTTTCGACATGGCTAGGGTTCGTTGATCCGTTCGTTCAGTTGGAGAAGGTGTTTCTACCTCAACTGCTCAGACGAGGAATGAGGCTCGCATAGAGACTCCGGAGGAGCGGCCAACTTGACCCAGGCGTGTGTCCATAGAGGCGCCCATGGAGATGCTCGGAAGGAGACCAACCTTCAGCTTCGGAGCATTCCCATCTCCAGCTAACCAAGTGCCCGCGCTAGGGGAAGGAACTTCGGCTTTGCAACAAGCAGGCGAGCAGATGGGAAGTGCATCTTGGCACGATCAGCCCACAACAAACATGGACCTAAGGGACTTTCTGGATGGGCGTCACGACGTCTCAGGGAGAAGTCATCACCAACCTCCCCAGGACAACTTGGTGCACAAGTTGAAAGGTTGAGCAGCCAAGTTCAACTCCAATCAGAGCTCTTGCAGCGACTCCTGACAGAAAGACCAGTCCAAGAGCCAGATATACATTCCACGTCACGTGGAAGACAAGTGAATGCTCCAAGGCGTCCTGGGAAAGAATCGGTCCGCTGCCGAACAATGACACGAGACACTTTACTGAGCAACTCCGGTGAAGAAAGTCACGCTCGCCAAGCAAAGAACACACAATGCTTAAGGCCATCAGTGCATGAGCAGCTAGGAAGTAGGATTGGGGCAACTTCACAGGTGGAGCACTCACAGCGCTCACATGGGAGTAGGGGGCAACCTCAGGCTCTACACAAAGACCCAAGATGATCTACCCATGGCAGTGAGATGGAAGATGAAGTCTCCTCCCCTGCACGATCCCAGAGATCAAGGGGAGAATCTCAAAGAGGTTCTCGGCGATTAGCACGGAATGTCTCACCACCTCAGCAAGGTGCGCTGCGGGCTAATGATGTTCAAAGAATGCTGGACAGGCACCTTCGTGCTCAACGAGATGGCGATCTAGAGGACGATCTACGTCGTCAGATACAGCTCTCTACGCCTTTTGTAAGGGATATTGAGGAAAAGCCATTCCCCCAAAGGTTTGCAACGCCAAACTTCAATCCGTTCAAAGGAAATTTTGACCCGGTGAAGCACATAGACTACTACCAGGGAGTCATGGTCCCCCACAGACACAATGATGCGCTCATGTGCAAGGTGTTTCAAGCTTCTCTTCAAGGTCAAGCCATGACGTGGTTCAATCATCTCCTCCGGAGGTCGATCGCTTCTTTTGAAGAGTTGGCTCTGGCATTCGTCAAGGAGCACTCGCAGCTTCGTACGGTCAAGGTAAAGGAAGACCATCTCTTCTCCATTCGGAAACGGGCAAAAGAGAGCCTCCGACAGTACATTTAAAGGTACTGCGAGGAAAATTCTCGAATTGTTGGCTGCAGCGACCTTGTTGCTGCAATGTCGTTCAAACAAGGGCTTCCCCGGGACAGCCAGCTCTACGGAGATATTATCATGGGCAATGCACGAAGTCTCACCAAGATGCTCTCTTTAGCTGAGCGACATGCATGTTGGGAGGATGAGAAGGGTGATGCACATGCGCCAGATTATGCCGAGACCAACGAGAAATCCTTTACATCGTCACCACAACGCGAAGAGGACATTAGTGGCAAATTTTCACATGAGGGGGTTCAACAAGCGCAAGGCGAACCAAACTTCTAATGACTCAACCCTCGAGAAGTCTAAAATGCAATTTTCAATACCAGTCCACCAGATTCATAATGAGATCAAGGACAAGACTTGGTTCAAAAAATCAGGACCCGTCAAAGGCGATCAGGAGAAAGCTGATAAAACCAAATGGTGCGTCTATCATGAATTTTATGGGCACAATATCAGCACATGTATATCTTTCGAAAGATATCTTCAAAATCTCATGAAGGAGGGGCATTGCACGGACTACATCAAGAAGAAGATTTCAAATCACATGGAGAACAAAGAGCCTAATGAGCCAGCTTCAAAAGTAATTCGCATCAACTAGTTGCATGTCAAAATTAGAGGGACATAGAAGTCTTTTTCTTTTCAAGTTGTCTTCTAAATTCAAGTACCATGCATTTGAACTATCAATAAGATTGACAAATTGTTCTGAATACATACAAACATATTTGTACATCATATTCAATTTGCAAAACATATTCCCTCTAGCATCAAAGCCTTCGTCATTGAAGCATCCAAGCCTTCGCCCTGCGAAGCACTCAAAGTCTTCGCCTTGCGAAGCACTCGAAGTCTTTGCCTTGCGAAACACTCAAAGTCTTCCTCAAGAAGCACTCAACGCCTTCCGTTAGGAAGCAGCCCAAGTCTTCCTCCTGGAAGCACTCCGATTCTTCCACCAGGAAGCACTTCAAGCCATCTTTTAAGAAGCAAAATGTAATGGCCCGTCCCGAATATCGAGATTGAATATTAATTAATTATGGTTTAGAATGACTAATCGGGGATTAGTTGAGTGAAATCGGACGAATTGTGCAAAATGACCGTTTTGCCCCTAACGTGGGCAAAATGTTGAATTTTAGTTCGGGCTGTCAAATGGACTTTGGCCGATGACTGTGACGTAGTTCGGGACGTCACGAGTTCATAGACAGGTGGCACGTTTGATTCCGAAATTCGTAGAGAAAGTTATGATGTTCGGAAGTTGAGGGGTATTTTGGTAATTTGGCATGTTAGGGGCCAAATGTTGACTTTTTGACCAGGAGGCCCGATGGACGAGGGCCAAGGACTGTTACGTAGGTCTCGTCGATACGAATCCAATGACAAGCGGCATGCCGAAATCGGAGATTCAACGACGAAGTTATGGTCACGGAATCGGGCTCGATTAACCGAACGAACCGGGATTAAAATAATATTTTAATATGAACAGTACCTGGTGACTGTGCACATCCGGATGAGTGACAAGTGTCACCCATCCCTTGTTTCCAGCTCCATGTTTTCCTCCAAACACCATCATTCCTCCTTCATCATTTCTTCCATTTTTCCCCATTTTCCTTTTCTTTGGTTTCTTACCCATGTGAAGGGGAATCAGAATTGGGAGAATTGAGCTCCCTTTCACAACCAGTTTTGAGGGGAATTTGAGAGCTTTGAGTGATGGATTCAACTGGGTAAACACGAGAGATTGACAGTGAGGAGGAGACTGGAATTTCGGATTTTGAGTTTTGGGAGGGAAAATCGAATTGGAAGAATTGAGCCGTGAGGATTGGAATTGAAGCTTCATTTAGCTTCCTGAGGTTGTGACGAGTGGAACCAGATCAAAAACGAGAGGAATTGGTGCCGTTTTGGCTCTGAACCGACTTGGTGACAGTAATGGAGTTTGAAGGTCGAGTCGTGATCTTGGAGCGATCAAACGGTGTAATTGATGTGAGGATTATGTTCCTGAGGATCCCACGATGCTTCTGGGTTCATCAATTGGAAGAAACCGGTTGAGATTGACGGAACTCCATGGTTGCACAGTGACGGCTGTTCTTCGAAGAATCGAGTTTGAGTCGTGGAGTTAGAGGCTTCGATTGATTCAATTGAGTTGGGGGAAATGTTTACCTGAGTCTATTGAAGTTTCTGGTTGAATCAATTTAAGGAAATCGATTGAAATTGAAGGAGTTCGAATGATGAACAGTGGCCGGATGTTCTTCGTATGATCATCTGTGATCGTGAGGTTAGAGGTAATGTTTCTTGTAATTAAGTCCACAGAACTCTAATTAGACTTGAATCGAAACTGACTGAATGTTCAATTGGTGGAATTAATGTCGAATTGACAGAAAACGAACCGGGTCGCCTCGCGGGTTAAATGGCCCGTTTTACAGACAAACGGGTGAGGGAGACAGTACTGTAGCTGGCGCGTGGGTTTCACGCGCAGCCACTCACGGCGGCGCGTGAGGGCGCGTCCGGCCTAGTCTCAAGGTGAGGTCAACATGACTTTTGATCCTCTCAGTGTAACGAACATTTTGACGTTGATTTCGAGGAAATCGGATATTGTTTCGTTAATGTTCCGCGTATCCGAAGTTTTGTTTTACGAGTTAAATACATATTTAAATTCCGAAAAAATTGGGGAAAATTATATGAAGTATTTTGAGATGTTAGTAACCCTCTATAATGATTTTGGGCAGGAGTTGTGATTTCCAGAATTTACGGAAAAACGTGCAGCTCAGAAACGGACCGTTTTGGACGGTGTGTGTGAGTGGACTTTGTTTTCCAACCGTGATGCATGCATATATGATTTAAATGCCTTATTATATGATTTTTTATGGTTGGGAATGATTTATGTTTCAATCCGGTAATTTCTCGATTTTATGATTATTATATTATTATTTTTGGGCGATTTTCGAGAAATTACGAAATTTGGTAAAAATGATGTTTGGACTTGGTTTATGAGTCCGGGATTGAAATTGATTGAAAATAATGGTTGGACTCAGATTATTGAGTCATGGATTGAAAAATGATGTGGTGACTCGGGAATGAGTCAAGGGTCAATTTCGTGGATTAACGTGAAAATGGCAACGGAGGTTGCAACACATGGATTTGCGTGATAATGTTATGTTGGGCATGAGAACCCAAGTGAATAGTGATTTTGACTCGGATTTGGAGTCATTGGTGAAATTGTGAAATTAATGATTTATTGGGATTTTATGATTATTTTAATCAGTCTTTCGGGCACATTTTACGAGGAACGTGCAAATGATGTTTTGGGTTAGGCCCGGAGTCTAAATGATTTCTAAATGATGTTTTGACTTAGTTGGTAAGTCAATGATGATTTCTGGATTATTCTATTGTTTTAAAAGGTGATTTTAAAGAAGTAAGTGTAAATGGTATTTTGGGCTTGAGACCCAGTCAGGAATGATCTTGACTTTGTATGAAGACCAGATTTGATTGAAATGTTTTGGGATGTAATTCCCGAGATGGTTTTCATTGTGATTGTGATATTCCCAGACGGTCGGAGCTTGGGGGGATTACCCAGACGACCGGAGCTTGGGGGATGTGATTGTAGGATCATGAGTTGATCCTATGGTAGTCAGCTTCTCGGATGAGACTGAGCCTGGATGTACCACTCGGAGGTGTCTGAACCTGGGGATGTGTTCGCCCAGAGGTGACTGAGCCCGAGGGGGTTGAGCCCAGAGGTGTCTGTTCCCGAGAGAGTGACTGGATATTGGCCTACGCGTAGTGCAGCACTTGTGAGTAGTGCAGTTTGATTGATTGTGCACTTGTGAGTAGTGCAGATGTGATTTGTGATATTTTATGCACTTGTGAGTAGTGCGGATTGATTGGATTGATATATTTCTTGTGCACTGGTGATTAGCGCTGATTGATGTTGTTGTGATGACGTACTGGTATTGAGTACGGGTTTTTGGTCTTTGTGGCCAGTGATTATGTTTTCACATGTGTTGGCCTGAGAGCCGGGATTTGATGTTTTATAACATGAACTGATTTGGTGAACATGAGTTTTGTGGACCATGGGAAAACGTGTTTTGATTTTATCGGTCCACTGTTCATACTTGAATGATTTCATACTATTACTCATGTTTTACGATATGCATGCAAGTTTGTGAAAACTGGAGGGTAAGAATGTATTTTGATAAATGTTTTTATAAGAGGTCATTTTTGTCCACTCACACCTTTTCTGTTTTATTGACCCTTCAGGTCGTGGCGCGATGATCGAGGCTATTCGAGAGGTGGAGGTATGAGCAGGCACATGCGCAAATATCCCTTGTCTGGCAGGTGCTGAAAGGTAGTTTCGGACTTTCAGTTGACTTTGTCCTTCGGGGATGGGTCCTGTCAAATTGGTATCAGAGCACTAGGTTGCTGATGCTGTTGCCATGCCATACCTCTGGAACGTGAGCCTCGTGCGCGACCTGGTAGTGAGATGGGTATATTAGGGTATTTGAGACCTTGTGATTAATCTCGGAATGTAATTGACCTTGGTTTGTGGGTCAGATATTAATTTGTGTAGCTACGGCTTACTAATTGTCGAATCAGTATTCTTGTGGGTCCCAGGATTTGTTGGACCCAGAGGCTTGGAAGGTAGCACAATTGGGTAGATTGGACCCAGGATGAGAATATTCTCAGTAAATTCCTTGTGCGGAAATGTGTGCTGGCGAGTGGTTTGACTCTTAATGACTTTTCGAAGTCGAGACCGAGTGACGATTGTGTCAGGTCTAGTCATGTCAGCTTTAGTGGTGGAACTGCAATCCACAGTTGGGGTTGGTACATGTCGCTGGAATCCCAGAGTGGGGATACAGAGTAGTGTACAGGTACATGATTCCATTAGATGTGGAGTCTTGATACCGGTGTCTGGTGGTTAGGTCTGCACAAGTCTGTGGCAGGCACTACTACCGAGAGTGGTTGCTGAGAATTGGGGGACGTTCAGGGGACGTTTCCTTTTCTCACATGAGTTGTCAGGGTGAGTGTACCCAGAGTTTTTGGGTACGAGGGAGGCATAGTTTCTCCTATTCGAGCAGAGGTACTGGGCCGTCGCTTGTTTTGAGCGGAGATCTAGGGTTGTCAGTTTTGCACACGGTGTGCTCATACTGATACTGTTGTTTGGGTGCCAGTGTTGGTGCAGGTACTAATGCTGGTGTTGGTGTTGTGCTGACGATGAGTCACGAGTCGGTTTGTGACTTCGTCGAGTTGGGTATGTGTCAGTAACCAGTCCAAAGGGGACACGTGGTTGGTGTCCGAGTCCGATGGTTCCAACATGGTTGGACCTACGGAATCGTGAGAGGTTGTGTCTGAGGAGGATTGCTGGTTTTCCGCATTGGGACTAGGTAATTCTGAAGTCATCAGAGGTGACTTCTTATTTTCTGCTTGGTGGCAGACGATGTTTGGTTACATGGCGTGGGGAGTGCAGTGAGTTTTGTTTGCATCCACGTAGGATGAGTATTGGTGTCATTGTTTTGGATCATCCTTGGTTTTCCCTAGGTGGGATGGCAAGGATAGATACGAGGTAATCAGTGAGAACCCACAGTCGCGGCGTGTCTTGTCGTTGACTGAACTTTTAATTGTGGGCGTTGGTTGTCAAACGTTGTGACAGTACGCAAATTAGATGAGGGTGTAAGACCCTATGGTTCCTAGTAGTTAACCGTGTGGATCCTAGGTGGATCGGGTTTGTGATGTCGTGGACATTGGGCATTGTGACGATCTAGGATCGTGATGTTCATGGTCGACTGACGTAGTGATGGATCTGGACCGTGATCCTGATGATCCAGTTGGGTTGAGAGTTTGTCACTCTTACTCCGGTATGTGAGTCGTAAATGACGGGACTGAACTTCTTTTCGAAGTGGAGCCCTTTATGGAATGTTACTCGAGCGAGTAGGTTTCAGACGGGGTTGAATTTGTTCAGCCTTAGAGTTGTGACTCATGGGATTGGCTTCCCTATGAAGTCAACCGAGTATAGTGAACTGGTAACCGATAGGTTCGGTTTTGGTGTGTCCGAGTGGATGTGAACGAGATTTCGGGTTTTGGAATCGAATTTCTGGGTGACGATTCAGGATTCGATTTTAGAACTTGAAAGTGGAATACTGGATTTGGGTGCGGAATGATTATTCCAAATGCTAGCTTCTGGAATATTGATTTCGGATTCGGATTTGGACATAGAATAAAACAAAATGTGATGTCTAGGTTTGGATTCGGGATTTCTTACGAATTTGCGGATTCAGATTTGGAATTGGAACTAGCTGATTGGTGGAGTTTCGATTTGTCTCTTGCTGGTTTGGGCAAATGGACTCCATTATTGCAACGTGTTTGGCTATGACCTAAGTGGTTGTAGTCTGGTCAAGGGATAAATGTATGTACCTTGTACATGGTTTGAGGTACGATTCTTTGCAGACTTGTGGTGCCGGGTGACGGTATCCGGGTTATACCAGTGGTACGTTGGTGAACGTGTTAGTAGTCGTCTTAATCCTGATGCCATTGGTTTTTGGTTGTGAACGTGAACTGGACATTGAACACGATGCACTGGACAGAGTGATTCTGATGATTTCAGTGATTGTTTGAGAAGGTGCTCTTATCCATGGTTGGCTAGTATAACTCTAGTGTTGAGTTGTGTGATCACTGCTAGGCTGGTGTTCAATGTGTTCCAGTTACACCATCTGATTGAGTGAGTTGGTGGTTAGTGTGACCGCAAGTTGCTTTGCGGCGAAATATTATCATGTTGTGACCTTACCAGCATCTGGGATCGCTGAGGGGGTGACAGTTGTGGTTACTGCTGTTGGTATTTGTCGCAGGATTGAGTTTGCCCTGCGAGGGGAGATCATGTTGTTGATCTTATGCTACATTGACGGACGTTGTAGTATGATGTGTTGTCACTGATTTGTTACTGATTGGCGCTTTACTAGGGTGGTAAAGCTTGGTGGTGACAGTTTGGCTTGTAGTGTCGGCATGGACTGACAAGTGAGTTTTGGTGACTCTCTATGAGAGCGGAAGTCAGGGCACATTAGTGATTACGTGGGGCCGTCAAGCTGAAAGAGTCAGCTTAATGGTGACGTTGCCAATTTCTGGTGATCAATTTCACTCGAGGTGGTCAAGTGTAGTTAGTACGACGTGCATCTGCGATGTGACGTCTCCGTGTAGACGAGTTCTGCGTTGGCTAGCGGGTGTACAGGTGTACACATGTTGTGGGGCCCATTTGTTTTCCACGAGGTAGTTGTGGAATACGGATAGTTGGAATTTCGGGGACGAAATTCTTTAAGGAGGGAAAGTTGTAATGACCCGTCCTGAATATCGGGATTGAATATTAATTAATTATGGTTTAGATTGACTAATCGGGGATTAGTTGAGTGAAATCGGACGAATTGAGCAAAATGACCGTTTTGCCCCTAGCGTGGGCAAAATGTTGACTTTTAGTTCAGGCGGTCAAATGGACTTTGCCCGATGACTGTGACGTAGTTCGGGAAGTCACGAGTTCATAGACAAGTGGCACGTTCGATTCCGACATTCGTAGAGAAAGTTATGATGTTCGGAAGTTGAGGGGTATTTTGGTAATTTGGCATGTTAGGGGCCAAATGTTGACTTTTTGACCAGGAGGTCCGATGGACGAGGGCCAAGGACCGTTACGTAGGTCTCGTCGATACGAATCCAATGACAGGCGGCATGCCGAAATCGGAGATTCGACGACGAAGTTATGATCACGGAATCGGGCTCGATTAACCGAACCAACCGGGATTAAAATAATATTTTAATATGAACAGCACCCGGTGACTGTGCACATCCGGATGAGTGACAAGTGTCACCCATTCCTTGTTTCCAGCTCCATGTTTTCCTCCAAACACCATCATTCCTCCTTCATCATTTCTTCCATTTTTCCCCATTTTCCTCTTCTTTGTTTTCTTACCCGTGTGAAGGGGAATCAGAATTGGGAGAATTGAGCTCCCTTTCACAACCAGTTTTGAGGGGAATTTGAGAGCTTTGAGTGATGGATTCAACTGGGTAAACACGAGAGATTGACAGTGAGGAGGAGACTGGAATTTCGGATTTTGAGTTTTGGGACGGAAAATCGAATTGGAAGAATTGAGCCGTGAGGATTGGAATTGAAGCTTCATTTAGCTTCCTGAGGTTGTGACGAGTGGAACCAGATCAAAAACGAGAGGAATTTGTGCCTTTTTTTTCTCTGAATGGACTTGGTGACAGTAATGGAGTTTGAAGGTCGAGTCGTGATCTTGGAGCGATCAAACGGTGTAATTGATGTGGGGATTATGTTCCTGAGGATCCCACGATGCTTCTGGGTTCATCAATTGGAAGAAACCGGTTGAGATTGACGGAACTCCATGGTTGCACAGTGACGGCTGTTCTTCGAAGAATTGAGTTTGAGTCGTGGAGTTAGAGGCTTCGATTGATTCAATTGAGTTGGGGGAAATGTTTACCTGAGTCTATTGAAGTTTCTGGTTGAATCAATTTAAGGAAATCGATTGAAATTGAAGGAGTTCGAATGATGAACAGTGGCCGAATGTTCTTCGTATGATCATCTGTGATCGTGAGGTTAGAGGTAATGTTTCTTGTAATTAAGTCCACAGAACTCTAATTAGACTTGAATCGAAACTGACTGAATGTTCAATTGGTGGAATTAATGTCGAATTGACAGAAAACGAACCGGGTCGCCTCGCGGGTTAAATGGCCCGTTTTACAGACAAACGGGTGAGGGAGACAGTACTGTAGCTGGCGCGTGGGTTTCACGCGCAGCCACTCACGGCGGCGCGTGAGGGCGCGTCCGGCCTAGTCTCAAGGTGAGGTCAACATGACTTTTGATCCTCTCAGTGTAACGAACATTTTGACGTTGATTTCGAGGAAATTGGATATTGTTTCGCTAATGTTCCGCGTATCCGAAGTTTTGTTTTACGAGTTAAATACATATTTAAATTCCAGAAAAATTGGGGAAAATTATATGAAGTATTTTGAGATGTTAGTAACCCTCTATAATGATTTTGGGCAGGAGTTGTGATTTCCAGAATTTACGAAAAAACGTGGAGCTCGGAAACGGACCGTTTTGGACGGTGTGTGTGAGTGGACTTTGTTTTCTAACCGTGATGCATGCATATATGATTTAAATGCCTTATTATATGATTTTTTATGCTTGGGCATGATTTATGTTTCAATCCGGTAATTTCTCAGTTTTATGATTATTATATTATTATTTTTGGGCGATTTTCGAGAAATTACGAAATTTGGTAAAAATGATGTTTGGACTTGGTTTATGAGTCCGGGATTGAAATTGATTGAAAATAATGGTTGGACTCAGATTATTGAGTCATGGATTGAAAAATGATGTGGTGACTCGGGAATGAGTCAAGGGTCAATTTCGTGGATTTACGTGAAAATGGCAACGGAGGTTGCAACGCATGGATTTGCGTGATAATGTTATGTTGGGCATGAGAACCCAAGTGAATAGTGATTTTGACTCGGATTTGGAGTCACTAGTGAAATTGTGAAATTAATGATTTATTGGGATTTTATGATTATTTTAATCAGTCTTTCGGGCACGTTTTACGAGGAACGTGCAAATGATGTTTTGGGCTAGGCCCGGAGTCTAAATGATTTCTAAAATGATGTTTTGACTTAGTTGGTAAGTCAATGATGATTTTTGGATTATTCTATTGTTTTAAAAGGTGATTTTAAAGAAGTAAGTATAAATGGTATTTTGGGCTTGAGACCCAGTCGGGAATGATCTTGACTTTGTATGAAGACCAGATTTGATTGAAATGTTTTGGGATGTAATTCCCGAGATGGTTTTCATTGTGATTGTGATATTCCCAGACGGTCGGAGCTTGGGGGGATTACCCAGACGACCGGAGCTTGGGGGATGTGATTGTAGGATCATGAGTTGATCCTATGGTAGTCAGCTTCTCGGATGAGACTGAGCCTGGATGTACCACTCGGAGGTGTCTGAACCTGGGGATGTGTTCGCCCAGAGGTGACTGAACCCGAGGGGGTTGAGCCCAGAGGTGTCTGTTCCCGAGAGAGTGACTGGATATTGGCCTACGCGTAGTGCAGCACTTGTGAGTAGTGCAGTTTGATTGATTGTGCACTTGTGAGTAGTGCAGATGTGATTTGTGATATTTTATGCACTTGTGAGTTGTGCGGATTGATTGGATTGATATATTTCTTGTGCACTGGTTATTAGTGCTGATTGATGTTGTTGTGATGACGTACTGGTATTGAGTACGGGTTTTTGGTCTTTGTGGCCAGTGATTATGTTTTCACATGTGTTGGCCTGAGAGCCGGGATTTGATGTTTTATAACATGAACTGATTTGGTGAACATGAGTTTTGTGGACCATGGGAAAACATGTTTTGATTTTATCGGTCCACTGTTCATACTTGAATGATTTCATACTATTACTCATGTTTTACGATATGCATGCAAGTTTGTGAAAACTGGAGGGTAAGAATGTATTTTGATAAATGTTTTTATAAGAGGTCATTTTTGTCCACTCACACCTTTTCTGTTTTATTGACCCTTCAGGTCGTGGCGCGATGATCGAGGCTATTTGAGTGGTGGAGGTATGAGCAGGCACAGGTGCAAATATCCCTTGTCTGGCAGGTGCTGAAAGGTAGTTTCGGACTTTCAGTTGACTTGTCAGACGGGAGCAGGACCGGGCACGGTTAACTTTTTCCTTCGGGGACGGGTCCTGTCACAAAAGCCCTTCCATGAAGGCAACACAAAAACAATGCTGATCAAATTAGCAAAAATCCAATGTTGGACGCCCATGGCTACAACGGGGGCATCTAATGTATGTGTTAGTTTGCAATTCAATCAAAACGGTTAGCAGGATTTTACAAAGGGACTAGACACTGGGATCTCAAAATTCTTCATAAGAACTGTATTAATTTCCTCATATGAAAAATGGTTGGCAAATCACATCTCGATCGCTCAAACCAGTTATTCAATACAAGAATGCAAATACAATATTCAATAGACACCAATGTACATATGGCGGATGCAAGTCTTCAAAGCCCATCGTTCTTTAAAACTATGCCCACTTTTCTGCTGGAAGTATGTGACAGGACCCGTCCCAACTGGACGTCAAAAACCGTGCCCAGTCCTGCTCCCGTCTGACAAGTCAACCAAAGGTCCGAAACTACCCTTCAGTGCTTGCCAGACAAGGGATGTTTGCGCTGATTTCTGCTGCTGCCACTGCCTCACGATCAGTCCCGAACATCGTACCACGGCCTGGAGGGTCACAAAACAGAAAAGGTGTGAGTGGACAAAAATGACCTCTTATAATAACATTTGCCAAAATACATTCTTACCCTCTAGTTTTCACAAACTTGCATGCATATCGTAAAACATGAGTAATAGTATGAAATCATTCAAGTATGAACAGTGGACCGATAAAATCAAAACATATTTTCCCATGGTCCATAAAACTCATGTTCACCAAATCAGTTCATGTTATAAAACATCAAATCCCGGCTCTCAGGCAAAAACATGTGAAAACATAATCAACTGGCCACAAAGACCAAGAACCCGTACTCAATACCAGTACGTCATCACAAATAACATCAATCAGCACTAATCACAAGTGCACAATAAATATATCAATCCAATCAATCCGCACTACTCACAAGTGCATAAACTATCACAATTACATCTGTACTACTCACAAATGCACAATCAAACCATCAACTGCACTACTCACAAGTGCTGCACTACGCTTAGGCCAATATCCAGTCACTCTCTCGGGAACAGATACCTCTGGGCTCAACCCCCTCGGGCTCAGTCACCTCTGGGCGAACACATCCCCATGCTCAGACCCATCCAAGTGGTACATCCAGGCTCAGTCTCATCCGAGAAGCTGACTACCATAGGATCGACTCCTAATCCTACAATCACATCCCCCAAGCTCCGGTCGTCTGGGTAATCCCCCCAAGCTCCGACCGTCTGGGAATATCACAATCACAATGAAAACCATCTCGGGAATTACATCCCAAAACATTTCAATCAAATCTTGTCTTCATATAAAGTCAAGATCATTCCCGACTGGGTCTCAAAGCCCAAAATACCTTTTACACAATAACCGTTAAAATCACAGTTTAAATCAATAAAATAATCTAGAAATCCTCATTGACTCACCAACAAAGTCAAAATATCATTTTAGAAATCATTTAGACTCCGGGCCTAGCCCAAAACATCATTTGCACGTTCCTCGTAAAACGTGCCTGAAAGACTGATTAAAATAATCATAAAATCCCAATAAATCATTAATTTCACAAATTCACAAGTGACTCCAAATCCGAGTCAAAATCACTATTCACTTGGGTTCTCACGCCCAACATACCATTATCACGCAAATCCATGCGTTGCGACCTCCGTTACCATTTTCACGTAAATCCACGAAATCGACCCTTGACTCATTCCCGAGTCAACACATCATTTTTCAATCCATGACTCAATAATCCGAGTCCTAACATTATTTTCGATCAATTTCAATCCCGGACTCATAAACCAAGTCCAAACATTATTTTCACCAAATTTCGTAATTTCTTGAAAATCGTGCCCAAAATAATAATATAATAATCATAAAACCGAGAAATTACCGGATTGAAACATCAATCATGCCAAAGCATATAAAATCATATAATAAGACTTTTAAATCATATATGCATGCATCACGGTTAGAAAACAAAGTCCACTCACACACACCGTCCAAAACGGTTCGTTTCCGAGCTGCACGTTTTTCCGTAAATTCTGGAAATCACAACTCCTGTCCAAAATCATTATAGAGGGTTACTAACATCTCAAAATACTTCATATAATTTTTCCCCAATTTTTCCGAAATTTAAATACGTATTTACCTCGTAGAACAACACTTCAGATACGCGAAACATTATCGAAACAATATCCGATTTCCTCGAAACCAGCGTCAAAATGTTTGTTACAATGAGAGGATCAAAAGCCATGTTGACCTCACCTTGAGACTAGGCTGGACGCGCCCTCACGCGCCGCCGTGAGTGGTTGCGCGTGAAACCCACGTGCCAGCTACAGTACCCGTCGTCCTTACCCGTTTGTCTGTAAAACGGGCCATTTAACCCGCGAGGCGACCCGGTTTGTTCTCTGTCAATTCGACACCAAATTCAACAATTCAAACGTCCAGTAGCATCGAATTAGTTTCAATTAGGGATCTGTGGACTTAATTACAATCGAACTTACCTCAAACCTCACGATCACAGATGATCATTCGAAGAACATCCGGCCACTGTTCATCATTCGAACTCCTTCAATTTCAATTGATTTCCCCTAATTGATGCAACCAGAAGCTTCAATGGACTCAGGTAAACTCTTTCCCCAACTCAATTGCATCAATTCATGGCTCAAACTCCACGACTCAAGCTCGAACTTTGTTGCTGTTACCAGAACCAGTTCAGAGTTAATTGGGCCTCGATTTCTTCCGATCTTGATGTGGATCGAATCGTACTGACCTCAGGAAGCTATTTCCAAGCTCCAATTCGATCATCACGGCTCAATTCTTCCAATTCGAATTTTCCCCCCAAATTTCCTAAAACCCGAATTCCAGTTCCTCAGTTTCCCTCAATCCCTCGTGTTTCCCTCACTAATTCCGTCTCTGAATTCTCTCCAATTTGCACTCTCAAGTTCAGCTGATGGAGAGGAGATTAAGGGTGGAATGAATTGTGTTTTTGGTTGTACACGGTTAAGAAATCAGAGAGGGTTAATGGAAATTAAAAGAATAATTTAGTTTAATTAATTAATAAAACATAATAATTATGTTTTCCCCAAAACATGGGATCTGGTTTTATGCCTGAATTTAAGGGATGAGTGACAGTCACTCATCCAAGTGTGTTCAGTCACCGGGTACTGTTCATATTAAAATGTTATTTTAATCCCGGTTCGTTCGGTTACTCGAGTCCGTTCCCGTGACCATAACTTCGTCGTCGAATCTCCGATTTCGGCATGCCGCCTGTTGTTGGATTCGTATCGACGAGACCTACGTAACAGTCCTTGGCCCTCGTCCATTGGACTTCCCGGGTCAAAAGTCAACATTTGGCCCCTAATATGCCAAATTACCAAAATACCCCTCAACTTCCATACGCCATAACTTTCACCTCGAATGTCGGAATCGAACGTGCCACCCGTCTATGAACTCGTGACGTCCCGAACTACGTCACAGTCATCGGTCAATGTCCGTTTGACCGCCCGAACTAAAAGTAAACATTTTGTCCACGCTAGGAGCAAAACGGTCATTTTGCACAATTCGTCCGATTTTACTCAACTAATCCCCGATTAGTCATTCTCAATCATAAGTAATTAATATTCAATCCCGACACTCGGGACGGGTCATTACAGTATGGGGACATCATCAAATAGAGATTCGTCAGTTTCAGGAATGCCGCCTTTCTTAGCTTCCCTATCAGGCTCAGGTTCTAGCTCAGGCTCCATGTCTAGTTCAAGCTTCAGCTCTTTTGTGGTAATCCCACTCTGACTCTTCGTACCCAACTTTTGCGCTTTATCTTCCTTAAAGCACAAAGTTGTGGGGGCATGTGATGACAACAAGCAGCCAACTCTCAAATTTTGGATTTCAACATACAACCATTTGACTTTCTCTTCGGAATCATGCAAGCATCCGCGCAGTTGGAACATGCCTCTTGCTGGGTTGTGACACGCCTCACATCAAGTGATGAGACTCCTCGCCTCCCTTGCTAAAAACTTTGATGTTGGCTCCACCTGTACTTGAAGATGACAAGTCTGTAAATGCACCAAGCTCTTCTAATTGCCACGCACCACATGCATGGTCATTGGAAGTGCGCCTCGTGCAACACTTTGAGCTCTAACCAGGCCTTGTCTTACATTATGTTGTGCCTTGATCCTCGTGTGTCAGACATTCTATCTTCCAAAACACCACATGCATGGTCCACCTCCAAGCTTTCTTCCTTCAATTTCGCAATGGCATACACCATCTGGTCCACCTCCGTCTTTATGCTCCACCTTGCTTTCCAATGTGCGAGTCCCCCAAGCATTCTTAGTCGCAAGCACAAGGGAAGTAACAAAAGAACTAAGTCAAGTCGGAGATCGTTAGCTTCCAAACCACAGAATTGCCAAGCGGACAACAGATGATAGCTAGAACCCATCTGCGCAGATAGCCTCCAATCCAAGCTCAACGCATGGTGCATCTCTATTGGCACTAACAGAACCACCATAAAAAGCGGGCCCTGACTGCCCGATGCATCACCTGGTGGCGAACACATGGAGACGTCTTTTTGGTGATTGAATAAAAGCTGACTAACGCTGGCCCACTACTAACCCTCCAACTGAAGCCCGACGCGCGACACATTCTGCAACAGTCCACTGACATCCCCTTAAGCCAATCCATGCCTAACACGTGGTGGTCAACAACGGTACTAACTGAGCCGCCGACAATGGCGAGCCCCGTCTACCTGACCAACCACTCAGGAGCGAACAAGTGGACTCATTTCTTAAGTATAACGCACTGGAAATATCTCCGAATCTACCAATCAGAAGGTACCACAAAATAAAATTTTCAAGACTTCACTAGAAATATATCTTCATGCATCTTGAAATGACCGTCTTTGAAAGTGGAACTCATTGCCACTTGAACCATCGCAATCGAACTCTTGTAGCTCCTGAAATGTGCAAAAACATAAGACTACAATATGGAAAATATTTAATAAATATATTTTATAAAGTCAAATAAAATATATGACTTTATACAATATGTGACTTTTCAAAACCAAAGGCATCCAAGAATTCACAGCAAAGATATGGACTTTATAATCATGTGGGGACCACACACAAAGTGCTCCAATCTCATGCGTGCAAAAATCACAAAACTCTCAAGGATTACCCCATCAACATTACTTGTCATTTTTCTCCCACAGCATCAAAGAAACGAGATGTCGTTTTTTATCCTTTTTCAATAAACAGCCACCTTCTTCCCCGCTCGAGCTTGACCTGCAAAATCCTCTGGTTTTGCCTCCACCTTATGCACAGTCGATAACAATGGAACTTGCCTGCAGCAACCCTCCAATCGGCGTGCAAGAGCCTCCCACGCTACAAATTTTTTAGCAAAGGCTAGTTTGGCGTCATCATCATTTTTTCACCAGCAAAAAAAAGAGAAAGGCACAGAAAGTTAAACAAAAATTATTCAGTTTCTTCATCTATAAGGGAATCGGGCGCAAAAAAAAATTGATGGATTTACCTCGGCAGCTGCGCCAACAATGGAGGGGATACGGATCTATCTCTTCAAATCATCAGCCCCCTTGGATTTAAATAATTATTTTTTGCCCAAAACATTAAAGGGTAAATTAATAATTATTAATTTCTCTTCCATGCTCACTTAAAAGCAGATATCAGTTTATATTTCATTACAAGGAAGATGGTTGACGTTTCTTTAATTAAATAAAGAAATTAAAACGTTCAAATTCTTCATCATCAATACAAGAATTAAACCTCATTATTAAGGGAGTTAATTCGGAGTGCCAAGAAATGCAGCTTGATCTCATGAGGCATCGAGACCAACACAAATATGCGCCAACTTGATGTCATATTCCAAATTCAACGGAATTTTTACTACACAAGAACAATGCAATACAAGACAGAGTCTTACTCTAAACAAGATTTACTGGGACTTCCGAAAACCTACTTCCCTTAGGATTCCCTGAATTCCTAAGCGAAGTGGGGACATTTGTGGAACCATAAAACACCCGAAAATTGTGGAGCGGCCACGTAGCCCATAATTCCTAAAATGACCAAATTGCCCATGGCAATAGTGCTAATGACTTATAGACATCCACACATTAAATAATCTATTTACCAGCTAAATACGTTATTTAATCGGGTTAAAAGTCTCCGTAATATTAATATTCTCCCCGTGAGTTAATTGTCATTATTCTTAATAACGGACAATTAATATTAATGTTAAAATACAATAATTATCATTATTATCATAATGAGTTATTATTATAATTATTAAATAATATATTTAATTAATAATATATTATTTATTAATTACAAATTCAACCGACCAATCAGAACGCTTCGAGGCTTCCAAGATTTTCCTATAAATAGCGGAGCACATTTCATTTCCAAGGTAAGTCGATTCTTCGCTTCGAAGTATATCTTTTTCCTCTCTCAAAGCTAACTTAGGCATCAGAGTGTTCTTGGTCGAACAACCCCCCGGGTAATCGATCAAGGCAACGATAGCTAATTGTTTGCTGTTTGCAGAAATTGTGAGGACTTTTCGCGGCGGGTTCGATTTCTGCTTCAACAATGACTATATTGAAACACTACATTTTAGTGTTTTACATACAATGAAGTACAATCATACTAGATTGACACAGTGATTACGGCATTTTTCAAGTTCAGTATGCTCTCGATTAGTTTTGAGTTCGATTTTTCTTAAATTATATCCTGATTATGGAGTGTATCCTGATTGTGGCATAACAATGAAGTACAATTTCCATTAAAAGGTGGATGTGGTTTTTTTGGTACATTACACAAGTGCCCTGGATAAACATTGATATGAACAATTTATCGCCATCGTCATAGCCAAAGAGGGACCACGGGGTGCCTAGGCCCCCACTCAATTTTTATTTTCTTTATCTATATAAATATTGATATTTTTTTTATCTATAATGCATAATTTTTTTTTACTTTCTCTTATAATTTATACTAAACATTTTCTAGAAAATAATTCTTTAAATATATGATATTATACTAATTTACAATATATACATTTAAGTTTCTAGATTCTTAATTTTTCTTTACTTTATTTGTCAATTTTTTTTTTAATTTTCTTCTTTTCTTTCTTAACTACAAATATTCCTAAATGTGTTTACATCATATTTCCAAAGGGTTTAATTTTTAATTTTTGTTTCCTACTTTTTTTTTTCATTTGTGAATGTTGACAATGATAGCGAAGTTTATGAATTTTCTTAAGCTATTATTTTATTTGATTAAGATTATGAATATATAATTTATAGTGTTTATACAAATACATAGAACAAAAGCAAAGTCCTATATTTTTCTTTTGAGAAAATACCAAAAAATGACGTTGAAATTTTGTATAATCATATATTGTTGCAAATTTGGGATATCCAATATAAAAATATCACCAATTAATCATTAATGAAATCTTTTTTCGATTTTAAAAATCTTCTTTTAATAAATATGCCTATATATTATAAATTAAGAATATTTTGTAGAAAGAAAAAATAGTTAGGCCTCCTCTGATATTGAATTCTGACAACGCCATTAATTCATCGCCTATAGTACTCAAAGTGTCCATACAAAATTAACATATGAGTTCAACTGTATATTCTATCATATTCTATGTGAGACGAGAAAGTTTTATATGAGAACATATCATGCTAGAATATAAAAAAAAAAAGGACAAATTATGTTAAGTTTGAATACAATATCATAATAATTTTCTTTCCGTATAATTGATCGTAAGCTTAAAATGCACAAGGATCGAAAATTTGCCTCAAAGTGCATCAAGAACAGCAGCAACGTAAAAAAACATTGTATTATCCGTCAGTCTATATTAATAACATCATTAAAAATGCTAAATGCTAATGTGGCAGTAATATTAAAAAATTTATATGAGAAATTACGATATTTGTTATATTTTATTAAATTTTATATTAAAAATATTTGTGACAGCCACCAAGTCGACAACCTCACCATCCTCTCGACGGCATCTCTGCTTATCTGCTTCTCATGTTCGTTCGACAGCCTCACCAGGTCGTTCTCGACCTCTCTCTATGTTTCTCAATTTTGCAGAGATAATTATCTCTTTATCTATTCTTTTGCACAACTCTAGTAAATTAGTAATTATCTTTTTTTTTCTCTCTTTTAATTAAATTAAGGGAGGTGTATTGAACTTGGAATTTTAGAAGATTTTAAAATTTTAAAAAAATTCACATGTATTCAAGGTGTTTTACACAATAATAAAAATGTCTAGATATATTCAATAAAAAATTTATGAAGTTTTAAAATGTCCTTATAAATTCTTTTGTATTCGATTAGATTTTTTTTTTGATCAGATGCATTACAGCAAAAGACAACAGCACACTAAGCCACAAGGACTAGGGGAGGGCAGGGCAGTCCATCACGAGAGAGCACATGCACTAGGGAAGATGGAGGGCGGTCAACCCAGACCTCCCTGCACACCAATCGTTGTGCATGAGCAGCAAAGGCATCAGCTGCCGAATTCGTAGAGCGTGGAGCCCAAACAACCTCCACAGAATCAAACTCCCGCATGAGGGACCGAACCCGAGAGAGGATAGGGTACAATTCCCATTTCCCCCCTTGCAGAGACCCCCTGGCTGCATTGACAAGCTCAAGAGAGTCAAACTCGAAAATGACCCTCCTAAACCCCTCGCGCACAGCTAGTTCAGTCCCGTCCAATAGAGCCCAAGCTTCAGCTTCAATAGCATAACCAGCCGCCCTAGTCGCACAAGACCCTGCTAGGAATTCCCCAACATCATTTCTGGCCACCACACCAAGGCCAGCACGCAGAGAGGGAGACCTCCAGGAGGCATCCGAGTTTACTTTCAAGGTGTTTGGGGGAGGAGGCTGCCAGGATGGGCTAGGGCAAGAACTCCCAACAGAGGGATGGCACCAGCTAGGAGGGCCAACCACAGCATCCCAATAGTCCAAAGAAAGTGTTCTCGCAACAGTAATAGCACTCCAGGGGTTAAAGGTGCCATCATCAAACGTGGCCCGACATCGCTCCTTCCAAATGGCCCAGCACAAGCAAGAACCTTGGGCCAAAATGTGTGGCGTGTCTGCGACCCGCCCAGGTGAGGAGGCTGCAAGGTGAGTAAACCAGGATTCAAAAGTGAAGATAGTAGTAGCACCAACCATATAACCCATCGTGCTGCCGAACCAAACACATCTGGCTCCATTGCAAAGGAGGAGCATATGCTCCACAGTTTCAGGGGACTCGAAACAAATGGGGCAAAGGGGGGAAGGACCCAAGTGCCGACGAAAAAGAGCCTCTCTGGTAGGGATGCAACCTCGGACCAACCTCCACAGAAAATTTCTAACTTTTGGTGGTGCTTTGATCTTCCAAATTGACTGCCAGGTCGACTTCGGGGTAGAGATAGAGGAAGAGGGCCGAGAAGTAGGAACGGGAGGGGCCCTGTTCCTTCTCCAATGATAACCGGACTTCACAGAGTATCTCCCATCGGAGGATGCTGGCCAAATTAGGCGGTCATCATCATGCACATCCCTAAACGGCATTGAGCATATCCGAGTAACCAACTGCCCAGGTAGCACACCAACAAGCTTCCTCCTATCCCACTGCCCAGCATGAAAATCAATGAAGTCCACCACCACATCACCTAAGTTCGTTCCATCCGTAACCGGGAGCTTTGGTTGTTGCATAGGAAGACCAATGACCCAGCTATCGCTCCAGAATCTAATTGAGCGACCATTGAGAACTTGCCACCTAGCACCCTGCAGGATCAGGTCTCTACCCTCCAGCAAACTTGACCACCCCCAAGAGGCACGTGCACCCCGAGAAGCCTGCAAAAAAGAAATGTTAGGGAAATATCTGCTTTTTAACATGCGTGCCCAGTATGGCTGAGGTTCACTGATGAGCCTCCAGCACTGCTTTGCAAGAAAAGCAATGTTAAAGTCCTCCATATTTCGGAATCCCATTCCACCTTGAGCCTTAGGAAGCCCCAGTTCTTTCCAGCTTCCTTCTTTGACCGCCCCCATAGGGTTGGTAAGCCAAGGTAAAGACCTGGGTCATCGGTAATCAGCACACCCAGGATATCACCAAGGCGCCGTTGTAGTGAAGCGGGGGTATTTGAGCTGCAAAAGAGATTGGACTTGGCAAAATTCACCACCTGGCCTGATGCAATACAGTAACTTTCCAACAGAATTTTCAGCGTCTTGCAGTTCCTAGCCGAGGATTTAAGGAAGAAGAGGGAATCATCTGCAAAGAAGAGGTGAGACAGAATAGGGCCATTTACCGAGAATCTAATCCCTTCCACAATTCCATGGGAGACAGCATGGTTCAAAATCTTGGAGAGCACATCACAAACAATGATGAAGAGGTAAGGGGAGATAGGGTCCCCCTGCCTAAGGCCCCTAGATGGAGAAAACTTGGCCCCAGGCATCCCATTGATGATAACAGCGAACTGCACCGACTTCACACAATCCATAACCATTCGGATCCAAACCCCATCAAACCCCATCTTTGTCATGACAGCCTCCAGGAAATCCCACTCCAGACGATCATAAACTTTGTTCATGTCAAGTTTTAGCCCCATCTCAAATTTTTTTGTTGTCTTCCTGAGCTTCAGCGCATGGAAAGCCTCGTGGGCTATGCAAATATTGTCCTGGATTTGCCTGCCCGAAATGAAAGCACTCTATGTGGGGTAATCAAGTCAGCAAGGTAAGGCTTCAGGCGATTAGATAGGACCTTGGACAGAATCTTGTAAGAATAGTTGCACAAGGCAATGGGCCTGAACTGGGAGACCTGATCAGGGTTCGGAACCTTTGGAACCAGGGCAATGTTGGTCCCATTGATCTTGCCAATTGGAAGGGTCCCCTGAAAATGGTTTCTTATAAGTGTCATTACATCGTCCTTCACCGTTTCCCAATAACTCTGGTAGAAGATCCCCGAAAACCCATCAGGACCAGGCGCTTTGAGGGGACCCATCTGGAAAGCAGCCAACTTGGACTCCTCTTCACTGATAGGTGCGGCGAGGGCTTCATTGACATGGGCAGGCACAATGGCAGTGACAAAGGATAGAATGTCCCCCCAATCACGTTGACCCGAGCTGCTGAAAATTCCGTGGAAATGAGCCTCAATGGTTTGTCTAACCTTTGAGTCCCCCTCCGCCCAAGTGTCTTCAACTCGCCTAATTTTTGTGACTGCGTTCTGGCGACCCCTTTGAATGGTAGACTGATGGAACAAAACAGTGTTGGAGTCCCCAGCTGTTAACCATTTAACGCGAGAGCGCTGGTGCCAGTACTTCTCCTCACGACCCCAGAGCATCCCAATCTCTGAATTTATACGGTCAATAGCAGTTCTGTTGACATCCCAGTTCAATTGCAGCTTCTCCAAGTCACCAAGCAAAGACTCAATTCGCAGCCTGTTATTGGAGAATTTCTTCTTGCTCCAAGTGGAGAGGGATTTTTTGCACAATGATAATTTTCTCCCCCAACTCCAGCCACCCAGCCCCCTCGGCCGCTCCCACCCAACTTGCACAACATCTGCACACTCGGGGTCATTCGCCCAGTAGGATTCAAACTTGAATAATTTTCGTCTTCGTTTGGGGGATGGTGACAAATCAACAAGGAGTGGGCAGTGATCAGAACCTAGAGCTGGATGGTGGGTAATGATAGTTGATGGCCATGCAAGCTGCCACTCAATGTTGCCCAGACCTCTATCCGGCCTTTCCTGAATCAGCGAATTGCCAGCCCGTATTCCCCGCCAGGTGAATGGTTGACTAGTGAACCCCAAATCAATCAACCTAAAAGCCTCCATAAACTCAAGAAGGAATTTTCTGCGGTGAATAGAATCCACTAGGCCCCCCTCCTTCTCGTAGGACCACAAATACTCATTGAAGTCACCCACACAGATCCACGGCATGTTCATGGGCCTGAGATTGTGACGGAGCCAGTTCCACATCTCGACCTTCTCCTCACGGTAAGGTGTGCCATAGACCCAAGTAGCTTGAAAACTGAAACCAGAGCAATTATCATGAATTGTGGAGTCAATAAGGAACCTAGAGGAGGAGTAAATACTAACATCCACACTAACATTCCAAAGGAGAGCAAGGCCCCCAGCGATCCCAACTGGGGAAATACAAAAACAATGAAGAAAATTGATATTACGAGAAAAAAACTGAAGCTTCCTAGTTTGCATTTTTGTTTCCATAAGAAAGATAGCCGAGGGCTTGTATTTCCGGGTCAACTCCCGGAGGCATTGGCCTGTCAGGTCAGCCCCAAGTCCCTGACAGTTCCAACTTAATAGCTTCATTCCTGCTCGGCAGCTGGCATTGGCCAGCCACCACCAGCGCCACTGCTGCCTTTGGTATCTCCATTTTTAGTATCATCAACCACCGCACTGCCCAGTCCAACATCAACTCCCGCAAACCCCACCTCCACTTCGACAAGGTTCAGGTCAGAGAACATATCTTTCCCTTCTCCCCATTGCTCCTGGCTCCACCCAACTTAATAGATTTCTTTCCCCTCCTGACCGCACTTGCCCGGGACTTTGGCAGGTAGTCCTCTAATTCCACCAGCTTCGACTTCTTAGCCAAGGAAGTAAAAGTGATATGGGCCTCAGGGAGACCACATTTTAATCCCATGTGAACAAAGGCTTCTTCAATCTTCTCAGCATCAGAGGCCAGAGGCAATGCATTCGGCCAATTATATCCAAGTGACTGGGATCCAAAGCCATGGGCCGTGCTTTCCTGACTTCCAGCAGCCCAAGTACCTTTTGTCAAATGTGCACAGTGAATAAAGGAGCTGGCCCATGTTTGTTGGACATTAAAACAGGTTGGGGTCTGTTCCCCATAAGCCCAAACCCGAGAGGTTCCCGTCAGCCCAGTATTCTCAGGAAATTTAGGCCTACCCAGTCCAGGTGTTGTCTTCTCCACACAGGGGCCACCATTAGTGCACAGGGGCAAAAAGGAGTGCGGGGGTGCCAGTCTGACAGAGTCATGGTTTGCAGTTTCCACATTTCTACTCTGATAAGGTTCAGAGGGTGGGCGAGGGGTAGGTAGTGGCTCAGACCTCACTAGCTTTCCTTGGCCCCTGCAGAGCAACGCCTGTGTCGTCCTATCATCTTTTGGGCGTTCCTCGAAATCCTCCCAGTTAAAGCGCTCCACCGGCGCGTGCGTAGCGTGGAGAGTACCAGCAGCCCGTCGTACCCCTCTCGGAATCATAGGTTTAGTGATCACCTGTTCCTCTTGCGGCGATCGAGTACGGAGCCAGTCCCCGTAAGCCGCAGCTTGCGGGTTCTCATTCGAGGCTGGCGGGTGGGGGCATCCACGGTCCGTGTGTCCCAAGCGTCCACAGTTGTAACAGTAATCCGAGAGCCATTCGACTTTGAACTCAACCCAGGTACTCTCCTCAGCAGATCTAGGTAACCAGAAGCCCAGAGGTAAGGGTTTGGAGGCATCAATTCGAATTCTAAAGCAGAGAAACCCCCTGGGGCCATGAGCCCATGGGTCTTCGACAGCGACGACATCGCCGAAACTTGCCCCTACCTTTCTTGCATTCTCCTCCGTCAAGAGATTCATGGGAACCCCATGGGCCTGAAACCAGAACGTTACCAGATGGAGCGGGAGCTCATCGACAGCCATACTTGCTGGCCACCGTTGGACAGAGAAGTAGAATCCCATAACGGACCATGGGCCTCCATCAATGATCTTGTTGGCCATGACTTCATCCTGCACTAATATGGTGAAGGTGCTCTCCTTGATGTGGGTAATCCGTGACTCCCCGAACAGAGCCCAGGCGGAGGTGAGAATTTTCTTTACCACACTTCTATTGGGGGGCTTATCAGCAATTACGGCGCCCACCAGCTTCGGTCCATTCTCCAGCTCAGAGAGGCCCATCGCACCCTCAAGCTTGATAATGAGCTCATCAGTGTTTAGGTTGGCCATTTGGGAAGTGGATAAGTAGCAGCAGAGGGGGACGGGCACGATCGAGACAGTCAATTGAGGCTGAGTCACGTTCCTACCTAAATACGTTTTAGGTTGTGGTCGCCTCTGTATCTGGAGGATACAATCTTGGATGCCTTGAACGCACCTCAGGCCTTCCCATTTATAGACTTCCAGGTAAATTACCATGCTCTTACTCAGACTTCCTTCTGTATTTAATTCAATTGGATCTGGTTGGCACACCTCATAACTCACACACTGATGGGTCTCGCTCCCATTACTGTTTGTCTTGTGCTGTCTTTCCATAGGGTGGCGGAGCCACCAGTAGGGGTCTAGTTGAGATTGGCCTGAGATGGTTGAGCAAGTAACGTCCCAGGTGTCCTGCGGGGGAGGTTTCCCTGGTTGGGTTGAAATTAATGCCTGGGCCTTCTGATCAATCACATCCTGCATTAGCACACCAGGCTGTTTTTTTGTGTTTTTAGGGTGACTACTAGGCTTAGGAACAGGCTGTCTCACAAAGTCTGGGTGGTGAATGCATAGCTTACGCCCTAGGTGTGGCAGCAGATTATCGAGTGGCTTTAATGTTGCCCATTTTGCAGGTACCTTATAATGGAAATGATCGATTTCTAGGGGGGTAGGGGGGTAGGGGGGAGGAGGATATGGGTGCTTTGAATGCTGGGTGGGGTCTTGTTTGTACACTAGTAGGATGAACTTTGTGGGTGCTCGGGCCATTACCTGGTGCTAGCAGCAGGCAAGTGGAAACCATCAAGAATCCTCTTAATCCAGGTACCTCACAATGAAGGCGGGGGCCTGTGCATGGGAATGATGGTCCTCTGATTGTTAAGGATGGGGCAAACTGGTTGTTTTAAGGGCTAGAACTGGTTCCATTCGATATGGAGATTGGATCTTGTGCTTTATTATGGATGCCTTGTTTTGGTGGTGATTGCAGCATTAAGCTGGATGCAAGCAGAGCTGCAGGATCTCCCATGGAAGAGAGGGGGCTCTCAGGAAGCGAGAGAGTTTTTGGGAAACTTGTGTTTACGTTGAATCTTTTGCAACAACAATTATAAGGATTATAAGATGAAAAATATAAATAGTAAAGTTCATGAGAATTCCACCCTTAACCTCTAGAATTGTTTGAGGAGGTCAAGAGACAAGCTTCCTACTTTGTCCCTGCAACTTTGGGTTCCGATGGTCTCAAGTCTTCCTCCCTCCACTTTACTCATCTTGGCATCCCTACTGGCTGCTCCTTCTTTTTCACTGTTCATTTTACTCCACCGATCACCATGGAAATTGAAACCCTTCTCTGCTTCACAGAAGCTCGGCTCCTACATAAATAGACGGTTCAAATCACATCTCCACACTACTACAATTCATCTCTCCCCTCGCTTTTCCATTCTCGTCGAGTAGCAAGCCTGGTAATAATAATCATCATTGTTCATAATTAAACACAATTGTTTTCATCAGCATTAATTCTAAGGAAATCTTAACGATGGTGATTGACTTATGGGTTAAAAGAAATCCAAGATTTTATTAATTATTTCTTTCTATGATTATGTTTATATGGTGTGACAATTTCATATTCGTTAGACAATGAGTGGGATAATGGATTCCTGTGATTGCATAGACTCTCAATGCTTGGATTGCTTTGCTTTCACAATTGTCGAACTATTCAATTTTTGTTCCAATCTCCTTCACTTTTCCAAAAAATTCACTTCCTAAAAGTTCAAAAGTTCATGTAATTTTAATAGAAATCCCCTACATCTCCATTGGACTATAAAAAAATTCACACCAAATTCATAAATTCATCATTAAATATAAATCATTCAAAATTCTCCACAATTATAATTGGATACATCCCCTAAATGTGTAATGTTTACCTAGTTGCGAGTAAACGCAAGAGAAGTAATGAAAATCATTACCTTTGATTTTATTCTCATTGCCAGTAAATATACATGCCCTAAGTTACAGTGATGTGGCCAGAATTCAACATCAGATGAGGCCTAACTATTTTTTCTTTATACAAAATACTCTTAATTAGTAATATATATATATATATATAATCGTAAGAGGATTTTTTTTTAGACAAAATCGAAAAATGATTTCATTAATGATTAGTTGGTGATACTTTTATATTGGCTATGCCAAACTTGCAATCATATGGATCATATAAACACTATGAATTATATATTCATAATCTTAAATCTAATAAATAATAATATAAGAAAGTTTATAAATTCCACTTTTATCAACATTCATGAATGAAAAAAAAAGTAAGTAGTAAATAGAAATTAAAGATTGAACTCTGTATGGACTAAATACATTTTAAGAATATTTTTAGTTAAGAAAGAAAGAAGAAAATAAAAAAAAAAATTAGGCAAATCAAGTAAAGAACAATTAAGAATTTAGAAATTTAAATGTATATATGTAAATAACTATTTTTTATATAAAAAAATTAATACAAAATTATAAGAGAAAATAAAAAAATTGCGTATTATAAATAAGAAGATCTAAATATATTTATTACTCTTTAATAAATATATAAAATATAATATAATTATATAAATAAAAAATAAAATAATAATAAATGACTGGGGGCCTAGGCTCACCTTGGTCCTTGGCCCCTCCGTGGCCTCGCCGATACATAAGTATATTTTGGTTAAAAAATTTTGATGAAGCCTTTTGTCTCTACTTCATATGAAACTAATCAATTTAGCCATGAGCAGGTTGAAGAGTGGAGGACGATGTGGAACAACCTAATTGATCTATGACTTTTTAACGGTAGATGCACCAAAAACACACCAGGTATAATTCATTCTACTATATACTAAAAATGGATGCAACGTTAAAATTATTACATTATTTAATTGATATTACCTTTAATATAGTTAAAAATACTATTAAATTCCATGAATACCCCTCCATCAATTTTCATCTTCTTTCTCTCTCTTCTACCATGGGACTGAAATTCTTAATCTCCTTCTCTAATATTGCAAACTCCTCCTTTTTCTCCAATACTACAAATCGATCAAAAGATATCTAAGTTTTTCTCCTCACTCAAATCTTTATTTTTTTACCTTATTTTCTGTTTGTTTTTTCAGTTGAGTTTCTGAAGTGTCGGCCAACCTAGTACCATTACCACCTAGCTTAGCTTCCTCGTCCTTATAGGGTCAACAAAACCCAATCCCCAGACTTGGACCTGAAACCTACCCAGAATTGTTCACAAAAAGCAAAGTAACCCAGAACTCCAAATGATCCATACAGCAAGGCAATAAAGCCAATCGAACGGCCAATTTTTTTACCAAAATTTTCCTTGTCTTTTGGCTTCTGATTCCAGTGGCAATATCATTCTGATTCCCGCAAAGATATAAACAGCCACGCCGAGATCGTAGAAGAATACAGAAAAGCCTCAAAATGCCTAGAGAGCTAGCCTATATTTTTAGAAAGATCATCATATCCTCCACCATCACAACTCCCATGCCTCTGATATCAACAACATCGACAAAAAGGGTCAAATAGGCCAAATGGGTCAGCATCAAAATTGAATTCAAACCCAATTAGAATGGGAAGCAACCCCAAATTTCAAGGATTTTGGGCAAGACCTAGAATCCGTTTAGGTTCGGTGCAATTGAAAACATAAGTTGAAGTGTTTGATATGAAAATTAGATAGATGATGTAAAAACTAGCTTGAGCAAGCGGAATCATGATGTCGGCGACGAATTGACCAACTTGGCTGCAGACGGCGAAGAATTTTAATATCTTTTGATGGATTTACAGTATTGGAAAAGAATGAGGAGTTTGAAATATTGGAGAGGAGGGAGATTGGGAATTTTAGTCCCAGAGAAAAGGGAGTGAGGCAGAAGATGAAGATGGAAAAGCTATCTGGATAAGACTGTTTGAACGGGAAGCGTACCGATGACTTCGTAGAAATTTTTTTAAAAAAAATAAATCAAAATAATGAAAACGTTGTTGTAAATAATTAAATAGTGATGTCTATTTATGGAAATGGTACTAAAGGTAGTATACTCATTTTGTATTTATTATTTATCCTTTCCTATATAAAGGATCAGTTATCTTTGTAAACTCTAATTCAAAATAAACGTACGTATTATTTTCACAGAGAACTTTCCTTCTCCCTGCCTCTCCATATTCCTTCTGCACTCTTCCTCTATCTAGCCCTCGGTATTGGGCCGGGCCGGGCAAGCCCGGCCCAAATTTTTTGGGCTTGGGCCGGGTCGGGCTGGGCTTATTAAATAATTTTTAAATTTGCAGGCCGGGCCGGGCGGGCTTAATGACATAAAAAAGAGCTCACTGGCTTTATCGGGCCTGGTTTATATCGGGCTTTTCGGGTCGGGCCTATTAAGCCCACTTTGATCGAGCTTACGTGGGTTTTTGCAATAAATTATGTCTCAAATTTTAAAATTACAAAAAAAATATGCATGAAAAAAAAAATATTAATAATGAAAAAAAATACTCAAGGGTGCAAAAATGTGGCCTCGTTAAAATAAAATACTCAAGGGTCCAAAAATGTTGGGCCTATTAAGTAGGTGGAGGAGTGGTTAGGGTTTGTATTGGGTATTAGGTATTGAGTATTGGGCTTTTTAAAATAAATTAGGTGAACTTGGGGCTGAGATTTGGGTTTGGGTTGAAATATTAGTATTAAGAATAGGTTGAGTATTAATTTTTAAATAATAAATATTTTATATTTTCGGGCTTATGGGCCGGGTTTATTACGGGCGGGTCGGGCTAGGCTTATCGGGCTTTATCGGGCTCGGGCCTATCAGGTTTGAACACCATAAGCCCAAGTGTAACGACCCGTCCCAAATTCCTAGATTTGATTAGTGAGATTAATCGGTGATTAGTTAGGCGAAATCGGACGAACGATGCGAAATGCCCGTTTTGCCCCTGGGCGTGGGCAAAACGTTGACTTTTCATTCTGGCGATCAAATAGACTTTGACCAATGACCGTGACGTAGTTCGTGAAGTCACGAGTTCATAGACAGGTGGCACGTTCAATTCCGAAGTTCGTGAAAGAAGTTATGACGTTCGGAAGTTTAGGGGCATTTTGGTAATTTTGGTTAAAATGGAAAAATAGTTGACTTTTTGACCGGGATGTCCGATAGCCGAGGGCCGAGGACCGTTACGTAGATCGGGACGATACGAATCCATAGATAGGCGACACGTCGAATTCGGACGTTCGACGGCGAAATTACGGTTCACGAAAGTTCAAGTGCACTATTGCACGAATTATGAAACATGTTAACTTTTGGACTTTAGTGAGGCCCAGATATTTATGGAGGCCCAATGGATGAGTGACGAGTGTCACCCATCCTGTATTGACCCGTCCCGAATATCGGGATTGAATATTAATTAATCATGATTTAGAATGACTAATCGGGGATTAGTTGAGTGAAATCGGACGAAACGTGCAAAATGACCGTTTTGCCCCTAGCGTGGGCAAAATGTTGACTTTTAGTTCGGGCGGTCAAATGGACTTTGGCCGATGACTGTGACGTAGTTCGGGACGTTACGAGTTCATAGACAGGTGGCACGTTCGATTCCGACATTCGAGGTGAAAGTTATGATGTTCGGAAGTTGAGGGGTATTTTGGTAATTTGGCATATTAGGGGCCAAATGTTGACTTTTTGATCGGGAGGTCCGATGGACGAGGGCCAAGGACCGTTACGTAGGTCTCGTCGATACGAATCCAACGACAGGCGGCATGCCGAAATCGGAGATTCGACGACGAAGTTATGGTCACGGAATCGGGCTCGATTAACCGAACGAACCGGGATTAAAATAATATTTTAATATGAACAGTACCCGGTGACTGTGCACATTCGGATGAGTGACAAGTGTCACCCATCCCCTGAAATCTGGTCCATGTTTCCCTCCCAACACCATCATTACAACATCATCATTTATCCTTCATCATTTCCTCCATTTTCTCCTTAATTTTCTCCTTCTTTGTTCTTCTTACCCGTGAGCATTGAGCAGCAGAATTGGAGAGTGTTTGCTGCCATTCCTAACTGGTTTTGAGGGCAAAATCGAGTGTTTGTTGAGACTAACTCAACTGGGTAAACACGGGAGGTTGAGAGTGGCTGAAAACTAGGAATTCGAAATTGGGTTTTTGGGAGGAAAAATCAAATTGGATGAATTGAGCCTTGTTGATCGAAATTGGGTTCAGTTTCTGTCTTCTGGGATTACTACGATCCATTTTGTAGAAGGAACTAAGTGGAATTGAGGTCGAATTGAGGTAGAACTGAGGGAGGAAACTTTCAGAAATCTCGAGGTTGAGTCGAGGGAATTGAGGCTTTGATTGACGAAATTGATGTGGGGATTGTGTTCCTGAAGATCCCACGATGCTTCTGGGTTCACCAATTGAAGGAAAACACTGGAGATTGATGAAGCTCCATGGATGCACAGTGTACGGATGTTCGAGTTTGAGTCGTGGCGTTTGAGCCACGAATTGATGCAATTGAGTTGGGGAAAATACTTACCTGAGTCCATTGAAGCTTACTGGTGAATCAATTGAACGAAATCAAGAAGCTTTGATGGTTTTCGAAGGATGAACAGTGGCCGGATGTTCTTCAATTGATCATCTGTGATCGTGAGGTTAGAGGTAATGTTGCTTGTAATTAAGTCCACAGAACTCTAATTAGACTTGAATCGAAACTGACTGAATGTTCAATTGGTGGAATCAATGTCGAATTGACAGAAAACAAACCGGGTCGCCTCGCGGGTTAAATGGCCCGTTTTACAGACAAACGGGTTGGGACGGTGACACTGTAGCAGGCGCGTGGATTTCACGCGCAGCCACTCACGGCGGCGCGTGGGGGCGCGTCCGGCCTAGTCTCAAGGTGAGGTCAACATGACTTTTGATCCTCTCAGTGTAACGAACATTTTGACGTTGATTTCGGTGAAATCGGATATTGTTTCGATAATGTTCCGCGTATCCGAAGTTTTGTATTACGTTAAAAATACGTATTTAAATCCCGGAAAAATTGGGGAAAATTATATGATATATTTTGAGATGTTAGTAACCCTCTATAATGATTTTGGACAGGAGTTGTGATTTCCAGATTTTACGGAAAAACGTGCAGCTCGGAAACGGACCGTTTTGGACGGTGTGTGTGAGTGGACTTTGTTTTCTAACCGTGATGCATGCATATATGATTTCTAATGCCTTATTATATGATTTTATATGCTTGGACATGATTTGTGTTTCAATCCGGTAATTTCTCGGTTTTATGATTATTATATTATTATTTTGGGCGATTTTCGAGAAATTACGAAATTTGGTAAAAATAATGTTTGGACTTGGTTTATGAGTCCGGGATTGAAATTGATTGAAAATAATGTTTGGACTCGGATTATTGAGTCATGGATTGAAAGATGATGTGGTGACTCGGGAATGAGTCGAGGGTCAATTTCGTGGATTTATGTGAAAATGGCAACGGAGGTTGCAACGCATGGATTTGCGTGATAATGATATGTTGGGCATGATAACCCAAGTGAATAGTGATTTTGACTCGGTTTTGGAGTCACTTGTGAATTTGATGAAATTAATGATTTTTGTGATTTTATGATTATTTTAATCAGTCCTTTCAGGCACGTTTTACGAGGTACGTACAAATGATGTTTTGGGCTAGGCCCGGAGTCTAAATGATTTCTAAAATGATGTTTTGACTTGGTTGGTGAGTCAATGATGATTTCCGGATTATTCTATTGAGTTAAATGTGATTTTAACGGTTTATGTGTAAAAGGTATTTTGGGCTTGAGACCCAGTTGAGAATGACCTTGACTTGGTATGAAGTCAAGATTTGATTGAAATGTTTTGGGATGTAATTCCCGGGATGGTGTTCATTGTGATTGTGATATTCCCAGACGGTCGGTGCTTGGGGGGGGATTACCCAGACGACCGGAGCTTGGGGGATGTGATTGTAGGATCGGGAGTTGATCCTATGGTAGTCAGCTTCTCGGATGATACTGAGCCTGGATGTACCACTCGGAGGTGTCTGATCCTGGGGATGTGTTCGCCCAGAGGTGACTGAGCCCGAGGGGGTTGAGCCCAGAGGTGTTTATTCCCGAGAGAGTGACTGGATATTGGCCTACGCGTAGTGCAGCACTTGTGAGTAGTACAGTTTGATTGATTGTGCACTTGTGAGTAGTGCAGATGTGATTGGTGATATTTTATGCACTCGTGAGTAGTGCGGATTGATTGGATTGATATATTTATTGTGCACTGGTAAGTAATGCTGATTGGTATTGATTGTGATGATGTACTGGTATTGAGTACGGGTTTTTGGTCCTTGTGGCCAGGTGATTATGTTTTCACATGTTTTGGCCTGAGAGCCGGGATTTGATGTTTTATAACATGAACTAATTTGGTGAACATGAGTGTTATGGACCATGGGAACATATGTTTTAATTTTATCGGTCACTCATGTTTTACGATATGCATGCAAGTTTGTGAAAACTGGAGGGTAAGATTGTATTTTGATAAATGTTTTTATAAGAGGTCATTTTTGTCCACTCACACCATTTCTGTTTTGTGACCCTCCAGGTCGTGGTACGACGTTCGGGACTGATCGTGAGGCAGTGACAGCAGCAGAAATCCGCGCAAACATCCCTTGTCTGGCAAGCATTGAAGGGGAGTTTCGGACCTTTAGTTGACTTGTCAGACGGGAGCAGGACCGGGTACGGTTTTTGACGTCCAGTTGGGACGGGTCCTGTCAAATTGGTATCAGAGCATTTGGTTCTTGATTTCTGTTGATACGTCATGCCTCCGAGTCGTGCGTCCCGTACACGGTCTGAAGATGGGAGGGGCGAGAGTAGTGTTAGTAAAGGCCCAGATATTGAGCGAGCTCGACGGTTGGGAGCCACTGTGTTTCGTGGTGATTCGGGACCGGATGGTGCCGAAGATTGGCTTACACGATTGGAGAGGATTTTTGAGGTTATGATATGTCCCCTGGAGGACATGGTACCCTTAGCCACTTTTCTCTTGGATGACTATGCTTACAGGTGGTGGCATAGTTTACAGTTGACTGGCTGGGATGCCCGTACCTTGGCATGGGATGCATTCCGAGAGCGATTTTTGGATCAGTTTTATCCTCGCTCATTTCGGAACGCTAAGGAGGTTGAGTTTCTCCAATTGCAGCAAGGGAATCGGTCAGTGGTCGATTATGAACAGCAATTTTTGCACTTATCAAGTTTCGCTCCTCTGTATGTGGCTACTGAGGAGGATAAGTGTCGAAGGTTTGAGCAGGGATTGAGGAATGAGTTACGAGGTGCTGTAACTGTTGGCTCGTATTCTACCCTGAGGGAATTATCGGATGCTGCTATCCGAGTGGAGGCTACTATTTTACCTGTGCCAGAACAATCTTTGGGCTCTGGACGACGCCGAGAGCGTCAGGATACTGAACAGATGAGTCAGGAAACAACGAAGCGAGTTAGCCTTCATAATCTTGTGTCGCAATCCTCGGTGGGCATTCATACGGGTGGAACTTCAACCCAGTCGATAAGTAAGCGGCGTGGTGGGGCAAGTCGCCTCAGCACTGCCACTTGTCACTTTTGTAGGAAATTTGGACATTTGCGAAGGAACTGCCCCGATCGACTTGACCGTAGGTCAGAATAATCGTATTGATACATGTTTTCGTGATACCTTGTAAATGGTTTGTATTGTCCATTTGTGTTGTAATATTGTATCATGTGTTTTGGGTGTGTCAGACTAGTGTGGGTCCGGATGGTTGTTTTTGTTCACAGTTTGGTTTGTAGATGGGCGTGTTGGGCCCAGAATAAACTTGACCCGGGGATGACTATTGCTGTTATTGTTTTGGGATCATTCTTGGTTTTCCCTAGGTGGATCGGGTTTGTGATGTCATGGACATTGGGCATTGTGACGATCTAGGATCGTGATGTTCATGGCCAGCTGACGTAGTGATGGATCTGGACCGTGATCCTGATGATCCAGTTGGGTAGAGAGTATGTTACTCTTACTCCGGTATGTGAATCGTAAATGACGGGACTGAACTTCTTTTCGAAGTGGGGCCCTTTGTGGTATATTACACGAGTGAGTAGGTTTCCGAAGTGATCGGATTTTGTCAACCTTAACCGTGTAGTTGTTGGATTGGCTTCCTTATGAAGTCAACCGAGTATGATAAATGGGTAACCGATAGGTTCGGTTTTGGTGTGTCCGAGTGGACGTGAACGAGATTTCGGGTTTTGGAATCGAATTTCTGGGTGACGATTCAGGATTCGATTTTAGAACTTGAAAGTGGAATACTGGATTTGGGTGCGGAATGATTTTTCCAAATGCTAGCTTACGGAATAATGATTTCGGATTCGGATTTGGACATGAATTAAAAATGTGATGTATGGGTTCGGATTCGGGATTTCTTACGAAATTGCGGATTCGAATTTGGAATTGGAACTAGTTGATGGGTGGAGTTTCGATTTGTCTCTTGCTGGTTTGGGCAAATGGACTCCATTATTGGAACATGTTTGGCTATGACCTAGGTGGTTGTAGTCTTGTCAATAGATAGATGTATGTACCTTGTTTATGGTTTGGGGTACGATACTTTGCAGACTTGTGGTGTCGGGTGACGATATACGGATTATACCAGTAGTACGTTGGTGAACGTGTTAGTAGTCGGCTTAATCCTGATACCATTGGATGGGTTGTGAACGTGAACTGGACATTGAACACGATGCACTGGACAGAGTGATTCTGATGATTGCAGTGATTGTTTGAGCAGGTGCTCTGAGCCATGGTTGGCTAGTATAACTCTAGTGTTGAGTTGTGTGATCACTGCTATGCTGGTGTTCAATGTGTTCCAGTTACACCGTCTATTTGAGTGTGATGACAGTATGCATATACTCAGGATGAGTGAGTTGGTGGTTAGTGTGACCGCAAGTTGCTTTGCGGCGAAATGTTACCTTGTCGTGACCTTACCAGCATCTGGGATCGCTGAGGGGGTGACAGTTGTGGATACTGCTGTTGATATTTGTCGCAGGATTGAGTTTGCCCTGCGAGGGGAGATCGTGTTGTTGATCTTGTGCTACATTGACGGACGTGGTGGTTTGATGTGTTGTCACTGATTTGTTACTGATTGGCGCTTTACTAGGGTGGTAAAGCTTGGTGGTGACAGCTTGGCTTGTGGTGTTAGCATGGACTGACAAGTGAGTTTTGGTGACTCTCTATGAGAGCGGATGTCAGGGCACATTAGTGACTACGTGGGGCCGTCAGGCTGAAGGAGTCAGCTTAGTGACGACATTGCCAATTTCTGGTGATTCATTTTCACTCGGGGTGGTCGAGTGTAGTCAGTACGACGTGCATCTGAGATGTGACGTCTGAGTGCAGACGAGTTCTGCATTGGCTAGTGGGTGTACAGGTGTACACGTGTTGAGAGGCCCATTTGTTTTCCACGAGGTGGATGTGGAATACAAGTAGTTGGAATTTCGGGGACGAAATTCTTTAAGGAGGGAAGGTTGTAATGACCCGTCCCGAATATCGGGATTGAATATTAATTAATCATGATTTAGAATGACTAATCGGGGATTAGTTGAGTGAAATCGGACGAAACGTGCAAAATGACCGTTTTGCCCCTAGCGTGGGCAAAATGTTGACTTTTAGTTCGGGCGGTCAAATGGACTTTGGCCGATGACTGTGACGTAGTTCGGGACGTTACGAGTTCATAGACAGGTGGCACGTTCGATTCCGACATTCGAGGTGAAAGTTATGATGTTCGGAAGTTGAGGGGTATTTTGGTAATTTGGCATATTAGGGGCCAAATGTTGACTTTTTGATCGGGAGGTCCGATGGACGAGGGCCAAGGACCGTTACGTAGGTCTCGTCGATACGAATCCAACGACAGGCGGCATGCCGAAATCGGAGATTCGACGACGAAGTTATGGTCACGGAATCGGGCTCGATTAACCGAACGAACCGGGATTAAAATAATATTTTAATATGAACAGTACCCGGTGACTGTGCACATTCGGATGAGTGACAAGTGTCACCCATCCCCTGAAATCTGGTCCATGTTTCCCTCCCAACACCATCATTACAACATCATCATTTATCCTTCATCATTTTCTCCTTAATTTTCTCCTTCTTTGTTCTTCTTACCCGTGAGCATTGAGCAGCAGAATTGGAGAGTGTTTGCTGCCATTCCTAACTGGTTTTGAGGGCAAAATCGAGTGTTTGTTGAGACTAACTCAACTGGGTAAACACGGGAGGTTGAGAGTGGCTGAAAACTAGGAATTCGAAATTGGGTTTTTGGGAGGAAAAATCAAATTGGATGAATTGAGCCTTGTTGATCGAAATTGGGTTCAGTTTCTGTCTTCTGGGATTACTACGATCCATTTTGTAGAAGGAACTAAGTGGAATTGAGGTCGAATTGAGGTAGAACTGAGGGAGGAAACTTTCAGAAATCTCGAGGTTGAGTCGAGGGAATTGAGGCTTTGATTGACGAAATTGATGTGGGGATTGTGTTCCTGAAGATCCCACGATGCTTCTGGGTTCACCAATTGAAGGAAAACACTGGAGATTGATGAAGCTCCATGGATGCACAGTGTACGGATGTTCGAGTTTGAGTCGTGGCGTTTGAGCCACGAATTGATGCAATTGAGTTGGGGAAAATACTTACCTGAGTCCATTGAAGCTTACTGGTGAATCAATTGAACGAAATCAAGAAGCTTTGATGGTTTTCGAAGGATGAACAGTGGCCGGATGTTCTTCAATTGATCATCTGTGATCGTGAGGTTAGAGGTAATGTTGCTTGTAATTAAGTCCACAGAACTCTAATTAGACTTGAATCGAAACTGACTGAATGTTCAATTGGTGGAATCAATGTCGAATTGACAGAAAACAAACCGGGTCGCCTCGCGGGTTAAATGGCCCGTTTTACAGACAAACGGGTTGGGACGGTGACACTGTAGCAGGCGCGTGGATTTCACGCGCAGCCACTCACGGCGGCGCGTGGGGGCGCGTCCGGCCTAGTCTCAAGGTGAGGTCAACATGACTTTTGATCCTCTCAGTGTAACGAACATTTTGACGTTGATTTCGGTGAAATCGGATATTGTTTCGATAATGTTCCGCGTATCCGAAGTTTTGTATTACGTTAAAAATACGTATTTAAATCCCGGAAAAATTGGGGAAAATTATATGATATATTTTGAGATGTTAGTAACCCTCTATAATGATTTTGGACAGGAGTTGTGATTTCCAGATTTTACGGAAAAATGTGCAGCTCGGAAACGGACCGTTTTGGACGGTGTGTGTGAGTGGACTTTGTTTTCTAACCGTGATGCATGCATATATGATTTCTAATGCCTTATTATATGATTTTATATGCTTGGACATGATTTGTGTTTCAATCCGGTAATTTCTCGGTTTTATGATTATTATATTATTATTTTGGGCGATTTTCGAGAAATTACGAAATTTGGTAAAAATAATGTTTGGACTTGGTTTATGAGTCCGGGATTGAAATTGATTGAAAATAATGTTTGGACTCGGATTATTGAGTCATGGATTGAAAGATGATGTGGTGACTCGGGAATGAGTCGAGGGTCAATTTCGTGGATTTATGTGAAAATGGCAACGGAGGTTGCAACGCATGGATTTGCGTGATAATGATATGTTGGGCATGATAACCCAAGTGAATAGTGATTTTGACTCGGTTTTGGAGTCACTTGTGAATTTGATGAAATTAATGATTTTTGTGATTTTATGATTATTTTAATCAGTCCTTTCAGGCACGTTTTACGAGGTACGTACAAATGATGTTTTGGGCTAGGCCCGGAGTCTAAATGATTTCTAAAATGATGTTTTGACTTGGTTGGTGAGTCAATGATGATTTCCGGATTATTCTATTGAGTTAAATGTGATTTTAACGGTTTATGTGTAAAAGGTATTTTGGGCTTGAGACCCAGTTGAGAATGACCTTGACTTGGTATGAAGTCAAGATTTGATTGAAATGTTTTGGGATGTAATTCCCGGGATGGTGTTCATTGTGATTGTGATATTCCCAGACGGTCGGTGCTTGGGGGGGGATTACCCAGACGACCGGAGCTTGGGGGATGTGATTGTAGGATCGGGAGTTGATCCTATGGTAGTCAGCTTCTCGGATGATACTGAGCCTGGATGTACCACTCGGAGGTGTCTGATCCTGGGGATGTGTTCGCCCAGAGGTGACTGAGCCCGAGGGGGTTGAGCCCAGAGGTGTTTATTCCCGAGAGAGTGACTGGATATTGGCCTACGCGTAGTGCAGCACTTGTGAGTAGTACAGTTTGATTGATTGTGCACTTGTGAGTAGTGCAGATGTGATTGGTGATATTTTATGCACTCGTGAGTAGTGCGGATTGATTGGATTGATATATTTATTGTGCACTGGTAAGTAATGCTGATTGGTATTGATTGTGATGATGTACTGGTATTGAGTACGGGTTTTTGGTCCTTGTGGCCAGGTGATTATGTTTTCACATGTTTTGGCCTGAGAGCCGGGATTTGATGTTTTATAACATGAACTAATTTGGTGAACATGAGTGTTATGGACCATGGGAACATATGTTTTAATTTTATCGGTCACTCATGTTTTACGATATGCATGCAAGTTTGTGAAAACTGGAGGGTAAGATTGTATTTTGATAAATGTTTTTATAAGAGGTCATTTTTGTCCACTCACACCATTTCTGTTTTGTGACCCTCCAGGCCGTGGTACGACGTTCGGGACTGATCGTGAGGCAGTGACAGCAGCAGAAATCCGCGCAAACATCCCTTGTCTGGCAAGCACTGAAGGGGAGTTTCGGACCTTTAGTTGACTTGTCAGACGGGAGCAGGACCGGGTACGGTTTTTGACGTCCAGTTGGGACGGGGCCTGTCACATCCATTGCACAGCCCACACATATTCATGCACCTTCCCCGTGCATCGATCATTTTCTTTTCCCCCTAAACAACCAAACCCGATCTCATTTTGAGCCAAACCAATCCAACCCTCTTCCATTTGATCAACTGTGAGGACCAGGGAGTGAGGGAGGATAGGAGGATGTGGTGGTCGGCCTAGGACGGTGCCGCCGTGGGCGGTGGAGCCACGAACCCGAGAGGGTGCTCGGTAAGGCCCAATCCTTCCCATTTTTCAATTTATGCATTATGGTTGCTTTTGGGTGCCTAGGAAGTGATTGTTAGGTTTCTAGGGACTTAATATGAAGCTTTTTAATGGGGTTGGACGGCTGTGAAGCCATGGGTGCAGTTTTGGACACTTTGAACCGTATGGTTCAAAATGGAACCATGAGTTTTGGGCGGTTTTAGGTTGTTTTAATGAGTAGAAATGATAGGGAATGAAGAAATAGGAATTATAGGATTAATTAGGGTTGAAATCAGATCAAAATAGGGGAGGAAAATCACTGAACCGGTCACGTCGGTTCAGCACAGTGACATGAACAGTAAAACTGGTCCAGTCCAAGGTTAGGGATGATGAGTAGTGATCTGACCCTTCTAGGGGCACGTGAGGGCGTGTGAACAGTAATTTGGGGAAGTGTTCAACATATGAAATCTTCTATTCGATGTAACGAACATTTTGGGGCTGGTTTTGTGTCGATCGGACACCGTCTCGATATGTTTCGGGGCATCGGAAAGTTTAGGGTCGGTTTAAAAATAGTTAAAAGTTCGGAAAAAATTACGGGGCTTTAGTAGGAGGTTAATTAAGTAGTTAGTAACCTTCTATTACAATTTGGACTGGTTTGGGAGTCCCGGTGATGGTGATTGACCCGGGAGACGATTATGGCACGCGTATCAAGGCGCGACTTCGGACGGTCTGTGAGTGGACCTTGATTTCTAAATTGTGATGCATGCATAAATGTTTCATATGGATTATGATTGTGATTACATGATGTTGATTTGGATGGTTGTGAATTATATGGTTTCACGCTTTACGAGGCGATTTACGTGCTTGCACGTAAATCGAGGTTTTCCGATTTTATACTGATTTTCCGTACTTGTGGTTTTGGATATGATTTCATGAAATGGTTTTGGATTTGAAAAAGTAAACTCGGGTTCGAGACCCACTTGTTTGGAAACCCTCGGACTCGAAGTCCTTTTATTGACGTTCTCGGGCCGAAGGCCCAATTGGTTCTTAAATTGATTTCGGATTTGGAAATATGGAATCGGGCACAAGACCTATTTGATTTACGGAATCGGGCACAAGGCCCAGTTGGTTTACGAATTCTCGGACTTGAGGTCCATTTGATTTAACGAGGCATCGGGTCGGGGGCCCAGTTGGTTTATGAATCGGACTTGAGGTCCAGTTTGTATGTGGATTCGGGCCTACGGCCCAGCTATATGTTACAAATGGCTTTTATGGTTCATGACGGTTTATAGGAACCGGCATGAACCCTTGAAATGGATTTACGGGTCATGACGGTTTATGGGAACCGGCATGAACACTTGGAAAGGATTTTATGGTTCATGACGGCTTATGGGGGCCGGGCATGAATCCTGGAAAGGTTTAAAGAATGATTTCAAAAGGTTTTTCATATTCCATCCTTTATATATGACTGTCTCTTCCGGGGAGGGTCGTTGGCCTGGGTGGACCCCGGAGTAGTCACGGAGCACTGACTTAGTGAAGTCGCCCCCCAGTTGGGTTCCTTAATCTCAGGATGGGCATGGTTCGTTACCTCCAGGGAGGGTCATTGATCTACGAACCTTGACCTGGGTGGACCCTGGAGAGACTTGGGTTTGAGACCCCGGTTAGCACGCTCGTAGCTCTATTTTACCGTGACAGGTTCTTGTATATGAAATATAATGGATAAACATGATTTCAAGTGGATTGGGAAATTGTGTTTTATGATGATAAATGGATTTGGGCTGAGATCCCACATATGTTTATGATGTTATGGTTTTCTGTAAATGGTTTTGGGCAGGAGCCCGTATGACTTGTATTTACGGAATTTGGGGCTGAGACCCTAATTATGGTTGTTTAAACATATGTGTTTGGATAAACGGTTTTACTATGCATGCATGCTTTTTAGTGAAGGCTATAAAGGTCTTATATGAAATGTTTTTATAAACTCTTTGTTTTGTCCACTCACAGTCTTTCTGTTTTTAATACCTTTCAGGTTGGATACGATGTGGACTGACAGGATCGCCCCCAAAAGGGGCATCGATAACCGTGCCCGGTCTGCTCCCGTCTGGAAAGACGTCAGAAATCCCCAAGTTACCCTTAGTACTTGCCAAACCAGGGATAGCCCCACGTACTTACTCATGCCTCCGCCCCTCGAACAACCTCGAACAACGCGCCATGACCTAGAGGGTCAATAAGAACCAAAAGGTGTGAGTGGACAAAAATAAACCAGTGTATAAAACAGTTACAGAAAGACGTTTTTACCCTCCAAGTAAAAACCAATGCATGCATACAAAAAAAAATCGTTTCGCAATCCGTTACATTTCCAACATAAGAAAAACCGTGTATCAAATTTCACATAAGGAAAACTTGTATGAAACTCAAAATCATTTTTCCTTTCTCAACCATCGGGTCTTGGCCCGTAATCATAACCACCGGGCCTCAGCCCAAAACCACGAATCAAAACCAAATGCACAACATGATCTAAAACCATCAACCACATACCGGGCCACTGCCCAACTCAACCGAAACATCAGAAATTAACAATAAATCACAAGTCAAACACTTTGCTGGATATCAAGTGCGCCCGGGTCTTTATACTCAAAACGTGCTCCAGCAATAGCACCGGGTCGTTAAACCCAAAACAGTTTCCAACGAGTCTTTAAACCCAAAACATTTGTCAAACACAACAACGTGGGATCCATCCCAAAATCACATTTTTCACAATAGGACTCATGGTCCGAATTTCCACATTCAATTCCCCAAATCATACTTTACAAAACATATTCAAATCATCATTAAACACGGGGCTTGCAAAATCAGACCAAATCACTTTATTAAATCCATTTCCATTCCCGAATTCGAATTCGCAATAATGATTCCGTAAGCCGGCATCCGGAAGCATCATCCCGAACCCAAACCAAGAATCCACTTTATATTTCCGAAAACCGAAATCTCGTTAATCAAAGTTACTTTTATGCCCCGAGCATTAAGCTTGAACTCGCATTTTTCAAAATCCATTTTAATTCCTTGAAATCACTTCATTTTCAAATCTTATTATTAATACCTCAAAACCACAATCATAATCACCAAAATCACAGTCCAATCACACACACGCGAAAATCTCGTAAAGCGTGCAAATCCGGGGCATTCCAGAAAAACGTGTCATAACCGTAAACCATATTCACAACTGCAATCAAAACATCTCAAAAACATGATACACACAAGTCATATAATATCTTTCGTTAAATCATCATCCAAAACACACGGGACCCATATCTCGAAATACGTGCAAATTCGTGTGCATATCAAAAATACGTATAAAAACAGAAATCGAAATCAATCACAAAATCATATTCATAATCATAGAAATCATAGAAATATGTATGCATGCATTAAATTTTGAAAGCAACGTCCACTCACACACCGTTCTTAAGGTTCGGTTTCGGGCCGCACGCATTCCCTTAATTTTTGGCATTTTCCAGAAAACCCGAATCCTGTCTGAAAACACATTCCCAGGTCATTAAGGTTTCAAATAACAACATACTAATTTTTCATAATTTTCCGAGAATTAATCGTTAATTAAAAACGTAACCTAAACCTTCGGACCCTCGAAACAACATCAAAACGGTGTCCGATAATTTCGACACCAACGCTAAAATGTTCGTTACATTGTATAGGACAAAAGTCATTTTGAACTCACCTTGAAAAACCGTCCCACGCGCCGTCACGCGCCGCCGCAAGCGGCTGCGCGTGAGGCCACGCGCCACCGCAAGCGGCTGCGCGTGAGGCCACGCGCATGCTACAGTGACAGACACTGTTCATCATCGTCCTTGCCCGTTTCCCTGCAAAACGGGTTTGCGACCCGCAAGTCCAACCCGGTCAGATAACCTTCAATTCAACCTTGATTGCATCCGTCTTTGATCCTAACACATTCCTCAGCTATCCAATTAAGGTTCTATGTCCCTGATTCGTCATAACAGCCCCAAAATCAGCCCCACGACCCGTGATCACCCAAACGGGTCGATCGCCCAAACTCTGTGTTTTCTCAATCAAACTCAAATTAACTTCACAGTGAGGATTCTAGGCCTAAAAGGAACTGAAATACACGATCAATTGGACAAGACATTACCTGGAAGTGATCGTCCACAGTCCCTGCACAACTCTGAAACAGGAACCTGTGATCATGGCCAAACAGCGATCGAATCCCTTGCCAATAGCTACGGTTGATCTCCAAATGGTCCCAGAAGACGATTACTGTCCCTGGTTTCGTCCAATTCCTCACACAATTCAAATTCTGATTTTTCCCTCAATTTTTCGATTTTTCCTCCGTACTCAAATTCTCTCAACGGCCCTCAGTCCTCACTTCACACTCGACCCAAAATGAACCTAACACTCACCAGTCACCTAACTAACCGTTCAAAATGGACGACAACCCGTGGGAGACATCCTCAGCCTCACTGGGAAATTGACAGGACCCGCCCCGATCCCACAGGGACCACAAGGGGACGTGCCCTGCTCCCGTCTGACACCCAATAATTCATACCAATTTTAACCTCAAACATCAAATGCATAAATAACCAAATTAAAGTTATACATCAAATCCGAATTAAACAAATGTCAGACAAGGGATGAAATCCAAAAATTCAAGTTGCGAGCACGACTCTAACATAAACCTGCGGGTACACCACCCAACAGGGATTCAGGTACGCAGAAGTAGATCTATGCCTCAGCCTCAGGTTCCTCCTCTACCTCAGTATCACGACCTGGAGGGGTTACCAAAACATTAAGGGTGAGTGGGCCGAGACTCAAGTTTATAAAATCATTTGATAAGTAAAACATATAATTTACCCCTCCGTTTTCCAAACATGCATGCATCCGTGATTAAAACCATCAATCATATAATATGAACCATAAGGCATATAATAAAACCATAAGTATAATTTTAGTTGCTGCACTATACACTCCAATCCCGACATCACCTGATGTTTGACGTTCTTGACGCCTAATAAGGTCACAATAATAAGGCTACGCGTGCCACTCGGGTCTCAATTTTCGAGTTAAATCCCCGAATCCCGTTCGGGTACAGCATCACCTGATGCAGCATCACCTGATGCTTAGCGTCATAGACGCTGGACGTACCAGACGTCTGTGACCTCTCCGGGGTACCTCGCCGGAGGAGACAATATAATATGAAATGATCTATACAGTGCAGTACCAAATACATTTTATTGATATCCACATGCAAAGCATACATATACATAGATAAAATCCGAACCAATCATTAAGTTTCATCAGACGGGTCTCAAGCCCAAATACCGTGAAACGTGCCATAACCATATTTTCCGTATCATCAAAACCATTATTGTTTTAACATGTGAATAAGTATAATAAACCAGAAAACATTTATGCACACAAGGGTTTAAGAAAATGGCCCACTCACAGTACGATCCCGCGGTGAACCTGCGCGTACGAACTTGTACCGGGATTATCGTACAATTCCTGTCAGTCCAAATCACACGTAAGGGTCACTACAAGTCTAAAATGTTTAACCACAAAGTCCGAAATAGAAACCGGCTCGGGGAATCCGTCGACACGTTCCCCGAGGCAACCGGCCCTAAACTGACCCATCAAAAACTATCTCAGATCAACATGGTTAATTCACCAAAAATGTTCAGAATGATGAGAGGGATAAATGTCATGTTGATCGTGATCGGAGATAAGCCCCAACGCGCCCTCACGCGCCGCCCAAAGTGGCTGCGCGTGAAAGTCACGCGCCTGACACTGTAGCTACAGTGTCAGCACCTTCACCCGTTTGTCTGTAATTCGGGCCTGCCACCCGCGGCTTGACCCGGTTAATTACCCATCAATTCCTACTCGATTTCAATCCAATTTGATCCTAACATGTTAATTAAACATTCAATTTAAGTTCTGGGTTATTAATTTGCCAAATCGAATCCTCAAACGGCCCTTCGATCCGTGATCATCCAAACGGGTTGATCACCCCAACTCACTGGTTTCTAAACCGAAATCAAATTAACCTTACATGAAGCATCATAGTATCACAACGAACTGGAAAACACACTCAATTGAGTCAACACTCACCTGGAAGTAGTCGTCCAAACCTCTGAAATTCTTCTGAACACGGCAGTCACCGTCCCAGCTCACCCGTGGCTGGTTGCCTTCGATTTTGATATGGTTGTGTTCCAAATACTCCCAGAAAGCTTACTCTGCGATTAGATTGGCCCAACACACCGTAGAAATTAAACACTGATTTTCCCTCCAATTTTTCCAGAAATGGCTTCTCTGGTTTTCCTCACCCGTTCTTAGTTATGACAGCATCAGAGTGATGCTCAAGCACGTTCTAATTGGTTTTAAACAATTTCAAGCCGTCCCAGAGGCTCGTGGGTGTCCAATTGTCCACTGAAAAATGTTCCCCGAAAAGCTTCGATCTTGAATTAATCAATTGATCGTGCAGGCTGGACGGCTCAGGCCACGTTCAAAAGCAAAAGACAACCCAGGCATTCCAGCACATGATAGCATAATCAATTGCACGATAGAACCGCCGCACATGGTGGTGCCGCCCATGTCCCCCGCGGTCTGCTACAGTAACTAGGGCAAAAAGACTAAAATGCCCCTGGTTCAATAATTACCAAAATACCCCTCACTTCCTAGACCCGTAACTCAGCCATACGAAGTCCGATTTTGGCGTGCCGCCTGTCTACGGACTCAGGACGTCGAGACCTACCTATCGGTCCTTGAGTCGCATGAAAATTAATTGTCAAACGAAAAGTCAACATTTTCGCCCGTGAAGTCCAACTTACGGTAATGCCCCTGAACTTCCGATAGTCATAACTTTTTCCCTGATGGTCCGAATTGGACGTGCCACCTGTCTATGAACTCGTGACGTCCCGTACTACGTCACGGTCATAGGTCAAAGTCCATTTAACTCATCAATCAAAAAGTCAACAATTTGGCCATACCAATCACAAGGGTAAAAGCGTCAATTCACACATTAAATTGCAATATTAAAATCCTCGAATGTCCGGGGTTTTACAGAAATGCTTCCTGTAAACAGCCCAAAACCATATTTAAGCCCAACCGTGCACTGCCCATGCTTCCCACATACCTGACCACACAGTCCATTATCCATTAACTAACAATTCAGCCATACCCCACTCCAATTTCAAGCTTAAACAATGCACCGTGTAATGACCCGTCCTGAATATCGGGATTGAATATTAATTAATTATGGTTTAGAATGACTAATCGGGGATTAGTTGAGTGAAATCGGACGAAACGTGCAAAATGACCGTTTTGCCCCTAGCGTGGACAAAAATGTTGAATTTTAGTTCGGGCGGTCAAACGGACTTTGACCGATGACCGTGACGTAGTTCGGGGACGTCACGAGTTCATAGACAGGTGGCACGTTCGATTCCGACATTTGAGGAGAAAGTTATGGCGTTCGGAAGTTGAGGGGTATTTTGGTAATTTGGCATATTAGAGGCCAAATGTTGACTTTTTGGCCGGGAAGTCCAATGGACGAGGGCCAAAGACCGTTACGTAGGTCTCGTCGATACGAATCCAACGACAGGCGGCATGCCGAAATCGGAGATTCGACGACGAAGTTATGGTCACAGAATCGGGCTCGGTTAACCGAACGAACCGGGAATAAAATAATATTTTAATATGAACAGTACCCAGTGACTGGACACACTTGGATGAGTGACAAGTGTCACTCATCCCTTAAATTCAGGCATGAAACCAGATCCCATGTTTTATGGGGAGACCTAATTATGATGTTTTAATATTATTTTAATTAATTAATCCTTTAATTTCCATTAATCCTGTTCTGTTTCTTACCCGTGCACAACTGAGATTCAGAGATTGAGAGAGCCTAAAATTGTCCTCCAATTCTCTTCCATTACTGAACCAAAGTGTGAGCAACTGAGAGATTGATTGAGTGTGGGAAACACGGGGGATTGAGGAAGGCTGAGGAACTGGAATTCGGTTTTAGAAAATTTGGGGGGATAATTCGAATTGGAAACTTGGAGCCGTGTTGATCGAAATTGAGTTCAGTTCTAGTCTTCTGGGATTACCACGACTAGTTTCATCGAAAGAACGAAGGCAATTAAGGTCCAATTGAGGTAGAACAGAAGCACTGTAGTCGCAGAGAGTTCGAGCTTGAGTCGTGGAGTTTGAGCCATGAATTGATTCAATTGAGTTGGGTAAAATGCTTACTTGAGTCCCTTGATGCTTCTGGTTGAATCAATTTAAGGAAATCGTGTGACGGTGAAGGTCTTCGAATGATGAACAATGGCCGGATGTCCTTCGATTGATCATCTGTGATCGTGAGGATTGAGGTAATGTTTCATGGAATTATTGTTACAAAACTCTAATTGGACTTAAGTAGAAGCTAATTGATTGATCAATTGATGAATTCAGTGTCGAATTGATAGGATTGGAACCGGGTCTGATCGCGGGTTAAACGACCCGTTTACCAAACAAACGGGTGAGGGAGACAGCACTGTAGATGGCGCGTGGGTTTCACGCGCAGCCACTCACGGCGGCGCGTGAGGGCGCGTCCGGACTAGTCTCAAGGTGAGTTCAACATGACTTTTGATCCTCTCAGTGTAACGAACATTTTAACGTTGATTTCGAGGAAATCGGATATTGTTTTGATAATGTTCCGCGTATCCGAAATTGTGTTTTACGAGTAAAATACGTATTTAAATCCCGGAAAAATTGGGGAAAATTATATGTTGTATTTTGAGATATTAGTAACCCTCTATAATGATTTTGGACAGGAGTTGTGATTTCCAGAATTTACAGAAAAACGTGCAGCTCGGAAACGGACCGTTTTGAACGGTGTGTGTGAGTGGACTTTGTTTTCTAACCGTGATGCATGCATATATGATTTAAATGCCTTATTATATGATTTTATATGCTTGGGCATGATTTATGTTTCAATCCGGTAATTTCTCGGTTTTATGATTATTATATTATTATTTTGGGCGATTTTCGAGAAATTACGAAATTTGGTAAAAATGATGTTTGGACTTGGTTTATGAGTCCGGGATTGAAATTGATTGAAAATAATGTTTGGACTCGGATTATTGAGTCATGGATTGAAATATGATGTGTTGACTCGGGAATGAGTCAAGGGTCAATTTCGTGGATTTACGTGAAAATGGCAACGGAGGTTGCAATGCATGGATTTGCGTGATAATGTTATTTTGGGCATGAGAACCCAAGTGAATAGTGATTTAGACTCGGATTTGGAGTCACTTGTGAAATTGTGAAATTAATGATTTATTGGGATTTTATGATTATTTTAATCAGTCTTTCGGGCACGTTTTACGAGGAACGTGCAAATAATGTTTTGGGCTAGGCCCGGAGTTTAAATGATTTCTAAAACGATATTTTGACTTTGTTGGTGAGTCAATGATGATTTCTGGATTATTTTATTGAATTAAAAGGTGATTTTAAAGAAATACGTGTAAATGGTGTTTTGGGCTTTGAGACCCAGTCAGGGATGATCTTGACTTGGTATGAAGTCAAGATTTGATTGAAATGTTTTGGGATGTAATTCCCGGGATGGCTTTCATTGTGATTGTGATATTCCCAGACGGTCGGTGCTTGGGGGGATTACCCAGACGACCGGAGCTTGGGGGATGTGATTGTAGGATCGGGAGTTGATCCTATGGTAGTCAGCTTCTCGGATGAGACTGAGCCTGGATGTACCACTCGGAGGTGTCTGAACCTGGGGATGTGTTCGCCCAGAGGTGACTGAGCCCGAGGGGGTTGAGCCCAGAGGTGTCTGTTCCGAGAGAGTGACTGGATATTGGCCTACGTGTAGTGCAGCACTTGTGAGTAGTGCAGTTTGATTGATTGTGCACTTGTGAGTAGTGCAGATGTGATTTGTGATATTTTATGCACTTGTGAGTAGTGCAGATTGATTGGATTGATATATTTCTTATGCACTGGTGATTAGTGCTGATTGATGTTGTTGTGATGACGTACTGGTATTGAGTACCTGTTTTTGGTCTTGGCGGCCAGGTGATTATGTTTTCACATGTTTTGGCCTGAGAGCCGGGATTTGATGTTTTATAACATGAGTTTTGTGGACCATGGGAAAATATGTTTTGATTTTATCGGTCCACTGTTCATACGTGAATGATTTCATACTATTACTCATGTTTTACGATATGCATGCAAGTTTGTGAAAACTGGAGGGTAAGAATGTATTTTTGCAAATGTTTGTATAAGAGGTCATTTTTGTCCACTCACACCTTTTCTGTTTTATTAACCCTTCAGGTCGTGGTGCGTTGATCGAGGCTATTCACGAGGTGGAGGTATGAGCGGGCACAGACGCAAATATCCCTTGTTTGGCAGGTGCTGAAGGGTAGTTTCGGACTTTCAGTTGACTTGTCAGACGGGAGTAGGACCGGGTAAGGGTTTTGACGTCCAGTTGGGACGGGTCCTGTCACGCCGTGCACTGATATGTTTCCCACTCAACACGGCTGCAACAGTAATGTTCAACAGCCCCTGTGAAATTACCATTCTGCCCTTGTGTAGAAAATTACCAAAATGCCCCTCACGCATCCAGACCCATAACTCGGTCATCCGGACTCCGATTGGCGCGTGCCGCCTGACTACGAACTTCGGCCATCGGACCTCCAGATCAAAAAGTCAACATTTTCCCTTATTTTGTCCAAATTACGGAAATGCCCCTGGACTTCCGAACGTCATAACTTTCACCACGAACGTCGGAATCGAACGTGCCACCTGTTTATGAACTCATGACGTCTCAAACTACGTCACGGTCATTAGTTAAAGTCCATTTGACCGTCCGAGTAAAAAGTCAATGTTTTGCCCATGACTCGGGAAAAACGGTCATTTTGCAACGTTCGTCCGATTCCGCCCAACCAATCACTGATTAACCCTGTTAATCATGATTAGTTACTAATGTAATCCCGAATTCCGGGATGAGTCGTTACATGGACTGTAGCAAAGACCGAGATTATCACATACCTCCTCCGGATCCTAGCGTACTCTGATATCCCGAGAGGGCAAAGGTCGGAAATATCCCTTGTCTGACACTTCGTGTCAGACGGGAGAAGAGTCATCCCGCGTTAATCCCGGGGAGATTGGGATGGGTCCTGTCACCAAGCCCAACCCGCTAACTCTCGGGCCGGGCCAGCCCACAGCCCATAGCGGGTCGGGCCGATTTTTTGTCCATCGGGCTTATCGGGCCCCCATAAGCCCATGGGATTTTGGGCCAAATTGTGAGGGCTACATCTACCTAATTTCCTTCACAACACGTTATCAGCACGATCGCCTTTGAATCGGGAATTGCTCAAGTGAATGATCAATTCAATCAAGTAGATTTTTCGTTACTCATAAATCTAATTTTCTATTATTTATCGAATCAAACCCTAGAAACATGATTTTTAGGATTATTGATTTTTTTTTGGTAAATTATTGGTTTGGTATTTAGATTGAATCACATGAGTTGTTGATAATTGATATGCTATGATAATTCATTAATTAATTTTTTGGATTGGAAAATTATATGAGATGTATGCAAATTTTGATACATGAAAATTTTAATATTTTTTTGATCTGATAATTGATTATTTATGATAATAATTGATATTTGGAATTTGATGCTTGCGACATGTTTCTGTAAATTAATTGGTGAATTGTTCATTAAAAAAAACACAAATTCTTTCCTGCATATATCAAAATGTTCCCACCTTTATAATTAATATAGTAGGTTGTTCTGCTGCCATATATATGTACATGATGCATCATCTCAGCTAATTAATTCCAAATAGGATATTTGCTTTCTTTTTACTTAGTTATAACTTCCTTCATCGTTATAGCTCAAGGATGTTAATTTGATGTTGAATTATTGATCATTGATATGATGATGTTGAATTGAATTATATGAATTATTGAGGAATTGATGTGCAACATGTTTTTTTTCAAATTTGATGCACCCATGAATTGATGAATCCACTTTGCACAATAATTGTTTACACACAAAAAATACTTGATGAATTCATGCTGCATTTAGATAAATATATAAATTGATACTTGAATTTTTTTTATTGATATTGGATGATAAATATCACCCCACACGGCACCTTGCCGAAAAAAGAAGGATCACCCCAAAGAAAAAAAGGCACCAGCAGTGCAAATGCAACCAATGGTTGCTTGAGGTAACTGGGCTATGAAAAAAATATATATATATAAAGAGGGCCCCATTTCAGTTTGTACCAGCAGGCCCGAAAAGCAAAAAGCCCAAAAGGAAAAAAAAAAAAAAAAGGGGGCATGCAGCCCAATCTAACCCACGGCCCAGAAGGCCTCAGCGCAGGCGCATGCCCAGCGCCCTTGAGCGGCTTGGCTTGGCCAACCCAGGCGGCTCGGCTTGGCCCCCATTGCAGCTCGGCTCCGACAAAAAAAAAATAGAATCTTTCTTTTGCACTCCTCTGGCCTAAAACATATCCTCATGCATGCTTGAAGCATTACACTACACCTATTATATTATCGAATTGTTTTGTATGTTTATTTTATTGTTTAGATATTATTTATAAATGTGATAATGGTCCATATGATGTATACATTATGATGATATATGATGATGCGATGATATGATAATATAATGATGGTTTGATATTTGGTAATTGAATTATAAATGATGACCTTGGGCATGAGATGTTGACAATTGGCATGACATATTGACCATTGGACTCTACATTTTCGGCTCCCATTTATTTTTCTTTGCGGCACATGTGAGTTAGGGTAAACATGGATTGAAATATCGACCGATATGGCCGATATATCGACGATATATAGTCAAAATTGGTCGGCGGCAGGTAAGATGGGGGGGGGGGAAGAAATTGAGTGAAATATCGATATTTTTCCTTGATTTAAGCCCATCGATCTCTTTATTTCATTAAATCGATCGAGATATGAACAAATTTCATGAAAATCGGAAGTAAAACGATTGAGTTACAGTCGGGTCATGCCGAGCGGGTCAAAAAACCCGAATTGCAGACCCACAGAGGAGGAAGAAGACTGTTTTTCAATTAGTGCATATACTTTATATATTATTTGTAATGACCCGTCCCGAATTCCGGGATTAGTTTAGTGATTAATCTTGATTAGTGAGGTTGAACGGTGGTTAGTAGGGCGGAATCGGATAAATTGTGCAAAATGACCGTTTTGCCCCTGGTCGTGGGCAAAATGTTGACTTTTTGTTCGGGCGGTCAAATGGACTTTGACCGATGACCGTGACGTAGTTCGGGACGTCACGAGTTCATAGACAGGTGGCACGTTCGATTCCGACATTCGTAGAGAAAGTTATGGTGTTCGGAAGTTGAGGGGTATTTTGGTAATTTGGCTTGTTAGGGGCCAAATGTTGACTTTTTGATCGGGAGGTCCGATGGACGAAGGCCAAGGACCGTTACGTAGGTATCGTCGATACGAATCCAACGACAGGCGGTATGCCGAAATCGGAGATCCGACGACGACGTTATGGTCAAGGAAACGAACTAACGAACCGAGGCTGGGATTAAAATAATATTATAATAATAAATAGTGACCGTTGACCCTACACACCTGGATGAGTGACAAGTGTCACCCATCCCTTGTTTCCAGCTCCTTGTTTCCCTCCAAACATCATCATTACTACATCATCATCATCTAATCCACCATTTCCCCTAATTTTCTCCATTTTGTTCCTAAACCGTGCACAAAATGTGGGATTCGGATTAGGGAGAATTGGCTCCCTTCTTCTGCTGTTCGTGTGAGAAAATGGGAGACTAGGATGAGGGAATTAACGGGGAAACACGAGGGGTTGTGAGGATGTTGAATTTTGGATTTTGGATTTCGGGAAAATTGGGGGGAAAATTCGAATACTGGGAATTGGGCTGTGATGATCGAATTGGAGGTTACAAACATCTTCCTGAGGTTGTGACGAGTCGATCCACATCAAAAACGAGAAGGATTGGTGCCGTTTTGGCTCTGATCGAGCTTGGTGACAGAGGAAGAAATCGAGGCTGAGTCGTGGAGTTTGGGGCTGTGATTGACTCAATTGTTGTGGGGAAATGATTTCTCATGATCCCACGATGCTTCTGGGATCATCAATTGAAGGAAACCGGCTGAGATCGATGAAACTCCATGGTTGCACAGTGGACGGTGTTCATACTTGAGTCGTGATCATTTACTGATCAAACGACGAAATTGATGTGGGGGAATTGTTCCTCGTGGTCCACTGATGCTTCTGGTTGAACCAATTTAGGGAAATCAATCGAGATTGAAGGAATCCCATGATTGAACAGTGACCGGGTGTTCTTCGTGGATCATCATCGAATCGTGGGAATCTGGGTAAGGATTTGTGTAATTGAGTTTACAAACTTATAATTGGACTTAAAACGAAGCTAATGGATTGATCAATTGAAGGAATTAGGATCGAATTGACAGGATTGGAACCGGGTTGTGTCGCGGGTGAATTGGACCCGTTTACCAGACAAACGGGTTGGGCTGGTGACACTGTAGCAGGCGCGTGAGTTTCACGCGTAGCCACTCACGGCGGCGCGTGACGGCGCGTGGGCACGGATCTCGAGGTGAGGTCAACATGACTTCTGTCCTATTTAATGTAACGGATATTTTGGAATTGGTTTCGGGTCGATCGGACACCGTCTCGATAGTGTTCGGGATGTCCGAAGGTTTTTAATTAAGTTTAAAAATAAGTAAAAATTCGGGAAAATTACGGGACTTTGATAGGATGTTAATAATGAGGTTAGTGACCCTCTAATGTGATTTGGACAGGATTGGGAGTCCCGGTGATAGTGGTGTGGCCCGGGAGAGCCGGTGGCACGCGTATCGAGGCACACGGTTAAAACGGTCTGTGAGTGGACTTTGGTTTTATAAATTCTATGCATGCTTAAATGTTTTATATGGATTATGGTTGTGATTGTGTGATGTTGATTTGGTTGTTGGTAAATTGTACAGTTTCACGTATTTCGAGGCGATTTACGTGCTTGCACGTAAATCGAGGTTTCCGGTTTTACATGGATTTTCCATATTTATGACTTGGATATAATGTGATGAAATGGTTTTGAAATTGGAATTATGAACTTGGGCTTGAGGCCCAATTATGTTGGAAATTTCGGACTTGGAGTCCATTTGAATATCGGGCCGGGGGCCCAGTTGGTTAATGATATCGGGCCAGGGGCCCAGTTGGTAGGAAATCGGGCTGAGACCCATTTGAGTTATGTCATCGGGCCAGGGGCCCAGTTGATTTATGAATTCGGGCCGTGGGCCCAGTTGGTTTACAAATCGGGTCGTGGGCCCAATGGTTCATAAAATCGGGCATGAGGCCCAATTGGATTATAATGGTGATTTCGGGTCAGGGACCCTATATTGTGATTTTGGGTCAGGGACCCTAAATGGAACTGTGTGTTTTTATGGAAATTTCGGGCAGGGCCCAATGGTAATAATGTGATAAAAGGATTTAATAAAACTGTTTTTCCATATACCATCTGGACACAAGGATATATGATGGTCTCCTCCAGATGTCTGGGACACTGGGGAAGTCACGGTGCATTGCCTGCGAGGGGTCATTATACGGAGCAGCCGGACCGTATGATGACTCAGGAGCAGGATTGCTATGATTGACGTCAGGGACGTCAGACATCAGGGATGTCAGATATATGGACCCGGAGAGACCCCGGGCAGCACGCGTAGCTTATGAAACCGTGAGATATGACGTCAGGCACGTCTAGCGTCTGGGACGCTAAGCATCTGGGATGCTGGTGATGGTAATGGTAAAATATGGATTAATGAATAAAATGGCTTATTGGTTGGATATGTGGTATGTGGTAAAAATGGATTATTGGTTATGATATGGTATGTAGGGTCGGGGACCCTAAATGGTTTTGGATTTTTGAATTGATGTTCATCTATGGTCGTGGGTGGTGACCCACATGGTTTTAATATGTATGGTGGTGGTATTCCACGGTTTTGGGCTGAGTTCCCACACTTGGTTTTTGGTTAACGGTTTTCGGGCTAAGGCCCTAATGGCTCGGTTGAGCAAACGTTTTGGTTACTGGTTTTTGGTGGCATGCATACGTTTTTATTGGAGGGCATAAATGTCTTATAAATGTATTTGGTAAACTTATTGGTTTTTGTCCACTCACAGCTTTTGGTTTTAATGCCCTTCAGGTTGATTACGGATGCGATTGCAGCAGGGACTGGGACATTGCACACCTCCTCCATCGATCCTTGCGCACTCTGGATGCCCTGTTTGGGCAGTGGCTCGTGGTTATCCCTTGTCTGACACCCCTTGTTGGACGGGAGCAGGGCACATTCCACGGTAATCCCGGGGGGATTGGGATGGGTCCTGTCAACTTGGTATCAGAGCACGGTTGCTCTATTTGTGCGCGCAGGTCGAGGGTGTGATGTCTCATTGGGCTGCAATTCGTTATCAACCTGATAGATAGTCTTTGGGTTTGGATAGTGGATGGAGTGCGATTGGCCCGATACGCCGTGCGTTAATGTGATTCGACCCAAGTGGGGTTGATTGTGGTGAACTGGTATAGTGGGACCGTCGGTTCGGTCATGTGATATTGGATTGTTGTGCTGCTAGGTGCAGCCAGGTTCGGGGAACCTCATGTGAGTAATGGTTTAAAAATGTGAACCCTTGTGGTGGTTTCTCGTGTGCGGGATGTTGGTTCATCGGAGTTGGCCGATGACCTAATGGTGGAACCCACGTTGATGGGATGGTAGGATTGGATTTGACGTCTATTCGATGTCAGGACCGCGGGGTCGGTCAGGTTGTGGATTTTATATTACGGAAAACTGTTTGGTTCGGTTGAACCATAGGGTGTGATTGTGGAACCCTAGTATTAAAAAGGTAAACCTTAATTGTGGCTAGTGGATGAGAACTTTTGCTGCGACGAGCGGCTGAGGTCATGGATGACCATGTGGATGGCTCTGGTGAGTTTAGGCAGAACTATGGGATTCGATGTACGGATACGGTTCTGAGATAAATTATGGAATCCCGTGTTGGATCGGGTATTGATGTGATGTGTGGATGCGGATCTCGATAGCAATGACAGTTAGTCGGAAGTCATATGGAGATGACTGGCTATCGAGGGTAATCAGTGTGGTCATAATACTTGGGGATCAGGGGACGTTCAGGGAACGTTCATTTTCCTGATGTGGACTGTCAGAATAGTGGTACCCATAGTCGTGAGGTACGGGATCGTCGTTCCGTATGAACGGAGATCCAGGGTTGTCGTATTTGCACACGGTGTGTAGTATGGATGTTTGCGGGGTTGGTACTTTTGTGCTGATGCTAGTATGGATGCCTGTGTGCTGATACTAGTGTTGTTGATAGAGTGTTGGTGCTGGTACTAGCGCTGGTGCTAGTGTCGGTAATGGTGTTGACGATGAGCCACCAGTCGGGGTGTGACTCCGTCATGATGGACATATGTTCGGTCTTTGAGATTCGATAGTGGTTGAGTGATGGACTGGATGGGATCCAGATAAGACTGTGCTGTGTTGGGATAAGTCCCAATAGTGGTGAGATGACCAGTAAGGAGTGGATTAAAATGGTATAATTAAGATTTAAGAAATTTTGGGATGATTAGTGGATTTGGGGGAGTTGTTGGCAACTCCAAAATTTGTGCGATTTTATGTTTTAATATCCCTAAAAAGTACATGGAAATGATTAAAACTGGAAAGGACGAGGAAAACCATTAGTGGTATAAAGGTAGGAATTTGTAATTGAGAACTTGGGAAACCGAGTGTTGAACCTGTAAAGGTCGGGATGTGCGAATGGGACAATAACGGATCGATTGTGGACACGTCGTCCAAGTGAGTTGAGGAGGTAGGAAATCTAGTGGTTAGACTTGACGTCTTGTTGGGAGCATGTCTGTTTCCAGCATGGTTGGAACCTTAGTGTCGAGGAGAGTTGTGATTGGGGAACGAGAGTGGTGCTCGTTTTTGGTGATTGGTATTCCGAAGTCATTGGGGTTGACTTCTTGCTTTCTGCCCTGGCAGACGTTGAGTGTAGTTACCAGTACGATGAGCGTGTATTGGTTGGTGGGCCCAGGTGTAATTGCGGGTCATTAGGAGGAGCTACGTATTCGAAATTAGGTAAACGAGATTTCTCATTTTCTGCTTGGTGGCAGACGATGTTGGGGTACATGGCGTGGTGAGTGCAGTGAGTTTTGTTGCATCTACGTAGGATGAGTATTGGTGTCATTATTTTGGATCATCCTTGGTTTTTCCTAGGTGGAATGACAAGGATCGATACGAACTTGGGTGTGTGAGTCGTAAATGACGAGATTGAACTTCTTTTCGAAGTGGGGCCCGTATGGTATTCTACTCGGGTGAGTAGGTTTTCAAGGTAGTTGAATTTTGTCAACCTTAGACGTGTGGAGGTTGGATTGGCTTCCCTATGAAGTCAATCAAGTGTATTGAACGGGTAACCGATAGGTTTGGTTTTGGTGTGTCTTGGTAAATGTGAACGAGATTTCGGGATTTGGAATCGAATTTCTGGGTGACGATTCAGGATTCGATTTTGAAACTTGAAAGTATATTTCTGGATTTGGGTACGGAATGATTATTCCAAATGCTAGCTTACGGAATAATGATTTCGGATTCGGATTTGGATAAGAATTAAAATTTGATGTCTGGGCTTGGATCCGGGATTTCTTACGAAATTGCGGATTCAGATTCGGAATTGGAACTAGATGTTGGGTGGAGTTTCGATTTGTCTCATGCTGGATTGGGCAAACGTACTCCATTATTGGAACACGTTCGGCTATGACCTAGGTGGTTGTAGTCTGGTTATTAGGTAGATGTGTGTACTTCGTACTTGGGTCGAGGTACAATACCTTGTAGACTTGTGATGTCTAGTTACGGTATACGGGATATACCCGAGGTATGTTGGTGAGCGTGTTGGTAGTCGGATTGGTTCCGATACCATGGGATTGGTTGTGGACCGGACATTACTATGCAATGGGTCACGGTAATTCCGATGTGTTTAATTACACACAGGTCGTGTGAAAGGTCGGTAATTGTTTACTAAGTCAAGTATGTTGGTGGCATGTGTAGCCACGAGTGAGTCTAGTGTCAGTTTTCGACTGACAACAACTGTGTGGTGACAGTTTGTTAGGATGTGTCAACATAGATCGTTGAGTGGGGTCAGCTGACTCCTAGTGGGAGTGGGAAAAGAACCGTCGAGTTGTTGCGTTAACGAGAGGGTCGATTTGACAAGTGGTGTCAAATTCGAAACAAGTAGTTTCAGTCATTCGACGGGGTCGAATGTAGTCGTTACGTTTTGAGTACTAGTGGTACGTTTGGGCGTAGACAAGTTTTGTCTAAGTAGTTGGTGTACGGGTGTACACGTGTTGCGTGGTCGATTCCACTTTCCACGGGGTGTTTGTGGAATCAGGGTAATCAAGTTTCGAGAGCGAAACTTATTAAGGAGGGAAGTACGTTGAGTTTAGAGCGGTTGGAATTTCGAGGACGAAATTTACTAAGGAGGGAAGGTTGTAACGACCCGTCCCGAATTCCGGGATTAGTTTAGTGATTAATCTTGATTAGTGAGGTTGAACGGTGGTTAGTAGGGCGGAATCGGATAAATTGTGCAAAATGACCGTTTTGCCCCTGGTCGTGGGCAAAATGTTGACTTTTTGTTCGGGCGGTCAAATGGACTTTGACCGATGACCGTGACGTATTTCGGGACGTCACGAGTTCATAGACAGGTGGCACGTTTGATTCCGACATTCGTAGAGAAAGTTATGGTGTTCGGAAGTTGAGGGGTATTTTGGTAATTTGGCTTGTTAGGGGCCAAATGTTGACTTTTTGATCGGGAGGTCCGATGGATGAAGGCCAAGGACCGTTACGTAGGTATAGTCGATACGAATCCAACGACAGGCGGTATGCCGAAATCGGAGATCCGACGACGACGTTATGGTCAAGGAAACGAACTAACGAACCGAGGCTGGGATTAAAATAATATTATAATAATGAATAGTGACCGTTGACCCTACACACCTGGATGAGTGACAAGTGTCACCCATCCCTTGTTTCCAGCTCCTTGTTTCCCTCCAAACATCATCATTACTACATCATCATCATCTAATCCACCATTTCCCCTAATTTTCTCCATTTTGTTCCTAAACCGTGCACAAAATGTGGGATTCGGATTAGGGAGAATTGGCTCCCTTCTTCTGCTGTTCGTGTGAGAAAATGGGAGACTGGGATGAGGGAATTAACGGGGAAACACGAGGGGTTGTGAGGATGTTGAATTTTGGATTTTGGATTTCGGGAAAATTGGGGGGAAAATTCGAATACTGGGAATTGGGCTGTGATGATCGAATTGGAGGTTACAAACATCTTCCTGAGGTTGTGACGAGTCGATCCACATCAAAAACGAGAAGGATTGGTGTCGTTTTGGCTCTGATTGAGCTTGGTGACAGAGGAAGAAATCGAGGCTGAGTCGTGGAGTTTGGGGCTGTGATTGACTCAATTGTTGTGGGGAAATGATTTCTCATGATCCCACGATGCTTCTGGGATCATCAATTGAAGGAAACCGGCTGAGATCGATGAAACTCCATGGTTGCACAGTGGACGGTGTTCATACTTGAGTCGTGATCATTTACTGATCAAACGACGAAATTGATGTGGGGGAATTGTTCCTCGTGGTCCACTGATGCTTCTGGTTGAACCAATTTACGGAAATCAATCGAGATTGAAGGAATCCCATGATTGAACAGTGACTGGGTGTTCTTCGTGGATCATCATCGAATCGTGGGAATCTGGGTAAGGATTTGTGTAATTGAGTTTACAGACTTATAATTGGACTTAAAACGAAGCTAATGGATTGATCAATTGAAGGAATTAGGATCGAATTGACAGGATTGGAACCGGGTTGTGTCGCGGGTGAATTGGACCCGTTTACCAGACAAACGGGTTGGGCTGGTGACACTGTAGCAGGCGCGTGAGTTTCACGCGCAGCCACTCACGGCGGCGCGTGACGGCGCGTGGGCACGGATCTCGAGGTGAGGTCAACATGACTTCTGTCCTATTTAATGTAACGGATATTTTGGAATTGGTTTCGGGTCGATCGGACACCGTCTCGATAGTGTTCGGGATGTCCGAAGGTTTTTAATTAAGTTTAAAAATAAGTAAAAATTCGGGAAAATTACGGGACTTTGATAGGATGTTAATAATGAGGTTAGTGACCCTCTAATGTGATTTGGACAGGATTGGGAGTCCCGGTGATAGTGGTGTGGCCCGGGAGGGCCGGTGGCACGCGTATCGAGGCACACGGTTAAAACGGTCTGTGAGTGGACTTTGGTTTTATAAATTCTATGCATGCTTAAATGTTTTATATGGATTATGGTTGTGATTGTGTGATGTTGATTTGGTTGTTGGTAAATTGTACGGTTTCACGTATTTCGAGGCGATTTACGTGCTTGCACGTAAATCGAGGTTTCCGATTTTACATGGATTTTCCATATTTATGACTTGGATATAATGTGATGAAATGGTTTTGAAATTGGAATTATGAACTCGGGCTTGAGGCCCAATTATGTTGGAAATTTCAGACTTGGAGTCCATTTGAATATCGGGCCGGGGGCCCAGTTGGTTAATGATATCGGGCTAGGGGCCCAGTTGGTAGGAAATCGGGCTGAGACCCATTTGAGTTATGTCATCGGGCCAGGGGCCCAGTTGATTTATGAATTCGGGCCGTGGGCCCAGTTGGTTTACAAATCGGGCCGTGGGCCCAATGGTTCATAAAATCGGGCATGAGGCCCAATTGGATTATAATGGTGATTTTGGGTCAGGGACCCTAAATGGAACTGTGTGTTTTTATGGAAATTTCGGGTAGGGCCCAATGGTAATAATGTGATAAAAGGATTTAATAAAACTGTTTTTCCATATACCATCTGGACACAAGGATATATGATGGTCTCCTCCAGATGTCTGGGACACTGGGGAAGTCACGGTGCATTGCCTGCGAGGGGTCATTATACGGAGCAGCCGGACCGTATGATGACTCAGGAGCAGGATTGCTATGATTGACGTCAGGGACGTCAGACATCAGGGATGTCAGATATATGGACCCGGAGAGACCCCGGGCAGCACGCGTAGCTTATGAAACCGTGAGATATGACGTCAGGCACGTCTAGCGTCTGGGACGCTAAGCATCTGGGATGCTGGTGATGGTAATGGTAAAATATGGATTAATGAATAAAATGGCTTATTGGTTGGATATGTGGTATGTGGTAAAAATGGATTATTGGTTATGATATGGTATGTAGGGTCGGGGACCCTAAATGGTTTTGGATTTTTGAATTGATGTTCATCTATGGTCGTGGGTGGTGACCCACATGGTTTTAATATGTATGGTGGTGGTATTCCACGGTTTTGGGCTGAGTTCCCACACTTGGTTTTTGGTTAACGGTTTTCGGGCTAAGGCCCTAATGGCTCGGTTGAGCAAACGTTTTGGTTACTGGTTTTTGGTGGCATGCATACGTTTTTATTGGAGGGCATAAATGTCTTATAAATGTATTTGGTAAACTTATTGGTTTTTGTCCACTCACAGCTTTTGGTTTTAATGCCCTTCAGGTTGATTACGGATGCGATTGCAGCAGGGACTGGGACATTGCACACCTCCTCCATCGATCCTTGCGCACTCTGGATGCCCTGTTTGGGCAGTGGCTCGTGGTTATCCCTTGTCTGACACCCCTTGTTGGACGGGAGCAGGGCACATTCCACGGTAATCCCGGGGGGATTGGGATGGGTCCTGTCATTATTTGCTTACTTAAATTCACAACTGGGCTTATTAGTTGAGTTGGTTTGTGTTAGACTATGTAAACCTAGTCCTAGAGACTACTGTACACTAGTACCTAGGATAGACCCGTGTAGTTCTATATCTAGGATAAGTTAACTCTTAGTTGGTTAACACTTAGGCAGTTACCAACAGTTCCACAGTAGGACAGGTGTCCTACAGCTGTCATGTCATAGTTAATAGTATATATATGTGCCATATATGTGCCAGATTTAAGGAGATAAGAATTGTTCTGTTTTATCTTCTTAATCAATACTATATATATGTGCCATATTGGCTGTAAATGACATACGGATTATGAAATTCAACAGTTTGGTTCATTAAAGTAGATGCATAGCCACTTGGGTTCGACCTCCCTTGCGTGCATGCTGCTTCCTTTTTTTTTCATTTATTCCCTATTTTGAATTATATTTTTTATTTATTCTTTATTTTGAACTATATTTTTCATTTTTTCCAAATTTTGAACTATATTTTTCATTTTTTCCAATATACCAATCATTTCCAATTTTAAATTTATCAATCCTTTCCAATTTTTGAACAAAGATTGACTCTGTTTTTTTATTCTTTTTTCCAATTTTAAATATATTTACTCATTTTATAATTTTTCTTCCATTCAAATTTTTTTATGCTTATTGTTATGTTTTTAATTATATTAACATTTAATTATAGTAATTCACTTCAATTTATGTTTATGTTTATATTTATATTTTTATATTACTAGTTATCGATAGAACCCTATTATATCATATTATTCACCATCTATTTATTATATTAAAGTCATTTTATAGTTTTTATTAGTCTTATATAACCATCATTGGGTACTTAAGTTTTTTCCAAAGTTTCATTCCAAATTTCCAACTTTTAGATCGAATTTCCGTTATTTTTGTTGACCGTAAACGATATTGATATTGATATCGATATTTGGGGCGAGATATCCGTAAATTTGACTAGCGATATATCCGTCGATACCGATATTTCAATCCTTGAGGGTAAATCAGCCCGGAAGGCAAACACCACAAACCCATGAAAGACCTAGAAAACTTAGGGTTTTGGGTAATCATTTTTGGTGCATGTACATAGTCCAAAAAACTCCTCATTTTGGGCAACTGTCACAAGACTCGACCTAGATCCAGATCCAGAAGATTCAACCTACTCAATTTGACCCGAAGTCAATGCGAATCGGTCAACTCGATATGATCAAACACGTTATCAATGATGAGACACACTTATATGTTACAATGGGTCATAATTTTCAATACGAGAAGTATTTGTTTACATATATCCAACCAAATAATGCCAGAAGCATTAATTAAATTGTTTTCGCATATTTAGTAAATATAGTGTTTAAACAAATCACACGTTCATCAACGAACTAGAAATTGTTTTCGCATATTTAGTAAATATAGTGTTTAAACGAATCACACGTTCATCAACGAACTAGAAATATATAAACAAACTAATAGTTCATACTTGTTGATGCACGAAATGTGCCTATTTATGGAGCAAATGATGCTCTGCCACGTGCTCTGTGTAGACTTGAAAGAGAATGAAACTGGTCAGTCGGTTAGAGTATGGGCACCAGTGTGGTACCAGCCCAAAGGTACTCCAACGCCCAAGTCACTGGTCGGTCTAAGGTATAGGGTGAGTGGTAAAATGTGTACTGTAAAAGTAGTTGTGAACAGTAAATGCTTTGTTATCTTTATACGACAAATGGATCCCTTTTGTATGAGTATGGTGAATATTATAAATGTATTCTCCCGATGTGGGACAAATGTCAATTGTTGTGGGACTGACACGTGGAGGGGCTATCCAGACCCAACTAGGGTTTGCTCGCATGAGTGGGCCTGGACTCATTGGGCTTGTGCTGGGCGGAAGTATTGGGTCTTCAGGTCGGTCTGGGCCGACGTACCAACTGACTGAGGTTGGGCCTCCAGAGTCGACCGTCTGAATGGTACTAGAAGAGGGCTGAGCCTCTTGGTCGGTCTGAGTAGACATGCCAAGCTGGCAGAGGGCTGGGCCTCCAAGGTTGATCTGGATTTATCGTTATTTGGTAATGGACTGGGTCTGCAGTCGGTCTGGGCTTCTTGCTCGGTCTAGGGCGATATGGTATAAACAATACTAATCACCGAACTCGTAGCTTCGGCAATGCTAGAGAAAAAAAAAAGGGAACCCGCAGATTCCTTTCTAAATTCACTGGACATGATAAAACAAGGAGATTTTACATTTTAAATCTGTTTTATCATACCATTTGTTAGAACCCGAAGTTCTTATTTGGTGCTTATGGATGAGTTTTCTCAAAGCATTAAATGCAATAATTTATCCTTTATGTAGACTCTAGAAGAACGGTTTACCCATTATAGGGACAAGTTATTGTCTGAAGCAAGACACAAATGACCCATCATCCATTCTAAGGATTTCAAATCTACGTGTGAATATAATTCGAAAAATGTGATTTTTCGCTCGAATATGATTTAATTCAATTCAAACACTTATTCTCATGCATGTGACCCATTGAATTAAATCTATAAATAAGTATGTTTTTGGGGACGTTTATTGTCTAACTAACAGTGTTATACTCCTAGAGATATGACAAAAGAACGTTGTAGAATGGTATTGAATTACCATCAATAAGATTTTTTTTGTTATTCTCCAAGTTCCAGAAGAACTTTGTCGAGATTTACGGATATTCGAGCCAACGGTTATCACATTGAAACCACTAATGACAAGAAAGTGGAATATCTTTACTTAACCTCCAGTCAGTATGATCAGAAGCATACATTGGAGAAACTAGCTAGAAGCTAGCCAAACGTTAGCCATAAGCTAACTAGTACGAGCAATTGCTCATTATGACATGACCGGTTGAGATACTCAGGTCAGGGTAATGATGTGTCGTATCCTTATCATATTACACGGGCATCCTTTTACTCGTAGACACCTTTGTGTTTAGTGAAACATTATGCCAAGTTTGCTTGTTAGCAGAAACCGAATATTAGACCATTATATGCAAAGATGAGTTAAGACTCCACCTTTTTCGTGTACAAAATACAAGGGAAATTTTGTGGACTTTCCAACCACCATGCGGACCATTTGAAAAAGAAAACTTTCATGGTTTAGGTTGAGATACCGACAAAGTGGTCACATGCTACCCTTTTGTCCACGCGCATACTGCGTTTACTAAACTCTTAGCCCAGATCATTCAATTGAGGTCCACACCACCTGAATTCTCTTATATAGTCCATAAGACTCGATAATACCAGAGAGTTTACATCGATATAATCTGATGACTATTGCATGCCCCTTGGGATTGCTGATGAACATTTGGTTCCCCATGTTCACACCCATAATGGTCTCGCATAAACACTAATTCACCTTGGTAATGCGCACCAAGCGTCTAGTTTCTCGCGAGGGCAATGCAATTTTGCATGCAGTAATATTGGTCCGGTTGATGTCAATGCCACCCAATGATGTTATGTGTTACAGCTAGTGTCTGGGTACGAACCAGCTGCTTCATACTTACGCTTTTATGGGTGTGCAGTTACGTGCAAATTATGCCACCACAATGTACACATATGGGACCTCAACAAATGAGGGGCATACATGTCGGTTCTGAATCCCTATCCATTATATGCTCTTTAGAGCCCTTGCCAGGCGATCTTATTACCACTATATTCGCGGATAGTCACTTTGATGAGATAGTCTTCCCGCCGTTAGGGGGAGATACGAACGTCAAACGTTCCTGAAGAACGACGTGAATTGATATGGAACATCCCTACTATGTCTCATCTTGATCCCCAAACCACACAAAGTAAGTATGATGTGTGATTTACAGAGTGTAGCTAATAATACACTATACACTCCCTCTAATCTAGCTAAAGCGACAAGATCACATATACCTGCTGTAAATGTGCCTGCAAGGATAGACGTCCCAGTAGGATGCGTTGTCCCAGAAAGACGAGGTACGTCCATGGCGGCTTACGAGACATATGTCCCTGCCTAGAAGCGAGGTCGACTAATAGGTTTGAAGGATTCTCATCCCCGGAAGAGAATAAATTTGGCACAATCGAATCCCTTCTAAATATCAACTGATCAATCTCATGAGATAATTCTGGATTATGGGTCTGTGATGGCATTGAGGGACGCTCCAACGTTAAAACCCACTTCCAAGAATAAAGAGATCTCGGTAAATCATGCATGATTATGTGAGATAGGGAATCAGAATGATATTATCATCGATGATTTATATGTATTCGCGGTAGCTACCGAAATAATAAATAGAAACGAAATCAAACCTTACTCTCTTGATGAATGAGTGTCAATGTAGAGAAGACTGTCAAAAAATGGAAAGAACCAATCCAGGTCGAATTAGATTCCTTGACAAAAATGAAGGTATTTGGACCTGTAGTTCCCATATCTCCCCATGTTAAACCTGCAGGATTTAAATGGGTATTTCTAAGGAAGCGTAATGAGAAAAACGAGATTGTGAGATACAAAGCTTGTCTATTGGCACAAAGATTTTCTCAATGCTATAGGATTGATTACGATGAGGCGTATTCTCCCGTAATGGACATTATAACGTTCCGCTACCTTATCAGTTTGGTAGTTTCCGAAAAACCGAGTATGCAGCTTTTGGATGTGATCACAGCTTATCTCTATGGGGGTCTAGATACGGAGACATATATGAAAGTTACTGAAGGACTTAAGATATCTTATGTAAATAGTTCCAGACCAAGGAACACCCTCTCCATTCGTTTGAGGCGTTCACTTTATGGATTGAAACAATCCGGACGGATGTGGTATAACCGTCTAAGTGAATATTTGATCATATTGGGATATGTTAATAATGAACTATGCCCATGCATGTTTATTAAGAAAATAAGTTCCGGGTTCGCTATTGACAGGACCCGTCCCAACTGGACTTTGATAACCGTGCCCAGTCCTGCTCCCGTCTGACAAGTCAACTGAAGTCCCGAAGCTACCCTTCAGCACCTATCAGAAAAGGGATAACTGCACTGATTTTCGCTCATGCCTCTACCTCTCGATCAGCCCCAAACGTCGTGCCACGCCCTGGAGGGTCTTCGAAACAGGAAAGGTGTGAGTATAATATCATTTCAAAATACATTTCAAAATACATCATTTACCCTCCAGTTTATCAAACAATGCATGTATATAATCAGACATATGAATAACAATCACCGGCTTTCCAGCCAAATCACATGAAAAATATCAAATCCCGACTTTCAAGCCAAACATATGAATCATTTCATAAAACTATTTTATCATAAAAGAAAGCACATAACTCAGGAATTACACATCCAAGGGTCCTCTAGGAATTACACATCCAGAGTTATCATCCTGCTGGGAATTACACATCCAGCCTCACCGGGAATTACACATCCGGTCCCTCCGGGAATTACACATCTGGAGTCCCTCCGGGAATTACACATCCGGAGTCACTTCGGGAATTACACATCTGGAGGCACTGAACATAAATACAAAATCAAAATCTTTATTTCAAAATCATCGTTAAAACCACGTCAAAACCATTTATCACGGGGTCTTATGCCCAAATCTCATTTTCACGCAAATCCGTGCAACCGCAACCTAAGTTGACATTTTCACATAAATCCATAAAATATATCCAAAAAACATTACAAATCCATCAAATTAATTACCCGACTCATAATCCGAGTCAAAATCAATCTCAAATCCCGGGCCTTCGTCCAAAACAACAATTCCACAGTTTCTCGAAAAATGTGCCCAAAACACTGATTAAATTAATCATTAAATCCCGTAAATAATCGTATCAAATCATGCAATCATTGGAAATCAAATCATGCCATAAATCATGTAAAACTTTTAACTATGCATGCATATCAGTTTATAAAACAAACGTCCACTCACACACCGTCCAAACCGCTCGTTTTCCGAGCTGCGCGCGTTTCCTTAATTTCTGGTACTTTCCAGGAATTCCAAGTCCTCCGGAATCATGCCCATGCGCCCGCTACAGTGCAGGGCACTGTTCATCGTCCTCGCCCGATTCCTTGCAAACGGATCCCTGCGACCTGCGACATGACCCGTTTTGTTCACCATCAATTCGACATCTTTTAAAAAAATTGAACATTCTATTAGCTTCGTAAACAACTTAATTATGGGTCTATAACATCAATTTGGATCAAGCATACCTTAATCCTTCAATTCAAACTCGACTTTCGAAGAACACCAGAACACGGTTCCTCTATCGAATTTCCTCAATTCCATCCGTTTTCTTTCAATTGATCCAGCCAATAGCTTCGTAGGACTCTTCTAAGTATATTTCCAACCTCAATTTCATTCTTCAATCCTTCCAATTTCTCGACTCAAGTTCGAAAATCCAAAGTCTTCATCCTTTCGGTTCTAAGGCAAAACGATCTCAATTCACATCACTTTTGAGCTGGTCCTAATCGAATTGATCCCAGAAGGCTCAATTCCATCTCCGTTTGAAGCATCTCGAGCTATAAATTCAAGTTCAAATTTTTAGAAAATTTCAGCTCCCACGGGTTTGGTTCTTCGGGTTTATTGGGATTTCTATTACAAGTCCTCTCCCTTTCATTTGATTTCCTAGCATCCCTTTCTTCCCCATGTTTTTATCACATTATCCCTCTCCACAGATCGATCATAGTGTATTGTATATATACAATTCTCTATTTTTCTTTTTGTATAGACGGTTTAGTTCATCAGCTCAAACCTCATCACCAATTGCCACAAATTGTTCCCTTACAGTGACAGATGTCACTAAGTAACAAATTCTCATCCAAATTAGCAGGCACATGTGTCCTTAACACCGCTTAATACATCATTAACATGGCTGCATCAGCCAGTACTGATCAAATTACCATTTTACCCCTGCACACATAATTACCAAAATGCCCATAGCCTTCGTAGACCCGTGACTTTCACATCCGACCTCCGATTGACGCATGCCGCCTGTCTACGGATTCAGCGTCTCGAGACCTATCTAATGGTCGTTCCGGAAAGTCCAAACAAGGTCCCGATCAAAAAGTCAACTTTTGACCCTCAAAACTAGGGGCAAAATCGTCATTTCTTTCCAATTTTTTCCTTTTTTGAAATTCCTGGTCGTCACAGCTATAGTGGCAGTTTATGTCGATGACATGAATCTGATTGGTACTCCTAAAGAGATCCAAGAAACCACTAAGCACCTGAAGTTAGAATTTGAAATGAAGGATCTTGGGAGAACACACTTCTGTTTCGGCCTGGAGCTCGAGCACCGTGCAGATGGAATTTTGGTCCATCAATCGAATTACATCCAAAAGATGTTGAGACACTTTAATGAAGATAAGGCAAAACCCTTAAGCACGCCCATGATCGTCCGAAGTCTAGATCCTAAGAAAGACCAGTTTCGTCCAACAGATGATAACGAAGGGATATTGACACCAGAAGTCCCATATCTAAGTGCAATAGGCGCATTATTGTACTTGGCTCAATGCACTAGACCAGGCATTTCATTCTCTGTGAACTTTCTAGCTAGATTTAGCTCTACGCCAACACGTCGCCACTGGAATGGCATAAAAGACATCTTCTGATACCTTAGAGGTACAACGGATATGGGTTTATTCTATCCCTATGCATGAAGGAATGAATTAAATCCCCTTGGTCCTCGGAATGATGCACGTCTTGGTGGGTATGCTGACGCATGTTACCTATCAGACCCACACAAGGCACGTTGCCAATATGGTTATATCTTTACCATTGGGAACACAACAATATCTTGGAGGTCTACGAAACAGACCCTTGTTGCTACGTCTTCGAATCATGTAGATTCTAGCCCTCCACGAAGCAGTTCGTGAATGCATATGGCTAAGAGCCATTACTGGGCATATTCGAAGTACTTGTGGACTGAATTCCACCCATAATGAACCGAAAATTATCTACAAAGATAATGATGCATGCATAGAGCAGATGAAGACCGGTTTCATTAGAGAGACAACACCAAGCATATTACACTGAAGTTCTTCTTTAACCAACAACAACAAGAACATCGAAAGATTGAGATCAAGCCAATACGATCTCAAAATAATCATGCAGACTTGTTCACCAAGTTATTACCAAAAGCCACATTCTAGCAGCATATGCGAGGTATTGGTTTACGTAGACTGGCTGATATACCTAATATGTAGTTTTCATGGGGAGTCAAGATCAGGGGGAGTATCCTGCAGTATACCATGTATCCAGAAGTATACTGAGTATCCAGAAGTATACTGAGTATCCCGAAGTATACTCACATGATCATAGTGTACTCTTTTGTCCTACGACTAGATTATTTTCTCTCATTATGTTTTGTTATCTAGCTAGGTTTTAACGAGGCACATTTTGGTATGATCACCCCACTAACAATGCATCCTGAAGATGTCATGATTTGACTCATATGCATTTGCTCATCTTTTCCCTTCGACCACATGTTTTTCCCACTAGGTTTATCGGGTAAGGTTTTGGTGAAACAGCATTAATGCACTTTATTTCAAAGGCGTACTATCTACCCGTATTCCAGAAGAGACGACATTAGCTACCTCAGAAGATTCTGATGCGATCACCTACACGCACATTGCACTCTTTTTCCTTCGACCATGGTTATTTTTGTCCCATAGGGTTTTTCTTACCTGGAAAGGTTTTAACGAGACAATGCATGAGCACGTAGCCAAACAGTACCATTACATGAAATATCCAAGAGGAAGTGTTGTAAATAATTAAATAATTATGTCTATTTATATAAATGGTACTAGAAGGTAGTATAGTTATTTTGTATTTATTATTTATCCCTTCTTATATAAGGGATCAGTTACCTTTGTAAATCTTACTTCAAAATAAACGTACGTATTATTTTCACAAAAAATTTTTCTTCTTCCTGCCTCTCCATATTCCTTCTGCACTCATCCTCTATCTAATCTCCTTCCCAACAACGTAAAGAAAGGGGCCTTTTGGCGCAAAAATCTGCAGTTAGTTGACCCGGCCCAACCCAAATAAAAATCTCCTGCGACCGACCGATTGATCGCCAATACCATTTGGGCACGCGTACGTCCCCGATCTGATCTGATCCGATCCGCGAAGCCGCAAGACCCGGCCATGGACCCATTGACTTTCGTCTTCCTCTCCTTCGCTATAAAATAAAGGAGGGCGATTCTTACAACCCTACAATTTTCTTCATGTCATCTGAATCTGATCCAATTTCTCCCTGATATCTTAAACCTCGACTCTGACCCGACAACCTATTTCTCCATTCCGTCGTCCTCCGCCATGATCCGCCCCTAAAACCCCTAATTTCTCTGGTTTCACAGCTCTGGTTCACGATCTGGAGCAGTTTTGTGAGTCTTGGTTTGCTGAACGTTTGGGCTTGGGGGTTTCGAAGAGCATACGATAATGCCTTCGGTGCCCATTCAACTCCAACGACCCTCGGTCTGTAACTTGACTTCCTTCCACGGCGGCTCTTGCTCTCATCGTCTGAAACATCTTGAAAAAAGCGATCGGCGCGGTAATCTTAGTTAACATTAGGTTTTAATATCATTTGGGTTGTTATTTTTGTTGGTTTTGCTCGTCTTCCCAGGATCTCTGTCTGTTAGGTTTCGGTGTTCTCGTTTCGTGATTAGAGATTTTGTCGGTGAATCTGAGGTTTAGAGATTGAAGAATTTGTAACGCTTACAACTTTTGGTATCGTTTTAGGAATCTGAGGTTATTCTAGCTCTGAACTTGAATCAAGGTAATTAAATTTATGAACTTTTATTCTATTTTTTAGTTTCTGTTGTTTATATTTGTGGTTGAAATTGTGTGGCAGCTATAATTCCTGGAGTAGATTAAATTTTAGTTATTTACTTCTTGTTCAGGAGTTTGTGTAACTGGTTAAATTGATTTCTAAATTGGTACTGTATGTTTATTGATATGTGGGTTTTGGCGGTATGTAGAATTTGATATAGTAGATGGACATAAACTCTTTGGGGGATAAGTCGGTGTTGGAAAATGTAGGCGGTTTGCAAGGTTTGCAGTCCTCTGCGAATCGAGATCATTGTCCTCCTAGTTCACTTGCTGACGATTTGATAAATGACCTTGCGAATGCTGTCGCCGAGGCCTTCAGTTTAGGTGTTGGAGAAGAGTCTTTGAATGTTGAAGATGTCGGAAGAGATTTCATTGATATCGAAAATGTTGCCAAAGTCGAACAGACTTCTAATGGGGAGAGAATTAGCAGTGTGGAGCATAGGGATGCATATGAAGGTCCCCAACAGGTGAAAGTCACTAAGAAGTCTCTGAACAAGTGTGCAACCTTTCCTAATCCTAATGGAGTTCCCACTCCTGATACCTCCTCAAATCTGGAGGAGGAGGAACCTCAAACGGCTGCTTGTTCCCCACCTGGGAAGGAACATTGCCCCCAAGCCTACTTTCGCTCTTTGTCTTTGCCTGTAAGTTATTTATGCTTTCTGTGAGAGTTTATTATACTATCTTTCATATGATAGTATGAATCATTGCCACTGGTTTCCGTGAGGACGTTGTTAGTGGTATGTGTGAATATAGTATGGCTTGATATGCTGCACATTTCACTTACATCGGTACCCACTACAGGTGATGGGAGTTTTGGGTTCGCTCACCTCTGGAACCACGTTAAGTGGGGGAGGAGGGGGTGTGTGTTTTGGCAAATGTTCATTTGTCTTTTGGTTTTGGTATACTGTTCGCTATGTATTCTCCATGCTGTTTGGTATTCACTGTTTAGCATATCGTACTTGGTGTTGAAGCTCTTTTGGTTTTCTGCGTGTAACCTCCATTATGTTAATTCAAAAAGCGTAAAAAAACATTGCTTCTTTAATAGACTTGCCAATGTTAAAGAATGTGGAAAAATTATATTTTACACGTATATGTTTACATATTTACATGTATAACAGTTTTGAATTCAACAAGTATAACAGGGTTGAATAGGACATTGGAAAGAAAAATGTTGTGATGCTGTTTACTTGAGCTTCCTCAAGACATCTGCTCATAGGTTTTTATTGTCCTAATTCTTTGTGCAGGCTCCTTCGAAGCTACTTTCTGCTTTGAAAGGTAGCCGGGAGAAAGTGGGGTTATCACCCGGAAAACTTAGTGTGACTTGGGCCCCTGATGTGTACGATCCGCCTGCGACATCAATGTCTCATACAGTTACAGGCAAGAAACAGCAGAAGTCAAAGAACAAGAAATATTGGAAGAGGGATGGAAAGAAAGGGCAGAAGAGCATCTCTTCACGAGGGAAAGAGAAGAAACAATATCGTAGAAGTGGGGCTTCTGAGAGGTCTCACAGATCTCTGGATATCCGTGAAACATCGGTTGACACAAACAATGTTTTTGGCGAGCTGACGGTTGGCAGCCCTGACCAACATGCTTATTGTGGCAGCTCCTTTATGAAAAATTCGCTCGCCCAGATGCATTACCCTGTTGCAGAAGCCTTGTGAGCAACATATGTTGTTGCGAATGTCACATCATCAGCTGTGTACATAAATAAAGTATCAGAACGGGTTATGTTGATGGGTGATTGAGAGAGCTTGGAAGGGTGCTATTCTAATTGTGTCCGTGTGTTGTTCACCCAGTGTGCTGATTTCCTTATGTGTGGTTGCTTATGTGCTTATGTTTCTTTTGGATTATCATTTTGTAATTAGAATTTCTGTTTTTATGGTGCGAGGATTTCTTTTGTGAAACATCTTTATTTCCATCTGAGTTTTGCCGTATTTGATAATTACCTTGATGTTTTAATTTTCAAACAAGGATGCGTTAAGTAAATAATAAGTTCTTATGGCTATTAACATGTAAATGGAATATATTTTATTATATAGATATGTCAAATTCTAATTGTGTAATATTGTTTATTCTATTTCTGAATAAAAAATAATTCCATACGATTGAGTTTTCAAAAAACATTCTTTTCTTTTGAACGGATTCTTGAGTTTATAACACGTTATTAGCATGATAATTTTGGATTGATGATTATTTAAGAGAGGATTCTCGTTCTTCAAATCAAGTATATTTTTTAAATTCAATATTATTATTTCTATGATTATTGATGAACCCTAAAAATATGAATATTAGAATTATTTGATTATTTTGATAATTGATGAAAAACAACTATGTCGAATCATGCTTTGATGATTAATGAATTTGGAAAAATTAAAAGGAAATGATGATCACCCCTACAGGATCAAAAGTTGACCTTTTGATCTAAACATCTTTTGGATATTTCGTGAAGACCGTTACGAAGGTCTTGGACTCCTGAGTCTATAGATAGGCAATATGTCGAAATCAAATATCGAATGAGTTTGATATGGGTAAAAAATGAAAAGGGGTAATATGGTAATTTTAGTACAAAGGGTATTTTGATAATTTTGCAAGAAGGACCTAGGATATTCTAAAATAGTCATCATTTTTCCTTATCCTTCCATCGACTTAGTCACCATATACGTACATATGATGGTGTGGGGGTGTTCGGGGAGGAGTGATCAAAAAAGAAGAAAAAGGAAGAAAAGAAGAAAAACAAGGTGAAATCGTGAGGAAAAGAACTATAGGGAGAAGAAGAATAAAGAAAAATGGGCCAGAAAAGGACTGGAGAAGCCGGAGTGTACAAACCTAAGAAGGAAGCCCGTGAACGCTAAGGGTTGGCCGTGAATGATCAAGGTATCTTGGAAGCTTCTAGTGTCTTACTGGGATTTTTGGAAGGTTATTCAAGTCCGTAGGGTCATCTTAAGCTTGAAAGGAGGAAGATTGAACGCATGGAAGTCCCAGGAATGAACCTTGGAACCATGGCCAAAGCTCATGGATTTGGACAATGTTATTGAGGTGAGTTTCCTTAGTTTTGTTATTACAGATATTCTCCTGAACTTGTTTAGATGATGTTAGAAGGTTTGGACGTGGAAAATGGATGTGGAAATTGAACGTTAGAACCAGGTCGTGGTCATCGGGTCGAATGACCAGAAACCAGAAAAATGGGTCTAGAACTTGAGGAAGATGATGAACAGTGTGGTGCGTGGCCACCACACGCAGGGGGTTGTGGTGGCGTGTGGGAGCACGTGCCACCGTATCTCGGTGTCCTACCAATATTCTTGATGTTACAAGTCTAATTGTATGATTTTCGAGACGAATAGATATCGTTTCGGGGTAATTTTGAATGTCCGAAGGTTTATGCGCTATTTTAACTTCGTTTAAAATCCCATTAAATAGTGGGACTAAAATATGAGTTTATTGGGATGATTAGTAATCCTTAGAAGTAATTTATAACAGGTACTAAGGTTCCCAGAAATTACGGAAAGACGTGCAATTTGAGATTCGACTATATGGATAGTGTGTGAGAGGATTTTTTTTTTTTAAAATCCCTATGCATGCATATTTAATTATTTTAAATTCTTTATTACATGATTTACATGATGATAGATTTATTATGATTTTTTTATAATGATTTTTTTGGTGATTTTAGGAAAATTATTTAAATGCACGATTTACGAGGTTTGCATATATTGTGTTTGAGGCTTATGCCCGAATCCTGAAAAATGATTTGGTTTTACAATTGGATATATGTGTCATAATTGTTTTTTCTCGATATGTGTGAATTGTGGTGTTTGAACATCCCTCCTTGGATTACTAGGTAGCGATCAGATACAGTATCCCCGAGTGGTTGACCTACCGAATGTTTTTGACAAGCTGAATTCAATTGTGGTAGTTTTAGGCCAATCGAAGTTTATTTAGGGGTAGTTTTGGGTGTTTTTAGCCTCGAGATGCGTATTCTGGACTCGTTTATTGTTCCGAGCTTTAGGGGGGTTACGTATGCGTTTGTGTGGATAATTGGTGGCCCCCATGTGTTACTTTGACAAGCCAAGACACCCCAGAGACTTCTGAGGAGCACGCGGTTCAAGATTAAATAGATTAGTTAGACCGTGAGTCGAAATTTTGTTTAATAACTGTGATGCATGCCTATTTACATATTTATGTGATTTTATGGCATAGTTTGGATTGCTATGGTTCGAATATTTGATTCTAAATATTTTCTAGATAAATACTTGGTTTTAGAATATATATTCGGTTGTGATTTCTAGACAGGTTTTATAGTGATTTTGGGAAAAACCGAATTTTGGGATGGTGCCTAGGTGATAAATGTTTTGGGATTTGAGGGTATTTTCAAAACCAGGTAAAAGGTATTTTGGTGAACTGTTTTCTAGTATGGTCATCCTCATGTGTTCGATCGTTATTTCCGAGTTGGACTCCGAAAATTCTCAAGGACGGACTCAGACATTGTGGGAGTTGGACTCCACACGTGCCGACAAAGTTGGGCTCTAGATGGTTCGTCGTTGTCTACGCATAGTACAGAGGGAATGCTAGTTGGATAAGCGGGACGAGATTTGACTCTTATTGTTTGTTGTGTCCAGAGGCTTTTATAATGGTTTATGACCAGAGATTTCAGGGGAATGTGGGCCAAAAGCATTTATATATTTTTTATGATTTATGTTGGACCCACGTTAATATATACTATTGTTTTATTTGAAATCAATTTTTAATTGACTGTGCATGCATGTTTTCATAAAACTGGAGGGAAAGGTATCTATTTCGGAAAATGGTTTTCCAAAGGCTTTATTTTTGTCCACTCACAATTTTCCTGATTTTTGGTACCCTCCATACTGATCTCGAGACGAGGGCTATATTGATGCTGAGGCATTTTAACACGCCTCATCCCAAATCCCCCCGGGATTAACGCGGGATGTGTCATACTCTCGTCTGACACGAAGTGTTAGACAAGAGATAACTCAAACCTCAGCCCGTTTAGGGCTCCTAGAGCGCGCCAGGATTGGTGGAGGAGTGTGATGTATCGGTCTCTGATGTAACCCGCATCCGTGATAAACCCGAAGGGCATTAAAACTATTAAAAGCTGTGAGTGGACAAAAATAAATAGTTTAATAAAAACACATTTTATAAGAAGACATTTATACCCTTCACTAAAAGCATGCATGCATTCAAAAACCAATAATCAAACCATGTACTTTAATTAAATCATTAGGGCCTTAGTCCAAAACCATATATCCAAGTATGTGGGAACTCAGCCCAAAACCGTAAATCAAATCATGTGGGTGCCCAAAACCACCAACACTGAAATACCATTTCATAAATCCAATGAATCTGAAATCCAAATACATAATCCAGTAAATTCATAAATCAAAATCCAATCAAACACCGTTATATACCAATCCTCGGTGTCCCAGACGTCATATCACAATCCAAGCTACGCGTGCTGCCCGGAGTCTCAACCCGAGTCAATCTCTGACATCGCAGATATCTGACGTCTCATACGTCTAGTAATCCTACTTCTGAGTCATTATACGGTCCGGTCGCTCTGTGTAGTGACCCCTCGCAGGCAATGCGTCGTGACTACTCCAGCGTCTAAGACGACTGGAGGAGACAATCCATAAATATAATAATGGTATATAGAAAGAATTTCATAAATCCTTTTAAAACCTTTCAAATGGGCCTATGCCCGAGATTTTCATAAAACCATCATAATTCACAAATCTGATTTCTCAAATCCAAATCCATTTAGGGTCTCCGAATCCGAAATCACATTTATAAACCACAAATGGGACTCATGCCCGATATCATAATCAACTAGGCCTCTAACCCGATCATGCAAACCAATTGGGCCCCCGGCCCGATGCCTTATTAAATCAAATGGACTCAAAGTTCGAGGGTTCGTAAATCAAATGGGTCTCAAACCCGGTTCCATATTTCCAAATCCGAAATCATACTATTGAACCATTATTAAAATCACAATCACGTAGAAATAACGTATAAAATTGTAAACCTCGAAATACGTGCAAATATGTAAATCACCAATACCACAATCATCATCATAGAAATCACATATGTAAAACATATAAAACAGTTATGCATGCATCATGTTTAGAAAGCAAGTGTCCACTCATAGACCATTCTAACTACTGCCTCGATACGCATGCCATAAGCCTCCCCGTGCTAAATCACCATTTTCGGAACTCCCAGACCTGTCCAAATCACACCCCGAAGGTCACTAATCATCAATATAAGTTCGTAGGATAAAACCCCAAAACTCCCGGAAAAATCAACGTGTCCCGGACACGATTATCAAGGTGAAAAATCTCTATTTGACCATCTTAATGATCTCTGATCGACCCGAAATTATCGACATTGGATCTAGATCGTCAAAACCCTTAAAATGACACTAGGCCCACCTCAAAATTTGAGCCCACGCGCCCCCACGTACCTGGTCAACACTCGGTCAATGTTGTGAACAGTACTGCTGACATCATCGCTAACGTTAGCATTGACAGCTGTCATATCTAACACATGTCAGATCTGATAGTGCCATGTGTCGACCTCCATTGGTCTCCTATCTGACATGTCAATCTGACATTGTCAAACCTGACATGATGACGTCACCTTGATGACATCATCACTGACGTCACCCTGATGACATCATCGTTGATGTCAGGTCACCCCTGACCTCCAACTGGGTCAACTCGACTATCTGAATCGGGTCGCATAGTACCTGCGACCCGACCCAGTTCCCATTTCCTCATTTCCAACCCAATTTCAATCTCGTTGATCCTTATCACTTCGTCTAATCCCTCTCTATCGAAACTAGAATTATACCTCTGAACCTTAAATAGTCAGTCTAGTTCTTCCCTTCAATTTCTCCTGATTCCAGCCACCTTCCTTCCTCGATTTTGATCCTGACCAACTCGTAGGACCTCTAGGAATCAGTACCAATTGTTATACTCGATCAACAGGCACCCAAAAACCAGTTTCCGAATTTGAACCTAAAACTCACCGTTTCGGTGTCCGGCCACCGCAGCCCTCGACTCCTAGCCCACTGAGTTTGTCTCATCTTCAAGGTCCTCGTCCAATCAATTAGAATGGTTAATAGTGGCCCAAACTAAAAACCCATTTTCAAATTCAAAAACAGGGTTCACGGTTTACACTCACCTTCACAGGCATTGCCCCGTTGAGGCCACTATCGTGGTCGCCTCACTACCCCCTTCTACTTTCCTTCACGGGTCAGCAACCAATGATGAGGTTTAGAGGGGCTATAAATGGTGGGGTTGCACGGGCTGAAGAAGAAGAATGAATAAGATGAAGAAATGGTGCACGGGAAGGGAAGAGAGAGAAGTGAGGGAAAATAAAATATAAAAATATCACCCAATGGACATAGATCCATATTTTATGGAAATCCACCAATGGGATGAGTGACACTTGTCACTCATCCAAGGGCCCCACACTTAATTAATCATCCAATTAGGTTTAATTAATATTTTATTCAAATCGCGAGGCGTTAATTAACCCGATTTCGATCCTGTGATCATAACTTCCCCGTTCGACGTCCGATTTTGACGTGCCGCCTATCTACGGACTCGTGACGTTCTGATTTATGTTACAGTCATCATTCCGTGTATGTTTGACTCCACGGGTCTAAAGTCAACATTTTGCCCAATTCCAGGGGCAAATGGTCATTTTATACCGTACAAAATGGTCATTTTATACCGTCTGTTCGAATTCTCTCAACTAATCCCCGATTAGTCATGCTAAATCAATAATTAATTAATATTTAATCCTGATATTTAGGACGGGTCGTTACACATTTACTTGGGACTACACATTCTTGTCAACTAGAGTAAGTTCTGGTGGTCATTTACTTTCATGTCTAGTGCTCTGTGTAATTATTTATTTTCGGGTTTTGTTTTCACTAACACGTGGGGTTATCCCTTATCTAGCACTATGTTTGTATTTATTCGAAGTAGGGGAACTTTGGGAATTCTAAAGTGTTTGTGTTTGACGGAAGCATACCCTTTTATGAGAATTGAGGGGGATTTCAAGGAGGGTTCTGTCAAATTGATCTTGAAAATTTCATATTAAAAATTTTGTTTGGTAATTATTGTTGGAATTGAATTAGAAATTGAAAAAAAAAAACAGCGTTATGCAATAGTAATTCATGATTTGGTATGATGGTTGATATCAATTGGTATGTTGATGAATACATGGTGATGATCATGTGATAATTATTTGCATCCCCTATAAGCCCTCGCGGCTGGAAATTATTAGACCTAGGGCCAATCACGAGCACCAAAAATTAAAAAAAAAAAGAAAAAGAGCTAGAATTAATTGTTGCAGCCCAAACACCAAGAATGTCCATCGGGCATCAAGCCCAACAAGCCCAAGTGCCGGCCAGATGCCCAAAAGGCCAACAAACAACATAGAATGTCAGCAGGCCCGCAAGCACAGGTCGGCCTAGAAGGCCCGCAAGCTAGGCTTGGCCCGCGAGTCCACGGCTAGAAGCCCAATAGCGTAGGCATGACTCGGCTTCGGCCCAGCTCAGGCCCAGCGTCCAGCTCAGCTCAGCACCGGCGACTCGGCTAAAAAAAAACCACCATTTCCCTTATACCCTTTGGGTCGTAAAACACGAACACACATGCCTGAAGCATCGCACTATATACCTAAATCAAATGGCAGTAGCATTTATTTCAAACATTCATATATGTTATATGGTGTTATTACTTGATTGTTCAATTGTTTTATTTAATTGTTTAAATGTTATTTAGGAAATGTATGTATTCAAATGAACAAAAATTTCATATATAATAATAAATGAAAGAAACCCAAAATTTCTTACATAAATTCACCATTACATGCTTACTCCAAAAAAAAAAAATTAATCATACCATGTTGTAGAATTTGCAGTTCTCATTTGTTACTTATAGATGTATTTTCCCAAAGCACTAATATTGTTATTTAATCATTGTAGAAAATGGAACATCTCAACAAGCTATGCGTTGGAAGTTTCCGAACGAAATTACTACTAGTGGATTGAAGATATGATGCTTCATGTCATTGCGAAGCGAATTCTGTTGTGACTCTCTTAGCACGATATTATTCGTTTTGGACCATGCCTTCACGACTTTGTTTCTGAGAATTCACGGGAAACTTTGTCACCCATCTTGGGGTTTCTCTAGCTCATTCTCGCTTAACTTTGGAGATCTCAAGAAATTCAAAGCTAATAAGTTCCTAAAAGTAGGTCTTGTCATTGGACTGGGCCAGGCAAGCCCGACCCAAATTTTTTGGGCTTGGACCGGACCGGGCCGGGCTGGGCCGGGATTATGATAAATTTTGAAAAATACTGCATTGGGCTGGGTAGGCTTAATGACTATTATGAGAACCCATATGCTTTATCGTGTTTAACGGGTCGGGCCGAACAAGTCCACTCGGGTCATGTACAAATGGGCTTTTTCAAAATAATTGATTCAATGCTAAGTTTAGAGTTCAAAAAGACAAATATAAAGATAAAATATTATATTAAAACAGAAAAATAATTTATTCAAACCTCGAAGGTGCACACCATGCATATTGTGCAGCTGGCTATAACTCGAGTACTCCAAACCAAGCCATACATGCAATATGAAAGTTATTAAGTTCAGTTCAAAATCATGGATAGCTTTATTGACAGTAGTTAAAAGAAACTGCAGGTTCATTCAAGAAACATCCATATTATTTCCAGTTAATCAATAAAAAGTCCAAGTTGAAATTAACCATATATATATATATATATATGGTATTAACGAAGGAAAGTTTCCTGACTAGTCTCGTTCATGACTCCAATATTTTAACACACTCTAAACTAAGTGAATGTACATGGATAATTACCTAATGTATATATATATATATATATATATATATATATTCGCGCTTACAGATCAGGTTTATATAGGCGGACTGGGTTGGGTTTACCAGACTTAGGCCTATTGGGTTTGAACACCTTAAACCCAAGTCCAACCCGCTATATTTTGGGTCGGACCAGCCCTGGGCCCATAGTGGATGAAGCCGAACTTTTATCCACCGGGCCGATAGGGCCCCCATAGGTCGATAGCCTTTTGGGCCAAATGGTGAGATGTAACGCCCCGGACCGTTTACTTAATTTTAAATTTGGAAAATTTATGTAAATGACCATTTTACCCTTGGTCAGGAAAAAATATTGACTTTTGATCCGGGATACTATTTTGACTTTGACCAAGGTCCGTTACGTAGATCGGGACGTCACGAGTCCGTAGAAAAGCGGCACGTCAAAATCGGACGTTCGACGGGAAAGTTACGGGTCACGAAAACAAATCGGCATTATTCACGTTTTACGAGGAATTATGTAGGTGGCTTTAATTGATTGGTCAAAGGGTCCGATGGACCAATCAGAAGTGTCACTCATCTAATTGGCCCAGTAACCCAAATAATTGGGGTTCATGTATCTTCACCTTCACTATTTCCTCATTGCACCCGAAACCCACAAACACAAACACAAACACAAACGCAAACCCACACCACTTCCTCTAGACCATCATCTTCTGTTTCTGTGAGTTGTGAGAGGCTGAGAGTGACGGAAGAGATAGAAGGGACGACGGAGACGGCGGCGTACGGTGGAGGAGCTACAAAATAGGTACACCTAAAACCTTGAAAATGGGTCAAATTTCCAAGTTAAGTTTAAGGGATTTGTTGGATGGTTCTAATCAACCAGAAGCATTCCTAGGATCTGTACGATCTCAAGTAAGCCAAAATCAAGGCTTGGAGTGGCTGGGATCGACAGGGAGCAACGGAGGAAGTTTGGTTGTCACTGTTCAACGTCGAAAAGATATGATCTTCGACTCTTTTGCTGGTTTTAGGGCCATAAATATCTTCTAGGAACCTAGACAATCACGTAGCACCAAACATCATCAAAAATGGATTAAAAATAAGGGAGATAAAGTCAGGTTGGGTCGCAAGTCTAGTTGATCCGTTACAGTGAAATGGGCCCAACTCGGCTCACTGAAGACGATGATGATGTGGCACTTATCAGACATGTCAGGCTGACGTTAGCATTGACTTTGATGACTTCAACGTTAACTTTTGCTGACGTCAGCGTTGACCGGGACTTTGACCCACGCATGGGCACAATTTTTGAGGTGAAACTGATCATGTCTGAAATGTTTTGACGATCTGAATCCAATGGCGGTGGTTTTGGGTCTGATCATAGATAGTTTGATAGGTCGTTTAGAAGTTTAAAACCTTGGAAAGCGTGTTCGGGATGTGTTTCCTGTATCGGGCTTTGTGAGGACTTAGTGTATGAACTTGTATAGCATGTTAGTGAACTTTATACATGTTTTAGATAAGCCCGGAGATATTAGACTAGCTCGGTGATAGATTAAATGCTGAGGTTTAGCGTGCAGCGTGGACCGAGTGTGAGTAGACCGTTTGTTTTACAACTGAAATGCATGCATAATTGTGTTACATGTTTTATTATATGATTTAAGTGAAATGATTTGATATCAAGGTATTTGTGAACTTAAATAATCTTTCATGGACTATTTTACGAATTTTCATGAAAATACGATTTTAGGCTTGAGACCCGTTTGGATACCGTTTGACCGAGTTTTGGGGTAAAAAAGGATTTAAAGGAAAAAGGTTTTCGTTTGGATTTTAAAACCAATCTGGTATGATCGGGTTTTAGAAAAAGAGTTCTTTAAATGATTTCAAACAGTATTAAATAAATTTGATGCATGATTCCACATATACCATCCTGTATATACCATTGAGTCTCCTCCAGACGTCTAGAATCCTGGAGTAGTCACGGTGCACTGCTTGGGATGAGTGACTCCGAGGAGAGGTTCAGGATCAGGAGTGTGGTATTATGATATCATCCCGGACTTGGTAGATCCGGGGCAAGCACCCCAAGTTGATATCACCTCGGGCGTCGTTGAGTTGTATCATGGGAAGTACTCGGAGATGAGACCCCATGTGGCTCGCGTAGCCTTTTAGATCTTGACGGGTATTGGTTCTGGACATCACGGATGTCCGAGGATAGGTTATATGGTGTGTTACTTACGTATGGGTTCAGGTGGTTACTTTCTTATATGATTTGATTTACTTCCATGTGATTTCAATTATATGCATGCATGTTTATAAAATGGAGGGTTAAACTGTATATATTTTCGAAATGAGTTTGTAACTTATTGATTTTTGGTCCACTCACACTTTGATGTTTTATTGACCCTCCAAGCAGAGATACTGCGGTAGGGACTGACTCCGGAGGAGTGGCATAGTCTGTACGACTGCGCACCTGATCACCCTACGTGGTAGGATATTGTGTATGTTGTGTATTTACTTTTGAACCGACATTATGCTCATATCCCTGATCTGGCGATGGGATATTTTAAACTATGTATGTATGTTATGAACCTTGTGAGGGTATTTATGGTATTTTTAGTTTATTGTCAAACAGGAGCAGAACACGTCCCTCGGTGGTCCCTAGGGGGATTGGGACGGGTCATATCATGAGGGCTACCTAAAAGGCATCATTTCTAGGAAGCACATATAAGGCACTTCACCTTTCCCTCCCCAAGCGATGTGAGATTGCTTAACGGTCTTACTTTCCCAAGCTCACAGATCATTGGTCTTGTTTCCCAAACTCACGGGTCCTACAATCCACCCACCTTGCGACCCAGTGTCCTCTCTGGCACATTTTCGGTTGGGGTCCAGCTCTAATATCATTATGTCACGGTGTGATTCCCCTAGCACGATATTGTCCACTTTGGGCCCACACCCTCATGGCTTTATTTCTGGGAACTCACGGGAAACTTCCCAATGGGTCACCTATCCTGAGATTGCTCTAACCCAATCTCGCTTAAATTTGGAGTTCCCAAGGAATACAAAGCATGTGGGCCCCCAAAAGGCCTCGTTGCTAGGAAGATACATACTTACGCATATAAAACATTTCACCATTCCATCCCTGAGCGATGTGGGATTACTCACCGCTCTACCTTTCCTAAGCTCACAGGTCTTACCCACTGGTCTTGCTTCCCAAGCTCACGGGTCTTAAAAATTTGCTCCACCATCCAAAAAGACAATGTGACTTCCGAGCATCAGAAAAATGTTGCTATGATCCTCATCTGAAGGGGCATGGATCGGGCAGTAGAACGTGAATACCTTGGTCAAAAAGACTCGAGAGCACTATGGGTTTCACTGGTAGATCGATTCGATTCGATCCTAATAACTTTCTTGAGAAGACTTTCTCCACTTTTCTGGTCTCTTCTCAAATACTGTGGGAAGAAGGCCACCGAAACTGCCTTGAGAAGACTTTCTCCACCCTTCATGCCTCATGTATTTTCCGACAGCAAAAATATAGAGACATGAAATTCATTAAGTTCGCGGAGTTGATCATAACTATGTTGCTTGCTGAAAAGAACAACAGTCTACGGATGAAGAATAATCAATCCCGGCCTGTTGGTACAAAAGCAACATCTTTTCCTGAAGCAAATGTTGCTCCTCATCGCAATTCAAATTGCGAGTAGAGAAATCGGGGTTTTTGGTAAAGGCACGTGACTTAGCTGTCCTAGATGCGATGGAAAACCCTATGACGGCGATCAGGGTAACCATGGCCCACGTGACCGAGGTAATCGTGGTCGAGGTTCAAGTGATGGGAACCGTGCTTCTTCAGCCTCGAAAGCTCGAAGTGAGAGAAATCCTGATCTGGCCCGTCCCTAGAATCAACACAACCAAAACCTCTAATATAAATATGGAAGATGAGATCAGTGGTCTTGTACTTGTCATGGCTCAGCTCAAGTCGTCGAAGAGTATCACGCTAGACGCAGAACTCGAGAGACCAATTTTGCAGAAAGACCAATTCTCGTCGATGTTGCCCTCGAGATTACTGATTTCAAAACTATTGTTGAACATGACGAGGCTTGAGACCTTGAATACATGGATATGATCGGTGCTTTTTCAGTTTTTTTATGGATATTTTTTTCATTATTTTGGATAATATTTGGTGATTTGTGTTTACTTTGCACTTGCTTTGTTTTTCGCTCAAATATTCTTCCTTTTAATCCATTTATTTATTTTCATAAATGTGATATTAAATTTTTAGTTAAATTTATGGTTAGACATGTCAAGTGAAGAAGTTTGTTGTCAGACTGATATTGCCATTACGTACACTATCCTTCCAGATAAGATATTTTTTACAAACTTAATACCTAACCACACCGATGTGACAACTGTATCTGGTCAATCCAACTTGGCTGAAAGCTCTGGCAGAACCCAATTTATATTGTCTAATGGTATTGTATTTACCATTGATGAATCATTATACTCAATGTTGTTGAGTTTTAAGGATACTCAAACTAATGGCTATCACGTCGAAATCGCAATGGAAAGCATATGGAATATCTTTGCATGACATCCAATCTGTACGGCCAGAAGCATACAATGGAAAAGTTGAAGTGTCTCTCAAGTGGTCTATACATTACCACTATGGAAAAATTGAGGCAATATCACACGCCTAGCCAGAAGCTACCAAACCCAATTATTATGGCATGACCGGTTGGGACACTTAGGTCAAGGTATGATACGTCATATCCTCAATACATTAAATGAGCATACCCTTATTAATAAGGACCTTGTGTTTAGTGAAATACTATGTCAAACTTGCTCAATAGGAAAATTGAACACTAGACCACCACATGCAAAGATAAGTAAATAATCCACCCCCTTATTGTACAGAATACAAAAGAATATTTGTGAACCTATCTAACCACCATGCAGACTATTTAAATATTTCATGGTTTTGGATGATGCATTGACACGATGGTTACATGCGACACTATTATCCACATGCAATGTTGCGTTTACTAAAATCCTTGCCCAAATTATTAAGTTGAGGGCCCACCACCTGGATTACCCTATACAGTCCATAAGACTTGATAATATTGGTGAGTTTACGTCAAAATTAATTAATGATTATTGCATGTTCCTTGGGATTGATGTTGAACATCCAATTACACATGTTCACGCCTAGAATGGTCTCGCAGAAACATTCATTAAACGATTGTATATGATTGCGTGGAGCTTTGTTGGCTTGGTTGAGACCCACTGCCACCCAACCCGATTTCGCGTTATAGTTGGTGAGTAGGTACGAACCTGATGTTTCACACTTATGCATTTTTGGGTGTGTAGTTTATGTGTCCATTGCGCTACCACAATGTACAAAAATGGGACCTCAATACTAGAGGGGTATATATATCGGGTACAAATCCTATGAGCCCGGACCTTTGAAAAACGTACGTTGGGGGAAGATTTAAAGGAAATGACCATTTCGCCCCTAAAAGGCCAACAGTTGGCTTTTTTATTGGAATGGTTTTTGGATATTCTGTAAAGGCTGTTGAGAAGGTCTCATCCTCTCAAGTACGTCAGCAGGTGTCATGCCAAAAACGGAGTTCGAATGACTTCATTTTAGATTTAAGTCGTATAGGGGCATTTTGGTAAATTGGAAATAAGGGAATTTTAGTAAATTTCATATGGGTGATTTGAGATAATGACATGTGTCACAAATCTCATATAGGAGTGTGCACCGACTTGGACTTCATGGTTGTGTCGGTTGTGATATTTCTTAAGTGTTTGTGTGCGTGTGTGTTTCTTGTTCGAGAAAAAAAAGGAAAGAAAGAAATCTAAAAGGGAGATCATGACAGAAGAGAGAAGAGTAGGAGGAGTGTGGGAGGAAGAAAAATAAAGAATAAGGGAAGGTATTGAACTCAGAACCGAGAGAGAGAGAGAGAGAGAGAGAGAGAGAGAGAGAGAGAGAGAGAGAGAGAGAAAGATAAAGGAAGAGAACCCGAGAAGGAATTTTTTGGTTTGAGATTGCTCAATCTAGTTTTTACTCGGAACCTTGGAAACAAGTTCAGTAACGTCCTCCTTGAGTTCCTGTGATCCTAAAAGCTCCTAGTTCGTGGTTTTAGATGTTGAAACCACCCAAAATCGAAGGACGAGTCATGGCTGAATATCAAGAATTTGAGTGACGATTTTAGGTGAGTTTTTCGTATTTTTCAAGTTATAGATCTCTTATAGGCATGGATTGAAATATCGACCGATAGAGCCGATATATCGATGATATATCGTCAAAATTAGTCGGCGGCAGCTAAGAGGGGGGGGAAAGAAATTGAGCGAAATATTGACATTTTTCCTTATTTTAAGCTCATCGATCTCCTTATTTCATTAAAAAAATCGAGATAGGAAAAAATTTCATGAAAATCGGACGTAAAACCATCGAGTTACAGCAGGGTCATGCCGCCGGGTCAAAAAACCCGAATAGCAGACCCGCGCAAGGTAGAAGATGAGTGTTTTAAGTCAGTAAGTGTACTTTATATAGTACTTGGTTGAGTATAATTTCAATTAGACTAGTTAGTTGAGTTGGTTGTGGGCTGTTTTCACTTAAAAACAATTGCACCCACCCAGGTTCGACCCCCCCAAGGCGTGCATGTTGCCTTTTTTTTTTTTTTTCATTTATTCCTTATTTTGAATATTTTTCATTTATTCCTTATTTTGAATATTTTTCATTTATTCCTTATTTTGAATATTTTTCATTTATTCCTTATTTTGAACTATATTTTTCATTTATTGCTTATTTTGAACTATATTTGTCATTTTTTCCAATTTCAAATATACCAATCCTTTCCAATGTTTGAACAAAAATTGACTCTATTTTTTTTATCCTTTTTTTTCCAATTTTAGATATATTTACTCATTTTATAATTTTTCTTCCATTCAAATTTTTGTATGCTTATTGTTATGTTTTTAATTATATTGACATTCAATTATAGTAATTCACTTCAATTTATGTTTATGTTTAGATTTTTATATTACTAGTTATCGGCAGAACCCTATTATGTCATATTATTCATTATATATTTATTATATCAAAGTCATTTTATAGTTTTTATTAGCCATATATAACCATTATTGGGTATTTAAGTTTTTCCCAAAGTTTCATTCCAAACTTCGAACTTTTAGACCGAATTTCCGTCATTTTTGTTGACCGTAAACGATATCGATATCGATATCGATACCGATATTTGGGTTAGATATCCGTAAATTTGACTAACAATATATCCGTCGATATCGATATTTTCATCCTTATTTATTGAGACTAATTATAAAATATTGAACGAAATAGGAGTGAAAAGGCTAAGTTTTGAACGAGTTAGGAATGGGTCGGGTTTCCAGGTCGGGTGACCCAAAAAACCAGTAAAACGGACAACATGGACGATGAACAGTGCTGGTGTGTGGGATCCAAGCGTAGCCGCTTCTAGTGGTGCATGGGGGAACGTACTAGTATATCTCAAGATACATCCAACATGTTTTTAAGTACTTGTGAACTGTATTCCACCAATAATGAATCGATGATTATTTACGAAGATAATGATGCATGCATCGAGTAGATGAAGACCGGTTTCATTAAAGGAAACAACACTAAGTATATTGCACCAAAATTTTCCTAAAACCAACAATAGTAAGAGCATTAGAAAATTGAGATCAAGTTAGTCTGATCTGAAGACTGGCTAATCTATCTAATCTGTAGATTTCAAGGGGAGTCGAGATCAGATGGAGTATCCTGAAGTATACTGAGTATCCCGAAATATACTCACATGATCAATGTGTACTCTTTTGTCCTATGACCAGGGTTATTTTGTCACATTGGATTTTGTTACCAAGCTAGACTTTAACGAGACACATTTTAGTATGGTCACTCCACTAACAATGCATCTTGAAAATGTTATAATTCGACTCATATGCATTTACTCATTTGTTCCCTCCAATCACGTTTTTTTCTCACTGGATTTACCTGGTAAAGTTTTGATATAGCAACTATAATACATCATATCTCATAGGCGAAATATATCCTCATTATTCAGAAGAGATGACTTAACTACCTTCAAAAACCTAGATATGACTATTCCGTATCCACACGTTGTACTCTTTTTCCTTTGACCAAAATTATTTTTGTCTCACATAATTTTTATTACCTAGGAAGGTTTTAATGAGGCAGCATAAAATCGCACAACCAAACAACTTTTTTTACATGAAATATGAAAAAGGGAGTTGTAAATAATAAATTATTATGACTATTAACATGGAAATAGCATGTGTCATACACATGCCAAATTCTAGCTATATAATGTTGTTTATTCTATTTATGAATAAAAAATAATTCCATATGACTAAGAGCCTCTAAAAAACATTATTTCCTTTGAACGGATTCTTGAGTTTACAACAAATGAGTATTTTATGTTGTGTACTCCGCATTTATTTTAACGTAATCATAACTTAAATCACATCCCCATGCTTGACCTCGTCCCCGCCCATCACCTGTTCAAGAGGAAAGGGCACATCAAACACAAAGACAGTTGAATTTGCAGGCATATGGAAGTTGTGTTGTTATAATCATGGTTCCAATTGCATATCTGATTCGGATATTGACCTGGTTTAGAAACTCACCTATAGATATATTGATTACAACTGTGCCATGGATCTCACCAGCCTTTTTGAGATAGTCACTAGCCGCAGCCCTGAAATGAAAGAATTCCAGCTGGTTAAACTAGAAAAGTAAACGAGAAGGTGACATGTTGAAAGGGAAAACATGCTATCGAGAGAAAAATGTTACCTGTCAAATGGCTGTGGTTCCCCACCATCCATAAGCAATATATCCCCTAGCAACACTCGGAGCTTGGTTTGGTCGAAAGATATTCCTGCATTGCCTGCAGCACAAGCTATGCGTCCCCAGTTTGGATCTCTGCCATATACTGCAGCCTGAATAGCATTTGACAAGTAATTTAGTGTTTGCTATATTGAAGCATAAAGATGGTAGGCATAGTTAAGATCATGCCTTTACTAGTGAAGAAGATGCCACCGATCGTGCTATCTTTGCTGCCTCAGGCTCACTGTCTGCACCACTCACTGTGACCTGCATATCTAAGTCAGGATTAGCAAGGAATTGTCAATGTCATGTATGAAAGACCTAAAGTTCACCATTCCTCAGAAAACCAAAGTTCGCACAATTAGCAGAGTATCCAAATCCCGTATTGACAATTTTCATGACAACGTTTATGTTTGTCAAATAAAAGAACAAACTGTGAGCTAGCTTAAAGGTTGGAAATTAGCAATGAGGAAACCTATTCAATACTATGATCAAATATTAAGCATAAGTTACAAATGAAAAGAAAAGGGGGCCTGTAACACTAAATAATTCAGCTTGTTTACCCCACATATCCTTAAATAAGAATGCAGACCTCAATTAAGCAGGTTGCTCCTTCTCCATCCCAAGCTATTGATTTGGCAAGACCTTGCATTACCTGCACATGAATGCACAAGAATTTGAGTCAAAACATTGGATTTAGACCACATAAAACAAATTGAAGGAAAAAGGGTACTTCTTTCATTAACTTTCAGTTATCCTGAAACTTTTTAGGCAATGGAGGATATGCAGAACTAACCACGTCAAGACAAGCTTGAAGTTGTATTGCTTCGTTACTGCTGTAGGAAGATATCCTGGTTGATCCAGATAATCCACTAGCTAAAGCAATGACAGTATCATTGGTACTTGTATCTCCATCAACCTGCAGCAGATCCAAAAAAAAAATGCGAGGTTGGTTGATCATACCATGTTAGGAGTAACCCCCACTAAGTTTATATCAGATAGTTGAGGAGATAGGCTTTTCTTTCTTTCTTTCTTTTTCATACTGTTATTTGGTTGAAGCTTCGGTTGACAGAAACTTGAACCATTTTTCTCCAAATGTCACTGCTAACCATTGCATCAGTTGTTACAACCTGCGCCCATGTAATAATATTAGTTAATATTATGAGCTACTCAGAAACCTCAAGAGAGAAACTTTAGAAGACATACTCCAAGCATTGTAGCCATATTTGGGTGGATCATCCCAGAACCTTTTGCCATTCCCCCAACTCTTATATTCACCCCTCCAACCTGAGTAATTAACTAGTTTCTGTAAGGGCCTGCCTGGTTCTAGAAACTGTATTTCCAAAAGGTTCAAATTTCAAGAATTTTGATGCTAAGACAAAAATAAGACCATGATGCTGATTTTTTTAAATTGTTTACTTGGTAGTAATATACAGTAACTAGATTTTAATTGAAATGTATTGGTATTCCTGATTGGGGATCGTTGGTCCAGTATCCGTACCAAGAACCCATACAAGCAAGAACTGAGCAACTTAACCAAGATAACCTCAAGTCAGGATTTTGCACAACTAATCGGAAATTAACATATTGCAAATATGGCAGATACATCGTTCATTTAGGATATAAATACAGGAACCAAGATCTTGCACACCTGCGACTGAATTGCCACACTCTTGCTAACTAGGTCAGTTGTTGTGATTGCCACTGCTGCATCATCTGCCCTGCAGACCATGCCAATATGACTCAACAGGACAAATTTGATATTTTTAAGCCCGTGGTTTCACAAAAAAATAGACTTAATACAGACTCAAAGAACAAAAGAGTTGGTTTACATTGAAGACAATCAATATAATTGGAAATTCAGCGCTGAACAAATACAAGCCAGGTATATAAACATGAAAGTATGTCAGTTATCTGAGTGAAGTTTACATTAAAATTTACCCTTCAGTTGACGACGATAGCGAGCTAACTAGTTTTGGAAGAGATTTTAGAAGTGCTTCCTGCATATGAGAATTAAAAGAATGAATTGTTTGTGCAACATTAAGAACATATCGTGTTATATCTCTGCCCAAAAACATCATGCAGCTTTTATCAGCTGATGAGTTAATATTCCAAGAAATATTGTGCACAATTGCACATGAGCATGATTTGCAATTGCATAACCAGGAAACAAGAATTTGGTGGCCACATATAGCTAACCTTTTTAATCCTTTGACCAATCACACCGGTGGATTCAATCAGCACTTCCTCCGGCCTCAATTGAAGTAGCTACAACACAAACAACCATAATTATAGGGAATACAAAAGCCAGCCTATGGAAAAGAGCATCTCCAAGATTGGCGTGTTTTTCACAGTGACAGCAGCATAGCATACCTTAGCGAGGCTGCTGGCGCATTCTACTGTATCTTGATAACCTGCATCACCCTGGGCAATTGAAAAGTTTCTTAGCCAGGCAGTGCGCATTCCAATTATGAATCAATAAATATCTTACCGTTGCTGCATTGGCTTGACCGGCATTAATCAAAACAGCCCGTGCCTAGAAAATTTCAAGGACTTTCCATTAGAAAATAACTAACAAAGCTAAAACATAAAAATAGGAATCACAACACAAACATGCATGAATCCACATTTTACAATAATCACACCAACACAGACTAATAAATTAAAGAAGAATCGAAATGAAGCATAAGAGGTCATTGCACCGTTTTCAAAGTGTTTAATGTAGTTTTGCAGTACAACACCGGTGCAGCCGCTACCACATTCGTGGTGAATGCACCTGAAATAGTAAAAATTTGAAAACTTGCAGCAGATAGAATGATCCAAATTACGAATACTACTAAGCACAAACCAAACAAGAACAACTCACCAGCAGATGTGGCATCCACATCACAAGTGACAAGTGCAAGATCAGGCTTCTCGCCTTTGGCACGAAGGCCGCCGTACAAGCCTGCAGCTTTGAATCCTTCAGCAGCTGTTACTCCCCCGGGAATCTACGAACTCACAGAATCAAAGTCATAAAAGAAAATTGCAGGGGAAATGTGCAGAAAATGAAAAATGGCGTCGTAAAGGAGGTCACCTGCTTCCAAGGACCTTGAGGGAGGAAAATGGGGGCTGGTGGAACGTGACTGGAGACTTCAGTTACAGTCATTGAAATAACGGGAACTTTGAAGCTCCTCTGAGACGCACCAAGACGAGGAATGGAGGGGAATCTGACGGGGACGTAGTGAGGAACACAAAGAGACATATCTTCAACAGTGTTGGAAGCTACTGTGTTATGGAGTTGGATCTGTAAATGAGGGTTTTAGGGTTTTGTGGTTGAAGGGGGTGGGTACTTGCGATCAATGCGTTTTATTTTGGCGGCCGAAACGTTTCGACCAGTTTAGGTACTGTAAGCACTCGAATGGAATCTCTATGTCTGAAAAAGAAGTGGGATATATGCCTTTTTTGCCAAGACAACTGTTTCTCTCGTATAAATGACGTAAAATTTTCTCATTTATATGACTTGTTGCTGAACACACCATTAATGAGAAGGTAATAAAAGACCAGATAAAAAAAGTTCACAGCGCAAAACATTGCTATAATTGAAGTATTTACCACCAAGATGCATCCACATCGCAAAAATGTATCTCTAACATGTACGTTTAATTGGCAACAAGGATATGACCAAGGATATGGACAGTTCAAAAAGTTTAGCATATAGATTAATGCATTAAGGTAAAATCCAATAGAAGCCCAATTCGCAAAGTTTAACAAGGTTCCTCTATCCAAATAATGATGCTGAGTCCTTGGTGTTCTGCAATACAAATAGCAAGAGATTGATTGTACTAATAAACTGCCCTTTTTTCATCACAATGAGATCAACCCAAGTAACTTATGCAGTCATCATCCACACCATCCGATGGTCTTATTTGTTGTGAAACCGGTTTCAGAAGGCCCTTGCTGTGCTTGAGATGGAGGAGGCCTAGGCTCCCTGGGTTTGGCCGGGTCAACGAAAATAACCCAACCATCTAAGAACTTGGCATTCATTCCTTCTCTAGCCTTTTCGGCTTCTTCAATGGATGCGTATGTGATGAAACCAAACCCCTTTGATCTTCCGGACGCCCTATCTACAATCACTTTCGCTGCAAGATCATCAACAGTGTGTTCAGATTAAAGCAACGTAAGAAAGGATGTTAGGATAAAGAAAACATGTTGACTCAAATTTACCATCTACAAGTTGCCCAAATGGAGAAAATGCCTCTTTGAGCTTTTCGTCTGTTGTTAATCTCGAAAGACCTGCACATTGCAAATTCATGAAGTGATAGTGACGATTCAATGTTCCCTGTATTCGTGTTTTACATATAATACAAATGCATACTGTAGAAAATAATTTCCAGTAACAGATGGCATAAGACTCAACAATGTTGCAGCCACCTGCACATTAGTGTAGTCTCCTTTTGTTCTTTTTGATAAGAAAAGTTAAAAATCGGAACCTCTTTGCAGCCCTTCCTACGTCCTTAATTCCTTATTCAGCTCTCATTTCTACCTTGAATATCACGTCTATCTCCAGCAAACAAGGGAAAACTAAACTAAAACGAAATAGTTAACAAACCAACCTTTAGCGTGAAGCTTCGTCGTCAAAGGCAATATAAGAATCAAATAACATAACTAAACAGGGATTGAAGCACAAAACTACATTACAAAAAGCCCTAATATTTCATAACCCACAAACAACCACTAAACGTAAGGAACACCGAATAAACTTAAGCTCGGGATACAAATGATAATCCCATCTTCACAAAACAAGAGAGCACACATAGCCAAATCTCAAGAGAGAAAATTAGGAAAAAAGATCGAGCCTTTAACCCAATGACCAAGGACGACGAAAAGACTTGAGTAAACAGAGAAATGAAAATTAAACAATTATGAGGAGTATCAAATGTACCGCTGATGAAAAGCTTGGGGGAAGTGAGAGTTGAATTGTAACGAATGACGGTTAATTGGGATTGAAGAGCAGAGGAGGATCCGCCGAGAACGCGTCGGAAGCTGGAGATGAACGCCATTTGTTTTATTCGATGTCGATGGACAGTGATTTACAGGGTTGGGTCTTTTAGGGTTTAGGGTTTAGCCAGTAAGAGTCTGAGAAGGAAATATCTGGATCGGGTCGGGCTCTCCTAATACCGACTCGAAGCTTCTCAAACTTTGTGGAAAAAATATAGGCCCGACCAGACATATAAGTCCAAATGGTTTTTAGTCCTACACGTGAAAATTAACGAAATGTCACACGGGGGAGAGGTCTTGGTATACCAGGTGCATGTGAGGGGAATCGACAATCCATATAATCTTCTTTAATGTACATAGTGTAATCGCATTAATGGCCATCACAAACGCACTCTACTTTTATGATTATATACTGATACTTCATTCACTTTAAATTAGTTTCTGCAAATATTGTGACACGAGAAGCACCAAATTCTCCTATGAAAAATATTCGATGCCTCCATTTAGAAGTGAAAAGTACATATCAATATTAAACGATTTCTTTAGTATATCAAGTACTTTTATCGATTGTGTAGCGTACAATTCGATTTTTACCTACTGCGATTCAAAGCCTTTAGGTCTACAATTAGATAATCGTAAAGAGAAGCTAACCCCAAAAACAATGTATAAAAATGACTATTACGAAGAAATCCAATACTGCGCTCAAAGCAGAAACATGCAAACAGCAGCAAAGACAACATGAAAGGCATGATTTAGTGTATGTTTGGAATACATTAAACGTGAAAACAAACCCTGTCGCGATAACAAAATGGCGTATGCATGCATGATAAAAGGTCAGCATGCACTTTTTTTTTGTCATTTTACATACATATTCTTCTTCCTCCTCGTACAACTCTAATTCCAGCTTCTCCAATCACAAACAAATCTCAACAGTTGCTTATTACTATTATAGCAGCAATATTACAGTCCATGTATATCACTACCGGAATGAACGAAAAGGCATATAAATCAACCAAAACCTATATATGGACTTCGCCGGGCCGGAATAAGGGAAAAGTGTTGCTAATCCATGAAACTCACTGACTTTTCTAGCATTGACGTGCCCCGGAAAATTGTTAGCTGGACTTCCCTCATATAATTTGATAACTGGCAAACAAAATTAAGTTTAAGCTGTTAGCCATTGTTAACATTCACTAGCTGTTTACGTCAAGATTGAAATCCAACCAACTTATAATACCAAGTGATCCTATCAAAAGATTATTATGAGGGTGTTTCGAGTTCAGTGATTAACGTACTTGCTCGTCTCTCATCTTTCTGAAGCCCAACTTCTTCGTCCAGATTGACTCAGCTTCCTCAGCTGCAGGGAGAACAAGCTTTTCCACTTTCAAAGAAATAAGTAGCTTCTCTATACATGAAAATAGCGCTTGGAAATAACCCTAGAAAAAGAAAGAAAATATCAGGTTCAACTCTTAACTACCCGGTAGTTCTCATACAACAGAATTTTATCAGATCAATATATGCAGATTTTAGATACACACACACATTACATGTATGCATGCTTACTTTTCCTTGATGTTCTCTACTAGTGGCCACAATAGGAAGCTCGGCAACCTCCCGACCAAAAACCCTAAGGAGACCAGCAGATACAACAACTGACCTATACATGAAAGAATATGATTAGCACAAATAGAGTATTATGAGCTCACAAAATGAAATACAGAACACAACACTAAAACCAGAAGAACGTACCCCACTATTAGAACTACACAATACATGCCTCCAAACTCCTGGCCTGAGATATTTCTCCTGAAAAATTCCAACAGAAAATTGGCTTACCTGATGCTAGTACCAGAAAATTTATTGGGTAAAAATCCCGCACACAAAAAGCTACAATTGCACTGTATCTACAGTTGGATGCCTTCGAGCGTACTTGCAGAGGCACAACTTTTTGGATGGCCGCAAAACCACAGAATTTAACCACTAATTTTTCTTCTTTGGGAGAGAGGGGAAGAAACTTTTTCGGTTTTTTCTTTTTCTTTATGAACAAACTGAGGGATCACTTACCCATATACCATAACAGGGATCAAATCACGACCAGATTGGGCAACAATAGGGTCAAAGCACTCCTGCGAATTGAGCACAGCACAATTATTAGCTGAAATAAGGCTTACTTAGCCTGAAGTTGTCAACAACCAGGACACAGTGACAACATAACGAATTATCTGTACAATTAACAACTAAGAAGCATTGATGATATAAATAAAATTTAAATAAGTCTAATCTAGAAGACAATCTGATATATGAGAGAAGCCACTCCCTTAAAATATTCATCTACTAAGAGTTTTGATCCTCTGAACATTAAGCTAACAGTCCTGTGAATAGGTGGTTTATCTTTGGGTAAAAGAGCAACCACTCCCTTAAAATATTCATCTACTAAGAATTTCGATCCTCTGAACATTATGCTAACAGTCCTGTGAATAGGTGGTTTATCTTTGGGTAATCAAACAATCAGTTGAGAAGGAACAAAAAACCAAGTTCCAAGCTCAGTTAATTGCAAGTTCAGAGGGCAATCAGTGAGTATGATTTTCAGACAAAGTGAAAGGATGAGGGTAAAATACAATACACGGAATCATACACAAACTTACTCGGAAAATTGCAGCAGCCCTAGAAAGAAAGGGTAGATGTTCTGGATATCGACTTTTTCCACTGAAAACTCTCCATTGAACATTATCTGTCACTCCATCGATAAATATCCCTCTATCTGCATGCTTCCTGATTATTGAATCGGACAATGGAGCTGGAATCCTCTCTGCTCCATTGCAGACTAAATTCTGTAACGCTGCATGAATCCTATTACAGTCATCGCAACAAAACCACTTATCCTTTGGAAGTTCCTGCAGTAAGATACAAGTAAAATAAATTAATATCCCAGATACCATAAAAATATCAACCATCATAATATTCAGAACTTACCTTTAAGTCACATAATCCACTGTTCCATAAGCAACCAACATGGAACTCCTTTTCACACTAAATAAGAACGAAGGGTAAGAACAAGAAATAACAGAAAAATAACTTCAACAGATGTTCGTCATCTGTGATTGAAGCAATGAAAAGCAGAGTCATACTTGATCGCAGATTATCACCGTTCTCTCATCAAATAAAGCCGCACTGAAATCATGGCTCCTAGTAAACACAGCATAATATCTTAGCAGAAGTAAAGCTGGTAATCACACGCATACATCAAGAAAGGAAATCAAGTCGCAACTCGCAACATTCCCTTGAGAAACAATATGTACAAAAACATTCCAAGATTGCCTAGAACCCAGGAAACCAAATTCCTAAAACAGTTTGTGGTCATAAAATTACGTAGGGCGTAATGTGGCCAGACTGAAACTCAACCTAGTGAATCTTCGATCACATGACCTTTATAGAAAAATTCTTTCCTTCTCCCAAAAAAGGACCTTTACATCACAGTTCACACTGCTTAAAATCCACCAAAAAAATGAATGATGTAGATAAGCTAGAGCAACCAACCTGCAAACAACACAGCCACCAATTTCAAATTCAGGTGCTTTGAACACCCTTGTCAATCGTATTACAATTGGTTTTCCAAAACCGGAAGATTCCCCAGAAGCAGCTTTCCTACCAGGTTCAAATTTATCTCTACAGTTTGGACATTGCCAATCACCTTCAGGAACCCTTGGTAAATCCAAACAAGCTGCAGAAAGCGAGGTTGGATACTTAACATAATGAAAGAAAGCAGCAAACTGCTTAACCTCGATAAAACCACTACTTTAATTGATTCGTAGAGATCTTAAAACCACCATGTTATCTCTTACCATAAAATGTACAGTGAGGGTCAAATACGCGCTATGATCATAATATACAGTTCCCAAAAAAAAACTAAGGAAGGCTACATGTGACAAAAAGATAGCAAAATGAGATTTTAAACGTTGATAGTATGCCTAGATTAAGTATCAAAAGCTACAGTCAAATTGAAGCAATATCGACCTGAATGATAAGCTCGGGGGCATCCATCACAAAAATTCATATCCCCTGTATCATCTCCACATACTGCACACATGTCATCATTTCCATCACTGCCACCAATGGTCAGGTTTTGCCCGTTGGCCAATGACATTGCTATATCGTGAAGCGTCAGTCCATTGGAAATGTAGATGTGACGGTAGCTGCAAATGATCATAAATTATTAAAACATGACAATAAAAATTTTACAAAGGAAAAGTATGAAAGCTACTCACGGTTGGCGTCTCACAGCCATTCCAGCATGAGCTTCAAACTGTGAAGGGCTTATCTGTTTAGACATAAGAGCACAGAATTGAGTTACAGAGAATAAGGAGGGAAGGGCTGTAATAATATGCAGAAAATTAGATTTTCTTATGTGCAGCTCAAAATTCACCTCTCTATCACAACAATTGCAGACTATACCATTTCCTTGCTTATAGCCACCAAGTAACCTCTGAGAATATCAAATGATCAGTTCAATTAAAAATCGCAAGTGGCAAACATCTACACATGAAACAAGTATCAAGATGAGAAACATATCCAGAAAACTACCTGCCCCTTGACATAGTATGCCAATTTAGCTCCATCTGGAAGCCCTTGGGGCATAAATAATAACCGGTGAAGATCATTATCCCTACAAGTAGGAAAAAAGTCAGTATCAAGCAAAATTAACCAATTACCCACATAACATCTCATAAACAGAAACTAAAGAGGAAACACAATAGGAAAAGGGGGAAAAGGAATAAAGACAACCTTCTCTTATTGCCACCTTCAGCAGTTTTCTTCTGGTACGTAAGTGAGCAAGGAGTTTGGAAGTTTGGTCTGCACAGCAGATCCAGTTTCAGTTTTATCATGCAAAAAATTCCATGTTATCTAGAATCTAATTTAACAATATAATGAATAAGAATCTAGAATGCTCAATCAGCCCATTTCGCACTGTAGTTTGAATGATCGGTCACCATTAGATCAACCTAATGTTTAACAATTGACAAATATATAGACTATAGTGTAGGAAATTATTGTATTAAGTTTATTACCTTGGAACCACATGAGGCAATCTCGGAAGCTTCCCACCATGTCTTTTCTCCACTTCAGCCTTTCTATCGCTTCGAAGAATATTTGCTGCAGAATTTTTTTTATATACAAAAAGGAACATTAGGGTCTTAATATTACTCTAAAATAGTTTATTTCTATTTCTACAGGACAAACTTTCATTTTCCCTTCAGCATATCCCTTTTAGATTTGGCATTAGCATTTTCCGTCCAACCGATACTCCAACTGTGGCCATTTACTCAAAAAGTAAATATCACATGTATAACCAATGACCTCTACGTTTGAAAATGAGTTACAAGTCCATGGAAGGGGAGGGAATCCTTTCAAGTTCATCCCTTTGTTGTGAGAAATATCCAAATAGGCATGTAGGGAATACGCCCAATTCCATCTCAGTTTGAGTGGTCGCCAAATGGGTTCAATCAAGGGAAGGAAGATGGGGAGTTCAGTCTTTCTTTTGGAAATTTTGGTTAAACTAGTTATTTCGTGAAACTTACCATTTGAAACCACTTATTGTCAGACGTGATTTTTTTTGGAAGGGAAAAAAAACAATAGCGAGTTGCTACTAAAAGACAACCCAGGATTACATGTAAATAAAAAGTAAACATTACCTTTCCAAGCAAGCAAGTTCTCTTCATTGACAGAAGAACCAGCTACAGCCCTCAACACATCATCCAGCATGCTTAGCGGAGCAGTTTTCAATTCTTGTATGATACTATAAACTGGCCTACCATTCTCCATGTATATGTGATTATTAGGGTGACGAGTCTTTACACCAGCATGTTGCTCAAACTCATATGCACTAAGTACCTGTTCATATCATTTAGTCTATCATCTATCTAATGTTGCGCTTAAACTCTACACCAATATCAAACATTAGTAAACGTACCCTGCTGAAATTGCATGATGAGCAGGCGCACAAATATCCACCACAACTTATAATGCCATGTAGCTCTACCTGCCAAACTTTCTATTAGGACCTCTAAATAAACAAATATTCATAAAGCAAGCATTCCGACAGAAGAAACTATGCATTCAACAAATTACCTCAGATGCAGTGGAAACATACTTCACTCTGGCTCCATCGAGAATACCAGTAGATAACAGCTTTTTAACATTTGTAGGATACATGCTCGGGTCGACCTTGCTTGACATTTCCAATTCGCTACTAGTAGCACACGGGTGAAAGTTGCTAGTTTCAGAGTACTGCGTCCAATATGAACTTGCTGGAAACTCCCTACTCGTACTAGCCATTGCTTGATAGTCTGCTCGAGGCTCCTCATTAGAACCTCCATGCGGAAAGCCACTTCCAAGTCCATTACTCAGAGTCTGACTAATTGAAGGCAACGACCGAGTGCCATAATCCTCCTTCTTTTTGCTGAACTTAAACGTAATTTTCCGAATCCCAGATGAACTGGCAAGGTTAGGAATTTCAACTACAACTCGAGAAGTCAATACATCGCCATTCGTATCAGTATCAATTTGAGAATTACCATTCTCAGTACGCTGTCCATCGCTCAATGTCTCCCCTGAGCTTGAAATTCCCAAACCCGAGGACGTGACTTCTCCGGACTCCACTTGGCTAGAGTTTTCCAATTCAACCGGTTGGCTAGTTATTTCCTGAAAAGTGGAGCCATTCTCCTTCGGAGAAACAACGGGGTTCGAGACTTCTGAGCGAATATCCTCATTCGAATGCTCTTTGGCTTGCTTCTTGTTTGGGAATGAGTCTGGCTCAGCATCTTCTCCAAGACACTGATGATCTCGCTTCAATTCAGTCCTTGGGAAATCCTCAGTTTCGACTCCTCCATCTGTTGATTGATCCAAAAAAACTGCCTCTTCTCCCATCCAAGTACAATAACTCCACTCGGAACTCAAATTCTCTAACTTTAAGAAAATCAAGGTCGTGAGACAACATTCAATCAGAACCCCAAAGCAAGATTGAATATCAATTCGCTGACTTTCAGGTTGAATATTTTCTGGAAAATGAAAGAGCTAGAATTACAAAAAAAAAAAAAAAGGAATCCTAAAACAAGGAACAAAATCAAAACCATGAAAATCAAAAAAGTAACATTGGAATCATCAACAAGAAGTAGGAGTAAACCAGTGATTCAAATAAATTAAAGCTTCAAACAACAAAGGAAAAAAAAAATAAGCAAACTTACCTCCCCTAACTAAGTCAAATCTGCAAAATTCGAATCGAAAAAGACTTCCGAATCCGAATAGGCAAGGGAGAAGGCTCGGAGATCCAAAACGTCTTGGAATCGAATTCAAAATAATACGGATCTGAAATTTACAGAGATAATTTGTCCGTCGAGTGAGATCTGAAGAGGAAATAGCGCGGGACGCGATAAGAGTTAGGGTTTTTCAATTCTGTTTGAGAGGGTAACGTGTAGAGCGGCAAAAATAGCGAAATGAAAAGCTTGGCTCGCGCTCGAGATTCAACTTTTGAGGGAGAGATAGTCCATAAGACAGAAACCAAATATTTATCTGTTTTATTTGAAAATAAAAATAAAATAAAATAAAAAGGTGACGAATGAGTAATCTGTGGAAGGAACGAGAAAGGCCGGTGCATAAAGCCTATGGACCAACTTTTTGGACGAACAGGATCGGGCCGCGTGGCGCGGCTACGTTTCAACCGTCCACAACTCATACATTTTGGGTTGAACTGTCTCTTCGGAACACGTGGCGTAAAATCCTGCCACCGTGACTCCCGCTTCTTCTTTTTTTTGCGGGAGTTTTGTATTACTGCAGAGCACATTAAAAGTGAGTACTGTGCCGAATGAATTTGGACCATTGGATGGGCCAGGTGGATGCATGGGCGAGATGGTAGAAGTTGTTTTAGGGGGTTCATAACCGACTTAAATTGTAGCAAAACCTAACTGTCACCGAAAACTAAAAGGTCAAGAACATAACTGTCCATAACTCCAAGTTTTTTTTTTTTTCCTGAAGTCCATAACTCCAAGTATAGAACGAAGTTTTCATTCATTTTCTAAGCAATTTAACTTCTCCCTTTTAAAAAAAAAACAAACAATTTAACTTAAACTTTTTGTTTGGATAAATTGGTTGTGGTCCAAGTCTTACCAAAGTGGGTCTCTTTCGTATAATAGGCATACAAATGATTGAATTGAAGGGTTATTTGGGTTATTTTACAATTATAAATGAATGTTATTTTAGTTAAAAGATTTGGAGAAAAAAAGCATAATATATATTGACGTTATATTTTTTTATAATTAAACTTCAGACAACTATTACAATTACGTAGTAACATCCTTAATCGCCCTTTCTCCTTCCGTTCTATTGTGCCTCTCTTCCCTTCTTCCTTTATCTCATTGCTGCCATCTTCCCTTTTCAACCCAAATCCCATAACCATCATCATTTTTTTAAGTATAACCATTTCCTACTCAAAGAACATAACTACCACTCCACCCACCCATCTTCTTGGTTGTTGTAACCATTTAACCAAGCATCAAGTCTAGCTACAATCTCCCTTCCTAATCCTGGTACGTTCTCGATCTGTCACAAGTTTCGAAGAATTCTTTCATGTTGCTTCCACTAACCTAAGTCAAGATGATTTAACCTTTGTTACATTCCTTTGGTGGAATATTTGGCACAGTCAAAATGAGGAGAGGATCTCTCGAAAAACCACTTCATCCCCAAGCCTCATATCTCGAAGATACGATTTAATGCATGAATTCCTAACAACTAATCAGAGGACTAATCATCCTCACTCCAGCAGCTCATATTCTCATAAATGGGAGAGGCCTTCACATCCTTTTTCTGAAGTTGAATGTGGATGGAGTTGTGGACCGTCACCATTGTATTAGGAGCTTAAGTGTTGTGGTTAGATATAGTTCTAGGGAACTTATGGTTGCTACCTCAAAAGATATTCAAGGGAACTTATCCTCAAGAGCCACTGAAAGTTGGCAGCTTGCTTGGGTTTACAGCTTGCTTTTCACATGGGATATCGACACCTTATCCTGGAAATGGATGCCTGAGAAGCAATTCACTTCTCAACTCAACCGATACCTACTTGGACATTGATGGAGCTCTCATCGAATAGGCACATACCTATTTGCGTTCTTTCCGGTTCGTGACATGCCAAATTGCACCACTCACAAGCAACAATGTAGCGCACTATCTCTCCAAGAATGCCCGGCCCGTCACAACCCATATTTCACTGTGTGGATAGAAGAAAGCCCCCCTTAGCTGTCACTAATTCTCCAATCAGATATTTCTGGAGTTAGACATTACTTATATCCCGTGTTTTTTTTTTCACATTTATATTTTTTAACAATTTCCTTTACTCACAAGTCTTATTTATAACCTTTCACGCTATCTGTTGAAGTTCTTTTAGCTTCGGATTTTAGTTCTTGTTTGGACCCTTTTATCATTACTATTATTAGCTCTTTTAAGTAGAGTTAGTTGTTGACATTACTAGATGCAACTGATTTATAGTTTATTGATTGGCTCTCGATCAAAGTAACTAGTTTGTCAGGCTTTTTTTTCCTAAAATTTAAACGTCGACTAAAATCAGAAAGCATAGACAATTATATTTTTCAAATTGAATTTGGTCTTATCTCCAATGTTACTAACTTAGATTGAATTTAAATAGACACCATCATATATTGCTCTTCTTTTCTCTTGCTTATATTTCTTTTTGCTTTTACAAATTAAGTAAATTCCCACATATGTTGGTGTGACTTCCATAAGATGGATTTAGTGTAATTTGCTGCATCTGATATAATATCGCTTCCATGCTTGGATTTAGTGTAATTTGCCCCTAAAAAGTCAAATGGTTGACTTTTGACCAAAAAGTAAAAAAGATGACTTTTTGATCGGAAAACCTTTTGGATGTTTTGAAAGGACCGTCGTAAAGGTCTCGGACTCCTAAATCCGTAGACAGGCGGCATGCTAAAAATGGAGTTCGGATACATTCGTTTTAGATAAAAATATGTACAAGGGCAATTTGGTAAATTATTATGTAAATTATTGTGGATTTGATCATGGTAAAATTATAAAGTTAAAAGATGTGTATTTGGAGTGATAATTAAAGAATATATGTGATTATAATTGTGTTTATTCTTCAAGTAAATGATTTAGCTATGGTTAATATTGAGGGTTCAAAAAGAAAATAAAGAGATGAATTGTGTGTGGAGGGACTGGCTCCAAGATGTTTCGTAAAAAAAATAGGAAGTTTAATAAGACAATTTAATTATGAATAATAAGAAAAGCTAAGGATAAGTACCCTACTTAGTACAAATATATGATTTAACCCATTTTTCGTACAAAATGGATAAAATAGAGAATGTGTGAACGAATATGCATTTCGTTATTGGTATATAATTGAGGTTACGAATTTGGATACTTATAATTATGCGAATAAGGTCGATCATGACCAAATTGATAAAATTTTCATTACTTGTCGGGGAAGCAGGTTGGATGAGGGCGGTGCCCCACATGAAGTGGCCTATGTCGGTTAGTTAATTTGTGAAGTAAAATAAATAGTATCCCTTATTTGACAAGAATTGTCAGACGGAAGCAGGGCTAGTCCAACTGTCGTGAAATTTAGGGACGAGTCCTGTCAACTTAGTATTCGAGTTAGGATATTATATTCTCAAAATTGAGCCACACAGTTTAATTTTTTTTTTTATGATATGATTTATAAGAAATAAAATATGACTTTTGAGTATATGCTTATGGGTTTTGTTGGAAAGATATTAAGTATAAATTCTCAATTTGAAATGGCAATTTGATTTTAAGGGATGAATCGATGGTGACATATTTGAAACAATGTCATGATTATGATGAAAAAATGATAAGGATGATATGATGACATAAAAATTAAATTGTGGAAATTGGTTTTAGACTTTTCCTCATGCTTTTGCTAGTATTTAGTTGATTGAGATTTACATAGATTTTGTGAATTATTTAATTATACGTTTTATGAGATTGTGATAGAACTGGTAGTTTGGGCGTAGGCCTAAAGTTGAATTTTGGAATTGATTTGTGGAACTAAGACGTGTTAGGAATATGTGATGAATGACACTGTGATTGTGAATTGGTATATGTTGCTTAGTATGGTATTATTGTATTGTGGACATGTGGTGGAGGATTAGTCTCAGACGTCGAGTTAATACTCATTTTCTGAGACTAGTATGCTGTGGGATAACCACTCAGATGTCGAACTAGATTCCAAATCCTAAGTGGGTGGTGGTGAGTCAATCTCAGACGTCGAGCAGGGCTCCGAATCTCGAGTCAGTATACACTCGGACGTCGAGCTGAGCTCCGAATCCCAAGTGATGTATATGTGTGGATGTTGGTTAGTCTCAGAAGTTGTGACATAACCCATCCCAATCCCCCCGGGATTAACATGGGATGCATCATGCTCCCGTCTGACACGAAGTGTCAAACAAAGGATAATAGATACCTCAGCCCACACGGGCTCCCATAGCGCTAGGATCGGTGGAGGAGTGCGATGTCTCAATCTCTGCTGCAACCCGCATCCGTGATCAACCTGAAGAGCAATAAAATCATTCAGAACTGTGAGTGGACGAAAATCAACAAGTTCATAAAAACACATTTCAAAAAGATATTTATGCCTTCACTAAAAAGTATGCATGCATCGAAAATTAGTAATCAAAACATTTACTTAAATAAGCCATTAGGGCTATAGCCCAAAAACTGTAAATCCAAAACCAAGTGGGCCACTGCCCAAATCCATAAATACAAATGCAACCGAAAAAACCATTTCATAGATCTAAGAGTTCATATTTACCACATAACCATCTCTGGCATCCCAGACGTCATATCTCACGGTAATAAGCAATGCGTGCTACCCGGGGTCGCTCTGGGTTAATATCTTAGACATCCCAGATGTCTGACGTCCCAGACGTCTAATCATAGCATTCCTGCTCCTGAGTCACTATACGGTCTGGTAGCTTCGTATAATGGCCCCTCGCATGCAATGCACCGTGACTTCCCAAGTGTCCTAGACACCTGGAGGAGACCATCACATATCCTCGTATCATGATGGTATATGGAAAACAGTTTTACAAAGTCATTTCAAAGCATCTCAATGGGTCCTGCCCGAAATTCACATAAAACATCACAATCCATTTAGGGTCTCTGACCCAAAATCACGTTTATAAAACATAGGGTCCCAGACTCGAAATCATATTTATAAAACTCAACTGGGCCTCATGCCCAATTTGTAACCCACTGGGCCCCGACCCCATCACATAACTAAAAAGGGTCTCAGCCCGATTTCGTAAATCAACTGAGGCCCTAGTCCGATCACATAATTCAAATAAGTCTCATGCCCGAGTTCATCTTTCCAAACCAAAACCATGCCATAGAGTCCTCATTGAATTCAAATTCACATAGTAATAGTATAAACTCGTAAACCTTAAAATACGTGTAAATACAGTTTTACCTCAAAATACGTGCAATCGTATAATCCATCAGTGCTATAATCATCATTATAGAAATCACGTATGTAAAACATATAAAATAGATATGCATCCATCACAGTTTAGAAAACGAAGTCCACTCACAGACCGTCCTACGTTGCTGCCTCAATACGCGTGCCATAAGCCCTCCCGGGCCCCATCACTATCACCGGGACTTCCAAACCTGTCCAAACCACACTAGAGGGTTACTAACCTCTTCATTAACCTCCTATTAAAGCCCCATAATTTTTTTGAATTTTTAAATATTTTTAAACTCAATTCAAAACTTTCGGACACCCCGAAACATATCGAAACGGTGTCCGATCGATACGAAACCAGTCCCAAAATGTTCGTTACATCGAATAGATTATTTTACATGTTGACATAATGACCCAAAAGTGTCTCACGCACCCTCACGCACCGTCGCAAACGAGTGCGCGTGAAACCCACGCGCCAAACACTGTTCATCGTCAACCTTGGGTAAACCCGACCTGAACCGGGTCAACGGTTCGGTCCGGTTCAACCGAACCGACGGACTGACTCGGTCGGTTATCAACCGTTCCTCAAATATTTTCTTCCATGTTTCTTCCTATGTTATTGTCTCAGCCTAATCTAGAGTTCTACGGATTCAAAAACTAGAAAAAGAGACAAGATCCTCACTTGTGATGCCAAACCAGAAACCTAGAATTCCGGTCATCCTCCCCGTCGACTCAAGCCTTCCCTTGCCTCAAAACCATGTCCATTGCACTCGTCTAGGTTCCACCGAGGAAAATCAAAGATGATACAAGACTATGACATCAAAATTCATCCTATGTGAATACAACCAAACTCGCTGCATTCACCACGTCACGTAAACCAACCTCGTCTGCCACCAAGCAGGAAATGAGAAATCTCAGTCACCTAACTTCGATATACTCATTTCACCTGATGACCCAAGACAAATCACAGGTCCACCAACCAATACATGATCAGTGTACTAGTGGCAACCAACAACATCCATAACATCTACATCCTCTACCACCATCAATTATGGTAGAACCTGAGAAGTCACCCAAACGACTTCGACATACCCAATACCAATGCGGAAAACCCGCATTCCACTCGTCACCTCAATCGCAACCTCTCGCGATTTCGAAGTTCCAACCAGATTGGAAACAACATACCCGGACATCAACCACGTGTCCCCGTTAGACTGGTTATGGACACATGCCCATTTACGACCGTATATGTACATCCAAAAGGGTGTCAATTCATCCTAATCTGATGTACCACTCTACTGAAAAGTCACAACAGACCCCTGCTGTGATCTGCAGTCAAATCTCTGCAAACCACCATATCTAACCAATTCTGACCAACTCTGGCCAACACTGACCAACTGGTCGCTAGTCCCCCATGACAGTACTCGATCCTCACGTCTCAACTACCGTTGGATCCTATCCAGTCCGTCACTATTCGTGATTCACTCCCGAACCACAGATACCCATCATAAGCCCATCACGTCGGAGTCACATCCCGACTCGTAACTCACCGTCATCACAATCACCGGCACTAGCACCAGCACTAGTACCAGTACACCACCTGTCAGCATCAGCAAAAAGTGTGCCAATCAGACAACTCTGGATCTCCGCTTATACCGAACGATGATCCCGTACCTTTACTCGAATAGGAGAAACTCTGCCTCCTTCGTACCCAACACCTCTGGGTATAGTTACCCTGACAACTCATACGAGAAGAGGAAACGTCCCCCGTACGTCCCCGTCTCATTCTGCGATCGCACTCAACCGTAACCAAGTCGAATCCAGAATCACTACCCACACATATGCGTTATTCACGCACCTCGTACCATCGTCACGACTGACAATCCCATCGTCACAATCGTCACGACAACCTGAGTCTACTCAACCAGATAAAATTCGACTACGTCTATCGATAGTAGCGTCTGCCACAACCTCGTGCAGACCTAACGACCAAACATCTCGATATCCAGACTCCGCATCCAACGGAATCAACTGCCTGTACCAACTACTCGGTATCCCCGTTCCGGGATTCCATCGACAAGTACCAACCCTGATAACTTGTCCAAACCATCTCTAACCAGTCGTAATTTGACTAAACCAATGTCGTCTACCAGGTCACCCATGACCTTAGTTGCACCAACAATCCATCACAACTATGGTAGCACGACAACCTGCTAGGTCTAACCGATAAGTACAACTCCGACTGCGAAGTGCAGTCCCAACACAAGCTGATATGACTAGACCGACTAACGAACCCCAACTCCGAATAGTCGTCAAAGTCACACCACTCGCCAGCTCACATTTCCGAACCATACACATACGGTAGGGTTCCACAATCCACGATCTGACCGACCCCGCGGTCTTGACATCGCAAGGACATCAATCCAATCCTACCGTAAGTCCAACCAGAATTCCTCGAATCCGGCTGCCAACTGCCGACTGCAGTAAATCCATTTAACTCAACATAATCTGACCATCTAATGGTCACAACATCGAATCAGTCGTCGGAACCGATCCTACGACATCGTGAAGACGATCCCAACTAACCATCTCACGATCAAAATCTATAAGAATACGAACACGTTAATCCTTTCGTAGGGTCCCACACTGTCAACCTTGACAGAACTATGGCAACCCCGGCCTCAAATGCCGAACCAAGGCATGCCAATCCTACTAACTATCGTACCGGCACCCCAACAATCAGGTTGACCACGAACTGTAGCCCATTGAGATATCACATCCTCGACCAGCGTACATACTCCAAAAGCTACACGGTTGCTCGAATAGAGACAACCCCGCTCTGATCCCACGTTGACAAGACCCATCCCAATCCCCCCGGGATTAGTGCGGGATGACCCTGTTCCCGTCTGACACGGAGTGTCAGACAAGGGATATTTCCGACCTTTGCCCTCCCGGGCTGTCAGAGTACGCCAGGATCCGGAGGAGGTATGTGATATCTCGATCTCTGCTACAGTCCACATCCGCTGTCAACCTGAAGGGTATTAAAAACATTAAAAGTCGTGAGTGGACAAAATAATATTTTCATAAAACATTTCCATAAAAGACATTTATACCCTCCACTAAAAAGCATGCATGCATAGTAAAACCATTTATCCAATAACATATGTTAAAACATCCACAATTAGGGTCTCAGCCCCAAATTCTGTACATACAAGCCACACGGGCTCCTGCCCAAAACCAATTTACAGAAAACCAGAACATAGTAAACATGTGTGGGATCTCAGCCCAAATCCATTTATCATCATAAAACACAGTTTTCCCAAACCAATTGAAACCATGTTTATCCAATATATTCATATCCAGAACCTGTCACGATAAAATAAAGCTACACGTGTGCTAACCGGGGTCTCAAACCCAAGTCTCTCCAGGGTCCACCCAGGTCAATGTCCGTAGATCAATGACCCTCCCTGGAGGTAACGAACCATGCCCATCCTGAGAGTAAGGAACCCAACTGGGGGGCGACTCCACTCAGTCAGTGCTCCGTGACTACTCCGGGGTCCACCTAGGCCAACGACCCTCCCCGGAGGAGACAATCATATATAAAGGATGGAATATGAAAAACCTTTTGAAACCATTCTTGAAACCTTTCAAGGATTCATGCTCGGCCCCCATAAGCCGTCATGAACCATAAAATCCTTTCATGGGTTCATGCCGGTTCCCATAAACCGTCATGACCCGTAAATCCATTTCAAGGGTTCATGCCGGTTCCCATAAACCGTCATGACCCGTAAAAACCATTTGTAATACATAACTGGGCCCTAGGCCCGAATTCACATAGAAACGGGACCCCCGGTCCGAATCGTAAACCAATTGGGCCTCTGGCCCGATTCCGTAAATCAAATGGACCTCAAGTCCGAGAATTACCTTTTCAAATCCAAAATTATTTCATTAAATTATTTCCAAGACCATAAGAATGGAAAATCGGAGTAACACCGAAAAACCTCGATTTACGTGCAAGCACGTAAATCGCCTCGAAATACGTGAAACCATATAATTCACAAATATCCAAATCAACATTATCAAATCAAATTCATTATCCTTTTTGGAAATCCAAAACCATTTCATTTAGACCAATAAAGACCTACAGCCCCGTATAGGCACCGTATAGGGCCGAAACCTCGAAATACGTGCCTATACGTAACCACACATCCAAATGCACTCATGGCAACACAAACAAGTATTTAAAACATATAATAAACATTTATGCATGCACCAATTTAGAAAACAAGGTCCACTCACAGACCGTCCGAAGCCGCGCCTTGATACGCGTGCCATACGGCTCCCCGAGCCGATCACCGTCACCGGGACTTCCAAACCTGTCCAAATTAATTTAGAGGGTTACTAACTACTTATATAACCCCTCACTAAAACCCCGTAATTTTCCCGTATTTTTAACTATTTTTAATCCCGAACCTAAACCTTCCGATGCCCCGAAACATATCGAGACGGTGTCCGATCGACTCGAAACCAGTCCCAAAATGTTTGTTACATCGAATAGATGATTTCGTATGTTGAACACATCCCCAAAAACCCTAGCACGTACTGCCACGCGCCGCCCAAAGGCCCCTGCGCGTGGGCTCACGCGCCGCTACAGTGCCCGTCGTCCTCCTTCGATCGAACCGGTCCGACCGGGCCGGTCCGGTTTTCTCTGCAATTCCGGTCCGCCTGGACCGGCGTGACCGGTCCAAGGCCCTACACTCTTCGTTTTTCGTCCGTTTTCTTCCATTTTAATTCCTAAATTCCTATTTTCTCATTTCCAATCTATCCCAATCAACAAAACCAATCAAAACTCGCCTAAACCTATGGTTCCAAAATGAACCTCACGGTTCTGTTTTTCCCGACCACCCTCACGGCTCCCTCCGCCGTGAAGCACCTTCCAAATCCTCTTAAAATCATCCTATCAACTCCCTAATCATCTTCCAATCACCCATAACAACCCATAAAGTCATATTCGAAAATAATGGGAAAATGGGCATAGTCGGGTAATCGGGTTACCTGGGCCTTCACGGCCGTGTGCGGCGGTCCAGGTGCTCCCAGCCACCGTCCCTTGCTTCCTCAGCCTCTCCCTCACTCTATGGTCCCATTCAAGATCGGCTGGAAAGGTTTGGATGGGTTTGGGTTCAAACTGAGATCGGGTGGGTGGTTGGATGAATGGAAAAACAAAGAGATGATCGATGCATGTATGGGAATTAAGGGCCAGTGGATGGGTGACAAGTGTCACTCATCCATTGGTTTCTGAAAAGTAGTTGAGCCCACTAAAGACAAATGGTCCTCGTAAAACGTGTCGCTGGGAATAGTATCCCGAAACTTTCGTGAACCGTAACTTCGCCGTCGAACGTCCGAATTCGACGTGCTGCCTGTCTACGGATTCGTATCGTCCTTATCTACGTAACGGTCTTCAGCCCTCGGCCATCGGACCTCCTGGTCAAAAAGTCAACTTTTGACCTCCTATTCACCCAAATTACCAAAATGCCCTTGGGCTTCCGAACGTCATAACTTCCTCCTCGAACGTCGGAATTGAACGTGCCACCTGTCTATGAACTCGTGACGTCACGAACTACGTCACGGTCATCGGTCAAAGTCCATTTGACCGCCCGATTGAAAAGTCAACGTTTTGCCACCACCAGGGGCAAAACGGTCATTTCGCATCGTTCGTCCGATTTTGCTTTACTAATCACGGATTAGCCTTACTAATCGTGATTAGTCACTAATCTAATCTAGGAATTTGGGACGGGTCGTTACAATCGGGTTTTGGTACGTTGACCGAGGATGGTTACGTAGATCTCGTTGTCCTGAGTTCGATGACAGGCGGCACGTATTCATTGGACTTACGATGAGTGAGTTACGGGTCTAGGAAGTTAGTGGCAAAAGTGTAAAATTGGGTTAAAATGAGGGGCAGTTTGGTCTTTTGTGCTCTGGGAATTGTGCAGAGAAAGGGACAGATGGACGGCTGGGATTGAGCCATGTGGGAGAGGATGGAGTGGATGGTGACATGTGGCAGGTGTGTAGTGGCTTCTAGGGGGTTCTTGTGTGTGTGCACGGCCCAAATAATTGGGATGCACCCGTGCAAGTGTGTGTGTTCGTGTTCTTCAACCAGAGTGAAATAGAGGGAGATTGTGAGGAAGAATTGAGGGTGCTGGTGAGTTGTGAGTGTGTGAGAGTGAGCAGGGAGTGAGAGGGAAGCAGTGAGAGAGGCTGACGGTGTGGTGGCTGTGTGTGAGGGCGTCGAGAGCTGCGGGAAAATCAGGGGGGAAACAGGAAGGAAATCAGGGAGTTTGTGAGAAATAGTGGTGGTGGCGGCCGTGTATGGTGCTACTGAGATCGTGGTGGTGTGGTGAAGGGTGCGAGGAGTCCACCAGCCCCAGCGGAGCTCACGACGGTGACGGAAGGCAGGTAATTCCCTCATCCCCATTTTGATGCTCTGTTTAGCCGTAGAAGTTCAAAATGGAAGTCGTAGCCTTAGAGGTAGAATCGTTGAGTCTAGGGTGGTCTAGGTGACTCAGGGGAGGCCTAGGTATCTCCTGGTTGTGCTGCCGTGACGGGGGTATACGGCGGCGGTTGGCACGACGGCAAGTGCTCTGCGTGCCCTGTTTTAGCCATGACTTTCAAACCGAAAGTCTTGAAGATTGGTGTAGAGTCGACGTTCCAGGTGAATTGGGTGAGGTTTAGGATGGTCCTAGGAAGAGTTTTAGGTTGCCACCGTGACGAGAGGTGACCTGGGTGGCCGAGAAGGCAAACAGGGGAGTTCGGGTCGTCTGGTTCGAGCTTGTGTCGATGAGCTACTGGTTGAATCGCGGTGATTCAAGGACGGGGATGGATAGAGTAGGGCTGGACGAAGCTCTAGGTGAAGAAAGGAGGTGAAATGGTGGCCGGACGGCAGAGAACAGGTCTCGTCGGTCCGAGTTGCAGCACTGGTGTGAACCGGGTCGACGTGAGGTTGACGGTGGTACTGTAGCTGGCGCGTGAGGGCCACGCGCAGCCACTTTGGGTGGCACGTGGGGGCGTGTGCGGCGGTTCTGGGGAAAGTGGTCAACATGGTTTTTGGTCCAGGAGTTGTGACGAGTCCATTGGAATTGGTTTCGGGTTAATCGGGCGTCGTTTGAGTTTAGTTTCGCGAGGGTGAAGGTTTAGGGTTCCGGTTCGTTACGTTTAGGACCCGGGGATTTTTGAGGGAATTTAGGTGGATACTCGTGGACGTGTTAGTGACGTAATTTGGTGGTTGTTAACAGGATCAGGATTTCCCGAGGAAGCTGAGTAACGTGCAGGACGTTCGGGACGCGATTGAGGGCTTGGTACTGTGAGTGGACCCTTTCCTTAAACTCGAACATGCATAACTGTTTTCTATAATTGTTTTATATACGTGATTTATGATGTGATTTTACATAATTGCACGTTTTTCGAGAAAATACGGTATTTGGCACGTTTTACGATAAAAGGTTGATTTCTAATTATAATGTTATAGTTTCGGGATTTCAAATGTCAAATGATAAATGATTTCTAATGGTTATAAAGGGGTTTTGGAACATGATTTCGATGATCAAGGTTTTCGGTTTTAGAATCGGATTTCGTAAAGTAGAATTTGGTTTTAAGGTTGAAAAGTGAATTTCCGGATTTGGGTTCGAAATGACGGTTTTGGATGCCGGAAGGGCATCAGACCAGTGATTTCGTATTCGAGTTTGGATATGGAGTTAGAAATTGTTTTCAAATGGTTTTGGATTGGATTTGCTGGATCTGGTTATTGGGTTTAAAAACCCGGATACTGATTTGACGGGGGACGGGCCCAGATTGGGTTTAAAGACCCGGATTGAGTTTAAAGACTCGGGAGTTTAAAGACTCAGATATATTGATATTTCCCCCGTAGGCCTATTGAGTTTAAAGACTCGGGAGTTTAAAGACTCGGATATTATTGAGGCCTGGATTGAGTTTAAAGACTCGGGAGTTTAAAGACTCGGATAGGTCCAGCAGGTTTGATCGGGAAATAATGATTTGATGTTCATGGTTTCTGATACGGTTTTATGATTCATATTCTGTGATTTCTATAACTGTTTTATAGTGTTTCTGTTTCTTATGATGTGATTTATGGTGATTTGGTTTATAACTGTTTTATGAACTGGGTTATGCATGTGGTTTCAAAACGGAGGGCTAAACTTGGGTTTTCTTAAAATGATTTTAGAACTTTCCTGTTATTATGGTCCACTCACACCTTCTGTTTTAAATTGCCCTCCAGGTTGTGGAGCTAGCGCGGGGTCTTGACGTCGAGGCAGTGTCTGAGGCATAGAAGTGACGAGCGGGATTTCCGAGTGTTTAAGTTTTTCTTCTGCGTGCGTGTAATTGTCATCGGTTTTTATTTCATTGTATTCGTACTATGCTCTGTAAACTCTAACTGCGATTTTTATTGAGTGCTTTCTCCTGCGTCTGACTGTTTTTGTGTCGGGGTGTCAGACAGGAGCAGGATTTACCTCGGGTTTCGGGGTGAAACCGGGGTGGGTCCTGACACATTAGTCCTTCACACGAGCACATGGATGCAACCATGGTGGTGGTGTGGTGTGTCGTGTGTTTTGAGCGTGAAGAGTAAAAAATGGTGAACGGATTTTTGGAGAAGAAATTATGAAGGCTGAAGGGTGATGGCTGATAATGTTATGGACGGCCAGGATGGGATGGAGAGATAGAGATGAAGATAATGAATGGTGGAGATGAGAGATGAGTGAATTTATAATTTAATTAAAGTAATAATATTTTAATGTTTAGATCCACTTTTTAGGGGTATTGACCAATGGGATGAGTGACAAGTGTCACTCATCCAAGGGTCCCACAAAAAATATCTACCCAATCATAATTAATTAATATTTTATTCAGATCCCGAGACGTAAATCCCCGATTTCACTCCCGTGACCATAACTTTTTCGTCGAACCTCCGATTTCGGCGTGCCGCCTGTCTATGGATTCGTATCGACCCGATCTACGTAACGGTCCTCGGCCCTCGGCCATCAGACCTTCCAAGTCAAAAGTCAACATTTTTTCCACGTCTAGGGGCAAAACAGTCATTTTACACCGTCCGGTCGATTTCTTTCAACTAATTCCCGATTAGTCATTCTAAACCATAATTAATTAATATTTAATCTCGGTATTCAGGATGGGTCGTTACAAGTCGAGATGGGCTCCAAATCCTGTGACTTATGTGGTGTTGTGTTGATGACTAGGAAGTCGAGCTGGGTTCCGAATCCCGAGTGGTTAATCTATAGGTAGTACAATACCCCCGGGCGAAGTATTGGTTGGTGATGTGTTGGTACAATTGTTGGATTAAAAGATGTGTGGGTGATATGAATGGCACTTGAATGACACTTCAAATAGTACTTAGATACGTTTGATTACAGAATGATAGAATATGAGGGATATTGGTAATTTGGAATGTGTATGATGATGTGATTAGTACTGTTTTTTGGATTGGACTCATTAAAGTGGTTATGGTGATGGCCTACGCGTAGTTCCGATGTGTGATAAGTGGTATGAATGATACTTAAAATAGTACTTAGTTAAGTTTGATTATGGACTGACGGACTAAGTTAAGATTATAAGAGATCCTGGTATTACCTGAATCGTAATAGATGTTATGATTGAGTTATGTTTTGGGTTTAGGCTTGAGGTTTTGATAGTGGATCGGTTTTCTAGTATTGAGAAAGTGAGTGTGATGATGGATATGACTTGATTGACAATTTGGAATGATTATAAATTATGACATACTATCTGACATGTTTGGGAAATCTTTGTCGGGTGCACTGATGAAAATATCGTCGGAATCCGCGATATATCGGACGATATATCGCTAATTCCGACCACCGGCAGCTACGGAGGGGGTGAGCCTATTTCTTCCCCCAAAATCGGTGATATCGAACAATATCGGCGAATATCGCCGATATTGGTCGATATCGACGATTTTGGGCCGAAGGAGCAAACAACCGAACAAGTTAACGAAAATCGAAAGAGAGCCACCGAAATCAAACATACAAATGAAGAGCACAGATTGAACAGAGAATCGACTTTCCAAACGTACAATTATTCAAACATTCACAGACTCATCCAATAATTCAAACATTTTTCACATTCACGGACGAACAATTGGGAAGAAAAAAAAAAGAATTCACGGACTCACCTCGTTCGATTTGGGGCATAGCATAAATATGGGCGGCTGATTTTGCAAGAACCTCAAACGGTCGACCCAAGTCTCAGGCAACCACTTCTGCTCGAAGTCTCGAACGGTCGAACTCGAACCACCTCTCGTCAGTCGTCACCACCGTCGCCAGGGATCTCGAACGATCGAACCTCCCTCGAACGAACCCCCTCTGGTCTTGTCTCATCTCGTCCCGTTGTCCACTCGTCCGTCGCTCGAACCTCCATCGAAGTCGGCCCTCACGCCGCCCTTGGCCCTCACCCTCACGCCGCCCTTGGCCCTCACCCTCACGCCGCCCCTGACCCTCACTCACGGCCCTCACCCTCACGATCGATCGATCGATTTCCCCAAAGAAAGCATTGCAAATTCGCAAGCCTTCGAGAATACTCTGAATCTGAGACCATTCGTTGAGTAATTAAGAAATGGAACGATACGCTACGTTTCGTTCATTTCATTTCTTAACTTTTTTTTTAAAATTACATATATTATTTAATTATTTGTCAAATATTTATTTAAATAATTATTTGGGTATAAATATTTGTCAAATAAATAATTATTTGGTATAAATATCATGTTTTAATTACATATATCATTTATTATTTGGTATAAATATTTTTCAAATAAATAATTATTTACCTAATATCATAAATATTGTCAAATTCATATATTCATATATTTGGTATTAGGTAAACAATAAGCCTTAAACTTGTTTTTTAACAAAATTCAAAATTTATTATTAGGTAAATAATATGGCTTAATTCATATATTTGGTAATATATTTGGTAATCATTTATTACTGAAAATATGTTTTAGTAATTTATATTTTAATATAAAATATGAGGTAATTCATATATTTGGTAATATTTGTTTTAATTTTTAATATATGTTTTATTTTAGAATATATATTAAAATTATGAATATATGTGTTTTTGCTCCTTAATTTTTTATCATCAAAGTCTAATTTAGAATATATGTTCTAATTGATCAAAATTTATTATTAGGTAAATAATATGGCTTAATTCATATATTTGGTAATATATTTGGTAATCATTTATTAATAATAAATTGATCATTTATTACTGAAAATATGTTTTAGTAATGTATATTTTAATATAAAATATGAGGTAATTCATATATTTGGTAATATTTGTTTTAATTTTTAATATATGTTTTATTTTAGAATATATATTAAAATTATGAATATATGTGTTTTTGCTCCTTAATTTTTTATCATCAAAGTCTAACTTAGAATATATGTTCTAATTGAAATAATTTTATTATTATTTGTATTTTCATTATTATTATTATTTGTCATTATCAAATTCTAATTATTTTTCATATAACTTAGATTTCATAAAATGGCTAGTGGCAATGGAAATGAAAGTCGCCCAAGACCTGGATGAGTTGACTCAGCATGGAAATATGCCATTGCGATTCCTGGAAATAAAAACGGTGCCATATGTTTGTTTTGTCAACATCAGTTCCAAAGTGGAGGCATAACGAGATTAAAGTTTCATCTAGCAGGTTTTGATCCGAAAAAAAAATGTTCAAAAATGCAAAGATGTACCTAAGGCTATTAGGGATGAGGTCAGAGCATGGATCAAAAGTAAAGATACTGCTAAACAGACTAAGAATATGATTGGGGAGAACATACGAGTTGGCTTGAGAGGAGATCCACTGGACACTCAACAGAGCATTCAGATTAATGATAGCGATGATGAAGAGGATGATGATGGCTTCGCTTATCCACCAGATGTGCATAGATCTGAAAGAGCAGCATATCGCTTTGCTGTAAATGCATCTAGAGATGAGGCACGACGAAGTGTCGACAATTATGGAGTTGGTACCATGCGTGGTGCTCAAGGAGGCAGTAGCAGTCGTCAACCACCGAAACAGATGCGTCGATCACAAAGTTTGCGTGATCCATTTTCAATTCCTCCAGAACCAAAACTCTACAAAACCCCACGAAGTCAACAGAAGACTGTCAAATCGATGTGGAAAGGGACGAAAGAGAAGTTGGGTCGATACATAAGCAAATTTTTTATATATGAAGGTGTGGCTCCAAATAAAGCCAACTCTCATCATTTTAAGAATATGATTATTGAAGCCCAACGAGTAGGTATTTAATAAATTTATTTATGATACATTTTTATTTAGCTTATGAAATAGCATTAAATGCTAACTTATGTTTTGATTTGCAGGTGAAGGCGTGTCCACTCCTTCTCCATATGAAGTGAAATCTAAATATCTTCCTATGGAGTATGAAGAAATGACGGCTTATGTGGAGCAACAAAAGCAACACTGGGAAACTTATGGATGTACCATAATGGGTGATGGTTGGACCGGTCCAACGAAGTTATCCATAATTAACTTCATGATATATAGTAAGGGTTCAACTGTATTTCTCAGGTCAGTTGATTCTTCCAAATTCCATAAAGACTATGTGTACATAGGAAATTTGTTGAAGGAAGTTGTTCAGGAGGTTGGAGTACAAAATGTTATACAGATCGTTACTGATAATGGGTCGAACTTCAAAAAGGCTGGAAAAGAACTGATGAAGACGTATCCACTCTATTGGACTCCTTGTGCAGCCCATTGTATCGACCTAATATTTGAAGATATTGTGAAGAATGAGACAATGGCGCTCATCATAAAAAATGCTAGGCAGGTAACTAACTACATTTATAATCATCTATGGTTACTAGCTCAGATGCATGAATTCTGTCAAGGAGACTTGGTTCGTCCTGGTGCAACTCGGTTCGCAACCAACTATATTTGTATAAACAGTATAGTTAAACATAAAGTTGGCCTTAGAAGATTGTTTACCAGTGATCAATGGCATGGTAGCCCATTGAGTAGGAAAGTGGAAGGCAAGAGGGTTGAGACTCATATCCTCGACCGAAGATTCTGGGAGTCCTTGGAGATGATGCAATCAATATATGAACCATTATATTGCATCCTTCGAATTGTTGATACAGAGGTAGTCCCAACCATGCCAATCCTGTATGATATGTTCAATCGAATGAAAGAAAAGATAACCCGTCTTAAAGAGAAGAAGTGGGTCCTTAAAATCATACAGGAGTGATGGGAAAAAACATTAGTGCATCCCTTACATGCCGTTGGTATATTTCTATCTTATTGAATTTGTTAATATTTTATTTTATTCTTGTTTACTAAGCAAAGTTCATTCATGATTTACAACTTATTACTTGAATCCTCGATATCAATATCAAGCAGGTGTTGGGCATGACTCCTTCCTCGTCCAATCAGTTCAACAAGTATTCCTTAAACTGAATCCAAATGGGCAAGTGGGTTAACAAAATTTTGGAGTAGACGTAAGTTCACTACCATATATGAACCTTGATATTTTTGAATTTTTACATCTATGGCATTATATTAACATCAGCCTTAATGTAGTTGATCAACTTTAGAGATGGTCGGAAAACATTTCGTTCACCAATGGCTGTACAATCACGAACGAAAATGCCCCCAGGTATATTACTTGCATTTAACTTGATATTGTATGACTTAGCACTTTATAATGTCTCTTACATTGAACTTGATATTGAAAGCTGAGTGGTGGGAACTATATGGTCAAGCTTCTCCCAGCTTGCAACAAATTGCAGTTCGTATATTATCACAAACGGCATCATCTTCGGCATGTGAGAGAAATTGGAGTACATTTGCTTTAATTCATACAAAGCAAAGAAATCGTCTCGCATATTCTAAGTTAGAACAACTTTTTTTCTGTTATTACAACATGAAACTCAAGTTAAGAGATGAAGAAGTTGAAGCCGGTAAAGTTGTGGAAGAAGACTACGTTGACCTGTTGGAAATTTCAGGTCAACATGTGGAAGGTAATGAGGCTGATCCATTTCAAGCATGGATTATGCCAGCTCACTTGGATGATGATAGTGGAAGACCTGACCCTCGAGTAGCACATCTTGCTGGTGAACACGGTGTTAATGTCGATAGAGTGCTATCTGAAGAAGTGGGGAGTGAGGACGTAGGAAGTGAGCGGGAGATGTCTTCATGGGAGAGATCAATGCTTGGTTCTACCGGTAGACGTGACTTACGAGCTGATACTACTAGTAAGGGACTTCATCAAAATAAACCTCCAGATGATGATGATGATGATGATGATGGAGGAGATTATGTTGAGACAACGATGAAGACAAGGATGACGGAGGGGATGATGACGAGGGAAATGAACATGTAACCGAAACATATGCACCTTTGAGCCCATTTACTGGAGAGGCGGATTTCACTCATGTCACCCAAGATTATGATCATGGGTGTAGAGAAGGAGGAGTAGGAATCGGTGGTGTTGGAAAAGATTACACTCGGACACGCAACATATATGAAGGTTATGGAAACCCATCTTCTGAAGATTCCATGGCAATTAGTTTTGAGTCAATGAGTTTAGGCACCGATCCTAGTAACAATTCAAATGATCCATATCCTTATGGTCCATATCGTCACCCCTTGTTAGACATCCATCTCCCTCAAATGTCACATGGTTATGAAGGCCATGAAGATCCTCATCTCAATGAAGATTATGGAGAAGTTAGTTGGGTAAATCCGAACTACCCTATCTATGGAGGAAAAGTAGGCCATTCAAAGGAGATATACGAATACTATGTCCAACAATACATTTCCTTTTGGTCAAATAGCATCAGTTGGCAAAACTTTTGTGTCTTGGTAGATCAAGACCAATCTAATTTTCAAGCTAGTCGACACTCTACTTGTTTTTGATCAAGTTCAATGTGTACAATATGTTTTAATGCAATATTATCAATAGAATTATATTTTAATTTAAGTTTATATTTAAGATTTTATACTGTTAGTGGTCGGCAGATCTATATTCTATCATATGATTCATCATATATTTATTATATCAAAGTCATTTTATAGTTTTTATTAGTCCTATATAACCATTATTAGGTACTTAAAATTTTCCCAAAATTTCATTCCAAATTTTCGTCATTTGGACCCAATTTTCGTCATTTTTGTTGACCGTAAACGATATCGATATCGATGTTTAGGGCGAGATATCCGTAAATTCGGCGAGCGATATATCCGTCGATATCGATATTTTCATCCTTGGTCGGGTGTATGCAAGGATGAAAATATCGATATCGACGGATATATCGCTCGCCGAATTTACGGATATCTCGCCCCAAATATCGATATCATTTACGGTCAACAAAAATGACGGAAATTGGGTTCAAATGATGGAAATTTGGAATGAAACTTTGGGAAAAACTTAAGTACCCAATAATGGTTATATATGACTAATAAAAACTATAAAATAACTTTGATATGATAAATATATGACAATTGTTTCATGTAATATGATTCTGCCGATGACTAATAATATAAAATCTTAAATATAAATATAAATTGAAGTGAGTTACTATAATTGAATGTTAAAAAGGTTAAAAACATAACAATAAACATACAAAAATTCAATGTAAAAAAAATTGATAAAATAATTTTAAATATATTTAATATTGAAAAAAAAATGAAAAAATTGGGTCAAATTTTGTTTAAAAAATTGGAAGTAATGGATTATATAAAATTGAAAAAAAATGGAAAAAAAAAACCAACCTTTGAAAAATTGGAATAAATGAGTATACAATAAAAACTGGACTTTGTTACAATAAATGAGTATACAATAAAAACTGGACTTTGTTACAATAAAAACTGGACAATAAATGAGTATACAATAAAAATTGGAAAAAACAATAAAAACTGGACTTTGTTACAATAAAAACTGGACAATAAATGAGTATACAATAAAAATTGGAAAAAACAATAAAAACAGTCCTTTGGCAGCCCGGGGGGTCGAACCCGAGACCCCCCAAATGAGTCCAAAAACCCACACCAACTCTGCTGAGCTGGACTTTGTTAAATTATATAACGTTGATTATATAAGTATACAAATTAACCGGCTAGCAACAGTCTCCCCCTACCTCCCGCCGGGTCTGCAACTCGGGTTTTCCGACCCGGCGGCATGACCCGACGATATATACTTCGATTTAAGTCCGATTTTTACGAATTAATAGTGCATTTTCATCATTTTAATCCTAGAAAAAGATCTATGGACTCAAAACATGTCAATTGTTCGATATTTTGGCGAATTTTTTCCCCCCTTCTTACATGCCGCCGGCCCAAAATAACGAAATTTCGGCGACATTCACCGATATTTTCATCAATGGGTGTATGTGATTATGATATGACTTGTTATATGTAAATAATATTGGGGATTCAGGGATAAGTTTGATTCAGTTTTAAAACTTCGAGGACTAAATTTTTTTAAAGGAGGAGATTGTAACATCCTGGATATTCACGAAAATGGACATTGATCATTTTTCCCCTGAAAATCAAAGAGTTGGTTTTTAATTAAAAAGTCAATTTTTTTTAAAAAAAATATATAATATATTGCAGATGTAAGTGAGGGAGGCCCCGGACACTCCCTCCCCCATCATTACTTTTTATTACATTGTAAAGATTGAATTTGATAAATTTTCTTCGCGAATCATGACGAATACTTGTTTATAATTTTTAACATAATGAGTTTTCCAATATGGCGGAATCATTTGCACCAGAGGAGCGTCATTGTGTTTGTCGATTAGTTCTTAATTAAGCAGTGATTAGATGCATTGAACTTACTCCCATGTCCTGAAATAGAAAAGTGGTAAATGAAGGCCAAAGGGACAAGCGAAATTGCGAAATTACAGTTACGTCTATCCACGCGATGCATGTGGATCTGAGACAGAGGAGGCGGAAGGTTCCAAGCCAAGCCAGACAGCCAGTACCACGCACGAATCCATGACCCACAGAACACATTCATCAACCCCTCACATGGGATTCCGAGCATATATTATTTATATGTTTTTTTGTCCACCTAACATATATGCTTCATAATGTTCTTCCTCAGCACAAAATCAGCCATGCCAATATGCCATTGCAGCATTGCTCATGGACATCATCAATTATTGAAATTTTATTTTAACTTAGATATGACATTGTAGGTCTCGGGACTGCTATGCATGATGCAATACGTACTATATTTATTTTACAAAAGATTCATGAATTGCAAGCATATTGAATAACAATATTTTGCATTTTCTTATTACTAAACTTTAAATTTAAGATCATTCCCTGACACATTACAAAATTCTGATGTGTATTTTTCTCTTATTGCAATAAAGAACTATATAATGTTAGCGTCCTTTGAAAGCTTATTTAGCAAAAGGAGCTTGAAAATAGAATTATCATCTTCAACTTCATCATCTTGATAATTTATATTATTTAAATTTTTTCTAAATTAATATAATTCTTTAGTTTCAAGCCTATTAATTTATAGAGAATTAACTGTAAAATAGAAGCTAACAGTTAAATGAAATTAAAATTGTGAGGTGATGGGCATTTAAAAAAATAATAATTCCCTTTTTATTATCATTAATCTCATCAATACAAATGATTATATGATGGGTATATACGTTATTAGGATTGGACTTGATTCCGTAGTTGGTGCTCCCCAACCTTGTTTATTTATCGTTATAAATAGGGCAAATGTTTAAAGATTAGATTATAAATTCACTTTATTGGGACTGGAAACTTGTCGATCTATCTTTGAAATAAAACGAATGTCTAAATATCAGATTATCTCTCAGAATCAGGTTATTCACAAGACTATTCCTATAAGACAATGAATAAATTGTTGCGAAGAAGATTTGAGTAAGGAAATTACAATTTCATTTGACCCGATAAATTATTGTAGTAAAATTTTGAGTTAAATTTCATAAAAAAACTGACTTGATACACATACGTGCATGTTACATATATGTGTATAAACCACTACCCAATTTCATTGTATGAAGTTAAAAAACATTTGTACATTACTTTAGTCATTTAGTAGCTTATTAAAATTAAAAGGAGTAGTCAAATTCAAACGAGTGGACTAACCTACCTCTTCTCGTCGACGAAACTATTTTCTAATAATCAGCTCATCCCACAAGTAGCTGTAGCACGCAATCAATAAATGTAAAAAAAACTTGCAACTTTTATAAAATAAAGTTAAAGCCAAATTTACATTTATGGACTTACCATCCTTCACACCTTCCCCTAAGCATTTGTAAGTAGTATCTTTCTCACAACCTCATCACTAGCTCTTCATAAGAAACTTTTTTTAAGCATTTTTTTTACCATAATTTCAGTTCGTGAGTAAAAAGTAATCAATAAATATAGAATTAAAATAAAATTATATTGATAACTTCAGTAAAATAAAAGTGCGAGCAATAAGTAATCTACAAAAGTTGCATTCATATTGATAACTTTGGTAAAGGTGCATTCATATTCACATTGATGACTAACGACCCTTTCACCCTTCTCAGATATTATGTTAATGTTCTTGTGCAGTGCATACTTGGTAAAAATTTGATATTTATATCAAAATTCACATTTATGGACTAATTACCCTTCCCACCTTAATTCCCCAAAGAATTTATAAGTGGTATCTTTCTCACAACTCCATCACGAGGTGTTCATAAGAAAGCTTTTTTGAATTTTCTTATGACCAATTCATTTTGTGAGCAACATGTAATCGATTAATATAAAAATAGAAAAAAAGAATCGATTAATATAAAAATAGAAAAAAAGAATTGCATAATAATAATTTTGGTAAGGATATATGTAGTTAAATTGACATTTATGGACTAACCTCCCTTTCAACCTTCTTTTTCGTTAACACATTTTTATCTTATCAGCAACACACAATAGGCAAAATTTTCTTAGATGACAGTAACTTATGTAACATAAAGACGTTATTGAATTCACATTTATGAACTGAACACTTCATCTCTTTGAATAACTGTTAATCATAGTTTTTTATAATTATTTTATTCAGTAAATATCTCGCAATAAACATGACTTTGAAAAACGTTTATTGAATAACGTTATTCTTAAATTAAGAGGATAATATTGACATTACATAGTGAAATACTTACCATTTTAATAAAAATTTATCTAAGAGAGTACCCATGGATCCCGGGGCACTGGATATTAGAAATTAATAATAATCCAAACCTAAAAGCTTTAAACCCATTGCAGTCCCTATAAAAACAGAGTCAACTAACCTTGTTGTTACATTGCCTTGCCTATACCTAACTCCACTTATAACACCAACTCTCTCTTCTTCCTTCCCCATACACATTCCCATACTATCACCATTCACCACTGCTTCTTCTTTTCTTATCCCATTTTTTCTCGTCATCCATCCCAAAATGTCTCAGAGACCAAATCGCCACCAAAGAAGGCCTTCCCAGAGCTTGTTTATGTCCCCTGACTTTCTTCTGTCCCCTCTGTCTGACGATGCTGCAGCTGCAGACAAGGTGGCTGCAGCTGCTGCTACACCATCCAATCAAGCTCTGCCGCAGCAGGTGGCTGCTCCCCCTCTGCCGCAGGCCCCGAAAGCAGCCGAGACCAAGGAGATGAATGTGACCCAGGACAATGAGAGAACCACCGACGCAGCGAACTAATTAAATCCAGCAATTGAGGTGTTATGTTTGTGTTCTTTATTAAGGTTGTTGGATTTTATGTTTTTGCTGTTGTCATTGTGAATGTCTCAAAAATTGAGCATTTTCATGAATATGATGTTGAGAATTAAGATGATGAGCCTCCAAGGAGAAAAGTTGATTTCCTTTGATTTTAAATTTGTTCTTGGTTATTTTGCCGATCGATCTCTTGTGTTTATTTTATATATCCCTTTGGATCCAATGTGGAGGGCCTGGAGGCTCATTTGATCTGTGACAAAATCTGGCAAATAGAAAATAATTGAATAAATAATTGAGCTCATGGGGGCACCGAGGGGAAGACTGCATTTGGGGCAGTGGATTGAAATTTGAAAGGTTTTTCTGCAAATCCAAGAGTTTGGTGAGGTGAGTCAGCTCAGTTATTACTGACAGTGTCTTTTGGGATTAAAAATGGCTTTGGTAACATTGCATTGATTCTATCTTGGTGGGGAGCCAGGGGCTCAGGGAGGGTGTCTTGGATTCAATTTGTATTTTTTAGGTGCTGTTATTCACACTCCAAGCAATTATCATACACTCTCTCATCTGAAGAATAATGGAGGAAGATTGAGGGACTTTTAGTAACAATTTCTTACTTTTTTTTTCGTTATTACAATATTAGTGGGTAAGAAATTTGGATTCAACCATAAAATAAATCAAGTAGTAAAATTTTGTGCAGATATATCATTACTTTAGGTAAATTATCGTTTGAATGCAGTGGTGTGGTTATATATTTTAATTAATATTATAAACGATATCGAAGATAGGTGAATCCAATCAAATCAAAGATAAAATTTATGTCACCCAACAAATATCCGATTTTACTCAACAATATTCTTTTACACAATAAACTCCAATTTTACTTCCGTAATAAAATGAGAAAAAAAAAGGATTAAAATAAAAATAAATTGCCAACACCAATCCTTCCCGCTCTTAACTCTCTAGTCTCCAGTCTCCCCTCTCGCTGATCACTCTTTCGTCCATTCTTTTTTCTCTCTATCCATTGGGGCGCCTATGTTGGTTGCTGGAGATATAGGCTAGATCCACAGCGAGACATGAAGAGGGACATGAAGGGAGAAAAGAGAGAATAATGAGTCGGGGAACGAGGTTGATTGTTTATTATTATGCATCTAACCTTTAATCTTAAACTCTAAGTAATAGTTTGCGATGAAAAGAATAATATTCTTTTTATACTTGCATAAAGAGAGGAGATTCAGATTCGATAACAAATAATATATCTATTCCAGCCAATCTAAATAATTTCTCCTAGTAAGGGTTTAAATAAATTTTCTTAGGAGGCGAAGTAAGAAATATGCAAGATAAGTAATACGGGAAAATATTGGCACATTTTAAGTCACATCTATAATTAATAGAAGTTGAACCCACTAAATACAAAACCTTTATTAATAATATGTGCTATACAGTGTCATTTTGATCACTTTCGTTCTTACCAAAAAAAGGTTCAAATAATAATGTCACCGTATCCTTTATATATTGTTTACATCATATTGAATTAGACTCACTTAATTACATACCTCAAATGCAATATCAAAATGATTCAAGGCTAAATGCAATTACACAATTGGAAATATAACTTGGGTCCCAGCCCATAAAACCAAACAATCTTAATATGGGTCAAACATGAGATGCCATGTGGACACGTCTTCACTGTCCATCTACATGTCACGTGTCAGTATCACAGGTCCGCAATAGAAGTGTATTTATCTCACATCTAAATTATTCATCTAGACTTTCTCAATTATTCATACAAAAAGGAATGCACATTTTCCAAAGATGCAGCTAAGATTCACTATTCACTATTATTTTGTCAAATTTACCATTTGTTATTTACCTTTTACGTACTTAGACAATGATTAGAGCGTCGGAAACCCTCTAGATTGGCACTAATGGAAGGTCTGTTGGAAGCTAACAAACTTGACGATTATGGTTTGTTAAAATCGGTGGGTAGCTGTTGAAATTGTTAGGGTTGTTAGCCATCTGGCTAGAGCTGTTAACCAGTTGTGCATGTGTTGTACGTGAGTGTAGTTAGTATCAAAGTTAGTTAGATGTTGAATATGTATATATATATATATATATATATCAATATAGACTAATGGTTGTATGTGTGAGATTAATCAATTGAATGAGATAACAGATTCCTTCATGGGTTTGTCTTTGGACCTACGGGTCTAGGACTTCCTCTATATCTCACTCTGCTCTTCTCCCTTTCTCATCCTCTAATCACCTAATGAATCCTAGTGTAGTTTTGAGCTTACTGACTCATGGGCTAATATATGTTTTTTTTTTACTTCAAAACTTCCTCACGCTATCACTTTCATGTATACTAAATATCTATCCATATATATATATATATATATATATATATATATATCAATCCCACAAGTTAGTCGGTGCACCATAGAAAACATAAGGACAATCTAGACAAGTGTCATCACCTAATCAGTTTTTCACACTTCCACTTAGTTTTTCACTCAGTCACACACACCCAAACACAATCTTTGATCACGGGCACAAGCACATACTGAACACAAGCACTACTCACACAACTGAACCCAGAATGCACGATTGCTCTCTGTCTCGGTTTTTTTTTTAAAAATCGATTACAGCCTTATTTAAAAATTGATTAACCGTGTGAGAAATGGCTGGAAGCCACTAGAGGATGGACAGATGTCCTCATCTCTCTGGTTCTCAGCTGAAAATATCCAATCCCTCAAGGACAGGTGTCCTCATCCCATTGATCAACATTTAAACATAGGCAGGTAAAAGACCATTTTACCCCTAACGTCTAAATTACCATTTTCCCCCTCATGTTCCTAGACCCGTAACTCTATCGTCTGAACTCCAATTGACACATGCCACCTTTCATTGTATTCAGGGGATCGAGACCTACCTAATGGTCCTCGAAATACGTGAAAAATATTTGTCCTATAAAAAGTAAAAAATTTGCCCCTTTTCAACCAAATTACCAATGACATGACCCACCCCCAATCCCCCTGGATTAAGGGCTAAGTCGTCATCCCGTCTAATTTACGCATGACACGAAGGCTAAACTGACGTCCAACCTCCATGTGACACGTAAATCGGACAAGGGATTTCCAACACACCGTTCCAAACTTCCGGACTTCCCAGAGCGCGCAGACTCTACTGTGGTTTGCGTATGTGATGTCTCCGTCTCTCTAGACCAACATCCCGCACACCGTCTAATTTACGTATGACACGAAGGCTAAACTGACGTCCAACCTCCATGTGACACGTAAGTCGGACAAGGGATTTCCAACGCACCGTTCCAAACTTCCGGACCTCCTAGAGCACGCAGACTTTACTGTGGTTCGCGTATGTGATGTCTCCGTCTCTCTAGACCAACAGCCCGCACCACAACAACCTGGAGGGTATCGAAAACAAGAAAAAACTGTGAGTGGACAAAAATAAATAGTAATATCAGAAAACAGTTATCAGAAAACATAATTTATACCCTCTATGCAAAAACCAATGCATGCATATAAAATCCATGTTATGAAACCATTTCATCCAAAATCATCAATGAAAATCAGAATCATTTCTTTCTTCACATCCGCAATTCAAATCCAGGGCCTCAGTCCAAAATCACAAATCAATCTCAAAGTACAGGAACTCAGCCCCAAAACTCATCAAATCCAATTCATCCGAGCCACTGCCCAAAAACATCGGGAAAACCAGTGGAAAAACATCAATCACGCGAGTTGCTAGATCTCAAGTGCGCCGAGTCTTTAAACTCAAAACCATGCACATAATCAGGCCTTCCTGGGATTTCAACGAGTCTTTAAACTCAAAACACAATCAACAGGCCTCGGGGGTATCATTACCGAGTCTTTAAACTCAAAACATATACCGAGTCTTTAAACTCAAAATATATCAATCCAGGGCCCTCCCCCGTTAATCAAACCGAGTCTTTAAACTCAAAATCAGATCCAACGGTTTTTCTTCTCTTTTTTCGGGTCTTTAAACCCAAAACCATTTTCAATCAAGGTGAAAACCATAGAAAATCCATATCCGAATTTGCAATAATAATTCCGTAAGCCGGCATCCGGAACCATCATCCCGAACCCAAATCCAGAGTTTCCCCTTTTCAAGTTTCAAACCGAATCCAAAACATCTTTTCAAAATCCGATTCCAAAACCAAAATCTCGTTTATCGAAATCACATGAACAGGGATCCATGCCCAAATCACTTTCCAAAATCCGTTATAAATCATTGAAATCAAATCATAGTTTAAATCCCAAAATCAAATCATCAAACCCATGATCAAATCGCAACATAAATCGAAATTTCGTAAAACGTGCAAAACCGTAATCATCAGTATCAATTCACAAATATAGAAATCACATATAGAAAAACATATAAAAACATATATGCATGCATCATAAGTTTGAAAGCAAAGTCCATTCACAGATCATTTGCGACGTCGCCTCGACACACGTGCACATACGCCGTTCCTGGCCTATCCACTATCACCCGCTTCCCCGAACCTGTCCAAATCCCATAATAAGGTCACTAACTACTTCATTAAGCTTCTACTAAGTCCCCGTAATTTTCAAAAATTTTAACTATTTTTAATCGAGCCCTAAAACCTTCGGACATCCCGAAACATGTGAGATAATGTCTGATTGACTCGAAACCAGTGCCAAAATGTTCATTACATCGAATACTTTAAATTCATGTTAGGACCCTCTTCAAAATGTGTACCACGCGCCCACACGGGCCGCCCAAAGGGGCTGCGCGTGGGCCTCACGCGCCTGTACTGTTTCATCTTTAACCTCTTGCCGACCAAGTCCAGACCGGTTTGGTTTCAAGCGGTCTAATCGAACCGGCGGTCACGGTTTTCCTTTAATTCTCCATTATTTCACTTCTGTTTGTGCAATAACTTCGTCCTAGTCATACTAATTGAAATAGCTAAGAAAAACACAATTTAAGGAAACGGATATTACCTTCCCGATTCAAACAGATAACCATGCTCTGTACCCAGGTCCATTCTCGGATTTGTCCTCCTCCAGCCTTCACTTTAATCCCAGTCGACGTGTTTTCCTTCCCTTATCATGTTTCAATCATTAGTATACCTCAACAAGGCCTACAAACCTGTATTCAATTCTTGAAACCAAAACTTACCGCGTCGGGTTCGTCGGCTACCGTCTACGGCGGCTCGACCCAGGGCCACCACTAAGATCGACTCAGCACCCCCTTCATCTTTTCTTCACACACTACCATCAAATAGTGAGGTTTGAGAGGCTTGGTTTCACAATCACCCCTGTTCTTCTGTTTTCTCTCACAGTTATAGAGCCACCGTTGTGGACGGCCTTCCATGGTGGCACCACCCTCTTCAATCACCTCCTCAGAAACACACTTCCCCGACCAGCAATGAAAATCGGGAGTTTGGTAAGAATCTGGGTCCAGGGTCACCCACTGCACACACACACTCTCTGTTTTCCAACAAACCGTGCAAACCCTGTCTGTTTTCTCCATTTCCTCCTTACTGTCTTCTCCCTTCTTCTTCACTCTTCACCCCTAATCTCTCTGGTTTCACTCAAACACACACCACCAGCACTGAGCTCATATAACTGAACCAAAATGCACGATTTCACTCTGCCCTATTTTATGTTAATCGATCAAACATGTGAAGAAAAGGCTGGAACCAACCAGAACCTCCCCACGTGTCCAAATCCCCCACTATCTGGTGTAAAATATCCACTATAGTAGGGACATATGTCCTCATCGTGCTAGGAACAGATCCCTAGACAGCAAAAGACCATTTTACCCCTGCCTTCCAAAATTACCATTTTGTCCTTAGGGTTTGTTGACCAAAATCCAAACCGTCCGATGACAGCATGTGACAGGACCCATCCCAATCTCCCCGGGATTACCGTGGAATGTGCCCTGCTCCCGTCCAACAAGAGGTGTCAGACAAGGGATAACCAAAAGTAACTGCCCAAACGGGGCTTCCAGAGTGCACAAGGATCGATGGAGGAGGCGTGCAATGTCCCAGTCTCTGCTGCAGTCACATTCGTGATCAACCTGAAGGGCATTAAAACCAATAAAAGCTGTGAGTGGACGAAAATCATTAAGTTCATTAAACACAGTTATAAGACATTTATGCCATCTAATAAAAACGTATGCATGCCACGAAAACCAGTAACCAAAACGTTTGTTTAACCAAGCCATTAGGGCCTTACCCCAAAAACCGTAACTCAAAACCAAGTGTGGGAACTAAGCCCAAAACTGTGGAATACCACATCCAGACATGCAAAACCATGTGGGCCACCGCCCAAAGCCATAAACATAAATCCATAAATCCAAAACCATTTAGGGTCCCCGACCCGAAATACCATTTCAATAACCAGTAATCCATTTTTACCACATAAACACCTATCCAACCGAAAAGCCATTTCATAGATTCATTAATCCATATTTACCATTACCATCTCCAGCATCCCAGATGCTTAGCGTCCCAAACGCTTGACATCTCGGACGTCATATCTCACGGTATAATAAGCGACGCGTGCTGCCCGGGGTCTCTCCGGGTCCATATCTCTGACATCACAGATGTCTGACGTCCCATACGTCAATCATAGCAATCCTGCTCTTGAGTCACTATACGGTCCGGTAACTCCGTACAATGACCCCTCGCAGGCAATGCACCGTGACTTCCCCAGTGTCCCAGACATCTAGAGGAGACCATCATATATCCTCGTATCCAGATGGTATATGGAAAACAGTTTTATTAAATCATTTCACAACATTACAATGGGCCCTGCCCGAAATCGCCATAAAACATCACAATTCCATTTAGGGTCCCTGACCCGAAATCACATTTAATAAACATAGGGTCCCAGACCCGAAATCACATTTATTAACATAGGGTCCCATACCCGACATCACATTTATAACCCAACTGGGCCTCATGCTCGATTTTGTAACCACTGGGCCCACCACCCGATTTTATAAACCACTGGGCCCCTGGCCCGATTATATCACTCAAATGGGTCTTGGCCCGTTTTCATAAACAACTGGGCCCCTGGCCCGATTTCATAAAGCAATTGGGCCTCTGGCCCGATTACGTAACTCAATTGGGCTCCAAGTCCGAGGTTTCCAAACAAGTGGGCCTCAAGCCCGAGTTTATCTTTCCAATTTTAAAATCATTTCATCAAATCTTATCCAAGATCATAAACATGGAAAATCCGTGCAAAACCGGAAAACCTCGAAATACGTGAAACCGTATAATTTACCAACATCCAAATCAACAACATACAATCACAATCATAATCCATATAAAACAGTTAAGCATGCATAGAATTTATAAAACCAAAGTCCACTCACAGACCGTTTAACGATACGCCTCGATACGCGTGCCATAGGCTTTCCCGGGCCACACCACTATCACCGGGACTCCTAATCCTGTTCAAATCACATTAGAGGGTCACTAACCTCTTCAATAACATCCTATTAAAGTCCTGTAATTTTTCCGAATTGTTAACTATTTTTAAACTCGATTTAAAACCTTCGGACTTCCCGAACAATATCGAAACGGTGTCCGATCGACACGAAACCAATTCCAAAATGTTCGTTACATTAAATAGGATAGAAGTCATGTTGACCTCACCTCGAGATTCGTGCCCACGCGCCGTCATGCACCGCCGTGAGTGGCTGCGCGTGAAACCCACGCGCCTGCTACAGTGTCCGACCCAACCCGTATAACTGATAAACGGATCCTGTTGGCTCGCGAGATGACCCGGTTGGTTTCCTATCAATTCATCCTTAATTACTTCAATTGATAATTCAGTTAGCTTCGTTTTAAGTTCAATTTAAGGTCTGTAAACTCAATTACACGATCACTTGCCTAAATTCCAACGATTTCACGATGAACAATGAAGAACACCCAGGTACTGTTCATTCTTCGAATTCCGTCAATGGCTACTGATTTCTTCCAATTGATTCACTTAGAAGCATCAATGGACCATGAGAAATTGTTTCCCCACATCAATTTCATCTTTTGATTACTCAATGATCACGACTCAACTTCGAATTTCCTCCTCTGTTACCAAGTCCGTTCAGAGCCCAAAAGCCATCGATTTTCTTCAATTGATCCTTCCAAAAGCATCGTGGGATCCTCAGAAACATAATCCCCAGTTCAATTTCATCAATCAAAGCCTCAAATTCCTCGACTCAAGGTCGAGAATTCAGAGACCTTCTTCCTTATGTTCTTCCTCAATTCGACCCCAATTCTCCTCAATTTTCATTGGGTTTCACTCGTCTCAATCCCAGGAAGTTAGAATCAAGCTCAATTTCGATCCACAAGGCTCAATTCTCAACAATTGAATTTTCCCCCCAAAATTTCTAAAATCTGAAACCCAGATTTCAGCACTCTCTCAATCCCTCGTGTTTCCCCTGATATCACAGTCCTTTAATCTCTCATTTTCCTCTCAAGAACAGCAAAGGAAGGGAGCCAATTTTCCTAGTTCTCCCACTCTGTCCCTTGTGCTGGTCACGGTTCAAAGAAAACAAAGAAAATGAAGGGATGATGGAGGATAATGATGAGAAAGGAATGATGGTGTAGGAATGATGATGTTTGGAGGGAAACATGGAGCTGGTTTCAGGCCCTAAAACAAAGGATGGGTGACACTTGTCACTCATCCAAGCAGCCACATCAACGGTCACTATTCCTTATTTTAATATTATTTTAATTGAAGCCTCGGTTCGTTAATTCTTTCCCGTGACCATAACTTCGTCGTCGAAACTCCGATTTCGACATGCCGCCTGTCATTGGATTCGTATCAACGAGACCTACGTAACAGTTCTTGGCCCTCGTCCATCAGACCTCCCGGTCAAAAAGTCAATATTTTTCCCCTATTACTCGAAATTACCAAAATGCCCCTAAACTTCCGAACTTCATAACTTCTTCCTCGAATGTCGGAATAGAATGTGCCACCTGTCTATGAACTCGTGACATCCTGAACTACGTCACGGTCATCGTTCAAAGTCCATTTGAACCGCCCGATCAAAAAGTCAACATTTTACCCACGATCAGGGGCAAAACGATCATTTTGCACATTTTGTCCGGTTTCGCCCTACTAATCACCGATCAACCCTACTAATCGAGATTAGTCACTAATCTAATCCCGGAATTCGGGACCGGTCGTTACAGCATGCCACCTGTCGTTGCACTCAGGACATCAAGACCTACCTAACGGTCCTCAAATTATGTGAAAATTCCACGTCGTTTGAAAAGTCAACAAATTGCCCCTATTCAACAAAATTTCCAAATTTCCATTGAACTTCCGAATGTCATAACTTCCTCCTCGGATGTCGGAATCGGACGTGCCACCTGTCTATGAACTCGTGACGTCCCGAACTACGTCACAGTCATCGGTTAAAGTTCGTTTGACCGCCCGATTGAAAAGTCAACATTTTTGTCCAATTTCAGGGGCAAAATCATCACTTCGCACCGTCCGTCCGAACGCATCCAAATAATCACCGATTAACTTTACTAATTCGTCATTAACCACTAATCTAATCCCGATTTTCAAGATGGGCTGTTACAACCAAAATACCCTCAAACTCTGAACATCATAACTTCTTTCTCGAATGTCGGAATCGGACGTGCCACCTGTCTACAGACTCGTGACGTCCCGAACTACGTCACAGTCATCGGTCAACGTCTGTTCGACCTTCCAAACAAAAATCCAACGTTTGACCATACTATTCACAAAGGTAAAAACGTCATTTTTATACAAATATTTTCTGAATTTACATTTTTGCCCTTTTTGAAGTTCCGGGCCGTTACATTGGGTTGTGACAATTTAGTATCAGAGCCTAACTCTGGGCAAAATTGAGTGTGCCAGCGATAACGTTGGGCTCCAAGGAGGGTGGATTGTAAGGACCCGTGCCTTGGGGGCATGGTTAACAATTCCACATCGCCCGGGGGGATTTGGGGGATGTGTCTTATATGTGTGGCCGCGCATCTATCTAACATGAGGTATTTTGGGAGTTCACTGGCTTTAGATTCCTTGGGAACTCAAAAGTTAAGCGAGTTGATGCTGATGAAATCTTAGGATGAGTGACCAGCTGGGAAGTTGCGCATGAGCTCCCGAGAACAAAATCGTGAGGGCTAGGGCCTAAAACGGACAGTATCCTGTTGGAGAAGGTGGGGTCGTGACAATTGTGAGGACCTGTGCCTTGGGGGCATGGTTAGCAACCCCACATAACCCGAGGGGGATCTGAGAGATACGTCTTATATGTGTGGGCGCACATCTATCTAACATGAGAATTTTTGAGAGCTCACTGGCTTTGGATTCCTTGGGAACTCCAAAGTTAAGATAGTAGAGACTGATGCAATCTCAAGATGGGTGACCCACTGGGAAGTTGCACGTGAACTCCCGAGAACAAAACCGTGAGGGCTAAGGCCCAAAACGGACAATATCCTGTTGGAGAAGGTCGGGTCGTGACATTGAATATATAGAATGGGGAATTTGTGGTTTTTATGGTAAGGTGAAATTGTTGCCAATTTCCCTATTTTTTATATCATCATTTTAGGATCTTCTTAGCAAAAAAAAAAAAACAACTAAAATTAAAGATCGTTTAGTTATTTATATGTATCAAACATATTAGCACCTTAAGTTCAATCTTTACGACAAACCAATTATTTAATATATATATATATATATGAAGGAGGGTGAATATCTAAGCACTCAAAGATAATAAATGATGTAAAAAGTGAGGAAATGATTAAGGGGGATGAAAAAAAATGTTGAAGTTAATAATTTTGAAATAATAATTTATAAAATAAACGATTGCCATTATAATACATCCCCAAGAAAAAAATTTGTATAACAAAAGTTTCTCAATATGGGAAGGCAAATATTTTTTTTCAAACTATTTTGGGTTTTGATAGATGGGCAATCTCTCAATGGTCTCTACATAGGAGAGTCAGATCAATATGGGCTTGCCAATCTTAATTTGCATCCTCTTATTGGAAATTTACAAGTTCGCAAAATTGCATCCTTTAATTTCTTATAAGTTAGAAATCCACCATTGACTGAAAAGAATTGGATGTTCCAGCAGCATCTTATTATGAGTTATTAGTAATAAGAAGAACAAGTATAAATATATCATTAAATCAGAGTATATTATTCAAATTAAAATGATTGTATATCATTACATATAAAAAATAATAGAGAATAATATTATTATATATCATAAAGAATATGCATAAATATATCATAAAAATCAAATTATATCAATAAGATCCACAAACTAATATGATAATACTACGACAGAATATACTAACAACTAAAAAATTAATATTATTGAAATTAGTTTAAATTACATATCAAGCTAAAAAAAAACACCCTTGGTTGAGCATGTTTTAATGTGGTATTATTTGATCTGGTCTAACATTCAGTCCCAATTTAGATAGCATTGACCATTTGACCTTATTCCTATTGTGCCTTTTATGTGTGGTCCGTTTTTGCAAGTTCACACCATAAATTGAACGGAACAATTTTAATTAATTGAAAATTATATCAAGTACATTTTTTATAAGGATAGGCTCTAACTGAAATGAAGCTTCCTCATGTCAAACAACATTAATGGCATCAGTAATAGCCCAAATATCGTGTGTTTGGGCACCTCGTAAGATCTTCAGATGCTGTCTTTCTTTCTATTTGTAATATAATTAGGTCTCGTTTAAGTACATTGATTATTAGGGCTTCAAACATAAATGTGTTGGAAGCTCTGGCATGGAATATTAGTCTTTAGGTAGGGTTATTGTGGGGGTCCTTTGTGACAGGACCCGTCCCAAATCCCCTAGGATTATCGTGGGACGTGCCTGCCCCCGTCTGACACGAAGTGTTAGACCAGGGATAAGTATGTCCTTTGCCCAACCGGGACTCAGAGAGCGCCAGGATCCAAAGAAGGAATGTGATGTCTCGTCTCTGCAACAGCCCGCATCCGCGATCAACCTGAAGGACATTAAAAACACGAAAGTTGTGAGAGGACAAAACAAATAATTTATAAAAATATTTTCATAAAAAGACCTTTATGCCTTTCACTAAAAAGTATGCATGCGTTCAAAAACCATTTCTCAAATATAACACGAGGCCATAGCCCAAAATCCAATCAAAGTACATGAGAACTCAGCCCAGCCCAACACCTATGGGTCTCAGCCCAAAACCAACACGCGTGGGTCTCAGCCCAATGCCGTCTCAGTGAAAACTCATACACATATATGTAGATATATATAAAACCCATCCTAGACATCCTCTGATGTCAACTCAATAACCTGTCACGATATATCTATCATTGTGCACACTACTCGGGGTCTCACTCCGAGTCTACCCCCAGGATCTATGACGTCTAGGAGGAATCGTCCAAAATCCAGGATCTACGACGTCTTTAGGACGGTCTACGGACCCAGTCCGAGACTATACCATATCTCATCACTCCTGGAATGTGCTCCCTCTTGGGGTCACTCATTCCAAGCAGTGGATCGTGACACTTCAGGATCAACGACGTCTAGAGGAGACCAATACGCTCATAATGAGGGTATATACATACTCGTATGAAAACCATAAATGAGACTCACGCTCGATACCACAGTCAACTGAGCCTCAAGCTCGAACTTATGACTCAACGGGGCATCTAGCTCGATTTCACAAGGTAACTGGGCATCAAGCCCGGACTCACAATCAGCTGGGCATCAAGTCCGAAACCTCAGGTTCAGTCACGATTCCGATCATAACAATGTGTGCAACCATCAGTCCAGGACCACTCAAAATCTTGGTATGTCGCCGTGAACATATCACTGCCGCGACCACCTTTAGAATATGGTGCACACGTCGCCGACCAATCTCCGATACCGTCAGAACTCCGAAGTTGAGCCTCCAGTGGCTGCTCGATAACGGAATGTGCATTGTGACCTCTCCGGAAGGAACACATCCCCAATCCGAAGGAGAGCATCATGTCGTCCGTCGCCGTACACACAGCACCCGTCGCCGTACGCACAGCACCCGTCGCGACCACGACTCAGACCCGTAGGTCATCAATAGGGCCTCATGACAGAGTCAAACCAAAACCAAATAGGTCTCATTCCTAGTTTTACCATTTCAAAACCATTTCAATAAAACCGAACCATAAACTCGTATAAGCACGTATAAGGATGAAAACCTCGAAATACGTGCCAATACGTAAACACACATAAAATGCACTCAAGCATCACAAAACACATACTAAAACACTTATAAAACATTTATTCATACATCAAGTTCGAAAGAAAGGTCCACTCATAGACCATCCGAGTTGCCGCCTCGATACGCGCGATGTACTCCTTCCTGGATCAATCATCGTCTCTGGGGTTTCCAAACCTGTCCAAATCACTTTAGAGGGTTACTAGCTACTTAATTAAGCCCTCACTAAATCCCCCTAATTTTCTGGAATTTTTAACTATTTTTAAACTCGCTCCGAAAGCTTCGGACATCCCGAACTATATCGAGACGATGTCCGATCGACTCGAAACCAGTCCCAAAATGTTCATTACATCGAATAGATGATTTCACATGTTGGAACCACCCCCAAAAGTTGGCCACGCACCCACACGCGCCCCCCAAAGGGACTGCGCGTGGGAGCCACGCGCCACTGTTCAATCGTCTTCTTCCCTGCGCGAACCCGGTCCGTCCGATTCAGTCCGATTCGATCCTGCAACTGGACCGGTGACCGGTCCAGGCTCCTAGACCATTCACCGGGCTTAAGGCCCCGTTGGTTGTGAAATCGGACATGAAGTCCCGTTGCTTTATGGTTCGGGCTAAGGGCCCAGTTAGTCGTGGTATCGGGCATGATGCCCAGTTGATTGTAACATCGGGCTTGAGTCCCAGTTCGGTTTATGAAATGAGAATTCGGGCATGAGACCCTATTGAATTGAGGATTTAGGTCGAGGCCTGTGAAACTGATTTGAATCGGATTCGAGGAATCCTGTTGAAATGAATCGGGTATGAGATCCAGTTGAGAAATATTTTAAGAAAGAAAGAAAGTATTTGAAAATGAATGAACCCTGCATATGATTATATGGTCTCCTCCAGACGTCGACCTGAAGAGTCACGATCCACAGACCAGAGTGGGTATCCCCATAGGGATCTCGTTCCAGGAGTGGGGGTTACGATTTATGTTGTGATTGGACTAGATCCAAAGAGAGAGAGCTCAGACTAGATCCAGAGATTGAGCCTCCCGGATGGAGATTCCTGGGAGAAGACTCGGAGTGAGACCCGAGTAGTGTGCACACTAGTACAGAGATTGATATCGTGATATGTATCGGGGATGTGTTCCCTAGGGGCTGTGTGCCCCGAGTTGGCATCTTCTCCGGAAGTGTCTAGGATGGGTTATACGTATACGTACGTATGTGGTACATAAAGTGATTTGAGGGCAAAGGCCCTGTGTTTCATGTTTTACAAATGGTTTGGGGCGGAGACCCCGTATTCTATGTTTTGGTATTTCACTGAGAACAGATTTGGGCTGAGTTCCCACGAACCCTTGAAAGGTTTTCACGAATGTTGATAAATGTTTTCGAATGCATGCGTATGTATTTATGAAGGGCATAAATGTCTTCCTGTGAAAATGTTTTTAATGAAAATATTATTTTGTCCACTCACGACTTTTAATGTTTTAATGCCCTTCAGGTTGATCGCGGATGCGGGCTGTAGTAGAGACGAGACATCACTCCCCTCCTCCTACGGTCCTGACGTACTCTGATAGCCCCGGCGAGGGCTAGAGATGGAATTTTCCCTAGTCTGACACGTGGTGTCAGACGGGATCAGGGGGTCCCACGTTAATCCCGGGGGATTTGGGACCGGTCCTGACATATAAATTGTGGTTTTTGTGTGGTTGTTTTGGTCTTTTGTGTTGGTTTGTCAGACGGGAGCAGGGTTCGTCCCGGTTATCGGGCTGATAATCGGGGTGGGTCCTTTCACTTAGGGTGTTCAAACCCGATAGGCCCGGGCCTGGTACGCCCAACCTGACTCGCCCATATAAGTATGAGGACCCGTGCCATGGAGGCATGGTTAGCAATCCCACATCGCCCGGGGGGATCTAGGAGATGCGCCTTATATGTGTGGGCACGCATCTATCCATCATGAGGCCTTTTGGGAGCTCACTGGTTTTGGATTTTTTGGAAACTCCATAGAGGCTGGTGCAATCCCAATATGGGTGTCCCACTAAGAAGTTGCATGTGAGCTCCCGAGAACAAAACCGTGAGGGCTAGAACCAAAGCGGACAATATCCTGTTGAAGAAGGTCGGGTCGTGACATAAGCCTGGCCCGTAAGGCCGAATATATAGCCCAAATAACCTAAATGCAATAATCTCACCCAAGCCCACTTTTTTTTATAATAGCCAAAATAACTTTAAGGAGCTAAATCCATCCAAGACCAACACAACCCAAAGCCCAACCCAACACTGTAAAACCCGTCCCTAATTGTAAGGATTAATTAAGACTAATTAGGGATTAGTGGGGCTAATCGGGGATTAGCCGAGGATTAACGAACGTTCAGGATAAAATTACGATGTTGCCCCTGAACGAGGGCGAAAAGTTAACTTTTAACCCGAGAGGTCCGATGATCGTTACGTAGATCGAGTCGATACGAGTACGTAGATAAGCGGCACGTCGAAATCAGACGTTCGACGGAAAAGTTATGGTTCATGAATGTTCTGAGAAACTATTGACAAGACCCATCCCGATTATCCCTCGATAGTCGTGATGAATCCTGCTCCCGTCTGACAACAACTAAAAATTTCCGAAAATAACCACACTTATATACATACATCACACAACAAATCCCGAACACATTGTTAGACAAGGGATAGTTAAGTTTTACAGACCAATGACGTCACAAGTTTGACTAGTCAAATACAGAGCATAGGTACTATTACAGATAGGGGTCAAATTCCTACTCTGGAGAGTGTCTGAGTGCGCAACGGTCTATTTATTCTTTTGCCTCGCTTGCCTCGTTTCTAGCCCTCGTACCTGTGCACTGGCCTGGAGGGTGCATAAAACAGTAAAGGTGTGAGTGGACAAAAATAAAGTTTGATAAGTACATTTACCAAAACACATTTCTTACCCTCCAGTTTTCACAAACATGCATGCATAACAGAAACACATGTGTAATAATATGAAATCAATTTATGATAAAAAGCATCATTTTCTAAAGTCTCTGGACACAGATATCAATAAATCATAATACCACTAATCCTCAATATCCAATCACATTATCCACATAACCCGTCACGATATCAATGCAACGCGTGCAACTCGGTGTCCCACATCCGAGTACATCCCCCAGGATCTACGACGTCTAGGGGGATATCAACTTTAGGATCAACGACGTCTAGAGGATATCATCATAATCCCACGCTCCTGCGAGTGAGCCTCCCTCGGAGCTACTAATCTCCAGGCAGTGGATCGTGACTACTCCAGGATCTACGACGTCCGGAGGAGACTATCAAATCACAGAGGATGGTACATGTGGAACAGGTCACCAAAAACCAGTAATCTCATTTTACAATCATTTATGTCTCAAATCAAGTCAAAACATTTCAATAGGGCCTATGCCCGAGACATAGCTTTCACAAATCAAGTTCCACAAAACCATCATTAAACAGTGTCCAGGATTCACTTTATAAATCAAAATCATCAATTTAATCATATTCACATGTGACTCCAAATCCGAGTCAAAATTACTATTCACTTGGGTCACAAGCCCAAAATACCATTTTCATGCAAATCCGTGCAACCGTGAACCTGAATTGCCACGATCACGTAAATTCATAAAATCAATTCCTGACTCATAACCCGAGTTAAAATATCATTATAATCATTTTCAGTCCCGGGCCCACGCCCAAAACATCAATTTCGTCATTTCTCGAAATTCGTGCCAAAATATAATATAATAATCATAAAACTGAGAAAATCGAGAAATCACCGAATCAAAACATCAATCATGTCAAATCACAGAAAATCATATAATAAAGCATTTTAAACCAGATATGCATGCATCACGGTTAGAAAACCAAAAGCCCACTCACACACACCGTCCCGATTGCTCAGCCTCGAGCTGTTCGTTTTCCTCCGAAGTCCCGGGAATATTCCAGCCTGTCAAACAAAGTGATTTAAGGTTACTAGACTATCATATAATCCTTAAACAGGAATCCCCTAATTGTCGGAATTTTATAATATTATTTTAATATAATTTAAACGTGTCGGGTACTCGGAACTACACTGAAACCATATCCGATTGACCCGAAACCAACGCGGATAGGTTCGTATCATCGAGAACATCAAGTTTCATGTTGAACACTTTGCCGGAATCCTCCCCACGCGCCGTCACGCGCCGCCGCAAGCGGCTGCGCGTGAAAGCCACGCGCCTAGCACAGTACAGCTACAGTGCGTAGTTCTCGCCCGTTTGTCTGATAAACGGGTTGAAATACCCGCGATAGGATCCGATTCAAACTCCATCAATTCGACCTCAAATCGATCCGTTCTTTCAACTGATCTCATCTAATCCAACTTTATTTAAGTTCTTTGAATTCAATTACCTCAATTAAGGTCTGAAACGTCACGACTCACGATCGAACTTCGACGGGTCTCCTATTCGGGTTTCACGATTCCGTGCCTGATTTTTCAATTAATTCATATGGTTAGCATCGTGAGAGTATAAGGAACAATTCTCCATGATCAATTTCATATGAGCTTACCTCTAGGTATCTGAACTCAAGGTCGATTTTTGGCAGCCATGGAAGCGTCTGTTCTTCCTCAATTCGACACGATTTCTTCTCGTTTTTGTTGCAAAGCTGTTCGTTTTGATCCTAGCAACTCAATGAAATCCTCAATTGCTCTTCTCCTGGCTCCCAAATCCGAATTCGATTTTCCCCCAATTTTTCTGAATTTTCGAAGCAAAATTCTCTCAGTTCTCTGAACCTCTCGAGTCCCTCTCTCTCAGTTCCCCTACTTAGACATTCAATTGCATAATGACGACGAGTTTGGGGTTTATCACGGGCCAATTGAACATAATGATGATTTTAGTCATGATTTAGGGATGAATGTCAAAATGGTACATCATGGTGTTTCCCATGAAATCCAGTCTCCGTGTAATCTGGGGGAAGAATAAGACAAAGGATAGGTGTCATTGTCTGATCAAGGTTAAAAGACCATTTTGCCCCTGGTTGGACAAATTACCATTTTGCCCCTAGGCTTCTGTGACCCGTAACGTTCGTATCCGAACTCCGTTTTCGAGGTGCCGCCTGTTGTTGTACTCTGGGCATCGAGACCTACCTAACGGTCCTCGAATCGTGTGAAAATTAGTTGTCAAACAAAAAGTCAACATTTTCCCCCTTTTCGTCCAAATTACGAAAATGCCCTTTGGCTTCCGAACGTCATAACTTTTTCCCTGATCGTCGGAATTGGGCGTGCCACCTGTCTATGGACTCATGACGTCCCAAACTACGTCACGGTCATTGGTCAACATCCGTTTGATTCACCAATCAAAAAGTCAACAGTTTGACTATACTATTCACAAGGGTAAAAACGTCATTTATTCATTATGTTACAAAATTACATTTTCCGAATTTCCGGGGCGTTACACTATTGCACGTATTATGAGATGAATGGATATTTGTATTAAGTGGGCCCAGATATTGAAAGGCAGGCCCAATGGATGAATGACAAGTGTCATTCATCCATTGCCCACCCAAATTGATACATGCATATCCCATTCCTCATTTCATACGGTTTCCCCGATCTCACCCAAAACCAATCCCAAACCATTTCAATCCTTTGCTTCTGGACTGAGGGTGAAAGAGAGAGTGGGGATGAGACTGAGGATGGTGGCTGGGTACGGCCTGATCCGCCATGGACGATGGAGGAACGTCGAACCCGCGCAGGTACGGTTCTTACGTTCAAAATCGAATTTTGTGATTTAGACATTAAGGGTGTTTTCTAGTGATTGGATGGTGTTTATTGGGTTTGTAAGGACGTTTAGAAGTAGCTTTGGACGGTGGGAAGTGGCTGTGCAGCCCAAGCATGGGACTGGAAGTTTGGATCGTGAGGGGAAGTTTTGAACGGGTGGGTTTTAAACAGTTTTTTCTTGGTTTTCTTCATATAAATGGATTGCAATTGATGAGACAAAGAGATTAGGATCGAAATGGAAGAAATCGGACCAAAAATGAGGGAGGAATGGCCCTGGACCGGTCACACCGGCCCAATTGGACCGGAGTTACATGTTGGGCCGGACCGGCCGGTCGGCTGGAGGTTAGGGGTGACAGTGTAGGGCGCGTGGCTCCCACGTGCAGCCCCTTTGGGCAGTGCGTGAGGGTGCGTGGGACCTTTTTTGGGGAAGTGTCCAACATGTAATTTCATCTATTCAATGTAACGAACATTTTGGGACTAGTTTCGAGTCGATCAAACATCGTTTTGATATAGTTCAGAATGTCTGAAGGTTTAGGATCACATTTAAAAATAGTTAACAATCCTGAAAAATTAAGGGGCTTTTTCGAAGGGCTAATTAAGTAGTTAGTAACCCTCTAAAATGATTTGGACAAGTTTGGAAACCCTGTAGATGGTGATTGGCCAGGGAGAGGCTAATGTCGCGCGTATCGAGACGCAACATGGACGGTCTGTGAGTGGACCTTGTTTTCTAAATTGATGCATGCATAATTGTTTTATATGCTTTAATGAACATGTTTCGATATGCCATGAGTGCCTATGTTTGTGGTGTTTTAGTATTTACGTATTTGCATGTATTTCGAGGTTTTCAATTTTATACGGTGCTTATACGTGCTAGTATTTCTATGAGGGTTTTATGGGAAGGTTTTGGATTTGAAAACATGGAATCGGGCATGAGACCCATTTGATAGGAAACCATAAGACTTGGAGTCCATTTGATTTAATGAGAAATCGGGCTGGAGGCCCATTTGCGTCATATGATCGGGCCGGGGGACTTGACATGACCCGTCCCAAATCCCCCAGGATTAACGTGGGACATGCTTGCTCCCGTCTGACACGAAGTATCAGACCAGGGATATTTCCATCCATTGCCCAACCGGGACTATCAGAGAGCGTCAGGATCTGGAGGAGGAATGTGATGTCTCGTCTCTGCTACAACCCGCATCCACGATCAACTCGAAGGACATTTAAAACATCAAAACTCGTGAGTGGACAAAACAATTATTTTTAATAAAAACATTTCACAAAAGTTATTTATGCCCTTCACTAAAAACATGCATGCATTCGAAACCATTTATCAAAACATTTACAAAACCATTTGGGCCTTGGCCCGAAACCGTAAATCAATACATGGGGACTCAGCCCTAAAACCAATCATGTGGGACTCTGGCCAACTCACGTCATGTGGGCCTCAACCCAAAACTGTTCTGAGTGAAAACCAACCATAGAACACGAGGTCTCAACCACAAACCATTTTCCAAAACATAGAACACGGGTCTCCGCCCCAAACCACTTTCCGTAAGAAAACCTCATATGTATAACCCATCCTTGGCACTTCCGAGAAGATGCCAACTCGGGGCACACAACCCCTAGGGAACACATTCCTGATATATATCACGATTCCTCTATATATAAGTGTGCACATGTAACGACCCGAACTTTCGTAAATATTATCTTATTGTAAAATGACCGTTTTGCCCCTGAGGGGGGGGGAGGGGAAATGTTGACTTTTGCCTCGGGAAATATTTAGGACTTTTACCCATGACCGTGACGTAGTTTAGGACGTCACGAGTTTATAGGCAGGTGGCACGTTCGATTCCGACGTTCGAGGAAGAAGTTGTGACGTTCGGAAATTTAGGGGTATTTTGGTAATTTGGTCAATTAGGGGCCAAATGTTGAATTTTGACCCGGGAAGTCCAATGGACGAGGGCCAAGGATCGTTACGTAGGTCCCGTCGATACGAATACGTAGACAGGCGGCACGCCAAAATCGGACATACGACGAAAAAGTTATGGTCAAGAACGTAATTACGATTAAACCGAACTAACCGAGACTCGGAATAAAATAATAATAAAATAATAGAATCTGATTACTTTAACCCAATCAATCTGGACCCTTGATGAGTGACACATGTCACTCATCTACCTCATCCACCTCATCCCCTAAAACCAGGATCTATGTTTGCCATTTGATTAATTAATTAATTAATCTCCTTAAATCCTCACCATTGATCCTATATTGAGAGTTAATCTCAGCCATTGATTTCATTTTCTCCTTCTGTTCTTAAACCTTCAGAGACTCACATTTTCATTTTCATTCTCTCAAAACCGTGTACTCTCACCCTTCGAACAAACACTCCAGCAGCTCACCACCCAACCTCCCTCACCAGGTAGCACCAGGCAACCACCAGCAACCCCCAGACACCGGTCACCACCACCACGGCCACCCTGCACGGCCGGAAAACCCACAAACCCGAGAAGGAAACCAAACCACCCGAAACTGCCCAACCATCCAAACCTTCACTCCTCCACTCAAACTAACCTAGGGATGGGTTAACTGAGACCTCTGGACGACTCAGGACTGGACTGGGCAGCCCACGGCGGCGACACGGCGGCGGTAAGCCTGAAAACCCGAGAGACACCGATTTCCTTCCCTGTTTTGAAACGTCTGTTTTTTACGTTGGAAATGTTTGGTTGCATTTGAGACATATCCTAGGGGACTAGACGAGCATTTTGGACCAAAGTTCGTGGCTGGAAGTTCGACGACTCGACGGAGAAGACGAACCAGAGCCAGCAGCCGGTTTCCCGTCGATTTTCAGGTAGTTTCTTGAACCTAGGACCTTGTTTTAATTACACAGAACTATAGAACACCTTGTGACGAGTTCATAGGAACAAATCCCATCGATTATGGTGGTCGGGTTGATGAGAACTGATCGGGTCGAACCGTGGGTTTGCGGTGACCCGGTTCTCAGACCCGGTTACTGTAGCTGATGACGTCATCATGCTGATGTCAGCAGTGACGTCATGATGACATCATCATGTCCCAATATTGTCAGACCAGGAACCAATGGGCTGTTGACACGTGTCCTCTGACACTGTCAGTGATGACGTCATGCTGACGTCAGCATCACTGTAGCACCGTTGACCAGAGGGTTGACCGGCGCGTGGGGGACGCGTGTGAACAGTATTTTGTGTGGGACCAGTGCCATTTTCAAGGTTTCGACGATACGAATCCAATGTCGGTGGTTTCGTGTCGATCGGAGATCGTTAAGTTGGTCAAATTAGGGTTTGAAGCCTTGGGAAGCGTGCTCGCACGGCTTTCCTGGACCGGTTTCAGACTAGGGTTTCTTAGTTGTTTAGTAGTGACTTAAAGTGACCTTTACGTATGCTTTGGACATGACAGGAATTGTACTTTAATCCTTGGACGAGGCTTTACGCTAGGGATTGCAGCGGGATTGTACTGTGAGTGGGCCTTTGATTTCACTAAACTTCGGCATGCATGACTGTTTTACTTTCTATTATATCTTTATGTGATTCAAGTAAAAGAATCTGTTTATCTTGAGTATGATTTATGGCACGTATTACGATGTTTGGGCATGAGACCCGTCTGGTTGTTTATGAATGGTTTTGAGTCATGTATATGTATATGGATTGCGATACTTATCTTTGGTACTGCACTGTATAGATCTACCCTAGGATTCTATCTCCTCCGGATGTAGGTACCCCGGAGTGGTCACGGCGCATTGCCTGTGAGGAGTCATTCTACGGAGGGACCGGACCGTAGAGTGACTCAGGAGTAGGATTGCTACTGTTGGACGTCTGGGACGTCTGGCATCTAGAATGCCATACTCGGACTGGGTTCGGGATTTGGACTCGGGATTGAGACCCCAGGTGGCACGCGTAGCCTTGGAACTGTGACCTTATTGGGCGTCTGGGACGTCGGGCATCTGGGATGTCAGGGTTGGGATGTATAGTGCAGTGACTGAGATTATATTATGCTGATATTATTCTGCTTATGATTATATGATTTTGTGGTTTATGATACTAATGCATGTCTTTTCGGAAAACGGAGGGGAAAATCTATATATTTTCGAGATGGTAAACTATTTTGTAAACCTTGAGTTTCGGCCCACTCACCCTTGTTGTTTTACTACCCCTCCAGGTAGTGCTATTGAGGAGGAGGATCCCGAGGAAGAGGAGGAGGATCCCGAGGAAGAGGCATAGGTTTGCGTTGCGCACCTGAACCCTACTGCTGGGTAGGTTGGCACGTAGTGTGTCTAGAGTCGTGCTCAATAAACTGTGTTCGGGAACTATGCCTTGTCTGACACTATTTGTATTCGAGTATTTGTGTGGCGTGCTATGTATGACTTAACTATGGATTTTCTTTATGCATTTTACTTTCAATAAGGGTAATTATGATATTTTAATGTCGGGTGTCAGACGGGAGCAGGGCACGTCCCGGGTGGTCCTAGGGGGATCGGGGCGGGTCCTGTCAGCACACTACTCGGGGTCTCACTCCTAGTCTACCCCCAGGAATTCCACATCTGGGAGGCTCTGTCCAACATCCAGGATCTATGACGTCTGGAAGGCTGTCTCCGGACCCAGTCCGAGACCATATCATAATTCCCACTCCCGGAATGTGCTCCCTATGGAGATACTCACTCCGGGTAGTGGATCGTGACTCTCCAGGTCGACGGCTGTAGGAGACCAATCAAATCATGTGGTTGGTTTATACATTTCAAATAATTTCTTTCTCAAAACATATTTCAACTGGGTCTCATGCCCGATTCATCTCAACAGTATTCCTTGAGTCCGATTCAAATCCACTTTCACAGGCCTCAGCCTAAATCCACAGTTTAATAGGGTCTCAAACCCGAATTCTCATTTCATAAACCAAACTGGGACTTAAGCCCGATTTCACGATCAATATGGCCTCAAGCCCGATACCACAATAACGGGGCCTTTAGCCCAATTTCACAACTAACGGGGCCTTGAGCCTTATACCATAAATCAACGGGGCTTCGAGCCGATTTCACAATCAACGGGGCCTTAAGCCCAATACCAAAGTCAAGGCCTCAAGTCCGATATTACAACCAATTGGGCCTCATGCTCGAATTCATAAACCAACGGGGCCCTCGACCCGATCGTATAACTCAAATGGACCTTCGGCCTAATTTCTCATCAAATCAAATGGACTCCAAGTCCGAGAGTTTCCAAATCAAATGGGTCTCATGCCCGATTTCATATTTCTAAATCCAAAACCAGTTCATCAAACCATCATTGAAAACATGGTATGACAGGACCCGCCCCGATCCTCTCTGGGACCACATGGGGACGTGCCCTACTCCCGTCTGACACCCAAAATAATGTTCCAATTTTAACCTTAAACTTTCAAATGCATAAAAACCAAATTAAAGTTTTACATCAAATTCGAAATAAACAGATGTCAAACAAGGGATGAAATCCAAAACTACAAGTTGCGAGCACGACTCTAACATAAACATGCGGGTAAAATCACCCAACAGGGATTCAGGTACGCAGAAGTAGATCTATGCCTTAGCCTCAGGTTCCTCCTCTACCTCAGTAGCACGACCTGGAGGGGTTACCAAAACATTAAGGGTGAGTGGGCCGAAACTCAAGTTTATAAAATCGTTTAGTAAGTAAAACATATAATTTACCCCTCCGTTTTCCAAACATGCATGCGTCAGAATTTAAAACCATAAATCATATGATATGAACCATGAGGTATGTAATAAAATCATAACATAATTTTAGCCACTTCACTATACACTCCAATCCTGACATCCCCGATGTCTGACGTCCCTGACGTCCAATAAGGTCACAGTCTCAAGGCTACGCGTGCCACTCGGGTCTCAGTTCCGAGTCCAATCCCTGAACCCTGTCCGGGTACGGCATCTCAAATGCCTAGCGTCCTAGACGCTCGACGTCCCTAACGTCAAATAAGCAATCCTACTCCTGAGTCATTTTACGGTCCAGTTCCTCCGTAGAATGACCCCTCGCAGGCAATGCGCTATGACCACTCCAGGGTACCACATCCGGAGGAGACAGTATCATAAGAGTGGATCTATACAGTGCAGTACCAAATACATTTTATTGCTATCCACATGCAAAACATATATATACATAGATAAAATCCAAACCGAACTTTAAGTTTCATCAGACGGGGTTCAAACCCAATTACCGTGAAACGTGCCATAACCATAATTTCAATATCATCAAAACCATTTCTAGATTCCAGCATGTGAACATATAAGTAAATCGGAAAACATTTAAGCATGCAAGTGTTTAATGAAATCAGGCCCACTCACAGTACGATCCCGCGGTGAACCTGCGCGTACGAACTTGTACCGGGATTATCGTACAATTTCTATCAGTCCAAATCACACGTAAGGGTCACAACAAGTCTTAAACATTTGACCAAAAAGTCCGAAATAGAAATCGGCTCGGGGAAACCGTCAACACGTTTCCCGAGACAATCGGCCCTAGACTGACCCTCCTAACAATCCCAGATCAACATGGTTAATTCACCAAAAATGTTCAGAAAGATGAGAGGAACAAAAGTCATGTTGATCGTGATCGGAGATAAGCCCTAACGCGCCCTCATGCGCTGCCCAAAGTGGCTGCGCGTGAAAGTCACGTGTCTGACACTGTAACTGCTACAGTGTCACCTTCCTCACCCGATAGCCCTGCTATTCGGACCTTCAGCCCGCGATATGACCCGGGCAATTAACCCTGAATTTCAACTTGATTTCAATCTAATTTGATCCTAACATGTTATTTACACATCTAAATTAAGTTCTGAGTCACTAATCAACCTCGACAAGTCCCCAATCGACCCATCGACCCGTGATCAACCAATCGGGTCAATCACCAGAACTCACTGGTTTCCAAACCAAAATCAAATTAACCTCCCAGTAAGCTTCCTAAGGCTAAAACGAACTAAAACAAATGACCAATTTACCAAGGTATTACCTGTAAGTGATCGTCCAAATCTCTGCAACTCCACTGAAACAGGAACCTCAGTTCCAGGCCAACAGTGGATGGTTCCTTTCGAATTTGATATGGCTAAGTTCCAATTGCTCCCAGAAAGCTAAACCAGGCCTTGGTTTGGTCCAACAATCACCAGAAATTGAAAACCCAATTTCCCTCCAAAATTTCCCGAAATGGCTTCTCTCTGGTTCCTCTCCTATTTTCAGTCCTTTCAACTGCAGAGTGAAGCTCATTCACTAATTAATCAGTTTAAAACATTTCAAGCCGTCCCAGAGGCTCGTGGAAGCCTTACTGTCCACTGAACTTTGTTCCCCGAAAAAGCTTCGAATCTTCATTAATCAATTAGACCGTGCAGGTGGATGGTTCAGCCCACGATCTAAAGCAATAGACAGCCCTTCCTTTCCAGCACACAATTGCATAAACAATTGCACACTGAACCACCGCACATGGTGGTGCCGTCCATGGTCCCCCCGCGGTTGCTACAGTAACCAGGGCAAAATGACCAAAATGCCCCTGGTTCAATAATTACCAAAATGCCCCTCACTTTCTACACCCCTAACTCAGCCATACGAAGTCCGATTTCGGCGTGCTGCCTGTCTACGGACTCAGGGCATCGAGACCTACCTAACGGTCCTTGGGTCGAGTGGAAATTAGTTGCCAAACGAAAAGTTAACATTTTCGCCCCTAAAGTCCAAATTACAGTAATGCCCCTGAACTTCCGATAGTCATAACTTCCTCCCTGAGCGTTCGAATTGGACGTGCCACCTGTCTATGGACTCGTGACGTCCCGAACTACGTCACGGTCATTGGTCAAAGTCCGTTTGACCCACAAATCAAAAAGTTAACAATTTGGCCATACCATTCACAAGGGTAAAAACGTCAATTCATACATTAAATTACAATATTAAAATTCTCGAATTTCCGGGGTGTTACATGGTAAGCATATGCACGACATAAAGCCGAAAACCTCGAAAAACGTGCAATTATGTCAATCCTAAGCTACCACAAACAAATGCACTCATGGAATCACAAAAAATTTTCTAAAACAATTATAAAACATTTATGCATGCATCAGTTTAGAAAGAAGGGTCCACTCACAGACCGTCCAAAGTCGCGCCTTGATACGGGCGCCATAAACCTCTCCCGGGCCAATCATCGCCTCCGGGGTTCCCGAACCTGTCCAAATTAATTTAAAGGGTTACTAACTACTTAAATAACCTCTCACTAAAGCCTCGTAATTTTCTGGAATTTTTAACTATTTTTAAAGTCGATCCTAAACCTTCGGACGTCCCAAACTATAACGAAACGATGTCTGATCGACACGAAACCAGTCCAAAAATGTTCGTTACATCGAATAGATGATTTCAAATGTTGGAACCACCCCCAAAAGGTATCCCACGTGCCCGCACGTGCTAGCACACTGTTCATCTTCCTCCTAGCGACAGACTGATTCGAACCGGGTTCCTGTGCGGCCAGTCCAGCCGAACCGGCGTGGTCGGTTCAGCCCTATAACTTCTTCATTTTTGGTCTGTTTTCTTCCATTTTGATTCCATTCTTCCTATCTAATCCCTAGAAGTCTAATGGTGTGAAGAAACTTAAGAAAAAGCCTTTAAACCCAACCATTTCAATTCTCCCCTTCACGATTCAAACTCCCCGATTGCACCCAGGGCTGCTCAGCCTTTCATAACCGTCCAAAACCTCATCTAATCCTTCCTAACAACCTAATAAACATCATCCAAACACCCAAAACCGTCCATAATGCCTTAATTAAAATCTTGAATTGAAAATCACAAAACTGAGCTCTTACCTCTCTCCACCGTGCACGACGTGTCAGGACCCGTCCTCAATCCCCCCGGGATTAACGAGGAACGCCCCTGATCCCGTTTGACACAGAGTGTCAGACTAGGGAGATTTAAAACCTTTAGCCCGAAGGCTTCCAGAGTACGCCAGGATCTGGAGGAGGTCTGTGATATCTCGGTCTCTGCTACAGTCCGCACCGTATCCAACCTGAAGGGTATTGAAAACAGAAAGACTGTGAGTGGAGAAAAAGTAATAAGTTTCGTAAACACATTTTATAAAGATCTTTATACCCTTCACTAAAAAGCATGCATGCATAGTAAAATCATTTATCCAATCACATATGTTTAAACAACCATAATCATACGGGCTCCTGCCCAAAACCATCTACAGAAAACCATAACCTAGTAAACATATGTGGGATCACAGCCCAAATCCATTTATCATCATAAAACACAATTTCCCAAACCATTTGAAATCATGTTTATCCAATATATTTCATATCACCAAACCTGTCACGGTAATCTAGAGCTACGAGCGTGCTAACCGGGGTCTCAAACCCAAGTCTCTCCAGGGTCCACCCAGGTCAATGTCCGTAGATCAATGACCCTCCCTGGAGGTTACGAACCATAGCCTTCCTGAGAGTAAGGAACCCAACTGGGGGGCGACTCCACTCAGTCAGTGCTCCGTGACTACTTTGGGGTCCACCTAGACCAACGACCCTCCCCGGAGGAGACAATCATATATAAAGGATGGCATACGAAAAACCTTTTGAAATCATTCATTTAACATTTCAAGGATTCATGCCTGGCCCCCATAAGCCATCATGAATCATAAAATCCTTTCAAGGGTTCATGCCAGTTCCCATAAACCGTCATGAATCGTAAAATCCTTTCAAGGGTTCATGTCGGTTCCCATAAACCGTCATGAACCGTAAAATCCTTTCAAGAGTTCATGCTGGTTCCCATAAACCGTCATGAACCGTAAATCCATTTTGTGGGTCCCTGACCCGAAATCACAACCTTAAAACATAACTGGGCCCTAAGCCCGAATTCACATACAAACTGGACCTCAGGCCCGATTTTTAAACCAACTGGGTCTCGTGCCTGATACCTCATTAAATCAAATGGACTTCAAGTCTGGGAGTTCGTAACTCAAATGGGTCTCATGCTCGATCCATAATTTCAAGTCCAAAATCGATTTAAGAAACAATTGGGCGTTTGGCCCGAGAACGTCACTAAAAGGACTTCGAGTCCGAGGGTTTCCAAAACAGATGGGTCTCGAACCTGAGTTTACCTTTTCAATTCCAAAATCATTTCATGAAATCATATCCAAAACCATAAGTACTGAAAATCAGTGTAAAACCGGAAAACCTTGATTTACGTGCAAACACGTAAATCGCCTCGAAATGCGTGAAACCATATAATTCACCAATATCCAAATCAACATCATAGAATCACATTCATGATCCATATAAAACATTTATGCATGCATCACAGTTTAGAAATCAAGGTCCACTCATAGACCGTCTTATGCTGCCGCCTCGATTTGCGTGCCATAAGCCTCACCGGGCAAATCATCGTCATCGGGACTCCCAAACCTGTCCAAATAAATCTAGAGGGTTACTAACTACCTTATTAATCTCTCATTGAAGCCCTGTAATTTTCCCGAATTTTTAAGTATTTTAAATCTCGAACCTAAACCTTCAGATGCCCCGAACATTATCAAGATCGTGTCCGATCGACACGAAACCAGTCCCAAAATGTTCGTTACATCGAGTAGAGTGTTTCACATGTTGAACACTTCCCCAAATTACTGTTCATGCAGCCTCAAGCGCCCAAAGAAAGTCCTGCGCGTGAAGCCCACGTGCGGGCACTATTCATCTCCTTCAACCCACATCGAATCGGTTTTCTGCAACTGAACCGGTCCGAACCGGCGTGGCTGGTTCACGGTTCAATCCCTTCTATTTTCCATCATTTCTTCCCCTTTGTTATTCCTAAAGGTTCCTCTAATCATTTCCCATTTACTTATGCTTTCAAAACCATGGAAACCATACGAAATCATACCTTTTCGATCAGCCAGAACTCCTCAATTTTCCACCGCCGTGTCCTTACTTCTCCAGCCACCCCCAGCCTTAACTCAGGTTCTAAATTGACTCCTTTGACCCTCGGAAATCACTTCTCTATATTAGAATCGCCCAACACAAGCTAAAACCATATATGCCATTTTAGAACCAAAAACAGGGCACGTAGTTCGGGACGTCACGAGTTCATAGACAGGTGGTACGTTCGATTCCGACATTCGAGGAGGAAGTTATGACATTCGGAAGTCGAGGGGTATTTTGGTAATTTGGTTGAAAAGGGAAAAAATGTTGTCTTTTGACCCGAGAGGTCTAATGGCGAATGACCAAAGACTGTTACGGAGATCGAGTCGATACGAGTCCGTAGACAAGCGGCACGTCGAAATCAGAGGTTCGACGACGAAGTTGTGGTCACAGGATTGAGATCGGTTAAACTTACGTCCCGAGATTTCGATTAAAATAATAATAAAATATTGAACAGTGATCAATGATTGTGGACCCTTGGATGAGTGACAAGTGTCAATCATCCCATGTTTTGAGGCCCCTAAATTGTGGATCATGTTTCCCTTTAATTCATTTTTAATTATCCATCATCACCCTTAATCATCATTCATTCTTCATTATCAGTCATCTTCATCTTCTTCATTTATTTTCTTCAAAACCGTATACCTTAATCCTACACAAACACCTCTCAATCATCATCCATTGCTTATGACCTGTGAATGAAAGGTTGAAAGGATGTTGAGACGAACCCAATGGTGGCCACGGCAAGGACCGTCGTGCATGATGGCCGGAATTTTGGAAGGTAAACCATGAGATTCAAATTTTGGGTTTTTGATTTTGATGGTGTTGATCGATTCTAATCTTAGGATGATGTTCTTTGAGCTCTTACGAGCTTGTAGGTGCAATTTGGGGCGGATTTGGACATTGGAGGTGGCCGGAATGATGATCGGAATTCTGGCTGAAACTTTGAACAACCATAACTTTCAGACCAGGTACTTTCTGAAATTTCTGGGTTGATTTTTGGAATCCTTGGCTTGAGTAGATGGATATGAACTTAATGATTTTCGCCTACTCACAACTTTTAATTGTTTTTAATGCCCTTCAGGTTGATCACGGATGCGACTGCAGCAAAGACTGGGACATCGCATGCCTCCTCCATCGATCCTTGCGCACTCTGGAAGCCCCGAATGGGCAGTGGTATCCCTCGTTTGACACTTCGGGTCAAACAGTAGCATGTCACATTCCACGGTAATCCCGGGGGGATTGGGATGGGTCGTGTCATCCTCCCATTACTCATCTAGTTTGTCTACCCCTAAGAACCTTCCCACCATTTTGAACCCCGACACAGGGCTTTGGGTTTGAATTCCTAGCCACCGCCGCCGTCGACGACGACCGGCCCCGCTACCACCATTATGTTCCTCTGCTCCCACTCTCCAACTTTTGTTCAGACACCAAGGGCGATGGTTAAGAGGATTAAGAGGGTGTGTGAGGAATGGCTTCTCGGTTTGTAACAATGGTGAAGTGTGTGTGAAGTGTGATCGATGAAGAGGGAGAGGGTGAGGTTTAGGTAGTTTGAACAGATGAGTGGACGGTGAGGATGCATTGAGTGATGGAATGGAGGGCCAAGATTGAGAGAGAGATGGGTGAAGATATTATAAAATAATCCAAAACCATTGATTTAATGTTAATCCCACCAATCACCATTTATATCCATTTTTTAGGGAATTTTCCCAATGGGATGAGTGAAACTTGTCACTCATCCATGGGTCCCACCAAAATATCTGCCCAATCAGATATTGCCACCTCATCAATGCCTCGGAATGCGTGCAAAGTGAAATCGAACTTCCGTGACCTATAACTTTCCCGTTCGAAATCTGATTTTGACGTGCCACCTATCTATGGATTCGTATCGTCTCGATCTACGTAACGGTCCTCAGCCCTCAGCCATCGAACCTCCCGATCTAAAAGTCAACTATTTGCCAATTTTAACCAAATTACCAAAGTACCCTTGAACTTCTGAACGTCATAACTTTTTCCTCGAACGTCGGAATCGAACACGCCACCTGTCTATGAACGCGTGACGTCCCGAACTACGTCACGTTCATCGGTCAAAGTCCATTTGACCGCCTTAACGAAAAGTCAACGTTTTACCCATGACCAGGGGTAAAACTGTCATTTTGCATCGTTCGTCCTATTTCACCCACTAATCACGGATTAACCTCACTAATCGTAATTAGTCACTAATCTAATCCCATAATTCGGGACGGGTCGTTACAACCTTCCCTCCTTAATTAATTTCATCCTCGAAATTCCAACCGAAGTAATTCCAACCGTTCTTCTTCCTTAATTAGTTTCGTTCTCGAAATTCTAACTATCCTGATTCCACAACCACCTCGTGGAAATAATTCGATCTTATCTCATGTGTACACTATCACCCAATAGCCAATACAATACTTTTCTGCAACCAGACGTACCACTAGTACTCACGTCGCATCAACTACACTCGACCACGTCGAATGATAGTAATCGTACATTCCTAACTGACATCACTTGTTAGTATTAGAGCAGCCTGAGTATCCCATGATCTAATCGCTTGTTAGATCTACTATTTTGTTGACACAAACAACTAGACGATTCCTTCTTTAATTACCAATCTATCCTGACGTCAGCTCCCACTGGGAGTCACCAGACCTCGCTCATCGATCCACGCTGACACATTCGACAACTGTCGCCACTTGACAGTCGCCGATCAAAAACTAACACTATACATACTTGTGGTAACACCAACCACCAACTCACTCAACCAGAGTACACAATCACCGACGAACATTCGACCTGTTTGTAACTGGACCCATCAGAAATATCATGACCCAATGCACAGTATCCAATGTCCAGTCCACATCCTCGACTAATCCAATGGTATCGAAACTAAGCCGACTACAAGCACGTTCACCAACGTACCCATGGTATATCCTATATACCGTCACAAGGCACGACAAGCCTGTCTACTATCGTACCTCGAACCACGTACAAGGTACGTACATCTATCCATCGACCAGTCCTACAAAAACAACGACGACGACAACAACAACAAAAACAACCACAACTTGGGTCGTAGCCAATCGCGTTTCTATTCTGGACTCCATCTGTCCAATCCAGTACTAGACAGATCAAGAACTCCAACCCGTCGTCCATTTCCAAATCCGAATCCGAAATCATCATTCCGTAAGCTAGCATTTGAAATAACCATTCCGAACCCAAATCCAGAAATCCACTTTCAAGTTCTAAAATCAAATCCTGAATCGTCATCCTGAAATCCGATTCCAAAACCCGGAATTTCGTTCTCGTCTACCGAGACGCACCAATTCCGAACCTTTCGGTTACCTGCTCAACGATTACCATATTGCATTCGATTGACTTCATAGGGAAGCCAATCACAATATCCACACATCTCTAAGGCTGACAAAATTCGACCTCGTCAGAAACTTACTCGCCCGAGTGATATACCGTATGGGATTCACTTCGAAAAGAAGTTCAGTCCCATCATCCTCAACTAAAACATCCAAGCAAGAGCAATGAACTCTCCACCTATCTGGATTATCAAGATCACAATCCAGACCCATCACTACGTCACCCGACCATAAACGTCACGATCCTCAATCGTGATGACGTCCAAAGTCCTCAACATCAAAGTCTCGATCCATATCGCGATCCACACAAGCTCACTCAGCTAACAATCCATATGAGATCCAGTCATAGGGTCTTACACCCTCTCGGATTCTTCGTCAGTCACATCACTCCTCAACCAATTCCCACATCTAAACCGATCAGCCAACGACGAGACACGCTGAGACTGTGGGTTCTTTCTAATTACCTCATATTTGTCAGGACCCACCCCACACCGAAAACCGAGGTAAATCCTGCTCCCGTCTGACCCCCCGACACAAAACCAAAGTAAACTCACTCGAGGCCACCAAAGTACTCAGTCAGACGCAGGAGAAACTATATGAAACATCCCGATGTTAAAATTTACAGAGCGTAGTACTAAATACAAAAGAAAGAAAAACCGGTAACTAGATACACGCACACGGAAAAATTAAAACACTTCGGGGTCGCTCTCGTAACTTCTATGCCTCCGACGCTGCCTCGACGCCAAAATCCCGCTCTAGCTCCACGACCTGGAGGGAAAGTTAAAACAGAAGGTGTGAGTGGACTATAAAGAATAAAAGTTTCAAAACCATTTTATACGAAAACAGGGTTTGGCCCTCCGTTTTGAAATCACATGCATAACTTAGTTACCAAAAACAGTTATAGCTCACATAAAGATCATCATAAAAACATTTTGCAGAATCATCAAATAAAACAGTTCTAAAAATCATGTCATAAGCATCATAAAACCGTATCACAAAACATAATACCAAGCCATCATTATCCGATCAAACCTGCTAGACCTATCCGAGTCTTTAAACTCCCGAGTCTTTAAACTCAATAAAGGCCTCAATAATATCCGAGTCTTTAAACTCCTGAGTCTTTAAACTCAACAGGCCTATGAGGCAAATATCAATATATCCGAGTCTTTAAACTCCCGAGTCTTTAAACTCAATCCGGGTCTTTAAACCCAATCCGGGCCCGTCCCCCGTCAAATATAATCCGGGTCTTTAAACCTAATAACCAGATCCAGCAAATCCAATCAAAACCATTTGAAAACCATTTCGAAATCCATATCCAAACCCGAATCCGAAATCACCGGTCCGAAGCCCTTCCGGCATCCCGAACCGTCATTCCGAACCCAAATCCGGAACTTCACTTTTCAACTTTAAAACCAAATCTCGATTCTCAAAATCTGATTTTAAAACCGAAAACTTGATTATCAAAATCACGTTCCAAAATCCCTTTATAAACATTTAAACCCAATTATCATTTAAAAGCCCAAAACCATAGCCTCATATTCCGAAATTACCCTTTTCTCGTAAAACGTGCTGAAACCAAACTTACTAGAAAAACATGTAATTATGTAAAACCAACAAAACATATTCGATAAACATAGAATCATGCTTAAAACCATAAAACAAGTAATTAAAATCAGTTATGCATGCTCAGTTATAGAGAAGGGGTCCACTCACTGATACCGAGCCCTCATTCGCGTCCCGAACGTCTCGTACGTTCCTCAGCTTCCTCGGGAAGTCCCGATCCTGTCAAAAATCACCCAAGAACGTTACTAACACATCTACGAAAGTCAACCTAATTCTCCCTAAAAATCTCCGGGTCCTAAACGTAACGAACCGAAACCCTAAACCTTCAACCTCGCGGAACTAACCTCAAACGACGTCCGAACAACCCGAAACCAATTCCAATGGACTCGTCTCAACACCTAGACCAAAAACCATGTTGATCATTTTCCCAACCGCCGCCGCACGCGCCGCCCAAAGTGGCTGCGCGTGGCCTCACGCGCCAGCTACAGTGTCACCAGCAACCTCTGGTCGACCCGGTTCGAACCAGTCTCTGTAACTCGAACCGGCATGGCCGGTTCTCCGCCGTCCCCCAACCAAAACTGCTCCTCTCTTCACCATCTTCATCGTACAGACCTAAGCTACCCATTACCCTACTCCAAACACCTCGACTCTGCTTACAACCCGTCGACTCAATCTTGAACAAAAACCCGAACACTTCCCCTGTTTCACGATCCAGCCAACCAGGTCACCCCCCGTCACGGTAGCTACCTTAAACCCTTCCTAGAACCTCACTGATACTCACCCAACTCACCAAAACTCTCGACTCAACCCCAGACTTCACGACTTTCGATTTGAAAATCGACGACAAAGCAGAGCATCGAAAGGAAAACCAGAAATTACCTAGGCTCCGGTCACCGTCGTGAGTTCAGCCGTGAGTAAGTATCTCCTCCCGTCCTCCTCCGTCCTCTGGACGCCACCACCAGTCTCAATTGATCAAACACGGCAGCACCAGCACCGAAAACTCCTCTCTGTTCTCTGTTTCCCCCTGGTTTCCCGTGGCTCACAACCGCACACACCCACGACCACTGCACCTCCAAACTTCCCCAACTCACTCACTAACTCTCATTCAATCTCTACTCACTCTTACACATTCACAAAACTTACACCCTCACCGTGCTTGATTGATTTCTCCCCAATTCCTAGTCTCTGTTTTCTCTATGAGTCGAAGAACACACACACGGGTACTCGATCACAATACCCAAATTATTGGACCCGTGCACCCTAGAAACCTCTAGCCCACCTACACGTGTCACCATCCTACAACTCGTCTCCTAAGTGGCTCAATCTCAGTCCTCCATTTGTCCCTCTCTATTGCACAAATCCCAATGTGCAAAAAGACCAGAATACCCTTATTTTAAACAAAAATTACGATTTTACCCTTACCGTTTTAGACCCGTAACTCACACGTCCTAACTCCGATGAATACGTGCCACCTGTCGTTAAACTCAGGACGACGAGATCTACCTAATGGTCCTAGGTCAACGTGTCGAAACCCGATCGTCCAAAAAGTAAACTTTTCCCCCTAGTTTAGCCAAATTACGGTTATGCCCTCAACCTTCCGAACATCATAACTTCCTCGTCGGATGTCAGAATCGAGCGTGCCACCTATCTATGGATTCGTGACGTCCTAAACTACGTCCTGGTCATAGGTTAAAGCCCACTTGGCCTCCCGAACAAAAAGTCAACTATTTGCCCAGATTAGGGGCAAAATCGTCATTCTAGGCTAATGACCTTATCGGGACCAACTAACCCCCGATTAAGCTCACTAATCCCATCTTAATCGCTGTCTTAGCCCTAATTTCCGGGACGGGTCGTTACATAGCAATCCTTGGCATTCCACCTAGGAAAATCAAGGATGATCCAAGATAATGACAACAAAATCCTTCCGACGTGAATGCAAACAAAACTCGCTGCACTCACAACGCCATGTAATCTAACATCGTCTGCCACCAAGCAGAAAATAAGAAATCTCAGTCACCTAACTTTGATGCACTTAACTCCTCTTGATGACCCAAGACAAATCCTGGGTCCACCAACCAATACACGATCAACGTGTTGGTGACAACAACCATCATCTACCTCATCTGCATCATATGCCATGGCAGAACCTGAGAAGTCACCCTAATGACTTCAAAATACCCATTAACAATGCGGAAAACCCGCACTCATCTAGTCACCTCAATCACAATCTCTCTCGATTCCGTAGTTCCAACCATATCAGAATCAACACACTCGGACATCAACCACGTGTCCCTCAACCAGTCTAACTCTATCCGTGATCCACTCCCGGAACACAGATACCGAACACATGCCCATCACGACGAAGTCACATCTCGGCTCGTGACTCATCGTCATCACAATCACCGGCATTTGCAACAACACTAGTACTAGCACCAACACTAGTACCAGCACCAACACTAGTACCAGCACCAACACTAACACCAACACAATCCCCAACACTAGCACTAAACTCAGCATCAGCACACTAACACCAGCATCAGTGTCAGCACACCAGCATCCACACTAATGTCAGCACACATTACCATCACCTGCACTAACCCCAGCATCAGCACACAAGGATCTACACTAGTATTAGTATCAGCACACCGTGTGCAAAATTGACAACTCTGGATCTCCACTCATACCGAACGACGACCCCGAACCTCTGCTCGAATGGGAGAAACTCCACCTCCCTCGTACCCAATAATTCTGGGTACAATCACCCTGACAACTCATACGAGAGAAGGAAACGTTCCCCGAACGTCCCTGATTCCCAACAACCGTAACTACAATCACTCTCGGTAGTAGTGCCTACCACAGATACGTGCAGACCTAACCACCAGACATCACGATCTAGACTCCGCATCCAACTACTCCGTATCCCCATTCCGGGATTCCATCAACAAGTACCAACCCTGGTAACCTGTCCAATCAATCCCTAACCAATCGTAACTCGACTCAACCATCGCTAATCCGTCATTAAGTCTTAATTAATCCCGATAATTCAGGACGGGTCGTTACAGGCCCCGTTGGTTTACGAATTCGGGCTTGATGCCCAGTTATGATATCGGGCATGAGGCCCATTTATGGTTGATAAACATGATTTCGGGTCGGGGACCCCAAATGGTTTTGGATTTGTGATGGTTTTATGGAAAACCCGAGCATATCCCTTTGAATGATTTGAAACGGTTTTCTGTATACCATTCTCACGAACGGATGCCCTACAGACGTCCCGTAGTATCTTAGAGTGGTGGGTTGTCTCCTCCAGACGTCTCGTAGTATCCTGGAGTAGTCACATGGCATTACCTGCAAGGGGTCATTGCACGGAGCAACCGGTCCATATAGTGACTTAGGAGTAGAGATTGCCAGAGGTTAAAACCTCCCATTGGGGAGGGTCATTGACTTGCGAGTCATTGACTTGGGTGGACCTGGGGGAGACTTGGGATTTGAGACCCCGGGTAACACATGTAGCTTGGAACCGTGACAGTGGTGTGTTTGTGACATCTCGGATGTCAGGCATCAGGGATGCCGAGGATTGGTTTTGGGCTAAGACCCATGTGACTTGTTTTGGGCTACGACCCACTGGTATCGTTTTTGGGCTGAGAGCCACTTGTATTGAATTTGGGCTGAGTCCCTATGGATTTGATTTGGGCTGAGTTCCCACATGGATTTGTGTGGTGACTTACATACTTTGGTTTTAAGGTTTTGGGCTCAGACCCTAATGATTGATTTGATAAACGGTTTTCGAATGCATGCATACTTTTTAATGAAGGGCATAAATGTCTTTTCTATAAAACGATTTTATAAATTATGATTTTGTCCACTCACAGCTTTTCGTGGTTTTAATGCCCTTCAGGTTAACTACGGATGCGAGTTGTAGCGGGGATTGAGATATTACACACCTCCTCCGATCCTGGCGCACTCTGGAAGCCCTAGCGGGATTAATTTCGGAATTATCCCTTGTCTGGCACTTCGTGTAGACAAGATCAGGCGCGTCCCGCGTTAATCCCCGGGGGATTCAAGACGGGTCCTGACGAACACAACCCTCTAGGCCCAAAGATGGTAGAAACTCTAACCTAACTATACAAATTATACAATACAACCCTCTTATAAAACAAAATCTAACCTTCATCGCCGCTCACACACCTCTATGTTGTCTCGCTCTCAGTTCTCAGTCTCAGTCTCACTCTCACTCGTCGCTGATCTTAGACTCCATTTTCAATTTCTCTCAAATCTCAACTCATGAAAATGATACCTTTTGTCTTTCACCTTTTACCTATGAAGTTGTTACTTATGAAACTTTTCAAGAATTTGAACACTCATTTTACCATTTACCAAACATGATTTCAGCATTAAGAGGGACTAGCTCGAGTTGAATGAAACTCAAATGCATGGAGTCTTGTTTGATTGTGAGAAGTAGCCTACAACATAATACATGATCAGACACCATGCGCAGACATCATGATGTCATTAAAAATTGAAAGAAAAACAAAAGCACAAACGAAGAATGTAAAACAAGGATTCTAAATCATTATATTTCGAAAAAGGGATTCTATAATCTAAATCAAGTAAAAGAATGTTGTGTGTAATTAGAGAAAAGGATTGGCGTAACATCATAGTGACTTGATAAGTTGTGTGCAAAAAAAATTTCAAAAGTATGGATGCACCGTAAAGATAACACCACCCACCCGCATTTCGTATTACTAACAGATACCCTAACAGAACCTAAGTGAATTAATGTAATAGTAACCTGAATCAATTTGAAAGACTTCAGTGTTGATAATGATGAGATTTTGTAAACTTATAACTTCACAAGCAAAAATTGCATGCTGAACGGTTCAAGAAGTGGAATTTCCCTCTCTCTTAACAATATTTCACTATCTGCTAACATTTCATTCCATAGTCTAATATATTTATTTCATATTCTTATATTTTTGTTGCTACTTTAAAAATTGAAATATAGTTTATTTCTAAAAGCTCACTTGAGTTCGGCTCGAATTGACTTATTAGGCTCGACTCGAAAAACCAAATAAAAACCCGGTCCGATAAATAGGTTGAACTCTTATATATGTAAGTAAGCTCGTCCGGCCTGACCTGAAATTTTAAAAATTATTTAATAAGCCTGACTCAAACTTGGCGGACATTCTTGAGTCGTATTATTTGTTGAGATGAAATACTCATCTTTCTCACTTAAATTCTTTTCGTTCTTAGGCTTTTCAAAGTGAGATTTTAATAAAGCACAAATTATTTTTCAACACTCTAAAATTCCATTTTTATTTTTCTTATGAATAAATTCATTCTATTTTTATTATTAAAAAAATGAACTAAAAAATCAATAGAATTCAAATCAAGTAAGATGTGTAAAACTAGAAGATCTAAACTCGATAGCCACCTCAAAGTATTTAAGTATTTTACTCCCTCAATTATTGAAAACACTTGTGGCATACCTTAATTAGGAGTAGAGCTTTAATACCTAGTTGATCATCATTATCATCATGTGGATGAATGTGCCTGTAATTTTTCTTTTTGCCTTTTCTTATTTATTTTTTCGATAAAGGTACTGGCGTTGTATCGACGCAGAAAAAAAGAATCTCCATGGACCCCCCCTGTGTGTGATTTTATTTAATTTTTTGTTATTGCCTTTTATTTATTTTTGTTTCTAATTATAAAATTAGAAATTAGAGGTGCATCGAAAAATATCCAAACAAGGCACTGTTAATCCAGTAACAGTATGTCAACGACCGACCAAAAGATCTGCCTACCAGCACAGCTAATCCAGCCAAACCTATCGGGTCCTTAGCTTCTCAATCTCAATGTAAAGGTGGCTCACATTATCTTTTTTAGAGTATTCACCAAAGGAAATAAAAATCCTTAAATTCACTAGTTACCTTCTTTCATTTTTATGCATTTAAACTTGAATGGGGGCTTCCATAATTGCTTGAAAATAAGGGAGGCATAAATAAACTTACTATTTAATCAATAAAAAAAATTACTTACCTTTCAAGAAGAACAATATTTTATTTTGAATTAACATCAAGAAAAACAATTGATATACATATACACAAAAAGAATATAAATTTATGTGCCCATTTTGTACCGTGTAATTCTTAAAAAAAAAATTCTTAATTTAATCATAGTATTAAAAATATAAGTTAATATTTAATTTATCGAATTTATTTTCACACTTCCTTTTTTTTATATATTTTTCTATTTTTTCTATATGTTAAATTTGAATAAATAAAGTCCAAATTTATGAGAGAAAAAAAGGGGGTGTGGAAGTCACTGCTTATACAAAAATATTCATAAAATAATGTATTGATTTATTTCTTTTTAAATCCAATTGAAGAAATAGTTTTTCAAAATGTTTGCCATAATTAATTCTGACACGGATAGACTTGTCATTATAATTTTTCTTAAAAGGCGGGTGTGGAAATTAAAGAGGGAAAGAAAATAAAGAGAGATGAACGGTGATTAAGGATTTCAGAATTTTTAAATACAAAGCCGAGTCTAAAGAAGCCGACTCATGCAAAGCCACCTCGCAACACAGACAAGAACTTGTACTACTCGTGGCGGCACACCATTGGTCCAACCGCCTATTACCCACTCCTCAATCATACGAGCATCTCCACGTTGTCAAATCCTCTCGCATCAAGAGAGCCACCGAATATAAAGGGCCTTTAACATTTGATCCCCGAGGCATTGTTTAGTCGTCATCGGAGGAGAGACCATTCCCTATATCTTCTCCTCCTTCATCGCCAACGAAACCGAACAAGCACGATCGAAAATGGTGAGTTTTTTACTCTTTTACCCCATTTCTCTCAGCTATGGTTTTCTGACTTCCATCTCCCGTTGTTACCTGAGAAAATTTTAGTAAACGTGCGGAATTTTTTTTTTCTTTCTGATTTCTATTTCTTAGCAGCCAAATGGATCATCGTGTTAGTTGATTCAATTTTTTTTTATGTCTGTTTGATCTGTGGCCGATCTGAGAGTCAAAAGTGAATTAACTGGAATTGATATCTGATTTACTGTTTATTTTTGCATCTCTTGCTTTTAGATCTGATTGATGTTGAAGGTTTGATCGCAATTGTTTGTAGTTTATGTTGATAAACAGATCTATTTGTTTATTTTTACTTACTTTTTCCCAATATTGTATCTGATTATTACCTACGGTAAATCTTGTGGATCTATATCTGTAGCAGATGAGTTGAGATGGTCCTAACTCAATTTAAATCGTTTATGTATAATATTTGATGGTCAATTATTTAATATTACGATCTCTTTAATAGATATTTTTTTGATCGGTTGTCTTTGGCCTCTTGATGTGTATGCATGTTGTATGAGAGTCATTTTATATGATTCGGACTGTAGCTTAACAAACGGTGCATTTTTTATCTGTGTACGTAGGGGTTTCATGAAAGAATGTCGATATGGATTGCTTTTCGTTGTATTGTTAGGATACTTGGAGTTTGTAGAGGATCAAAGCTAGGAGGTTTTAATTTTATAGCCTGAGCATGAAATGGCTTATCAAGAATGATATAAATGATGTGCACTTAGCAACTTTTATCTTATCCATTAGAATTGAACAAAAATCACGGGTTGGTTGAGACTGCATTTAGACTACTTTTTTTGTCTTGTATATATTCATTTTGTTAGTTTTGGTTCCTTAAAATATGCTTTTCTAGTTATATTATTTATCTGTCATTATTGATTATTCTGGTGTTTGGTGTTTGATATTTGTTAATTTTATGCAACTTACAGGCCAACGCAGCGTCTGGTATGGCTGTTCATGATGATTGCAAATTGAAGTTTATGGAACTTAAGGCAAAGAGGACCTATCGCTCCATCGTTTATAAGATTGAAGAGAAGCAGAAGCAAGTTGTGGTGGAATCTGTTGGTGAACCAGCAGAAAGCTATGAGAAGTTCACTGAAAAGCTTCCTGCTGATGAATGCCGCTACGCTGTTTTCGATTTTGATTTTCTTACACCTGAAGGTGTCCAGAAAAGCCGCATATTCTTTATTGCGTGGTAATGTTGACTCTTCAATCAATTTCGTTATGCACACACATTGTGTTATCTAGTCATCATTTGTACAAATGGAATTGTTTTTATGAAGGTCTCCTGATACATCAAGGGTGAGAAGCAAGATGATCTATGCAAGCTCGAAAGACAGATTCAAGAGAGAGCTTGACGGAATCCAGGTTGAGTTGCAAGCAACTGACCCAACTGAGATTGGCCTTGATGTCATTAAAAGCCGTGCAAGCTAAATATGAACGGTAGGCCATATGGTGGGGAGTGCTTCCCTTCAGCCTTTGTTACTTGCGTGGAATGTTTATACATTGTGGGATGGCGACTTGGCTAATGATGGCATCAGTTTCCAAGATCGGCCATTGTTTCTTATTCGTTTTTTTAAAAAAAAAAACAAGTGTCTTTGGTTTCTGGTATATCATATGATATGTTTATTTTATAGAACCTATCTGTTGGAATGGCTGCTTTTGTAGCTGTATGTCAACGAACTTATATGTAGTAGCTGTTTGTTTGGGTTTAGACGACACCGTACCTCTTTTCAAGTGTTGTATATGACCCTTTGTCATTTTACTTTGGAGCAGTATAAATGAGCTTGCTTTATGATCTTGTTGCTGATCTTGTTGGCTTTTTTTGTATCACCAACCATGGGATTATTGTATTTTTGGTCTTCTGGAATCCTTCTATTTATTAAAAGATGTTTGAATTTTCATGTCCATGCCCTGAACCTTTGAATGGTACTCGGTTGAAAAATGAATTTTCATGTCCATGCCCAGAACCTTTGAATGGTACTCGGTTGAAAAACTTAGGTAAACGTTTTGTATGTACTCTTTTTAGGTTCAACTTGCTGAGGCTTTCTTGAGAATATGGGTTCGTGCTAAAGGTTATTTGCAAGGTTGGGGAAATTTTGTTGACTCCACAACATCAAACTGAACTTCGTTTGATTTTATCTGCAAGAAACCCGATTATACTGTTTTTTTTAAAGGAAAAATGGTATCTGAGTTGATCCTATCGACCACTGGGACAATGTTAACGCTACTTATATTTTTCTCTATAGATTAGGCAGGGCATGTCCTAAAATAGGTCGTTAGTGTTGCTAGTCTGTGCAAGTGGTGTTATACATTGAAACTCAAATTAATCTAAATCATAAGATGGATGAAAGAAAGAAACGGCGATGGAGATGCTAAGATAAAGAGACGGTAGAGCCGTAGAGGTGGACGTTGAAGAGCAAGGAACGAGGGTGAGAAGTGAGAACTCGTCAACCTAAGGCTGAGGGAATGATCTCAAAACCGTAAGTTTTCTTTTGTTCCAATGTTCTACCGGACTTGGGTCATCTTAACAAATATTAAGGTTCTAGAGAATTTTTCATACAAAATATTATGAATCACGATTTAAAATTTCAGTAATTTTAATTTTTAATGCATGCATTTCAAGAGAAAAAAAAAGGTTTTTTTTTGCTCTTTTAAGAGAAATTTTTTCACCCCAAACTTAAAACAACTTTTTTATTTTATTTTTATATTTCGTGAATCACGATCCAATAGGAAGTGACATTATCACTCCCACGCCAGAAAAAAGAAAAAAGAAAATAGACGTAAAGACTCGTCAATGATTTTCCTATTTGAATGGGATTCTATTTCTCTCAATATCCTATTACCCATCTGATTTGGATTTATATTCCCATTTGGATTGGGATTCTTTTTCTCTTTTGGTTTTTTTTTTTGGGACTTATGGTTTCTTTTTATTTTTTCCCTTTTTTTTGGGTTACTTTTTCCTTTTTTTTTTTTTTTTCTCTTTTACTTTTCCTTTCCTTTTTCTAAAAACAATACATTGTTTTCCTTTTTATTTGCCTTTTTTTTTTCCCTAAATCAAGCCAAATAAATTTCTTAACTCAAACCAAATATCTTTTTTTTTTCTATTGTATTTTTATTAAATAATAATTTAACTTTTTCTATTATATTGAACTTAATTTTTATACCCTATCTTCTGTCCCTTCTCCTCAATTTTTATACCCATTGACTAGCCGAGATGAGGAGGGCTCGAAGATCTTCGGGGACACCTTTTGCTGGAGGGATGGGTCTCAGAGGAAGGGCCCGGTCAAAGGAGGGATGGGTCTCGGCCGCCCTCGGATTGAAGGTCGGCGACCTTTGAGCACCCGAGCCAACACTCGACACTTCCTTCCTATTCTCCCCCACCTTCTCCTTAGGGGTGGAACCGACCGACACGGTCTGTTTCCTCTGCTCGTTCGATCATGCCATCCGTTGCCCTGGCAGTGCCCTCACCTTCTGAGCCGCTTGGTCTATTCGTCTTTTGACGTCTTTAGGTACGATTTGCCAAAAACACTAATTGTCAGCACACTGATCGGGTCAAAACAAAAAACCAATACGACAGACAATACGACAGAGCATTACTTACCAAGGTTGGGAATTAGGCCGACCTCGTGAAGAATTTGAGGCACTCGCAGCATGTCTCGGTGACGCCATAAAGGAGTGCAAGCCTTTCTGACTCGTTCGCAAGCCCTTCGCTCTTCGTGTGTCGGGATCGCCTCCGGGAAGGGTACCTGCACATACAAATTCCGTTCAATCCACCTGCATACCGACCCACAAAAAAAAAAACATCAAACAAGCAGATCGAGGGACTGACCCTCGACGTTCAGATCTTGGAATGAAGAGGGGATACTCGTTCTCCCCAGTTCCCCATGACGTATATGAACTTGTTCTTATACGTCTTCTGGGAGGACAACATACCATAGATGAACTCCCCCCGTGACAGGACCCGCCCCGTTTTCCCCCTGGGGACCACTGGGGAAGGCTTGCTTCCATCTGACAAGTAACCCAAAATACCACAAATACCCTTCCAAGGGTTTTATTACACAAATACCCTTACTGGGGGTTCTAGATACACACCGGTGTGTTTAATACTACAACATGTTAGAAAAGGGAAATGAGCATTATGTTCGTACTAATACAAATAAAGATAAGACCTACCCCTCAGGATGGTCCAAACGCAACGGTGATATTTATGCCTCGACTCCGGAGTCGATGCCCTCCTCGGTTTCCTCTCATGAAGGGTCAAGAAAACAATTAAAGTGTGAGTGGACAAAAAATAAAGCAGTTATAAATTCATTTGAATATATATATATATATATATATATATATTGACCCTTCGTTTCTATAAACATACATGCATTCAGTAGAAAACATAGAAATACGATCAATTATAAAAACATAAAACATTTCTATATATATACGTATATCTATACAAAAATACATCTGGGCACGTATAACATCAATTCAAATGTAACTATTTATCCACATATCCCTTCCTCGGCATCGAAGGCATGTTCGAGGCCAACCCGGGGACATAGCCCCTAGGGAACAAATCCCCAATAATGGTCACGATTCATATCTAAAGGTATGCACATCACTTGGGGTCTCACTCCGAGTCTACTCCCAGGAATTCTCCATCTGGGAGGCTCTATTTCTGAACCTAGTCCGAGCTCTATCTCCAGATCTAGTTCGAGCATCTCTCCGGAATCTGGTCCGGGACCAGAACACAATCTCCCACTCCTGGAATGGGCTCCCTATGAGGATGCTCATTCTGGTTAGTAAATTGTGACCCTCCAGGTTGACATCTGGAGGAGACCAATCCGCAAGTTGGAAGGGTATACACATATAGGTATGAATATCTTTAAAAGCCGTCTTTCCAAAACCATGTCAAAACCTTTACCCAGAATTTCTTTATCAATCAAATCTTTAGGTCAAAAGTCTCAAATCACCAATACATTCATTTAAGTCACAAATCATTTCGAGATACCGTTGACTCTCCCAAATCCGAGTCAACGATCGTCAAATGGGTCTCAAGCCCGATACGACCATTTTCACGTAAATCTGTGCATTTCTCGAAACCCGTGATTCAATTCTCAAATCCCAACATCATAAAACATTTAACATAAAACGATTTAGAAAACAAGTAAAACATTTATGCATGTATTCATTTATAAAATAAACAGTCCACTCACAGCCAGTCCTTGCTGCACTAACGAACCATTTACACATGTTCTGAAGCTAAATACAACGTCCGAACCTGTCCAAATATACTTAAGGGTCACTAATTGACCTTACTAGGTTTAGCATCCAAACTTAGAACGAAACCGGCCTCGGAACGCGCTCCGAACAAGCTTCTCGAGGCTAATTTTTTCAATTTGACCAGCCTAATGATCTTCGATCGACACGAAACCACTGCCATTGGATTCGTATCGTCGAAACCTTGAAATTGGTACTAGCCCCACAAAAAGTACTGTTCACACGCCCCCGATCAACGATGTTACAGTAACGCTGACGTTAGCATGACGTCACTGTTGACGTCAGCATGAGGTCACTCTCTCACATGTGTTAGACGACACGTGTCGGTCTCTGACTGGTCCCTGTTCTGACAAGATGACGTCATCATGATGCCAGAATGACATCAGCTTGATGACATCATCATCTCCGTCATTCGGTGGATCCCTACCGAGAACCTACACTACCGTTCGGCTGGCCTCTACCGAGAACTTGCGGCGTGGCTCGGTTGGCTTCTACCGAAAAACCAGAGACGGGGCCATCGTGACCCACGGCCATGGCCTGATCAGAAAACCTTTTCTCGGCCACCATTTTCATCGCTGTTGGTTCCTAAAGACTTGTCTCAGCCTAAGCTACCCATCTATAACCTCATAAATGAGAGAAAAAGTCGAGTTGGTTATCTCTGGGTCGAAGGTGCTCTGCCCAATTTCCAGTTTCCTTCTCTACCGTGTCCAGTGGTTCCTTCCTCTCGAACCAGTCCGTTGAGGCCTCAAATCTGTTTTCCTAGAATCCATGTGCTCCAAGTTTCGCTCCAGTGTGAAGTTAGGCAATGTGGGTTGAACAATCGAGGTCCCTGGGTTTGTTTGCCCGTCACAGTTTTGGGTGGTCGTGTTTGTTGCAGGTGGCTGGGGTTGACGACTGTGAGGACGATGATGATGAAGGTGGTGTTCAGTGGTGCTGAGAGATCGATCTGGGATGGAAGAAATCACGGAGAAAGGAAGATGGATGCTGGGTTGTGTGTAAAATGGGTTTCACGAGCAAAATGAGAACAAAGAGGGGTCGTTCATGCATCCAATAATTTGGGCTTTTGGACCAATTAGATGAGTGACATTTGTCACTCATCTAATTGGTCCAAGATTCCAAATCTGACCAATCAGTTCAATCCACTTGCCCCGAATCTCGAAAAATGAAATAGTAACCCGTAATATCCGTGATCAGTAACTTTCGCTCCGGGTCTCCAAATCCAGCATGCCGCCTGTCTACGAACTCAAGGTGACCCGATCTATGAAATGGTCAAAGGTTCAAAGTCGTACGACTCTCCGGGTCAAAATTCAACATTTTACCTTTACTAGGGGAAAAATGGTCATTTTACATATAATTTCCATTAATAATAACAAAAATCCGAGTCGTTACACCCCGAGTCATCCAGTCTTTACACCGAGCATGCACCCAGCTCGTGCTCTGCTGTTGTTGAGCGAACTCGTAGAGGTGGACGACTTGGGCGTAGGTCGATGGTTTCTCCTTCGCTCTAACGAAAGCCGCATACAAGCTGACCAGAATGATCCACACATTCCGGTTCAGCTGACCGAGGGCCACGCCCAGCCTTCGGAATATCCTCCTCAGCCAAGGATGCAATGATAGTCAGACGCCGTGACTATACAGCTCGGTGTAGAACAAGGCCCAGCTCTCAGTCCTCCTCAGTCGCCTGCGCAGTGCCTGCATTGGCAGACCCTTTCCTGCTTAATTGAGCCTTGTCCTCACCCCTGGACCGACCAGATGCCGACACTCCGGTCTGATTGCCTCAGCTGGTTTTCTTTTTGGAGGACCTCGTCGGTGTTTCCTCCACCTAGGGCCCCACGTTCCTTGAGGAGCTCTGTCGGTCTACCTTGTCATACTCCCGTACTTCATTGGACTCGCTTACTCTGTTAGACATCGGAACAATCTACGAACATAAACAAAAAACACTTTTGGGTCACTGACCGCTATGTTCCCAGGATCAAAATAACGTCCGTCCCCAAGTTCGTCCACAGTTCATCATCAACAAAAAAATTGAATATGAAACAAGCAAGGGAAAAATGCCATACCTTGTTGTTATACGATGGTCTTCCTCACCGAAAATTGTGCAACCGTAGAAACTGCCACAAAATGCTCGCCTGAAATCGCCTAAGCAAAGAACAATCTCAACAACGTGAAAGTGAAAAGGGGCAAATAATTTTTTACTCACTATTTATAGGCGCCGGTCGACAGCTGAAGGGTCACATCGTTTCGTATGGCATTTATTACCGTGCCAGCTATCGTCCACAGACCCCACGTGTCTTTGCGCGACTCGTTGGCACCCAACGGTCACGAATTCCAATTGTCACACCTACCGACCCGCGATACAGACGGCTCCTCGACTCCCCCAACCTACTTACACAACACGGGTGGCCCTCAATTTCCCCGCCCATACCAACAGACCCACATCCGATCGGTCCTCCCTCCGCCTACTACCACCGACCATTCCGCTCGGTACACTCCTTCACCTAGGGGACTTGGGGGATTGGAGGCATACACACATTTGGTATGGGGCACTCTTTTTACGAGTCCCCAACCGAGAAATTCCACCTCTTTCATGAACTTGGGGGACTTCTGTTCATACCATATTAGCCCAGACCAACATGAAGGCCGAGACCGACCAGGAGGCCCAATCCACTTCCAAATACCACATCAGCCCAGACCAACTTTGGAAGCCCAACCCTCTGTTAGCACCATGCCACAAGCCAACTCTGGAGGCCCAGTTCTCTGTCGGTTGGCACGTTGGCCCAGAACGACCCGAAGGCCTACTATTCCGCCCAACACATCTCCACAAGCCCAAGGGGTCTAGGCCCACTTAGACGAGCAAATCCTAGTAGGGTCTGGACAACGCCGACACATGGACAACCCATATTCCACGTGTCAGTTCCACAATAGCTGACATTTGTCCTACATCGGGAGAATGTATTTATTATACTCACCACACCTATAAAAAAGAGGTCCATTTGTTATATAAAGATAACTAAGCATTTACTATTCATAACCACTTTTACACTACATTTTTTACCACTCCCCTTACATCTCAGACCGAAAATTGACTTGAGCGTCGGAGTACCTTTAGGTTGATACCACACCGGTGCCTACACTATGATCGAACAACCAGCTTTCCTCTCTTTCAGGTCTATTCAAGGGCACGTGGCAGAGTAGCATTCACTCTCTAAGTTGGCACATTTCGTGCATCAACCCATGTTACAGTTACTTCTGCATAATAAATTTTCCAAAGTTGAAGCTAATCAAATCATATCTCTAGCCAAAAATGCCACATGAAAGATTAAATGACTTGACTACTTTATCAATTGAAAAACATTTGGTAGCTGATGATACCATATCAACTAGCAAGGCTTCATACAAGCAGCGCAACCACCAGTCGGCATGCAGATGTTAGTTAGCAGGCGGTACAAGACACTGGTCGGCAGGCAATGCCAGAACTCAGTCGGCAGGAACATCAGTGCACCTCATTTGACAAGCACAAATCCTACGTCCCTTGGCATGCATGATTAGCACCCCCCGGTTTGATCAAGCTAACTGTCAACATCAACTCCCTGACACACCAAACCCCTGACACTAGGAATTTGGTTGCCAACTGGCGGTTATCCTGTATCAGTAGGGCATGTGGCTACATCCCCAGTGACAACTTGGAACCTACTCCTAAATAGTGTTCAACCATTACATTCATGGCTACTATAAATACCCCCAGATCCTTTCATAAAGGTAACTCTCTCTTATCTCTTCTCTCTAGATGTAACGACCCATCCCGGGAATTAGGGTTAAGGAAGTGTTTAAGGCAATATTAGTGAGCTTAATCAGGGGTTAGTTGGTCTCGATAAGTTCGTTAGGGTAGAATGACGATTTTGCCCCTTGTCTAGGCAAAATGTTGACTTTTAGTTCGGGCGGTCAATTGGGTTTTAACCGATGACCAGGACGTAGTTTAGGACGTCACGAATCCGTAGGCAGGTGGCACGCCCGATTCCGACATCCGAGGAGGCAATTATGATGTTCAGAAGGTTGAGGGCATAACCGTAATTTGGCTAAATTAGGGAGAAAAGTTGACTTTTCGTACGATTGGGTTTTGACACGTTGACCTAGGATGGTTAGCTAGATCTCATCGTCCTGAGTTCGATGACAGGCGGCACGTATTCATCGGACTTACGATGTGTGAGATACGGGTCTAAAACGGTAAGGGCAAAATCGTAATTTTGGTTTAAAAGGAAGGGCAGTTTGGTTTTTTTTGCACATGGGGATTTGTACAACAGAGAGGGACAATGGAGGGCTGAGATTGAGCCACATGGGGGAGGAATTGTGGGATGGTGACACGTGTAGGAGGGCTAGAGGTTTCTAGCATACACGGTCCAATTATTTGGGGTAATCGTGTACCCGTGTGTGTGTGTTGGTGTTCGAAGAATAGAAAACAGAGGGAGGAATTGAAAGAAAATTGAGAGGTGATCGTGAGGGTTGGTGAGTGTTGTGAGTGTGTGAGAGTGACCAGAGACTGTGGGAGAGTTAGGGAGGAGGTTTGGAGGTGCGGTGGCTGTGTGTGGGTGAGAGGTGAGCCACGGGAAACCAGGGGAAAACAGGGAGGAAGTGAGTGGTCATGGTGGTGGTGTGGCCGTGTGCGGTGTAATTGGACTCGATAGGGAATAAGGACGACTCTGTGGATGTCAGGGAGTGCGGCGGTGAGCACGGCGGCGGTCGACGGCAGGTAATTCCTTCTCCCTGTGTAAGTGCTCTGTTTTGCCTTGATTTTCAAATTGGAAAGTTGTGGCTTTTGGGGTTGAATTGAGGAGTCCAGTGAGGTCTAGGGGACTCAGTAGGGTCCTAGGTAGCTGCTGGTTGTGCAGTCGTGACGGAGGAGTGCACGGCGGAGGCTAGAACGACGGAGAGTACCCTGTGTTCTCTATTTTTCCGTTTTGCTTCAGACGTTGATTCGTGGGTTTAGAGTACGAGTCGAGTGTTCTGGTTGGTCCTAGTCGACTTCTTAGGTCCTTAGGAACCGTCTACAGTGGTTGCCGTGGCGAGGGAAGACCTGGGTGGCCGGAGTAGAAAACAGGGGACAGTTTGGGTTTCTGTTTGAGCTTGAGTCGACAGGTTTTAGGTTGAGTCGAGGTGTTCGGAGTATAGGAATGGATAGCTTAGGTCTGGACGAAGAAGTTGGTGAAGAAAGGAGGTGTTTTGGTGCAGGTACGGCGGTGAACCGTCCTCACCGGTTCGAATTGCAGAGGCCGGTTCGACCGGGTCGACTTGAGGAAGACGATGGTACTGTAGCTGGTGCGTGAGGCCCACGCACAGCCACTTTGGGCGGCGCGTGGGGGTGCGTGCGGTGGTTCTTGAGGAAGTTTTCAACATAGTTCTTGGTCTAGGAGTTGTGACGAGTCTAATGGGATTGGTTTCGGGTTAATCGGACGCCGTTTGAGATTAGTTCCGCGAGGGTGAAGGTTTAGGGTTCCGGTTCGTTACGTTTAGGACCCGGGGATTTTTGGGAAAAATTAGGAGCGTCTTAGTAGACGTGTTAGTAACGTATTTTGGTGGTTGTTGACAGGATCGGGACTTCCCGAGGAAGCAGAGGAACGTACGAGACGTTCGGGACGCGATTGAGGGCTTGGTACTGTGAGTGGACCCCTTCTCTAAACTTAAGCATGCATAACTGTTTTTTATAATTGTTTTATGATTTTACATGTGATTTCATGATTGTTGAATATGTGATGTTGGTTTTGCAAAATTGCACGATTTTCGAGAAATAACGTATTTGGCATGTTTTACGAGAAATGTGGATTTCTGATTATGATGCTATAGTTTCGGGATTTCAAATGATAAATGATTTCTAATGGTTATAAGGGATTTTGGAACATGATTTCGATGATTAAAGGTTTTCGGTTTTAAAATCGGATTTCGAGAATCGAGATTTGGTTTTAAAGTTGAACAGTGAAATTCTGGATTTGGGTTCGGAATGACGGTTCTGGATGCCGGAAGGGCTTCAGACCAGTGATTTCGGATTCAGGTTTGGATCTGGATTTAGAAAGGGTTTTCAAATGGTTTTGGATTGGATTTACTGGATCTGGTTATTGGGTTTAAAGTCCCGAATATTGATTTGACGGGGGACGGGCCCAGATTGGGTTTAAAGACCCGGATTGAGTTTAAAGACTCGGGAGTTTAAAGACTCGGATATATTGATATTTCCCCCGTAGGCCTGTTGAGTTTAAAGACTCAGGAGTTTAAAGACTCGGATATTATTGAGGCTTGGATTGAGTTTAAAGACTCGGAAGTTTAAAGACTCGGATAGATCCAGCAGGTTTGATCGGTTGGTTATGGCTTGGTACTTATGTTTTCTGATACGGTTTTTATGATGCGTATGATATGATTTCTACAACTGTTTTTATAGTGTTTATTTTTCTATGATGAGTTTTATGTGATTGATAATTGTTTCTAGTAATTGGGTTATGCATGTGGTTTCAAAACGGAGGGCTAAACCCTGGTTTTAATGTGAAACGGTTTTCAGAAATGATTGATAATTGCCCTCCAGGTCGTGGAGCTAGAGCGGGGTTTTGACGTCGAGGCAGCGTCTGAGGCATAGAAGTCACAGAGGGGATCCCAGAGTGTTTCAATTTTCCGTAGTGCGTGTACTCTTTGTATCGGTTTTCTTTCTTTTGTATTCAGAACTATGCTCTGTAAAACTTGTCTTCGGGATGTGTTATAGTTTCTCCTGCGTCTGACTGAGTACTTTGGTGGCTTCGAGTGAGTTTACTTTGGTTTTGTGTCGGGGTGTCAGACGGGAGCAGGATTTACCTCGATTTTCGGGGTGAAACCGGGGTGAGTCCTGACACTAGAAGTACAAATAAACTTCACTAAGCCCTTGTGTTATGATCTTCCTATCAGATGTTCCATACGCTTACTAACTTAAACATCAGAGTCTCTTAGGATGACATTCCACTGGTGTCTAGTGTTTCCTCTTTTCCTTACAGGTCACTTCCCGAGCAGAAGTAGGAGATCAATCAGCACCCCCAGTGGGTTTGAACACCCCTTAGCAGATCCTAGATCCCCTAGCGGGTCTCATCATGTTAGGTCCATTTTGGGATCAAACCTTTGGCGCCGTTTATGGGAAACTCACTAAGTTCATCCCACCAACTCACATACCTCTACTCTATCCCCCAGCCGATTGAGATGTCTGCCAAACGGGAATATGGTGAGCTAAAAAACATTCCTTAGAAAGACTGCAACCGAACGAGAACCGGCATACCTTCTGAGGAAATGCTCGAGATGCTGAGGACCCTCCGCTCAAAGGTGACGGAACTAAGGAAAACAATGCTTCCATCGAGAACAGGAACCATGTGTGGGGAGACCAACATGGAAGTACCCTCGCTATCCTCCAATCCAAGCGAGAAGAACTGAAGGAGCAGCGAACGGGGACTCAGCGGGCCCTAGCTACCGCTGCCAATTGGCAGGCGGTCTACCCCTGTCGACCGGATGCCACCGCACCCTGCCGATTGGAAGCTTTCAGACACATGCTCTCCCACCATACCGACTTACCTAGGCCTTCAGGAATATAAATCTTCTGCAATGCTCATGAACTACTTGACAGGAGGCCGACGCAAGCTCAGGGCACTTAGCTGACCTACCCCTCAACCGAACCTAGAATCCAGGAGTAGCGACCTGTAACAACCCGTACCTTCAGGAAGGGTACAAATGTAATTTTGTAAAAAGAATTGTATAAAAGGACGATTTTGCCCTTGTGAATAGTGTATCAAAAGTTGACTTTTTGATTTACAGGTCGGACGAGTGTTGACCATTGACCGTGACATAGTTTAGGACGTCACGAGTCCGTAGACAGGTGGCATGTCCGATTTGGACAATCGGAGAAAACGTTATGACGTTCGGAAGATTGAGGGCGTTACCGTAATATAGAGGAAAATGTTGACTTTTTAGTGGACTTATGATTTTCACGTAGATCGAGGACCGTTAGATAGCTCTCGACGTCCTAAGTATAACGATAGGCGGCACTCTGTCATCGGATGTCGGACGGAATAGTTATGAGTTTGGGAAGTTGAAGGGCAAAATGGTAATTTTAAATTCTAGGGGCATTTTGGTCTTTTTTTTCTTTAGGGCCAATTAGATAAGGGCAAGTGGCATGAGTGGGATTGGATATTTAGGTTTTGGTCCATGAGAATTGGACACGTGGTAGTGCCTAGATGGTTCCAGGATTTCCTAAAATGTACACGGTCACTCGTTGCACGATTTCAAACCGTGCAAATTGGTTTGAGAAACAGAAAACAGAGAGTGAGGCGGTGGAGTGTTTGATCGATTCAGAGTGTGGGTGAGAGTTTTGCTGAGTTGTGAGAGTGGCAGAGAGAAGAAAGGAAGCTGGTGATCGGGATTGGGGGTGAAGTCGTGCTGGAAAAACGTTGGTGGTGAGGTCTGAGTTTCAGGGAAAAACAGAGAGGCCGTGGGACAGAGGTGGTGGTTGTGCCGTGTGTTGGCTTAATCCAAGCTGAGGAGGAGTTAGGACGACTGCAGGGGACTCAGTGGACACCGCGGTGCAAACGGCGGAGGACGAATCACAGGTGAGCCCAAATCCCCTGTTTTTCCCGTTTTATTGTTTTCAAAAGTCGTGGACTTTGGGTTAGAGTCGAGGGTTTTGGTGAGTGATGTGAGGTTCAGGGAGGTCCTAGGAGTCGTCTAGGATGGTCACCGTGACGGGGGAAGGTCTGGGTGGCCGAAGACCAAAACAGGGCTATCGGGCAGTTTTGGTTCGAGGTTGCAGACGACGGGTTTCAGGCCGTGATTTCCAGTTTTGAGGATGGGAAAGGATTGCTGGGAACTAGACGAATCTAATAGGATTGGATTGAGTGAAAATGGTGGAGGAATTACAGAGAACCGGTCACGCCGGTTCAGTATAGTTGAACCGGGTGACTCGAGGTAGACGATGCTACTGTAGCAGCGCGTGAGGCCCACGCGCAACCACTTTGGGCGGCGCGTGGAGGCGCGTGGGGAGGATTCTGAGGAACCTTCCAACATGGTTTTTGGTCTAAATGATATAACGAATCTATTGGGACAAGTTTCGAGAAAATTGGACGTTGTTTCGGGTTAGTTCGAGTATCCGGACGGTTTAGGGTTTAAATTTAAATTACGTTTAAATTCCCGAAAATTTGGGGAAATTATGGTTAGCATATGTGACGTATTTGTGACCCTATTTGGTGATTATTTGACAGGACGAGAGACGCCTGAGACGGTCGAGGAGCGCACGGATCGCGTTTGACACTTTTTGACTCGTGAGTGAACTCTTTCTTTTCTTACGAGCATGCCTAGCTGCTTTTATTTATGTTTTATGATTTTAAGTGTGTTTTTATGCTTTTTAATGGTGATTATATGTGATTGATATGTTCGCACGTTTTTCGAGACATTTTCAGGTTTTCGCACGTTTTTCGAGGAAAGCTGGATTTCTGATTTTTATGCAAAGCTTTTGGGTTTTCAATCTATAATTGTTTTCTGATGGTTATAAGTGGATTATGAGATATGATTTTGGTAATCAAGGTTTTGGTTTTAAATTCGGATTTCGAGAAACGAGATTTGGTTTTAAAGTCGGAAACAGTGGATTTCCAGATTTGGGTTCGGAATGACGGTTCTGGATGCCGGAAGGGCATCAGACCAGTGATTCCGGATTCGGGTTTGGAGATGGATTGGTTTGGATTGGATTTGCTGGATCTGGATATTGGGTTTAAAGACCCGGATTCTGATTGACGGGGGACGAGCCCGGATTGAGTTTAAAGACTCAGGAGTTTAAAGACTCGGATAATTACGATATTACCCCCCTAGGCTTATTGAGTTTAAAGACTCGGGAGTTTAAAGACTCGGATTATATTTGAGGCCTGGTTTGAGTTTAAAGACTCGGATAGACCCAGCAGGTTTGATCAGACTTGACATATGTGGAATTGGTTTTTGTGATATGATCTTAGCATATTTGTTATACTGTTTTATGTTGTGGTTTCTGATACTTTGTTAGGCATGCTTACTTTATTTTAAAACGGAGGGAAAAATCTTATTTTTTTTCTTAATCCTTGTTGTTTCTAAATCGTATTTGAAACTCTTATTTCTTTTAGTCCACTCACTCTTTCTGGTTTTTAACTTTCCCTCCAGGTCGTGGTGATAGCGCTGGGGTAAACGTTGAGGCAGGAACCGAGGTATAGAGCTTACGACGTTCTTCCATAGCGAGATTAGCCTAGTAGGACTTTTGTGCCTATTTTGTATAACGCTATGCTCTGTGTTGCGATTGTATTCTATTTACTCCCTTGTCTGATAGTTATGCTTATGGTTATTTTGAGGTTCTTTTGGTACTTTAAGTGTGATTGTCAGACGGGAGCAGGGTTCGTCCTGGGTATTGAGGTGATATTTGGGACGGGTCCTGACACGACCTCTACCCCTCCTGTCACAAGGAGGCCACTCCCAATTCGAATCATCCTTAAAGAGGGCACAGTGTCAGAAGGAGCTGGCCCAGCAGACAGAAGATCAACCGCTGCAAACTAACCCACACCACCTAGAGGACGTTGTCGATTCAACAACTACCACATCTGCCGGAAGATCGAAACAACCCAAACATCTGAGGAAGAGTGTGAGAAATACCAGTCGCCGACTCATGGTAGAAAAGCTTAGACCTTCGCCTAAACCTCCCTAGTCAACCACCATCGTTGAGGAGCATTTCTAGCGCGTCTGTGAGCTGGACAATAACAAAATCAAGGCTAAATACCCCACGAAGGTCCGGGCCAACATTGGCCCCTTTATGGATCGCATTCTGCAATACAAGCATGAAACAGAGGTCAAATCCCTCAAGATTCCTCTGAATTATAAGTAAAACCAATAAAAAATAATAAGAGTTTAAGTAAAGTGAGAGCAAATGTTACACTTTCAGAATCTAAGAACAACTTGAGATGCCGAGGTGGATGGGAACAATGAATTGTTATTTACAAAATTCTCCGACAGCGGAAGGAACCTTATGAAGATGGAGGAAGAAACACAGGGAATTTCAGACTTAAACTCTTGAATTACCTCATAAATACTCGGACAAGGTTTTGCTTAAGGAAATGTGTCTAAAAAGAAGTATTTAAATAATGAGAATGACCTCCCTATTTATAGAGATAATTCGATTAAAAAAAAGCTATAAAATAAAATACAAATAAAATAAAAAATAAAGATTAAATGATGAAATTATGGATTTAGGCTGAATTTTCCGGTAGGAGTGGGCTGAAAAACCTGCCCAAATGGAGCAGGTTTGAAGTGGAATGAAAAAGGTAGGATTATCGACCGAGAGCTGTTGAACAGAGTAGTTTGGACAATGGGTCAGGCGCTGAACATATTGAGTGGAACTCGGCGTGGGGTGGCAGAGCAGGGTAGGCAGATTCGACGTGGGTTGCGCTGAAGAGGGATGGGTCAAACACGGGTATGGGCTGGAGCAGGTGTGCATCGTGGGACACGCTGACGCAGGTCGAGGCGCGAATTCAGGTGGCGCGCATATGGGCCGGGCACACATGGAGCGGGCTGGACTTCGCTGAGCATTGGACTGGGCGGCTTCATGCATGAATAGTTTTTTTTTTTTTTGGGGGGGGGGGGGGGGTGGCTGTCCTGGATGGATTCGACAGCTCCTTACCAAATTTCTTTATATATTTTGGTGGCCTCACTTGATTCGATCATAACTTCCTCAATAAAACTCCGATTGAGTCTATTCTTTCGCCAAAATCCATATAATTTCTAGATCGATCTAATTCTGTACATTTATCACAAAATATATTATTTTCTCCTACTGATTGAATTAAATACAAGCATGAAGGGTATAAAATGATAGAAAATAATGCTTAAATAAATGCTTATCATCTATATACCCAGTAGAATCGATGCCTCCAACTCTTCTGCGTGGTCGGTACATCAGTTATGAAGGCACCGCCTGCCAACTTCTGTAGGCACTCCATCTACACCCACCTCGGGCCATAGATCTGCTTCTTGAATTGGTTGAGGTGGCAGAGCTGGCCCCAGGTCAGCTCCAGCAAGCTAGCCAGCTGGAAGGTCGTGTAGACACTTACTAATATAATCCACCCATTCATGTTTAGCTGGCTGATCGCAATCTTGGCTCGTGCCAACATATCTTGTAACCACGGGTGCAACGACAAGCGCACTTTGTGTTCATAGTAGTCCACGTAGAACATGGTAGATCTTTTGGGAAGCTCACTCGGCTTACCAACTCATGGAGGTAGGGTCATCTGTATCTCATTCGACACGTTATACCACTATCAGAACCTATCCAGATCTTCTTACCGAAGCGTATTAGCTTCATAGTCCACAATATACTCAGACTTCCGCTCACCTTCGTGGGCCGACTTCATTTTTTACTCCCCTTCCATTTCACCCTCCTCCCGATCACTTTCCACTTCGATAATGGGAGGACGGGATGATGAAGCTTCTTGATCGGCACCTTGCCGATACTAAATCTTGGGCAGCTGCTCAGCACCTTAACCCTGTTTGACACTCTTATTCCGTTTTCCCAGTTCCTTCCTCGGCAACCTCAAAGCTTTATCTAAACTAGCACTTAAGGAGGAAGATGTAGAGGTACTTCCAGTCTACGAGGACCCTCTAGTGAACGGTTTACCATTTCTATTACTCGGCATATCACTTGCCGAGTGAGAAGGTGTTTCACCACCAAATGTTTGAGGGGATCTGTCCCCAGATCCATTAGTTGACTTGAACTCTGACATCTACACATGCAAAGCAGGAAAAAAAAAGCGACAACTAAGCTCACCTATTTTCCTGCGGAACAACAAAATTACAAAGAAAAGGGTTAACAATATACCTGAAGTTCTTACTGGTCGGCTGGAACTGTTGATCGGTAGTTCGCGTCCGAGTAAAATCCAATCAGTTGTCTAAAAATTCAATCGACAACAATTTGGTGCTCTGAAGTTTTGTTTGCTAAAAGTGGAAAAAGTGAGGAATCCCAGCCTCTTTTATAGGCACCTTTTATGCCTCGAGATGCACATTTTCGGTTTGAATGGTACCAAGCCCATATAGCACTATTCCTCCATACGGACTACATGTACGAATACGCACACCATAGGTATTCTACCAAAAAAATTAGGAAGACGAAATGACACTGGTTCTCAAAACATCGAACCTATTTTCGAAGTACATTCCGATTGGTAAGTAGGAACATTGAGACTGACCAGACACTTCATGCAAAGTGTTCTCAAACGTCGATGTCCTACTCGGCAAGCAAGCACACTACGACCAATTGGAAACATTCAACAAGGTGCTCTCGCGGTCCTGATCTACAAGCAAGCACATTGCAACTGATCATGAGACCTTTATACAACACCTAACACGTCATTGTACCGATCAGCACGCGTGCACATTGCGATCGATAAGGCACATTAAGCTAGGTACAAGCAAAATGTCCTCAGACTGCAATGTTTTGATCGGAAAGCGGGAACATTGCGACCGATCGACAACATCCGGAGAGCCAATCTCGCTACCTTAGTCGACAAGCATGTACATTGCAACTGACTTGGCGCCACTTGCGAAGTTTCCTCAAACGTCACGAAAAAGAAAGTAGGAACATTGCAACTGTTCGGAAACATCAGTTAAGGTACTCTCACGACCCTGATCGATAAGCAGACACATTGTGACCAATCAGGCGCAACTTGCTCAGTCTCCTCAGACGTCAATGCCTCGATTGGCAAGCAGGCACATTGCGACCAATCTACAACATCAGGCGAGGTGCTCTTGTGACCCCGATCAAGAGCCAATGTCTCACTCCTTCACTCGGCATACAGGAACAATGTGAGGGCCCGTGCTCTGGAGGCATGGTTAGCAATCCCACATCGCCCAGAGGGATCTTGAGGATGCACTTTATATTTGTGGGCACACATCTATCCAATAAGAGGCCTTTTTGGAGTTTACTGGTTTTGGATTCCTAGGGAACTCCAACTTTAAGCGAGTAGGAGCTGGTGCAATCCCAAGATGGGGGACCTACTAGGAAGTTGCACGTGAGCTCCTGAGAACAAAACCGTGAGAACTAGGACCAAAACGGACAATATTCTATTGGAGAAGGTCAAGTTGTGACAAACAATCCTAACCGACCCATTTCTGAGGATTGACATGCAAAATTTTGACCAACGAGCACTTCCTCCATCCAATACTTGGGGGGCTAGGGGGTATATTCCCCTAGTTGGTCGACACGTATCAACCTAGGTTATAAGTCCTCGATTAAGGAAATATACCTTAGTCAAAGACTTAGAGTACTTATGTTGATACTATATCAACCAAATAGGCTCTATACAAGCAACATAACCACTATTCGGCATGTAGACGTCAATCGGTAGACGGTGCAAGACACCGGTCGGCAGGCAATGCCAGACCTCAGTCGACAGGAACATCAGTGCGTGAGTGGCCAGTAAAGGAAGAGGAACGAGCAGAATCAACAAGAGGATCCAAATTGGACGAAGCAAGTGAGGTTGGTGTTGGAGGAGTAAAAGTATTTGAGGCAGGAGCAGGAATAGAGACTGGTGTTTGTGAAGAAGGAGAAGTGGTGGAAACGGAAAATGGTGTACACCCAGAACCAAAGGAAGGAGAATACTATGGGAAAAGTGAAGCTGAGGGAGAAGAGGAATGAAAGGGAAAAATGGATTCATAAAAAAGAACATGTTTGGAAATGTAAGTGCGTTTGGTAGGAATGTGGTAGCACAGGAAACCCTTGTAATCTAAGGTGTAGCCAACAAAGACACATGGAAGAGTGTTTGGATCAAGTTTGTGATTGGCATATGGTTTGAGGTAAGGATATCACGCACAACCAAAAGGATGAAGGGTAGCCACGGAGTGAAAGGAAGAAAACAAGCAGGAATAAGGAGATTACATTTGTAGAATTGATAGGACGTCAAATAAGCATTATTTTTTATTCATTTATACCCTTTATACTTAACTTTTAATATTAAAATATTTAATAAATTGATAAAATAATTTATTTTGTGATTTTTCTGTTTAGATAAATAAAGCTTGTAATTTGGAGCATTTTGGCGAAAAAATCGTCTCGATCGGAGTTATAACAAAAAAATTATGGACGAAATTCGGTGGAATTATTAATTTAGTTATAAATAAATAAATTAATTTTCTTAGCAGCCCAAACAAATCCTGCAGGCTAAACCCATTTTTAAAATGCAGCCCAGGAGCCCGTCAGCCCGCCAGCCCAGCCCAAAACCGTCGGCCCAGTCTAAGAATCAGTCGCCCAGCCCAACGGAAGGGCCTGCCGAAGCCTCTACCTCACGATCGGCGCGCGCTTGCCGACTCATGCTCCACCACTTCAGCGCGCGCGTATCGAAAGCCAAGCCCCCTCCTCAGCGCGCGGCTGCCGAATTCTAGAACTCCTCTTCAGCGCGTCCCTGCTGAACACCAAGCCTCCTCTTCAGCGCGCCACTGCCAAATTTTCTTCTTTCCTTTCCAGCAAAGGCTGTCGGCCATTTCAGTCACTTTCCAGCCCAATTTTGCAATTTTACAACTAAAACCACCTCTAAACATCATCACAAATCTTCATTATTCATCATTCCACTATTCCACATTTTTTATTATTTTTTATTTATTTTTTGTATCTTTTTCTCCCTATAAATAGGGTTTCATTTCACTTGTTGAAATACACCTTCTTTGAGGCACACATTTGAGCCTTCTTTGAAAGAAACTTTGGCAAAATATTTCCAATACAAGATTTAGAGTTTGAGTCCATATTTTCCGAGTTTATTTCCCCCATCTTCATAAGGTTTCGTCCGCTGTCGGAGAACCGTGTGAATAACAATCCATTGTTTTCATCCACCTTGAAAGTGTAACAATTACTCTCCATTTACTTAAACTCTTATTTTTGTTATTGGTTTTGATTATAGTTCAATATATGTGAGGTATTTTCTTGCTAATATTTGTAAGTGATAAATGCAATCTCCATGTGTCTTACTTTATGAATTTGAGTTATTTTATACATTTTAGTGCTTCATACTTCAATTCAATGTTAAGTATTTTATCCGCTGTCGGTGCACTTAAAGTAGAATTGAAGAGACTTAATGTTGATCGTTGTCGGCGCATTCAGTAAAAAACAAAAGGTAAATCATGTTGTAAGTGTCTGCCGATGTCGGTGCATTTATAATATTGAAAAATGTACGAAGGTAATTGAGACGATTAAGGTAAAATTTTGTGATTGTTTTAATATTTGCAATTATTAGAGTGTTGGTAAGATATGTGCTTTAAGAAGGTCACTTGTACATAAATTAGAGTAGAAGTAAGATAAGTTTATTTATGCTTTTACTTATTTGCATGATTACAAACCTTTTTAAAACCCCCATTTTTATTCTTTATTCTTTTATTCTTTTATTTTTTTAATTCTTTATTTTTTAATTCTTTATTCTTTTATTATTTTATTCTTTAATTCATTAACTTATTCATTATTCTTGTATTCATTATTCTTTCCTACTAACACATTATTAATATTCCCTAATTTCCCCGGTTAAGAACGATCCCTATTTACCAATACTACATCTACACAAAAAGGGTTTAAATTGCATAACACTCAAATTACGTATTTAATTTAATGCGTAGTTTGGGCGTTATCAATTTTTGGCGCCGTTTCCGGGGAAATTAAAAATCATTCTTAATGTGTATAAACATTGTTTATGTATAAAATGTTCATACTTGTGAATAATGTTTACATATTGTAAATGTGTTTAACTTTTCTTTTTACACTATTCCATTATACTTGTTTAACTAGTTTTATTTCATTACATTTTATTTCATTAACTTTATATTTCATTAACTTTATATTCACACTTTTTCTTTATTCCATTAACTTTAAATATATTCCATTAACTTTATTCCATTAACTTTCTTTTAATTTTATTCCATAAACTTTATGCTCCACTAACTTTATGTTTACACTTATTTTATTCTTATGCAATTAATTGTTTGTTTATGTCTTGTTAAACTTTAAATTTTAAATGAAAAAAAAAATTCGGAATAAAAAAAAATTAATAAAAAAAAATTTCAAAAAAAAAAATATAAAAAAGAAAAAAGAAAAAAAAAGATTAAGAAACTTTATTTATGTTTGAATTTCCTAAAGTGTAAATATTTTTTTCTATTAACTGTTTTAGAGTTGCATGAATCTCAGAGCCCCTTTTTCTTCAAAATCTTACTTCCGGGAACATGTAGTGCCCCTCTTATTTACTTTCTCCTTAACCCTTCATGATGTGTGTATTTCATCACCACACACCATAGACTTGAATCTATGGACATGAGGTTGGGGCGGAGTTTGTAAACACTTGGGTTTGGTAATTCACTAAATCGTCATTTGGATTGATCATGGTGTCTAGGAGAGTTATGACTGGTGACAAGTTTTGGATTAAGAAAGGGAACACCAATGGAGTATATGCCAAGCTAGCCTCGGGGTGCTCTCGAAATTATTCTTACTTCTCGCGTTACATCTATCTCAACTGGCCATGATTAATGTTGAATGATGGAATGGTGGTTATCAGTACGCACAGGACGTACGACGGGGAAGTACTATGAGAAGCGGAAGGGGAAAGTTATTCATGACACTCTAAAACTCTACTTATTGCATTATTAGTTTGCATTTGGAACTTGTGCATTTGCTTTCCATTAACGTAACTTCTTGTTAATTCTGGTTTCCATTTATGTGATACTTTATGCAGGTACAAACTTATGAATGCGCACTCATCAATCTAAGCTTGATCGGTTGAGAAGACAACTTGACATTTCACCAAGCAACGCAACATTCAGAGACGCACTTAAGCAAACCGGCTCATCCGGACCTCCATCCCCAATAATCGGTGAGTCCATAAGTGAGAAGAGTAATTCAGAAGAAGAACAGACTTTCAGAACACCAATAGCCATGGCACGAAACCTGAGTATCCTGGAGCAGACATGTGCAAACACAAATGGCACTACAAACTTCTGCATCCAGTATCCCGAGCCAAGAACCAACAAGAAGGATATTGAGCTTAAGAGTGGAGTCCTTCATCAGCTACCCAAGTTCCGTGGAATCAGAAATGAAGATCCACATAATCACTTAACGAAGTTCCAATTCATCATTGGTAGTATGTGCCCGGATGATGCGGACTTGGAAATCATGAAGCTGAAAGCTTTCCAGTTGTCCTTGGAAGAAAGAGCACTGGTATGGCTTTTGGGTCTCCCACCCAATCATATTGACTCTTGGGAGAAGTTGTTTCAGGAGTTTCTTACCAAGTACTTCCCCGCCTCAAAGATTACGATCTTAAGAAAAGAGATCACTGGAATCAAGTAGAAAGAACATGATGAGAATTTCAGCCAGTACTATGAGAGATTTAAGGAACTTTGTGCTTCATGCCCTACTCACGGGATCACAGAAGGCTATCTTTTAACCTACTTTTACGAAGGACTTAAGGGTTGGGATAGAAGACTACTCGATGCTGCAGCTAATGGAAGTTTCTTAGCTCGGAGCCTAGTAGATGGTCGTGCACTACTTGAAAGCCGTGCACTCAATGATGCACAATACGAAGGTGCCGATCCTATTTCTAGAAAGGTACATGAGGTAAGTTCTCATGCTATAAATGATTCTAAGTTAGATAAGATCACCTCTATGCTTTCGAATATGATGGAACTAAAGAAACAGGTAGCTCCAGTTTGTTCCATATGCTCTCAAGGCCATCTTGAGGAGCAATGTCCCTACACTGCAAGGGAGGAAGACTCTGAAACTAAAATGGCACACGCCATTGAAGGCTTTCAAGGAAGGCCAAGGACTCAAGGTTACAGTTGGAGAGATCCGAACAATATCCTAAACCCTCAGCATATGTCGACCGGCCCAAACCGTGCCCCAAACTATTTCCCAAGGCCCACATGGTAACCAAGGCCCATATGGCAACCAAGGCCCCCGGTCCCATTTTCTAAATTTTCTCATAATCATGCAAATAATCATATTTCTTCATCTTCAAATCCTGATTATGATAAAATGCTGGCTGTTCTTTCTCAAGGGCAACAAACACTAATGGCGTCAACTCAGGCTCTTGCCACAAGTCAGCAAAATCAACAAACAGAATCGCTGATCTCAAGGACCAAATGGGCAAGGTCGTGGACTTCATGTGTAACGCCCCGAAAATTCGAAAAATGTAATATTGTAAAATAATGAATAAAATGACGTTTTTACCCTTGTGATTTGTATGGTCAAATTGTTGACTTTTTGATTGGAGGGTCGAACGGACGTTGACCGTTGACCCTGACGTAGTTCGGGACGTCACGAGTTCACAGATAGGTGGCACGGCTGATTCGGACGAACAGGGTGAAAGTTATGACGTGCGGAAGTGCATGGGCATTATCGTAAATTGGACGTTATAAGGAGAAAAAGTTGACTTTTGTTTGACATTTGGTTTTCACTTGACTCGAAGACCGTTAGGTTCATCTCGACGCCCCGAGTACAACGACAGGCGGCACGCTTGAAACGGACATCGGGTGACCGAGTTACGGGTCACGGAAGTTGGAGGGCATTTTGGTAATTATTGTACAGAGGGACATTTTGGTCAATTCACGGCGGTTACTGTAGCACCACCGTGAAAAACAGAGCACACGGCAATGCCGTGGTGTCTTATGCGTGCAATTGTTTAAAGTGTTAGTGGAATGGCTCAGGCGATTTGTTTATGTGGATTGAGGCAGTGGGAGGCACCCATGGGAGACTGAACTGAGCTCAGTGCACGGGCTGGATTTTAAAATGGCCGTGGTCTCTGTGCTTGCGGGAAACCGTTTTCAGAGACCACATTTGGTCTCCCACGAGTTGTTGGCCACATTGATCGATCAACCGTGTAAGAGAGTGAGGAGAGGATTCGTTTGGGTCATTTGGTGCATCAGTGTGAAGGCTGAGGTTGAGAGAAACCGTGAGAAAACATTTTCGGGTTTTGGGGGGAAAACTCAGAATTCGATTTCTACGGGTTGAGGGACCAATCTAAACACTTAGGGAGTCTTCTGGGAGTGACAGGAACACTGCTGTGCCAGCGTTGAAGAGTTTGGAGCACGGATTGCCCAAGAACCTGAGTTCCAGTTCAGAGATGAACCAGTTGGAGGGAAAAATCAAATTTAATTCCTGAGGCTTGTTGAATGAAACCAAGGGCCGTATTAGTCTTCTGGGAGCAAAAGGAAACTGACCACATCGATTTCGAAGGACAACACTTATGAGTTGGCCAAGAACTGAGTTCCCTGGTTCTAAGGATTGTCGAGCTTGATAATGACGACTTCCAGGTTAGTTTGGGGTCAATTGGTTGGATGGTTTGGTTCGTCTAGGTCCCCTTAAGCTACTGGTGAAGTTAATTGGATAATGGAACTGTTTTGGGTGAGTTCTGAGTGACGATCCGTTCGTCTGTTCGGGTCTGGGTTGGATCGATTTAGTGTTAGTCGAGGTCAATCGTTAATGCAGACCTAAAATTTATGGATTAGAGAAGATAATAGGATTGAAAACGGGAGGAATTGATTGAGAATTGAGGGTTAACTGATCGGGTTGAACCGCGGGTATCAGACCCGTTTATCAGTCTATTAGGGTAAGGAAGAAGGTACTGTAGCTTGGCGCGTGGCCTTCACGCGCAGCCACTTCAGGCGGCGCGTGACGGCGCATGTGATGTCATCTCCGATCACGGTCAACATGGAATTTGTTTCTTTTAGTCTAATTAACATTTTACCTTTAGGATTCGAGTCGATCGGGGGTCGTTCGGAATAATTTCGGGAGTTCGGAAGTTTAGGTCCTTAAGGTTTATTTCGTCGAAAAATCCGAAAAATTTAGGGAAAATCATACGAGCTATTTGAGGATGTTTGTAACCCATCTTGTACGTTTTTACAGGCGCGGACGTCTCCGAAGCTACTGAGGAGCGCACGGGGCGCGATTGACGCGTCCTAAAACAGTGAGTGGACTTTTTGATTTCTAAATCGGGCATGCATGACTATTTTACTTATTTATCTTATGGTTTCACATATGATTTTATGATGGTGATATGATATTTCGGTTTTACGTGTTTTCACGCTTTTCGAGATATTTATCGTATTTCACGCATTTCGAGGTTACGGTTTTTGCTTATGCATGAATGATGTTTTGATGAAGTATCTGGATATGAGTATGCATGTTACGGATTTATGATGTTTTGATTATAATTGTGAAGTGATTTCGGAAATTGCATGTTTTGGAATTTGCATGTGAATTCGGACATAAGTCCTATTATGACGAGATATGATTTCGGAATGATGTCAGAAAACGGTTTATGATGAATCCTGGTTTATTGTGTTTAAAAACGGTTTTGGGTTTAAAGACCCGGTTGATTGTTGGATCTGGTTTTGGGTTTAAAGACCCGGTTTATTGATGACGGGGGCGGGCCCGAAAATTGGGTTTAAAGACTCGGATTGAGTTTAAAGACTCGTTAGTTTAAAGACTCGGTTATTGTGATACCCCCGAGGCCTATTGATCATGTTTTGAGTTTAAAGACTCGTTGATATCCCGGGAAGGCCTGATATTGAGTTTAAAGACTCGGATGGATCCAACGGTTTAAATTGCGGATTCACTTTTTACTTGGTTTGCGTAAATGATGTTGCAAATGACAAATTTTGGATTTTGGTAATATTATATTGTTTTACACAAGTTGCGATGGTTCTCTGTAACGTTTTACATGGGGTTCGGAGAAAGAGTTTTTCAAATGTTAATACGCGGTTTTCTTGAATATCTGGTTATGCATGCGTGTTATAAAACTGGAGGGTGAACCCCGATTTCATTAAATTGTTTTCTGTAAACCTTTGTTTCGGTCCACTCACACTTTGTTGTTTTAACTACCCTCCAGGTCGTAGTACAAGTTAGGGGGCTAGCGCTGAGGCAGAGGCAGAGGCATACAGTTTTCCGTTGCGGAGTAGTTAGTTCACAGAGTAGGATTTGTTCTTTAACTTGTTTTGTAATATTGTGCTCTGTGAAACTATGGACTTGACGTCCGGTCGGATGTATATGTTTAATCTCCCTGGTCTGACAATGGGTGTGATGTAATATTATTTGGTTTTCCGGTCTTTTGGATTCAATTGTCAGACGGGAGCAGGATGCTTCCCGATTATCGAGGCGATAATCGGGGTGGGTCCTGTCATCATGAGTAAGATCCAAGCTAGCGGGGTGCTTCCACCTCAACCTACACCCAACCCGAATGCAAGACCTGAAGCCAATGCAATTATCACTCGAAGTGGTAAAGTGCTCGGAGAAATAGAGCCAGATCCAGCCGTTTCTGAGGCTGAAAAGCACAAGGTGGCAACTAAGACCACCACGACACAACCGCCAGTTCAACCTACCCACACACAAGGTAATAACCCAATCCCTTCATGTTCGGTTGGTACTAATTCCACGTTTGTGCATGCACCATTTCCAAGTAGGTTTTCCAAATCTAAGAAGGATGAATCCGATGATGAAATCTTGGAGATCTTCAAAAGAGTGCAAATCAACATGCCCTTGATCGAGTGCATCAAAAAAGTGCCGAAATACGCAAATTTTTTGAAAGAGTTATGCACTCCAAGGTGCCAGACAAGGGAGAAGGAGGTTGTGATGGTGAGTGAAACAATTTAATAATATTTAATTATGATTTACTAATCTGGGATTAGTTGGGTGATTTCGGACGAATTGTACAAAATCACCATTTTGCCCCTAGGCGTGGGCAAAACGTTGACTTTTAATTCGGATGGTCAAACGAACTTTGACCGATGACCGTAAAGTAGTTCGGGACGTAACGAGTTCATAGACAGGTGACACGTTCGATTCCGACGTTCGTGGTTAAAGTTATGATGTATGGAAGTTCAGGGGCATTACAATAATTTGTATGAAATGGGGGGAAATGTTGACTTTTTGATCGGGAGGTCCGATGGCCGAGGGCCAAGGACCGTGAGGAAGATCTCGATACCCTGAGTCCGTAGACAGGCGGCACGCCGAAATCGGACTTCGTACGAGGAAGTTATGGACAGATACGTGAAATCGGGAGGTTCGCATCTCGGTAATCGTGTCGAATATTTTATTCTGATATTATGATTGGAGGACACCTGGATGAGTGACAAGTGTCACTCATCCATTGGCTAGATTGGATCTGATCCACTAAGGCAATTAAATAGATTAAAACCCACCTTTTGATCTCAGCCATTCATCTCAAACTCCCAGGCGTGATCTGGACCCTTAATCTCATTGGTGAGATTGAATCTGGACCATCCATTTTTCTTTATCATTTCCCTCCCCATACTATATTTGCTTACCCGAGTGCACAACCATTCGAACCGTGCACCAGGTCTTCACACATCTCCTCTGTGCACATGTGTGAGTCACTGAGATTATGAGAAACGGCGGGAGGCGGCAGGACGACGGCGGGCGACGGCGAGGATGACGGCGGAGAGGGAAAAACAGGGGAGGTCCGAAACTCAGAAAATTGGAAGTCGATGTTGTCTGGTGTTTGACCGTTTTGGAGGGGTGGAAGGAGTTTCTGGAGTCGAGCTGGGCATGGTGGTGGCCACGGTGGTGACCACGGCGGCAAGGTAAGCCCCAAACCCGTGAGTCCGTTTTCGGGTCTAAAATGGCAGCTTGGATTTTACGACGTTTTAATCGATCTAGTGACCAAGATGATGATCCAGAGGATGAGACGAGTCTATAGGGACCGTTTTCGAGGAGAATGGTGGTCGGAGCTGAGAGCAGTCGACGAAGGAGTTTTGGCAGTGAGCTTCTCGATCGGGGAGGTACGATCTGGACGTTATTCCTTGTTTTTGTTTCCACAGAACTGTTGGTTGAACTCAGACGATCTTGTAGGTGAAAATCCTGTCGAAAATGATCGAGAAACGGCGGAGAACCAGTCGGGTTGGCCCGCGGGTCACGGCGACCCGTTTACCAGTCATTCGGGCTGAACGATGATGAACAGTGCCCGGCGCGTGGGTTTCACGCGCAGGAAGTTCAACCGGCGCGTGGGGGCACGTGTGAGGTAATTTTGGGAAACTTCCAACATGACTTTTGTCCTATACAATGTAACGAACATTTTGGCGTTGGTTTCGTGTCATTCGGATCCCGTTTCGATATTGTTCGGGATGTTCGAAGGTTTTTAATCCAGTTTAAAAATATTTAAAAATTCGGGAAAATTACGGGACTTGAATAGGATGTTAATGGAGAGGTTAGTAATCCTCTAATGTGATTTGGACAGGATTGGAAGTCCCGGTGATAGTGGTGTGGCCCGAGAAGGCCTATGGCACACGTATCGAGGCGCTCGGTTAAACGGTCTGTGAGTGGACATTGGTTTTATAAATTCGATGCATGCATAACTATTTCATGATTGTTATAATTATGATTAAATGATTTATTTTGGATATCGGTGAATTTAAATGATTTCACGCATTTCGAGGTGATTTATGTGTTTGCACGTAAATCGAGATTTCTGGATTTGCACCGATTTTCGTAAATGTGGTTGGATATGATTTCATGAAACGGTTACGGACTTGATAAAGTGAAATCGGGCCAGGGGCCCAGTTAACTTGTGAAATCGGGCCAGGGGCCCAGTTAACTTGTGAAATCGGGTCAGGGGCCCATTTGATGTATATATGTGATTTCGGGTCGGGGACCCTAAAATGGAATTGAATAAATGATTTCGGATTTAAATCAACTATTTGGACTTATGACGGTTTTATGGAAACTCGGGGCAGGGCCCTTGTGATATTTTGGAAAGGAATAATAAAATGTGTTCCATAAAACCATCTCGATATGAGGATATATATCCTGGTCTCCTCCAAGTGTCGGGGACACTGGAGAAGTCACGGTGTAATGCCTGCGAGGGCTCATTGTACGGAGCTACCAGACCGTATAGTGATCCAGGAGCAGGATTGCTAGACGTCATGGACGTCAGACATCGGGGATGTCAGAGATATGGACCCGGTGAGACCCCGGGCAGCACGCGTTGCTTAATACCGTGAGATATGACGTCGGGAACGTCAAGCGTCTAGGACGCTAGGCATCGGGGATGCCGGAGATGGAAAAAATAATAAATGAACATTACTGGATTTATGAAATAACTCTTGGATTGATTTTTGGGATTCGAAACTATGCTTTGGTTTCCGGGCTAAGGCCCTAATGGTTATTTCTAAATAAATATGGGATTATTGGTTTTTGGTGCATGCATATGCTTTTACCGAGGGGCATAAATGTCTTATAAATGTTTTAAACAGACTTGTTTATTTTCGTCCACTCACAGCTTTTGTTTTTAATGCCCTTCAGGTTGATTCCGGGTGCGACTGCAGCAGAGACTGGGACATCATACACCTCCTCCATCGATCCTTACGCACTCTGGAAGCCCGGTTGGGCAAGTGTCAACAGGTTATCCCTTGTCTGACACCTCTTGTCAGACGGGAGCATGACACATTCCATGGTTATCCCGGGGGGGATTGGGATGGGTCGTGTCAAGTGGTATCAGAGCAGGTTTTGCTCTTTTGTGCGCGAAGGACGAGGGTGTGATGTCTCTTTGGGCTGCAGTTCCGTTGTCAACCTGATAGATAGTTTTGGATTTGAGTAGTGGATTGGGTGTGTTTGAACTGATATGCCGTACATTGATGCGATTCAACCCAAGTGGGGTTGTATACGATTAACTGGTAATGTGGGACCGTCGGTTCGGTCATGTGATGATGGATTGTTGTGCCACTCGGCACAGCTGGGTTCATGGAACCCCATTTGAATAATGTTAGGGAAATGCGAAACTCAGTTGAGTATTGGTCTAAGTTATGGACCCAGGTAGTGTTGGCTAGTGTACGGAGTGTTGGTGCATCGGAGTTAGCCGATGACCTTCGTGGTGGTACCCACGTTGAGTTGACGATTGGATTGGATTGGACGTCTATACGATGTCAGGACCGCGGAGTCGGTCAGGTTGTGGATTTTACTGCAGGTGGCAGTTGGGTTCGGTGGAACCCGGGGGGGTGTGATTTTGGAACCCTAATTTATAATTGATGGATTGGAAAAGTGAACTTTAATTGAGAACTGGTGCTGCGACGAGCGGCTGAGGTCATGGATGACCATGTGGATGACTCTAGTGAGTCTTATGGATTTCGATCTACGACTACGGTTATGAGGAAATATGGAATCCCGTGTTAGATCGAACATAGTGTGATGTGTGGATGCGGATCTTGACAACGATGACTGTTGGTCGACAGTTGTGTCGAGATAACTGGCTATCGAGGGTATTTAGTGTGGTTTTAATACTTGGGGATCAGCGGATGTTCAGGGAACGTTCATTATCCTGATGTGCCAATGGTCAAATTGGAGGTACCCATAGTCGTGGGGTACGAGTGCTGTTACGGGATCGTCGTTCGGAATGAACGGAGATCCAGGGTAACAACTTTGCACACAGTGTGCTAGCATGGATGTTCGTGTGCTAGTGTGGGTGTTCGTGTGCTATGTATGGATGTTGGTATAGTGGTACTTTTATGCCAATACTAGTATGGATGCCTGTGTGCGGATACTAGTGTTGATGATAGTGCGTGGTGCTGGTACTAGCACTGGTGCTGGTACCGGTGTCGGTGATTGTGATGACGATGAGCCACCAGTTGGGGTGTGACTCTGTCCTGATGGACATATGATTGGTATCTACGACTCAGTGGTGGTTGAGTCATGGACTGGATGGGATCCAGTGGAGGTTGTGACGTGTTGGGATAAGTCCCAACAGTTATAAGATGACATGTGATGAATGGATATAAAGGTATTATTAGAATTTGGGGAATCCAGGGACGATGTTCCCTACGTCATGAGAATCAGTGGATTTGCGGAGTTGTTGTCAACTCCAAGATTGGTATGGTTGTGTGTTGTTAATATCCCCAGAAAGTACAAGGAAATTATTGGAATTGGGAAGTCGAAGGAAAACCCCTTGTGGTATTGATGTGGGATTTTGTGATTGTGAATCACTTGGAACCTGAGGATTGAACCTGTAAAGGTTGAGATGTGAGACAAAGGCGGTAAGGTATGCACATCCAGAAAGAGTTGAGAGGTTCCCGTTCGGAATTGGGGTGTGTGCATAAATGATTTTGACGGACGTGAGGTCCGAGTAAAGGATTGATTTCGGACACGTGGTTGTCCAAGTGAGTTGAGATTATGGGAAGTCTAGTAGTTGGACATGACATCTCATTGGGAGCATGTCTGTTTCCAACATGGTTGGAACTCCCGGTTCGGGGAGAGTTGTGATTGGGAGACGAGAGGAGTGCTCGTTTCCGCATCGGTGATTGGTATTCCGAAGTCATTGGGGCTGACATCTTATTTATTGCTGTGGCAGATGATGATTGTTGCTACCAGTACGTTGAGCGTGTATTGGTTGGTGGACCCATGTTTGGCTTGGGGACATTGGACACAAGAGGTTGTGCACGATTTTGGATTTGGTGGTGAAATGCAAGGTCATCTTTCCACCAAGGGAAATTTGTCGAATGATTCAATGAGGGTGTAAGACCCTACGATCAGCTTTCAGATGGATTGTTAGCTATGTGAGCATGTGTGGATCCTAAGTGGATCTGATTTGTGATGTTGTCGACTTTGGTCGATGTGACGATCTAGGATCGTGATGTTACTTGTCGGATGACGTAGTGATGGATCTAGGTCGTGATCGTGATGATCCAGATTGGGTGTGAGTTTTTCACTTTTACCTTGGTATGTGAGTCGTAAATGACGGGACTGAACTTCTTTTCGGAGTGGAGTCCATATGGTTTGTTACTCGGTTGAGTAGGTTTCCGAAGTGGTCGGATTTTGTCAACCTTTGACGTGTGGATATTGGGATTGGCTTCCCTATGAAGTCAATCGAGTGTTTTGGACAGGCAACCGATAGGTTCGATTTTGTTACGTCTTGGTGGACGTAAACGAGATTTTGGGTTTTGGGAATCGGATTTCTAGGTGACGATTCAGGATTCGATTGTGAAGCTCGAAAGTGGATTACTGGATTTGGGTGTGGAATGATTATTTCAATACTAGCTTACGGAATAATGATTTCGGATTCGGATTTGGAAATAGATTAAAAATGTGATGTCTAGGTTCGAATTCGGGATTTCTTACGAAATTGCGTATTCGGATTTGGAATTGGAACTGGATGATGGGTGGAGTTCGTTTTGTCTTATAATGGTTTGGACAAATGTACTCCATTATTGGAACGTGTTTGGCTATGACCTGGGTGGTTGTAGGCGGATTGATGGATTGATGTACGTACAGGGTACGTTGTACGAGGATTGATTCTGGTTAGGCTGAGTGGTGCCTAATGGCGGTACATGGGATGTACCTGTGGTATGTGATTAAACGTGTTGGTAATCAGCTGGTTCTGATATCATTTGTTTGGCTGTGCTGTGGAGTGGACATTGGATACTGTGCGCTGTGCAGAGTGATTTTGTCGGGTTCAGTGATTGTATGAGCAGGTGCTCTTAGCCATGGTTGGCTAGTGGAACCCTAGTATTGAGATGTGTGATCACTGCTGGGCTGGTATTCATTGTGTTCCAGTTACACCACTTGATTGAGTAAGTTGACGGTATACGTACACTCAGGATGAGTGAATTGGTGGTCTAAGTGACTACGGGTAGCCTTGTGTGATTTTATCACACCGAAATATTTCCAGCGTGTTGGTTCGCTGAGGGAGTCGGCGGTTATGGACATTGAGATTAATTTGTGTCGTAGGATTGGGCTGCCCTGCGAATTGAGATCATGTGGTTGATCTTACGCTACATCGAGAGTGATGTAGTACGTGGTGTTGTCACTGACTGGTAGATGGTTGGGGCTTTACTAGGCTGGTAAAGCTTGGTGGTGATAGTTTGACTGGTGGAGTCAGCATGGACTGACAAATGAGATTTGGTGACTCCCAATGGGAGCAAATGTAAGGATATATTGGCAATTGAAAGGAACTGTTTAGCTGAATGAGTCAGCTAAACGGTTTAGCGATTTTATCGCGGATCAGGTGATCATTTTCACTCGAGGTGGTCAAGTGTTGTTGTTATGACGTATGACTGTGATGGGATGTCTGGGTACAGACGAGGCTGGTGTTGACCCAGTATGTGGGTGTACAAGTGTACACAGATATGAGGTCGGAATGTTTTCCACGTGGTGGTTGTGGAATAAGGTTATTGGTAATTTCGAGGACGAAATTCTTTAAGGAGGGAAGGTTGTAACGACCCGTCCCGAATATCGGGATTTAATAATATTTAATTATGATTTACTAATCTGGGATTAGTTGGGTGATTTCGGACGAATTGTGCAAAATGACCATTTTGCCCCTAGGCGTGGGCAAAACATTGACTTTTAATTCGGATGGTCAAACGGACTTTGACCGATGACCGTGACGTAGTTCAGGACATCACGAGTTCATAGACAGGTGGCACGTTCAATTCCGACGTTCGTGGTTATGATGTACGGAAGTTCAGGGGCATTACCGTAATTTGGATGAAATGGGGGGAAATGTTGACTTTTTGATCGGGAGGTCCGATGGCCGAGGGCCAAGGACCGTGAGGAAGGTCTCGATACCCTGAGTCCGTAGATAGGCGGCACGCCGAAATCGGACTTCGTACGAGGAAGTTATGGTCAGATACGTGAAATCGGGAGGTTCGCATCTCGGTAATCGTGTCGAATATTTTATTCTGATATTATGATTGGAGGACACCTGGATGAGTGACAAGTGTCACTCATCCATTGGCTAGATTGGATCTGATCCACTAAGGCAATTAAATAGATTAAAACCCACATTTTGATCTCAGCCATTCATCTCAAACTCCCAGGCGTGATCTGGACCCTTAATCTCATTGGTGAGATTGAATCTGGACCATCCATTTTTCTTTATCATTTCCCTCCCCATACTATATTTGCTTACCCGAGTGCACAACCATTCGAACCGTGCACCAGGTCTTCACACATCTCCTCTGTGCACATGTGTGAGTCACTGAGATTGTGAGAAACGGCGGGAGGCGGCAGGACGACGGCGGGCGACGGCGAGGATGACGGCGGAGAGGGAAAAACAGGGGAGGTCCGAAACTCAGAAAATTGGAAGTCGATGTTGTCTGGTGTTTGACCGTTTTGGAGGGGTGGAAGGAGTTTCTGGAGTCGAGCTGGGCATGGTGGTGGCCACGGTGGTGACCACGGCGGCAAGGTAAGCCCCAAACCCGTGAGTCCGTTTTCGGGTCTAAAATGGCAGTTTGGATTTTACGACGTTTTAATCGATCTAGTGACCAGGATGATGATCCAGAGGATGAGACGAGTCTATAGGGACCGTTTTCGAGGAGAATGGTGGTCGGAGCTGAGAGCAGTCGACGGAGGAGTTTTGGCAGTGAGCTTCTCGATCGGGGAGGTACGATCTGGACGTTATTCCTTGTTTTTGTTTCCACAGAACTGTTGGTTGAACTCAGACGATCTTGTAGGTGAAAATCCTGTCGAAAATGATCGAGAAACGGCGGAGAACCAGTCGGGTTGGCCCGCGGGTCACGGCGACCCGTTTACCAGTCATTCGGGCTGAACGATGATGAACAGTGCCCGGCGCGTGGGTTTCACGCGCAGGAAGTTCAACCGGCGCGTGGGGGCGCGTGTGAGGTAATTTTGGGAAACTTCCAACATGACTTTTGTCCTATACAATGTAACGAACATTTTGGCGTTGGTTTCGTGTCATTCGGATCCCGTTTCGATATTGTTCGGGATGTCCGAAGGTTTTTAATCCAGTTTAAAAATACTTAAAAATTCGGAAAAATTACGGGACTTGAATAGGATGTTAATGGAGAGGTTAGTAATCCTCTAATGTGATTTGGACAGGATTGGAAGTCCCGGTGATAGTGGTGTGGCCCGGGAAGGCCTATGGCACGCGTATCGAGGCGCTTGGTTAAACGGTCTGTGAGTGGACATTGGTTTTATAAATTCGATGAATGCATAACTGTTTCGTGATTGTTATAATTATGATTAAATGATTTATTTTGGATATCGGTGAATTTAAATGATTTCACGCATTTCGAGGTGATTTATGTGTTTGCACGTAAATCGAGATTTCTGGATTTGCACCGATTTTCGTAAATGTGGTTGGATATGATTTCATGAAACGGTTACGGACTTGATAAAGTGAAATCGGGCCAGGGGCCCAGTTAACTTGTGAAATCGGGCCAGGGGCCCAGTTAACTTGTGAAATCGGGCCAGGGGCCTATTTGATGTATATATGTGATTTCGGGTCGGGGACCTTAAAATGGAATTGAATAAATGATTTCGGATTTAAATCAACTATTTGGACTTATGACGGTTTTATGGAAACTCGGGGCAGGGCCCTTGTGATATTTTGGAAAGGAATAATAAAATGTGTTCCATAAAACCATCTCCATATGAGGATATATATCCTGGTCTCCTCCAAGTATCGGGGACACTGGAGAAGTCACGGTGTATTGCCTGCGAGGGCTCATTGTACGGAGCTACCGGACCGTATAGTGATCCAGGAGCAGGATTGCTAGACGTCATGGATGTCAGACATCGGGGATGTCAGAGATATGGACCCGGTGAGACCCCGGGCAGCACGCGTTGCTTAGTACCGTGAGATATGACGTCGGGAACGTCAAGCGTCTAGGACGCTAGGCATCGGGGATGCCGGAGATGGAAAAAATAATAAATGAACATTACTGGATTTATGAAATAACTCTTGGATTGATTTTTGGGATTCGAAACTATGCTTTGGTTTCCGGGCTAAGGCCCTAATGGTTATTTCTAAATAAATATGGGATTATTGGTTTTTGGTGCATGCATATGCTTTTACTGAGGGGCATAAATGTCTTATAAATGTTTAAACGGACTTGTTTATTTTCGTCCACTCACAACTTTTGTTTTTAATGCCCTTCAGGTTGATTCCGGATGCGACTGCAGCAGAGACTAGGATATCATACACCTCCTCCATCGATCCTTACGCACTCTGGAAGCCCGGTTGGGCAGTGGCAACAGGTTATCCCTTATCTGATACCTCTTGTCAGACGGGAGCATGACACATTCCATGGTAGTCCCGGGGGGATTGGGATGGGTCGTGTCAGCTACCCCCAAAGTTGAAGGACCCAGGGAGTTTTTCTGTTCCCTGCGTGATTGGTAACTAGTCATTTCATAAAGTTATGCTAGACTTAGGTGCATCCATTAATGTTATGCCATATTCACTATATGTTTCCCCTAGGTTTAGGTAAACTACAGCATGACGATGTTATCATTCAATTAGCCGATCGTTCTAATGTGTATCCTAAGGGATACGTCGAAGATGTTCTTGTGCAGGTTAACCAGATCATCTTCCCCGCGGATTTTTATGTCCTCGACATGGAGGATTCCCCTACGAATCAAGCTCCACTAATGTTGTTAGGAAGACCATTCATGAGAACTGCCAAGACGAAGATTGATGTATTCAATGGTACATTAACTATGGAAGTAGATGGAGAGGAAATTGGCTTCAACATTTTCGATGCTATGAGGTACCCTAGTTCCACAACTCAAACTACTTTTTCTGTTGACGTGTGTACTTCTTGCGCAGAGAAACATCTTGACTCAATTCGAGAAGACACGCTCAATATGATAATTCAGGAAGGTGTTGGCCTAACGCAATCAGGGGACGCCTTGGTTGATGATATGGATTACGAACTAGAGCCTCGAATTTGGGATGAAGTCATGACTCTAAATGAGGCCCCCATAATGGTAAATCTTCAGGTATCCTTGTCACTTCCAATTAGTACTAATGCCACTCCTCCTTTAGTGATTCAGGCCCCCGTTCTCGAGCTCAAAGTTTTGCCTGACCACCTGAAATATGCCTATCTTGGCCCGGACAACACTCTGCCCATCATAGTGTCTTCTGTACTAACCGAATCACAGGAAGACAGATTGGTACGGGTCTTGACGAAGTACAAGACAACCATTGGATGGACTCTGTCAGATATCAAGGGAATCATCCCTACAACCTGTGTGCATCGAATCTTGTAGAAGATGATGCAAAACCTTCGCGTGAAGCCCAACGTCGCCTCCATCTTCCGATGATGGAAGTCGTGAAACGAGAGGTCATCAAACTCTTGGACTGTGGTGTCATCTACCCAATTTCAGACAGCAAATGGGTCTCACCAGTCCAAGTAGTCCCGAAGAAAAGTGGATTCACAGTTGTTGCGAACAGTGAAGGAGAGCTAGTGACCTAGCGAACAGTGACCGGATACAGAGTCTGCATCGATTATCGACGCCTAAACAAAGCAACTAGGAAGGATCACTTTCCTTTACCCTTCATTGATCAAATGCTTGAAAGGTTAGCATGTCACTCCTATTACTGCTTTCTTGATGGTTATTCCGGGTAAAATCAAATCTGTATCGCTCAAAATGAGCAAGACAAAACGACTTTCACTTGTCCTATTGGCACTTTTGCCTACCGAAGAATGCCCTTCGGTTTATGTAACGCCTCAGGTACTTTCCAAAGATGCATGATTTCTATTTTCTTTGAATACGTCGAAAAAATAATTGAAGTATTTATGGACGATTTCAGTGTCTTTGGGGATAGTTTTGATGCATGCTTAGAACACTTAGCACTTATCTTACAAAGGTGTGTCGAAACTAATCTGGTACTTAACTGGGAGAAATGTAATTTCATGGTTAGACAAGGGATAGTCTTAGGCCATATTGTCTCTAAAAGAGGAATTGAAGTTGATAAATCTAAAGTTGATATTGTGCGCCACTTTCCCTTTCCCACTTCGGTGAGAGGGATCCGTTCATTTCTTGGTCACGCAGGTTTCTACAGAAGATTTATCAAAGACTTCTCCCACATTGCAAGGCCCTTGTGCCGATTGCTTCAGAAGGAGACACCCTTCGTCTTTGATGCAGACTGTCAGGAAGCTTTTAAGAAGCTTAAAAATCTCTTAACCACTGCCCTCATTCTTTGTGCCCCGGATTGGTCCTTACCCTTTGAACTAATGTGCGATGCCTCTGATTATGCAGTTGGTGCTGTACTCGGACAAAGGCGGGACAGGAAGCCCTACGCCATCTACTATGCATCCAGAACTTTGAATGATGCCCATATGAATTACACCACCACCGAGAAGGAGTTGCTTGATGTTGTGTTTGCTTTAGATAAATTTCGCTCTTATTTACTTCAAACTAAAGTCATTATTTACACTGATCATGCAGCACTGAAGTATCTCCTAGCCAAGAAGGAAGCGAAACCAAGGCTAATCCGATGGATTCTTCTTCTTCAAGAGTTTGACATCGAGATTAAAGATAAGAAAGGTGTAGAAAACGTGGTGGTATACCATTTGAGTCGCATAGCACATGAACGAGATCTTGTGGCGATTCAAGAGATGTTTCCGGACGAACAATTCTTCAGAATCGAGGGAAGTACTCCTTGGTATGTTGATATTGTCAATTACTTAGTCACCAAGCAGTTGCCCACCACTCTCACCCGTGCACAAAAAGATAAACTTAAGAAGCATGCTAGGCACTATATTTGGGATGAACCTTATTTATGGAAACACTGTGTAGATTTATTGATTAGGAGATGTGTCCCTGATATTGAACATAGGCCAGTCCTAGAGTTCTGCCATAACCATGCTTGTGGAGGCCACTTTGGATCTAGAAAAACTGCACTCAAAATTTTAGAATCTGGACTATATTGGCCCACACTTTTTAAAGATGCACATTCATTATGTTTAGCCTGTGATAAATGTCAGAGATCAGGAAATTTAGGACGAAGGGATGAAATGCCACAACATTATGTTTTAACTGTTGAAATATTTGATGTTTGGGGTATCGATTTTATGGGTCCATTTCCTCAATCTAATGGCTATCTCTATATCTTACTTGTTGATTATGTATCGAAATGGGTGGAAGCTAAGGCCACCAGGACTAATGACTCTAAAACTGTTGCAGATTTCCTCAGAACTAACATTCTTTCTAGGTTTGGGATCCCACGGGTCCTAATAAGTGATGGAGGAAGTCATTTATACAACAAGACCATTGAAGCTTTAATGAAACGGTATGGTGTCACTCACAAAGTCTCTACACCTTACCATCCTCAAACGAGTGGAATGGCTAAAGTCAGTAATAGAGAGATCAAGAAGATATTAGAGCGAACCGTGGGTCCTAATCGTAAGGATTGGAGCCAACGGTTAGATGATGCACTTTGGGCATACAGGACGACATACAAAACACCTATAGGAATGTCACCCTATAGGTTGGTGTACGGTAAAGCATGTCACCCTATAGGTTGGTGTACGGTAAAGCATGTCACCTTCCGGTGGAACTAGAGCATAAAGCATTGTGGGCCGTCAAGACTTTCAACATCAAGCTAGATGGCGCCGGTTTGCATCAAAAGCTCCAGCTGAGTGAGCTTGAGGAAATCAGAAATGATGCATTTGAAAACACTCTGATCTACAAGGAAAAGGCTAAGGCATTTCATGACAAACAGATCAAGAGTAAAGCGTTTGACATTGGCCAGAAAGTTTTGCTGTTCAATTCCCGGCTTAGACTCTTTCCAGGTAAATTATTTTCCAGATGGGTAGGTCCTTTTGTAGTTAATAATGTGTTTGCCTATGGAGCCATACAGATCAAAAGAATTGAAATGGGAAAAGAGTTCAAGGTCAATGACCACCGATTAAAGCCTTACATCGAGGCAATTGGAGAACGCGATGTGGAGTCAGACAGAGTGATTCTACTCCCTATCGGATGAACATAATCAAGAATTTGGTCTAGGCTGGATGGACGTTAAACTTCAAGCACTTGTTGGGAGGCAACCCAATGTGTTCTCGAGTTGTGAAGGAGTCATCAACACAGATTTGCTTTCTTTCAACCCTTCACTCTCTTTTACTTTGTTTATTTTTTTCTTTCTTACTTCATTTTCTTAAATCATCTTCCTTACTTTGATTCTATGTTTAATTACTTCGTATTTTCCTACATTGAGGTCAATGTAGAGTTTAAGTGTGGGGGAATGGTTTACAAAATTTATTTGTGCAATTGAAATTGTTTTATTAAGTCTTTCTTATGGAAAAAAAAAACAAAACAACAATTTGTGCAATTGAAATTGTTTTATTAAGTATTTCTTATGAAAATATATATATATAATATATATATATATACAAAAAAAAATTAGTCTTTTTGTTTTAACGTAGTGTTTTTACGAGTATCAAGTTGCCCTTTAACTGGTCAATGATATAAATGAACGGAAATGAATATGATATGGATATAAAGATGATCACTATAACTTGAGTTCGTTTGTTAATACCTTGTGATTAAGTGTTATAACTTGAAGATAATGCATGTAAATTGGTACATAAACTAGCATGATAAGATAAGTATGAATCATATGAACTTTATGTGAGCTTTAGAACTTTATATACATCTTTGATGAGTGATTCATAAGTTCTTTGTTTAAATTGATATACATATGTCTCATAACTGCTTGCCATAGCTTTTAGTGAACTCTAAAGTACTAGAACTTATTCCATGTGATTTTCAAAGCTTTTAAATCAATAAACTCTCTGATTTTGGAAATGATTAAGGCACTTGGGTTAACACCACAAATTCAAACATCCATGTTCCCTATTTTGTGCGCACGAGTTGCGACCCCCCCCCCCCCCCCCCCCTCCCCTCCCGTTAGTTTTAACCCATTTTGAGCCTACATTAAGCCTTTCTTGCATCACCATAATTATCTAAACACTTAAGCTTAGTATAGACATCTTTTACCCTTGTTCCAATGACTCGGTTGAAGACATAAAGATTGTGTAAAGAGAAAATGATGATATTGAAAAGGCTTTTATGTGTATTATGTGGATTTACTTACTCAAACATTGTTGTATTTTTGACACATGTTATTACCTTGATTTATGAAGAAAAAAAATGTATTGAGTTTTTATCAAGGTAATAAGGTTTGATTATGTAATGTTTGAGTTAAGTCCTTTACAATTGTAAATCCGACACAAAGAATGAATTCGAGGCCCAACATGATGAAATTAGGCATATATTCGAAGGGATGAATTACTGACATCATTGCACTAAGGTTGGGAAGTTATGATACGTTTTGAGAGTCTTTTGAGTCTTGGAACGAATTTGAGCACCACTTGTCCTATATATTCCTTGCCTCTAAACTTAGCCCCATTACAACCTTCGTAAAGACCTTATGTTCCTTAAGATGGTAAAATTTGGTTAGTTGAGTCAATCATTTGAGTAAACTTATAGTTTTGGTTCATTTGCTTAAGTATGTTTTGTTTTTATCTTGAGGTGTTTGTTTGAGATTTTGCAAAAGTACTTCATTTCGACTATGTGAGTATCTCTCACATGCTTTGAGTGCAAACACAAACCCTCACAAATTGAGTGAATTTATGAGTGTATATCCTTGTGAGTTGATTCATACTTGTCTTATTCATGTAGAGATCCATTTCACCATATTTACTCATTATCTTACTTGTTAAAATATTTTGTTACCATGTATTAACTCTTGAATTCCATATGCTTAAATGATTTAAGTGAAAATCTTTTATGCCATGATAATAATGAAATATTGAGGCAAATGGTTAAGGGTTTGCTTGTTTTGGATCTTGTAGTTTAATTTTAGTATTTGCTAGGGACTAGCAAAGTTTAAGTGTGGGGGTATTTGATAGGACGTTAAATAAGCATTATTTTATATTATTTTATACCCTTTATACTTGACTTTTAATATTAAAATATTAAATAAATTGATAAAATAGTTTATTTTGTGATTTTTCTGTTTAGATAAATAAAGTTTGTAATTTGGAGCATTTTGGCGAAAGAATCGTCTCGATCGGAATTATAACAAAAAAATTATGGACGAAATTCGGTGGAATTATTAATTTAGTTATAAATAAATTAATTAATTTTCTTTGCAGCCCAAACAAATCCTGCAGCCCAACCCCATTTTTAAAATGCAGCCCAGGAGCCCGTCAGCCCGCAACCCCAGCCCAAAACCGTCGGCCTAGTCCAAGAATCAGCCGCCCAGCCCAACGGAAGGCGCCTGCCTCTGCCTCTGCCTCACGATCGGCGCGGGCTTGGTGACTCATGCTCCACCACTTCAGCACGCGCGTATCGAACGCCAAGCCCCCCTCCTCAGCGCGCGGCTGCCAAATTCCAGAACTCCTCTTCAGCGCGTCCCTGCTGAACACCAAGCCTCCTCTTCAGCGCGCCACTGCCAAATTTTCTTCTTTCCATTCCAGCAAAGGCTGCCGGCCATTTCAGTCACTTTCTAGCCCAATTTTGCAACTTTACAACTAAAACCACCTCTAAACATCATCACAAATCTTCATTATTCATCATTTCACTATTCCACATTTTTTATTGTTTTTTATTTATTTTTGGTAGCTTTTTCTCCTTATAAATAGGGTTTCATTTCACTTGTTGAAATTTTTTAAGGCACACATTTGAGCCTTCTTTGAGAGACACTTTGGCAAAATATTTCCAATACAAGATTTAGAGTTTGAGTCCATATTTCCCGAGTTTATTTCCTCTATCTTCATAAGGTTCCGTCCGCTGTCGGAGAACCGTGTGAATAACAATCCATTGTTTTCTTCCACCTTGAAAGTGTAACAATTACTCTCCATTTACTTAAACTCTTATTTTTGTTATTGGTTTTGATTATAGTTCAATATATGTGAGGTATTTTGACAGGACCCGTCCCAACTGGACGTCAAAAACCGTGCCCGATCCTGCTCCCGTCTGACAAGTCAACTAAAGGTCCGAAACTACCCTTCAATGCTTGCTAGACAAGGGATGTTTGCGCTGATTTCTGCTGCTGCCACTGCCTCACGATCAGTCCCGAACGTCGTACCACGGCCTGGAGGGTCACAAAATAGAAAAGGTGTGAGTGGACAAAAATGACCTCTTATAAAAACATTTGCCAAAAATACAATCTTACTCTCCAGTTTTTACAAACTTGCATGCATATCGTAAAACATGAGTAATAGAATGAAATCATTCAGGTATGAACAGTGGACCGATAAAATCAAAACATATTTACCCATGGTCCGTAAAACTCATGTTCACCAAATCAGTTCATGTTATAAAACATCAAATCCCGGCTCTCAGGCTAAAACATGTGAAAACATAATCACCTGGACACAAAGACCAAAAACCCGTACTCAATACCAGTACGTCATCACAAACAACATCAATCAGAACTAATCACAAGTGCACAATAAATATATCAGTCCAATCAATCCGCACTACTCACAAGTGCACAAATCATCACAATCACATCTGCACTACTCACAAGTGCACAAACTATCACAATCACATCTGCACTACTCACAAGTGCGGCACTACACGTAGGCCAATATCCAGCCACTCTCTCGGGAACAGACACCTATGGGCTCAACCCCCTCGGGCTCAGTCACCTCTGGGCGAACACATCCTCAGGCTCAGACCCATCCGAGTGGTATATCCAGGCTCAGTCTCATCCGAGAAGCTGACAACCATAGGATCAACTCCTGATCCTACGATCACATCCCCCAAGCTCTGGTCGTCTGGGTAATCCCCCCAAGCTCCGACCTTCTGGGAATATCATAATCACAATGAAAACCATCTCGGGAATTACATCCCAAAACATTTCAATCAAATCTTGACTTCATACAAAGTCAAGATCATTTCCGACTAGGTCTCAAAGCCCAAAATACTATTTACACATAAACCGTTAAAATCACATTTTAAATCAATAAAATAATCCAGAAATCATCATTGACTCACCAAAAAAGCCAAAATATCATTTTAGAAATCATTTAAACTCCGGGCCTAGCCCAAAACATCATTTGCACGTTCCTCGTAAAACGTGCCCGAGAGACTGATTAAAATAATCATAAAATCACAATAAATCATTAATTTCACAAATTCACAAGTGACTCCAAATTCGAGTCAAAATCACTATTCACTTGGGTTCTCAAGCCCAAAATATCATTTTCACTCAAATCCATGCGTTGCAACCTCCGTTGCCATTTTCACGTAAATCCACGAAATTGACCCTTGACTCATTCCCGAGTCACCACATCATTTTTCAATCCATGACTCAATAATCCGAGTCCAAACATTATTTTCAATCAATTTCAATCCCGGACTCATAAACCAAGTCCAAACATCATTTTTCACCAATTTCATAATTTCTCGAAAATCGTGCTAAATATAACAATATAATAATCATAAAACCGAGAAATCACAGGATTGAAACATAAATCATGCCAAAGCATATCAAATCATATAATAAAGCATTTAAAATCATATATGCATGCATCACGGTTAGAAAACAAAAGTCCACTCACACACACCGTCCAAAACGGTTTGTTTCCGAGCTGCACGTTTTTCCGTAAAATCTGGAAATCACAACTCCTGTCCAAAATCATTATAGAGGGTTACTAACATCTCAAAATACTTCATATTATTTTCCCCCAATTTTTCCGGAATTTAAATACGTATTTTAAACGTAAAACAAAACTTCGGATACGCAGAACATTATCGAAACAATATCCGATTTCCTCGAAACCAATGTCAAAATGTTCGTTACAATGAGAGGATCAAAAGTCATGTTGACCTCACCTTGAATCTAGGCCGGACGCGCCCTCACGCGCCAGCTACAGTAACCGTCGTCCTCACCCGTTTAACTGGTAAACGGGTCCTTTTGCCCGCGAACAGACTCGGTTCAATGTCTGTCAATTCGATACCAATTTCATCAATTGAACATTCATACAGCTTCGTTATAAGTCTAATTAGAGATCTGTATCGTCAATTACACAAAATCATACCTTAAACCTTAAGATCAAAGATGAACATTCGAAGAACATCCCGAACACTGTTCATCTTCAAAAGTCATCAATGTCAAGCGTTTTCCTTAAATTGATTCATCAAGAAGCTTCAATGGACTCCGTTAAACACTTTACCCCAACTCAATTGCATCAATCCAAGTCTCAAACTCCACGACTCAAGCTCGAACTTGCACTCTGTTACCAGACCGAGTTCAGAGTCAATTGGGCCTCAATTGCCTTCATTTTTTATCTGAAACAACTCGTCACAACCTCAGAAGGATAATTCCAATCTCCAATTCGATCCTCACGGCTCAATTCTTCCAACTCGAATTTCCCCCCTAATTTTCTGAAATTCGAAATTCCAGTCCCTCTCACTCTGTCAATCTCTCGTGATTACCCAGTTGAATTCAATCTCAATAATCTCTCAATTGCTCACTCTCTGGTTCAGAAATGGAAGAGAAATGGAAGAGAAATGGTGGACAAAGATCAAGCTCTCTTCTCTGTGTTTTGCTTGTACACGGGTTAAGGACAGAAGAGATTAATGGAAAAATAAAAGGATTAATTAATTAAAATAGTAATAAAACATCATAATGATGTTTTCCCTAAGACAAGGATCTCTGTTTAGGCCTGAATTTAAGGGATGAGTGACACTTGTCACTCATCCAAGTGTGTTCAGTCACCGGGTATTGTTCATATTAAAATATTATTTTAATCCCGATTCGTTCGGTTAATCGAGTCTATTCCCGTGATCATAACTTCGTCGTCGAATCTCCGATTTCGGCATGCCGCCTGTCGTTGGATTCGTATCGACGAGACCTACGTAACGGTCCTTGGCCCTCATCCATCGGACCTCCCGGTCAAAAAGTCAACATTTGGCCCCTAATATGCAAAATTACCAAAATACCCTTCAACTTCCGAACACCATAACTTTCACCTCGAATGTCGGAATCGAACATGCCACCTGTCTATGAACTCGTGACGTCCCGAACTACGTCACAGTCATCTGTCAAAGTCCGTTTGACCGCCTGAACTAAAAGTCAACATTTTGCCCACGCCAAGGGCAAAATGTTCATTTTGCACGTTTCGTCCGATTTCACTCAACTAGTCCCCGATTAGTCATTCTAAAGCATAATTAATTAATATTCAATCCCGATATTCGGGACGGGTCATTACATATTTTCTTGCTAATATTTGTAAGTGTTAAATGCAATCTCCATGTGTCTTACTTTATGAATTTTAGTTTTTTAATACATTTTAGTGCTTCATACTTCAATTCAATGTTAAGTGTTTTATCCGCTGTCGGTGCACTTAGAGTAGAATTGAAGAGACTTAATGTTGATCGTTGTCGGCGCATTCAGTCAAAAATAAAAGGTAAATCATGTTGTAAGTGTCAGCCGCTGTCGGTGCATTTATAATATTGAAAAATGTATGAAGGTAATTGAGACGATTAAGGTAAAATTTCGTGATTGTTTTAATATTTGCAATTATTAGAGTGTTGGTAAGATATGTGCTTTAAGAAGGTCACTTGTTCATAAATTAGAGTAGAAATAAGATTAGTTTATTTATGCTTTTACTTATTTGCATGATTACAAACTTTTTCAAAACCCCCCTTTTTATTCTTTATTCTTTTATTCTTTTATTCTTTTATTCTTTAATTCATTATTCTTGTATTCATTATTCTTTCCCACTAACACATTATTAATGTTCCCTAATTTCCCCGGTTAAGAACGATCCCTATCTACCAATACTACATCTACACAAAAAGGGTTTAAATTGCATAACACTCAAATTACGTATTTAATTTAATGCGTAGTTTGGGCGTTGTCAAGAATAAGAGTTTGCATTCTATTTATAAGATAGTTAGTTGTGGAACAAGCATGAAACCAGAAGTAATTTGGCATGCAAGTAGTTTTGAGTAGAGTGATGGTAGTTTCAATGAGATGTCTGTGTTTTCTGTTTTCAAGACCATTTTACTGAGGGGAATGAGGACACAATTTGAAGTTCATAATTCCTTTAGAGGAAAGAAAGGTAATCATTAATATACTGGTGAACTCACCCCTCCATCACTTTGGAGGATTTTAATAGATTTTTCAAAGTAGGTAGAAATGTAAGAGTGAAATTTGACAAAGATTAAAAAGACATCAGATTTATTGATCTTGGGATAAGTCCAAGAATACCTAGTAAAGTCATCAATGAACACAACATAGTACTTATAGACTAAGGTGGAAGTACAAGGGCTAGGTCCCAAAACATCTATGTGAATTTTATGAAATGGAACAGAGGCCCTAGATTCTGAAAGGGGAAAAGGTAACCGTGAAGCTTTCCATTGAAGACAGGAGACACAGATCTTGTGGGAAGGATCTGAGGAAGGTGATATCTAAGCTTGGTTGAGCATGACGGCTTGAATAGGATTGGCTGGATGTCCAGGTCTGTTGTGCCAAAGTGAGGAAGAAACATGTTGTCCCAATAGAGTAGCACCAGATGAACCAAGAGAGGAAGAAAGTGAGTGAATAGGAATAGGATACAGACCGGCAATACTAGGAGTTCTAGAGAGCACCTTCCCTTTTTGGTCCTGTATTTGGAGAGAGTGTGCATCAAATAACATTTGGCAGTTAGTTTGAAGACAGAACTTATGCATAGATAGAAGATTATGCGTTAAGTGAGGAACATGACAGACACCAGTGAGATAAAAAAATGTGATTAGAAACAGGAAGCCGCATTGAACCAGTTTTGGTAATTGGAAAAACAGCTCCATTACCTACTGAGATGCCTGAGGCAGGTAGGTAGGGTTGAGAAAGCTGGAGTAAGGCATCATTAGAAGTCATGTGATGAGTAGCACTAGTGTCAGTAATCCAAAAATTAGGGTTTGAGAACTCAAAGCCAGATGTAGCAGAGTAAGCCTGAGGATGTGCAATAGGACGTGGTGACTTGGCAAGATAGGATCTCCGTGTGCACTCCAAGGCACCATGGCCTGATTGCTTGCACAGTTGGCAAACGGTGGAAGAGACTTGGGGAGTAGCTCCAAGAAGCCCTAAGCCTGAACCAGAATTGGGAATATGACTGGAGTTGTAGCAGTGTTGTAGTTGGAGTTGTAACTTGGATTGTTGTATCCCTGATTGTTGTTGTGCCTTCTAGTATTGTAGTTGGAGTTGTAACCAGTGTTATAGCCTCCAATACCATATCCTGAATTTTAGTTAGGATTGTAGTGCCCATAACTTCCATATCCTTGATTCTGGTATGAGCCATTATAGTTGTTGTTGTAGTAGTTTCTGCCTCTCCTACCATGATAGCCCCCGACCATAATTTTTTCTGCCATATAAGGTGGAATTCCAATTGTTGTTGTACCCCTGGTTGTTGGAGTTAGAACCTTGCCATTGAGGGTGTTGAGGTGTGGCAGAAGCTAAAGACTTAGAGTCACTGGAGTCTTTAGTTACAACCATGGCAATGAGAAGTGTGGATTGAGAGTGCAACTGTGTATTGGCCTTAAATAGGTCAACTTTTTTAGCAAGAAGGAGAGTGCGAAGCTCAGACAAAGTGATGGAGACTGGTCGAGATCGAATATGAGATTTAAAGGCCTGATATTCTGTTGGTAGTCCATCCAAGGTGATCAGGTTCATTTCCTGATATGTGACAACAAGTCTAGCACTAGCCAATCGTTGTCTAGTAGTTCAGATCTTGACAAGAAAAATCTCAATAGAGTCAAACCCCTTATGTATGGTTTGTAGATTAGTCTTGAGCTGCACCAATATGGCCTCAGACATAGAGGAGAAACGTTTCTGGAGTGTGAGCCAAGCATCTCGTGCCTTGTCACATGTCATAATCTCTGTAAAGGCTTCTTCAGATAAAATATCATTCAGCATGTTCAACAAAGAAGCATCATCATTAAGCCACTTTTGAAGATTCTCACTAGAAGTAACTGGACATAGAGTTGTACCATTGAGATGACCAAACAGATGAAAGCTCTTCAATAATATTTTGACCTTGACACTCTAGGAGACATAATTCGTGTCATCTAACTTTACATAAACAAAATCAGTAGCATGCTTTAGTAATTCCATCGTAGTGGTTGACATATTGAGTCAGGAACGTGACAATTTCTCCAAATTCACAGTGCTCAATCAACAAGAGAAAAAAAACTTGAATCTCAAGAATCAATCGTTCATAACTTCGTCCTTGAAAAAATCACCAAAAAAAATAAAGCCTCAAAGGAACATAAAAGAAGAGAAAACAACAGTAGAACTTATCTTCAAGGATCATGAGGAAGGAAGTTCAAGATCGAGATCAAGTGAGGAGGAAACAACAAAGAATATTCTCTTCAAAGATTGAGAAGAAAAGTGAATCGAGATGAGAGTTTCAAGAGGCAACTTGAGGAAAACAACAATAAAACTTATCTTCAAGGATAAGGAGGAAGAAGATTCAAGATCGAGATCAAGTGAGGAAGAAAGCAGTAGAGAATCTTCACTTCAGAGATTGAGAAGATGAAAGGATCGAGATGAGAGTTTCAAGAGGAAACTTGAGGATCAATGAAGATTACTGCATCAGAGATCAAGAAGGCAAAATAGGAACCAGAATCTCAGCGCTAAGCAGGTAGCTCTGATACTGTGAAAGAGTTCATGGTTATCGAAGGAAGAAGAAAGAGAATCAATAAAAGAGAAGAAGGAGAGAAGTTTATGTTAACTTTCTTTGATTGATTTTCATAATCTCAACTGCATTCTACATGATGTTCGTATAATATATAAGCATAAAGCTTACAGCTCACAACCTAACAATCCTACTCAAATGATAGTTATTCCTAACAGTGTAACGACCCGTCCCGAAATCCATGATTAGATTAGTGACTAATCACGATTAGTGAGGCTAATCGGTGATTAGTTAGGCGAAATCGGACGAATGATGCGAAATGAAAGTTTTGCCCCTAGTCGTGGCAAAACGTTGACTTTTCATTCTGGCGGTCAAATGGACTTTGACCAATGACCGTGACGTAGTTCGTGATGTCACGAGTTCATAGACAGGTGGAACGTTCAAATCCGACGTTCGAGGAAGAAGTTATGTTGTTGGGAAGTTTAGGGGCATTTTGGTAATTTTGGTTAAAAGGGGGCAAATGTTGACTTTTTGACCAAGAGGTCCGATGGCCAAGGGCCGAAGACCATTACGTAGATAAGAACGATACGAATCCATAGATAGGCGGCACGTCGAATTCGGACGTTCGACGGCGAAATTACGGTTCACGGAAGTTTCGAGATACTATTTACAGCGACACGTTTTACGTGACAAAAGGTGCAGTTTTGTCTCTAGTGGGCCCAGGTATTTATCCTGATGCCCAATGGATGAGTGACAAGTGTCACCCATCCAATGGACACCATACTTCATTCATGCATCAAACCCCTTAACCGTGCATCCATTTTCCATTTTGTTCCAAACCAAAAACCGATCCCATTTCTCCCCAAAACCTTGACCCTATAATCATGGATGAGAGGCAGAGAGTGAGCTGAGGACGGAGTGGATGATGGTGGCCGGCCAGGACGGCGCCGCCGTGGACGGCGGAGGAGGAAAAATCGATCGGCTAATCGGTTTTAACCTTTTTATTCATTTTTTCGATTTTGCTTGTTAGGGGTCGATTTGGATGTTTGGGTTGAAGTAAATAGGTTCCTAGGATTGTTTTAGGAAGGTTTGGATGAAGGTTGGACGTCGGGGAAGCCCTGGGAGGTTTCGGGAAAATCGAACCGTGAGGGACTTTTTGGACCGGTCGGGTTTAGGTTGTTTTAGGGTCTCTAATTAATTAGGTTAGGTTCCTAGGATGATTATAGGAAGGTTAGGATTGATTAGGATTGAAAACGGTGAAAAACTGGGCTGGAATGAGCCTGGACCGGTTACGCCGGTCCAGTTGCAGGGGTTGGACCGGACTGGTTGTGCGAGGTTGAAGGTGGTGACGTGGCATGATGAGGTGGCACCTTTCAGATTGTCAAGTGACGTGGACCACTCATCAGTCAACACGTGTCACATGTCAGTGCACAGTCAGCACTGACATGTCACTGACGTGGCCCAATTAGGGGCTGACACATGGCACATGTCAGACTGTCACGTGGCACTGACAGCACAGTGACATGGACCAATGAGAGCGTGACACGTGGCACCTGTCAGAGTCTGACATGTCAGACCTGACAGCTGTCAGATGACGTCAACAGGTACTGTAGCAGCGTTGACCGGCGCGTGAGGGCGCGTGTGAACAGTGTTTTTGAGTGGGCCTAGTGTCATTTTAAAGGTTTCGACGATCCGGATCCAATGGTGGTGGTTTCGGGTCGATCGGAGATCGTTAAGTTGGTCAAATTAAGGTTTTTCACCTCGGGAAACGTGTACGGGGCACGTTGACTTTTCCGGGAAAGTTTAGGGTTTTTAATATGGACTTGTATAGGTTAGTAGTAACCTTTGGATATGCTTTGGACAGATCAGGATTATCCGGAGAGGTCGGATTGGCTCGGGAGAGCCGTATGGCACGCAAATCGAGGCGGCAACTCGGACGGTCTGTGAGTGGACCTTGTTTTCTAAATTGGTGCATGCATAAATGTTTATTATATGTTTTATTACTTGTTTGATGATGCCATGGGTGCATTTTTATGTGGTTACGTATAAGCACGTATTTCGAGGTTTCAGCCTTATACGGTGCTTATACGGGTCTGTATTTCTTTATTGGTTTTAATGAAATGGTTTTGGAATTCTAAAAGGATAAACTCGGGTATGAGACCCATTTAGTTTTGTCTCGGGCATATGACACTATTTATGACCTTCGGGTCTAAATCGTGGTCGCGACGGGTGCTATATGCACGCCAATCGACGATAGGACGCTCGCCTCCGGATTGAGATGTGTTCCTTCCGGAGAGGTTACGATGCACGATTCGTGGTCGGGCAGCCTGGGGAGGCTCGACTTCGGAGTGCTGACAGTTGAGGATAGCGATCGGTGATGAGTGCACCATGATCTTGTGGTGGTCGCGTCGGTTGATACGTTCACGGCGACATGCCAGGATTGAGGGCGATCCTGGATGGATGGTTGCACGCATCACTATGATCGGAGTCGTGACTGGCCCTTAGATATCGGGCCCGGTGCCCAGTTGAGTCATATGTTCGGGCACGAGACCCAGTTGTTTTACACTGATGATTTCGGGTTAGGGACCCTACATGGATTTCCGGGTTCATGACGGTTTATGGGAACCGGCATGAACCTTTGTCAGGTCATTGTGGTACATGACGGTTTATGGGAATCGGCATGAACCCTAGTTAATGGATGTTATGGATCATGACGGTTCAGGGGAACCGGGCATGAATGTTTATGTTATGTATATATATGTTCATATACCTTCCTTTACTTCTATTATCTCCTCCGGGGAGGGTCGTTGGCCTGGGTGGACCCCGGAGTAGTCACGGAGCACCGGCTGAGTGGAGTCACCCCCCAGTTGGGTTCCTTACTCTCAGGAAGGCTATGATTACTATTACCTCCGGTAGGGTCAGTGGTCTGCGGACATTGATCTTGACTTTGAGAAGACTCGGATTGAGACCTGGGTAGCACGCGCGTAGCTTTGGATACCGTGACAGGATTGGTTGTGTGACTTATATATATATATACGTATATTTGATTTGATATGTGGTGAGCACAGGTGTGCACAAGATTGAGTAGTGGCTCGTGTATGTTTATGGTTATGGGCTGAGTCCCGTATTGGTTTCTTGTGGATTTGGGCAGTGGCCCGTATGGTCGTTTTCATTATGGTTCTTTCAACTTTAGTTTTGGGCTTAGTTCCCACATATGGTTTTTTCGGATAAATGATTTTCGAATGCATGCATGCTTTTTAGTGAAGGGTACAAATGTCTTATAAAATGTTTTATAAACTCTTGGTTTTGTCTACTCACAGCTTTTAATGTTTTGACTGCCCTTCAAGTTGACATCGGATGTGGACTGTAGCAGAGATCGAGATATCACATACCTCCTCCGGATCCTGGCGTACTCTGATAGCCCAGGAGGGCAAAGGACGGAAATATCCCTTGTCTGACACTTCGTGTCAGACGGGAGCAGGGTCATCCCGCTCTAATCCCGGGGGGATTGGGATGGGTCCTGTCAAACAGCCTAACCAACCATTGTTTTACAGTTGTACAATATATAACTGAATAAAAACTAAACCTTTATTCACAAACATATATTAGGTACAGGGTTGCGAGAACAACCAAACCCGACTCTCAATATTTTTTTATTTACGAATTCAAAGTAGGAATTTTTTTTTCTGAGACTGGCAAGTGGAGAGAGATAGTTGTACTAAGTCCACGACGCTTTGGTTTTAGTTGGTTGTGACTTGATGCTGCTGCAGTTGAATACAATGGACTTTTGATATGGAGGAGGAGTAACAGCTTCAGCTATAATGGATTTATAAGGAGGCTGTTATAGATATAATTTACTTTATGAATGTGGGCATGGATGGATGTCATGTAACGATCTGTCCTGAATTTCGGGGTTAGATTAGTGAGTAATCGTGGATTAGCAGGACTAATCGGGGATTAGTTGAAGAGATTACAGTCGGATGGTGCGAAATTGCTGTTTTGCCCTTGGGAAATGGGTAAAAAGTTAACTTTTGACTCGGGCAGTCAAATGGACTTCGACTAATGACTAGATCGGGACGTTACGAGTCCATAGACAGGCGGCACGTCAAAAACGGACTTTCAACGGGAAAGTTATGAGTCTAAAATGAGAAATGGCACTATTTATATAAACCGAGACATCGCGACATGTGGAAAGTTTGTATTGGGCGAAAGTTCTGGAGGGACCACCAGATGAGTGACAAGTGTCACCCATCTAATTAGTCCAAATCCCCAAAACGGTGGGATATTATTTCCACCGTAAATCGATCATCTCTCCCGTTCTCTTCCAAAATCTGTAGAACCCTCTCGACCCCGTGAACCCTCTCGACCCCGTGAACCCCTTCCTATATAACCTCCTCATCCCTCTTCTGATGTGGTTTGCGTGTGAATGAAAAAGAGAGGGTGAAGTGAGACGAAGAAGATGGTAGCAACGGGTTGAACCGTCGTGGACGGTGGCCTAAAACCAAAGACATTAAGGTTTACGCTAAAAAATTGAACATTGGTTTTTGAGGGTTGTTGATCGATTCTAATAATGGGATATGGTTTCTGCTAATCACATGAGCTGATTGGGCTTGGATTCGAAGGTGGAAGGTGGCTGGAACCAGGAGAAATCGAAGGGAAGAACTGGGCTGACTGTTCAAGGATCAAAGGTATAATTCTAGCTTCAATTTTTTGTTTTTGAGATTTTTTTTGAGATTATAGATCGATAGAGAGGGATTATACGAAGCCTTAGGAATCAACGGGTCTGAAAACGGGCCAGAAACGAAGGAAAACCAATCGGTTCGGGTTGCGGGTACTGTTCAACCCAGTTGCAAACCCGGACATAGGAAGAAGACGATCAAGATACAATGGCGTGGGGGCACGTGGGCTCGAATTTGGAGGTGGGCCAAAAGTCATTTTAACAGTTTTAACGATCCGGATCCAATGGAGGTGGTTTCGGGTCGATCGAAAATCATTAGGTTGGTCAAATCGAGGATTTTCACCTCAGGGAATGTGTCCGGGACACATTGACTTATTCGGATGTTTTAGGGATTTGTCCTATAGTCTTATATCGATGGTTACTGACCTTTGGATGTGAATTGAATATGACCGGAAGTCCCGAAGATGGTGGATTAGCCTCTGGGAAGCTTATGGTATGTGTATTGGGGGCGGCAGTTAGGACGGTCTGTGAGTGAACTTTGGTTTTATAAATCTTATGCATGCATAACTGTTTATATCCTTTATATATGTGTTTTGTGATGATGATGAATATGATGTTTGGTTCTACGTACTTGCACGTATATCGAGCTTTATGGTTTTATACTGTGGTTATACGTGCTTGTGGTTTCCGTGATGGTTTGATGAAATGGTTTTGGATTTGAAAAGATGAACTCGGGCATGAGACCCATTTGATTTGGAAACCCTCGGATATGAAGTCCATTTGATTTAATGAAGTATCGGGCTGGGACCCATTTGAGTTATATTATCGGGTCGGGGGCCCAGTTGGTTTACGAAATCGGGCATGAGGCCCAATTGTATTTTATAAATGTGATTTCGGGTCGGGGACCCATTTATGGATTTACAATGATTTTATAGAGAGTCTGGGCATGACCCTTTTGAGATGTTTTGAAAATGATTTTAAAAAGATGTTTCCTATGTACCATCCTTAGATGAGGATATGTGGATGGTCTCCTCCAGATGTCTGGGACATTGGGGAAATCACTGAGCATTGCCTGTGAGGGGTCATTGCACGGAGCGACTAGGCCGTATAGTGACTCAGGATCAGGATTGCTATGATTAGACGTCTGGGACGTCAGACATCTGGGATGTCAAAGATTGACCCAGAGAGACCCCGAGCAACACTCGTTGTTTAGACCGTGAGATATGACGTCTGAGACGTCAAGCATTTGGGACGCTAGGCATCTAGGATATCGATGATGGGTATTTGGTAAACATGAATTATTGAATTTATGAAATGCTATTTTTGTGTTTATAGATTTGGACAGTGGCCCACATGGACTTGGATTTGGATTTACGGATTTCGGTGTTTTGCAGTTTTGGGCTGAGTTCCCACGTATTCTTGGATTTTATGGTTTTGGGCTAAGACCCTAATGATTTGAGAAAAGGAAATGACTTTGGTTTTCATAAACGATTTTATTGTAATTGAGTCAATAGTTTTCGAATGCATGCATAGTTTTACGTGAAGGGCATAAATGTCTTTTATGAAATGAGTTTTATTAAATTAATTATTTTCGTCCACTCGCAGTCTTTTCTGGTTTTTAATGCCCTTTAGGTTGATAGCGGATGCAGGATGTGGCAGACACCGATACCTCACATTTCTCAGCTGATCCTGGCGCATTCTGGAAGCCAATTGTGCTCAGGATTTCAGATTATCCCTTGTCTGGCCTTTGTGTTACCTCGTGTGGCACGTGTGTTAGACGGGAGCATGACACATCCCACGTTAATCCGGGGGGGAGGGGGGGATTGGGATGGGCCGTGTTAAGTGGTATCGGAGCGTGGTTTACATGTGGTGCTCTGACATCAAGGTGGTGTCAGAGCGAGATTGTCAGTTTGGAACTGGAGCAGTGTGTGCACAAGTGCCCAGGATATGAGGTCTTTACGATGAACAACCCATCATCAACCTGAAAGTTAGGGCAATAAAGTATGAGAGATAGTAGAAACGAATCATGGAAGATATATTATTAACCCGATACGCCGTTCATCAGTGTGATTAGACCTGATGAGGGTTGTATGTGACGAATTGGCAGTGCGGGATCGTTAGGGCGGACTGATTGGAGAATATACTTCTGGAGACAGCTGGGTTCGAGGAACCTTATAGTATGATGGATGGCCCGAATATTGGAAACCCTAGCCGGGGACTATTAGAGATTGAGGATTGGATTTGGCGACTCTGTGATGTCGAGACAGCGGGGTCGGTCAGATTGTGGATTATACTGCAGTGCGCAGTCAGATTCGTGTGAGCCCTAGTTGTGACTAATGTTTTGGAGATTATGAGTAAACCGAAGTTAGTCTATGCCCTTAGTGTGGAACCTTAGTGTATGATGTATGGTTTGGAAATGTGATTCGTCAATTCGTTTGACTTTTGGTGACTTTTTGGAGTCGAGACCGTTATTCGACCATGTCATGTCAGCTTTGGTGATTGTATGGCAAGGTGCAATTGAAGTCATGAATGAACCTAGTGAGTTTGGTTGGGCCAAGAGGACGACCCTAGTTGAGTCAAGTTGAGAATGGAAATTGGTGAGTTGAGGGAGGCAGAGTTCCTCCAACCTAAGTAGTGGTATGTGATGGTTGCTCGGTATGAGTAGACATTCAGGATTGGTTTGATTTGTACCCTGTGTGGTGGTGATGCAATGATGATAGGAGACGACTGAGTAACATTCTCAGCGATTGCGATAACGAGGGGAGACGACGAGCCACGAGCTGTAGGTAACTCAGTCGTGATGTGCTTGTGTTCGGTGTTGATCCGACGATGAGGGTTCGTCGACTAGTGTTGATTCTTGGGAATTATGTCGAGATGGTAGATATGATAGAGATGGACTGGATGGGATTCAATAGTGGATGAGATGTGTTGGGACTCTAACCCAACCGTGATTGAGACAACTGATATGATTGAGATGACTAAGTGGTAATTGGATGAAACAGTATAAACGGATAGGCGAGGTTGGTGTCATAACCCTAGTAGCAGTTGTCAAGGTAATGTCGGTGACTAAATGACGGTTAGAGATGATGGTTGGAGCTTTGATACCAAGGTATTATTGTCAAGCGGTGACAGTTGGAAGGTGTTCGTATAATCCCAGAATTGTCAAGAGTGTCAAGGTGGTGCCCAATGTGTCAGTCTGAGTTACTGACATCATTGAGTAGCATCCGTTAGGAGGTATCAACTTGGGAAGTGTGGTCGAGTGTGGACTCCTAAGTAGAGCGTGGATTTCCACAGCTGGGATGTGGAATTGGATGAGTTTGAAATTTCGAAGACGAAATTATTGTAAGGGGGTTAGTCTGTAATGACCCGTCCCAAATTTCGGGGTTAGATTTGTGAGTAATTATGGATTAGCGGGACTAATTGGGGATTAGTTGAAGAGATTACAGACGGACGGTGCGAAATAACCATTTTGCCCCTAGGAAATGGGTGAAAAGTTAAATTTTGACTAAGGCGGTCAAATGGACTTTGACCAATGACCGTGATGTAGATTGGGACATTATGAGTCCGTAAATAGGCGGCACGTCGAAAACACACTTTAGATGGGAAAGTTATGAGTCTAAAATGAGAAATGGCACTATTCATATAAACCGAGACATCGGGACAAGTGGCAGGTTTGGATTGGGGGAAAGTTCTGGAGGGACCACCAGATGAGTGACAAGTGCCACCTATCTTGACAGGACCTATCCCAATCCCCCCGGGATTAGTGCGGGATGACCCTGCTCCCGTCTGACACGGGGTGTCAAACAAGGGATATTTCCGACCTTTGCCCTCCCGGGCTATCAGAGTATGCCAGGATCCGGAGGAGGCATGTGATATCTCGGTCTCTGCTACAGTTCACATCCGATGTCAACCTGAAGGGCAGTCAAAACATTAAAAACTGTGAGTGGACAAAAATAAAGAGTTTATAAAACATTTAATAAGAAGACATTTGTACCCTCCACTAAAAAGCATGCATGCATTCGAAAACCATTTATCCAGGAAAAAACCATAATGAAATCAAATACGTGGCCACTGCCCAAATCCATAAAAGACTTAGCCCAATTCATAAGAAACTAACCATACGGGCCACTGCCCAAAACCTGTGTAAACACACATCATATATCATATGTAGCATACATCACATATACATATAATTCACACAACCAATCCTGTCACGGTTTCCAAAGCTACGCGCGTGCTACCCGGGTCTCAATCCGAGTCTTCTCAAAGTCAAGATCAATGTCCGCAGACCACCAACCCTACCCGAGGTAATAGTAATCATAGCCTTCCTGAGAGTAAGGAACCCAACTGGGGGGTGACTCCACTCAGTCGGTGCTCCGTGACTACTCCGGGGTCCACCCAGGCCAACGACCCTCCCCGGAGGAGATAATAGAAGTAAAGGAAGGTATATGAATACATATATATACATAACATAAACATTCATGCCCGGTTCCCTTGAACCGTCATGATCCATAAAATCCATAACAAGGGTTCATGCCGGTTCCCATAAACCGTCATGAACTAGAATGACCTGACAAAGGTTCAAGTCGGTTCCCATAAACCGTCATGAACCACAATGACCTTTGCAGAGTTCATGCCGGTTCCCATAAACCATCATGAACTTGGAAATCCATGTAGGGTCCCTGACCCGAAATCATCAGTGTAAAACAACTAGGTCTCGTGCCCGAACATATGACATCAACTGGGCACCGTGCCCGATATCGAAGGGTCAGTCAGTCACGACTCCGATCATAGTGATGCGTGCAACCATCCATCCAGGACCGCCCTCAATCCTGGTATGTCGCCGTGAACAAATCAACCGACGCGACCACCACAAGATCATGGTGCACTCATCACCGATCGCTATCATGAACCGTCAGCACTCCGAAGTCGAGCCTCCCCAGGCTGCCCGACCACGAATCGTGCATCGTGACCTCTTCGGAAGGAACACATCCCAATCCGGAGGTGAGCGTTGTATCGTCGATCGCCGTGCACATAGCACCCGCCGCGACCACGATTTAGACCCGAAGGTCGTATCCAGCGTCATATGCCCGAGACAAAACCAAATGGGTCTCATACCCGAGTTTATCCTTTTAGAAATCCAAAACCATTTCATTAAAACCAATAAAGAAATACAGACCCGTATAAGCACCGTATAAGGCCAAAACCTCGAAATACGTGCTTATACGTAACCACATACAAATGCACCCATGGAATCATCAAACAAGTAATAAAACATATAATAAACATTTATGCATGCACCAATTTAGAAAACAAGGTCCACTCACAGACCGTCCGAGCTGCCGCCTCGATTTGCGTGCTAAACGGCTCCCCGAGCCGATCACCATCACCGGGACTCCCAAACCTATCCAAATTGTAATAGAAGGTTACTAACTACTTAATTAACCTCCTACCAAAACCCCGTAATTTTCCCGTATTTTTAACTATTTTTAATCCCGAACCTAAACCTTCCTATGGCCCGAAACATATCGAGACGGTGTCCGATCGACACGAAACTAGTCCCAAAATGTTCGTTACATCGAATAGAAGATTTCGTATGTTGGAACCTTCCCCAGATTCCCTACCACGCGCCCTCACGCGCCGCCTGAAGTGGCTGCGCGTGGGCTTCACGCGCCGCTACAGTACCTGCTGACGTCATCGCTGGCATCAGCATGACGTCATCTGACAGCTGTCAGGTCTGACATGTCAGACTCTGACAGGTGCCACGTGTCATGCTCCCATTGGTCCATGTCACTATGCTATCAGTGCCACGTGGCAATCTAACATGTGCCACGTGTCATCACGACACTGGTCCACGTCTGTGCCACGCGTCAGCCCCTGATTGGGCCATGTCACTGACATGTCAGTGCTGACTGTGCACTGACATGTGACACGTGTCGCCTGATGAGTGGTCCACTTCACCTGACAATCTGACAGGTGCCACGTCATCATGCCACGTCACCACCTTCAACCTCGCACAACCGGTCCGGGCCGGCCGGTCCGGTCCAACCCCTGCAACTGGACCGGCGTAACCGGTCCAGGCTCATTCCGGCCCAGTTTTTCACCGTTTTCAATCCTAATCAATCCTAACCTTCCTATAATCGTCCTAGGAACCTAACCCAATTAATTAGAACCCATAAAACCCACGAAAATCCACGGTTCAATTTTGAACCTCACGGTTCAATTTTCCTGAAACCTCCCAGGGCTTCCCCGACGTCCAAGCACCACCAAAACCTCTCTAACAACTCCCTAGCAACCTATTTAACTCAGACCAATCGTCCAAATCGACCCATAACAACTAGAATTCGAAAATGGATTAAACGGGCAAAGCCGATTACCTCGTTCGGGTTTTCTCCTCCGCCGCCCAAGGCGGTTCTGCCTGGCCAGCCACCACGTCCAGCCGGTCCTCTCCATCTCTCTGCCCTCTCAGTTATGCTCACAGGTCAAGGGTTTGGATTTTTGGGGGAGAAATGGGATCGGGTTTGTGTTTGGGAACAAAGAAAATAGACGATGCACGGGGATGGGTTTTGGTGCATGAATGGGTGAGGTTGGCCAGTGGATGGGTGACAAGTGTCACTCATCCATTGGTTGCTGAAAAGTAACTGGGCCAACAAAAGACAAAACTTACTTTTTGTCTCGTAGAACGTGTCGCCGGGAATAGTATCCCGAAACTTTCGTGAACCGTAACTTCGCCGTCGAACGTCCAAATTTGACGTGCCGTTTGTCTATGGATTCGTATCGTCCTTATCTACGTAACGGTCTTTGGCCCTCGGCCATCGGACCTCCCGGTCAAAAAGTCAACATTTGACCCCTTTTATCCAAAATTACCAAAATGCCCCTAAACTTTCGAACGTCATATCTTCCTCCCCGAACGTCATATCTTCCTCCTCGAACGTCGGAATTGAACGTGCCACCTGTCTATGAACTCGTGACGTCACGAACTACGTCACGGTCATTGGTCAAAGTCCATTTGACCGCCCGATTGAAAAGTCAACGTTTTGCCACCACTAGGGGCAAAACGGTCATTCCGCATCGTTCGTCCGATTTAGCCTAACTAATCACCGATTAACCTCACTAATTGTGATTAGTCACTAATCTAATCATGGAATTTGGGACGGGTTGTTACATATCTGATTGGTCCAAATCCCCAAAATGGTGGGATATTATTTCCACCGTCAATCAATCATCTCTCCCGTTCTCTCCCTAAATCTGTGGAACCCTCTCGACCCTGTGAACCCCTTCCTATATAACCTTCTCCATCCCTCTTCTGATGTGGTCTGTGTGTGAATGAAAAAAAAAGGTGAGGTGAGACGACGAAGATGGTAGCAACGGGTTGAACCGTCGTGGACGGTGACCGGAAAACAGAGACGGTAAGTTTTACGTTCAAAAATTGAACGTTGGTTTTTGAGGGTTGTTGATCGATTCTAATAATGAGATATGGTTTCTGGTTATCGCATGAGCTCATTGGGCTTAGATTCGAAGGTGGAAGGTGGCTAGAACCAGGAGAAATCAAAGGGAAGAACTGGGCTGACTGTTCAAGGGTCGTGTTAATCCCGAGGGGGATTGGAATGGGTTGTGTCATGTCAGCATGTCCAATACACGTGGTGGTGTAAGTGTTCAGAAGTTGAAAGACAAATGATGTTTGGTAGGCAACACTTCCAGAATTTGTTTCTGTCAAATCCTTGGTTCCGGAAATGGACAATTGATGAGGGGTGGTGGCCTACCACGTACAATTGTATGTGCTTTTTACCCAAATGATGATGATATATATTATTGTATATAGAATTGTGTCGCCATGTTGGCATGTGGAACATTCCTGAATGAACTGTGACAGCAATTTGGTCGTACGTCGGAGAAGTCACCATGATTATAGTGTTTTCCACCACTTTGGAAACCTGTCTTCTCATTTCTGCTTCCATGCTATCCAACACCGGCTACTAGAAATATTTTGTCGTAAAATTAAAATTTAATTTCCAATCGTTATGTATTTGTTATGTATGTATCTATCTTACAACATTCCTTGTAATGTGGAATATTTTATTAGATATCTTGTGAAAATAGTAATGGTCATATATTTATTAGGCTTTTTAATTGAAATGCATTTAAAACTCAACTTTAATCACTCTTTGCATTTAAAATTGCACCCAAAATCCACCATCTACAAAAATTTGCATTAATTTTGTTAACTCCGTCTAATAGTTGTCAATATCAGGGACATTTTTGTTATATCAAGCCACATGCTTATGAATGAGTCACTAAATACACATAACGCGACAAATTGGGATGTGTGATGAATGGTTTCAAATTCGTTCCTACCCATCTCAATTTGTCACAACATGTATATTAAGTACCCTGTTCATAACTTCATGTCCCGAGATAACAAAATTGTCCTTGTTGCTGATGACTATCAGATGGATTTAACAGAATTGGTGCAAATTTTTGTATGGAGAGTAGATTTGGGGTGCAAGTGAGACAAATAAGTGTTCTAGTTGTAAAGTGATATTAAAGTTATAGTTTTGGGTATATTTCGACTAAAAAGCCTACTTATAATTGTGCAAGGAATCAACTATAATTATTACTTATAAGGAAAAACCGTTGTTATGATCCATCAACTTTACACTAATGTTAGTTATAGTCTATAAACTTTATTATTAGTAACGGACACTCTGAACTATACCCAAATGTGCAGTAAACGTCTCTCTGCTAAAATTGTTAAATTTTTCTATTAAAAATAAGGGTAAGATGGTATTTTCAAATATATTTATACAATTCACTCCATTCATAATCTTTCAAAGTTAACTTATTCTTCTCATCGTTTTTCTTTTCTTCTTCTTCTTCTTCTTCTTCTTTGCTTATTCTCTTCCTTTTTCTTCTCTTCTTATTTCTTCCCACAAACACCAATTCATGGATATTTGAAATTTCCAAGGCCAGTAAATAATATAATAATTAATTAAAATTAAAAAAAAACAAAAAAATTGTATGGAAAAAGTTTTCCAATTTATGTATATGCATTTTTTGTTATTAAAGGTGAAAAACACCATAAGTGGTGAATTTTTTCGATAAACAGTGTTGCCAAAACATCGTTTTTGGATGATGTTCATAAAAAAATTCATCATCAAAAGTGTTCTTTAACGGTAGTGACAAAAAATGCATATACATTAAAAAAATTTCCTGATCTTTTTTAAAATTTCCATATATTTTTTTGTTCTTTCTTTTAATTTTAATCGATTATTAAATATGTGCCCTTGAAATTTCCAAAATATCCATGTATTGGTGTTTGTGGGGAGAAAGAGGAAGAGGAGAAGAAGGAGAAGAAAAGAGAAAAGGAGAGGAGTTTTTTTAAAAAAATTTATTTATTTTTTGATTTACATCAATACTTAAAAAAATTATCTTATCTTTATTTTTAATAAAAAAAAATTAATACTTTTGACAAAAAAAAGATTACGCATAATTTATGAACTTCTGCTATTACTGATATGCTAATGGAATATAGTTAATATTAATGGAAAATACAGTTTTTCCTAACTCATAAAGAGGAAGACGAGGGTAGTCTGGTCGTCTTTCCCTTTTCCTTTTTACAGAAAACGTTACCGCATAGGTTTAAGACAAACAAAACAAACGCAACTTATCCGTCCCTCTCGTATTCACCATTTAGAGAGCCAAAAACTAGCGATGTTTTTCCGCTGAAGATTGTTATACTCTGCCATGGCCTAAGTTTCTTCTTTATTTGTTGAATTGACTCCAATGGCTTTCTCATTAGGTCTCAAATGTCATCTTTGGTCTTTCACACACACCATAACCCAAACACCGCCACCGCCACCGCTTCCTTCTTCCTCTCGCAAGCCATTCACTTCCCTCTCTTTTCCACTTTCTAACTACCGTGATCAGCTCGTCACCCACTCCTCACTCTCCAATTCAACCCCAACCTCAACCTCTACCCTCTCATCCTCCTCCACCTTCACCCACCACCTCCCTCCAGACTTCACTCCTCAGCAGCTGGTCGACACCCTCCGACGCCAAAACGACGAGTCGTCGGCGCTTCGCCTGTTCGATTGGGCTTCCAAGCAGCCCAATTTCGAACCCAATTCCGCCATATACAAGGAGGTCCTCCGCAAGCTCGGAAAAGTGGGCTCTTTCGAGTCAATGAGGAGCATCCTGCAGGAGATGAAGGTCGTCGGCTGCCAGATTACCTCAGGTACTTTCTTGATATTTGTTCAGAGCTATGCGGCTTTTGATTTGTACGATGAAATTCTTGGTGTTGTGGAAATGATGGAAAATGAATTTGGAGTGAAACCCGACACGCATTTTTATAACTTCATGTTGAATGTGATTGTTGAGGGGAGCAAACTTAAACAAGTAGAAACTGCGAATTTGGGCATGCTTAGTAGAGGAATCAAGCCAGATGTTTCTACCTTTAACATTTTGATAAAGGCTCTCTGTAGAGCTCATCAGATTAGGCCTGCCCTTTTATTGATGGAAGAGATGTCAAACCACAATTTGTCCCCTGATGAGAAAACGTTCACTACCATAATGCAGGGGTATATTGAGGGAGGTGACATGAAAGGGGCATTGAGGATGAGGGACCTGATGATCCAATATGGGTGTCTGCAGACTAATGTGACTGTTAATGTTTTGGTTAATGGATTTTGCAAAGAGGGTAGAGTTGAGGAAGCATTGTGTTTTATAGAAAAGATGTCAAATGAAGGGTTCTCCCCAGATCAGTTTACGTTTAATACGTTGATGAAGGGTTTGTGCAGGGTGGGGCATGTTAAGCATGCTTTGGAGATCATGGATGTGATGCTTGAAGAGGGTTTTGAACTGGATGTCTTTACGTATAATAGCTTGATTTCTGGGTTGTGTAAGTTGGGTGAAATTGAAGAGGCAGTGGAGATTCTTGATCAGATGGTTTTGAGGGACTGTAACCCAAATACCGTGACGTATAATACTCTGATAAGCACATTGTGCAAGGAGAACCGAATTGAAGAGGCAACCAAACTCGTACGTGTTCTTACTAGCAAGGGAATTTTACCGGATGTTTGTACTGTTAATTCTTTGATTCAAGGTCTCTGCTTGAACAGAAATCATAAATCTGCTATGGAACTGTTTGAGGAGATGAAGATGAATGGGTGCCAACCTGATGGGTTTACTTACTGTATGCTGATTGATAGCTTCTGTACTAGAGGGAAGCTAAAGGAGGCTATGAACCTGTTGAAAGAAATGGAGTTGAGAGGCTGCGCCCGAAATGTAGTTATATACAATACTCTGATTGATGGATTGTGCAAAAACAAGAGAATCGAAGATGCAGAGGAGATTTTTGATCAGATGGAACTCCAAGGGATTTCAAGAAATTCAGTGACCTACAATACCCTTATTGATGGTCTTTGTCAGGGTAGGAGGGTGGAGGAAGCTTCTCAGCTTATGGACCAGATGATAATGGAAGGCTTGAAGCCTGATAAGTTCACCTACAACTCCATGCTCACGTATTTCTGTAGGGCCGGGGATATAAAGAAGGCAGCAGATATTGTTCAGACAATGAATTCAAATGGGTGTGAACCAGATATAGTTACATATGGGACCCTGATTGGGGGGTTATGCAAGGCAGGTAGAATCCAGGTCGCAAGTAGACTCCTCAGAAGTTTGCAGATGAAAGGGATAGTTCCGTCTCCACAGGCTTATAACCCTGTACTACAATCACTATTTAAACGAAAGAGAACAACTGAAGCCATGAGGCTTTTCCAAGAAATGATGGAGAAATGTGAGCCTCCAGATGCTATAACTTATAAGATTGTCGTGCGTGGGCTTTGTAATGGTGGAGGACCAATTGCAGAAGCAGTTAACTTTGCCGTTGAGATGATGGAGAAAGGATATTTACCAGAATTCTCATCATTTGCTATGCTGGCTGAAGGACTCCAAGCTTTATCCATGGAGGATACCCTAATTAACCTGGTTGATATGTTAATGGAGAAAGCAAAACTTTCAGACAGTGAAGTTTCCATGATAACCGGTTTCCTCAAAATCCGTAAATATCAAGATGCATTGGCCACTCTGGGTTGTATCTTGAATAGCCATACACCCGAAAGATCTTATTGGCAAAGATGATTATACTCTGAATCAGTTTCGAGTATCATACTCTAGTCCAGCAGAAGATGTAACATAGATGTAGTAAACACCACAGGGGTAGGAGGAGGATATGCGGAGGGAGTTAGGAAGCTTGGAATCAATACATTGTAGCACTAATGGCTGTCGTTGGTGGGTTTTTGGAAATCATCTCTTCTACTCCTGCATCTGCAAAAGGGAAATCCAGGTACTGTGTTGGATATTTTTAATATAATGCCACTTGAAATGAATCCTTTCTTTTGATACTCAATCGTCCCAGTTTCTGTAGCAGAGATTGAAGATTTAAAAGTATTTCAGATCATTTTTCTTTTGTTAGAATAGAAACAATGGTAGGCTCATTGCTTAAATATTGGAATAGTGAAAAATTAAAATTTATCACGATATAGTTCGAAATCAGACAACTGCAACTTCTTGCTTTATGGTGGAATTGCGTGTGTTTTGTTTTACTGTAATGAAGAAAGCCCCCCATAAAAAAAAAACTTGGTAAATATTATAAAAGCTCAAGCTTTTGGAAACGTATATAAACCAACAAAATTTTCCAAACATTAAGAATATATCTATCAGATTTCTGTTTTGTCTTACTTATTCACATCATGTGTCTAGCATATTGTGTGACCCCACATCAGGAGTAGGTAATTTTTTCTTTAAATGTAGACATGTCAACGTTCGAGACAATGTGTTTTGTAGATGTATGAGTTGTGCTCCATGCTGTGCGATGACCTAATTAGATTGTCTATCTATTTAAAGTAGAAACCATCACCATCAGATTATGTAAGAAGAAAATTTCTATGGATTAGAATGAGATCCTTCCTCCTCTTCTTAGTCTCAGGTGAATCTCATGCTGGGTATATGCTTTCGTTTCACTCATGATGGAAATTTGAACACTTCCCCTCATCGGAACTTATTTCATTCTCTCCTTATTGTGAAGAATATGCTTAGGTATATTCTTAAACTGTAAACATACAAAAAAATCTAGTGTTCTGATTTGCTTGATTAGATTAGGTGATAATTCGGTTGAAGCTTTGATGATCTACTATTATATCAGGTCATGTTAGAATTTGTGTATGATACCACTTTTAACTTGTTAATTATGATTTAGGGATCATTGAGGCTGCTGTTTCCACTTCCAGTTTGTTATGATGCACTCTACGCTCTTAACATTCTGTAATTTTGTCTCACAGAAAGAGTTCACATACTGGAAATGAGAATAACATTACCCTATAACTAATAACTCAGAAACCTTGAGACTTTTTCTACAGCTCTTCTAGTGGAGAGGCATTTCTCTCTCACCAAGGGCGAGAGGTGGGTGACACTACACCTGGGATAGGGAAGTATGTTCTCTTTGAATATGTAGATGTCAACTTGTTTTTCTTTTTTGTTTTCCAAACTATTGCTATGCAATTCCGAGTCTCATCAATCGGTGGTGTACTTCCTGGGATATGGAAGTATTTCTGCTTCAAATGTGAAGATCCTAACTCGTTTTTCTTTTTCCAATCTATTGTTTTGTGAATCGTGATTTTGAGTATCATCAACTAGTGCCTTCAGTTTGTATGCTGCACTCCTTTAAATCTTTTATTGGCAAGTTTGCCATAATTGTGTTTTGGATTAGGATACAAGTAACTAGCTATCTTTGTATATGATGACATAAATATGGGTAGAAAAGTCATGTTCTTTTTTCCCTCTCGTGCTTCAAAACTAAAAGTTTCAGTTCTTTATTGGACGGCCAGTCCTTTTTTATCTTATGGAGTGAAAAATCAATTGAAATCTTGCACTATGTGCTTTAGTTGTATATAATATTTGCAATGAAGAATTTAGCACAAGTGACTGTAGACATCTTTTAGACTTAATTGACCATGAAGCACTAGAGCATCTCTAAACCAATCTTATAATTGACCATGAAGCATAAAATTGAATGACTAGTATCGTTGTCCAGGAAGGGAATAAACATATAATCAAGGTGAAGGCTATGGTACGAATCTCAGCCAACGATGATTTTGCAGTCCCACTCATCGATGGTTGAGAAGTTATACGCGACTGATGGTAGCACTCCTCTGTAACGCAACTTTTCAAGTAAGCCGGTCACTGGGATTGAAACACCAGCCACCCCAAAAGGAAATCTCAATTTTTTTCAATTTTTTTATCTGGCACAAAATGAACGGTCCTAAAAGAAAGAGGCATTAGCAACAAGCCAATAATGTTTGCAGCGACGGCTGTTGAAAAGAAGTATTTTTAATCTAATTTAAATTGGAGAGAAGCATACATATTGAAAATTTAGTTGGATTAGGTTACAATACATGGGAAAGCAAGGTGACTATGGAGAAGCATACATATTGAAAATTTAGTTGGATTGGGTTACAATACATGGGAAAGCAAGGTGACTATGCAACAAAGTCGAAAGTTTAGTTGGATTTTGTGTAGTTTCTGCTGTAGCATGGGAAAATGTCTATGGCATTGAAGACAAACCCAATGTGGTTGTTTTAGTTTATAACGTTGTTTTGGAAAAAAAAAAAAAACTGGTAAACAACATTGCCACAACAGATGCCGAGAGTCCTAGCATAGTACTCATCCCCACCTGAACCGGGTGCATAAGTACCAACTGATCATTAGCTTTTGCATTCATTATGGCCGTGCCTACATAAACTATCACAATCTGCCCGAACGCAATCCTCTTACAAATCAAGTCAGTTGATTCTGGCAATGCCACAACAAAAGTGCACACAGCCACTGCCGAGGCTGAGATCAAGTAACTGAAATGCGCTGGGCTTATGAGCCGTAGGCTCAGGATTGAGAGGAGCAGGAACTGAACACAAGCGCAAAAGGTGTGCATGGAGCCTTTCTGGGCCTCACCGAGCGTGACATCTGAGACAATTAGGATTGTGGTAAGGTATGAGTAGGCAGGGTAGGAGACCGTGAAGACCGTTGCGTAGGTCTTGGAGTTCTGAGTTCATATACAGGTGGCATATCAAAATTGGAGTTCGGACGAATTGTTATGGGTCTGAAACGACCAAAGGCATTTTGGTCTTTTACTGTTTTGCTGAGTCATTAGGAGGGGTGACTCATCCTAGTGGTTGCGTGACACCTGTCACCCGAATTTGAGATTAGTGGTAACACGTGTGTTGAGCATTTGAAATTCATTTTGGTTCTTGGGTTTCTTTCAGCCGAGAAGGAAAATGGGAAAAAGATGAACAATCAAAACCCATCTAGTTTGATCAACCCAGCTATTCAAGACAACACAGAGAAATTAGAGAGGGGAAAGAATAACTCAAACTTGAAACCCATAACCCAAAAAACCCGAAAAGCTTCCATGAATTCTTGAATTCGAATTTTGGTTTTGGTTAATTAATCATTGAAGTTGAAGTTATAATAATGTTATTCGATCATTGGTGAGTAGGATTGAGATGTTAACATATAAAATTGGACACGGGGAAGCTTGAGTTGAAGGACTTGAAATGGCAAAAAATCATTGATATTGATCATCAATTTTGAGTAAGTATTTCATAAAATTGAAGTCACAGATCCTCTTCTGGGATTGATTAGATGCGATTTGATGGTTCAAACATGAAAATTGATGCATAATTGAATGATATCAAGCCGAGTCGTGAAATCGAGTTGAAGAACCCGTTTGTAGAGAAAACGGGTGGAAGAGAGACAATGAATAGTGAAGACGTGTGGAGACGCGTGGACATGATTTTCGAGGTAGGGTTAACATGACTTTTCATGTAATCGATGTAATGAACATTTTGGTACAGATTTCGAGTCGATCAGATACCGTTTCAATATATTTTTGTATGTCCGAAGCGTATATATACAATTGTAATACATATTTGAATCCTGTAAAATGGGGGATTGTATTGTGAGGTTACTTGGGATGTTAGTGACCCTTAGTTATGGCTTTTGACATGACTAGTGGTTCCTGAAATTACGGAGGAGCATACGGCTCTTAATCGAACCACATGGATAATGTGTGAGTGAACGTTTGTTTTATAAACTGTTATGCATGCATATTAAATTTTTTTCATGATTTATTGCATGAATTGAGTTGCAATGATTTGGATGATGATTTGATATGATTATTTGGTGATTTTATGGATTTAATAATCGTTTTGTGGTCACGATTTACGAGAATGGTGAAAATAATGTTTTGGGTGTGAGACCCAACTGGATAATGATTTTGACTAGAATTTGGAGTCATATATGAATACGTGATTAAATTGATGGGTTTCGGATTTATGAAATGGTATTTCGGGCTTGAGACCATGTTTGGAAATGGTTTGAATTGGTTTTGAGTTAAGAACCTTGTGAAAGCCTAGTAGTTGGTTGTGTGAGTTGTTTACATAGTATGCTATCTTCTCGGATGCTGTAAGACCCGTGTCCTGGAGGGAACAGTGAACAATCCCACATTCCTGCGAGGGGGAATGGTCTGGGAGAGGATGGTGGTGTGCCTTAAAGGTGTAGGCACACACCTATCTAGCGCGAGGCCTTCTGGGAGCTCACTGCTTTGGATTCCTGGGGAACTCCAAAGTTAAGCGAGTGGAGGCTGGTGCAATTCCATGATGGGTGATCCCCTGGGAAGTAGCACCATGAGCTCCCGAAAACAAAACCGTGAGGGCGAGGCCCAAAGTGGACAATATGGTGCTAGATGAGTCGGGTCCTGACCGAGGAGGGTCGGGTCTTGACAATTTGGTATCAGAGCCAGATCCTGACCGGGAAGTGTGCAGCGAGGATGCTGGGCCCTAAGGGGGGTGGATTGTAAGACCCGTGTCCTGGAGGGAACCGTGAACAATCCCACATTCCTGCGAGGGGGAATGGTCTGGGAGAGGATGGTGATGTGCCTTAAAGGTGTAGGCACACACCTATCTAGCACTAGGCCTTTTGGGAGCTCAAGTGGCTTTGGGGGGATTGGAACCCCAAAGTTAAGCGAGTTGAGGCTGGTGCAATTCCATGATGGGTGACCCCCTGGGAAGTTGCACCATGAGCTCCCGAAAACAAAACCGTGAGGGCGAGGCCCAAAGCGAACAATATGATGCTAGATGAGTCGGGTCCTGACCGAGGAGGGTCTGGTCCTGACAGATGCGACTGAGCCTAGATGTATCGCTCTGATGCGTTTGATCATGGGAATGTGGTATTCGCCCAGATGTGACTGATCTCGGGGGTTGAGCCCAGATGTGTCTGATCCCGAGAATGTGACTTGTTGGTTGCCTACACGTAGTGCATATGGTTTGTATGTGATATTGTGATATTATAACTGATGTTTGAGCACTTATGAGTAGTGCTGTTGTTGTGATTGATATTTGAGTAATGGTGACTAGTACTATTGTTGATGGTCATTGTGACTGGTTTGATGTTGATGAGTATGTCCAGATGTTTTACATGACTTGATGAAACAGACTTTGGGAAATGTGGGCCACCAGTTATTGATACATGTTATACTTATGGGTCCCACGATTTTCAATGTGATATGATTTGAAATCCGATTGATCATGTTTTACTCTATGCATGCATGTTTTAAGTTGTAGGGTAAAAAGTTCGTTTTTAAAATATATTTTCAAATAATGTTATTTTTGTCCACTCACACTTTTTATATTTTGATGACCATCCAGGCCGTGACACGCCGATCGGGGCTGAGTAAGAGGCAGAGGCATTAGTGGGAATCAATTCAATTATCCCTTGTCTAACAACTGTTGAGGGTGTTTTCGGAACTTCAGTTGACTTTTCGGACGAGAACAGGACTAGACACGGTTATTAAAATCCTTTTGGGACGGGTCGTGTCAGTTACTAATAGAGCGGTTTAAATTTTCAAACTATTTAACTTTTATAGGATTAAAACTAAATTATTAGACAAATAATAATTTAGAGCGGTTCGATTAACAATTTCTATGATTTATACCCACCCTAAAATAAATTAAAAAAAACATATTAACAATATTTTAAATTATAGACTTTAGTGAAAATGCAGTCAAACCAAAAGGCTCAAATTGTAATTTTAGTGAGAAAAAAAAAAAGAGGTTGCAACTAAGGATTGAAATATCGCTAGTCAAATTTACAGATATCTTGCCCCAAATATCGAAATTGATATCGATATCGTTTACGGTCAACAAAAAAGACGAAAATTTGATCTTAAAGTTAGAAATTTGAAATGAAACTTTGGGAAAAACATAAGTACCCAATAATAGTTATATTTGACTAATAAAATGATAAAATAACTTTGCTATAATAAATATATGATAAATAATATGATACAATAGAGTTCTGCCGATGACTAATAATATAAAATTTTAAACAGAAACATAAATTGAAATGAACTACTATAATTGAATGTTAATATAGTTAAAACATAAAAATAAGCATATAATAATGGAGTTTACATTTACATAATAATTTAGAAAATTGGGGAATTTATATTTACATAATAATTTTAAAAATTGGACATTAATTAGTGAAAATTAGATGTAAAACAAATTCTTGTTAATCGTATGCTCATCTCATATTTTTCTAAAATCCATTAATATTCAAATTAACCATTCAAGTAAGTTTCTTCAATTCAACATAATTTACTTGAATTGAATTCAACATAATTTGTTTCAAATTAACCATCTCTACTCTACAAAATCCTACCATTCAATATAATTTGCTTTAAAAATTCATTAATATTTTAATTAACCTTATATTTATATTCCCAATTTTTTTTATATCAAATACTAATTTAAATATAAAACATGTGATGCCCCGGAAATTCAAAAAAGGAAAATTTGGAAAAATGACGATTTTGCCCCTGGAATTGGGCGAACGGTTGACTTTTAATTTGAGCGGTCAAACGAACTTTGACCGATGCCTGTGACGTAGTTCGGGACGTCACGAGTTCATAGACAGGTGGCACGCCCAATTCCGACATTCGAGGAGAAAGTTATGACATTCGGAAGTTTAAGGGCAATTTGGTAAATTGGTCAAAGGGGGCCGAAAGTTGACTTTTTGATCGGGACATTGTTTGGACTTTCCGGGAAGACCGTTGGATGGGTCTCGGGATGCTGAATCCGTAGACAGACGGCATGCGTCAATCGGAGTCCGAATGAAGAAGTTATGGGTCTGGAAGGTTCAAGGGCAATATGGTAATTTGTTTTAACAAGGGTAAAATGGTAATTTTATGTGAGTTTCAAGGTGACGGTGGAAAGATGATTATCACTTGATTTCCATTGCTGATTCAGCTCTTTTATGAATCATGTATTTCATTAAGTGACAAGTGTCACTTGTTAACAAAGATTAGTGGCTTAGGTTTGGCTTAGTGGCACATGGAGTATAATTAATTAAATGAGGTTAGCACATAAGTGTTTGATAATTGATGAACAACCAAACCCGACCAAGAACAATACACCCGAATATGGTGTAACGACCCGTCCCGGAATTCGGGATTAGAATACTAACTAATCATGACTAGCGGGGTTAATCGGTGATTAGTTGGGCGAATTCGGACGAACGGTGCAAAATGACCGTTTTGCCCCTAGTCGTGGGCAAAACGTTGACTTTTTATTCGGACGGTCAAATGAACTTTGACCAGTGACCGTGACGTAGTTGGGACGTCACGAGATCATAGACAGGTGGCACGTTCGATTCCGACGTTCGTGGTGAAAGTTATGACGTCCGGAAGTCCAGGGGCATTTCCGTAATTTGGACGAATAAGAGGAAAATGTTGACCTTTTGATCGGGAGGTCCGATGGCCGAGGGCCAAGGACCGTTAGGAAGGTCTCGATGCCCCGAGTACAACGACTGGCGGCACGCATGAAACGGACATCGGGTGACCAAGTTACGGGTCACGGATGGCGAGGGGCATTTTGGAAATTATTGAACTGAGGGCAAAATGGTAATTTTAGCCTTATTTTTGGGGACAGCCGTGGGACGGCCTTGTACGGGCGGTTTCTCCTCAGGAAAACAGAGCATGGGCGGGGGAGAATTGTTTAGTCTGCCCAAGGATTTGTTGAATTCTTTTTACCTGATAATGGCTGAGTGGGAGAGTTGTTTAAGGACTTTGAGGTAGTGGCATGGGCTGGTGCAAACCCAGTGCACGGGGAGGATTAAACCATGACATTTTGGGCGGTGCGGGAAACCCTGTGTGCAGTGAGACCAGAATGTCTTCCCACGGGTGTTGGCATCGTGTGCGATCATCAGAGTATGTGGGGGTGCTGGTACTCGGGTCTGAGAGTGCACATTTGTGGGCTGGTGTATTCAAACTGTGCGGGTGTCTCTGAGGGAAAAACAGAGTGTGAGTGATGGCTGGCCATTTTTCTACGAGAGCAACCCGGGTGCGAGTTTGAGGCAGGGTGAGAGAGTGATTGTAGTCGAATGTGTTGGGTATGTGGGGATGCAGTGTATTGAACGAGTGGAACTGCACCCAGAAACCCGAAGCTCGTGTTTGGAAAATTCAAACTCGAATCCGAAATGTGGGTCGACCCCTGGCAAATTAAGGCCTCATTTGGCCTCCTGGGGTTAAGTCGAGTCGATCCAGATCAGGGGGTCGAAGCTTTAAGCTCTGGGAAGGCTTGGACAGTCACGGCGGAATTCAGAGAAGTTGAGGTTGAGGTCGTGTAAGTGGGGGAGTTAGAAGACACAATTGAGATTGGAAGCCAGCTTAGATTGATCAGACGAAACTGTTGGCTGGATCAATTGATCGAAATCGGACGGCAATGATGGAATTCGATGAAGGAGCAGTACGCGGTGTCCTTCGATGTTCGTCGTCGAGTCGTCTGATTTTAGGTATGTGACCGTAAAATTAATGTCCCAGAACTGTAATTAAACTTGTAACGAAGGTGTTCGAATGCTCAATTGAAAGACTTAGGGTTGATTTGGCAGTGAACTAAACGGGTCATCAGGCGGGTTGAACGACCCGTTTAACCGAGAGTCGGGTGAAGATGGTGACCGTTGGGGTTACTGTAGCAGGCGCGTGAGTGTCACGCGCAGCCGCTTGCGGCGGCGCGTGAGTGTCACGCGCAGCTGCTTGCGGCGGCGCGTGACGGCGCGTGGGGTCGATTTTCAAGGTGAGTTCAACACGACTTTTATCCTATACAATGTAACGAACATTTTAACGTTGGTTTCGGATTTATCGGACACTGTTTCGATGTTATTCCGAAGGTCCAAAGATTTATGTTACGTTTGTAATTAACGATTAATTCCCGGAAAATTAGGGGAAATTAGTATGTTGTTAATTGACACCTTAATGACCTGGGGATGTGTTTTCGGGCAGGATTCGGGTTTTTGGAAAATGTCGGAAATAACGGAACCGCGTGCGGCGCGAAACCGAGTCCTATTGGACAGTGTGTGAGTGGACGTTGCTTTCTAAATTTAATGCATGCATAAAATATATCTATGATTTTATGATTATGATTATAAGTTGTGATTGATTTCGATTCCCGTATTTATACCTATTTTACTATACATGGGAAAATTCCACGTATTTCGAGACTACGGTCCCTCGTATGCTTAATGATGGTTTAATGGAAGAAGTTATATGAAATGGGTGTAAAATGATTTAAAAAGGTTGTTTATGATTTGCGAATGTGACTTACGATTTTGACACGTTTTACGAGATTTTGAGTTATGGTGATTTGATCACTGTTGATGTTTGAATTGAGGAATTTAAATGAGACTTGTGATTTTGAGGATTTTTAAATGAGGGTTTTGAGTATGTTTTGCTTGGATCGCGATTTTGGTAATTATGATTGTGGTTCGGATGTTTTGATACTGAGATTTAAGAGATGAAGTGATTTCAAGGAATTAAAATGGATTTTGGAAAATACGATTTCGGGCTTGATGCTCGGGGCATAAAAGTAATTTTAACGAACGAGATTACGGTTTTCGGAAATTTTAAAGTGGATTCTTGGTTTGGGTTCGGGATGATGCTTCCGGATGCCGGCTTACGGAATCATTATTGCGAATTCGAATTCGGGAATGAAAAAGGATTTAATAAAGTGATTTGGTCTGATTTTGCATGCCCCGTGTTTCATGATAATTTGATTATGTTGGTAAAGTCTGATTTGGGTAAAATGAATGTGGAAATTCGGACCATGGGTCTTGTTGTGAAAAATATGATTTTGGGGATGGATCCCACGTTGTCGTGATTGATAAACTGTTTTGGGGTTTAAAGACCCGTTGAAATCTGCTTTGGGTTTAAAGACCCGTTGTTGTGTTTGAAAACTGTTTTGGGTTTAAAAACCCGGTGCTATTGCTGGAGCACGTTTTGAGTTTAAAGACTCGGTTAATTGATGACGGGGGAGGGCCCTTAATGAGTTTAAAGACTCGTGAGTTTAAAGACTCGGTTACTGTGATACCCCCGAGGCCTATTGATTATGTTTTGAGTTTAAAGACTCGTTGATATCCCGGGAAGGCCTGTTTATGCGCATGGTTTTGAGTTTAAAGACTCGGGCGCACTTGATATCCAGCAAAATGATTGACTTGTGATTTAGTGATGATTTCTGATGTTTCAGTTGAGTTGGGCAGTGGCCCGATATATGGTTGTTGGTTTGGGATCATGTTGTGCATTTGGTTTGATTCGTGGTTTTGGGCTGCGGCCCGGCGGTTACGATTTCGGGCTAAGACCCGATGGTTGAGAAAGGAAACATGATTTTGAGATTCATACGAGTTTCTCTTATGTTGAAATTCGATACACAGTTTTTCTTATGTGGAAAATGTTAACCGATTGCGAAATGACTTTTGTATGCATGCATTGGTTTTTACGCGGAGGGTAAAAACGTTTGTTGTAAATGTTTTGCTAAACTAATTTATTTTTGTCCACTCACACCCTTTTGGTTTTATTGACCCTCCAGGTCGTTGCGCGTTGATCGAGGCTGTACGAGGGGCGGAGGCATGAGTAAGTACGTGTGGCTATCCCTGGTTTGGCAAGTACTGAGGGTAACTTGGGATTTTCAGTCATCTTGCCAGACGGGATCAGGACCGTGCACGGTTATCGATGCCCCTTTCGGGGGCGGTCCTGACAATTTGGTATCAGAGCACTAGGTTGCTGATTCTGTGGCCACATCATGCCTCCAAGCGTAAGCCTCATGCGCGACCTGATAGTGAGACGAGTAGGCGAGGGTATTTGGGTCCTCGTGTTAGATCTCGGGTGAGATTGACCCTGGTATGAGGGTCAGATGTCGGGTAGTGTACGCTGTGAACTGTGATTTGCGCGACTTGCTGGACCTAGAATTGTGTGGGTCGCAAGGACGAACGAGACCGGTGGCTGGAGTAGGAAGTGGTTGAGCATTGGGTATTGCTCGAGGATGGGTATGTCAGTGATGACATGATTGGTTTGGTATGAGATTGGACCCAGGAGGAGTCAAGATGTAGATGTGGGACTCACGATGAGTCAGGACTTCGGGTTAGGAACGTGAGATGAGTCATGATATGGTGTCAAGGCTTGAGTGGAGCCAGAAAAAGCTAAGTGAGGAACGTTGGGCGCTTAGGATGCCGAGGACCAGAGTATGGGCAGGTATTGAGGAGTTAGGAATTATGGCTTGGTACTGTGGAACGGTGGCCTTGTGGAGTTTAGCTGATGGTCTGGGGTACTTGGTGTAGTGGTAGTAGTGGAGAATCAGGGAGCGTTTAGGGAACGTTCATCTATCCTGATGTGGATTGGCGGGACGGTGGTACCCGTAGTTGCGGGGTACGGGTAGTGATGCGGGATCGTTGCTCGGTATGAGCGGAGATCCAGGGCTACCCGTTTTGCACACGGTGTGCTAGTGTGGATGATTGTACGTTGGTGCTGGTACTAGTACTGGTGCTAGTGTCAGCGGGTGAGATTGTGTTGAGCCACGAGTTGGGGTGTGACTCTGTCATGATGAGAGTGCGTTGGTATTTGAGATTCAGTAGTGGTCAACTCATGGACTGGATAGGATCCAGCGGGGATTATGAGGTATTGGGGTATGTCCCAACAGTGACGAGGTGACAAGAGTTGAGTAATCCCCTGTCGGAATCAGTGTATGTGCATAGTTAGTCATTAATTGACGTGAGGTCTGAGTATTGGGCTGATGGTGGACGCGTGGTTGTCCAAGTGAGTTACGGATGTAGGGAGTCCGACGGTTGGACTTGACATCATGATGGATCATCCTTGGTCTCTCCTAGGTGGAGTGGCAGGGATCGATATGAGGTAATGGAGGGGATCCACAAAGTGGAGGTGTTACGTTGTTAAGTGATTGATTGAGGGAGAAAGTAGTTGGGGAATGTTGGGTGACTGAAAAGAAATCTAGTGGGTGTGAGACCCTACTATCGGGTTCCAGGTGGATTGCTAACTGTGAGCATGTGTGGATCCTAGGTGGATCTAGTTAATGAGGATCTAGGATCGTGGTGTTACCAGTCGGGTGACGCGGTAACGGACTCGAATTGTGATCGCCTTGATCGGGCTAGGTGAAGAGCTTATCGCTCTGTCGTAAATGTTTAGATATGAGGATTGTTGGATTGAACTTCTTTTCGAAGTTAATCCGTGCTCGAGCGAGTGGGAACGGTTGTGGGTCGAACTCGAGGCTTGACTTGTGGATGAGTGGATACCCAACTGGATCCAATTGGTCAGTTATAGATATGTGCAATTGGGATTGGCTTCTTTTCGAAGTCAATCAGAGGTGATGTGGTAACCGTTTGAGCGGGTATCCGATAGATTCTGAGTTGGTGTGCCTTGGTATTCGTGAATGAGATTATATGCCCATTCGGCATGACTGCACACGCCTCGGTGAGCGTGCGGGGGTTGGTACGTCTTGGATGACGTGTTTGGGGGTTGATGTTGTGTTACTGGTCGGGTGACCATGGGATCCAGAACGGATGATGAGCGGAATGATCGACTTGTCTAGTATGAGACTGGACGGGAGAATCCCAGTATCGAATCATGATTGACTGCGGGCCATGCAGTGGACTTATTGGGGAATGGATGTACGTGTCTTGTACTGTGTACAAGGACCGGTATTGGACTGACCGTGTGGTGCATGGTGATAGCACATGTGAGGTACCAGTGGCGTATGGTTATACGTGTTGATGGTCGGCTTAGTTCCGACACCATTGGATTTGGTGGTGTGTGTGAACTGGACATTGAATACTATGCACTGGGCAGAGTTAATTTTGTTGGGTTCAGAGAATTCATGAGCATGCGCTCTTAGCCACGGATGGCTAGTGAACCCCAGTGTGGAGTTGGGCGAACACTGGTGGGCTAGTATTCAATGCGTGTCAGTTACCCCACCTGATTGAGTTTGATGATGGTATACGTACACTCAGGAGGAGTGAGTTGGTGACTGCGTCACTACGTGTGGCCTTGCGTGATGATATCACACCGGAATGATTCCAGCGTTGTGGTTCGCTGAGGGAATCTACAGTTATGGACTTGAGATGGACATATGCCGTAGGGTTGGGCTTGCCCTGCGAGATGAGCTCGTGTTATTGATCTTACGAAACTTTATGCGACACCAATCGGCTGTGGATTACTGCTTTACTGGGGAGGTTGAGAGGTGACAGTTTGGCTGGCAGCGTCAGCACGGATTGACAAGTGAGATTTGGTGACTCCCAGTGGGAGCAGTCATTAAGTGATCCTTGTCACTCGAGGTGGTCGAGTGTGGTCGGTACGACATAAGACTATGATGGGGCCTCTGAGTACAGATGAGTAGCTGGTGTACGGGTGTACACGTGTTGCAAGGACGAAATGTTTTCCACAAGGTGGATGGGAAGTGAGGATGATTGGAAATTCGAGAGCGAAACTGGTTTTAAAGGGAGGAACGGTTGAGTTTTGATCGGTTGGAATTTCGGGGGCGAAATTCTTTAAGGGGGGAAGATTGTAACGACCCGTCCCAGAATTCGGGATTAGAATACTAACTAATCATAACTAGCGGGGTTAATCGGTGATTAGTTGGGCGAATTCGGACGAACGGTGCAAAATGACCGTTTTGCCCCTAGTTGTGGGCAAAACGTTGACTTTTTATTCGGACGGTCAAATGGACTTTGACCAGTGACCGTGACGTAGTTGGGACGTCACGAGATCATAGACAGGTGGCACGTTCGATTTCGACGTTCGTGGTGAAAGTTATGACGTCCGGAAGTCCAGGGGCATTTCCGTAATTTGGACGAATAAGAGGAAAATGTTGACCTTTTGATCGGGAGGTCCGATGGCCGAGGGCCAAGGACCGTTAGGAAGGTCTCGATGCCCCGAGTACAACGACTGGCGGCACGCATGAAACGGACATCGGGTGACCAAGTTACGGGTCACGGATGGCGAGGGGCATTTTGGAAATTATTGAACTGAGGGCAAAATGGTAATTTTAGCCTTGTTTTTGGGGACAGCCGTGGGACGGCCTTGTACGGGCGGTTTCTCCTCAGGAAAACAGAGCATGGGCGGGGGAGAATTGTTTAGTCTGCCCAAGGATTTGTTGAATTCTTTTTACCTGATAATGGCTGAGTGGGAGAGTTGTTTAAGGACTTTGAGGTAGTGGCATGGGCTGGTGCAAACCCAGTGCACGGGGAGGATTAAACCATGACATTTTGGGCGGTGCGGGAAACCCTGTGTGCAGTGAGACCAGAATGTCTTCCCACGGGTGTTGGCATCGTGTGCGATCATCAGAGTATGTGGGGGTGCTGGTACTCGGGTCTGAGAGTGCACATTTGTGGGCTGGTGTATTCAAACTGTGCGGGTGTCTCTGAGGGAAAAACAGAGTGTGAGTGATGGCTGGCCATTTTTCTACGAGAGCAACCCGGGTGCGAGTTTGAGGCAGGGTGAGAGAGCGATTGTAGTCGAATGTGTTGGGTATGTGGGGATGCAGTGTATTGAACGAGTGGAACTGCACCCAGAAACCCGAAGCTCGTGTTTGGAAAATTCAAACTCGAATCCGAAATGTGGGTCGACCCCTGGCAAATTAAGGCCTCATTTGGCCTCCTGGGGTTAAGTCGAGTCGATCCAGATCAGGGGGTCGAAGCTTTAAGCTCTGGGAAGGCTTGGACAGTCACGGCGGAATTCAGAGAAGTTGAGGTTGAGGTCGTGTAAGTGGGGGAGTTAGAAGACACAATTGAGATTGGAAGCCAGCTTAGATTGATCAGACGAAACTGTTGGCTGGATCAATTGATCGAAATCGGACGGCAATGATGGAATTCGATGAAGGAGCAGTACGCGGTGTCCTTCGATGTTCGTCGTCGAGTCGTCTGATTTTAGGTATGTGACCGTAAAATTAATGTCCCAGAACTGTAATTAAACTTGTAACGAAGGTGTTCGAATGCTCAATTGAAAGACTTAGGGTTGATTTGGCAGTGAACTAAACGGGTCATCAGGCGGGTTGAACGGCCCGTTTAACCGAGAGTCGGGTGAAGATGGTGACCGTTGGGGTTACTGTAGCAGGCGCGTGAGTGTCACGCGCAGCCGCTTGCGGCGGCGCGTGACGGCGCGTGGGGTCGATTTTCAAGGTGAGTTCAACACGACTTTTATCCTATACAATGTAACGAACATTTTAACGTTGGTTTCGGATTTATCGGACACCGTTTCGATGTTATTCCGAAGGTCCAAAGATTTATGTTACGTTTGTAATTAACGATTAATTCCCGGAAAATTAGGGGAAATTAGTATGTTGTTAATTGACACCTTCATGACCTGGGGATGTGTTTTCGGGCAGGATTCGGGTTTTTGGAAAATGTCGGAAATAACGGAACCGCGTGCGGCGCGAAACCGAGTCCTATTGGACAGTGTGTGAGTGGACGTTGCTTTCTAAATTTAATGCATGCATAAAATATATCTATGATTTTATGATTATGATTATAAGTTGTGATTGATTTCGATTCCCGTATTTATACGTATTTTACTATACATGGGAAAATTCCACGTATTTCGAGACTACGGTCCCTCGTATGCTTAATGATGGTTTAATGGAAGAAGTTATATGAAATGGGTGTAAAATGATTTAAAAAGGTTGTTTATGATTTGCGAATGTGACTTACGATTTTGACACGTTTTACGAGATTTTGAGTTATGGTGATTTGATCACTGTTGATGTTTGAATTGGGGAATTTAAATGAGACTTGTGATTTTGAGGATTTTTAAATGAGGGTTTTGAGTATGTTTTGCTTGGATCGCGATTTTGGTAATTATGATTGTGGTTCGGATGTTTTGATACTGAGATTTAAGAGATGAAGTGATTTCAAGGAATTAAAATGGATTTTGGAAAATACGATTTCGGGCTTGATGCTCGGGGCATAAAAGTAATTTTAACGAACGAGATTACGGTTTTCGGAAATTTTAAAGTGGATTCTTGGTTTGGGTTCGGGATGATGCTTCCGGATGCCGGCTTACGGAATCATTATTGCGAATTCGAATTCGGGAATGAAAAAGGATTTAATAAAGTGATTTGGTCTGATTTTGCATGCCCCGTGTTTCATGATAATTTGATTATGTTGGTAAAGTCTGATTTGGGTAAAATGAATGTGGAAATTCGGACCATGGGTCTTGTTGTGAAAAATATGATTTTGGGGATGGATCCCACGTTGTCGTGATTGATAAACTGTTTTGGGGTTTAAAGACCCGTTGAAATCTGCTTTGGGTTTAAAGACCCGTTGTTGTGTTTGAAAACTGTTTTGGGTTTAAAAACCCGGTGCTATTGCTGGAGCACGTTTTGAGTTTAAAGACTCGGTTAATTGATGACGGGGGAGGGCCCTTAATGAGTTTAAAGACTCGTGAGTTTAAAGACTCGGTTACTGTGATACCCCCGAGGCCTATTGATTATGTTTTGAGTTTAAAGACTCGTTGATATCCCGGGAAGGCCTGTTTATGCGCATGGTTTTGAGTTTAAAGACTCGGGCGCACTTGATATCCAGCAAAATGATTGACTTGTGATTTAGTGATGATTTCTGATGTTTCAGTTGAGTTGGGCAGTGGCCCGATATATGGTTGTTGGTTTGGGATCATGTTGTGCATTTGGTTTGATTCGTGGTTTTGGGCTGCGGCCCGGCGGTTACGATTTCGGGCTAAGACCCGATGGTTGAGAAAGGAAAAATGATTTTGAGATTCATACGAGTTTCTCTTATGTTGAAATTCGATACACAGTTTTTCTTATGTGGAAAATGTTAACCGATTGCGAAATGACTTTTGTATGCATGCATTGGTTTTTACGCGGAGGGTAAAAACGTTTGTTGTAAATGTTTTGCTAAACTAATTTATTTTTGTCCACTCACACCCTTTTGGTTTTATTGACCCTCCAGGTCGTTGCGCGTTGATCGAGGCTGTACGAGGGGCGGAGGCATGAGTAAGTACGTGTGGCTATCCCTGGTTTGGCAAGTACTGAGGGTAACTTGGGATTTTCAGTCATCTTGCCAGACAGGATCAGGACCGGGCACGGTTATCGATGCCCCTTTCGGGGGCGGTCCTGACATATGGTTTTCTCCACTTTGATCAATTCTCAATCAACCTATTCGAAATTAGTATTCTGTAGTGATTAGCTAGCTTGAATTGGAGAGAAAAGTCGAATGAGGAACAAAGCAAACCTGGATAGAACCCTACTGTGAAACCCGAAAACAGTCCTTAAGCAATTAATATCGAATTTGACGTTCTAGACGGTTTCAATTGAATTGGACGTGATCTTTAGCTTCCTGGGAGCTGGACGACTCGAACCAGGTCGATTGGAAGGTCAATTGAGGGTGGAATGACGGAGAATGGACTCTGTGACCGTTCTGGAAACTGGAGCTTGAGTTGGATTACCTAGAGGTATAAATTCTTGAAATTGATTTCAGTTTCATCCTTAGAATGAACATACGATGCTTCCTGTGTGTTTAATTGAACGATACGGGTTGATTTTGGGTAGAACCCGATTAGGGACCCGTCTGGTTTTGATGTTGAGTCGTGAGTTTCATGACCTAATTCCATTAAATTGAGGTTACAGATTCACAGTAGACATAGAATTGATGTTATTGAATGAAATAACTGGAGAAATTGAGTTGAATTGATGAAGTTTGGAACAGGTTGCACCGCGAGTCAAATGACCCGTTTACCAGGCAACCGGGTCAAGAAGACGACTGTGCAGGTACTGTAGCAAGGCGCGTGAACTCACGCGCAGCCGCTTGCGGCGGCGCGTGAACTCACGCGCAGCCGCTTGCGGCGGCGCGTGAGGGCGTGTGGTGGCTTTTCTGGGAAAGTGTCCAACAGGTGTTTTACTCTATACAGTGTAACGAACATTTTGGCTTTGGTTTCGAACCAATCGGACGCCGTCTCGATAATGTTTCGAGGGTCCGAAGGTTTAAGTTACGTATTTAATTAATATGAAATTCCCGGAAAATTATGGGAAATTTATATGAGGTAAAATAAGTTGTTAGTAACCCTACATAATGATTTTGGACAGGATTCGAGGTTCCTGGCAAGTGTCGAAAATTACGGAAATGCGTGCAGCTCAGGAAGCGAGCCATTTGGACGGTGTGTGAGTGGACTTTTGTTTTCTACCCTGAATGCATGCATATATGTTTTAAATGCCTTATAATATGATTTGAAATGATTTGGTATGATTGATGTTCTGATATGGTGAATTCCGGATTTTGGGGAATATTATATTATTTTAATCGGTGTTTTGGCACGTTATTCGAGGAAATGTGCAAATGGTATTTTGGGCTAGGCCCGGAGTTAAAAAGGTTTCCAAAAGAGTATTTTGACTTAATTGGTGAGTCAAGGATGATTTTGGGTTATTATAATGTTTTCTATGTGCGGATTTACGTATAAATGCTATTTGGGCTTGAGTCCCGGTTGGTAACGATTTTGACTTGGTTTGAAGTCAAGGATTTGATTGAGGTGTTTTGGGATAAGATCCCCGGATGATTTTCATTGTGATTGTGAGTACCCAGACAGTCAAAGCTAGGGGAGCTCCCAGACGACCGAAGCTCGGGGATATGATTGTGATTGTTCCCAGGCAGCTGGAACTCGGGGTGTTCCCAGACGGCTGGTACTCGGGGTGAGATATATTCCCAGATAGCCGAGACTTGGGGTGTTCCCAGACGGCTAACGCTCGGGGTGATGCGTACCGGGGCAGTCGGAGCTCGGGGTGCCTTCCCAGACGACTGAGGCACGAGTTATGGCCTACGCGTAGTGCAGACGTGACAGTGTGATGGTTTGTGCACTTGTGAATAGTGCGGATTGATTGATTGATTGATTGATTGTGACCTTGTGCATAGTACTGTTTGATGTTGCGTACTAGTATTGAGTACGAGTTCTGGTCTGTGTGGCCAGGTGACTATGTTTTCATGTGTTTGGCCCGAGAGCCGAGAATTTGACTTGTTAGATGGTTTGGCTGAAAGCCAGTGATTGTGTTTCATATGTTTTTCCCTATGCATGCAGGACTGGAGGGTAAATGATGTCTTTTAAAATGTGTTTTAACGAATATATTTTTGTCCACTCACACTTTTTTTTTGATGACCCTCCAAGCCGTGACACGACGTTCGGGGCTAACCGAGAGGCGGAGACATAAGCGGAAAAATTCCTTGTCTGATAGGTGCTGAAGGATAGTTCCGGGACTTCAGTTGACTTGTCAGACGGGAGCAGGACCGGGCACGATTATCGAGGTCCAATTGGGACGGGTCCTGTCAAAACATATTATATTAGATATTTAGAAATGTACTCATATGGTATCTAATTAACTTAAAAGTTGTACCAATAAACTCAGAAAAAAAAATATTTCATGTTGGACGGACGACCATCGGATGTCGCATGCGCCGGTGGTAGCGTCTGCGCGTGGTGGCCACGCGCCTGCACAGTAATCGTCATCTATCTCGAGTCGGGTCTACTATTCGAGTTTCGGACCCGGTAACATGACCCGACTGATTTACCGTCATTTTACGTCCAATTTTCATTCAATTTAGGCTAATCTCGATTGTTTTACCTAAATAATGAAATCTATATCCTTAAAATAAGAAAACAAATTGAAATTTCGTGAGATATCTTTCTCCCCTTTTATCTGCTGCCGATCAAGGTCGATATTTAAATAAATGGTTGCAACTTACAACGGCAACAATAACGAATTGATTGGCAAACGCTCATCCGGCGTTTGTCCGTTGCCTTCTTCTCCAGCCCCTGTTTGTTGTCGTTTCCTCAGATTTTTTCGGTCGATTCAAAGACCTTTCTTTACTGCATTATTCCCGACCATCATAACCGACAAAAGGAAAATGTAGATTTTTTGAACTAATAATTAAACCAGCTGAACAATTTTTTTCATTTTCACTACATTTTCTCAGCAACCAAACAATTTATCAGAGTTTATGAGCTAAAATGAATCCAAATTGAAAGTCAACTTGTACTGTTTGTCTGCTAGCTCTCAATTTTCTTGCCGGCCGCCTCGTCTTGGCTTCACTCTATCGGATTTTGGATTCTCTGGCACTTGTCTAGGGTTTTATAGTGATTCTCTGAGAAGCAGATATTATTCAGATTCTGTACAGAGAATTCGAAGCTATGGACTCTTCGGATTCTCGTGATGAGGAGACGCCACTTGTCATCAACAATTTTCAGATTAAATCCCGAAGGATTCATACAAGAGATGTTCATATTCTCAGTTCCGCCTTCCTGCTCATCTTCCTCGCCTACGGCGCCGCTCAGAACCTAGAGAGCAGTGTCAACACTGTGAGAGTTTGGAAGTTTGAACTTCAATTGAAATAAATGCTTTCGCTTTGCTAAATTGATGCTGATAGTTTGTGAATTTGGGTTCAGGAGGATGATTTGGGTAACATTTCGCTTGGGATTTTGTATACGTCTTTCACATTCTTCTGTCTGGTGGCGTCTTCGGTGGTTCGCAAATTGGGATCAAAGAATGCTTTAATTCTTGGGACTACTGGATATTGGTTGTTCATAGCAGCAAATTTGTTTCCCACTTGGTAGTTACTAATTTTCTTACATTCATACTTAGCCATATAAATGCGTCAAAATGCATAGGCTTTAGTGTTGTAAGTGTTTTCATGTAGGTATACTATGGTTCCAGCTTCTTTTTACATGGGATTTGCTGCTTCAATCATATGGGTTGGGCAGGTACGATATGTATATATTTGTTTCAAGTAAAAAGAGCCTTATTATTTGGTGGGAAATGCTAGAACTTTATTGTCTGATCATAATGAGGGTCTATCAGGGTACATATTTAACTTCGACTGCTCTTAGTCATGCCAAAGATAATAGCTTGCATGAAGGAACAGTTATTGGCCATTTCAATGGAGAATTTTGGGGAATGTTTGCTTGTCATCAGGTGAATCTGTTGAATCTTTTTACAGAATTGTGTATGTGTGTTTTTCACTAAGAGTTGTTTGTTTTGTTAATAATTTGAGTTACTTTACTGATGTAATTTTTGTTGGCCGTTTTTGCTTATAATTTTACTCTGAACTTTTGCAGTTTGTCGGAAATCTCATAACGCTTGCCATGCTTACTGACGTAACAGTATGTGTCACTGCCATCTTTGTAGTTAAACTTGAATTTGTGTTTGTAGTGTCCTTTCTTTTGATTCATTCACTCATCAGACTCCTTTCTATTCTCCAACTGTTTTAAAACTGACTTATTTTTCTTCGCATCGCTATAGGGGGGAACTACTGGCGGCACAACCTTATTGTTCAGTGTATTTCTGATCAGTATGACTTTAGGTACCATACTGATGTGCTTCTTGCGTAAAAGAGATGGTAAAGGAGAGGAGGAACCCCAGGATTCCTCTTTCAGTATATATGCTTATCTGTTATCTTTGTCAAAGTCGATCATCACTCCTTTGTATGATATACGGATGCTATTGATCATCCCGCTTATGGCATATTCAGGCTTACAACAAGCATTTGTGTGGTAATTACATAGCCAAAATGTTATCACTTGCTTATTTTTCTTAGTTCTTCTTTTGATTTTTCCCTTATCAAACATTGCACAATTATTCTAATTTAGGGCTGTATACACCAAGTATATTGTTACTCCAACTCTCGGCGTGTCTGGGGTGGGAGGTGCAATGGCAGTTTATGGTGCTTTTGATGCAATTGTAAGTAATTTGTATTGTTACCATTCTATTACAGTTTTTCTTTTTTGGGCAAATCATTCTAGTACATTTCATACCATTATTTAGCTCGGACATTTAACACTTCGTATATGACATAAATTCTTGTTTAGCAAGATTTGGGAATGCAATATGTTTTTTTCTTTCTTATATATGTGATCTCACATTGGATGGAACATATCTCAGTGTTCACTTGCTGCTGGTCGACTTACCTCTGGCCTCAAGTCCATCACTATTATCGTTTCTGGTGGAGTCCTCCTTCAGACTATCATATTTTTGTGGATTCTTCTAAAATACAGGTTAGCAGCATTTACATGCGGCCTATAGAAGTCTGAAATTTGCATGTAGCTCATGTTTGGCGTAAAACGAAAACATTGGAGTTGTTATCTTTAATTTTTGTGATGCAGCGCGGTGAGTGGTGTACTTGGGATTGTTTACCCTCTCATAATGGCAGCTCTGTTGGGCATTGGTGATGGAGTCTTAAATACACAGCTCAGTGCTTTGCTTGGGATATTCTTCAAGAACGACACGGTATTAACTACACTGTTTCCCTAGTTCGTTTAAGTTCAGAATAACTTGTATTGATAATCTGTTTTGGTTTTGGTGATTTTGGTGACAGGAAGGAGCATTCGCGCAGCTGAAGGTCTGGCAGAGTGCTTCCATTGCAGTCGTCTTTTTCATCAATTCATACATCTCATTGCAGGCAATGCTGATTGTTATGCTTGCTGCGATCTGTATCTCATACACCGCCTTTGTTCTTCTCTGGCTTCGAGAGAAAACATCCCCATCTCCAAGCTCATAATGCGTAACACAATGAAATCATCTTGAGAAAAAACCCTTGTGTATACACTATACAAGCAGGTATATGTGCATTATGTTATCTTCTCTCAATCCATCCACTTGCAACTCTGTATTGTCATTTTGTGTAATGTATATAGAAATAAAAAGTTCATGTCGAAGTTCAAAGATTCAGGATCCCATTGTATAATTCCTTAATTTTATTCGAAATCTGATTAACAAACAAAACCCACCAAAACAAATATGAGCAGTCAACAAATAAGCGTCATTTCCCATCTTCTCGTACCTAAACGCCAACGTTCACAAAGTCGTTGAAATTAGGCCCCCCTCCTCTCACTTTTGACTCTTTGACCCTCCAATCGCATGCATATATGAACTCCCGGCCTCTCCCCTTCTGTCTTCCCAACCCCAATTTACACCATGCTCCGCTCGATCTTCGCCTCCGCCCTCACGAGCCTCTGCGTGCGGTGGCCAGTGCTCATCTACGCTGCAACGTGGACCTCGTTGCTTACTTTGACGGTGGCGCTGGCCTCCTTCTCGCCTGAGCTTGCGTTCGTGTCCGCCATTTCATCGACGTCTTCTTTCTCTACCGCGTGCAACTCGGAAGCTTTCATTAGGGTTCCGTCCGAAGTTCCGGGAGATATTGTGTGCTTGCCGGCTCATATGTTCAGCAAGTCCCGCTTCGATTTCATCGTGCCGCCCGTTTTCGCGGCGGTCGTGGTGGCTGGATCGGCTTTCCTCGTTCGAGCCGTGGGCTTGTGGGAAACTGATGAGGCCCGTTAAGTTAGGCTCATTGGGTCACGGCGTTTTTCCCAATTTTTTAAAGTAGTGCATGACACGTATTATCAGGCCTTTTTCCCAATTTTCTAATATGTAAATTGAAAAATACCCTTTAAAAAATGTAAAAAAACATGAATGAAACAGAAACATGAAAGTAAAAATGTGAAAAATTATCCTTTCTTGTTTGTGGTTTTTATAGTGCATTCACCTACATCAATCTTGTGCTATTATCAGGCGTTCGTCAAAATTGACGTTATAAAGTTCTATATAAAAATTTATTCATAAGCATCACAGATTTCACAAGATGGTTCCTCACCAACTCTTGGAAGCTCCATCAATCAACTTGTTACTGAAGTCCCAAAGCTTCTTAGCCAGCTTTTCGTCTCGAGCATATGAACTGGGTTTGGTCTCGTTGCAGTCGTCATAGTATTTTGCGCTCACACCTTTCAATGTTGGGTGCAGTGCTACATACAATGTTGTGGCTGCTCCCTGAGCTGCATTCTTCCACATACAGAAGGTGAACATCTTAAAAACTCCTGCAAATCCGAGATGATCGTGGTTCATTATCCCAATAAACACATGATGTAACTAAAGTGAATAATATATGAAAAGCGCAAAATAATAGTCTTATTCATTAACCCAACAAACACATATTATAATCAGGGACAGTTCTTGAATCTTACTTTTAGATGGAGTAAACTTATATATGTTAGGTGTAGAAAAAATTTGACGGTACTAGTGAATTTCATTATTAAATATGTACTCAGAGAATGTAATGAGTCTTATATCTCAAATGCATATCTATATACGTAAATAAGTTGTGATAAAAAGAAGAAAAAAATTACAATAAAGACCATAATTAAACACGAATGTTTTATACTTTGAGATTGGAGAAACCCCTCAACTTCCCGAAACCAAAATCATATTAAATTTTTATTTAAAACTCATATGAGAAAGTAATATCTTATAATTTGAAGATTTGATAATATTGTGAGTGTGTGAAATTAACTTTTTTATTTTTTAATTTTTATTTTTAAATCTAAATTTTACTAGGCTAATTACATTGGACTAAGCTAGCTTAAAATTTCTTAAGGATCTAACTTGGGTGGGAAGGGCGGTAGCCCTCCCAGCCCAAGCCAAACATCAATTCTTATTTATAGCTTAAGTGAACAATGTATTGAAAGTGCAAAATAATAGTTGGTATAAATTTGGGAAGATGCGAGCATGTATAATGTAGATGGAATGGAACGTACTCATCAAAAGAAGAGAATGCCTCATGAGAGGTGTCATGATCAATCCAGGGTGGACACAGTTGACTGTAACATTGCTCACACCTTCTTCCTGCACAGCACGGCAGCCATGTACGTAATTTAATACCTAGAAATTAATTAACATACTCAATGCACCTTCCTTGCCCAACTTGTCATCAACATGGGCGACTTTGGGCATTGGCAGGCAAGCCAATCTCCAATTGCCACTTTCAAATCCACATGCATTTGAACTTTCAATCTTGAAAAAGAAGTTTTAGTTTTTCAATGAACAAAATCCCATAAATGTACGTACATGGATCGAAGGCATCATTTATATAGCGCATTTACGACCCTATTTACGAGTTCGAGGACCAATGCCCTTCATGGATAAGAGAGGTACACTTTACTATGTTTGTGATGTTGTAAATATATTAAAATATATGTCTATTTCTATGTAAGGACACTTTCGTCCATATATTGTAACCTAACCCTAATCCTATATAAATGTGTTTTAACTAAATGAATGTTATACGATTCTAATTGTGTTCACAATACGTTATCAGTACGAAACCCTAATCAACTGAAGAAAAAAAATCTCTAATTCTCATTCTCTCAAAAATTTCTCTCGGCCTACCATCTTTCTCACTTGGGTTGCCAGCATGCTACATTCTTGCTTCATCTGAGTCATCTTCAAACCCATCTCCAACGTTGCCCCTCCCTCCACCATTAATCGTCATACGAAGATCTCTGTCATCGGCGCCAGAAATATGGGCACAATTGCATTGACTACGAAGAGAAAAGCTTGCGTGCGTCATCGGACCTCATCGTTGGGGTACATCGTTGACCACACCAGAAACTACGAAGTCACCACTAAACTCATTGCTCCCTTATCCGATTTGGACCTTGATTCTCTGCCTTGGACAACTCCTGAAAAAGGCACTCAACTTATTTTCATTCTCTTAATCCAATTGAATTTCATATTTTACTTGCCATGAAATTTTTTATGTTCGATGGACATGATAATTGGATTGAGGTTCTTCATGGAACAAATTTAAAACTAAGAATGGGAAGAGGGGACAGTTTTTTTTCCGTCTAGCCTCCTTTTGGCCAGAAGCCGTATGCTCATGGTGATGATGGTCCAGCAGGCCAACTAAATTTGTAGCTCGACCAAATCTGATGTTGATGATAATCGATCATGGTGAAGCATGATGTTCGTTTTTTTTTTATTTGCTCCAAAACATCAGTGAACTTATTAGGCCAAGCAAGGTAGCACTTTTGACTACCACAGGCGGTGCGGTTGTCAAGATGGCAAAATAATCAAAAGTATAATTCAAGAATGAACAATTAATGATTTCAAATAGATTCCCATATATCAATTCTTAGAAGGTGTTTACAACTTCACATAGAATTTAGAGATAAAGAATTTGACTGCTTATGTAATTGAAATTTGGATTCATGATTTTTGGACTTTACTATTTGATGATCATATACCTTGACTTGCGGTATGCTTAAAATCCATGCCTTGAAGTTATTTGTTATTTGCCCATCAACAAATGCAGCTCACAAATATGTTGTTCATAAGATAATGAATATATGATGTGAATAGTATAATATGATTTTGTGATGATATATGATAGCATATTGATATGATACATGATAGTATGATGATATGATGTATGGTATATACATGTTGATATGATATATGAAGCTAGATTGCATATTCTTATAATTGAATTATATGGATTGAATTGATCATTCACGGCATGAATTATATGTGGATATTTGTGAGGTTTGAAATTGTAATTTTCTCGGTTTGAAGCCTTGGGGGACAATTAGATATTTTAAGGGATTAAATCATGGACTGGGGAATGTTTCGATTGAATGGTAATCATAGATTATAGTGTGTTTGCTATTTGGTCAGCCAGGGAATTTAATTCACACAATTTTGTGATTGTTTTCATGTTTGATAATCATATGTTAATGATGCCGTAATGATATGATGGTGATATATGATGATGAATATAAGATGATGATATGTTCATGATACTTATTTGATCATATTTGCGTATTGAATTCATTTTTGGCATGCATAGTTTCATACCTTGCGGTGTTAATGTTTGCGGGATTATCAAACAAACATTGGGTTTTGATGTTTGTTATTCTTGATAATTGATGATAGAATTGATAACCTAGGCGACATGGTGCTTGCATTAGACTTGAAAGTGGGTATTTACCCAAGATGGTCATGCCCATGTGATGATGATGATAATTGAATGTTGTTGACATTGAGTATTTACCCAAAGTCTAGAAGGCAACTAAACAAATATCAAAGCTCAGACGATACCCATTAACTGAAGCCCAGAAGGCTATCAAAATTCATCATTAAGCCCAAAAGGCCATAAGCCTAAAAGCTACAAGTAATTTGTTTTGCGGCTTGAAGCCTAAACTTAAATGCCCGAAGCATTACATCATTTGTTTTAATATTATGCCAGAAATAATTGTTTAACATATATCAAACCATTAAATACCAGAGGCATTAACTTAAATTGTCACTTGCTATTTAATGTTTATAAGTTTCTATCTTTGTCTATTTTGTATGTATTTATATGAACTAGATGTTCATTAACGAACTAGAAATTTATAAATAAACTAATAGTTCATACTAATCACCGAATCAGTAGTTTCGGTAATATTAGAAAGAAAGAAAAGGGAACCCGCAGATTCCTTCCTAAATTCATTGGGCATGATAAAACAAGTAAATTTTACATTTTGAATCTGATTTATCATAAAATTTGTTAGAACCTGAAGTTCTTATTTGCTACTTATGGATGAGTTTTCGCAAAGTATTAAATGCAATGATTTGTCCCTTATATAGACTCCAAAACAGCGATTTAATTATCATGGGGACAATTTTTTGCTTGCAGTAAGACATGAATGACATATCACTCATTCTTTACAGGATATTAAATCCACGAATGCATATACTCAGAAATAATGCCGAACACAATCCATCTTGCAAAATTTTCAAACGAGTATACCGACAGTTGCGAAACTCGAGAGGCGATGATAAATTCACATATATGGATTAAATCAGTGATTTATGATTTTGGAATTCGAATGTGTGGTTTTTCGCTCGAATATGATTTAATTCAATACAAGCATTTATTCTCATGCATGTGATCCATTGAATTAAATCTATCAATATGTATGTTTTGTGGGGACGTTTATTGTCTGGCTGACAATGTTATATTCTGAGAGATATGACAAAAGAACATTGTAGATTGATACTGAATTACCATCAATAAGATTTTTTTTATTCTCCAAGTTCCAGAAGAACTTTGTCGCGATTTACGGATATTCGAGCCAACGGTTATCACATTGAAACCATTAATGACAAGAAAGTGGAATATCTTAGCATAACATCTAATCAGTATGACTAGAAGCATACACTGGAGGAACTAGCTAGAAACTAGCCAAAAGTTAGCCAGAAGCTAACTAGTACGAGCAATTGCTCATTATGACATGACCACCCAGGTTAGGGTAATGATGCGTTAAATCCTCAATATATTGCATGGGCATCATCTTACTCGTAGACACCTTTGTGTTTAATGAAACATTATGTCAAGTTTGCTAGTTAGTAGAAACCGAATATTAGACAATTATATGCAAAGATGAGTTAAGACTCCACCCTTTTCTTGTACAGAATATAAGAGAAATTTTTTGGACTTTCCAACCACCATGCGGACCGTTTTGAAAAATTTCATGGTTCAAGTTGAGATACCGACAAAGTGGTCATGTAACGACCCGACCCAGAAAGTAGGATTAAGGAAGTGATTAGTGGCGGATTAGTAAGCCTAATTGGCGTTTAGTTGGGTACTTTTGGACTTTGGCATAGAAGGACGATTTTACCCCTGGTTTGGGTAAAACGTAGACTTTTATTCCGGGCGGTCAATGGGGTATTTACAGGTGACCGTGACGTAGTACGGGACGTCACGAGTCCGTAGACAGGTGGTACGCCCGATTTCGACATTCGAGGAGGAAGTTATGATGTTCGGAAGGTTGAGGGCATTACCGTAATTTGGTTAAAATATGGGGAAAAGTTGACTTTTCGTGTAACGAGGTTTTGACACGTAGACCGAGGACCGTTAGGTAGATCTCGTCATCCTGAGTTCAACGACAGGCGGCACGTGTTCATCGGAGATAGGACGGGCAAGATACAGGTCTAGAATGGTAGTGGCATAATTGTAATTTTTGACTCAAAAGAGGGGTATTTTGGTCTTTTGCACATTGGGAATTGTGCAACCGGATTGGGACAAGTGTACAGGTTTAAATAGGATATTTTTGGAAAGGGACAATTGGATGGTGGACACGTGCAAAGTGTCTAGTGGGTTTTAGTGCACGGTGTGTGTGTTCAAATTGTGCAGGTGTGTGCAACCGTGTTCGAAGAAGAGAGAAACAGAGGGTGAGATTGAGAGTTGGCCGTGTGTGTGTGTGTGTCCTGGTGACTGAGGGAGTGTTTAGAGGTCGAGAGAGAGATCGTGAGTGAGTTTGGAGAAGAAGACTGGTGAGAGGAGGAAGTGAGGTCACGGGGAAAAACCAGAAAACAGAGAGGGATTTTGGTGGTGGTGTTGAGGTGTAATCGATCCATTGAAGCTGTAGGTGGTGCTCAGTGGACAGATGAGGACCTGAGGAGTTGTGTGGACACCTAGGGACACGGCGGAGCCCACAGCGGTGAGCGGCAGGAGAGGTAATTTCGATTTCCTCCGTTTTTTCTTTTTGTTTCAACATGAAAGTCGTGAAGTCTGGGGTTGAGTCGAAGGGTTTGGTGGGTGCTAGTCGACTCAGTGAGGTCCTAGGAAGCTGCTGGTTGTGCAGCCGTGATGGGGGGTGACCTGGGTGGCCGGATTGAAAAACAGGGGTACAGGTGGTTTTTAATTCGAGCTTGAGATGATAATTTAGGGGTTGTGATAGAGTGTTTGGTTGAGGGGAATAGGTTGCTTAGGACTGGATGAAGAAATTGGTGAAGAGAGGGAGGAAAACGGTGGAGGAACGGTGGAGAACCGCTCTCCCCGGTTCAGACCAGTCGAGTAGCTGAGGAAGAAGATGAACAGTAGTCTGGCTGCAGGCGCGTGAGGCCCACGCGCAGCCACTTTGGGCAGTACGTGGAGGCGCGTGCGACGTTTGCTGGGAAAACGGCCAACTAGGTTTTTGGTCTAGAGGTTGTAATGAGTCTAATGGAATATGTTTCGGGTTGATCGGACGTCGATTCTAGTTAGTTCCATGGGATCGAAGGTTTAGGGTCTCGGTTCGTTATGCTAAAGACCCGAAGATTTTTGGGGAAAATTAGGAGAATCTTGGTAGATGTGTTAGTGACGTTCTTTGGCGACTGTTGACAGGATCGGGAGTCCCCGAGGCGGACGAAGAACGTACGGGACGTACGGAGAACGTACCGGACGTACGGGACGCGAGTGACGTGCCCGGTATCTGTGAGTGGACTTCTTCCTTTTAACTGAGCATGCATAACTGCTCTTAATTACTTATTTTATGGTTGTACATGTGATTTCATGATTATTGATTATGCTATCACTGTTTTACATTATGACACGTTTTTCGAGGAAGTACGTATTTGGCACGTTTTACGAGAAAGACTTGATTTTTGATTATGATGCCATGATTTTGGGATTTCAAATGCTAAATGGTTTTCAATGATTATAAATGGATTTGAGTAAAGGTTTCGGTTTTCGAATCGGATTTTGGAAAGCGGAATTGGGTTTTGAAGTTGAAAAGTGGATTTCCGGATTTGAGTTCGCAATGACGGTTCTGGATGCCGGAAGGGCTTCAGACCAGTGATTTCGGATTCGGGTTTAGATATGGATTTACAATTGGTTTTCAAACGGTTTTGGATTGGATTTGCTGGATCTGGTTATTGGGTTTAAAGACCCGGATTGTGATTGACGGGGGACGGGCCCGGATTGGGTTTAAAGACCCGGATTGAGTTTAAAGACTCATATATATTGATATTTTCCCCCGTAGGCCTGTTAAGTTTATAGACTCGGATATTATTAAAAAACCTGGATTGAGTTTAAAGACTCGGGAGTTTAAAGACTCGGATAGGTCCAGCAGGTTTGATCAGATGATGATTGTTTGGTATTTACGTTTTATGATACGGTTTTATGATGCTTATGACGTGATTTCTATAACTGTTTTCAATTCTATTTTCATGATGATCCTTATGTGATTTATAACTGTTTCCAGCAAATGGGTTATGCATGTATGTTCTCAAAACGGAGGGCTAAAATCCTGGTTTGATTATAAAACGGTTTTCAAAACTTTTATTCGTTATGGTCCACTCACACTTTCTGTTTTTAATTGCCCTCCAGGGCGTGGAGCTAGCGCAGGGGTTAGACGTTGAGGCAGCGTCGGAGGCATAGAGTATTCGAGAGTGACCCCGGAGTGGTTTACATTTTCCCGTATGCGTGTACTCTGTGTATCGGTTTTGCGTTCCTTTGTTTAGTACTATGCTTTGTATAGTTTTGACTCTGGGTTGTATTAAATTTCTCCTGCGTCTGATAGTGTAGTTGTGGTTCTCGATAAAGGGTATTTTCAGTTTTTTCATTCTGAGTTGTCAGACGGGAGCAGGATTTACCTCGGTTTTCGGGGTGGGTCCTGACAATTGGTATCAGAGCGTAGGTTTGTCGCGTTTGTCGGTTTGTGTTTTTTACGCGGTTGTGTTTAGGTTGTTTGACTATTTCTATTCCTCTTTCAGCGTGCAGTTGAGCATGCCTCCGAGACGTGGACCCCCTCCACGACCTGAAGACAAAGCGGCAAGAGGGACAGAGAGTGCTACGATTGAGCCAGCCCAGAGGCTCGGGGCTACGACTTTTAGCGGTGGGGCAGATCCTGAGGAAGCCGAGAGGTGGATCACGAGACTTGAGCGAATTTTTGCAGTAATGCATTGCCCACCGGAGGATCGAGTGTTACTGGCTACCTTTTTACTGGACGGTGCGATGTACGAGTGGTGGTATACCCTCGAGTTGTCTGGTTGGGACGCCCATACTGTGACCTGGGAGACGTTTAGGGAACGGTTTCTGGATTAGTACTACCCTCGTTCTTTCCGTGATGCCAAGGAGGCGGAGTTTCTGTAACTTCAACAGGGAAGTTTGAGTGTGGCTGAGTACGAACAGAAGTTTTAGATGTTGTCCCGTTTTGCTCCTACGTTTGTGGCCACTGAAGCCGAGAAGTGCCGTAGGTTTGAGTTAGGCCTGCGAGGTGAGATTCGAGCCATAGTGACGACTGGATCGTTTGTTTCCCTCAAAGAGTTGTCGGATGCTGCGGTAAGGGTTGAGGCTAGCTTGCCGGTACGACGCCGGGAGCCACTTTTTCTGGAGCTTCGAGTCAGAGGGTACCGAAGAGGGGTAACTTCAGTGGAGCATCGTCGTCGGGCGATGATCGTTTTGGCAGACCTGGTAGTTTCCTGAGTTTAGGGTTTCGTGGGTATCGAGCACAGCCGACTCCGCAAACTAGTGCGACGTCTGTTGCGTCTACAGGGAGACCGGGTCCTTCTGGCCAGGATGTGTGTTACTACTGTGGGGAGCGAGGCCACTTCCGACGTGACTGTCCGTTGTTACCGCATGAGGGTGGTGTAGGCCGAGGAGCGGCAGAGCTCGGACAGAATACAGCGTCAGGGAAAACGGGCACTAGAGGAGGCGGAAGTGCCACCAGTAGTTCGAGGGGACGTGGTAGATCTTCAGGACCCCAGGCCCGAGTGTTTGCGATGACTCAGCAGGAGGCTCAGTCAGCGCCCGGTGTTGTGACAGGTACTTTTACTATCCTTGGTTGTGTTGTACATAGTGTTGTTTGGTTTCGGGGTAGAGTTTCAGACTTTTCCTAGGTGGCCTAGAGTGACGAGGTTTAGGACTACGGTGAGTTCCGTTGAAGGATGACGGAAGGAACTGGAAAGGAGTGACTATAACTGATCGATATGAGGTTATTGAAGAGAACCCACAATCTAGGTTTTGCCTTTAGGACTTTGTTGGTTTCTTCCGACAAGGTGGTCAAAGCCGTTGAGTAGTGAGCCGGTAGGTAGGATTCCTGTTTGGACTATATTGTTCTGGGTTAGGATTTGAGTTGGGTTCTGGAAGGTGAGGTGGTCGTACGTGAGGATGTACTCTATGAATTCTATTGGGCACTCTATATGAGGTATTTTAAAATACCTTTGTTTTCTGTTCATAGAGTTTCCCTTGCGTACACCATGAAGTTTTTGTTGTACTGAGAACGGGTTAGAAGTGTTGAACTGGTAGTAGCGGTGTTGTGAAATACCCAAGGTGGAGATGATAGATCGGAAACCCAAGAGTTGTTGTTGAACTAGGTGTTGGGAATGAGCTGTGGAATTTCGGGGACGAAATTCTTTTAAGGAGGGTAGGTTGTAACGACCCGTCCCGGAATGTAGGATTAAGGAAGTGATTAGTGGCGGATTAGTGAGCCTAATTGGTGTTTAGTTGGGTACTTTTGGACTTTGGCATAGTAGGACGATTTTGCCCCTAGTTTGGGTAAAAAGTTGACTTTTAGTTCGGGACGTCAATGGGGTATTGACCGGTGACCGTGACGTAGTTCGGGACGTCACAAGTCCGTAGAAAGGTGGCACGTCTGATTCCGACATCCGAGGAGGAAATTATGATGTTCGGAAGCTTGAGGGCATTATCGTAATTTGGTTAAAATAGGGGGAAAGTTGACTTTTCGTGTAACGAGATTTTGACACGTAGACCGAGGACCGTTAGGTAGATTGTGTCATCTTGAGTTCAACGACAGGCGGAACGTGTTCATCGGAGATAGGACGGGCAAGATACGGGTCTGGAATGGTAGTGGCATAATTGTAATTTTTGACTCAAAAGAGGGGTATTTTGGTCTTTTGCACATTGGGAATTGTGCAACCGGATTGAGACAAGTGTACAGGTTTAAATGGGATATTTTTGGAAAGGGACCATTGGATGGTGGACACGTGCAAAGTGTCTAGTGGGTTCTAGGCCGTGCACGGTGTGTGTGTTCAAATTGTGCAGGTGTGTGCAACCGTGTTCGAAGAAGAGAGAAACAGATGGTGAGATTGAGAGTTGGCCGTGTATGTGTGTGTCCTGGTGACTGAGGGAGTGTTTAGAGGTCGAGAGAGAGATCGTGAGCGAGTTTGGAGAAGAAGACTGGTGAGAGGAGAAAGTGACGTCACGGGGAAAAACCATAAAACAGAGAGGGATTTTGGTGGTGGTGTTGAGGTGTAATCGATCCATTGAAGCTGTAGGTGGTGCTCAGTGGACAGAGGAGGACCTGAGGAGTTGTGTGGACACCTAGGGACACGGCGGAGCCCACAGCGGTGAGCGGCAGGAGAGGTTAATTTGGATTTCCTCCGTTTTTTCGTTTTGTTTCAAGTTGAAAGTCGTGAAGTCTGGGGTTGAGTCGAAGGGTTTGGTGGGTGTTAGTCGACTCAGTGAGGTCCTAGGAAGCTGCTGGTTGTGCAGCCGTGATGGGGGGTGACCTGGGTGCCCGGATTGAAAAACAGGGGTACAGGTGGTTTTTAATTCGAGCTTGAGACGATAATTTAGGAGTTGTGATGGAGTGTTTGGTTGAGGGGAATAGGTTGCTTAGGACTGGATGAAGAAATTGGTGAAGAGAGGGAGGAAAACGGTGGAGGAACGGTGGAGAACCGCTCTCGCCAGTTCAGACCAGTCGAGTAGCTGAGGAAGAAGATGAACAGTAGTCTGGGTGTAGGCGCGTGAGGCACACGCGCAGCCACTTTGGGCAGCGCGTGGAGGCGCGTGCGACTATTTCTGGGAAAACGGTCAACTTGGTTTTTGGTCTAGAGGTTGTAATGAGTCTAATGGAATATGTTTCGGGTTGATCGGACGTCGATTCTAGTTAGTTCCGCGGGATCGAAGGTTTAGGGTCTCGGTTCGTTATGCTCAGGACCCGGATATTTTTGGGGAAAATTAGGAGGATCTTGGTAAACGTGTTAGTGACGTTCTTTGGCGACTATTAACAGGATCGGGAGTCCCCGAGGCAGACGAAGAACGTACGGGAGGTACGGGACGCGAGTGACGTGCCCGGTATCTGTGAGTGGACTTCTTCCTTATAACTGAGCATGCATAACTGCTTTTAATTACTTATTTTATGGTTGTACATGTGATTTCATGATTATTGATTATGCTATCACTGTTTTACATTATGACACGTTTTTCGAGGAAGTACGTATTTGGCAGGTTTTACGAAAAAGACTCGATTTTTTATTATGATGCCATGATTTTGGGATTTCAAATGCTAAATGGTTTTCAATGATTATAAATGGATTTGAGTAAAGGTTTCAGTTTTAGAATCGGATTTCAGAAAGCGGAATTGGGTTTTGAAGTTGAAAAGTAGATTTCCGGATTTGGGTTCGGAATGACGGTTCTAGATGCCGGAAGGGCTTCGGACTAGTGATTTCGGATTCGGGGTTGGATATGGATTTACAATTGGTTTTCAAACGGTTTTGGATTGGATTTGCTGGATCTGGTTATTGGGTTTAAAGACCCGGATTGTGATTGACGGGGGACGGGCCCGGATTGGGTTTAAAGACCCGGATTGAGTTTAAAGACTCGGATATATTGATATTTTCCCCCGTAGGCCACTTGAGTTTAAAGACTCGGATATTATTAAAAAACCTAATTTGAGTTTAAAGACTCGGATAGGTCCAGCAGGTTTGATCAGATGATGATTGTTTGGTATTTACGTTTTATGATACGGTTTTATGATGCTTATGACGTGATTTCTATAACTGTTTTCAATTCTATTTTCATGATGATCCTTATGTGATTTATAACTGTTTCCAGCAAATGGGTTATGCATGTATGTTTTCAAAACGGAGGGCTAAAACCCTGGTTTGATTATAAAACGGTTTTCGAAACTTTTATTCGTTATGGTCTACTCACACTTTCTGTTTTTAATTGCCCTCCAGGTCGTGGAGCTAGCGCAGGGGTTAGACGTTGAGGCAGCGTTGGAGGGATAGAGTATTCGAGAGTGACCCCGGAGTGGTTTACATTTTCCCGTATGCGTGTACTCTGTGTATCGGTTTTGCGTTCCTTTGTTTAGTACTATGCTCTGTATAGTTTTGACTATGGGTTGTATTAAATTTCTCCTGCGTCTGATAGTGTAGTTGTGGTTCTCGATAAAGGGTATTTTCAGTTTTTTCATTCTGAGTTGTCAGACGGGAGCAGGATTTACCTCGGTTTTCGGGGTGGAACCGGGGTGGGTCCTGACAATTGGTATCAGAGCATAGGTTTGTCGGGTTTGTCGGTTTGTGTTTTTTACGCGGTTATGTTTAGGTTGTTTGACTGTTTCTTTGCCCTTTCAGCGTGTAGTTGAGCATGCCTCCGAGACGTGGACCCCCTCCACGACCTGAAGACAAAGCGGCAAGAGGGACAGAGAGTGCTACGATTGAGCCAGCCCAGCGGCTCGTGGCTACGACTTTTAGCGGTGGGACAGATCCTGAGGAAGCCCAGAGGTGGATCACGAGACTTGAGAGCGAATTTTTGCAGTAATGCATTGCCCACCGGAGGATCGAGTGTTACTGGCTACCTTTTTACTGGACGGTGCGACGTACGAGTGGTGGTATACCCTCGAGTTGTCTGGTTGGGACGCCCATACTGTGACCTGGGAGACGTTTAGGGAACAGTTTCTGGATCAGTACTACCCTCGTTCTTTCCGTGATGCCAAGGAGGCGGAGTTTCTGCAACTTCAACAGGGAAGTTTGAGTGCGATTGAGTACGAACAGAAGTTTTAGATGTTGTCTCGTTTTGCTCCTGCGTTTGTGGCCACTGAAGCCGAGAAGTGCCGTAGGTTTGAGTTAGGCCTGCGAGATGAGATTTGAGCCATAGTGACGGCTGGATCATTTGTTACCCTCCAAGAGTTGTCGGATGTTGCAGTAAGGGTTGAGGCTAGCTTGCCGGTACGACGCCGGGAGCCACCTTTTTCTGGAGCTTTGAGTCAGAGGGTACCGAAGAAGGGTAACTTCAGTGGAGCATCGTCGTCGGGCGATGATCGTTTTGGCAGACCTGGTAGTTTCCAGAGTTTAGGGTTTCGTGGGTATCGAGCACAGCCGACTCCGCAAACTAGTGCAACGTCTGTTGCGTCTACAGGGAGACCTGGTCCTTCTGGCCAGGATGTGTGTTACTACTGTGGGGAGCGAGGCCACTTCCGACGTGACTGTCCGTTGTTACCACATGAGGGTGGTGTAGGCCGAGGAGCGGCAGAGCCCGGACAGAATACAGCATCAGGGAAAACGGGCACAAGAGGAGGCGGAGGTGCCACCAGTAGTTCGAGGAGACGTGGTAGATCTTCAGGACCCCAGGCCCGAGTGTTTGCGATGACTCAGCAGGAGGTTCAGTCAGCGCCTGGTGTTGTGACAGGTACTTTTACTATCCTTGGTTGTGTTGTACATAGTGTTGTTTGGTTTCGGGGTAGAGTTTCGTACTTTTCCTAGGTGGCCTAGAGTGACGAGGTTTAGGACTACGGTGAGTTCCGTTAAAGGATGACGGAAGGAACTGGAAAGGAGTGACTATAACTGATCGATATAAGGTTATTGAAGAGAACCCACAATCTAGGTTTTGCCTTTAGGACTTTGTTGGTTTCTTCCGACAAGGTGGTCAAAGCCGTTGAGTAGTGAGCCGGTAGGTAGGATTCCTGTTTGGACTATATTGTTCTGGGTTAGGATTTGAGTTGGGTTCTGGAAGGTGAGGTGGTAGTACGTGAGGATGTACTCTATGAATTCTATTGGGCACTCTATATGAGGTATTTTAAAATACCTTTGTTTTCTGTTCATAGAGTTTCCCTTGCGTACACCATGAAGTTTTTGTTGTACTGAGAACGGGTTAGAAGTGTTGAACTGGTAGTAGCGGTGCTGTGAAATACCCAAGGTGGAGATGATAGATCGGAAACCCGGGAGTTGTTGTTGAACTAGGTGTTGGGATTGAGCTGTGGAATTTCGGGGACGAAATTCTTTTAAGGAGGGTAGGTTGTAACGACCCGTCCCGGAAAGTAGGATTAAGGAAGTGATTAGTGGCGAATTAGTGAACGTAATTGGTGTTTAGTTGGGTACTTTTGGACTTTGGCATAGAAGGACGATTTTGCCCCTAGTTTGGGTAAAAAGTTGACTTTTAGTTCGGGCCGTCAATGGGGTATTGACCGGTGACCGTGACGTAGTTCGGGACGTCACGAGTCCGTAGACAGGTGGCACGCCTGATTCCGACATCCGACGAGGAAGTTATGATGTTCGGAAGGTTGAGGGCATTATCGTAATTTGGTTCAAATAGTGGGAAGTTGACTTTTTGTGTAACGAGATTTTGACACGTAGACTGAGGACCGTTAGGTAGATTTTTTCATCTTGAGTTCAACGACAGGCGGAACGTGTTCATCGGAGATAGGACAGGCAAGATACGGGTCTAGAATGGTAGTGGCATAATTGTAATTTTTGACACAAAAAAGTAGTATTTTGGTCTTTTGCACATTGGGAATTGTGCAACCGGATTGGGACAAGTGTACAGGTTTAAATGGGATATTTTTGGAAAGGGACCATTGGATGGTGGACACGTGTAAAGTGTCTAGTGGGTTCTAGGCCGTGCACGGTGTGTGTGTTCAAATTGTGCAAGTGTGTGCAACCGTGTTCGAAGAAGAGAGAAACAGAAGGTGAGATTGAGAGTTGGCCGTGTATGTGTGTGTCCTGGTGACTGAGGGAGTGTTTAGAGGTCGAGAGAGAGATCGTGAGTGAGTTTGTAGAAGAAGACTGGTGAGAGGAGGAAGTGAGGTCATGGGGAAAAACCAAAAAACAGAGAGGGATTTTGAATGGTGGTGTTGGGGTGTAATCGATCCATTGAAGCTGTAGGTGGTGCTCAGTGGACGGAGGAGGACCTGAGGAGTTGTGTGGACACCTAGGGACATGGGCAGAGCCCACAGCGGTGAGCGGCAGGAGAGGTAATTTGGATTTCCTCCGTTTTTTCGTTTTGTTTCAAGTTGAAAGTCGTGAAGTCTGGGGTTTAGTCGAAGGGTTTGGTGGGTGCTAGTCGACTCAGTGAGGTCCTAGGAAGCTGCTGGTTGTGCAGCCGTGATGGGGGGTAACCTCGGTGGCCGGATTGAAAAACAGGGGTACAGGTGGTTTTTAATTCGAGCTTGAGACGATAATTTAGGAGTTGTGATGGAGTGTTTGGTTGAGGGGAATAGGTTGCTTAGGACTGGATGAAGAAATTGGTGAAGAGAGGGAGGAAAACGGTGGAGAACCGCTCTCGCCGGTTCAGACCAGTCGAGTAGCTGAGGAAAAAGATGAACAGTAGTCTAGGTGCAGGCGCGTGAGGCCCACGCGCAGCCACTTTGGGCAGCGCGTGGAGGCGCGTGCGACTATTTCTGGGAAAACGGTCAACTTGGTTTTTGGTCTAGAGGTTGTAATGAGTCTAATGGAATATGTTTCGGGTTGATCGGACGTCGATTCTAGTTAGTTCCGCGGGATCGAAGGTTTAGGGTCTCGGTTCGTTATGCTCAGGACCCGGAGATTTTTGGGGAAAATTAGGAGGATCTTGGTAGACGTGTTAGTGACGTTCTTTGGCGACTGTTGATAGGATCGGGAGTCCCCGAGGCAGACGAAGAACGTACGGGACGCGAGTGACGTGCCCGGTATCTGTGAGTGGACTTCTTCCTTATAACTGAGCATGCATAACTGCTTTTAATTACTTATTTTATGGTTGTACATGTGATTTCATGATTATTGATTATGCTATCACTGTTTTACATTATGACACATTTTTCGAGGAAGTACGTATTTGACACGTTTTACGAAAAAGACTTGATTTTTTATTATGATGCCATGATTTTGGGATTTCAAATGCTAAATGGTTTTCAATGATTATAAATGGATTTGAGTAAAGGTTTCGGTTTTAGAATCGGATTTCGGAAAGCGGAATTGGGTTTTGAAGTTGAAAAGTGGATTTCCGGATTTGGGTTCGGAATGACGGTTCTGGATGCCGGAAGGGCTTCGGACCAGTGATTTCGGATTCGGGTTTGGATATGGATTTACAATTGGTTTTCAAATGGTTTTGGATTGGATTTGCTAGATCTGGTTATTGGGTTTAAAGACCCAGATTGTGATTGACGGGGGACGGGCCCTGATTGGGTTTAAAGACCCGGATTGGGTTTAAAGACCCGGATTGAGTTTAAAGACTCGGATATATTGATATTTTCCCCCGTAGGCCTGTTGAGTTTAAAGACTCGGATATTATTAAAAAACCTGGATTGAGTTTAAAGACTCGGGAGTTTAAAGACTCGGATAGGTCCAGCAGGTTTGATCAGATGATGATTGTTTGGTATTTACGTTTTATGATACGGTTTGATGATGCTTATGACGTGATTTCTATAACTGTTTTCAATTTTGTTTTCATGATGATCCTTATGTGATTTATAACTGTTTTCAGCAAATGGGTTATGCATGTATGTTTTCAAAATGGAGGGCTAAAACCCTGGTTTGATTATAAAACGGTTTTCGAAACTTTTATTCGTTATGGTCCACTCACATTTCTATTTTTAATTGCCCTCTAGGTCGTGGAGCTAGTACAGGGGTTAGACGTTGAGGCAGCGTCTGAGGCATAGAGTATTCGAAAGTGACCCCGGAGTGGTTTAATTTTCTAGTATGCGTGTACTCTATGTATTGGTTTTGCGTTCCTTTTTTTAGTACTATGCTCTATATAGTTTTGACTCTGGGTTGTATTAAATTTCTCCTGCGTCTGATAGTGTAGTTGTGGTTCTCGATAAAGGGTATTTTCAGTTTTTTCATTCTGGGTTGTCAGACGGGAGCAGGATTTACCTCGGTTTTCGGGGTGGAACCGGGGTGGGTTCTGACAGGTCACATGCTACACTTTTATGCACACGGATACTGCGTTTGCTAAACTCTTAGCCCAAATCATTACATTGAGGGCCACACCACCCGGATTCTCTTATACAATCTATAAGACTGGATAATACCGGAGAGTTTACATCGACATTATTCGATGACTATTGCATGCCCCTTGGGATTGATATTGAACACCCCTAATGGTCTTGCAGAAACACTAATTCACCTTGGTAATGTGCACCAAGTTTCTAGTTTCTCGCGGGGGCAATGCAATTTTGCATGCAGTAATGTTGGTCCGGTTGAGGTCAACGTCATCCAACGATGTTATGCGTTACAGCTGGTGACTGGGTACGAACCAGCTGCTTCGTACTTACGCATTTATGGGTGTGCAGTTATGTTCCAATGTACACATATGAGACCTCAACAAAGGAGGGGCATACATGTCAGTTATGAGTCCCTATCCATTATACGCTATCTAGTGCCCTTGACAGCGATCTCATTCCAGCAATATTGTGGATAGCCACTTTGATGAGACAGCCTTCCCGTCGTTAGAGGGAGATAAGAACGTCAAACGTTCCTGAAGAATGACGTGAATTGACGTGGAATGTCCCCACTATTTCTCATTTTGATCCCCAAACGCACAAAGTAAGGATGAAGTGCGGAGAATTCGAGATTTACAGAGTGTAGATAATAATACATCAGACGCTTCCTCTAATCTAGTTAAAGTGACGAGATCACATATACATGTTGCAAACTTACCTGCAAGGATAGGCGTCCCAATAGGACGCATCGTCCCAGACGGACGAGGTACAGCCATGGTGGCTAACCAGTCAAATGTCCCTGCCTAGAAGCGAGGTAGACTAATAGGTTCGAAGGATTCTTATCCCTGGAAGAGGATATTTGGCACAATCAAATTCCTTCTAAATATCAATTGATCCATCTCATGAGATAATTTCCGGATTATGGGTCTATGATGGCGTTGGGGGACGCTCCAACATCTGAACCCACTCCCGAGAATAAAGAGATCTCGGTAACTCATGCATTCTTATGTGAGATATGAAATCAAAATAATATTATCATCGATGATTTATATGTATTCGTGGTAGACTAGAAAAAAAATCGAACCTTATTTCGTTGATGATTGCATTCCAATGTAGAGAAGACTAGCCAAAATGGAAAGAACCAATCGAAGTCGAATTAGATTCCTTGACAAAAAGGAAGGTGTTTGGACCTGTAGTTCCCACACCTACCCATGTTAAACCTGTAGGATTTAAATGGGTGGTCATAAAGAAGCGTAATGAGGAAAATGAGATTGTGAGATGTACAACTCATTTAATGGCGCACAGTTTTCTCAATGCCCTGAGATTGATTACGAGGAGACGTATTCTCTCGTAATGAACATCATAACGTTCTCATACCTTATCAGTTTGGTAGTTTCTAGAAAACTGAATATGCAGCTTATGGACGTGGTTACTTTTTATCTCTATGAGGATTTGAATAGAGAGATATGTTTGAAAGTTTCTGAAAGACTTAAAATACCCGATGCAAATAGTTTCAGACCACGAAACACACTCTCTATTCGTTTGAGATGTTCACTTACGGATTGAGATAGTCCGGAAGGATATGGTATCACCGTCTAAGAGAGTATTTGATCAGAGTGGGATAACGAAGAATACCCATGCATGTCTATTAATAAAACAAGCTTCAGGTTTGCTATTGATTGGTATTCCAGAAGAAACCAATCTAAGTACCTGAAATTGGATTTTGAAATGATGGATCTTAGGAGAATGAAAGTCTATCTCGACCCGAAGCTCGAGTACTGTGCAGATAAGGTTTTTAGCCTATTGACTAAAGCACATCTAGAAGATGTTAATACTACATCCACAAGATGTTGAGATATTTTAATGAGGATAAAGCAAAACCTTCAAGCACGCCCATGATCATCCGTAGTCTAAATCTTAAAAGGACCCGTTTCGTCTGGCAGATGATAACGAAGAGATAATGAGACTAGAAGTTTCATATCTAAGTGCAATAAGTGCATTATTATACTTGATTCAAATGCACTAGACTGGACATTTCATCCGCTGTGAACTTGCTAACTACATTCAGCTCTGCGCCAACACGCCGCCACTGGGATGGCATAAAAGACATTTTCCAATACCTTAATGGTATGTGAGATATGAGTTTACTCTACCCCTATGCATTGAGGAATGAATAAAAAAACCCTGCTTGGTCCTCAGAATGATGCATTTTCTTATTGGGTATACTGATGCAGTCTAACTATCAGACCCACCTAAGGTATGTTCTCAAACTGATTATGTCTTTACCATTGGGAACACAACAATATCTTGAAGGTCTAAGAAACAGACCCTTATTGCTATGTAATTCGAATAATGCGAAGGTTCTAATTCTTCACGAATCATCTTGTGAATGTATATGACTAAAAGCCATTACAGGCGTATTCGAAGTACTTGTAGACTGCATTCCACCAATAATGAACCGAAGATTATCTACTAGGATAATGCTACCTCTATTAGACATATGAGAATCGGTTTCATTATAAGAGACAACAATAAGCCATCATCCAATGCAACATTCCAGAAGCATGTTCATGGTATTGGCTTAGGTAGATTGGCTGATCTATTAAAGAGTCGATATCAGGGGGAGTATCCCGAAACATACCAAGTATCCTGAAGCATACTGAGTATTTCGAAGCATACTCACATGATCATTGTGTACTCTTTTGTCCTACGATCAGAGTTATTTTGTCCCATTGGGTTTTGTTACCCGCCTAGGTTTTAACAAGGCACACTTTTTGTATGGTTACCCCACTAATAATGCATCCTAAAGATATCATGATTCGACTAATATGCATTTGCTCATCTTTTCCCTTCGACCACGGGTTTTTCCCACTGGGTTTACCAGGTAAGATTTTGGTGTAGCAATTGTAATGCATTTTTTTATTTCAAGGACGTTTTATCTACCCATGTTCCAGAAGAGATGACTTCAACTACCTCCGAAGATCCTGATGCGACTACGATCCTTGCGTGTTGCACTCTTTTTCCTTCGACCAGGATTATTTTTTTCTCATAGGGTTTTTGTTAACTGGCAAGGTTTTAACGAGGCAACATATAGGCGTGCAGTCAAGCAGCACTATTACATGAAATATTCAAGGAGGAGTGTTGTAAATATATTAAAGTATATGTCTATTTCTATGTAAAGACACTTTCGTCTATATATTGTAACCTAATCCTAGTCCTATATAAAGGGATTTTAACTGAATGAATATTATACGATTCTGATCGTGTTCACAATACGTGATTGATTGTTTATGCATTTTTTTTCATTGCACAACAATGAAGGCTCATCATTTTGTACATAAGGACAACCGTCCCCACTTGAGGACGATAGCCGCATGGAGCACCAACACGTCTCCTAAGGGATTGGAAATAGCGCGAAATAGGTCGTTTGCGGTGCAAGTGGAGGCACATTTGAAGTTTATTATATCGTATTAAAGGCATATTTTCATGTTTGTATCTCCCTTTCAGGTTTCAATCCTAATGAACGTGAAAATCACGCAGGTCTCTCAATCATATAGTATTATAGTCCAAGCACATTCATATGGGATAATGAAGTGTCACACAACTACCATATGGTCCAAGCACTTCTTTGGCTAAAATGATTGTGATTAGATATATACCATGGGCCCTTGCACTAATGCACATCAACTTAGACTTCGTAAGAGATAAAGCAAAACATAAATGTTAATGTTACCTGAAATCGACGAGAAAGCTCATTGGCATGCAGTAAGTTTGCCAGTTTCGATTGCCCATATGCCTTCAATGTAGAGTAACTGAGGTGGGGACACAAAACATTAAGTCCAACAATTAGGAGCTTAAACTAGCTTATTATCTATAATCATTATGCAAAAATATAGATTACACAAATCAATTCTCACCTAGTTTGATCGTTTATCTTGTGGAATTGAATCCCATCTTCGTAAGAGCTTGAATGAGCAACTGATGACAGATTCACAATTCTGCCTTCTACGCCAGTAATTTTAGCAGTATTTTTAATTTTTTCAAGAAGAAGGTTTGTCAAAAGAAAATGACCTACAAATAGATAGGGACACATAAGTGAAAAAAAAAAAATTGAATCCAAATTTAAATTATTTCTAATGAAGTTAATTACCAAGATGATTGGTTGCAAACTGCATCTCTATTCCATCTTCTGAAAGCTGGAAGGGACAGAACATAACACCAGCATTGTTTCTGCAACGAAAAAAATCTGTAATCAGAATTCAACTCCTCATTATACATCGGCGTAAAGATTAGAGATTAATAAACCAATAATTCATTACATTAAGATGTTAAGAGGAAGATCAAGAGCATTGAAGTTGTCAGCAAAGGCTCTAACAGATTTCATAGAGGAGAGGTCAAGTTTGAGAACATCCACTTTTGCATTTTCGTTGTCTTTAAGAATGAGCTGTTTTGCTTCATTTGCAGCATCTATGTTCCTGGCGGCAATGATGACGTGGGCTCTGCGAAGTGCCAAGACCCTTGCAGTTTCCAATCCAATCCCACTTGCCCCACCTGTATTTTACAAACATCAACACCAAATTTTGAGTCAAACCATAAAAGATTTACAGTAATTTGCAAGAAAAAAGGAAATTAGTTATAATTACTACTATTAATTTCATGTAAAGTGGAACAAGGAACGAGAAATTAGATATTTTCTTTCATGAATTATGATCATTAGCAACAGGCACTTAACATTCCATTGTTAATTACAAAATCCATTGCAAGTAATAAAATTGAGAGATTTGTAAGTAAATAGTCCAGCAACTATCAAGGAGCACCTACATCATTTGAACATAACAAGACCAATAAATACGAGATTTTTCAAGTAAAACCTCTCAAGCAGTAACTTATGAATCTCTCTAGTTCTCCTGCACAGTCATATAGAATTCCTCCATCTAACGTTTTGTATTGCATTTCTAACTAATTTAACTTGAGTCGGTTAGTAATTTGAAGTTCCATATCCAAACATAGACCTCGTATGAAAACTGGCTAAATTTAATTGATAGGTCAGGAAAAATTAAAAGTACTTATTTCAATTCACAAAAAAAAAAAAACTCAGTTTATTTCTATTATTTTTTATTTTTTAGCAATCTAATCTTACGCACCAAAAATCGCCCAAAAAACACATAAAAACACATCCCATGAACTAACAAAAGCCAGGGGAAAAAAACCAGATTTGAAAGAGGAAATTGCGAATTTAGAGCAGACCAGTGACAATAGCAGTGAGATTAGTTGCATCAACTCCCTGAGTGACCTGCTCAGCTGTTGAAGCTGATCCAAACCCACTGGCCCCTGCCCTTCCTGTCACCAATGAAAAGAAACCCATTTTCCAAAATCACGAAATTAACGAACCAATCCAAAATCAGAGAGAAACCTCAGACCTTAATTCAACAGCTTTTGTGAGGCAAAACTGATGTGTCTCAGTTTCTTTATAAACAAATGGAAACGGAGCACCAGATTAAAAAATGGAAACAATCAAGGGTGGGAATGGAATGGATGCGAAGCTTTTTGTGTCCTTTTTTACGACTCTTTTACGGCTTCGTCAACTGTCAAACTCATCTATTCATCAATCATATCAATCAGTTTTATCAATCGTATTCATCAGACTTGCAGGTCAAGCAAACGAATGAATCAAATTAGTCAATATTCAGATTTCGTTTATCATCGAAACGTTGGATTTAAACTCTATTTGGATCTACTTGTCTTCCCTTGTTTTTATCGATTATTTTTTCTTGTTTGATCATCTTTAATAATAAACTTTGGTTCTATGCATTTGTCCTCGGAGAAAAATAGGAAGTTTGGTCCACCAAATTTTTTATCCTTCCTGTTTCGCTGTCTTTGGAGCCAAAGGTTCACTTTCAAACTCATTAAATTTAAAATAAAATCGTACATGAACACAACCCACAATAAAATAAATATTGACATAGAAATAATGACATGGCAATGAGAATGAACCATTCATACATATGTCACATCGTACAACATCAAAATGACCCATTTTCAATCACATTTTCAGAGTCAGCTTTTGGAAGCTCCATCAATCAACTTGTTGCTGAAATCCCACAGTTTTTTAGCCAACTTTGCATCACTAGCATTTGAGCTTGGCTTCATCTCATTGCAATCCACATAATATTTTCCAGTCACACCCTTCAGTTTTGGGTGCAGAGCTACATACAATGTTGTGGCAGCTCCCTGCAGATAAAAAAATAATAATAATTACTGCCGTCGCCAATTTTCACCCTCCTGTTAAAAGTTCAAATCAAGGATTAATCACCTGAGGAACATTCTTCCACAAGAAAAAGGTGAACAACTTCAAAATTCCTGCATAAAAAAAGATAAATTTAAATTTTGGTTGGGAAGGGGTATTAGAAATCTGTATATGGATTATGCGATCGTACTCATCATTAGAGCAGAATGCCTCATGAGTGGTGTCATGATCAATCCTGGGTGGACACAGTTGACTGTTATGTTCACACCTTCTTCCTGCACACCAAAGCATCCAATATACTTATATTACATTTTCCTCCCATGTACCTTAATTATTTGGTAGGCCCCGCCCCACATCTTCATCATCTGTCCAGCCCAAGTCACACACAGAAAAATTCATTGTATATAAGAATTTATTATTATTTTTTTTTTTGTGTGAGCCGGGACGGACATAATAGGATATTGTGTCGAAATTATTTTCCCATTCAAGACAATAGTTTTAATTTTTCTTCGGAATTTCCAAACTTCCTAATTTGTTTATCGTACCAAGAGGAAAAATCTTTTCGGGCAGAGAGGAAGAGAAGTCTCCATGTTATAGATATGACTTATGAGGTCCCATTATACTTTTTCAACTTGAGGTATACGTCTTATTTATGGGACCTAACCTTATTTACCCAGAAGAGGACTTGAAAAATCTTAATTTTTGTGGGGAGCCATATCTTTGGAGTACACAACCACCGCATTACCACGTGTCGACATAAGAAACTCATTATATAATCGTATTTTGATGTAAATGTAATAGTATTAGATGCAATGCGTAATAATTGTTGTGACGAATCACCTGCAATCGTCGAGAGAGCTCATTGGCATGAAGTAAGTTTGCTAATTTGGACTGCCCGTATGCCCTTTTATCTGAGTAACTGAAGACACGAAGTGTGAGGTTAGAATTGTGACGCTAGTTGCATGCTTTTGATTAATCACTATGGAAGAAGATATAATTTATTTTCGCTCAAGTAATTTCTAATTACCCAATTCGATCGTTGATGTTATCGAACCGAATCCCATCTTTATAAGAGTGGAGATGAGCAATTGATGACAAGTTCACAATTCTGCCTTCAATACCAGTAGTTCTAGAAGTGTTCTTTATTTTCTCCAAAAGAAGATTTGTTAAGAGGAAATGACCTGCAAAATATGTGAGATTAATTTAATGTAAAAATATGCAGAACCCAATTATTTTTTCAATTTCTTTTTCCCAAATGAGTCAATTAAAAGATACTAGTTAATTAATTACCAAGATGATTGGTTGCAAATTGCATCTCAATTCCATCTTCTGAGAGCCTGTGTGGGCAGAACATCACACCAGCATTGTTTCTGCAACATAAACAACCTATTAATATGAAATTGATTAAAACATAGATTAACCATAACGACATGTTTACTACATCCATAATCCCGTTACGTGAATCAAACTCCTTATCATATGTGAGCCCCGCTTATTTTAACATTTACGCATAATTAGTAAATATGCGAATACTCAGTAATCGAAGTATCTGATTTTTATTACATTAAGAGGTTGAGTGGAAGATCAAGGGCATTGAAGCTGTCAACAAAAGCTCTAACAGACTTGATAGAGCAGAGGTCGAGTTTGAGAACATCAACTCTCGCACTTCCATTGTCTTTAAGAATGAGCTGTTTTGCTTCATTTGCAGCATCTATGTTTCTGGCACCAATGATGACATGAGCTCTTCGAAGTGCCAAAACCCTTGCGGTCTCCAACCCAATCCCACTAGCCCCACCTGCAAGACAAGACACGAACCCAAAATTGAAATTAAAAGTTTGCTAATTCAAAACCGATATCTTTTGGTAGAAAGATGTTATCAAGAAGTTTACGGTAAAAAATTGTTTGGTTTGATTCAGTATATCTTATTATTTACTTCCAATGGTTAAATCATCCTCAACTACAACCGGTAGAGATTGAATATAAGAACAAGTAATATTAAATTCTGTGTAGGCTTGGTGAGTTGTATAAAAATATTTTGCCTAAATTTTTTTTTGTTCCACCCCCCAAATTACACTCAATTAAGTCAGCACAGATTTGCATTATAAAAAATTATATATCAATAGTGTACGTTGAGATCCTCATCCGGTGTAATTCATTAATTCTGTCTATAACTTGTTGTTAGTGAGATGATTTGTGCACATCAGAAGGGAACAAAAGAAGGGACAAAAAGAATGGAAAAATATCAGCAACAAGCATTACATGACCAACCCACAAATGATCAGTCACAGACAAAAATGGTGGGTAGGTTGAAATTTTAAGGGAATTTCTCTCTAGCCGTAGCTACAGCTACCCAAACATTTATCATGATAATTACTGAACACTAGGTGGGTGGTTGAATTGAACTTTTTAAACCAAATTTTTCAGAAGTTAAATTTTGATGGTCATAAACATATATTTGAATCCCCCAAAATACACAAAAAAAAAAATATATTGAAAGAGGTTCTTGAGTCTAGATGGCTGACCAGTGACAATAGCAGTGAGATTGCTTGCATCGAGTCCTTGGGTGACCTGCTCAGCAGTCGAAGCTGATCCAAACCCACTGGCCCCTGGCCTTCCTGTGACTAATGAGAAGATGCCCATTTTCCAAAATCAACAAAAGATGAAGATAGAGAGAACCAATCAGAAACTCACAAAGGCTGAGAGTCTGTGAGAAGAAGTGTGGTACATATGAAGTACTAAGAAGTCTCTCTTTCTTATACCATCTGGAGAGATAGCATGGGGAAATAAATATGGAGTATGGGGGCGGGTTGAATGTAGGTGATAAATTGGGTTTAATTTGAGGTCCTAACCAGTTGACAAAATTCTTAATGCTCTTCGGTGAAAAGCTACATGTTTAATTAGCCTCAACTACCCCTCAACGGCTCAGCAATGTGAAATGTGAATGCCTTTCCATGTCTACTTAATTAATTTAGCCTCTCCGCTAGCCTTGAATTCATCAACCTAGTCCAGTTGGGTATTAAGGAACCAGGGTTTGGATTGGTTCAAACATATCTATCCTTCTTTTTGGTATTTGTGTGTGTACCGATTAAGATTTCATACTAATGTATCCATATCATTCTCGCCAACAAATTAAATGTTTTTTTATATATTACTAATATACTAGTTGACCATGCGAAGCATAACTCAATTCATCGGACATTTACTTTTTAACATTTTCACATCACATATTCACAGTCCCTTCTGAATTTATGAAACCGCAGGTTGGGGGTTTTGTGAGTAAGAAACTATATTTGTAATTTTGTTTATTTGTTGTGCGGTGTGATTCTTAGTTTTGTCTTTTTTGTATTCATTAATTATCCCCCCGGGATCATTTATCATTGTAAATCCTAACTATCTCATAATAATCAGACGTATTATTTTCATCTCCCTGCCTCTCCATATTCTCTCTGTGATTCTCCTTTACCAAATTTCCTTCACAACACGTTATCAGCACGATCGTCTCCAAATCGGTGATTATTCAACAGAAGGGTCAACTCAACCAAGTTGGTTTTCTAAATTCCAAATTTATTTTATTTATTGATTCAAACCCTAGAATTCATGTTTCTAGAAATTAAACTGCATGTTATTTGGAAGTGATGATGAAGTTGAAACCTAGGATTATTTATTCTGTAATTATATGATCATGAATTATATGGCATGTGTTTTTGTTTTTCTTTTGCCGTACCTTCATGCAATTTGATAAATTGCATATTGAATTGGAACCTACCTATCATGATAATTATAATTAGTTCGTATATTTAATTGTGGTTGTTGTTGATTTTGGTTATATATAATTGTGGGTTCTACAAATTTGTGGGTATGCATGTTTTGCGGTTTTGTGAGAAAAAACAAAAAACTGGTTTTAATTCTTTTATTTTGCAACTTGTTGATATTGTCATCTGATCATGGTCGCAAATATTTGATTTAATTATGAGGCATGCGGATATTTGATGTTGAAGATGTTTGATAATTAATTGATGATGAAATTTTATTTTACTCTTTCAAATTGCAAAAGCCTTGGCAATATTCAACTTGCAAAAGCCACACAGAAAAAAAAAAAAAAAAAAGGATAAAAATTGATGGTTACTTCCTTCCGTTTTTTTCCCATATTTTTGGCCACTCATACAGTTTGGCACAATCCAAACTGTTTTCAAATACCATTTATGGCTGAAAAGAAGGAACGAAAAGATTGAGTCCAGAAGACTCAGTCCAGGCCCGAAAAAGAAAAAAAATAATAAAAATATACAAACTTGAGCCCAGCAGGCTCCAGCCCGAAAAAAGATTCTTATGAGGCCTCGCAGTGGGCCTACGAAAATACAAAAAAGGGGAACGCCCTGAAGGCCCAACAAAAAAAGGGCCAAGACCAATTGATTGAGCGGCCCAGTAGACCCCAGAACCAGCCCAGAAGGCCTCAGTGCTGGCCCAACGCCAAGTCCACTAGGCTCGCCAGGCGGCTCGGCTCCGCGGCTCGGCTTGGCTCCGCGGCTCGGCTCGGCTCCGCAGCTAGCCAGCTCGGCTCGGCTCCGCAGCTAGCCAGCTCGGCTCGGCTTCGACAAAAAAAAAAGCAGAATCTTCCGTTACACTCCTCGGGCCTAAAACATATCCTTATGCATGCTTGAAGCATCGCATTACACCTAAATTAAGGATTAAAGTAGCATTTGTTCCTTTATTTATACATGTTCCATTGTTTAATTGTTTGTATATATTTTAATTGTTTACATTAATTGTATACCTATTATTTACATGTTATTTAGCAATGTCATAGACTACTTGTAAATGAAAGGAACCTGAAGTTTCCTTCATTGATATCTTGAATTATCATACCATGTTATAGAACCTGAAGTTCTCATTAGTTGCTTATGGATGTGTTTATCCCAAAGCACCAATCCTCTCCATTAATCTTTTTAGAGCGTTGCACATCTCAACAAACTGGATTTTAACGCACTCGAAATTTCCAGAAGAAACTACTACTAATGGACTGAAGATGTGAAGTTTCATCTCACTGCAAAAAAAATTCGATCCATTATCTAGGAAGATAATGTGGTTTCTGAGCATCAAAAGGCGGATGCCATGATCCTCATCTGGAGGCATATGGATCGTGCACTGCAGCGTGAATACCTGGGTCAAGAGGACCCGAGAGCTTTGTGAGTTTTACTGGGCTGATCGTTTCGATCACCAGAAGGATATATTCTTGCCTGAAGCAAGGCATGACTAGCATAACCTTCGTTTCCAGGATTTTAAATCTGTAAACGAATATAATTCTGAGGTATGCCGCATCTGGTCTCTTTCTCAAGTACTGTGGGAAGGAGCTCACTGAAACTGACCTCATTGAGAAGACTTTCTCCACATTTTCTGCCTCATGTATTGTCTTGCAGCAACAATACAGAAAACGGAAATTTACCAAGTTCGCGGAGTTGATCACTACTTTGTTACTTGCTGAAAAAAAACAATATTTTGTTAATGAAGAATGATCAATCCCGACCTGTGGGTACTAGTGCAACACCTTTTTCCTAAAGCAAACGCTGTTACATCTCGCGATGCAAACCATGAGTGGAGAAACCGGGGTCATGGTAGAGGTGGAGGACGTAACTGTCCAACACATAGTGGACACCCCTATGACCGGGTCCATGGTTACCATGCCCCCGTGGCTGTGGTAATCGTAGTCTAGGCCCACGTGGTGGACCCCACGTGGTGGACACCCCTACGACCGAGCCCAAGATTACCATGCCCCACGTGGCCGTGGTAACCGTGGTCTAGGTCCACGTGGTAGATATCATGCTCCTCTTGGTCCGCGTGCTCAAAACAAGAGAAGCCCTGGTCCGGCCCTTCGCCACTAGAATCAAAACCCACATGACTTATGTTATAAATGTGGAGGTCGCGATCACTGGTCCCGCACCTGTCGTGCATCAGCCCAAGTTATTGCCCAGTACCATGCTAGACGTGGTACTCGAGAGGCTAATTTTGCTGCAAGACTAGTCTTCGCTGATACCACCATTGCCATTGCTGATTTCCATACTACAGGTGGACATGATGATGATTGAGTTATTTGCATAAACATGAATATGATCGGCGTTTGTGCCATTTTTTTTATGGATATTGTTTTTTTTAACTATTTCTGGATATTATTTGGTGATTCATATTTGTTTTGGACTTATTTTGTTATCTGCTCGAATATTATTTAATCTATTTATTCATTTTTCATAAATGTGATTGTTGATTACTTAATTTATATTGATGGTTAGGCATGTCAAATGATGAAATTTATTGTCTAGTTGACAGTGCTACTACGCACACTATCCTCTGTGATAGAATATTTTTTACAAACTTAATACCTAACCACACCCCTGTGACAACTATATTTGGCCAATCAAATTTGATTGAAGGCTCCGGAAGAGCCCACTTTATATTGTTCAATGGTACTTGATAACGCCCAAACTACGCATTAAATTAAACACGTAATTTGAGTATTATGCAATTTAAACTCTTTTTGTGTAGTTAAAGTATTGGTAAATAGGGATCGTTCTTAACCAGGGAAATTAGGGAATATTAATAATATGTTGGTTAAATAGAATAATGAATAATCAAAGAATAATGAATTGAAAAATTAAAGAATTAAAAAAATCAAATAATTAAATAATTAAATAATTAAATAACAAAGAATTAAAGAATTAGAGAATAAAAGAATGAAAGAATTAATGAATAAGAGAATCAATGAACTAATAAAATAAAGAATAAAGGAATAAAAGAATAAAGATTGAGGTTTTTTAGGGATTGTGATCATACAAAACAAGTAAAAATATAAATAAACTAATTCTATTCCTATTTTTAACATATATACAAGTGGACTTTCTTTGAATACAAATTCTACCAACACTCTAACATTTGCAAAGTTTGAACATATTACAAAATTCTACTTTCACCATCTCACTCATGCATACATTTTTTTAATATTATAAATGTACCGAAAAACGATCATAAATACTTATAAAATGATTAACCTAATGTTTATGATTTGAATGTTTATTGAACATTTAAATGTCTTCAATTTTATACTAAGTGCACCGAACAACGGTCATAAACACTTAGCATAAAATTGAAGCTTAAGCACTCAAATGTATGAAGTAAATGAAGTTCGAAAAGTAGAACACATTATAATGATATGCTTGTCTACAAAAGTTAGAAAGAAAATACCCATAAAAATATTAATTTAAAGAAAATAAAACCGAAACAACAATGAGAGTTTAAGCAAGGAAAATAATAAGTTACACTTTCGGAATCCAAGAAAACTTGTGATTCCGAAAATGGATGGAAAAAATGAAATGTTATTCATAAGATTTTCTGACAGCAGAAGAAACCTTATAAAGATGGAGGAATAAACACGAGAATGCGAACTTAAACTCAAGAATTGCAACGGAAATACTAGTCTTGATATTTCTAAAGGAATGATACAATTTGTGTTTTGGAACTCGCTCTCAAAACCAAGTCCCTAAACAAGTGAAATGAATTCCTATTTATAGGAGGGAAAAAGCTACTAAAATAAAATAAAGTAATTAAAAATTACAAAAAAAAATAAGTAAAAGAGAAATGATGAATAATGATGATAATAGGGATGGTTTGGGCTGATTTATGGAGGAATTATGGTGAAAAACCTGCCCAAAAGGGTTTGATGTAGGAACATATCATTGTAAGGCAACAGTGATTTTCAGCCAGAAGCAGGTTGGAGCAGCTAAGGATTTCAGCTATTATCCGCTGGACAGAGGGGAGGATGGCGTGTGAAGGCTGATGGGCAGCCATACTTGGATCAGCGCATGCGGGCTGACACCCTTTCTTGATTTCGTGACACGCGCGCCGAAAATGGAAGATTGTTTTCGGTAGAAGGCTGCAGGCGCGGCGCTGGGCTGGAGAGGCGCATCTAGGCTTCCGTTTTGGGCCTGGCGCTTTTGCTTTTTAAATTGGGCCGGCTTCATCAAATGGGCTGCAGCTGTTTATTTGGGCTGCTGCTTCACAAAAAAATGATTTTGGGCTCATCATAGTCTGGGCTTGGATTAATTTGGGCTGCAAAATTAATTAAACAATTAATTAGTAATATTTCATCCAAATTCGTCCGTAATTTCTTCGTTATAATTCTGATCGAGACGATTCTTTTGCCAAAACGCTCCAAATTAGAAGCTTTATTTTTTTAAATAGAAAAAAGTCACAAAATATACTATTTTGTCTAATTATTTAATATTTTAATATTAAAAGTCAAGTATGAAGGGTATAAAATAATGCTTAAATAACGACCTATCAGTACCGTATTTACCATTGCTGAAGCCTTATACTCCCCTCGTTCCAGCAGAACGTTATTGAGTTTTAAGGATATTCGAGCTAATGATTATCATGTTGAAACCACAAAAAAAAAAGAATGTGGAATATCTTTGCATAACCTCCAATTTGTATGGCCGGAAGAGTACATTGGAGAAATTGAAATGCCTTAGGAGTGGACTCTATATGACCACTATTAGAACCATTGAGGCAAATCACATAGCTAGCCGAAAGCTACCTAACTCTAGCAACTACTTATTATGGCATGGCCGATTGGGACACCCAGGTCAAGGTATGATGCGCCGTATCCTCAATACATCACACAGGCATCCCCTTACAAATAAGGACCTTGTGTTTAGTGAAACACTATGCCACACTTGCTCAATGGGAAAATTGAACAAAGGACCATCATATGCAAAGATCGATAAAGACTCTGTCCCTTTCTTGTACAGAATACAAGGAGATATTTGTGGACCCATCCAACCACCATGTGGACCATTTAAATATTTCATGGTTTTGGTTTATGCATAGACGAGGTGGTCCCATGTGACCCTATTGTCCACACGCAATGCTGTGTTTGCTAAACTCCTTGCCCAAATCATTAAATTAAGGGCCCACCATTCAGATTATCCTATAAAGTCCATCAGACTTGATAATGCCGGTGAGTTTACATCGAAATATTTCGATGATTATTGCATGTCCCTTGGGATTGATGTTGAACATCCAGTTGCACATGTTCACACCCAGAATGGTCTCGCAGAAGCATTCATTAAACGATTACAAATGATTGCACAGACCTGAGTTATGCGCACCAAGCTCCCAATTTTTGCGTGGGGTTATGCAATTTTGCTTGCAGCTATGTTGGTCCGGTTGAGGCCCACTGCCACCCAACCTTATTCCGCGTTACAACTGGTAACTGGGTACGAACTTGCTGTTTCGAACTTACGCGTTTTTGGGTGTGTAGTCTACGTGCCAATTGCGCCGCCACAACGTACCATTTTCATCACAGGGTCTCGGCCCAAAACATAGTTTCCTCAAAATCCATAAAACCAGAGTCCCGATTATTTCATAAATCCGAAAACCATCAATATCATCATGTAATCACATGGAAATACCAATCCCGTCAAAATCACATTTCCATTGGGTCAAAAATGGGACCTCAACGCCGGAGGGGCATATATGTCGACTATGAATCCCCCTCCATTATACGCTATTTAGAGCCCTTGATAGGCGATCTCTTTACCCCTCGATTTGCGGATTGTCACTTCGATGAGACAGTCTTCCCGCTGTAAGGGGGAGATAAGAACGCCCACGTTCCTGAAGAACGACGTGAATTGACGTGGAATGTCTCCACTATGTCTCATCTTGATCCTCGAACCACACAAAGTGAAAATGAAGTGTGGAGAATTCTAGATCTACAGAGTGTAGCAAATAATATGCCAGATGCTTTCTCTGATCTAGTTAAAGTGACGAGATCACATATACCTGCTGTAAACGTGCCTGCAAGGATAGAAGTCCCCGTAGGACGCATCGTCCCAGATGGACGGGTCGTCCCAGATGAACGAAGTACGGCCATGGCGGCTAACCAATCATATGTCCCTGCCCAGAAGCAAGGTAGACCAATAGGTTCGAAGGATTCTCATCCCCGAAAGAGGACAAATTTGGAACAATTTAATCCCTTGGATACCACTATATCATCTGATCCATCTCATACGATAATTTCAGATTATGGGTCTGTCTTAGAAGAGACGACGTTGGGGAACGCCTCAACGTCTGAACCCACTCCCGAGAATAGAGAAATCTCAGTAAACTATGCATGCTTAAATGAGATATGAAATCAGAATGATATTATCATCGATGATATATTTGTATTCGCAGTAGCTACTGAAATAATAACTAGTGATGATATCGAACCTCGCTCCATTGATGAATGCCAACGTAGAGAAGACTGGCCAAAGTGGAAAGAAGTAATCCAGGTTGAACTTGATTCCTTGACAAAAAGAAAAATGTTTGGACATGTAGCTCCCACACCTCCCATGTTAAACATGTAGGCTTTGAATGGGTATTTGTTAGGAAGCGTAATAAGAAAAATGAGATTGTGAGATACAAAGCTCGTTTAGTGGCGCAGGGATTTTCTCAATGCCCTGGGATTGATTACGAGGAGACGTACTCTCCCGTAATGGACATTATAACATTCTACTACCTTATCAGTTTGGTAGTTTTCGAAAAACTGAATATGCAGCTTTTGGATGTGGTTACAGCTTATCTCTATGGGGATATAGATACAGATATATATATATATATATATATATATATATGAAAGTTTCTGAAGGACTTAAGCTATATGATTCAAATAGTTCTAGACCACGGAACACGCTCTCTATTCGTTTGAGGCGTTCACTTTATGGATTGAAACAATCCGGACGGATGAGGTATAACCGTCTAAGTGAATATTTGATCAGATTGGGATATTTGAATAATGATCTATGCCCATGCGTGTTTATTAAGAAAAAAAGTTTCGGGTTCGCTATAGTGGCAGTTTATGTCGATGACATGAATCTGATTGGTACTCCTGAAGAGATCCAAGAAACCGCTAAGCACCTGAAGTTAGAATTTGAAATGAAGGATCTTGGGAGAACACACGTCTGTCTCGGCCTGGAGATCGAGCAACGTGCAGATGGAATTTTGTTCCATCAATCGAATTACATCCAGAATATGTTGAGACATTTTAATGAGGATAAAGTGAAACCTTCAAGTACGCCCATGATCGTCCGAAGTCTAGATCCTAAGAAGGACCCATTTCATCCAGCAGATGACAACGAAGAGATATTGACACCAGAAGTGCCATATCTAAGTGCAATAAGCGTACTATTGTACTTGGCTCAATACACTAGGCCGGACATTTCATTCATCGTGAACTTGCTAGCTAGATTTAGCTCTGCGCTAACACGCCCCCACTGGAATGGCATAAAAGACATCTTCTGATACCCTAGAAATACAATGGATATGGGCTTATTCTATCCCTATGCATCGAGGAATGAATCAAACCCTTTGGTCCTCGGAATGATGCATGCCTTGTTGGGTATGCTGATGTAGGTTACCTATCAGACCCACACAAGACACGTTCCCAATCAGGTTATGTCTTTACCATTGGGATCATAACAATATCTTGGAGGTCTATGAAACAGACCCTTGTTGCTACGTCTTCGAATCATGCAGAGATTTTAGCCCTGCACGAAGCAGTTCGTGAATGCACATGGCTAAGAGCCATTACTGGCCATATTCGAAGTACATGTGGACTGAATTCCACCCATGATGAACCGACAGTTATCTATGAAGATAATGCTGCCTGTATAAAGCAGATGAAGACCGGTTTCATTAAGGGAGATAACACCAAGCATATTGCACCGAAGTTCTTCTTTAACCAACAACAGCAAGAACAATAGAAGATTGAGATCAAGCCAATACGATCTCAAGATAATCATGCAGACTTGTTCACCAAGTCATTACCAAAGGCCACATTCCAGCAGCATGTGCGAGGTATTGGTTTAAGTAGACTAGCTGATCTACCTAATTTGTAGTTTTCAGGGGGAGTTAAGATCAGGGGGAGTATCCTGAAGTATACCAAGTATCCAGAAGTATACTGAGTATCTCGAAGCATACTCTTATGATCATCGTGTACTCTTTTGTCCTACGACCAGGGTTATTTTGTCCCATTGGGTTTTGTTACCTGGCTAGGTTTTAATGAGGCACATTTTGGTATGATCACCCCGCTAGTAATGCATCCTGAAGATGCCATGATTTGACTCATATGCATTTGCACATCTTTTCCCTTCGACCAAGCATTTTTTGCACTGGGTTTACAGGGCAAGGTTTTGGTGGAGCAACGCTAATGCATTTTATCTCAAAGGAAAACTATCTACCCGTATTCCATAAGAGACGACATCAGCTATCTCAGAAGATTCCGATGTGATCACCTACACGTACGTTGCATTCTTTTTCCTTCGACCAAGATTATTTTTGTCCTATAAGGTTTTTGTTACCTGGCAAGTTTTTAACGAGGCAACATAGAAATGCGTAGCCAAGCAGTACCATTACATGAAATATCCAAGGGGGAGTGTTGTAAATAGTTAAAATAGTTGTGTCTATTTATGTAATAGGTACTAGGGGTAGTTTTGTCCTTTTTTATTCATTAATTATCCCCCTTTATATAAGGGATCATTTATCATTGTAAACCCTAACTATCTCATAATAATCAGACGTATTATTTTCATCTCCCTGCCTCTCCATATTTTCTCTGCGATTCTCCTCTACCAAATTTCCTTCACAACAATATGAATTATAATTATGATGGCCCCATCGGATTCAACCGGTCCGGGAGATTCGAAGGATAAATGATCATCTTCCATTCATCAACCATGAAGTTTGTGAACCCTACATAATAATCAGCCATCAATGGATATATTTTGCATATATATACATATATATATATATGCATGGATAATTTGCGTAAAAATGTTTATACATATTCATGATCATGTACACATTTACTTATGTGAGAGAGAAGTACATGTTTTCTTCTATTTTTCAAGTAGCAACACGTTATTTCTATTTCATTATAAAGCCAAAAGTGTTGTGAATATATGAAAATGTATGTCTATTTCTATGTAAGGACGTTTTTGTCCATGTATTGTAACCTAACCCTACTCCTTGACAAAGAGGAAGGTATTTGGACTGTAGTTCCCATACCTCCCCATATTAAACCTGCAGGATTTAAATGGGTAGTCACAAGGAAGCGTAATGAGAAATATGGGATTGTGAGATGTACAACTCATTTAACGGTGCATAGTTTTCTCAACGCCCTAAGATTGATTACGAGGAGATGTGTTCTTTCGTAATGAACGTCATAACATTCTGCTACCTTATCAGTTTGGTAGTTTCCAGAAAACTGAATATGCAGCTTATGGACGTGGTTACCGTTTATCTCTATGGGGGATCTAAATAGAGATATGTTTGAAAGTGCCTGAAAGACTTAAAATACCTGATGCAAATAGTTCCAGATCACGGAACACGCTCTCTACTTGTTTGAGGCGTTCACTTTACAGATTGAGATAATCTGGACGGATGTGGTATAACCATCTAAGTGATTTCATCAGGATGAGATAACGAAGAAGACCCATGCGTGTTTATTAAGAAAACAAGTTTCAAGTTTTCTATTGGTTGATATTCTAGAAGAAACCAAACTAAGCACCTGAAGTTGGATTTTGAAATGAAGGATCTTAGGAGAACGAAGTTCTGTCTCGACCTGAAACTCGAGTACTGTGCATATGAGGTTTTAGTCTATTGATTAGATTACATCTAGAAGATGTTAATACTACATCCAGAAGATGTTGAGATGCTTTAATGAGGATAAAGTAAAACCTTCAAGCACGCCTATATGATCATCTGTAGTCTAGATCCTAAAAAGAACCTGTTTCGTCTGGCAGATGATAACAAAGAGAAGTGAGACATGAAGTTTCATATCTAAGTGTAATAAGCGCATTATTGTACTTAATTCAAATACACTCGACCAGACATTTCATCAACTGTGAACTTGTTAGATACATTCAACTCTACGCCAACACGCTGCCACTGGAATGGCATAAAAGACATTTTCCAATACCTTAATAGTATGTGAGATATGAGCTTATTCTATCCCTATGCATTGAGGAATGAATAAAACCTCTTTGGCCCTCAAAATGATGCATTGCCTTATCGAGTATACTGATGTAGGCTAACTATTAGACCCACATAAGGTATGTTCTCAAACTGGTTATGTCTTTACTATTGGTAACACAACAATATCTTGGAGGACTAAGAAACATACCCTTATTGCTATGTCTTCGAATCATGTAAAGATTCTAACTCTTCACGAAGCAACTTGTGAATGTATATGGCTGAGAGCCATCACGGGGCATATTCGAAGCACTTGTGGATTGCATTCCACCAATAATGAACCTAAGATTATCTACTAAGATAATGTTACCTCCATCCAACAGATGAGAACCAGTTTCATTATAGTAGACATCAATTCATCACTCAATGCAACATTCTAGAAGCATGTTCATGATATTGGCTCATGTAGATTGACAGATTTACCAAGTTCTTAATTTTTAGGGGGAGTCGATATCAGGGGGAGTATCCCGAAGCATACCGAGCACCCTGAAATATATTGAGTATCCTGAAGTATACTCACAAGACCATCGTGTACTCTTTTGTCCTACGGCCAGGGTTATTTTGTCTCATTGGGTTTTGTTACCTGACTAGGTTTTAACGAGGCACACTTTTGGTATGACCACCCCATTAATAATGCATCCTGAAGATGCCATCATTCGACTCATATGCATTTGCTCATTTTTTTCCCTTCAACCACAGGATTTTCCCACTGGGTTTATCGGGAAAGGTTTTGGTGTAGCAACCTTAATGCATACTATCCCAAAGACACTATCTACCAATGTTTCAGAAGAGACGACTTCAACAACATTCGGAGATCCTGATGTAATCACAATCAATGCACGTTGCACTCTTTTTCCTTCGACCAAAATTATTTTTGTCCCATAGGGTTTTTGTTAACTGGCAAGGTTTTAACGAGACAACACATAGGCGCGCAGTCAAATAGCACTATTACATGAAATATCCAAGGGAGAGTGTTGTAAATAGATGAAAATGTATGTCTATTTCTATGTAAGGACTTTTTTGTCCATGTATTGTAACCTAACCCTACTCCTATATAAAGAGGGTTTAACTGAATGAATGAGAGGATACTATCGTGTTCACAACAAAAAGGATTAAAAGGTTTCATTAAAATTTTCTTACAAAATACCCTTATTATGATTTAAAAAACATGAATAAATAGTAACATTATACATTTTAATTAAATTTTAAATAATAAACACTTAGGAAAAAAGAATGAGTAGTTACTCTCTCGTTTTTTTTAATTTTTTTTTTTGGATTTATTTTTATTCCTCTTTATTTTAAAAAATTAAACGCGTAACCGGTACCAAAGACCAGTGAAATATAAACAAAACTAAAAGTAGCACAAATAGCTAATTAAGTTAGAAGCTGACGTTGCAATTGCATGAAGAGTATGCTTTTCTTTATTTGTCATTTTATTTTTTGATTTTTTCATATGAAAACAAAATTATCTTCTTTTTGTTTATACCATTCAGGCCGATCACCAAAGAGCTGCCTAAAACCACCCGCCAAGGGTTGTGGCTGGTTGTTCTGATAACTACCAGTAGGGGGACTAACGATCGAGACACCCCCATTCGGCCTCTACTCAGGACTACTAACTAGTGAAATCCAAGCGTCACAGTCTGCACCGACGAGTAATCAGTTACCAAAATGGTAAAAACACCGTTGTATTCTCCAGTGAATTACTACTATCCATCCAACACCTTGGGACACATGGAGATATCCAGGCGATCACTTGGGCCTTACAACATTATGGATCCGGCCCATTTATTGCCACTATAAAATACATGGTATTTTACCCCAAAAAGGTATATTCACTAATTACTATTCACTAAGTCTCGCGCTACCTACACTGTATCTAATATTCATCTGCTTTACTAACTTAAACATCAGATGTAACGACCCGAATTTTCGTTATTATTTTAATTATTGGAAATTATATGTAAAATGACCATTTTGCCCTTGGTCAAAGCAAAATGTTGAATTTTGACCCGAAGCGTCGTACAACTTTGAACCTTTGACCATTATGTAGATCGAGTCACCCTGTGTTCGTAGACAGGTGGCATGCCGGATTTGGAGACCCGCAACGAAAGTTACGGGTCACGGATTATACAGGTTACTATTTCATTTTTCGAGAATCGGGACAAGT